>JABBOT010000080.1:27984582-30437312 GCA_016165875.1 Acanthopleura granulata | reverse complement strand
ATATCAGAGTGTGAGGCTACACGCATCAGAGTGTGAGGCTACAGGTATCAGAGTGCGAGACTACACATATCAGAGTGTGAGGCTACACGCTTCAGAGTGTGAGGATACAGGTAACAGAGTGCGAGACTACACATATCAGAGTGTGAGGCTACACGCATCAGAGTGTGAGGGTACAGGTATCACAGTGCGAGGCTACACGCTTCAGAGTGTGAGGATACAGGTAACAGAGTGCGAGACTACACATATCAGAGTGTGAGGCTACACGCATCAGAGTGTGAGGATACAGGTAACAGAGTGCGAGACTACACATATCAGAGTGTGAGGCTACACGCATCAGAGTGTGAGGGTACAGGTATCAGAGTGCGAGACTACACATATCAGAGTGTGAGGCTACACGCTTCAGAATGTGAGGATACAGGTAACAGAGTGCGAGACTACACATATCAGAGTGTGAGGCTACACGCATCAGAGTGTGAGGCTACAGGTATCAGAGTGCGAGACTACACATATCAGAGTGTGAGGCTACACGCTTCAGAGTGTGAGGATACAGGTAACAGAGTGCGAGACTACACATATCAGAGTGTGAGGCTACACGCATCAGAGTGTGAGGGTACAGGTATCACAGTGCGAGGCTACACGCTTCAGAGTGTGAGGATACAGGTAACAGAGTGCGAGACTACACATATCAGAGTGTGAGGCTACACGCATCAGAGTGTGAGGATACAGGTAACAGAGTGCGAGACTACACATATCAGAGTGAGAGGCTACACATATCAGAGTGTGAGGCTACACGCATCAGAGTGTGAGGCTACACGTATCAGAGTGTGAGGCTACACGCATCAGAGTGTGAGGATACAGGTATCAGAGTGCGAGACTACACGCATCAGAGTGTGAGGGTACAGGTATCAGAGTGCGAGACTACACATATCAGAGTGTGAGGCTACACGCATCAGAGTGTGAGGATACAGGTATCAGAGTGCGAGACTACACGCATCAGAGTGTGAGGGTACAGGTATCAGAGTGCGAGACTACACATATCAGAGTGTGAGGCTACACGCATCAGAGTGTGAGGATACAGGTAACAGAGTGCGAGACTACACATATCAGAGTGTGAGGCTACACGCATCAGAGTGTGAGGGTACAGGTATCAGAGTGAGAGGCTAAACATATCAGAGTGTGAGGTTACAGGTATCAGAGTGTGAAGCTTTGAGGGTGTGTGTCTGAAAGTCAACCACTTTCTAGCACTATCGCCACATGATTACAATGAGAGCAGGCAAATCCCAAAATTCCCTGACCAGCGCCAAGATTGAACTGACAGTATTCTGCGAGGGTTTGTAACTATGAAAATAAAAGGCAATGAGAGAGTATGAGGCTCTAGAGGTTATGTGAAAAGTTTGAGGACCTGGAGGGCATCTGGCAATGAAAGCATCAGGCTATGAAAGTACAGGGCTGTAGAGGGGATGTGACTATAAGGGCACAAGACAGTGAAGATATGAGGTTCTAAAGAGTATGTGATTATGAGAATGTTAGACTATGATAGTTGAGGTTCTAGAGGGTACATGACTATGAGGACATCAGGGTATGAGAGTATGAGGGTCTCGAGGGTATGTGACTACGGAATATCAGACTAGGAAGGTATGAGGCTCCATAGGGTATATGACTATGATATCAGACTATGAAGCTATGAGGCTCCATAGGGTATATGACTATGATATCAGACTATGAAGGTATGAGGCTCTAGAGGGTATGTGACTATGATATCAGACTATGAGAGCAAATAGACAAAATGATGACATCATGCCATTACCTTACATTACCTACATGTGTACACATGTTCTGTAACTACCACTCTTACAAAGAAATATAATAAATGCTTTCTTTTTCAGACGGGTTTGGAATGCTGAAAATCCTTTCTCAAATTTTACTCAAAGCATTTGAACACCGCACACTCTTGAGTATAACATGGCATAGAACACTCATCAGATAAATGATCAACTGTACTTACAGGTGCCTTAGCTTCCTGCTCTTCAAGGCTCCCATACAGGTGAGGCTCCAGAGGGCGACACTGTGTGTACAGGCCCCCTAAGGCTGCGTAGCCTTGGTGACCACCAGCTGCAATTTTATCCCCCACTCGAGACTGGACCTAAAACATATTAGTGATACTCATCAACAATCGACTGCTGTGCATTGTCGACACATGGCAGTGAACGCTTAATTCCTGTAAGCCTATCACTGATTTACTTGTAAGCAATACATGTAGTGGCAAATTTTATTTAATATTTTAGGCGATGCAGTGGCATATTGCACCAATCTAACATTATTTGACACAGTACAGTACATACTCATATATATGTATATATATTTTAATAATTAGCTAAAGAAATGCCTAAACACTGATTTTCCAGAGATTTCTTCTTCCCCTAGATAATACAGCAAATTGTATTTGTATGGTTTCATAAATAAACAACACATGCAGTAATACACATAAGAATGCAGGCAATATTTACCATTCACATGACAACTTCTAAAAGGGTGGAATATTCCAACTGTTTTATACAATGAACTAGCTAAAATCGTTAACTCTATCTGTATCTCTCTGGCCATTAATCTGTCACCACAAGATTGATTGAAATACTGCCAAGGTCATGGAAGTGGGGTAAATAGATAATCACAGAATCACAGATGTATATGAATATTACCTAGCGGTGCATAACAGAAACAACACTGATCCTTATATCATATGATAAGCATTAAATAATAATACTAAAAAAAAAAACAATAATTATAACTCACTGTGTGTAGTATATGACGTGCACTGTATTTATCCATCTCATAAGGGAAACAACTGAGGATGTACTCCTCTCCAAGTTTAGTCTGGCTGTCAGAAAGCACCCTGGGAAAACAAAACAACACATGCAAATGAAATAACACAAGTGTTAGTGTCCTTGATATAGTATTGATTTATTTCACAGGAGTTTTGAGGTATAGATTTAATTTTAAAAAATCAAACCAGGATATTTTTCAAGTATGTGGTCAGGGGTGGTTGTACCTCAAACCACTCTGGTTCCCACCACCCATACACCTCATGCGTATATGTGTACACCATTGTGAGAGACTAATTCTTGAGTACACCTTACCACATGATTAACATCATTCAATTAAATAAAAACCTAAATATGGTAAATTAGAATTTCAGATACCAATGATAAAATTACTGTGTTTTGAACATATCAAAACACCACTCGTCTTCCCCTAATATGGTGTACATGTCCCACGCGGGAAAGTACCCTATCAAAGGTTGGTGGTTTAACCCAGGTATTTTAATTTCCTACCTCTTAAAAGTTAATGAGACTGTACAAGTGGTGCTAAGCATCAATCAAATAAATAAATAAATAAAACAGCATACACCCATACCTTTTAACACAATGAAGGGCAGTTAATCTGTCACTGGGAACAGTGATCGCATTGATTATCTCCCTTGCTTCCTGACACGTCATACGGACTAATCTCTGAAAAAACACACTGTTTATGTAAACGAAAATATATTTTAAGCCTAAAAGATTAAATAAAATCTAACACTGACAAGACCAAATGTGTCTATTGTAATAAAGAGTTTAAATTATTATGGAATTATTTGGAACAATTAAACAAAACAATTAAACAAACACTAATGTAAATGACCAGCACACTGTGTCCTCTTTATAATGAGCTTAAGCAGAAACCAGATAAATTTACACTTCCTTCCCCTGAAAACAAACGCCATCTAGTCACAGTATAGTATCCTCACTGCGTGTCACACACGTGGCATGTGCACCAGCCATCCAGTCTTAGGCATGACCAGGGGGCTCAGAGCTCAGTGCAAACATTCATGTTGCCCCTAATGTAAAACAACATCAACTTTCTATAAAACTGTATTTGACACTAGAAATAACAGATTTTGTGTGTGCACTGGCTGTGTGCATGTCAGTACACACATCTCAGTAGAATGCACCATGCACAATTAAGTCATATATCATGATTTGTCATGTGTTAAATACAATTCACTGCTTCATTTACATACAGGCTCCATAATCTTTATAGCCTGGACTTTGTCAGCTGGTGAAGCAAACTGGTGGATCACCTGGGCAGCCTAAAATGGAAGAAGAAAAGAATACCGGTAAAGGTAATGTAAATTAAAAGTAAAACCATAACGCTGATAATTCCATACCACTTATATGGAACAACCATGTGAGATAAACAAGAATAGGTTAATGGGCAGTTTTTGTCAATTGATTGATTTATTCATTTGCCGATTGATTGATATATTAATTTACAAGAATTGTTGATTTCTAAGCCAATACTTAAGAATAATCAGATTTATAAATAAAAAACACATTGTAAATCTTCAACCTTTTCAACCACTTAAGCACTTTTTTCAGTGGAACTTATGCCTACAACGGTTAGGAAAATGATGCTAAAAATGATTTGCTTGTGTGATTAAAGATGCGAGCATCATAAAACTGTGTAAATTATTTCTCTACACCCCATAGTTCTGTCAGAATGATCAACTATTGTCAAAATATTGGTTGCAGTGGTGGTTGAAAAGGATGAAGAATTATGGGAACTTTCACTTCTTTATTACATATTTATTCATTAATTTATTGCCCTGATCCATGTTCAAATGTTATACTCAAGAATGGAGAAGTACATGCATATAAATTTATGGAATAAACCAGATATGTCAAGTGAAGAAGTGGAATCAACAGCATGTCACCAAATTCCCATCAAATTTATTCTTAAAAAGTTTACTTTCCTTGCACTGGAACTAATAATGTCAGTTTCTTGCTGGCGAAAATACATGAAACACTAGTGACCTATGTGTCTGAATTTCAGACCATCGAGTAACAAATTGGTCTGCTTGTCAGATGTTCACTGACAAGCCAAACTTCTTCAGTGAACTGTCATATCCTCTGCCACATTGACCACCTCTGACACAATGGAACTACTGATCTAGAACTATTCACATTTCTACCTTGTTTTCTGAATATATATTTTTACATCATGGTAATTAGTTATTAAACTGTTGCGGTTACTTTCCCCTGGGCACTGCATGACATACTTCAATTATTGAGCATAGTAAGCCAATACTACAAGCAGTGTTTATGTCATGTATACCTAACACCAGCAATCACTCACAAACCCAGCTGCATGCCTGATAGGTAACTGGTTCTGTGGTGAAGAGGTTAACTTTTGGCTTAAACAAACTTTATCATTTAACAAAAATCACCACTAATATAAATGTACCAATGAAATGTTAGCTGACCTGTGAGGCATTAAAGCAACCAGGAGAACTGAACAGGATTTCTGTTTTCTTCTTACTGTTTGTTGTTTCCTGAAAAAAAAGACAGTTAACAGTTAGTTTAATAGATTAAAGAGACTTATTCAGGAGAATTATCACAAATTTTCAGTTCAGTCAAGTCAAGTTGAACCTTTTGTATTTATCCTCCAACAGACGACTTACACACTTTCAGAAAATGCCACCCTTGGTATCTTGCGATTTTTTTGTTTTTAAGCAATAATTTCTTTTAGTTTTTTCAAAACGTTGCATTTCAACCCGAACTATGAAAGGTAATGTATGCACAAAAAGTAATGAGTATTACCATATATGGATGCAGAAAATAGCTTGGCAAACTCTATGCACAATAGACCAGTTTGGGATAACAACCTGGAAGAATGACACTGTGCGATTTTGGCTGACATTACATCATGGTTGCGTCGCGCTGTAAAGCGGATCTCAATTGTAACGTCATTGCGGATGGAACCGAAATTTTGATATGAAGTTGCCTCGACGGTGGTAAAAAAAGAATTCTGGTCATTGTTTCCATTTTTTGCCAGCCAACGCAATGCACTGCACATGTCTCAGAGCTTATATCGAAAGGGTCCATGGACGCTCACATTTCACTTCTTTCTCTGCAAAAAGCAACTGCGATGTCCTGGCGTCAAAGAAAGACTGAATTTATGTAACCGATGTTTACTTCATCCGACTGACGTTTTGGAACAATATTGACTTCATGTGCATGTTCCTGAGTGACAGTTCGGAAAACAGACCGCCCTAAAGTTGAATATTCATGCATTTATGCATATGGCAAAACAGTTCGGAAAAATTTTCCAACCAATTTTTCCATCCAAGAGCTTCGGAGTTACCCGAAGCTAGATACGGGGAAGGCACCGGCCTGAAAGCTACGATTTATGATTAAAAGCCCCCTGTAGATATTTTAAAAGCGTTGACAATTTCGTTGTAGTAAGCATACGCGTACTGTGTAAATATGATGTTGTTGGGGTGCTGTTTAGTTTAGTGTTACAGCCCTGCATGTTCTGCTACACGCCTCTTGGTGTTGTTGTTGGAACGTTAAAGGCCAGTAAAGCTACGTACATAGCTTGCCAACTAAGACTAAGGACCCAGTATGAACATGCAAAAGTACTTACTTGTTCGATCATTGAGATAAGAGCCGAAAGACTCTGGGAACTCATTGGATCTTTGGCCATGGCTGTTGACTAATGCAAAGTAATCATTAACACCGATTTTAAGCGGCTCCTCAAGAGACCTTGACGTGTTCGAAGCGTGCTTGGTTACCAACAGCAAATCATTAACACCGATTTTACGCGGCGGCTCAAGCGACTTTGACGTCTTCGAAGCGTGCTTGGTTACCAACAGGAAATACAAGGAAGGATAAGAGCGCGTGCGCACTAGAGCTCTCCAGGCTCTCACACAGTACTACAAGATTGTACACTGAGCGTGTTTTAACAGGCCAGCAATTTAGACTAGACTACGATAGACCTAAGCCTACTACATATCATAGTTTCTGAGAGCTCAAAAGATTTTTATCAGGAGAAGTTGAGCTGTGCAAAATGCCTACTTGTACGTAAATAGAGTTCACACTTATGGCGAACATTTTAACATTACTTGTTGTGAGCTAAGAAAAACACTAATTCAATGGATAGAGCTCTGGGTATGATTTTTTTGGAAATAATCGGTTCAGTACTTTTCGACAAATTCAATTTTTAAAACTCAAGAAATGGCTCATTGAGTCGAAAAATGGTTTGCCCATATGATAGCACAAATATTCCACTTACTGTCATACTCACCCATTAATAGACCTATAGTAGAACTTAATATTATCAATCATAAAAACGGGAATTTGGCAGTCTCTGAAAATGTGCAAATTCCTTTGTCAGAGGAAATTAATTTGCACCGAGTTAGCGGATTTCCCTAAATCTAAATAAAAAAAATAATAATAATAAACATAACGCATTGCGTAACAACTTACACTAGTAGGTGCAACAACTTAAATTGTTACAGAATCTTTATATTTTTAAACTGTATTAACATCCAAAACAAACGTATACTGAGGCTAGATATCCTGCTTGAATTAAAGATGATAGGCCATATTATCAGATATATTAATATCGCTGTACATGGTATCTAAAAGGCGCTGGCACATGAAGCGGTATTTTCAAAAATTGTAGCAATTAGCCTGTAATTGGTATCCCCTGTAGTTTACATTAATAGAAAATAGCGATAATAATAGAGCAATGGCTTGCAGACCTTTCTTCTATTGTATGACTGCTAAGAAAGCCATGCATGCAGCTTGAGTATTTAATATATAATTCGTTATTTTGGATACCAGAGGAAATCCTCTGGTGGCCAGTTGGCTGTGGGTTATGCTTTTGAAGTAAATAAAAAATTCTATTAAAAAAAACAACATTTGGAAAGTCACCGACGGACTTTCCCACATGTGACGTACACAATATTGTGGAAAACAAGTGGTGTTTAACAAGTATTGGACACAAACAGCTAAAACCGGCCAATAGACGAATTCCATTTAGCTTCTTGGAAACAGGTACAGTGTGACAGGTACAAATGTATATATAGTCGAGAGCGAATAAAGAACTTTATGTCAAACTGCAAAGCAACAGACTGTGTCCAGTGCCTGAGCTAAGTAGAACAATACTCCCCACTCCCCCCGTTTCCTCTAGGACCCAAATGACTAAAATTAGAAATAATCAGAGAGATGTCAATACAGACTTTCAAAACAGATAACCAGTTTAATGAAGAGGCTGGCGTCCGATTCTCATATTTGCCGTTTTCAATAGCATATGAAAGCCATTTCTCAAGATTTGCATAAAATGCATTTTTTGTAAAGGAGAAGACATGCATATCCATCTTCACGCGCAAACAATTCGCGTGAGAAAACTCTCAACGGTCTGAAACATCTGTATTTCAAGAAGATTGTCTCAGCTGACTGCGCGATGAGGCTTTGTGATCCACAGAGTGAGTGACAGCCACCAAGGTGTGTGTAGAGAGAGGAAGATTCCAAACATCCGCTCAGTTAACGTGTGGTACGGTAGTTCCCGTCGTATTTTTGGTCTTTTAGGCAGATCACTGACAGGAGCAGAGTCCACGCAGAGCGTCAACAGGCGGTGTCTTCAAAGAAAATTCACGAAAGGCTAATGAGCCAGTAAAAATCGTTCAAAGGTTTTGACAATGAACACCTTTACTTAAGAGTTTTGCATATAAATGAGTGAGGACAGTTCAAGGGTCATCAATCAAATCAGAACAGATAATAAACTTTAATTCGTGAACACTAATCATCCGAAAGAAGTTCATCGTGGCCGCCCAGAAGAACACCTTCATAACAGTGATAACAGACCATTTCATTGAAAAAATACTGTCCTGGACATCGGGTGAGATTTAAAATACAAGATTATGCTTCATTACATATTTATCTAAATATGCCAAATTAAAAATTGTTATGTGTAGTGTGATGAATTTTTTTGTACAACAACGCAGCAAAACATACTCATCTCTTAATTAAATTATTTATGGTTTCAGACTGTATGAAAACCTTCCCTGTTCTGAGCACATCTCGACGAGGTCCAACTGTATTTTCTGTTATTTTCTCAGAAAGAGATTTTGGAAGCTGCGTTTTGGGTTGACATGTGCCCGGATGTTAACACCAGAGAGAGGGTGGCTAAGGAGCTTGGAGCGACCTAATCCAGAATTCAGGTGTGTATACATGACGGTTAAAGGACGAGACTTGACATTATTTTATTGAAATTGGTTTGAAAGTTAGAAAATGAACTAGGCAATGCTCTTCCCACTAACAAGTAGATCTTTTTTACTACTCGACATATTTTTTTTCTATTTTACAGGTGTGGTTTCAGAACGGACGGTCGAGCTTGCCCCGTTCTATGAAGATGAAGTTTCCGCCCGCACGCAGAAAGCCGTCATGACCGAAGTTGACCTCCCAACCTTTACACCGGAAGGTCAACTGTAGTCCCTACATGAGCCCAGCCAATCACTTACCGCCGTTCTTTACATCCGCCTACTGGTCCCACGTGCTGTCCCGTATGTCAGTCTCCCACCAGCTTCCTCACAAGACCTCACCGTACTGTATCACGTCCGGGTATCCATCGGCAAGGAAACCATGGAGAAGTTACCACCTGTCGACGGTACCTGTGACGGACACTTTGAGGGCCGCGGAGACGAGAGTTGCATACATGACGTCATCCACAGTAACACCTTCATCTGCCGAGTGCGGCGTTGTTAGCTCCTCCATCCCTTTGCGATATGTCATAGTTTACACTTAGTTCCTTTGTTGGACAGTATATCTTGTGGTATTGCATAAAGTGCTCTCAGAGTTTTGATAACCATGTGTTAATCAAATGCAGAAGTCTCAGACATTGCCTCATATCTGTCCAGACTTATAACCTATTATAAATGCTCTGCTTGCGAGAAATAAATGAATATACAACAAATAATTATTGTTGATTTATTTTGATGTGCACGGAAAATCGTATGGTCCAACTTTAGCAATAGTTTAGACAAATCAACCAAAACCACAGTGAGACAGAATTACTAAAGATGGTGATGTGGAATAATAGTATGGTAATGCGGGGTTTAATGGTAAATTGAGCATTTGTTAATCGTAGCGGCAAAGAATATAAACCGCTATAACATGAAAGCTTCGGCTATTTTCAATGAAACAGGCAACACAGTCCATATTCGTCGTCCGATGACGCCCAACTTAAATTCCAAGTCCCTTAATATTATTTGTGGAAGTGTTGTTGCTGTAGACAATGTTGTAATGCCCCTTGTTTTAGTGAACACAGAGACAATCAACGACCAGATTCTGCCAGTTTAATCTTTGTGAAGAGTGAGTAGATCAGTGGGTAGTGGGTAGTGAGTAGTGGGTACGTATTTACACATATGGTGTGTGCGCTAAGTTCTTCCTTCAGACGTGTTGAGTTTTTCAGAATCTATTTAGTTAACAGCAGAATTGTTTAAATGGCACAACAGTACTTACTCCAAAACTGTTGCTCGTTTTGAGAATTGCCTGGTCTATTGGCCAAATTTTACTTGTAGTTCAGTGCTTCTTATTCTTCGGTAGTCTTTTGAAAGTACCCCATCGGCAGTAATGTAAAAAACACTGGACATCAGGGAGTAAAACCAGAGCAGCGTCAAGAGGGTAACCGCTAAAAACCCAGTGTACGGTCAATTTATCCCAGGGTCCGCGGTCGAGGAGAATAACGCGGTAGTGCACATCATAATGCCTGCCGCGGTCGTATAAGTGAAATATTCTTGAGTGTGGCGTTAAACATCAGTCACATAGATCAATCAATAAATAAATTTACCTCAGTGAAGATTTCATGCGAACTGCTCAGAATGCTAAAACTTGTAAAAAAAATACCACAGCACAGATAGTAAAACCACAGCAAGGGCGACAGAGTAACATTTGGCAAATATTCGCATTTAATGGATGAAATCCGGCCTCTTGTCTTTTTGTTTCAATTATGTTATAATTCTGAACGTTTATGTAAGTGTTTAAAAAGTAACAACTTACACTTCCCTGGCACCTTGTGGCATAAATAGAGATATGCAAAAATCGGGCCTCTTCTTTATTTACTTCAATTAGGGTATAATTATGGATGTTTTTGTTAGTGTTTAAAAAATGACAACTTGTACTTCCCCTTCAACCATACGCCTATGGCATAAACAGAGACAGGCAAAAATGCTCTGTTGTGATAACACGTGTATATAACCTGAAAACAATGCAAAGGGACCAGGTCTAAACAGTAATAACTAGCACGCTTTTGCTTTCTTCTGTCAAATGAGCATAGTATTAATGTGGTTGAAAATGTACCAAAAGGAACGAAGCTACACTTTCCGCACGTTATATACATGTAGCAAACAGTTCCTAGACGATGCCATGCAAACATTACATGGTTATCTCTATACTCGCTCTGCACAGGATCATATTTTAACACCAGGCGTTGTTTAAGTGTTCGCTCTGCCAGCACAGATGAATTCGCACGAAAATTCAAACAAACAAAACAGTTGTTTCAGTAATTTTACCAGCTCGACAAACGGGGCTACATCTTTTATAATTCACCATGTATGTTGAGCAAAAGTTCTCATATGTCGTTCTCACTGAAGCACTGTCCCTATCGATTAATCACTTCACAGATAACATAATACCCAATCGATCAAATTCAAATGGTCAAATTTCCACAGTGTTTTCACTTAAAAAAACTCACAATTCACCGAAAGAGAAATTTCATCAGCACAGGATAAGGAAAGAAAGTAACGGAGCTATCTTGAGGATGTCTGCTGTTTAAATTGAAGTCTCTGTTTAAGTGGACAAGGAATCCTCTCTCAACGCAAACTCCAATGGCTTTTAGCTGAATTATATACCATTCTTTATTTAAAATTGAATCCATTCTCAAATCCATGCATCTCCGAACGCATTCATAATATGATCAATCGGCTTAAAACTGCGCACAGGTTGATAATCTGAAGCCACGTGTGAAAATTATATAAGATATAGTTGAGAAACCTTTGAAGTCCTTGGAGATGTACCTTCATGGCTTGCGGGTGGTATGCTAACGTCGCTTTGATGTCCAAGGCAAACTTCACTGTATTTTCCGATTTGAATAGCTATAACAAGCTCAGGCTCATCTTAATTAAACTTTTCCTCGTAACATACACGGGTAATTAATTGCACAGACAAACGCCTGAAGGAATAATATTAACAGTGTTTAAATTTAGACTTTAGTTAAACCTAACCAACATACAAAATCAGAGGGGCGGAAATAATGAGTGATGTCTTGTAGAGCATAGTTTGAAATTATCACAAACGCTTTAGGACAGCTTCATTACGAAACTTCAATAAAACACGTTTTGACAGACTGCAAAAATGATGAATAACATATTCGCTGTTTTTTTCCTCACTTCACACCAAGACTTAATTGCGTCTTTTGTAAATACACATTTATAAACTTTAGCAAAAAGCAAGATGGGACGACATTTCACTGTATCATTTCTACCGCAGGTCTCACTCAGTCGCTGTTATCAAACATTGATAGCTTTACACATGAGGTCACTATTAAACAGATGAAATTTCGTAAATTCAAAATTGGAAATAGAGTGTTCATGTAAAAACTGTCCGTGCCAAGAACAGTAATTCTCACTCAGACACTTGCCTATCGATTGATCACTCTACAGACGAAATAATTAACCAATCAGTCAAAATCAAATTATTGTAAATTTGATAATTATACTTTATACAGGGCATTGAAATAAGAAATTCGACAGTGTGTCCAATACTACAAAATAAATTAAACAAAGCGTAAATATACAAACGGTCCATACAAAATATGACGGACATATTCCGGGGACGTGTTTTTCATTCCTTTTTAGCATTAATTCTCCATTCTAATTATCAAGGAATCATCTCTCCAGTAAAAATATCTTTCTGTTGGATTATTAGCACTTTTTCAAAACTGAATTCATTCTCAAATACATGTATATGTCCGAATCGTAATATTCGCAAATAATCTTACATCCATAATCCTTATCTGTATCAGAGGATTATCATAAGGAGTCTTTGAAGGGCCGTCCTTTGACACACTGTATTCAAAAGCAAAACAGTACACGTCTAAGTTCTGCGATATATATATATATATATATATATATATATATAATAAGAATGCGGATATATATATGTATATATATATATCCTTTTAAAATAGAATTAATACAAAAAACGTTAAACTAGATCTGAAGAATACTTTTTATATTATACTTATTTGAATTTTTTATGCCGTTCAGATTAATTTTCCTATTATACGATAGAGACCTCTGTAATAGGTAGCCGAAACTAGGGAGCCCGGCGTAAGAGTCCTCACTTGGAATTGTGAAATTGTGGAGACAGAGAGAACCAGAGATATTCTGTATAGAACCTCACCACTCTATCCAAACAGGCAGACTGTAATGTAGAGAAAATTTAAAATAAATGCATTCCACGGTCAAGATTCTCTTCACACTTTATGATCGTTTAACTACACATTGAGTGAAAATGTACGCTTCCCTCCCCACTCCACGTTAGGTAAAGAGCTAAACTCTCAAATTTTATGACCGTTTGATCTAGGGACTAAGCAATAACCACAGAGGGGGTCAAGCCAGTTATCATAGCGTACAACAATACACTGTTAGAATGCGGTGTCTTCAAAGGCGAACCGATGAGCGGGTCAACTAACCAATGAGATCAGAGAGTATGTTTTGACAGTGAGTGCTTTTACTCAAGAGTTTTGTATATAAATAGGTGAGTACAGTTCAAGGGTCATCTCTGAGCTCAGAAGCGATAATCAACTTTAATTCGTGAACACTAATCAGAAGAAGAAATTTCATCATGGCATTCGAGAAGGACATATTTAGTGCAGTGATAACAGATCATTCTATTGAAAAAATTCTGTCCTGGACGTCTGGTAAGGTTTTGAATGCATGGTTATACTGCATTGCATATTTGTCCAAGTTTGTCAAATTAAAAATTGCTGTGTGTAGAGTATGGAATTGTTCATTACACAACGATATTTACAAAAATGCAAAACATACTCCTTTCTTAATTTAATCCTTTATTGTTTCAGATTGTGTCAAAGTAATTCCTCAAGTCCCCTTCCCGGCTCCCAGAAAAAGATTTCGGCGAGGTCCAACTGTGTTTTCTGTCACTCAGAAAGAGATTTTGGAAGAAGCGTTTGAGATTGACATGTACCCCGATGTCAACACCAGAGAGAGGCTGGCTGAGGAGCTTGGAGTGGCCGAATCCAGAATTCAGGTGTGTATGCATAAAGGCTGAAAGACCAAACTTGGTATTATGTGATTGAATCTCCTCTGAATAATATATGTCCTATCACAATTAACAAACATATATCATTACTCTGTTTTACAGGTGTGGTTTCAGAACCGACGGTCGCGCTGGCGCCGTTCAATGAAAAGTAGGTTTAAGTCGGCAAGCAAAAGATTTGCATCACTTCCCGTCATGACCCAGACTGACCTTCCGACCTTCACGCGGGAAGGTCAGCCGTACAGTCCGTACATGAACCCAGTCAATAACTTACCACCGTTCTGTACAGCCGCCTGTTGGACACCCTTGCTGCTCCCTACGCCAGTCTGCCACCAGCTTCCTAATCAGACCTTACCGTACGTTGCCAAGCCTACGGAATTTTGGGAAACTTACCACCTCGCAATGTTACCGGTGACGGACGCTTTGAGGACCGCGGAGACCAGAGTTGCAGATTTGACGTCATCCACAGCCACATCCTCATGTGCCGACTGTTGTGTTAGCTCCACCATCCCATAGAGATGTCTCTATGTCATCGTTTACACTTAGTGCTTTGTTCGATAGTGCGCCTTGTTGTAATGCATAAAGTGCTTTCTCGGTTGTTCGTATATCTTCTTTTGTAATACTCTCACCCTTACGCCAGTAACATTCCATGCACTCCTTAGACGGTGTTTCATATGTTATATTGAGCTTATTATTAATATATCATAATAAGTCGAGTATCAACTATCTACCTAAGGTTGAATAAAAGCCCTTGATGCCATACTTTACCAAAGGCCTTACTAACGTCCAGAAAATCCGAACATACACCATTGCCTTTGTCTAGATTCGTGTAAATGTTATGAGGAATTCGAGGAGGTTGAAGAATACTTGAGTAACTAGAATTTTCAGCAATGATAAACAAATTATTTTTTGTTGTAGAAAATTCATGCAAATATTGATATGCATCTTTTTCAAGGACCTTAGATATAGAGGAAAGTAATAAAATTTGTTTGTGGGTGATTCTTGATTCCACCAGACATGAATATGGTGGTAACGTTTGAATTTTTCAGAGAAGTTGCTTATAGTTACTAATAAAGTTAGAATTAAAGTAGAAACCAACTAAAAATAGAAGTAGCGGTGAGTGAAAAAAGCAAAAAATCTGTATGTGAAAATGCCTCCATTGATTCTTTTAGATTTTTTTTCCGCACCAACTTAAACGCTGTCAAATATTTTGATTGGTGGACTTTATGTACCATATTGGACAAGCTAAGGAACAATGACGTCACAGATTACATTTAGCTGCTAAACAGCTCCTAATTTTTACATTTACCTTCTATATGTAGTACTACATCTGTATCTGCATTAAATGTGAGAACCAGATGCTGTTTAGCCGCTAAAGGGAATTTTTGACGTCACTATTCCTCAGCATGTTCAGTTTAGTCCATAAAATCTATCATACAATCGAAACATTTGAGAGCGTTTAATTTGTCGGCTGTTTATGCACCATTTACATTCGTGTTAATTGTGACGAGACGGTCTTTATTATTCAGAAATAAATAGGTAATATGACGTCAGAAATACTGTGATTACGGGAAACATGTTTTGTAGCATATACCACTTTGATATTTCGACGACAACACCGATCTACAGGTTAGTGAATGGAAGAGTATTGGTCTCTTTTTGTAAAAGCTTAGCTGGGAAGAATGAAACAGATCTCACATCTAGCGGCAGTTATCTTATCTAAATTTAGCGTATGCTACCAAATGGTAAGTGATTGCGTTGGAGGCGGGCAGTAATTTTGAGAGTTAAGGAAATCTTGGAGGCGGTCGTTTTGTTGCTGATTTGTTGATTTATTTCAGTAGGGCCTTACGCTTTACTCAAAACTATTTCACTTCAACGACGGCAGCCAGCATATGATGGTGTTGACGCACAGTGTTTATTATTTGTAATAACCAGGCCTTGTGGAATCAGAATTAATTTGTGGTCTACAGCTTTTCAAATGCTTAGGACAACTCACGCCAAAAGGCCGAGGGTCAGGCTAGTGAAAGGAATTGACCTGTATTTCTGAAAGCCACACTGCGACCAACGAAGCAGATCGCTCTGCAATGTGATGTCTGCTTTTCTTATCACCTTGTAAATGTTTATAATATACGTTTACAACATTTAGTCTGAACGTTCCAGGCATGAACACAGTAAGGTCGGCACTTCAAAGACTTCAAATAGAACTGGAACTGGTCGCAGTTATAATGCTTCCAAGCCGTCTTCACGCGCAATTTTCAGTTTTTGTACCAATACAGAGCGATTGCTGGGCACTGTACGGTTTGCACCAATAGTTGTCCAGAAAAGCACTCAGTGAGAAACCTTCGCGAATCAATGCATTGTACATACACCATACAAAGTGCCTGTGTAAGTGTGCCAAATATAACAGATCGGCTAGCTGACAATGTTTGGAGCCCTGCAAGTGTTGTATTCATTTACACAGTTTAAGACGTTTACATAAACATTTAATGCACATAAAGCCCTTTATATGTAAGGGTATACGTAGAAATTCCCCACACACAGTTAATTGGCACTTCAAAAATGGTTAAAGCGCTACACATTTTGTACATAGCTACACAGCTCAAAGTTCTACACACGATGAGTACATATATAGCCCTTTTTACATACGACTTTGAAGTTTTAAAGCAGTTTATTGGCACACAACTTCCAAATACATCTATACGGGACTTTTTTTTATTTTTTATTATTTTTTTATTTGCGAGAAAAGTGTACACCCAAGTAGAAAAGCAACGAAGCAATTCGCTATGAGAACATCACACTACGAAGCATGTCCGTTTTTTTTTTAGAGGACTTGCTAGGATTGCTACCTCATGTGTATGTTTGCAATACCGCTCTTAAAATTACATCATAGATGTTGTGATCTTCCCGAGAGTAATAGGTGGAGACAGGTATGTGGTCCAAGGGGGAAAACTGTTTCTGTAGAGACTGAAACTTCTTGACAAAATTGCGTCCCCTTGACTTTACGTTTTCCTGGCAGACACATGCCAATGTTGGGCTCGTACATACGTATTCACATAATACAGGTATCACCGATTGACATACTTTGAAGCCAAACAACACCTGTCCATATTAAGACAAATCTACAATTTTTGGCATACAGACAGAAAATTGGCTGCCCTTTCTACTCACCAATTTTCAACTTCACACTGGGAACCATTTTCTGTCACGTGACCTCCAAATTTGCATTTTTGGAAATTCAACAGTAATGTACTGCAAAACTTTGTAAGTTATGTAAAAGCCAAAAAAGCATTCGTGAACGGGAGGTCAGGGCTCATCAGGTAGGGTACTTTTAGAATTGAAATTCAAAAGGTTGTGATCACGTGAGCAGCATGTAAATCTAGTTTTTAACATATCAACCCCGTATTTCTGAATTTTTGTTCGCCTCAACGTGGCATATCCGTCACTGAATTTTTAGCTCAATCAGACAAGTGCTCCTTAGAAAAAAACGTTCACCAAAAATCGTTTAATTTGAGAACTTTGAACCGCTATAGCGTCGGAGCTATGAACGACACAGCAATTTGCAAAGAGAATTATTTAGCGACTAAATTAAACTTTCTTACTATATCACTTGTAACTCTCTGGTTCCAGGAGTATTCTGTCAGTATGTCTAAAAAAATGCTTTTTACGATTTTCAACATTAGTCGCAAATTATCTCAGAACTATAGAAGATTAAAAAAACAACAACAGATTCGTAATCAGAAGCTTGAACTTTACTAATCTTTTCAAATCTTTTCGTGTTCAGTTTCAAAATTTTGTGGTTACGTGACAAATATGCAAAGCAGCGAATTGTTACAGTTTGTAAGAAAGAGACACAAGCTCTTCAATTTATGTTTGGTCCGTCACCTTCTATCAGCTTGTCAAAATTTCGGAGCAATCCCTTTGGCCGTTCATTAAGAAGAAGATGTTTAAGGATTTTCTTTGGATGTCGACATGGCGGCAAAGGTAGGTCACGCAGACAGTCCAAAACTATACAGGAAACTTTTCCCATTTACATTCTAGATGACCTAGAAATGGTATCTGTGTGGCTGTTTCGCTTTTGACACAGTTACAAAAAATATAACTGAATGATGGAGAAAAAATAATAAGAAGAATCCGTTCGATAACAATAGACATTCGAAGTGATCAGCTTCGAAGCCTAATAATCATCTAACATGATGTGGCCAGTGGCCCTTGGATTGTAATTCAAAAAGGGAACATGCAGAGACAGACCAAAACAGCTACGACGGTGTGATGAGAAATGGCCACACGTTACCGGTGAATTCGCCCTATACAGTTATACAGTTGTAGTTAGGGTTTTATTTCAACCATCCGTTTAAAAATTTGAAAGGTAAGAGCTTAATTGTCCCCTAAAAGTCACAACATAATTAAATACATAAATTTTCGCAGTGGTTTTAGTTCAAATTCAAATACTAATATCAAATCCCCTTAATTTTCTCGTAGCTGAACAACATAACACAATATTTTGTTGTATAATAATTTAATTACATAAATACAGTAAATATACAGTCATGGATTAGTAAAAACCTTTAACCAAACGTTATAAAAACTGGAGAGGAGAGCACAAAAAAATGATATATGAACAGCTGCGAAATCACTTTATGCAATACACCAAGGTGCACTATCGAACAAAGCACTAAATGTAAACTCTGAAATAGACATATATCTAAGGGATGGTGGGCTTAGCAACACAACAATCGGCTGTAGATGACGTCATGTCTGCAACTCTCGTCTCCGCGGCCCCCAAAGTGTCCGTCACAGCCAGCGTCGGCAGGTGGTAAGTTCCCCAAGGCTTCATGACCGATGTACACCCGGACGTGGCACAGAACAGTGAGGTCTGATTAGGAAGCTGATAAGGGGGCATCACGGGTGACCAGTAAGTGGACGTACAGAATGGGGGTAACTGACTGGCTGGCTTCATGTCGGAACTGTACAGTTGGCCTTCCCGTGGAAAGGTCGGGAGGTCAATCTGAGTCATGAAGGGAATTGCTGCACACCTGTTTGCAGGCTGAAACTTCACTTTCATAAAACGGCGCAAGCGCGACCGTCGGTTCTGAAACCACACCTGTAAACAGAATAAAACATATGTCCGTTAGCGAGTCTTTCCGTAACTACTTTTTATTTTCAAACGGGATTTAAGAAAAACATGTAACGTTTTGTTCTTGATCCTTCATGCATACACACCTGAATTCTGGATTCGGTCACTCCAAGCTCCTCAGCCAGCCCCTCTCTGGTGTTAACATCCGGGTACATGTCAGCCTTAAACGCAGCTTCCAAAATCTCTTTCTGATCGATAGAAAATACAGTTGGACCTCGCCGAGATCTTCTTCTGGCAGCCGGGAAGGTTTTGACACGGTCTGAAAAAAAGGAAGAGATGAAAATAAGAAAGCTGTATTGCAAATATCGCTGTGCCGACGAATCAGTACCCTCGTTTTGTAGTGTAGTAAATAGAAAAAGACTTGCAAAACAGTATTTTCATGTTCAACTTATTCTTACCAGATGTCCGAGACAATATTTTTTCTATGGAGTGGTCTGTAATCGGTACACTGAAGTTGTCCTTCTTGGAGGCCATGTTGAATTTCTGTCGGTTGATTAGTGTTCACGAATCAACGTTGATTATCACTTCTAAGTTGAGAGATGACCTCTGAACTCTACTCACCTGTTTATATGAAAAACTCTTGAGTATGAGTATTTACTGTCAAAACTCTTTAACTGTTATGATTGGATAGTTAGTTTACTCACGATTTGGAAGACACCGCAAGCTGATGCGATGGATTAGTGTCTACGTGGATAATTGCCCAAGCACCCTACTGATTGCTTTGAATCCTTGTGATCAAAGAAACCGTAAACTATTTGTGAAGACACCGCGCTGGCTTCCCCACTTGTGACTGCTTGATAACCATACCGCAGTTGAATCTGAGTATTATTGAATGTGTGTTGGGAATCTGTCGAGAGGGCACCCCCAGACATTGTTTCTTTTATACCCGTCATCAAAGAAATAATCATCTGCCCTTTATTCACTCTGCGGGTCTTTGAGAGTCATCGCTCTATAACCAGATCCGTCAGTTGACAATCTTTCTAAAATAAAGATTTAGCATCAGGCAAAAATATGTTACAAAAATCATTTGTGCAGTTTTTCTTTAAAAATATATGTGAGATGATGTTAAGATATAACATGTGTGAAATATAACATTAACAAACAAACTGGTGAAAACCACATCAGTACAATGTGTAACTGGTTTTTGAGCCGGGTATATTTAATTCATACAATGTAGATTTGAACAGGGTTGGTCCTTCCCAGTTCGCACCATATTCTTTTGTCTGCTGTAGAATTGTCAGGGGTATCCCCTGTTTTGTTTTAAAATATCATTTTAAAAATAAATTGAATTTTTCATTCATGCCTTGTTGTTACGTGACCGGGTGTAAATTAATAAAACGTAGAACGGGACATTTTTAAATAGCCCATAACTGATTATGTAGTTGTGGGTATAAGAAAAAGAAACCTCACAGAACGCATCTTAAACATTGTGTGTGTTTGTACTACTGAAACCTTTATAAATTTAGCAGAAATCGAACTACAAGTAAATTATTAAAACCATATTTTACCATTTCGTACCTAACATTCAAACACGGCAGGTCGGCTATGAGAAAGGCTCTTTTGGCTTGCGCAAAATTATTACACTAGCCTGAATTAAATAATCCCGGTACACAACCCCCCGTCTTTACTTCCCTTACTTTCATTTAATCTCAAGGTCATGAGCCGCTTTGTGAAGATAAATTGGACACATATCTGATAATTGATTCAGTTTCCGGGATATACAGGAAGACATAATCCAAGGTAAAGCCTTGTTATTTAGCCTTGAGAGGTGATTCATTGCTGAAGTACGTAAATTAAAACTTAACCATAAATGTAAGACATGCTCAAAAGAGTTTAAATAGACATGCATGCGGTGTGTGTTCACGCCATGCACATTCCACTATGCTGATACACACTTCGCTATTGAATCAACAAGAGCGAAAGAAATGTGATATACGAGTATTACAGTTCTATAAATGTTCATTTAAATTTTTCCTAGCACTGCGGGTCACGTGTCACGTCCGATTTGCGCATGCACAGTCTAGTAAAAATATACTCTGGTATCGCTTATGAAGAGAAACGAAGAACGGAATTAACTTTCCCGGCATATGCAATGAACGCTCACACAGGATATTTTGCATGCGCCCTTTCATGATTACGGCGTATGGTCTTGCTGTGTGATATCAAGTGTATACCACGAACGTTTGTTGTCTTCTCTTGAAATAATTAGCTTGGTAAGAATGTGTACATTATATGTCGAAATCCTGGCTGTATTTTGGAATTGACGTGGAGGAGTGCTACACAATCATTTATATCCGATATTAATCGCTTACCGCTGTTCGTAACCATTTCATTTCAGTTTGATCTTTACTATACTACAACAACTGTGACGCCCGAACGTCGGACATGAATCTCTATCTTGCATATGAAGACTAAAAGAAGCTATTGTCTGCAAAATTTACAAAAATCTTACATTAATCATATATAATATCAACATGCAAATACCAGTAGAATGTACCAGTTGCCGAGGTAGCCAGCCAAGGTAGACGTTATTTTTTGGTGGGGGAGGGGGGGTTAGGGTACACTAGTTTGATCGCCCTTATACCAACAGAGCGTACATTAAGCAAAATGCTCTATAATGTAAGTGAAAAGCTTTATAGTTTAAGTGAAACGTTCTACAGCTCTGTGATAAACACCAAGCCATCCCCTGACAATTCAGAAAACTCGTTTCGGGCGGGGGCGGTGGAATTGTTTACGAATCAAAACAGGTCAATCACACCTTTTGCATTTGAACTAATATATACTCAGGAGTACAGTTTTTTACGTTCAAGACGACTTGTATTATCTGTCTGTGATAACAAAAATAATACAAAATCGCTTTTGTAATTTCGCTTATACGCTGGCATTCAGCTCGATTAACACCCAATGGTCTCATCGCCATCTTTACGCTGAGATCGCCAGTCTCTGGTCAAAGCAATCATCGGCCATTGCTTAATTGAATGAACCCTGCCCCCCTCCCCCCCTCCACCCGCGAAAACATTTAATACAGTGAGTCAGATCGTGTTAGCATAGATTTTAACGAGATTGCGTTACACCATGTATTTCCTTGTTTGCATCTGACCATAGCTGATTGGATGAGGAATATCGCCATATTGACAACATCAAGCCAAGCATACTCAAATGCAGTGACTGAATGTTTACTTCAAGGATTTGAACACGGACCCCTTGATTTACGAATTCAGTTGTGCATTTAACGACTGAGCTACACAGAGGAAATTCTCACCGTTCAAAGATACCACAAACATTTAGAATATATTCCAGTTGCTAGACGTGATCACGAGGTACATGTGCATATCCTGTGGGGGAAATAGAAACGGGGGGGGGGGGGGGTTGGCCGAGAGATTAAGGGACTTGCCTAGCAATTTTCAGATCACGTTAGGTGCGGGTTCAAATCCAGCCCTGGACGGGGGGGGGTTGTATAGAGCCACCATTTAAATGTTAATGCTTTTTGTGACAAAAACGGTTTGGCGACACATATGTGGTTGTTTGACGCAGAACTTGTTTTGTCATTCCACAATATGCTGTACACGCTTGTACGGGAGTTACGCACCAAAGATCGACGGTGTAACTGGGCACTACGGTTTTCTTCAGCTCTAAATCTGACCGACGTTGTATAGATACCATTGTAAATTGTATTTAGTGTTTTCAGTTTTAAATAACGAATGAGGTGTATAACACGAACGTTTATTGTCTTCTCTTGAAATAATCAACCTGGTAATGATTTGGATATTATGTCTACAAATCTTCGCTGTATTTCCGAATTGACGTACCGCAGATTAGTTTTTACAGGATATTAATTCTTTACGACGGTTCGTAACCATTTCTTTTTGCAATTTCTTGGCGAGAACAAAGCGTTATTGAGTGAGAATTACTCTAGGGTTAAAGGAATCTATTTTTCTTTTTTTGTGGCGTGTAGCTTTGACAGGTTGACGACAGTCCAATCAAACAGATCGATTTCTAGGTCAGTGAATGGAAGAATACGCATATGTATTACTGAAAGCTACATTGCCAAGAATAAAGCAGATCTCAATTGCAATGCGATGCGCACTTTTCTAATCAAGCACATTGTAAACGTTTATTATATACGTTTACTAGCAACATTCCACGAGCGAACACAGAAAGGTCCACACTTGGAAGACTTCAAATAAGATAATCTTCTGACCTGGTGTCGTTAGTGGACCTTCCATTGAAACTTAAAAGGGAATATATAGAGAAAATCCAGAGCAGCAACGACGGTGACGTGGCAAATGACCACACGTTGTTGGTGAAATCTTTCCAGTTTACTTTATAGGATTTTACCCGCACTGCCGATGGAAATGTTTGAAAGGTAGCAGCTTAAATGACCCCATAGATTCATGGCCACAACGGAATGGAATAAACTTTACAAAAAGATGCACAGTGTTGTCCAAATCACACTAAATTCAAGTACTAATCTCGGAGCGCCTTATTTTTCCTGAGGCCAAATAATATAACACAATAATTTTCTCCTAAATTCATTTACTGATCACAAATACGGTAATTTATTATATAGGCCAGGGGAGCACTTTCTGGGTTTTGTGCATCTGATTTACACATCGTTATCAAGAGTGGCGAGAGTACAACAATCATGTATGAGCGAGTAAGAAAGCACTTTAGGCAATACAATAAAATGCACTATCGAACACAGCACCAAGACTATGAAACTATGAAATAGACACATCTCTGTGGTGGATGGTGGGGCGAAGAACACAACAGTCCGCAGATGAGGATGTGGCTGTGGATGACGTCATGTCTGCAACTCTCGTCTCCGCGGCCCTCAAAGTGTCCGTCATTGGGAGCGTCGACTGGTGGTGAGCTCCCCAAGGCTCCATGGCCGATGTACACCCGGACGTGGTTCCATACGGGTAAGTCTGCTTGGGAAGCTGGTGACAGACTGACATAGAGGGCAGCACCGGTGACCAGTAGGCAGATGTACAGAACCACGGTAACTGATTGACTACGTTCATATAGGAATTGTACAGTTGGCCTTCCGATGTAAAGGCCTGGAGGTCACTGTGAGTCATGACGGGAATTGCTGCACACCTGTTTGCGGGCTGAAACTTCACTTTCATATAACGTCGCAAGCGGGACCGTCGGTTCTGAAACCACACCTGTAAACAGAATAAAATATATGTCCGTTAACGAGTCGTTCCGTACTACTTTTTCTTTTCAAACGGAAAATAAAAAAAAAAGTGTAACGTTTTGTTCTTGATCCTTCATGCATACACACCTGAATTCTGGATTCGGTCACTCCAAGCTCCTCAGCTAGTCTCTCTCTGGTGTTAACATCCGGGTACATGTCAGCCTTAAACGCAGCTTCCAAAATTCCTTTCTGATCGACAGAAAATACAGTTGGACCTCTCCGAGATCTTCTTCTGGCAGCCGGGAAGGTTTTGACACGGTCTGAAAAAAAGGAAGAGATGAAAATAAGAAAGCTGTATTGCAAATATCGCTGTGCCGACGAATCAGTACCCTCGTTTTGTAGTGTAGTAAATAGAAAAAGACTTGCAAAACAGTATTTTCATGTACAGTTGATTCTTACCAGATGTCCGAGACAATATTTTTTCTATGGAGTGGTCTGTAATCAGTACACTGAAGTTGTCCTTCTTGGAGGCCATGTTGAATTTCTGTCGGTTGATTAGTGTTCACGAATCAACGTTGATTATCACTTCTAAGTTGAGAGATGACCCCTGAACTCTACTCACCTATTTATATGCAAAACTCTTGAGTATGAGTATTTACTGTCAAAACTCTTTAACTGTTATGATTGGATAGTTATTTTACTCACGATTTGGAAGACACCGCAAGCTGATGCGATGGGTTATCGTGTACGTGGATAATCTGCCCAAGCACCCTGCTGATTGCTTTGAATTATTGTGATCAAAAAAACCGTAATCTATTTGGGAAGACACCACGTTGGCTTCCACTTGTGACTGCTGGATAACCATACTGCATGTTTAATCTGACGATTATTGAATGTGGGTTAGGGATCTGTCGAGAGGGCTCCCCTGTGATTGTTTCTTTTATACCCGTCATCAAAGAAGTAATCATCATCCCTTTATTCACTCTGCGGGTCTTTGAGAGTCATCGCTCTATAACCAGATCCGTCAGTTGACAATCTTTCTAAAATGAAGATTTAGTACCAGGCGAAAAAATGCTACAAAAATCATTTGTGCAGTTTTTCTTTAAAAATATATGTGAGATGATGTTGAGATATAACATTAACAACCAAACTGGTGAAAACCACAGCCTTCGATAGATTAAAGACATCAATACAATGTGTAATTGGTTTTTGAGCCGGGTATATTTAATTCATACAACGTGGATTTGAACAGGATTACTGGAAGGTCTTGTTGTTACGTAACCGGGCGCAAAACAATAAAGCAAATATGGAAGTGGGCATTTTTAAACAGCCCATAACTGGTTATGTAGTTGTGGGTTTAAGAAAAAGAAACCTCACAGAACACATTTTAAACATTGTGTGTGTGTGTACTACTGAAACCTTTATAAATTTAGCAGAAACCGAACTACAAATAAGTTATCATAACATAATTTTTAGCATTTCGTACCTAACATCCAAACACGGCATGTCGGCTTTGAGAAAGGCTCTTTTGGCTTGCGCAAAATTATTACACTTTCCTGAATTAGATAATCCCCGTACACAACCTCCGGTCTTTACTTTCCTTACTTTCATTTATTCTCAAAGTCATAAGCCCCTTTGTGAAGATAAAATTGGACATATATTTACATATATTGAATCAGTTTCCGGATATAGATCAAGACATCATTCAGGGTAAAGCCTTGTTATTTAGTTTTGAGGGGTGATTCATTGCTTAAGTACGTAAATTAAAGCTTAACCATAAATGTAAGACATGCTCAAAAGAGCTTAAATAGACGTGCATGCGGTGTGTGCTCACGCCATACATATTCCTCTATATTGATACACACTTCGCTATTGAATCAACAAGAGCGAAACAAATGTGATATACGAGTATTACAGTTCTATAAATGTTCATTTGTTTTTCCTACCACTGCGGGTCACGTATCACGTACGGTGGCTATGTGATTTTTGTAAGTATGTGTTCTCTGAGGGGATTATCTTTTTTTCCGATTTGCGCACGCACAGTCTAGTAAAAATATGCTCTGGTATCGCTTATGAAGAGAAACAAATAATAGAATGATCTTTGCTTGCATACGCAGTGAGCACTTACACAGGATATTTTTCATATGCCCTTTCATGATTACGGCGTATGGTCTTGCTGTGTGATTTCAAGTGTATACCATGAACGTTTGTTGTCTTCTCTTGAAATAATTAACTTGGTAGATTATATGTCGAAATCCTGGCTGTATTTTGGAATTGACGTGGAGGAGTGCTACACATTCATTTATAGCGGATATTAATCGCTTATCGCTGCTCGCAACCATTTCATTTCACAATTTATTAGCGATTTCTTGGCCATGTCATGTTTTTTTTTTTAAAGAAGGTAAAATACAAGGTTTCCGTGTACACATTTTACAATGTTAAGGATCTGATCTTTACTATACAGCAACTGTGATGCCCGAACGTCGGACATGAATCTCTACCTTGCATACGAAGAATAAAATAAGCTATTGTCTGCAAAATTTACAAAAATCTTACATTAACCGTATATAATATCAACATGCAAATACCAGCAGAAATTTCTTCTTGAGTCAATAGGTTGGTGAGGTACCCAGCCAAGGTCGATGGGTCTTTTTTTGTTTGTTTGTTTTTGTTTTGTTTTGGTACGGGGGGGGGGGGGCTTTACACTAGTTTGATCGTCATCATACAAGCGGAGCGTACGTTACGCAAAATGCCCTATAATGTAAGTGAAAAGCTTTATAGTTTAAGTAAAACGTTCTTAAACTCTGCGAAAACCACTAAGCCATCCCCTGACAATTCGGAAAACTCGTTTCGGGCGGGAACGGGGAAATTGTTTTCTAATCAAAACAGATCAATCACATATTTTGCACTTGAATACTTAAGAATACAGCTTATTACTTTCATTCACTCCATAGGAATGTAATTATCCATTTTCGAACATTTGAATCTGACCAATTGGATAATTATCGTTTGTCTGTAGTGCCCAATCAAAGATGACAAATATCAATAAAGACTGAAGACGATTTGTATTATCAATCAGTGATAACAAATATAATACAGGTTTGCTCCATACATCGAGAAAAGGTAGTGAAAAAAAACCCCAAGAAGGCAATGTTATTTTTTTTGCGCAATTTAATAGTTCTACACTCTTCTAAACAATACAGTGGCTAAGCACAACACTAATTATTTCACCCGCCATATGACGACAAACATTATTATTTATTTATTTTAATTCGTGTTTTACACCATCCTCAGGAGTTTTTCACTTGTACGACGGCGGCAAACATTATGGTGGGAGGAAAGCGAGCAATGCCCGGGACCACCACCATAGGCACGTGCAGCCGGAGAGGAAGCCAGCATAAGCTGGACTTGAACTCACAGCGGCAGCTGGCATTAATACAAATCATGTAGCAACCCATGCGCAGCCACAGAAAGAAATACATTTTCAGACTGTAAGAAGTCTGTCCCAGCCATTCGCACAATCACAGAAGCCATCTTTTCAGGTCTGGGATCACTTTTCTCTCCGTTTGATACCTACATCAGCTATCAAGAATGCATGTATAAGTCAGATAAGTTGTACAATTTGTTCTTCCCGGACCCCCTCCCCTTCCCCAACAATACATGAACAAACATACTCAGTATATACAATAGCATATTTAAACATGAAGACAACCAACTACACATCCCAACACAAACAGTTGACAATCATGTTTGTTGACTGTTCTTGAAAGAGGAGTTTGATTATTTCTTTTCAATTACATAGATCATAATCACTAAAAATCAAACACGACTTGTGAACTTCTAAATTAGTAAAAGGAGTTGTTCTCAAGATCATTGAGTGACGTCAATGCTCAAATCATTTAACACTTTTGCACCAGCTTGAACAAATAGGGAAAGAAACATGTATTTTTATTGCTTTGCCGCAGTTTTTGGATAAAGGCAATCTCGAACTCATGATATTTTAGCATCAAATATGCTCTGTCTGTTGCATAATAAATTCATGTTACAACGGTATCACTCGTTGCAGATACTGTATTTATGGTCATATGCCATTAAAAATTGGATAGTCTCCCCTGACGAGTTTACGAGGGTGGCAAATGTCGCTCTTTTGTGAATCATGTTTGGGTCCGCGCCTTGCGACGGAACATATTGAGGAATGTTCCCCGAAAATTGTCGCACATAGACAATGAAATTAATGGTGGAATTTATGACGCCGAAAATGGGATAAATGTAGAAAAAGATTTTGAAAAGTTGGGAATTGGAGCCAAAGAAATTGTAGCCAGACAGACCGTTGCCAAGGAGAGTATGAATAAGGGCGGGTGTGATGCAAATAAAAAACAGGAAAGAAATCACAAACAACATACGAGTTACCTTGAGCTCATTCGCATGCCTCTTGTCCTCAGAGCTTTGATTCGTTCCAAAGGAAAAGCGGGAGGATCTAAGAGTTACAACAATAGCTACGTTCAAGACAACTACAAGAAAAACTGGAACAAGGCGCAAAAACACCAACAGGAAGTAAGTATGTATGTTGGTAATATCGTCGTGCCATCGCTTCGTCTCATCGCCCTGTCTTTTCATTACTTCGTTTCATCGATACTGGGGTATGCATAGAACAATGACACGATGATTGCCTTCATCATACAAGGTAACATTTCAGATCACGACAATAATTAGACTGGCTCCATCCCACTCACAGCCAAACCGCACATATGGCTTAAATCCCTAGATACTGTCGTCTTAAAGAGAGAAAGCGCCGCCCCCACCACCCTCCAAAAGGTAACCTGATGCTTTTATGTGCCCTGTATATTCCTTTATAATATCACATTCCACTGTAATCTAGGAAACAAACTTGAATAGAAACAAGAATGCAATCCCTTGCATTCTCCATGATGAGAACATATCCCAAAAGACCAAAACTAATCCCAGACCCACACATGATGTGCAAATGGGTTGTTTTCCGTGCTGCCAAATGAGCTTACTTGTACTGGCAATTTTGACTCTTCCTATCACATCGCTTGGGAACGTCTTTGGGACTACGGCTTGCTACAAAACATATTAGCGAACGTCTGCCGGAAATTGTCACTCATGAATACGTAGACAACGAAAGTCACGCCACTGAGACTGGATGATACCATGCACGTGTCACTTTCGGACAGCCGATTGGGGCAAGGACTATGTTTGACGTGTTGTGTCCTGGGGCAGTAGCGCTGGCATGTGTTCTCGTTGTTAGACCGTCTGTGGGGTCCTCTGTCCATGTGTGAGTGAAGCCTGATAGCATTGGCGGACTTATTGTAGATTCGTGCCTCTCAGACTATGTATATCCAAGGCACGTCAGCATTAAAGGGACCTGCAAGACACCACGCCTTCTCACTAATGCTTGTCTCCCAGTCAACCTCGTGCTTTGAATCTGCAACGAGAACGAGGAAAAATATATGCCTTTAAGGCATCAGTGGCTTCAACAGAATCAGAAACTAAATCACAAGCCAAAGCAAGGACTTTTTTGGCCCTCTTTTTACTTGTACTCAAAACTACATGTATAGATAGATTAAATGATGTCGGTTGGTCAATATTCGAAATCTGATGGAGTCCGGAGAAAACTAATGTATACCTACGCGACTCGAAGACACCGCCGAACCAACGTGTAACAAGTGGGGCGAAATAGTCACGCAAATATATATATACTGGCTCAGTCATGGTGTAAGTAAAGTTTAACAACATAGAGCAGCTGCTGACGAAAACAAGTCTATATCCAGGTAGATCTAATAAAGATATACTAAAAAGTAAAATTTTCAATTAATCTTAAAAGATTTTAGGAGCGTTTACTCGATGTAAACCAAGAATGTAAATCAACAAGAATTCACATATTAGAGGTTTTCCTGTTTTGGGATGGAATAAAACCGGGCAGAGCGCAGAGAAAACCACCGCCCTAGGCCAGGAGTATGTGACACATGCCCCGATTTAATGCAGCAGCCGAAACAGCGAGAACTGGACTCCACGAGGCGTCTTTATTGTTCAATGACTGATTGCTGCCGAGTGAGATCGAGTCTTATTAGCTGACAAAAGGCTAAAAAACCAGCAAAATAAATGGGAAGATAGTAATTACTTTGTATTTATGGGCAAATTCAGTACTTTTTGAAGTAAGACTCATTTTGTGGGCGGTCTTATTTTAGGGGACGGTATACTTTTAGTGTTCTTTTTTTTAATAGAGAGATTTTAGACATGTGTAATGACTTTAACTCACATAAGACCAAAACATTACTTAGGCCAAAACCATAGTTCCGTGTATTTTATGGCTATACCGGTTAACTTTTGATATATACTCTTTTTTAAAATAACACTTTGTAACTGTTAAGTGTTCCCAAATGTAACTCAAGTTGTCTAGAAAAGTCTTGAGCCAAAAGTAGCATTGTTTAATTGGCCCTTCACTTACCTGTTCAGAATAAGGCTGTGCTTGTAAACGTATTCAGCCTAAGCCTTGCGAAACTGTGTCCGTTTGACTGCTCTCTTCTTGTCCCCAGATCTTAGAGGGTTAGTTCTTATCCGCAACATCGTGGAAGCTTTTTATGCCAGTATTCAAAATATATGCATGCACTTAGACTCAGCTGCAGAAGTCATAAATATTGAGGAGATGAAAGTGACAGTGGATGTTGTTCTCATCAACTGATTCTAAATTAAACGTTAAATAGAGTTATAATATCACCTTGTGATATCGGAAAGATTCCCCAGACAAACAGAGTTATTGGTACCTTGATCTTCTAATGAGGCCCGACTGCGCATGTGTGCCCAACACGAATCAATTAGTTAAAAGGCCATCGGAAAAGAAGTGTCCACAAGGTACCTTGGAGGCACTTACTGGCGTTTCAAACACGCCCATTTAATATGTAGACGCTGTATGTATCGTTAGTTTGTAGGAATTGTGATCAACAGTGTGATCACAGTTAGAATTGCTCGCAAATGTCCAAAGAGTAAATCTAAGTAAAGTGTAGATAAAAAGCTCGATCGACCTTTTGCAATTTTTGAAGCAAAAAAAAGGTAAAGTTTGGATGTTAAATTAAAGACCATACGATTCTCAGATCAAGGAAGTTTTGCTGTATGTGCTGATGTTCAAATGTCCCATTTCGCGAAACAAGAAAAAAGCTGTCCTTTCCGGATTCAAGTTAATATTTTCAATGTTCCAAATCCAAATGGGTGGGAATAATGGCAAGACAAGGACAAGCAAGACGCAGTTTTGATTTGAACTTGCTTATCTTCACTACCATGCGGCACACAATAACCTGAAGATTATAAGCGTAGTTAACGTACATAATGAGAACCACAAAAAAGGACTTACTCTTAGGCTTTTAAACCACAGTGACTCGCGGCTTTTATGACTGTTAGGATTGCAGAATGCAGAAACTTCGATACACTAGGGTATAAAAGAGAGGCCAGTTTACAGCGTTTCTAAGTCTTTCACTTCGGTTTATTAGTAAGGTTATTTCTTAGCATTATTACTATGGGAGTTAATAGGCCTATGTGCTGTTCGGCATTGTTAATTTCAACTCCATTTTTTCTGCACATCGGTCATTTTTATTGAGAATTTTGTTGCCTGTTATTTTGTCAAAGAATACATTTTAACGCCTGCAGTGTTCATCCGTCTCTTTGTGCTGTGACGGACATATAACTCAATTTCGACTGTTGCCCTCGATGTCACTATGTGCCAAGCCCGATACATCGCCCGGAAGGTTACTGCTAACCAGGACTGTGATTTCGCGGGGAGGTTGGATGCAAACTGTTGTGGGTGTGACGCGCCTATGACCGATTGTCACTTGGGTGCCAGTGATATCTTTCACTTGAGAAATTCCGGAAGACCTTTGGATTTACTGGTTTCTGAGGACTGAGACTCGCCTAATGTCAACTGTTGCTTCGAGCGAATTTGCGGTCTGCTGTAATCTCCCCAGGAAATTACACGTATTTTATTATTGTTTGTACATAGAATAAAAGTTGAAATAATTAGATTGTTTTATTCAGTTATATGTACAGTATATTGAATCCATCCAAGCGTCATGGCGTGTCTTTGTTTGATCTTGTGTAAAGCTAATTGGATTTGAGCAAGCCATTTGTTTACTGTTTTCCTCACCGATTAGTGATACTTTTATAACCTCTTGTCAGTTATTGTCAGTTGGGGTTTCATTGTTTATCATTGCAATCATTGTAAAGGACTTCGTCTTACCATGCCTCATATTAAAAACAACTTATGAAGAGTACGTGAAGGTGGATTCTGTTCCATTCGATGACATTGTCTTCTCTTCCTGTCAGCCAACTATTTTATGTACAATACATTTATGAAGATTCTATTTCACTTGAGGTTATTACCCAACTTCTATATTATTTCACATAACATATTCAGGTTGAAATATTTGTGTCAGAAATCATTTTTCTGTCACTAAGCTCATCTGATTATAGGTTTTTGGTGTCAGAAACTGGTTTATTGTCACTGCGTTCTATAAAAATGTGAAAATTTATATTCATTTATTTATTTGATTGGTGTTTTATGCCGTACTTAAGAATATTTCACTTATAGTACAGTCCGGGGGAAACCCACTACCATCCGCAGATTGTTGGCAGACCTTCCCATTTTCGGCCTGAGAGGAAGCCAGCATGAGCTGGACTTGAGCTCACAGCGACCGCATTGGTGGGAGGTTTCTGGGTCATTACGCTGCACGTGTGACGTCACAACTGTCGTTTAATATTGGATGTAGAACAACTTGATATGTAAATTTTCAGAAAATTCGCGACTATCCTGATTGACTAGAGGTCATTTGGGAGGAGTAGGTCAGTTAACCAAAATGCAAAAATCATCACATTAAACACGCCATCACATTGCAGTGGAGCCACGCCTCGGGGATGCTTAGACCACAAGGAGAATCCTGGTTTGTGCGCGAAGCGTGTCACGGCTAACTGGGGATTTGCAGCGGCAGCGATCTGAGATGGGGTCCGCAGTCTGAAGACACACCTTTATAGACCCTGTGTATTTATTTGATTATTGGTTAAAACCATGTTTATTTAATGATTTGATTGTCGTTTATAGTAGTGTTGAAAAAATTTTATCTGAGTGTCTGGGACTAAACCACAGACCTTTTGCTGGCGGCATAGCCAGCTGGGAAGCTGGTTTCTAGGTAACTGTTGTCAAAGCCTCTACAATATCTAATCCCAGTGCAGCGGGAATGAAAGTCATAAATGGATATTTAATTTCATCTATGATATAGTACTGCATGATCAAATTTTCAAACTGAAGTTTGATTTATTGCTCATTCTGTTGAGTTAAGTCTGCCGGAAATAAGGGTTAAAACAAAGTGCAAAGACAAATGCATTACACAAGTTTTGCATATGCCGACTCAGAATTTTGTTTCATTGGTGGGATTTCAGAACTGAATGTGCAACATATTACGCGAAAATCCGCTTGTCACAGTGAAGTTTCCTAAAAATTATTCAAGTCGGCAACACTCGGCATCGTCCGGAAAGAGATCAAGTAGTGGTAATGGAATCTTATATTGGAATCAAGTAGGTGTACACCAGAAAAGCTGTGGCTTACGACTTGTTTGGGATTTTTAAACTTAATTTTTGTTCTAATAATCAACAAAAGCAACTGCAGCCAACTACAGTGAAAAAAAATGATGACATTCATACTGAAAAAGATCGGGCAATTTCAGGATAGCAACGGAGTCACGTGATTGAAAAATGGCAAACAACAACTTAGCGAAAAAGAATCACTCACCGATGATAGTAGCTTTCAATTTTGCACTTGATTCGATTCTATGCATATACTCATACTAAGGCATTGTTTCCGTTCCTGATCGCGGGTTCGAATCCAGCAGTTTGTTTCAGGCTTTATGTTAGGAGATGTGTCCCACAGTCTGTGAAGGGGGACGGTTCACTCCAAACATTCCAGCATTTCCCTCCTGTATACCTGACTACCGTCATAGCAGTGAAATGAATTTATGGATTACTTTTAAATCCCAGTCAAATAAATTAATAAATTTTTTCTCCATATGCAAAACGTTGCCAAGTTAAGATCCTTCCTTACCACATGTACTCATGTAGAATAAATGAAAGAGAGGGCAGACGGTCACGTTGTGTGGTCAAACTATCCGATTATTGTGAACCATATACATGTAACATGTTCGTTTGAGACTGTATACTTGAGCTATTCTTGATACTGTAAAATGAGCTGAGGACCTCCCTGGCCGAGGAGTGCTACCAGCTTTGCGCAGCGTAATGACTAAGGAGCCTCTCATCAACCCGCGGATGATCGTGGGTTTCCCCGGACCCTGTACGGTTTCCCTGCACCATGATACTGGCCGCCGTCTTGTAAGTGAAATATTGTTGAGTACGGTGTAAAACACCAATCAAATAAATTAATTAAATAATTGTCCACTTCCGACAAAGCTTATTCTCACAATGCCCTCGATTTCATTCAATGTTTTCGCCAAATCTGTCATCCTCCGACAAAATGTGACCGTCACTGTACATGGGCGAATCATCCATAGTAAAACAATGAAGTAAACAGGCATTTACATAGTTCATATGTTCAAGGCAATCAGATAACTAACATTAGTGGTAGGCTAATTTTCTAAATTACCACCACCGATTTGACATATATAAAGAGAGGAAAAATCACGCTGGAAATTTTCCCGGTTTAATTATTCCATAGTCAGAAACAAAATAAACACGAACAATCCACTCTTGTAAAAATATAGAACACATTTTACGAGGTTTTTACGCATATCAGATCCGAAGTATATGGGTCATGATATGTTTGAAAGTTTTTTTTAACATTTGCCCTTCAACAGCGTTTCCGTTGTATTACATTGATGTCCTGAGCTTGTCATTATTTATACTCCATTAAGGATTCAATATCTGTTTTCGTGTAGTCGTTTATGCTCTGATAAAAATATACATATAATACTCTGCACCCTAGAGTCAACGCCCGATTTGAAGTCGACGCTATTAATTGGGTCATTTAACTTGGGTGCCAAACGACAGGCTAATTTAAAATATAGATGTTATCAATGACGGAAACTGTAGCACAAGGATCAGAATTTTGTGATAATGGTGGGCATTGATTCCATAGGAAGGTTTTATTTGTCGGCGGTTTCCGTGGTTTTCCGTTCCTCGTTAGGAGAATTGGATTGGTTGCTCGCCTCCGAGTTGGAGTTGGACGACTCTCGTCTGCTGGCATCGGCTACTTTGGCGTTTGCCGCCACGCGGCTGCCTTCGCGGAGATCAAATATTTTCTCTCCGCCTGAAAAGGAGGAATGAACAAAATGTAACAAATTATCACACAGAATCGGTGTGGTTGTGATAATGTTGCGTTTGGTAATAATGTTTCAGTATTCTGGCATTTACATTGTAGAACAGTAACAAGATACCCTGTCCGTGGCAGTGATAATTTATGTCAGTCTTACTTTTCTTGTTGTTGGTTGGTTGACACTGAAGCTCGTAATAACTGAAATCCTGACATCGTGGAAACGTGATGTATTTGACTGCGAAAAGGGTTTGTATGGCATTTGTTTTGGGCATTTATTCTCTTATAATACATTAAGTGCAAAACGTGTTAACACGTGTGCATTTCTTTTGTAGGCCAACGTACATGTAGAAATATCTGTATGTCTAAACACTTCGGTTATTAGTACATATATGGAAAGCTTTTGTTCATATGGGCAAATCTTTAGTACATATTTGAAATATTTTTGTTATTTTCATGTATGTTCGAAAGATTTCCACATAAATAAAAAACAATGACAGAACATATAAAATATTTTACATGTATTTAACCGTTCATTTTACATATGTGTAACAAAATTGCACACATGTACAGTTGCTTTGTACAATTAGAGAATAAAGAAACGGTTTGTCATAGGTGTACATGACCGTAAAACTATAGCACTAATGGCGATCGTGGCAATCGACGTTCAACACTGAATAAGAAGTCAGTGTAAACTGTGATGATCATAAAAGCGATAGTTCTAATCTCTGTCTATATATTTCACAGTATTTCAAGGTATTTGATATGGAACAGATGACAGTAACAGCATTAACAATGTTTACCTCGATGATGGTAACTTTATATTGACGTATACAGAGCAATAATTGCAGTTATGACTAAACACGTGCTCACCTGTCGGTTTTGCAATTAGCGTAAAGGTGCAAAAGTACAGCGCCATGTGGATCAGGTAGAGATAGCCGCGCCGGTACGACTTCTTCATGACCCCGTAGACTATAGGGTTGATGGACACTCCTATGTTAACGATATTCCTGGCCCAGAACTCCGCCTCATGGCACCAGGCCAGGCCGTGAAGACATCCCACGTGCGCAACCTTCAAACATGTATAATTTGATAAAGTTTATATGTAATGAAAATTAAATTTAAACTGTAAACAGATAAAGTCTTTGATTTAGAGCACAGTTTTCCGACACTGCAGAAGACGTGTTATGGATTGTTGACAATGTTGAAGCAACTTCAGGGGAGACTACCCAATCAAAACACATATTTTGCGTAAGTGGGAGAGTTTATGTCCCCTGCACTTTTATTACCCTATACTTTATGGCGCAAGACAAAGGATGAAAAGAATTTTATGTTTTTAAAAAAGATCATAGTGCACATGTAGCCTGTGAAGCCATGCAGGAACAATTACAGCAAATAATTTACCAAGACAAAACCCATCTTACACGATTCACACCGTAACCTACTATACCGCACACATTTCGATTAGCAAAAAATTCTATAAAAAAAAAATAAACACATAGGAGACAGCTTTCCCAATGCTCTACCGTGCAATGATTATGTAAACCCGACCTTTTTTCATGGCTGCGATTTGCTATGGGAGTACTAAAAATAATTCACACAAGATTCCGTTGGTAGCTTTAATTTCACTCAGCTTACCCTAGCGGTACTGAAATTTGCAGTGTGGTATATTGACGAAGTTTTCATTTTCTCAAATGAGGATTGGATTCAATTCCAGCCTTAGGGAATTTGTAAATTCTCTTGAAGTCCACCCCTTTTTCACAAATATGGTATGCATGTATACTTCACAAATGGGGCCTAGGTATTGGATTTATTTATTTATTTATTTATTTATTTATTTATTTATTTATTTATTTATCTGATCCATGTTTCACACCGTACTCGTGAATATTTCACTTATACGACGGAGGCCAGCATTATATATGATTGGAGGAAACATGGCAGAGCCCAGGGAAACCCACAACCATCCGCAGGTTGATGGCAGTCTTTCCCACCAAAAATATTCACTGACACCTGAACACATCACTTATTGTTTTGTGAAAGCAAACAGTCCTTATGAAAGATAAGCAATTTACACTTAAAAAATCAAACTACCAGGCCCCGTTATTTAGTGGACGAGTTAAGCGATACTAAGGCTTCAACGATACTGTATGCATTAGTTAACCGTCCACACATATTCCTCTAGAATTAAGTTCATTTGTTCATCAGGATAATGCATGTATTAGTGTCGTCTTGGTTTTATAAATTGTACTTTTACTATTATTTCTTATCTTTGCTGTTATCTTATCATTCTAAAAAGAATGAACGATAAGCCAACCAGTTTAAGTCTATATCTGCCTGCATCACCGAGGTAGACTGTCCTCTGAAATAGCTCCAGTACTTTTGTAGCATTCACCGCACAAAGATCCAGTTTAACTGACTATATATGTTTGGACCTGGAACTGTGGATTTCCACCCAGTCTGAACCACTCACTACCACTCGAAGCAGAAAGCAAACAATGATACTGGCCCTACATTCTGGTTTAAGGTCAAGCGTGATGAAGGGAGGAATAAGTGGGGCAAATCACACTGAATTAACAGTGTTGTACTCTGATTTAATATGATTATTCTGTCAGGAAGCAAAATGCATTTTACATTCACACTTATTGCAAAGTAAGCTTAAGAGTTAACTATGCTGCCTGGTATCGGAATATAATATAGGTTAAGAGAGCTTATCCAAGAGTTTCATGATGTGTGTACGTTATCCGCGGTATACATAGCACGTGCGAGGTAAGTACCGTTATTATCTGCCGTGAAGTGTTGACCCAGTTTTCCATGCCACAAACGGTTTGAGCCAATAGGTTGTGCTGGTATTCGATCCACTTGAAGAACATCTGACCAAACAGCACGAAGATCGAAATTCACGTGAAATTAACCAAATTGGGCTAGATGAGATTATTACGATCAGACGGTATTTTGTGAAATGACCTGTTAAACGTAAACACATAAAGCGCTGACAGAGAAACAGGTATAGATTATTACGGGGGAAGAAAAAAACAAGACAAAGATGACCGATGCGTGATGACAATTGAAGCTACATCGTATGACTATTTAAAAATGCGCCTCATACACAATGGAGGGTAAAAGTGTACAAAAACTAGCACACAAATCATGGAGAGTAAACCCAGCGACGACAGTGTATCAAGTTTTCACACGTATACTCAGTTTTTCACAGTTAAGGTCATATTTTAACTGTGCATAAAAATGCACAAAATGTGACAATTGCATTACCATTAGCAATCAGGGTGAAGCAGAACTACGTATTTATTTATTTATTATTTGATTGCTGTTTTACGCCTTACTCAAGAATATTTCACTTTTACGACGGCCGCCAGCATTATGGTTGGATGAAACTGGGCAGAGCTCGGAGGAAACCCCAACTATCCGCAGGCTGCTGGCGATCCTTCCCACGAAGTATAGGTATTGTGTTATGCAGCAAAATACGTTTGTAAGTTGCAACTCAGTGTTACATTACATGACTTTAACGTTTATAATGCGACAACTAGATCCTATAGTTTTCAGCATGTTCTAAGCATTTTGTAAAGTGTTGATTTTTATATTTTTTCAGCAAATCAAATACACTCAAATGTTTGGACCATTTTGATAGTGTGTGTCAACAATGACATCACAAAATGTTTTGTACACCTGAATGTTCGGCCCTGAGTTCTTGTGGACTGTACTTTTGTAATGTGTGTCCTTAAAGCCCACCATACAACCAATACATTATACCGCTTTTAACCTGGTGAGAAAAGTTATTTTCAGACATAGATTTAATGATCTGTATTTCTCACCACCACCTCATTTTAGTGGAGTCGTTCCCTTTAAGCCACAATCATTCATTCCTTTCTATATAGTGAGGGGATCAGGTCACAAACCGACAGCACTGTGGTCGGTGGTCGGATCATACCCCAAGTTCATGATTCTGTGTTTAAACGCTGTTTGGCACCCTGTAGTTATAAGACTTAGTTCAGTGACACTTGTCCAATAAAAGTGTCAATGATTAACGGCACGTTTATCCTTGGAGCCAAATCCAAACACTATCTTATAGCGCAAAGCACCGCTGTATTTCGTTTCGGGTTGAAAGTCGGTCGATTTTAGTATTAACCTGGCCTCCTTCGGCATGTAGGTGGGTCCCAGTGCAGCGGACATACGGACGTTCTGCCTCATTGGAACGACATGCCAAAGACGCCAAAAACACGAACCATGAGAATGTCCCTCCAACTGATGCTTTAAGTTAGGAGTTTTGACAGTTACCTGACTAAGTGCACTGGATCATCCTGAGCACTCGGGTTATATTTCCAGCCATTAATTCTGCTCACCCTTGTATAAAACTTTTCAGTATACGATTACGAAATCCAATCAAATGAATAAATAAATAAACATGATATTTCTAATTGTATTGATATCTTTAATAATTTAATACCAGCTATAATGATATCGTAAATTCATGGCGGTATAATTTTACAGATTACAGATATTTTGGAGAACATGAATTTACGATTTCAAGAAAGGAATAAAGAATATAACACCAAATACTGACTATTTCTTCAACCAATCGTCTTAAGATATCATTCACATTCATTTCAAATCCATAGTTTACAAAATCGCTTAAATTCAAGATATCAAAGAACGCCCGCTTTTGCTGATATCATCAATGGATTAATGCTATCTTGAATTCATATTTCTTGATATCATCAAATCATTTTTTGATTTTGCTAAATGGCTTTATAATATTAAATTATCTTAAGACGTCATGAAATGCTGTTTAAATACTCAAATAGCTGGATGTGCTCGCGCTCTAATCTTTCGGCCGCACATAATGAAGTCGGTGAGACTAGAAAGCTGATTATAGAATGCGGTCAAATCACGCCTTGGAGCACAACTTTCAGGTTGACAAACAAGCTTACAAATGATCCCCAGACTAACTACACATATGACCATGCCACCATTAACAATGGTGATGTGGCTGAACATCACTTAATTTCTGAAGACGGAAATACATACAGATTAATCAGAATCACGTGTCAAATATCGCAAGTATCGCGCTATACAGAAGACCGAGGTCGCCTGACCTTATGTTGTGGGCAAGTTTTTCCTGCTAGAGTTAATACCAGGCATTAACACAAATGTAATTGGATGATGTCGTCAGATAAGATATTATTACACGGACTAATGAGGAGGCGAACCTACTCGGCGTCTAATGAAAGCGATGCAGGAAAGCATTTATGCATGTCCATGAATTCATTAGCAACTGCTCGTTATCGCTCACATAGCTTCCGTACAGAATCGAGTCATAATTCAGATTGTATAAAGCTAGGAACATTTGGCACTACCTACGGTGGCGCTCAGGGAGTGTGAGCGATGCGCTTCGACATAGCGTTCTAGTAAGGCATTAAGTCCGATCTGCCACAAGGAGATCTCGACACCGTATTGATATGAATAATGTTGAAAGAGACATTAAAGCCCAAACAAACTACACAAACAATTAACATTCGTTAATTGTACTATTAACTTTTTTTGATATAAGTCATTCCTCATGACGTCGTGCAGGTGTGGAGCCCTGACGACATTCATCGGTTTATAATAAAAACACTTACATAATGCTTTGACATGTACAATACACCAGCCTGAGTTTCATCACAGAGATATACCCTCCACTAATGTACCCCACTTTATCACTAACTCTTAATGTCCGCTAAGTTATCATCGGCGGTGTTAGCATCAGGCAACTTCACAGTGTCAAGGGATCTCTTTCACTTCGTTGTAGGAGGACCCTTCACTAACAAACCTTCATTTAAATATCTGATTCAGGTCTGTGGTGCACCTTTAAGAGAGATACTCTCATTGGTCGCAACGTCTCCTTTGCTGTGGCACTTCATTGGTTTAAAACCCTTTGCATGTGCTTGAGGTGAACTCGAATTGCCCACCTAAGATCCCAGAGTCAACCCCGAAGGTATGTAGAAATGACCTCTGGGATAACGTGAAATGCATCACATAGTCGGATCAAAGATATGCCCTGGAATAGTTTGGATATGGCAAGTGCTCAGGCTTGCTGTACACAGTCAACACCTCGGCTTCATACGATTGATACATCTGGGATCAAATAGTCTTGTGGACAAGCTTTGTGCAGCGCTCGGTACATTTGTATTCATGAGACCATCTGCTGATAGGTGAAAAGTTGCCTCGCCTGGTAGATATATGGCCAATTAACTTGTCACGATCATGCTGAAACGCTGAGAGAGCCGTAAAAATGTCCGGGCAATTAAAAGAGCTCGGAATAGTGTTAATTGCGGGGACTCAGTCATCTTTAAACGTAGCAGGTGTCCAGGGTAATGAAAGAGGACTCTAGTAGTTAGGGATGATAACTGTCAGCAGTCTCCCGATTCAGGACTATTCATAGTTGTAATTACTTTGAGTATCGCTCTGCGGTCTTCTGTAACCGATTGCTGTTTAAGAATATCGTTGCTCTTTACAAGAACGGCAATAGTCAGTCGCTGAAGGAATACCCGTATGGTATCCTGACTGCTTGTTGTACATTTGCGCTTCCATAGATCAGATTCAGGGTATGACAAGTTACCATATGATTTATTTATTTATCTGATTGATGTTTTACGCTGTGCTCAAGAATATTTCACTTATATGATGGCGGCCAGCATTATGGTGGGAGGAAACCGGGCAGAGCCCTGGGAAAACCCACGACCATCCGCAGGTGGCTGAAGGACCTTCCCACGTAGAGTTGAGAAGAAGCCAGCATGAGCTGGACTTGAACTCACATCGACTGCATTGGTCGGCCATGGAGGCCCCCAGTTAAGATAGGAGATGTGTATATACACACTATATCGGTGAGATACAAATGGTCTTCAGCGAACGTTAAACAACGTAAAGGCGACGCGAGCGTTTTGTTATCAAGATTATTGTCACCAAGACCTCACTAATAGTACGTGCGGATGGGATCTGCAAAATCTCTGTCCAATGCTGGGTTTGAACTCTTATCTCGTGTATCCCGGCGATTTGAACAAGCGCTTTGGAGCATTGGACCACGGGCCGCTCCTATTAGATTAGACAGGTGGCCTAGCTTTGCTTAGTCCACTTTCTTATTTGTAAAGATATATAAAAAGCCTTACACAGATGTTCTTGTGAATGAGTTTGTCGTAGTTATGGGACAAAGGTATTTTTGGAGTGATCAGATATACACGTGTCGAACAACGCACGTGCCGCAAGCTATACTGCGGATTCAATCTCATAAATTACCACAAATATTATTGGATATTATTTTCAGCTGAGATATTATTAGATCTGCCCAAGATGTGAAACCATACGCGAGCTTTTGGTGAAAGAGACCTAGTATTGCTCCTTTATTGGATTATCGTTTTGAAATGTCTGCGCGCTCCGAACATATTAAAATTCTACCCACTAAAATGGGTTTAATGACAAATGATGCCAGGCATTATGCATTGGGCATTTATATCTGGGATTTTCTTGACTTGAACACTTATGGAACCTGTATATTTAGACTCAGACATCAAAACATATCCGCAGGGCCAATGTCATGGAAGCTAGTCTAGCGATGGCTAATTTTCTTTCAAACATGATAAAATATAATTTAATCCACAGATCTCCAGCGTCACAAACCTGGTGTAGTATTATTTGAAGATATAAATAATGAGTAGACATTCAAAACCTAAGGCACAAACTGTTTTGACAGCAAAACTATCTGAATAAACACACATCAGAGGTCAGTCATGTGAAGTCGCTGAATTCTATGCATGCACTGCTGAAAATTGGTTAGCTCTACAATATTTCACAAAATCACAAAGAAAGTGATTTACGGTTTCTTGTGTACAACATGTGGATATTTTTAGCCAAGCAGGTCTCCTTATATCGGCTCTTTCTGAACCACAAGTTGTATTTGTGTCTAATTATGACCAAATTATGCCAAACAATCCTCGAAGTTTGCTCACAGTTCAAAAGGGGCCAGTCCTTATTTCCCGATCAAATATAACTACAGATTAGACCTTAACCAGTTGGCCCAGAAATGTCATACTTGGTAAAAAACACAACTTGACAGGTCCTACAAAATGAAAACAAAAGTTTAGGCGTCCGATGTCAGGTTACGTCGCATTAAATTACTAAACGAAAAGACAACAAAAAATATAACCAAAGTTATTTTAGAGGAGGGTCCATACAGAACTAACAGGCATAATCATTTTTTTATGACGTGCTGGTTAACGCTTTTAATCTGGAATTCTGCAGGCCATAGGATATGCCTTCGCGTCATGCGTACCCTACGCTCTTCAGCGAGACACTCCATTATGTGCAATGTACGGTCCTCTTTATTATTACAATCGAAGGCTATGGTCTCCTGGCTGAGACCTTGGGAATAAAGGCACACGTATTCCACTAACGCTGTCTCGTTGAAATTGGCTTTAAAGTATATCAGAATTGTCTCATAATCACAACGAAAACAGCTGATTTACCACTTCTTACATTTGGCAGTGGTGAAATAGGTACATCTGACGTCACAGGGGAAACAGATGTCTTCTCGGGTGGTAGAAATATCTCGCCCTTGATTGGTTAAAATTAAGAGCGTGGCGGCCCCTGCAATTTTCCCCACATGGGCGTTTTTGCTTTCTTTGAACAGCGATATCTCGGTTAACATACTTCACAAAAATAAAATGTGACGTTTTTCAAGCTATGAACAGGATTCTTTATCGATACATTATAATTTGGTCTAATGTTGGCTTTTCTTTTAACCAAACAGTTAACTGCACAGTTACGCCATTATTATGCCTTAACAAAGAAACGCAGAGATCTCATATTTTCTACAGAAACACAATTCGGCAAGTCCTACAAAATGAAGTCAAAAGTTTTGGCGTCCGACGTCAGAATAGGTCACACTTAATTGTTAACCGAACTGGACATTAAGACCGTCATTGGGCCTCCACAAATATCTCATAGAGATATCTCTCACAGAGATCTCATACTTGGTACACAGAAACACAACTTAACAAGCCCTACAAAATATACGAGATCTCTGCGGTTATTAGCTGAGGCGCATTGGCGGAGTAAATGTCCAGTTAACAATTCGTTTAACATTTCAGTGTGACGTAACCTGACGTCGGACGCCAAAACTTTTGACGTCAAATTTTTGGGCTTTGCATGTTGTGCTTGTGTGCCAAGTATGACATCTCTGGGCCCGCTGGTTAAAGGGAAGAGCCTCGTAGAATGAATTTAGGGTGAGTGAAAATACCATTATACATTGTATCTGAAAATACCTTCACTGAATTTTTTAGAAACCCACAGTACAATCAAAACATTTGACTGCGTTTATTTTGATAAAAAAAATCTTAAAAATTCAGTGAAGGTATTTTCAGATCCAGTTTTTAATGGCTTTTTCACTCAAATTAAGTTCATTTTTAAGAGGTCTTTTCCTTTAAGGCGTAGTCTGAAGTTATATTTGATCGAAAAATAAAGAGTCGCCCCTTTTGAACTGTGAACTACTAACTGTGAACTGTCCATGACGCTCATGTATTCCCCTGCTCACACAGTGACAATAAGCGGTTCACGACGCGTGTTTAACCTCTTGCGCAGTCTAGGTAATGCTCGTTGTACGTTGTACAAAATACAACATAATGAAGTACACACATGTTTGTTCTTCATGGTTATACTTGAGTGAGAATAAACGATCCCGTTACTATCAACAAGTTTAAAGATATCAAGCCATTTGACTCAATACTTTGTGATCTAATGATCTTACTTTACTACTTCATTTTATGTCGTGCTTACTTTATAACTGCGGTAATTATTCGTTTTAGGTTTTCTATAATATTGTCCACCCTTATATTCTGTTGGAATTGTTGAGTTAATGGAAGCCTAACTACATGGTACTCACCAAATTCGGCAGCCATGTAAGAAGAAAAAAGCAGCAAATAACACCCATAACATTGGCGAATTTCCGTTCCATAAGTCTACCAATAACGTCTGTCGATTTCTTCGTCCGCAGCTGATAAATGATGCTTATATTACACGCACTGACAGCGAAGATACCGAGCACAAGGTAAGCACAGTTCATCCCAATGTTTGTTACCGGCAATCCGTCGTAAGCTGTTGTATTTTTTCCGGGGTAATATTCAACGAGGGCACAGTACCAGCCAGGTTTTAAGATTACGCCATGATTGATAAGAGGAATCGAGGAGGACAGCAGACAAAAAAGCCCAGACACTGCCACAAGCACTTTCATTTTCAGCGATGTCACGTGCCGCCTGTAAAAATAAGGTTTTGTAATTGCGGTCCATCGCTCCAAACTGATGAGCACTATGATACCGAAGGTTGTGTAAATGTACCAATCCTTGACAACCGAATGAAATCGACAAAATATCAAACTGGGATACCACTGTTGTCGGATATCGGCGATGATGGAAGGTGTGAACACAATGACAGCGGTTAGGAAATCGTTCAGGGCCAAGGCTCCCACCAACACATCCGGCACACTGTCGCGGTACTTCAAAATCTTACACACAATAATATAGGTGAATAGATTTCCAATGTAAGCAATGGGTACGCAGATCCCGTAAAACAAGACACGGAAAGGCGTCGGAATCGGAATGTCATAACTCGGTACTTTGAAGTCGGAGTCCATACTGTATTCCATGTATGAGGAACCTATATTGTTATTTTACAAACATAACCCATCCTTTGCATGCACCAAAGCTGTCTAGACACCGTGAATGATTGCACACCATATATACATGGATGTTCCTAAGTACCCCTCATCTGTCCTTTTGTGTCCGTCCAATGACAAACAACCGTTGTGATGGCGTAATGCCAACAGCCATGGCCTACAGAGCTTATGTAAGACCGGAAGTGTTTATCACGACCCACACACTGTTGTTAACTGAGAGTGTAACTGGAGACGCCTGAATGCCCTCTAGTATTCTTGACGGTTCCAAAGGGTAGAACCAGCAGTTGATCTTTGGAAGGGGACAGAGGATACCTTCAGGCAAATCCCATTCTGATGGAAAAGCCCTGGGAATCCTTTTGTCACGAAGCGTGCGGCGTCAAATCGATCAGGAAACTGGAGCCGGTGGCTTCTAGTAGTACTAAGTCTCCCGTGACACGAGTGCTTTCCTCACATTCCCAGTTTCTAGACTGTTCCCTAATCCTCGCGATGACAATTCCGACTGAAGCCGTAGAATTTTTTCATCTCTTTGGACTGCAGTGCCAAACCCGTGAAATCCACTGAAAACCCCTCTGAAAAGCATAAAACCTGTTAACTGCAATTATCGTGGCACTTATCTCTGCCTATCAAGTCAGTGGGCTCTAAAGCGCATTCCGTATATCTCCCATTGTACCCCGAGCCTGTGGCTTGTCGCGTCCAAAGCACCGGATTTACCCGCTGCATCAGCACACTTCACGTTCAAGAACATGTGCCTGGCAATGGTAATTGGTGCTTTTTACTCTCATGGAAATGCCCCTGGCGTCATTTGCTTCAGTACGATGTATTTATTACAAATATTAGCTTAATGCGGTATTTATCCATCATATACGGTGGAATATCTACAGACGTGTGAGTTTTTTTACCTCTGTCTCAGTTGGTAACTGTAATTTGAACTGTATTGGAGTTACAGGGGCGTAAAATGATCCGTTTGCCCCAAATCCGTAAAGTCGATGAGAGCCCCACCCCCTCTCCGTCTTCCAATCCCCAGACAATCTCTTCTCTACTGCGTTTTAAGTTTGATCTGAAATTAACTGTAAACTAACATATCTTTGGCCCCTTTACAGTTTTTATGTAGTTTGCAAAGTGCCGATGAGACGTGTTTGCTGAAATCAGGTGTACAAGGGCGTTAACCCTACCACGTTGGTGGTGTGAAAGAAACAGTGGTACTTGACTTTTATGAGGTGAAGGCAATGCAGCTATTGTTTGACAATGACGCTAGAACCCAAGAACCTATAGCGTGTATAATGAATATCAAGTTGCTGTTTTCTTTAATATTAAAATAACCTAAGATGCTTGTCTTTCAGTCGCAAGAAAGCATGAAATTCTAGGAGAGGAAATCACCGAAATGCACATGTTTAGCGCCTAACTGTGTACTTGGGCATTATCATGAATTTGCGCCTAATCATGTAACCGGGTAACCATTGTAAAATGATAAGCTTTAATAATCATAGTAAATCGGTGCATGCGCCTAAAGCATTTTATGCAAATAAAGGATCTGAATGGTTTATACACGTTACAGAGGTCAATATATATAGGTACCAAAACACAAACTGTTTACGCCAAGACTTAAGGCTATGGCAGAAATGTAATCTAAATACTTAAGAAAATATTAAATAGGTTTGAACATTATTTAAGTACCGGCATTTTGAGATCGATGGAAAATGAAGTTAATGATGCTGGAAATAAAAATGCATTCTGGTATCCATGAAGGCATTGACTTCCGCTGCCTTCAGGGTTAATTGTGTCTTGTTAACAAGTTTTTGATACATAATTCCTTTTCATGTTGAGTGAAAGTGTTAAAAAAACTTGTTTTTTCCAATTTTTCAACAGCCAATTTCATTACGTTTTTCATACTTCGGACGGGGATTTTTCAGCCAATCATTGCTAGTTTGCAAGTGCGTGTCTTGTTCAGATCGTGATGCTTGGGCATGAATTTGTAAACAAATGCATGTTGATTCTACATTAGAAAACAGCAATATACAGGCAGAGCACAGAGCAGCACATGTGTTTTTATCAGCACTAACAATGGAAGGGGCAGGGGGGTTGTCTCGTGTGCTGAACAATACAAGTGACAACGAATGAGATCGATCAGAAAACCCAAGTTGCTGCTGTTGTTGTTGTTTCTGATCTATATCATGCCAATTCAGCCTCAAAAACACCGTCTTGCGGTACCCTTTTTCACTAGTTAATGTGGAGGAAATAACATTTCTACTATATCTATAGTAAAAGAAATGCATCCAATATGTACATGGCATACTTGCGACTGCTGCCACTCCTCGAAGCAGGAGCGCCTCGGTGGTCTAGTGGTTAGAGTGTCTGCCTCGAATCCGGGAAATCCAGGATCAAGTCTCGGCCGAGTCATACCAAAGAATTTAAAAATGGTATTTATTACTGCCTCGCTTGGCGTTCAGAATTGAGGGGTTAGAAACAGGACTGGTTGGCCTGGTGTTAGTATAACGTGACTGGGTTGAGTGTCATGTCTTCGACATGACATTCCAGTGGCGGCAGCAACTGCTACAAGAAGACACACTAGAAGGATACTTTGTCGCCATGTGAATGTCAACACTGTTGAGTACGACGTTAAACCCCAAGCACTCACTCACTCCTCGAAGCCGTATTATTCGTTTTGAAATATGGTACCAGTAATTACAAGTCGGGGTCCATCTTTGTAAAGCGGAATCTGGCTGGATCGTGAGGCATGCATATTTATGCAGGAAAGTTTATCACCAAGATAAGGCACTGCAGAGTTAATATAGCTGAATAGATAAAGGTACATGATGTTGGGTAGGACGAACTTGAATAAACGATGCTGTACTCTCGCCGACTTGTGGAGGGAAAAAGGCGGGCGACAGCGCTGGTTTGAACGTTCTGGTTGTCTGACATGAAGTTCGTTACAAGAACGAAGTTAGAGATGACTACCTTTCGACCAACATGACATACATACTCAGCTCGTTTTGTGGGCAAAAATCTTTCTCTGAATGGAGAACTCGTAAAACTCCTTCCTGCCTTCAACAAAGCCCTTCAAAGCTATGTGATCTTCCCTATAGGGCGTCACACCTCTCGGTGCATGTCTGCTTATCAAAGAGGGTCGCAGCAGGAAACGATGTGTTATACTGTAATTTCAACCCTTTCGCGTAGCCCGTCAGAGTCTGCCTTTGCTCAACAGTTCGGCAGTTATTTACCAAAGGCTGAAAGTTTACTTCAGAAGCACTCCGCTATCCTTCACCCATCAAGCTATTCTTGGATGCGGTCGCAGCAATCTGAGTTCAATTCCAGCTGATGCTGGGAAAACCCCCCCCAGTAACGTGCTGATGGCCATGGGTTTCCACCGGCTCTGCCCGGTTTCCTCTCACCATAATGTTCGCCGCAGCCGTATAAGTGAAATATTTTCACCACCAGTCAAATAAATAAATAAATATCACTGAGGCACGCGCCCCTCTTCCAAGTCTTGGGATCTTTGTGAGACGCCTTAACACGTTTCGTATAATCCAGGAGAAAAGTAGGTTTCTGAGTGCATAGAAAAATGAGAGATTAAGACATGTCGTCTTGTAAGTGATAGAATTCCCTAAGACAGTAAGCCGAATATCAGTTTCGAATGCACACGACTTGGATTTCCTAGCTGCGGGACAAACAAACGCACGTACCTAGAGTGTGTACCTAGATCTGAGATCTGTTTCATTCCTTCCAACGGAGTGCACCTTAGCAACGAAGACACGTGATTTGAAAATGTCGGCTTGTGAAATTTTGATGCTGTCCCAGTGGGTGTGTCGGTTATTTGTGTTAACTCCGACCTTGTGCATGATTTTGTTTTATTCCCGAATAAAGTAGTGATATGAATTCAGCATGACATCAAGATCACGGGAAACCTGTTCTAGTCGCGTACAGCTTTTACACTCCCAAAACGACACAGGCGACAGGATCGAATACCAAGCTCTTGCTTCACAAGGTAATCGTAAGCTAAGTTGATTATAACTATCATGACAATCCATGTTAAAGAGATAAATAGCCATGGTAGTTACAATCAACTTAGTCTACAACTACTTTGTGGAACAGGGTTCAGGTTTGTGAATGTATGATTCATAGCGGTGAATGTGGGAAATATAAGCCGAAGCATGGCCGGTCTCAGAACTCGAATGTATCCATTTTACAGCATTGTAACTTGTGGCTATAACATAAAAATGTGCAAATTTCGTGCAATTTACATACCCTTGTGGCGTGAAGACTTTAGATGGACTCTAGCATAGTTTCGAGGAAACAATACACAGAAAAAAATTTCTTGCTTTATGATTTCTTTCTGACGCCATACTCAAGAATATCTCACTTATATACTATAACGGTCAGCATTATGGTGGAAGAAAACTAGTAGAGCCCGCGGGAAACCCACGACCATCCGAGGGTTGCTGGCGGACCTTCCTACATAGCCACAGAAAAAAACAGTATTCATCTGCATCCTAGACAGTCGCTAAAATATTTACTGTTTTAGCATATACATCAATGACCGTGTGCATGCTTTTGTTTTTTATCCCACCCGACCCGAGCTGCACATGCGCTCTGATGTGCCATTCCAAACAGTTGTCTGGCCTATTAATCTATACTAGTTACCATATGTAGGATGAAGAGAAATAATGCCTTCATCCATATAATTTGTACAACGATACTGACCGGGCCATTGTTATTGGCATTAAAGCTTCGCGACATAGAACTGAAACAAATTTACAGGTATATATACCTGGATTAATGGGAGTGTATTCAGTGAGTTTATATGTACAGTACATCTTATATACATAATTGTAGTTACATTTTTTCAAAGAGAAGTATAAAAATAGTCACTGTATATATACAAAAATATCGGACAATGCGTAAAAGTCGATTCTACCAAAAATACTCAAGTCACTTCAAAATGCTCATTGCAAATTTTCAGTTTGCACTAAAATTATCACAGTCGATAAATGCCAGATACACTCGTGTGATCTACGTGGTCCCACCCCAACCCCAACTCTAGACTTTCCCATTCCGGTGAATGTTTATGTACATTTCATTCAAAAGACGTATTTACGGTCAAGGCTAGCTCCTCAAGAAAAAGAATTCTACCTGTACAAGATGAAGGGACAGCGAAAGGATGTACGCCTGTAACGGCGTGTCAAAGGAAAACTATAACGGATCCGCTCTGTCGGTGTCTGATGAGTAGAAAGTGAGAAAATGTTTACCCCGAATAACAATGCTTTTCTGCAAATTTGTTCACTAACTGGGTTCGTTTTCTGCACAACTTGTCAAATTGCAGTCGAATGCATGTGACCCGATTAAAATTAATGTACATCGTATGGAGTAGAGTTTCGACTTCGAACTCTTTTATCGCTGGAGGTAAAAGAAAAGCACTGCGGTATCATATGTCTTGTCAGAAGTGTTTGGCAACTTTTTGGGCTGATATTAATTTCCTGATCGCCCCAGTGACACCTCTTTCTTACGGTTCCCATAAAACTCCCATTTCTCACTTGATTGCAAACTGAACCGGGGAGATGGCTTTTAAAACCCACAACTGACTATGTGATTCCATCTTAAAAATGCGTCTACATTTCATGAGTCACATATAAACAAAAGCTAATTAATAGGCCTCAGTCACAGTTATGTCAGTTTCTTAAGAGTTTCGTATGATACCGTCCATCATACATTAACAACATAGGGAACTGCGCAGGCGACTCCGGAAGCGGAGCTGTTCAAATGTAGCGAATACAACAACAACATACACAAGACGTCAGCAAACTCCGGTTAATCTGCCATCATATTTGAGTTGCGTACTAAATTATTCTTCTGTCACGCGGCGGCGACAGAGTCCGGCGGCGGAGAGCCCATCAAAGTTAAATGCGGTAATGTGTATGTTGCTGTGTCCAGAAACTCTTGTCTGTCCTGTCACGAAATGCTTAGCTAACGCGACACACTACGAGATTTCGCTGGACTTAATAGTTAACAGCGAGTATATTGCTCACACATATTTAGTGAAGCTTTCCTTTCAAAAATTATAGTTGTCTTTTCTTGGATAATGACTAGATTCTTACTTAATTCACTTCAATTATAATGCGTCAGAAAAATCTCGGTTACGAAGATTAAAAAGACTAGAAAACGGGACGATTAATGACGAAACATACACAGAATATAAATTCGTCAGCTCGAAGTTTTCCTACAAACTTGAAGGACATGCTTTGTTTGAGTTTTAAATCTTCTTATGTACGCTCCTTCAGTGGTATGTTTTTCGAAGGATCTGTATGCTACGGACCTGTTACAAAAGTACTTTCATGTTTCTTGCTGACATGGACTCCTTCCCTAAAGCATAAATCATACAGCAGCGCACGGCACACCCAGTATACTCAGGATTCCGACAGATGGCATTTCACTACCTACAGCTTTGTACTACAAAGGTGGAGGAAGCCATGTGAGGTTGATTCTCGCTATACCGTACCTAAATACAGTATTAGAAATGGTGAGGTAACGAAATGTCCTCTATAGGCCCCCATAGTATACCTATAAACACAGAGCAAGAAATTTAACTGCAAACTTTTGGCCAGTTGGCCATAGTTGTCGACACAAATACGGCCACCAATGACAAATCCTGCATGTATGCTACCACGCTGCGCACACTGCCCAAGGAATATAACGACAACCTTCTATTCAGTTGGACACAGTTCTGGGCAAAAACGAGGCCATTGCTTATGATATATGAAAAAAGCGTTCAAAACTCTAACGCCTTAGTGAAATCACAGCTTGGTTTCCTCTGTCTCGTTAGCTTTGTCAGTTCCTGGTGTGCCTGTTGCAGATGAGCGTCGTTGTTCTTGTATTTCTCCTATATGTTCATTTTCCCTGACTGTTGGTATCGCAGATGATGAATCACAGTTGTCATCGGAATCAATAACCCCTGAGTCTCTGTGCCCATTGTGCACTTGTCCATCGCGAGGAACGTTTCCGTTACCGCGAAAATTCGCGTGAACACCGTTGGCCGGCTTTTTTTCGGATGACGCGGCTTCCTCACTAGTCATTGGTTCGCCAGTAGCAGGGCAAACGTTCAAGTACTCGTACGACACACCAACTGCACTATCGGTGTCCTCGGATTTTTTCCGAGGGAAAATATTGAATACTGTCGGCAGAGTTGTCTCCCCTTCTCGCCGTATCGTCTGTTGAGGGGAAGCATAGGGGGAGCCGGACTCTGTTAGTCCATGATAGGATAAATTGTATGCCCAGGAAGGCGCCTCAGACAAACCTGGGCATTCGTCTCTGCTTGTTAGGCGCCTCCACGGCAGCTCCTTCTCGACCGCTGTTTCGTCCAGTTCATTTTTCATCGGTCCGTCTGGCGAGTCTGTCAAACGGAGGTAAACAAATATAAATTGATGGCTAACATAGGAAAATTATTTAAAAGCCTGTATGACCGACTCAGCGATTGATCGGCTTAGGTGATGTCTAAATTAGCTTCGACTCTATGCAAATTATTGTTCAGTAATCGTCATTCAAGCTACAAAGCAATTTCAATCATGCACTAACACTCAACGAGCAAATTATTAATTTATTAGTTTATTTGATTGCAGTTTCACGTCGTAATCGGAAATATTTCATTTATACGACGGCGGTCAGCGTTATAGTGGAAGGAAACCTAGCATAGAAGGGGGAGGGGAGAGGGGCGGGACCATCCACAGGCTGGTTTGCAGGCCTTACCACGTAGGACAGGAAAGGAAACCAGCATGAACTAGATCTGACAACTAAACTAGTAATACTAAACAATATTGAGTTAAACCGTATCGCCCTGTCTTCAAGCTTATGGAGTTTAACATTATGTAGAAAGCGTGTTTTAAACTGCAGCTACAATAATACATCATTTTAAAGAGATTATGGTGTTACGCGTCACTAAATAAAGGCAATTTCGGGGACTAAGAGTGATTTTATACATAACTGAACATATATAGGCGACAAGTTACTAAAACAGACTAAAGTATAACTCCTTGGAGCATTGTGATGATACCAAATCATCTGAGTTCCGCCTTCAAGTGATCCATTTTGCTTTTTTCTCTTGTTACGTGACATGATACCGTAAATTCACCCGGACTGGATTCTACAGTTCATTTCAAAATAGGGCTTGGATTACACAATGTTGGCAAGCATAAAGGATTACCTCTGGCATATCTGCTCCACGCCCACATGCCGATCTACGTGTGTAAGGCCTACAGGTGTTAAATTTACCTTTCCGGTCGTGCAGAGTGAACCACGACAGAGACTTTGTTAGGTAAGTGACGAAATTTCCCACATGAGATTCACATACCTTCTCCGCACACTAAAACTTAAAAAATCTGTACTACTTGTATCATTCCACTAAAACTAAGCCATAGTAATGGAAAAAAGATGATTGTCGTTTAATTCAATCCATAAGGTGACGCAACAACAAATGGTTCTAGGTTACAGGTTCGTATTTCTGGTACCAGCGGAGGGCATATGGTCTACGGACTTAATGGCCGACAATCTCCATTGTATGATTTCAAGACGAAAAGGGACACCTACCCGGCGTGTCGGATTCTCCCACACGGGCGGTAAACACGATACCCATGTCCTCTTCCTCATTAAGGCTGTCTATGTCTAACGGTCCCGATTGTCTCTTTTCTGCGAAGGCGACAACAGAGTGCATTAGCAGTGTTAGTCAAGATAATCAAGAAAAGCCTATAATAATCTCGAAGGTCAAACAGTGAGTATGATGAACATAGTGGCGTTACTGGATGTGGACGTGTCTTTGTTCTGGAGACAAGATGGTTCATTTCAGTGGATTTGGGAGATTTTTTTCTTTTAATTTGCCTAGTTATAAAACATTGTGTCTTATCTTAAAGTAAGAAATAAAATAATTTTAAGGAGTTGATTTATTTATTTCCGTTCATCTCTGATGTTTAGATGCTCTCGCTCTATGCTAAAATAAACAGAATATTCACCTGACTGATTTAGATTTGTCATTTCGCCGTATTTGACGGCTTACCAGGAATCAGATGCCAATTATCAGACTATAATTTCCAACGTGTTGCAATGTGATAATAAACGTTGAAAAATCAAGGATTCATACTCTTTTTCAAGCACTTTCAAGGTCTAGAAACCCTTTCAATAAAGTTCAAGACCTCCATGAGCCGGTTGGAACCCTGAGGTATTATTCACTTGTTTCTGTTTATTTTTTTTTTCTGTCAGGGTGGTGGAGTCAGTGGTTCGTTCATATTTATGAACTATGGAAAAAATTATTCTTGTTTCATGTACTACTGTAGACTGAAGGAACAGGATAAAACAATCAATGTGGTTATACCTTTACTGGGCGGTGCCGACTGACTAAAGCTGACGTTCTTGTGTGGTTTCACGTATTCCGCGTCACGAACACTACTATGGTTATGGTACAGAGACTTGCTCGCCTTGGCTCTTTGTTTCCCCATACTGGCCAACCGCCTAATCTCTTTACGGATGTGATGTTTGAATGGCGGGTGATTATTCAAATCAGGAATAACGTGCTTCTGAGACGTAGAGAACTGCAAATGGACAACAAAACAGGTGAGGATTTAAACATGCACATCATAGGCGGGTGATGTTGAAATGAATATTAAATAGCTTATGGAGTAAATCGAACGAGAGTCAATGACAAACTGACTTAATGGCATAAAGACCATTTGAAGCCAATATAATGCTGTCCTAAATATGACCTTTTTGAAAGTTTTGAACGTATCATGCATTCATCTTGAAATGGTATTCGTCATTTCGACATAAGACATTTTCTGGCAATGGGCTGCGTTCGGATAGCACATTCAAAATTATTTAAACGCGAAAAGGATGAGTTCTATTAGTAGATCTTCAATGACTGACAAAAGTATCTGGCATATCCATAATTACCCTTCTCCTTGGGACAAACATGGCATCATCCAGAATGTGATGGATTTTACTATCGTCCGCCATTTTCTTGCTATACTTTGCCTCCACGGCAGCCATGTCTAAAACAGTGTCCGATTTCTCAATCTCTTCAAATTGAGCGGACGGTAATGGCTCTCCCCCATTCCTGCAAAACATCAAATGGTACAGTACTGTAATATCTCCTTGACATCCTCCTCAAGCTTTGGTCGTCTTGCACATGCATAATGAATTATAAATGCACAAATAATAAAAGTGACCCGAGAATTCGGCATACTTACTCGTTCAAAGAGTGGTTAGAATAATTGCGGATAATTCTGGCCAATGAAGGTTCCTTGGCCATGTCGAGAATGTTGAAAGAGCCGTGCACTGCCAAATGGTCCATGGCCTCTTTCATGTTCAGTTTGGTGAACACGTGGAAAATCTTTGTCTCTCTCGTTTTTGGTTTGTCCCGCATCAACAAAGGCTTCAGGTACTTGTTATTGAATCTTTCGTATCTGAAGAAAAAATGTTTCATTTAACAAAACATTTTCAACAGGACTACTTGTTAAAACGATCTTATTCTGTATTTGATGGAATTTGTCATGAACACAAATTTAGTGTTTACAAATCAGCGCAACACAATTGCATGAAAAAAAAAACGCGGTGACGGGGAAACCAGAATAAAAATGGCGCCCCACTCATCCACCACATACTGACACCGGGCCAACCAGTACTTGGCCTAGTCCTCTAGCGTCTGCCAAGCACTAAATCAGGTGCAGTAGACCTACTAGGGTCACTGATTTTAAAATGTCATAGGTAGGACTCGACTGGAGTTTGAACCACAGATCTACCGTGCAGACGCACTTCTATCCGTGCAGCTGATTCCACGGAAACATTTCACCGAGCATGCGCGGTGGATAACATATATGTTCATATACTCACTTGTCTCGCAAGTAATGGTGACCGTAATACCCTGCCACATCCTCGATACCCGCCATTATGTGATCCATCAACTGCAAACAAAAAGAGGACCACTGAACATAAAATACCACCGAAGAGAGAGTAAAACAGCGTGGCAGGCAAATGGTCACAAGTAATCCATGAAATTGGTCCTTTTGTCAATGAATGCCTCGGTTAGGGTTGTACTCTAGCTGCTCGTGTAAATACTTCAATGGCAGCAACTTATACTCCTCCTTACTGCATGGATTAAGCAGAATTAAGGTAAAAAATGTCGTGATGGTAACTACAAATTATTTGGATGTCAATGATCTAGATTTTCGAACTCTACCAAATTCTATTAAAGTAGTTCTTCATGATTTTCTCCACCGTTCGGTTGGCCGCCGCTTGGAATGCGTAATATTTTTGCATACAGTTTTTACCCAAATAATTAATAAGTCATTGTATACGAAATGGATAAATTAATTAAACCTATTAACAAACGCACAGGAAAACAGCTACCAGGTTCATGGAACATCTAATGATGTCTAATCCACTTTTACTGCTAATATCAATTATGGAATTTGGCGAAGGGTGCGATTTAGATGTAAATGCTAAGCCTCCGATTACCGCTTTAGTTGTCAAGCGGTAAATTTCCTTTCACATCTGAAAACACGCATTACAGCCATAGTTAAAACGATTTCAAGGAGAACATCAACGGAACTGCTATTACACGTTCACTGATGTCATTTTATTTCAAGACAATGGATAAAGCTACTTTTCCTCAAGTAATTCTGCCGTTTCATTCTACGTAATACCACTCAAGAGAGCAGTAAGACATCACAATCTGTTGACATGTATTCATTTTTCACTCAAACCCCAGCGAAGGAAAGCAGTAGTTTAGTCTACAGAAAATAATATGCATATGTATGTTTCCTCAAAACAACCCTATCCAGGGTCATCTTCTCTTGGGCCGTGTATAAAACTGTGCAGGATTACAGTAAACACATCTAAGTAATATAAGAATATATGACATAAATATGTGCCAAAGGCAATGTTTTTAATGAACTTATACAGTTTTTCTACATTCTTCTATTTTTGCACATGTATTGTCTCACTTTTTACATCTTATTGATTGCAACTGTAACATTGCATTATACCATGTATAGCAGTTATGGCTTCCGAAAGTTTTACATTCTTGTTGCTACGAGTACAATACTAAGCCACCTAAAGGATCTCAAACTGTTTTCAGCTTTATAAATCAGTGTAATAAAATCAAATCCCACACATAATCTTTAAAATTAGCTAACAGTGTACCTGTAAAGTTACCGTCTCTTCACCACAATTTCTCATGCAGACATGAACTCATTAGCATAAACCTGACCATACATATTCATGTCAATTGTGTTCCCGCTGACTCTTAGTGATTCGTGATACAATTTTGCAGACGACATCCCTTCCGTAAATATTTACGCACGTGTCACATTAACCTGGAGATAACAATGCAACGCGGAAAACACCTGACCAGCAATTTCCGCGCATGCTCTCCCCACTTCCGCCATCACTAGCGTTACGTGAAATTCTCATTTTCATGCAGATACTAGTTAGTGTTGGTTTGAAGTATGCAAACACAATGATTGCAGTAACAAACTCCATTTATATATCCCACTTAACGAGGCGATTCAGATGAATATCAGTAACTGATGGATTGATTGGTTGATATTACGGCGGTCAGTGTTATGGGTGGAGGAAAACTTTCGGCTGATGAATAGTTTAATGGGCTACACAGCCTTCGTAGTTAAAACACATGAGAATTCAATATTTACTAACATTATTTTATTAACGTCATTATATTCTAAATCATTAATAACTACGTGGTATTCTCTGTACATCCTATGGTATTGTTCGTTGTAAACAACCAGCTCTAGTAAATACTGTGCTTTATACCCATTTTTCTCTATGGTATTGAGACAGAGCAGTCCCGTTTATTTCATATTTAGGCACTCGGTTTATGTTAGATATAAGGTATTAGATATTAGATAATTCCCTTTTTAATTTACTTTGTAGCCAAACAATGTCGACACACATCATTTTGTCTCTACAAGAGTCTCTCTTTTTAGCTCGTCTGTACCAAGTACAGGCGTAGCTTATGTCGTACCCTGAGCATCAGCGTCGGGATCTGCTTCCAATAACAGGAGAAAGCAATGTTAAACAAAGTGTTAGGGGTGTTATCTCAACAAGTACTGTATACTTTGAACTCAGGGTTTGCACACATGTAGGGCATAATAACACAAGAGGGATATTCCATCGTTGATTCTGTGTGTGCATGTTAAATAAAGTAAATTACCGAATTCCTGACTTACTTATTTATTTAATTGATTGGTGTTTTACGCCGTACTCGAGAATATTTCACTCATACGGCGGCGGCAAGCATTATGGTGGGAGGAAACCGGGCAGAGCCCGGGAGAAACTCACGGCCATCCGTAAGTTGCTGGCAGACCTTCCCACGTACGGCCGGAGAGGAAGCCAACATGAGCTGGTCTTGAACCCACAGCGACCGCATTGGTGAGAGGCTTCGGGTCATTGTGCTGCCATAGCGCGCTAACCGACCCTGACTTTGTGTATTGTGTATTAGAAGCTGTGTTAAACAAAATGTTAGGGGTGTTATCTTAAGAAATACTGCATGTATTGAGTTCAGAGTTTGCACACATGTAGAGCATAATGACACGAGGTGGATATTCCATCGTTGATTTTGTGTGTGCATATTAATTACCGTATATTACAGAGTACCAGACTTAGTGTACTGCATATTAGAATCTGTCCCCTACAGGCGTGATCTTTGGTACACTTGCTACCACATCTAAGTTTGATAGAGCAGTGTAACATTTATAGCTGGCTATACTACCAACCTGCAGTGGAATCTTGTGCAGAGAGTATAAGCTAATAAAGACAGTGTTTATAATTCAGCCTGCACCTTGAACAATACATGATCCAGCGTATTCCCTGGCGTACGTGTGTAGTTGTTTGTTCTAACCACTGCGGTTTACAGCCGTTACTGACGCTGTTGTCACGGCATGTCCTATACCCAGCTGGCCTCACACATACCATACGTTCACAAAATTAAATACCGCCTGATTTACAGCACGTGAAAGTTATTTTTCGGAGAGATTACAAAAAAAAAAACCAAACAAGTATGTAAGCAGGCGCTTGGTATTTAGTTTCACGTCTTAGTCAAATGAAGATAGCGTTCGCCATATTTAATAACCCAAAGGCATGTATAACTTAGGGATGTATTTCCACTTGAATATTCTGGAGCATCTACTAAACTGACGCATGAAATTGAGTCGTTAGTTAGTTTGTTTCATTACTTGATATAATAACTTCGCACTCAAGAAATTTTCGCCAGTCCTGTAAGACAGTGGTTAGGTTTATGGGTGCAGGAATGGGGAATGCAGAAAACGAATTGTATTCAGCAGGGGGAAGAACCTTAAAGCATAGCATGCTTATGTGTTCGTTTTATTGCAAGATGTTATAAACCGTTCTCCTGGATACTAGTATTTCATATTTCGAGTGGTATAGCTCGGTTTATGGGAGAAGGAAAGCTGAAGAGACCGTAGGAGACGCCTCACACATAGTCAGGTATCTGACAAAAACTGCTCACTTAAACCTGAAAACTAAATTAGAAGCTGCAATGTTTAACCATTGTATTGTACAATGTACACATGCGCATATGCTGGATTATAAATACTTTTCTTATCAGGTTATGCTCTCTTCACAGTATTCTGCTGCAAGTCTGTAGTAGCCAACTGGAACACTATTTTATCAAAAAGAGACACTTGTGCATACAATGTGTTGACAGTATTTAGGTATATATAGAAGCAAACTGAAAAATGAATTATATAGTAGGATCATCAAGGACGACTGACCATGTTTATACGCGTATATAGGATTATAGCATATTTCCTCATATTATTGTCAAGAACGGGGAAAAAATACGAAGACAGTGTCTGCGCCATATAGCCCCGGGCTACTGCCTTCATCAAATTAAATAGCCTATTGTTGAGTTACACGCCAGAACAAAGTATACCGTTTTAGTCTAAATTGACGTATAAACAATCCACTCTCAGTACAAATGTTGGTTATAGCTTCTAACGAACGCACATCACTCAAGCTTCAAAGTCAGAGGTAACACTGCTTTATACAATAATTCTAACATTCTAACACCTACTCTTAACTCACTGTTCTTGATAGGACAGTTTCGAAGGAAGAAAAAAGTCGCACTCCCCACTAGACTGAAAACTGTGTCAGCAGGACAAGTTGTCCAAACTGATGGACTGGAATGACTTGTTTAGTCTTTGCCACTTTATTTAGTTAATACTGCGGACTTGTCAGTTTTGCCAAAGAATACAGTTAATGGAACAAGGTCAAAGTCTTCGATTGTTTTGTCTGGCGGATCAGTTTCCGGAACTGTGTTACTTACCCGCTCATTAATCTGCTCGTTCATGGATGGCATTCGTTTATCCGCCTTCTTTACCTTCAGGAAATTCACCAGAGGTTTGATGGTTATACCCTGCAAATGACCCAACAACAAGAGATGAAAGAGAACTCTATCCTCACGAAATGAAAACGATTCTGTATTTCGTTTCCTTTTTTCTTGTTCTTTTGTTTGCCTTTAATTGATTCCAGCTACTGTCTCTCCCATCACTGTATAACGCTTATCTGTTTTCACGTCACACCAAAACAACTTTACTAAGATGACTTGAAACTTATCCATCAATCAGAGTTCTGTTCAAGCTGTTGCTAGCAAAACTTGGTCTATTGATCTCATCAGTTCTGTTATGAATTATCTTCCCTTTAATAATGGCTCTGCTCAGGTATGCTGCACATTCTACATTAACGATATGTTTAGATAAGGATTGAGCTCCAAAGTGAAATATACAGATTTAATCTCAATTATTTTATCCACCCTCTTTCACTAAAATAACCACAAATCGGATCACATCCATTACAAATGGAAACTTTCGTAATGTTTCAACATAAAGTTATACTGACTACATTTGTGACGGATGTGGATATTTTCCGTGCATATTTATTGCCCCCATAGCTAGTGACTTCATCTTCTATGTAGCAGTTGTTCAGATTAATAAATAAAATTGAATAAGAAAACTATAATCCGACTCTTAATGACACAGGTTCTTGAGCATTTAGCTCCTATCTCTGAGTCGGAGACGTAGATTGAAATTTCATTTAAAAGTCATATTATTTCATACGTTCATACCAGTTAATTTTTATCACATTAGTTCTGTTCCTAAAGCTACCAGAAATTGTTCTGTTTTTTGTATTTGTACCCCACGTGCTATGACAATACATGTTAACAATTAACAGTGCAGTATCTTCGTTATCTGGAATTTACACTTCGAGAAACCAGAAAATCACAGATTCTAGAACCGAAAATCATTTATTTTACTGTGAGATGAGAATTGGCTTATACCACTCCGGGTTTCGAACTGGAGATCTCAGAGTTAGATAAATCTCAAATATCGATAATACTGCTACGTAAAAAGTTTTTTATGACCTTTGCCAATGCCATCTTATGAGCTGACTGTTATGTCACAAAACAAGTGGAAGTTATCATTCCCGTGTGGCAAGCCATAATGGTTTCCAAATTCTAACATGTTGTATAATATGTACCGTTAAAGTTGTGTTAACCATATTAGTCACTCATTCATTCATTCGCAAGATGACCATTACCTGCACAAACACTGTAAAGAATACCACCACTATACAGGCCGTCACCATCATTCTCTTCTGAGGGACGTTTTCCTCCTTGAGAAGCAAGACCAGCCCCAGAGCAATGGCGCCTCTCAGACCTCCGTATGACATGACGAACTGATCGACTTTGGACAGTCGACACAGGCGCACCCGGTTAGCGAACCATGTCAGGATGACCACACCTGCGGAATGAGCAGCATCATTCATTAACCTGACTGACAGACTGACTGATTCATTGAGAGATTACCAACCGATTGTTGGAATTGGTTTCCCCATATAGTTTAACTAGTTCTTTGGCCTATCTGTTTACTATCTTTCATCATGTTTTCAGTATATACTTACGTTTCATTGAAATTGAATAAAAGAAATATGTCCCCGCTGGCTACTGACGACGAAGTGTTATTCGTCGGTGCAGTAGATCGTTTCACACCAATCAGGTTGCAGGCTCGAATCAAAACCTCGCTGATTCGGAGGGTGCGGCTTTAAGCTACGAGATATGTCAGGCAGTTTAAACCTGACATTATGTATAAGGGAAACATTCTCGAAAACAGCGTTAAACACAACTGCAAATAAATAAATAAAACAAAATATTCACAGTTTATCAACAGGCTGAAAAAATTTTAAAATTTTACATTTGTTCAAAAGCGATAACTGGTTATGTTACCACAGCTACCACTATAGGCAAAATCAAGCCAAAGGGCCACCCTTTGGCCATGAAATAAAAGGGAGATTATTCTCACTTACCCATTGCCCTGAAGACCAGGGTAAATAGCACCGTGAACAGGATAAAAGGGACATTCCAGTCGTGATTGTCGATCACAGTGGAGAGGCCCAGGAACATGAATATTATAGTCTCGCTGATGTTGGACAACATTTTCATGAAGTATTTGATGGTGGTGTGGGATTTCTGAGAAACGTTGGCCTCAACATACTGCTTCATGACAATTCCGCAAAACACGATGCTGTAACAAGAGATCAAAAAAACGTTACCTCGTTCTTCATCCACCCATTAGATAAAAATCCAAAAGGTTGCATATTGACGAGATTCAATGTCCATATTCTGACACAGTCGTATGCTTCAAGTCGAATAAACCGAGAAGGCTCCTTCCAAAATCGCCATTAAAACAAATTCCCAGAAAAGATGTAAACAATCCCTGTAAAAACCATGAATGGAAATGGGAAACACACAGATTTTGTCGACAATCTGGGAACGGTAGCCAATCCAGATTTGCTATCAGTTATCAGTCTGTTATAAAATCTGAAATCAATCATTAAATCTTAATGGATATGTCTATTGCTCCACGTCTTCAAGTTTTCGTACGGGAGCAAAGGAAATTACAACATTCTTTACGGTACATGTAGTTTAAGCTTGCCTTCATGAAGCATACTTAAGCTAAGTAGGCCTTCACTTCAATGGCAACGTATGTTATGCAGATATGAAGTACACTTACCTAAGCGCTACTTAACGCTAGGTATACTTCATGAAATTGGCCCCAGGGGTCGATTCCACAAGGCAATTTCTGACTTAAGTCGAAATTTAAAACATCATCAACAGTGTTTAGTTTTGACATTGGAAGTTGAAATTTTGAAACATTTGTCTGATGATAATATGTATGATGTGATAAAAACTTTAATTTATAAGCCAAAAAATCGTATGTGAAATTTTGAAGTCAGAAAGTCAGAAATGGATTAATAGAATGGACACCTGATCCTGGGTCTCTACTTCGATATGACATGGAACAAATATCATGTATACATGTGGTTTGGGACCTTATCATCAGTGATGTTTACAAAAAAACACAATAGAAGGACAGATCCATTGATTTCTAAATGTATAATGCGGAATGTGAAAAGATTTATTCCTCAGTTTCCGTAACGCAGATGGTAGAATTTGGAAAGTAGATACTTACGCCAAAATACCGGAGAGATGGAGCATCTCGGAAGTGAGATAAGAGAGATAGGCCAGCACGAACACGAACAGAGGCTCGATCACGCGCACGTGATCGGTGTACTTCGTGATAAATCCGGAGAGGAAGCCGAAGATTACACCAATCAGTGTGCCGCAAATTCCGACGACGAAGAACGAGCCGATACCGCTGACGATGTCGACAGGCTGAATGAACTCTTCGCCTATCTCGCTGTAAGCCTCCATCATGTGATACAACACCTAGCAGAAATGACAGGGAAAATTGACTAAAAGCATGTACACCGTGACCATGACCTTTAAATTCTGACTGCCATATCAACAGCCACAATCCGCAGAATCTATTTATTTATTTACTTATTATTTACATTGTTGTTAAATACCGTACCCAAGGGTTTCCTTTTTACCATTACGGTGGTTGATAGTTTTCTTGGTTGACGAAACCGGAATGCCCAGAGTAAACCATCGACATCTGGCACCTACTGACGAACATTCCCCACTGTGACACCATGTACACACCACATATTAGTGATCGTAAACGAACATTAGACTGTGTAAACGGTGACCCGACGGTTCGCTCTCATTAATGTCAGGTTTACTGTCATCAAAGTTACACATATATTGAGACCATTGAATCAATGCAAAAAACTGAACTTCTCAAAATGATTCCAAACATATTCTCCACCAAGATTATAAAATAATCTTGGTGGAGAATATATAACAAGTACCCAAACTTCTGGGTTGAGCGTAAAATACTGATTTTATAAAGCTCTTGATGACTTAAGTTGTGGTTGAAAATTTAAAATCGGAATTGTCAGGTATAGACAAAAAAAGAAACTTTATTCAGGACCACCTGACTGCCTTACTGTTTCTTTTGACAAGCTCACAAAGACCTTCTCAGTAAATGTACTCATGATACGCAGTGGTATCAGTAGCCAGACGTTAACCTGGGTTCCAAAGTGTCAATAGCGGTGTTGCGAGATCTCTAAAAGTGGCCGTCCGATTGTTTATTTTATCATGTTCGAATAACCCTGTTGTGCATGTGCTATGTGTCTGTCCGGAAAATCTAACACTTTATACATAGCCTGGAAGATGCACAATACCCCTGAGTAACATGCACGCGTGCCTGAATACGCATGGTAATTGCCTGTCGTGACAAACATACAAACAGCAATTTCTCGGCAAAATCACTTTTACCAATCTTTTACAGGATTGAACAGATATTTTTGACACATTTGTCAAACACCGAGTACAGTTGCCATGGTAAAACCATGGCTCCTCCCTCGATATATATCTGACAAGCACGTGACGGGACAGTGAGGGTTTATAAATACCCCAGATTATCAGATAGTAACAAAGGCATGTGGCGATAGTTCGTGACCAGATCAAAACCTAGTGCGCAGGATTTCACCTGCTTGATGTCTGACTCCCATACCTGTCTTCCGCCTGGTGAATAAAACTTTCCTTTGTTGTGGCACACTTTTTGGGAGAATTTTCTCTTCTTCACAAACACATGTATACCTAGCTGTGATAAGAATTTTGTTTCACAAACTCATGAATTCTGACTTTATTCTAAGCATTAACATACTGATGTTTTGAAACATCTCTAAACAATACGCCTCATGTGATTGTCCTTTGTATGATATGAGAATAATGAATAAAGGCACTTTAGCAACACAAGCATATGTAAGATCTCCCATGGGGCCGGTTGCGGTCGGGACACGCGTTCCACTAACAAGGTATGCCTCTATGTAGAAGTTCACGTACTTGGCCAAATGTTATACCAGATACAGCCAGATTGGGTAGCTGTTATCGCTGGTGGGCGTTTACATTTCTTGGGAATCCAACTGAAAACGAGGCTAATGTTGAAATGAAAATGCATTAACGTGTAATGGCGAGGGAAATTTACATGCATGCTGGTTATGTATATAGAGGGGTGCTGCCTTAAAAATTGTAACAAATCACTTAACTTTAAACTGGTCGACTTACCACAGTGACGGCATCGTTGAGCAAAGACTCCCCAAACACGATGATATACAACATCTCATTCACGTGAATTTCTTCGAAGACCGCGAGAACTGCCACTGGATCTACAGCGGAGATGAGACTGCTGAATACGAAACAGTGGAGAAGGTTTATTTCAACACCAATCCAACCTGCTGCGGAAACACCGTATAGGGCTGCCCCTATAAAAACGGTGTTGAAAAGAGTCCCAACTACGGCGTACAACAATATCGTCCCTATATTGTCGAAGAATGCCCTATTGGGCATGAAATAACCCGCGTCTAGTACTATGGGTGGTAGCAAGAATAGGAAGAACGTGTTGGGACTCAGGGTGTATTTCTCCGCAGTTGCGGCTTTGCTGAAGTAGAGTATAACTCCCACGACCACACCCATCACAATAAGCAGGCAACTCTCTGGAAATATCGAGGATAGTTTGTTATATAGATGAAACCCTGGAACAGAAGAAGACAAAGAAACATATGTATTAATGTCACAAAAAAATAAAATTGCCCTCTAAAACTGCGTCCATTGCATGGATGCATGGATGGTCGTGTACCATAGTTCCAGTGTGTCAGTTGCTTTGTATCTAGATGAGCGGTCCTGTGTGTCTAGGTGTGCTAGTTGTCCTGTATGTGAAGGAGTGGGCCTGTGTCTCTAGGTGTGTCAGTTGTCCTATATGTGGATGGAGAGTCCTGTGTTTATAGGTATGTCAGTTGCCCTATGTCTGGATGAGTGGTCCTGTGTTTCTACGTGTGTTAGGAGTCCTGTATAGGGACGGGTGGTCCTGTGTGTCTAGGTGTATCAGTTGCTCTGCATGTGGATTGGTGGTCCTGTATTTCTGGCTGAGTAGCTGGTCCTATATTTCTAGATGTATCAGTTATCCTGCGTGGTGAGTCGGTGGTCCTGTATTTCCAGGTGTGTCAGCTGTTCTGTATGTGGATGGGGGGTCCTGTATTTGTAGGTGTCACTTGTTCTGTAAGTGAATGGGTGGTCCTGTGTCTCTAGGTGTGTCAGTTGTCCTGTATGTGGATGGGAGGTCCTGTGTCTCTAGGTGTATCAGTTGTCCTGTATGCAGATGGGAGGTCCTGTGTCTCTAGGTGTATCAGTTGTCCTGTATGTGGATGGGTGGTCCTGTGTCTCTAGGTGTATCAGTTGTCCTGTATGTGGATGGGTGGTCCTGTGTCTCTAGGTGTATCAGTTGTCCTGTATGTGGATGGGTGGTCCTGTGTCTCTAGGTGTATCAGTTGTCCTGTATGTGGATGGGTGGTCCTGTGTCTCTAGGTGTATCAGTTGTCCTGTATGTGGATGGGTGGTCCTGTGTCTCTAGGTGTATCAGTTGTCCTGTATGTGGATGGGTGGTCCTGTGTCTCTAGGTGTATCATTTGTCCTGTATGCAGATGGGAGGTCCTGTGTCTCTAGGTGTATCATTTGTCCTGTATGCAGATGGGAGGTCCTGTGTCTCTAGGTGTATCAGTTGTCCTGTATGCAGATGGGTGGTCCTGTGTCTCTAGGTGTATCAGTTGTCCTGTATGTGGATGGGTGGTCCTGTGTCTCTAGGTGTCTCAGTTGTCCTGTATGTGGATGGGTGGTCCTGTGTCTCTAGGTGTATCAGTTGTCCTGTATGTGGATGGGTGGTCCTGTGTCTCTAGGTGTATCAGTTGTCCTGTATGTGGATGGGTGGTCCTGTGTCTCTAGGTGTATCAGTTGTCCTGTATGTGGATGGGTGGTCCTGTGTCTCTAGGTGTATCAGTTGTCCTGTATGTGGATGGGTGGTCCTGTGTCTCTAGGTGTATCAGTTGTCCTGTATGTGGATGGGTGGTCCTGTGTCTCTAGGTGTATCAGTTGTCCTGTATGTGGATGGGTGGTCCTGTGTCTCTAGGTGTATCAGTTGTCCTGTATGCAGATGGGAGGTCCTGTGTCTCTAGGTGTATCATTTGTCCTGTATGCAGATGGGAGGTCCTGTGTCTCTAGGTGTATCAGTTGTCCTGTATGCAGATGGGTGGTCCTGTGTCTCTAGGTGTATCAGTTGTCCTGTATGTGGATGGGTGGTCCTGTGTCTCTAGGTGTATCAGTTGTCCTGTATGTGGATGGGTGGTCCTGTGTCTCTAGGTGTATCAGTTGTCCTGTATGTGGATGGGTGGTCCTGTGTCTCTAGGTGTATCAGTTGTCCTGTATGTGGATGGGTGGTCCTGTGTCTCTAGGTGTATCAGTTGTCCTGTATGTGGATGGGTGGTCCTGTGTCTCTAGGTGTATCAGTTGTCCTGTATGTGGATGGGTGGTCCTGTGTCTCTAGGTGTATCAGTTGTCCTGTATGCAGATGGGAGGTCCTGTGTTTTTCCTCTTGCCCTTTATGAAGATGCGTTATGTGGATATATCTAGTAGAACAATTGTTCTATGTAAAGTAAAGAACATACCGTTAAAACCTTATTTCTTATTTCCAACAATTTATTTTTTTATTTATTTCTTTGATATCTTACACTGTACTCAAGAATATTTATTTCCTAGAACCACAGCGCACTTGTATTATTCATCCTCCCTACACCCTTTTCCTATCTATAGAGACAAAACTTAAATATCGCTCTGGCATAACTAAACCATTGCCTCATCCAAGACTACCACGTGTAGCATACACACTGCCTCGGGTTATACAGGACATAGGGTATACTGTTGTAGATAAAATGTTTCTAAAAGTTTCTATCTATGATTCTCTTCTCTTATTTCTGCCTTTCGTGTTTTAGTTTTGCTTTTTGTTTTGTTTTGTTTTTTTTTCCTTCGGATCCGCATGTAACTATTTTATATAATGTACATTTAATGTGTTTCAAAAAGCCTTATTTTGTTAATGCTTTAGTGGCCTTACGTCATCATTGCTTTATCCAAAGTACATCCAGTGCACAATGCAAGCGAACTTCAAGACAGTTTGAGCAGATTGCCACAAGAGTCAACAGAACTAAAGTGCCATTACACCTGTGACGAACAATGACTGGCTTGTCAATTCATTCGGCTAAGAAAAAGACAAAAAAAAAACACTAAAAACTTCCATAAAAAAGAAAAGGGGAATGACCTCTGTGATGTTACACTGTAAGATTTATGTAACATGTCAACGATTTGAAGGCTTTACTTGACATTCCAAAAAAAGCAGACATAACAAATTAATGGTGGAAGCCTTAAGAGCAGCGAGGCGAGTTTCCAGACTCTATACATCGCTTACACGCACTTTTGGATTCGAAGAGTTGAGTTGAACACTCGGTTAACCTTGTCACTATGTGACCTACATACATGTGTCAGCTAATCCATAAGTTTGAGATCTCAGGTATCTGGTGGGTTAAGGTTTCGCTGCGTACGTAGTTCTTCTGAGAAGAAACGTTTTGGGCAAAATATGTTATGAAGAAAAAAGTCCAAGTAAAGCGAAATAAAATAATGTGTAACATGAAATAAATATATAAGAAATAAATATTAGTCATCAGCTGGTGACATGAGGTAGAACTAATCGATTGTGTGAAGTACAGCAGGCACCGTTGATTCAATGTAACTATATATCCAGGCCGTATAGAAAGAACGACAAAAATCTTACAAAAAGCTACAGTATGTTTATTTATTTAGTGTGCTTTTAAACGAGTTCGTGGTGTGTTTAAAAGAATAGATTTTTGTGTGTTCAGTGAGTATATCTACCAATAAATGTGAAAACCGGTATGGGTGACCTTGACCCGTCAAAGATGCTGACCTTATTCCATTAACACTGTGCAGGTTTGTCTGTGCATATAATGCACAGCAATGAAAAACAGTGAACCTGTAAGCAGGCACTGTTATGTAGTCATGGGTCACATGTCTGTGTGTGCTTCACGTGGAAAGGTTTTTGTGTTACCGTTATGATACGGTTAACCAGTATTGTCTTGAAAAATAGGTCATGCTTAAATGTAGTCCATAATTGTCCCTGTGTCTTTTTATAATACCCCGATAAACATATACAATTAGAATTTGCCATTTTGATCTTGCCATCTCTTCGTAGTATTATTTAACAAATAGTTGATCATGTGTAAATCATATATCTGAATTCAAAAGTAAATTTCTTTCTTTCGTACACCAATTCATCTCGATATAAAAGTTAGTTAGGTTTTAGGTTGTAGTAACCTTTTGTTTAAAAGGAAATTGCATCTCAACACGGATCTTCGCGTACGTCTGGAAATTAACAATTTAAAAGTATGAGCTCCTTAAATATAAGTGACCCTCTCAGTTCATCAATTAACCGCTGTCGCGATTTTTATATATATCTCCCTTTACTTCTTGGTCATTGATTTCCTTGAAGACTTGCACATATCTCAGTTTAGTTCTAAGTCATCGATTTCCGTGAAAAATTCCATGTGGGCTCTGTGGACATTAATACACATGGACATTAATATATATATTATTTTTGTGTACCTACATACAGGTGTACCAAATGAGGTACCAGTGCTAAGCTTATACTCATCTCTAGCGAGCTACAAACATAGATCGTAGAAAACAGTATACATTTGCTTTTGAAAGTATAAATTTGTCGCCTAGGATCAAATGGGATTTTAGTGACTAAAAAATCTTACTCGTATATTTTTCAACAGATGCAAAATTATTAAGGATGTTCCCCTTTCCCTCGTCAGTTTTAGTCGAAAATGTACCCTGTAGGCCTGCTTACGTCAAAATTCGTGTTGCCGTATTGGCTGTCACCTCGGTGCTTCCGTTATGATGCATTTCTATACATTTCTCAATATTTCATTTATTTACACTTTCAGAACCTGAACAAAGGGTCCGGGTTGTCAGGAAATCCTTATCCTGACCCAAACTGTAACGCAGGATGGCAAGAGCTGAGATTCAGATGTCATGCTTGAGTGACGGACCTCTACACAGATACGTACACGAGCAACTGCTATGTACGCCAGTAATGATATACCTGTACCACTTTATTTATCCCACTACCCTTGAACCGTCGTCGTATAAATGTAGTGTTTCTAATACAAGCGCGGGGTAAAGCCCATAATTATTTATTTATTTATTTATTTGATTGGTGTTTTACGCCGTTCTCAAGAATATTTCACTTGCCCATAATTAAACAAAATAAATGTAGATGTATGCGTGTTCTATAAAACGACTGCACAAATTTGCACATCCACCATGCATGTGCATCACTGGGACACAAATTGTGTATCACAGTTTAAAAGGAATGCAGATTTTATCAGATTATCATAAATGATTTCTTTGAAAATCTAAGCGTAAGAAAATGTACTAAGCTCATGTATTTTTGATTTTAAGTAAATAATTATGGACTCCAAAAAAGAAAAGCGAAAAAAGATGCATGTCTTGTGAAATCAGAGGTTGTGACATACATGTATATATAAAGGCGGCATGTGTGTAATTTATATTTAATAACATTTTGCTCATGGTTGAAATTCAATCACAAAGTGTTGCCGTATCATAACGCAAAAACGCCTACATGCAACTAGCCATTCATATGTCACATTTCATAGCTTGGGATATCCATTTCTGTCTGGACTCCACCGGACATCCACAGATAATTATTAGGCCTAATGTTTTGCCTGCCTCCACATTCACTGATATAAAAATTGCTTCTTGAATCAGTTTCAACTATAAACACGTATGTGTTGAACGTGTGTCTCATTGGCCGGGCGAATTATTCTGTAACATAGCGTGATTGCGTACAATTAAAAATATATATAAATAATATATATATAAAATAATATTAAAAAAAACTGTAATCAATATATAATGTATGTGGACTAAATCCAATCTACAGGCTATACCTACACGGTAAGGCGGTATTGTTAGAGCTGTTTGCATCTTTACCCTAATTAGGGGCAGTCCTGTAACACCTTCTCTTCCCTAAGTAAATATAAACACAATGATACCTGCTGAGCATTGAGAAATTAGCACAGTGAACATTAACTAGTTTTGTACCGGGAGTTATAAAGGTAGGGGAATCCCTATGATGATGTGAACATCTGAATGGCCATATCATATATGTGTCCGCGCGAGCGGACAGACACACAAAGTATTTGTGTCACTTTCATGTAAAACAAATTCCATTGTCTTTAAAATTCGATTTTTTTTCTTACGCAAAAACAAGGCATTAGGGAAATGCTTACCAGATTTTGTTTTTATCAGATGATTTTGACGGAAACGTAATGCAGAAAAGCACAATGCGACAAGCTAAGCATCCTTGTAGTTTTCCCTATAACAGACGACTGTAATATCTGTTAAAGATGCAGGAGCTTTCAACAAAAACACTTCTTCTTTGATAAATAAAAAGAAAGCAATTCATATCGACGTGTTGACTGCACTGTGTTAAAAAAAACACTCAAAACGCAACGTTTTGCATGCATGACTTCAACGTGCTGTATACTGGCTTTGAATTAATATTACAAGTATAATAAAACCGAAAATGTGTAGTTCGGAAACAAAAGCAGAATACAGCTCATGTTGGCCTCCGCTCCTGACGAACGTGAGAAGATCTATCAGCAACTTGAGGATCGTCGTGGATTTCCCTCGGGCTCTGCCCGTTTCCTCCCACCATAATGCTGGCCGTCGTCGTATAAGTGAAGCATTTTTGAGTACAGCGTAAACCTCGAATGAAATAAATAAACACAAAAATAAAGTATAATACGTCCATGGTGTCCACAGTATTGATATCCAATTTACGTTATTGTTTGTTAGATCTGCCACTTGAGATTTACGATGTTTTTATGTGTTGCATATAGGGTGTCCAGTCAACGTTGACTAAATTGTCAGCTGAGTTTTTGGTGTGTCGGATTTTTTGGTGGAAATTACAATGTGAATTGAATTAAATACAATGAAAAATAGAGGAAATTATCAACGTTAAACCCTTTTTTTTAGTTTCAACGCGATCACGTTGGCTACAGATGTTAGTGTATACCTCACAGAGCATCTAATTACGCAACAGTTAACTAATTAATTAGACAGCCAAAGATATGTAATGAGATGCGATGGGATTCATACAACTCCACTTTATATCATTTAATGCCAGCTGACATTGAGCATATATGTATGATACAAGAGGGATTATCTAGAATCATATGCATACAAGGTAAATAACACAAACAAATACTGCTGCGAAAAGAGTAAACAACTACATAGGAGGGGCTTAATCTTCCCAAACTAAGTTCACGTTCATATACACCAGTGTAAATTTTACTCACATGATGTAATATGTAGGCTAAATCTGTCTCAAATTAACGGAATTCTAATTAAGTTTGACCAGGAAAAATTAAATATATTTATATGTTTCTCGTTGGGAGCACCTCAGAGTTGGCAAAACAAAAAACGTCTGGTGGTAATAAATGTTAACCAAGGACCACTATGATTTTTTTAAAAGTTTTTTAATCATAGTAAATGAACAAGTGGTGTGGAAAATACTTTTTCATTCTCGGGAATGAATGAGGATGAATAAAATAAATAAATAAGGTAGGCTCAGATTGGCATTTAGAATGACGTTGGCCAGAATTATCCAACTCCTACATAGCCTCATGAATACCAAGATTTTATGCATAAAACAAATGTCTTAACAGCGCATGCTACATGTTCGCAATACGCAGGGCAGTAACGGTATCCCTTTCCTGTTATTGTGCAATTTTCTCAGACAATGATTTTTGAAGAAAGAGTCTAGAACTATGGGAAAATATTTCTTTTATCCTTGATTTCCGTATTGCTCATGGATTGCTGGAGAACAACGATTACTACAGCTTGGACCCATGGTGTGGAAAAGATGTCTAATTTCTGACAGGCTAGCAAATGATTGGTTTTAAATAAAAGTATAGTTTCAGCTACATGTATACAATTTGTATTCCAGTAAGTGAGACATCTAATTAGTATCGTCTTCATACAATACTTCGGGACAACGCTTCCCACGATTCTCCTCTGATGTTCTAAAGATACACACTCCGTATTCTGACTACACCATAGGCCCCGTGGTGTAGGAAGTCTTGCAGAGACTGCGTGGACACGTGTGTGTGTGTGTTTTAACCAGGCCGTATTAAAACCCCTCCTGATTACGTCCACAGCGGGGGATACACGATTGTGTAGAACGCGTGCCGACTAAAACGATGGGCGCCATCGGGCCCGCGAGATCGCGCGGGACAAACCCACAACTGTGTGACTGTATGCTACAAACAAACGCCTCCGGAACGTGTCTTCTTACCAAATTCACATCAGCGCTCACTGCTATTTATTTGTTGTTACATTGTCAAAAACACAAAGTGACATTATATTGTTTCAAACACTCCGAACTTCCCCTTTTTTTCACTTTTATTATATCCACTATATATTTATATACAACTGGACAAATTCGAATTTCGTGATATGTACCCGATGCACCTTTTTTTCACAGTAACATACAAATGCACACGTTTTATAATATGTATAAAAGGCTCTCGTTTTGACCGTCTTTCTCCTTTTTTTTTCCTTTAGTTTATAAAATGACGCTCCCTGTTAAAGACAACAAGAGGTGCGCCTAAGAAAGATGTACATGTCTTATTAAAGTGACCCTTTGACAAGTGGCATTCTTAGGTGATGGATTGCCCCTATATACTCCAGCCTTATATCCAACTACATTTATACAGCCAGCCTGAAGGAGTACGCTTAAAGCATAAGCCAAGTGATGTCCACGACCGTGACACATGCATGTCCAACTCTACAGCTCGATCTAATTACCACAATAAAGTGTAAACCGTAATCAACCCTTAACCAGATGGGGTAATCTTGTAGAACTGTTCAAAATAATACCTTCTGCGCATTTGATACAAATATTTTGGGAGTCTGGTAAGTCTGTTAGTTTTTTTGTTTGTTTTCTTCATAACAAATGCAGACGGGAATATAAAGCTGCATGCCTCAACACTGCACTGCGCACACTTTTCTCCACCCACCAATACTTGGCCTGTGTGTCCCTAATACTAAGTCCCAACAACAAAGTCTACTCAGCTCGGGATTGAACCTATGCCTCGTGACCGCAAGGCGGACGACATGTACTGATCCGGATTACTCAAGGATATCTACAAATACCACTCGATCATTTCACCCTTGTATTTGCCTTTATCAAACAGAAAACCTCAGGGTAGAGTTTAGAGCCGTTTGACTGTGCTTGTTCTTTCATGTAAGTGCTTCATAAGAGTAAATGGCAGTGTTACGACAACATTTGGTCCAGAACCCTATTCGAGTTGCTTGTGACCTTGGCTTATCATTCAATATTCAGTCCCAACAGGGCTGTAAAGAACATTTCTACGCTTTCGTCAGACAACTTTTTCTCTTATTCACCTTTCTCGAAAACAATACCCGTCACCAAGAGCTCACATTAAGGCCAATATTCCATGAAGAAAAGAAATGTACAAGAAAGTACTAATATCACAGGCTTCCATTTTTCCTGAAGAAGCAGATGACACTTTACAAGTGGTGCTTGTCATGCCAGTGCGTTGAGAGAAAAAAAATACCAACCACATCCCATACCTGCACGTATACCTCTACACCATTTTTAGCTGCGACATAAGTTGCTAGGCGTGTCTGTTTGGCTGTCTGTCTAACTGTCATTAAGTCGGTAAAATTTTTAACATCCTATCTTTTAGACATCAGCAGGGCCATATTCTTAACATGGCTCTTGAATGCACTTCCACTTTGAGGAAGGTCACAGCTATTGCGAATTAGCGCTTGCTGATCGAGGAGTGTATAAGTGTCAGTGACTGAGAAAATATGATAGGGTGGGTCCAATACAGACCGTGTGCATGGTGGGGGTGATTCATGGGGTAAAAGCGAGTTTTTAGCTACAACTGCCCGGAATCTTCAAATCGACCGCTGAGAAAGCGTGAAAATCAAGATTCTTGAAATGTCCGGAGACGGTTTATACTACACAAGGTACTATACTGAAGCAAACAGGGGCACATTTATCTTCATGTTACATATGTATATTATACCCTGACCAGCTGACGCCCACTCCATTTTCCGAAATTACATGCACCCAGATAAACTGCGCCGTATTTGATGGGTACTAATTATGAAGCGAACTAACTCTGAATTCAGGAATATGCCAAAATATGCGCGAAGCCTTACTTACGAAAAAGTTGCTGATGGGCTTTATTCATGCCATCTGGTATACTTAGTTAAAATCAACCCTTACTTTTGTCATTTAATTTTTGTAGTGAATAAAGAAGTAAACAAAGAAATAAACATCTGAGAAGCGGGCCAGCGACCGACACAGGCAACAACTTTGTCTTTGCGAAGGCTCGGCACTAAGCAAGCTGCGAATCCTGTTAAAAGCGTATCATGTTTATTCAGTTCCACTGATATGACCTATTAGACTCAGTCTAAAAATTAAAGTCACTATGACTTCCGCCCAGGTTCTTCATTCGTAAATACAAGTTTTCCTGTTATGCAGATATTCTCTTTCAAACGGAAGAGCAGGCTTGTGAGTCCAAAAGCTGTATATATATTATAAGTATATTGATTTCACTTATATCTTACTGCCCGTCTGTTCAAATAAAAATGCAATATGTGTTACTTTACACACTTGGTTCCTTCTGCGGTGGTTTGTGTTAAACATTGGTTTGGAGACTTGTCAAGGATCTTGCTATTATTGACCCAGAACGCCCATTATGGTTAAAAGATGGCATACGAATGTCTGTTTCAACAACTTGATTTACATAAGTTTTAGACAGGTATATAGGCAATAGCGCGAAGTTAACAAGATTTTTCTTTAACCACTTCATTGTTTTCAAACACCTTATAGAAAATCTTGTTTGAGCTGGGCTATCAACCCAGACTTGTAACATAGCACTATAGACAAAAAATGTTTCTTTTTCTTAGATATTTTTGGTCACAGATTTCGTTTCAGTGAACGGTTTGTACAAAATGAAGTCAACGACACGTGAAGTGGCCATACCTGTGTTGACGGGGCATCAGTAATGCAAAAACCATATTCGACTCGATAAACACTTGTAACTGTTCGCGTCTTTTAAATAAAAGATGTACGATTAAACGGACCTTGACCATACATGAAAGTATTAATCACGCCGTGCAGCAGACGAGGTTATGTCTATTCACGTATATATGTACATGTATTGTGTGAATGGTTTTAAACGTTTCTGTGGTTACAGACACAGGCACTGCATAAAGAACTGAAGCTTTTCGTGTACTAAGGACTTCGCTGTACTAATCTGTGGGTTAGAGTCAATGGCACGGCACTAACAGCGTGCAGTCCGCGAGTGCGGTTGTCCACCTGGGGCGCATACCAGGCGATAACCTATATCATCGCCCGTGGGATATAATCAATTATAGCATTATCATATATATATAATTATATATATATAATTGTATATGCTTTTAGGACACGCTTAAATAATCACTCGCCTTCCACCCTTATGTTGTGCGCATCTGTATACATTACAGGTTGAAAAGTTTGTCAGAGTTTGCCAAAGGTCGGGGGTTTCCTCCAACCGTAAAAAACTGACCGCTCTCGTATAAGCGAAACAACTGGGAGAATCCATTGAACAAATAAAGATATGATTAAATATGTGTTGGCTTACCTATCTTAGCGACACTGGCTAGTAATATCCACAGGGAGATAATATATGGTGTTTCCACATGAGCGAAGTCAAAGACAGCCACTTGGTATCGTTGTGAACCGTTCACGGCAACTTTGGACTGACGGTTTCTCCCTTCGCTGGATTCAGAGCCAGAGACTCCCAGAAGAAGGCAAGAAAAAAATATCAATGTCCCAGCCACTGCTGATCGAAGGAGAGCCTCCCCACGCGTCATCTTGTAAATTTGTCCTTTAGAACTTCCACACGGGTCTGTTTTGTAACATGTGGAATGTTGAAAAACTCAGTTTTGTTCTAATGCCCCGAGTATGTTTTACAAGGGATAATCCGAGCGACCGTAATCCAGTGGGCTAAAGAAACACAAGCAGGACAGTTCTGAGACGAGTGCCGACCTGTTGGCAAGTTTATAGGTATAGAGTAAGCCTTGTAGAAATATGCCTCGTGTGAAGTAGCCCGTTCCACGTCAAATGCTTACTCAATAGTCAAGTCATATCCTCTGTAGAGTCCTAGAAATAGGAGGTCATTTGCTATCTCACAATGATATCCCTTATTGCTCCTATATATACGACTCAGGAGTTCCCCCGTCACTCTTGTCATGCTTGCACGCGGAGCTGATGTCTTTTATTTAAAGCTCAGTGAGAAATCCCCGTACGTCAAAATGCTAAGTCCGGTTTGATTGGTCGCCTAGTTCCTGTGTGACCTCTGACCCAGAAGCCCCGTTCAGCTACATCCTCGATGCCACCTTTGCAATGAAAATACACCGCAACTTTCCAGCCTGTATTGTCGCAAGCAGCACACATCCATACATCAGGTAGGCTATAGGTAAGAGGGCGAGGTGTACACATATATATTTCGTGTACCGGTACTGATTTTTATCCAAGTCGACCACGAGCTTCAACGTATTATTTAGATCCTAGGCCCTAATACTGTATACTTGAAGTTTTATTAGTGACATGTGCAAGTTCGTAGGCTTACACCTCATGAATGAAGATAAAAAAAACAAACTTGACGAGAATCCGTGTGCAGTACTGTCGTAAATAGAGAGAAAATTTGACCCAAGCTCTAGCTCATCACTCTCACTTCGCCGTATGTATAAATCCATTCCCTTATACGTGTACATGTGGGCTATAAACTTCTATGACACGCCTATAAAGTTGTATTAATTCTACTTATACCCTGACGTATACGGACAAAGGGACCTAGCGAAATATAGCTATAGACTGATGAACTCTTTAATTTAATTCATTTCAATGAATTTGAATAAATCACCGGGCTTAATGAATTTCTTGTAACGGAATGAACTCTAATCGATACGCTTCTCCGAGTCGTACATAAATGCTAATCAATTATATTTAGAACATTTTGTTTGAGTTCTGCACGAGTTTTTCATAAAATAACCCAGAAGTGTTGAAAAAAAATGTATATCCACGGCCGTCGAGTGCAAATTGACCGACAGGAGTTACTTAACCATACCCCCTCCCCTAACGAATGAACATATATTTCAACAGTCTGGTGACCGAGGCCGATACTGTTAGAGTGACGCTGCCATACATTGGAAATCACCCAAGCGAAACATTTCGTCCTAAGCCTTTAAGCGCCACTTGAAGGCTTACAAAGGAACTATAGCACAATGTTACACAGCAGAGGATAAAACAAGATTGCATAACATTCGATCTATTCTCAGTGATACCGATAGCTCAAATAACTGGGCTTGTTGTGAGCAGAATCGCTGCATGTGCGTGAAAATCTAGACTTTCATGAGGGAAAAAATGAGTTTTTCACTCGATCGTATAGCCTCATTCATGGCTTGACCCTATAAGTCCGTGTCACACAAACACCGTAGGAGTTACATCAGTGTAACTATCACAGTGGTCAGTGCCGAAGACAGTTGCTATAATAGTTACGAATGTAAAAAAAACGTAACGTTCGCATTATAATACCGTGCCCTGTACATATAGTTGCTGAGAAATTTCTACATATATATAATACACACAAAAAGTACCAGATACTTCGAAGTATAACTACAGCAAATAAGAAATCAAAGCAGCTAGAAATTTTGAGTGATAGAGTGACTGACTGATTGATTGATTAGTTGATTTCTTTATTCGCTTGCACACAATTGCTTAAACAATACAGATAATACTGAAACATTCAAAGTATAACATAACCGGTAAACTGTACCGAAAATATTACTGAACCTGTGATCCCTCAATTATACAATGGGCCTTTGTTAACCTCTAATCTTTCTAATATTTATATGATATAAAAGTATAGGGCCTATAAAAGCTGAAGACGGTGTATCGCTAAACAACATTGTTTTATATATATATATATATATATATATATATATATTCCATCGTGTCGGGTGATTTTTCTTGTGTGTGGTATATGGCTAGTTATTCAACAGGCAATATAATATCGTAGGCTAAAGATAAGACCAATATGAATCATCTTGAAAACTATAAAAGTTAAACTTAAGCAACGGTTTTAGTGACACACTGAATAAATATATATACAAATCATATTACCTCTAAGCCAGATCACGTGGCATGCATGTATATGTATATACCAACAATGGGTAAATGTAGACATGTTCAGGTATCACAGTTAGCGAGAAACCATACCTCAAAATATTCTGGAGACTTTTTTTTCCTTGCTTTCATTTTTTGCCTGGGGTCATATAGTTTACGTTAAATCAGTTTGTGGTATTTCGCGACCTTCTGTACAGCACTATTTACAGACATATCTTTACCACACGAGGAAGTGTGTTTTGTTTTGTAGGCCTACTTTAGCTGCATGAACCGGAATTGTGAATTTGATCTGACGATGAATTTGCCAAATACTTTTCTGTGCACCATGAATCTGCATCCGGGTGATAAGCACAGGGGTGGGGACTGGGCATTGATTCACGACATCGTACCTGTCTGACTATGCCGAGTCACCATGTACCTGAGTAGCTCGTCTTTCACTGTGATCATAAACAAAGCGAGACTTGGTCCACGTCACTAAACTTTCAGAAATCCGGTTCACCCCAACACAAAGAGTTCACTACTGTGACAACATGGCTCAAAACAATGAGTCGTGTGCGAATAAAGGCCATAATACCTGTAATACAAAGGGAAATAACTGCCGCCAGCAATTGAGTACAGAAACACCAATGCACTGTAAAAAGTCACACCAACACGGCGGTTAATTACTGCAGAGTATCTTCTTGAGCGATATAGATCCCTCGTCACAAGAATTAAGGTCGCATTGCATAAATAGGGTATATGAAACGGTTATCTTCGTGTCCCTTAAGTTTATAACTATGCCACTAACGCACATATGAATATTTTATGTGTAGGCCTACGTGTAGCTTTTACATATGACTAGGTTTAGACATTGGTGTGACTCTTGTCCGCAGGCGAAAAATGTGAAAATATTTATTGGTAACGGTTTGTTTTGGGCCCCCGTCTGTATGATTACAGCCTTCCTCCGACCATGATGCTGGCCGCGTCGTATAAGTGAGAGATTCTTGAGTACTTTCTTGAGTACTCAAATAAATAAATCAATAAACATTATTCGTTGTACTTTTAAAGGTCTGATGTTTCTGTCTGCTAGGTAGAGAAATCAAACTTAGCAGGAACAATACTGAACATATCGGAAAACGTTTGCCACTTTCAGCTTTTGGCCCGTAACGTGGTTTTGTGGCCATATTTATTCTTATAGAAACTCATTATAGAAAACATATTTATTCTAAAGCCGCTGATCAGATCGCACAGTGGCGTAAAATTGCTGCTCGCTTTCATAACCTTGAAACCACCTATATGCCCCTTATAGCGTCTTCACCACAATGCAGCAAGTCTGCAACAAGGAAATAAAGTTGTAACGATACAGACTTTTCTTTCTGTCATCATCTATATGGCCAGAAGGTCACAGGTTCAACACCAGAGAGCCAGTATCAGGAGACATGTACACTAAGCAAGCTGAGCATAATACTTACTTGTATAGCAGTCAGGTTCAATCAATTTTATTCCCTTTCATTCGTAACACTTCCCTCTTTTTATGTAACGAACTCAATACTGTATCTTTTTTTATCACACTGTATTATTTTTGTTTGCCCAGCTTATGAGGGTAGCATCTGTCATTTGTCCATAATAGTCAAGAAAAGGCTTTTGCGTGTAAATTAAATGTTTTCAATTTTAACTGTTAATACAGTGTATTGACTGCGCTCAAATGAAATACTGTTTGCATGCTAATGAAAATTCATGGCGCACAAGGAGTATTAAACGTTTACTAGCATTGCAGTGTATGAATATCTGTAAGTGTACATGTGTATGGATGTCTGGTATCTTAATGTTGCAAGCAGGGGTTCATTTTCATGCAAAAAGCGTTGTTAAAAAATATCCCTGCAGCGCAGAGGGAGGGGTGTCGCGTTGCGTAATGTGCATGGCAGATATACATGTAGACTGCATGGCGTTTGAGGGAGAAAAACAAAACACACACTCACACACAAAAAGAACAGACTTCTTGTGTTAACTCGCTGACCTTTCAACTTGTTTACAGAAGGCGCCGCACAGTGTCAACGGCCTTAGCAGACATGCGTTCAGACAGAAACGGCTGTTAACAGAGTTTCTTAAAACACAACCTGAAAACTGACAAAGCTTAAGAAACGGAATGGCAGCATTAACTAGCATGTATAGCGAATAATACAACATATACGAACCGAAAGAAAACAATAAAGACAAGATCTCTGCTTTAACCGAGCGTGTCCACAACACGAACGCGTTATACAGAACACTTTTATAGAGGCATGCATTTTACAGTGTTTGTCAGTGAAGCTTGAGATGCATCTCGTCTTCCGATTTACATATGTAGGCCCTTGAGCATTGATCGCATGGCGATTGTGCTAAACGCTCCAAAATATATAGTGTACTGGTCGCTTGACGATTGTGCCAAACACTCCACCACATGTAGGCCGACGTGCAGTGGTCGTATGATGATTGTCCTAAACGCCCCACCACACACACACACACATCTATATATATATATATATATATATATATATATATATACACACACACACACACACACACACACATATATATATATATATATATATATATATATATACACACACACATATATATATATATATGTCTTCTTCTATTAGTCATATGACAAGTGTGCTAAACGCTCCATCAGATATAGGCCTTCGTGTACTGGTCGTATGACAATTGTGCTGATCGCTCCACCACACACTTTTCTTCGAGTACTGGTCGTATGACAACTGTGCTAAACGATCCACCACATATACGCCTTAGGGTATTGGTGGTATGAAAACTGTGTTAAACGCTCCACCATGCACACACACACAGTGAAGCGAATGGAGCACAAGCAAGTATACATGCATGCTTACGGAAATTTTATAAACATGCAGACGAAAGTAGTTGTTGACAATGAAACGTTCGTATATACAATTTCCGTGCACTGCTGTATGGCAGCACATTTTTGCCAACCTATTCTTGTCAAACTGTTTTACGTTCACCCTAAATGTTTTTCAAATGCGATTTCAGGATCTGGTATTTTCACAGCCTGAGCATCTGTAGTGACTTTCGCACCAAGGCTACATAAGTATTTTCAGGGATTGTATGTGGTAAATCGCTCGAAAAGATCGAAAGTTTAGTGGTAAATCACTAGAAAAGATCTGAAATTTAGAGGTAAATCACTAGAAAATATCGAAAGTTTAGAGTAAGGCTAATGAAGCATAATGTGCATTAACATTATGTATAGTAATATGAAGGTTTGTTCACTGATTTTGACTTATTTAATGCCATACGCCACATAATTACATGTATATCATAACATGAAGTCTTCTTGCAGCTCATATACGTGTTTTCCGGATTTTATTTTAAGATTTTTTTCTGCCATCTTTCCTTTCTTCAGGAAACCAGCCATCATTTCCTTGTACAGTTCTAGATATCCGCGTGTATAACCGATATGGAGGAAACAGCAGTGTCAGCGTGGTAAAGACAACCACTCTGCATGTACTTCTCAATAAATAAAAAACACTTCAAACAAGTCATGCGCACACCTGTAATCTGTGTTTATTCTTGAATAGTTTTCGCACCTTCACAAATTTCGAATCTTCAGCACACTACATGCATGATGTACTTGCGTATACTCGCGACAAGCGTGTTGGCTACGATATATAGTGTTTTAGTTGCAGGATTTTGTCCTGGAAGGTTTTCAATAAAATTTAGCGAGTCGACTACTAGGTTATCCACGCAAAGGTGAACACCTTTTATACGTGATCGCCCCAACCCTCAATTTGGACTGTTACCTTGTCGCATGTCAGGCCAATGCCCAGGACTATCTCTTTGCATATGCTTTTATAGGTAACGTTAAGGATATTTGTCGTTTGGTCTGTATAATGGGTAAACATCTTTGGAATCTCGCGATATTTTAAAAACTGTGATTGATATACGAAATCCAAGCGAGACAGTTGATTCGGCCTGACTGTCTCTATGTATGTCCATATGTCATACAAACTTTCATTTGCTTGCAATAACTTCTCCAAATATTCTTCTATATGCATAAATTTTTGAGACTTTATGAGACCGTAAATGAAGCGCGAAATCCTGCGAATGTTTTGTACATTCTTGATATCCAGGTCGTTGCAATGGCTTCATCAGGTGAAGCCCTGTTTTGATACAATTTGTGTGTGATTTGTTTTTAAAAACAGCCTTATCCATGTGTAAGCATAGCATGTTTAACGCGAGATTTAAATTCTTTGAATTTTGCTTGCCCTGTTTCAATTGTAATCCGTGTGTTATAATCCATGCGTTTCCCTTGTATGCCTGTGACGATTGTGGAAATTGCATTCATTGAAAGCGTGGATTATCTTGTTGTGCTTGTCATGCTGAGAGCTGTATTACTTACTAAGTAATATCGTAATATTAAACGGCTTTCCTCATACTTCATTTGATAACACCAGTTGCCCTTCTGACAACACCAGTGTAGGTCTCTGCTTAAGCCGAAGGAAAGGGTCATTCTGTATTGCTCAGGGAACTGTATGATCCACAGAGATGTTAATGGCTAAGTTAATTAATTGTAATTATCACGGTAACATAATGTTTCTTACGATGATATGTAATCCGTCATGGTCGAAATGGGGGGTTCTCTCATTGTAGGCCGAGTATCTGGCACCATTTAAATTCTGGCAGTTTATACATTTCTGCTAACTTGCTCTTTTCTAAAAATGAAATATACTTATATACTGCGCAAGACTCATTCTTGTGCGTGGGTTCTCTTATAATAATCATGAAAACTCCAGGCATCAGCTCGCAATGTTTCATAGATCCAGCAGCTTATAAACATAATTGTTTATTCCGTAATGTATAGAATATTCATTGCGGATTGAATTCTCTAAATCTACATGTACACATATCCGAACTGGTTCCAAAAGGTTGGCTAACTCCGATTCGTGGACATTTTAAAGTGATATGTTATTGCCTCACTTTTGCACATTGCACAGTATCATTTCAAATACTCCGCTGCACAGCCTCTAAATCTGCCATCACCTTATTCAATCCTTTAGCTATTACACATGCCACGGAGTCTAGCGCATATGCGGCCTGACATCCCTGACGAGACCCTGTTGCCCTGTTCTTTTGTGTGTCCTTCCTCAACTGTTTGTCAAAACCTCAACAAATACAAAACTGGGGGATGCCATGTAAAGAATGGGACAAATTCACACTAACAAATGCTTAGAAAAACATGTAGTTCCGGTCATACCTCCAAGCCAGTATTACATAATAGTTTGGACTACATATCAAGCTATGACATGACGACTGAAGCCATTATTCAACACTTCTTCTTCAACGCGAAGCGAAAGTTCCAAAGCATGAGGAGATAACCCTTCCAAGAGGCCTATAATCTGCAGTGCTTGGAATTCAGGACACACGTACGGTCCATCACGTATTTGCCCAAATAACTAGACTGTTTTTGTTGTGATTATTACAGCAAGCATCATCCCACCAATTGCAAGCTGCAGCACGTTTTCGCCGGAAACTAATTTTCTGTCACAGCTCATTGTTTACAAATGCTTCTGTGTCACATAGTTTGCAATTGCATGGCTTACTGAAATCACGAGTAAACAATCTAATCACGACGCATTCCACTCTGTTCTTAAGATCTTTTTCACACTCCGAAACACGTTTCTTCCCGGCTTGTCTCATGCGTTTGACCATATGGGTCTTTAGTTGAGGAAATCTTTAGCGGAGAAGATAGGATATGCTGAATCACGAGGTCTACATCACCACCACACTTTGACTATAGACGTGAATGTGTCCCAGGGCTTAGTATCAGTATATATAACAATAGTGACATTATGCAACGTCGGCTTAATGATAGATTTGAACACTTTACTGCGAGTCAACGGATATCCTTGAATAAAAACTCTGTTAATATCCGAAATCCGTGTGCATCGAAAACGATTGTTATACATGATGCTCTTTATTAATTTATTTATTTTTGGCTAAATACGTTACCACTTTTTTCCTGTCACCTAATTGACCTGATCACTTTATTTTTAATTTTGTCATTTAAATATCTATAATTCGAGAAAGAAACTATTAGTATCGACATGTATATATATTTGTATACTCTCATTCCATTTAATGTGTATGCTGGTCAGATTTGTAAGAGACAAAAGAAGAAAATAAGAAAATACCGCAATACTCGGACTGCAACTATAGACCTTCATCGTGTTCTTGAAAAAAGTCCATTTAAAATGCACCTAAATAATATAGAAGGATTCAGGCTCCTCTTATATTTATATTACCCTGAACATGTCAGTGATTATTGAAGATTTTATAGCTATGATCAATATATAAATGTAGCATTAAAAGTTATACCTCACCCACTAGTGGTATGTTCGAAATCAGAAGCTCACGTGTCCGGTTTATCGAACGAATATCACGGAATTGTGGTTTAGTGCTTGGGTCCAGTTCTTCGAAGTCAGCTTTGTCAAAGTCAAAGTCAGAAGTTTAAAACCTCAGTATACCCTGCAGTGTACGGACAAATAAGCTCAAATTTGGAAAATACTTGTCATAACAAATGTTTCCAAGTTTAACCAGTTATGAATCACATTTCCCAATTTTGATTGACTAGTCTAAAATAGCTTCCTCGATTAAGCCATTGGAATGGCAGGGTTTTTTTCCCCAAGATTTCCTCTACCCATAAATTTAGCCGCCATCCTGTTGATGGATTCTTGAACACGTTGTAAAGCATCAAGCAAATGGATGAGTGAATGATTAAAGGGCTTACCGCAACATTGGGAGAAGCCCAGTCATATCACTTGGAAAACATTAATACTGACTTGAAAATGCAGGATATATTATATACATTGCATATATTAATGGTGCTTGACATGTAATTAAATGATACACGTTAATGGCTTTTTTTTATCTGACGTCATATCCGGCAACGTGTTAGATGTATATAAGGAGGCCTACACACGTTTATAAAAAACAAAATAGTGTTAAAGTAGAATGGTCCTTATTTTAGGTAAGCCATTCCTAAAGTCTTCCCAAAGGCATAAGTATATACTGGCTAGGCAATTGATACAAATGTGAAGTGTTCTGAAATGGCCAACTCCCCATATGCGAGGAAAATCTTATATCCTGCTTTAATTAACAGAGCCGATAAAGCTTGTGTTTTCAGATTTTTGCAAACATTAGCGCCAGTGTGTCAGGAATTTCCTCCCTGCGCACAGAACAATACACGCATGACGAACAGGTATGCAGCATCATGCACACAGGTTTGAAGGCTCTCTGCATCGAATATATGTACATATATCTATGCCACATTTCGTGCAGAAGTTCACAAAATGACGTAACATTCCTGGATATACTACTTCTAATAAACAGCCAGTACCTGCAAATTGCTGTGAATTAACTGTTTATTGGAAAATAGACGCTGTCCACGAAGAGTGAACTGATAATTAGACATACATAAACGAATATGCAGACATTCACCCAGGTTTTGAGGATATATATTAATTACATTAAGATCATTACACCTTTCTTAACAGCTCAAAACGGCCAGCACAGCCCACTAGCCCAATTGGTATGGTCCGTTAAATCCTGTCACAAAATGGTTGGCCACTGTCTGTTGATGTGGTTCGAGGTTTAAGTTTTAGGAAAAATGTCAAACGATTTGCGAGCTACAAACGTGTTCCCTGTAACCGCCCTTAGCATCCCCATCCCCCCTCAACCTCCCCCCCTCTCACTTTTCCAGCCATGTTCCTGTCGGGTTTGGGGGCTCTCCCACGGAGCCGAGTTCGGCAGATTTTTAATGCCCAGTGCGCCGAGTGTTAAATTCGTGAAATGTCGAGGAGACTCGGGCGTTGTCGGCGAAAGGCCGTGGAGTTGTTGTGACTTTGTCCTGGCAAGATCGTGCTGATCTGGCCCAGTCATGAGGAGTCGGATTTTTCTTTTTCTTTTTGTTTTTTGTTTTTGTTTTTGTTTTTTTTTGGGGGAACATGTTGAAAATTTTGAGTGTTCGTGCGTAAATATAGCGTGGTGTAGTCGTAGAGCAGTCGTTATTCTCGGGACTCTGTGGAACAAGTCGTGCTGCAGTCCTACTGTTGTCGTAGTACAGTCGTATTGTCGAAATCGTTTCTCGATCGTGAAAAGCTCGTGTTAGGCTCCTGCGTTAGTCCTAGAACAGTCGTGACATTGTCGCAGTAAAGTCGCACCACTCCTATATACTCGTTGAACACTCGTGGATTAGTCGTATTGTTGTCGTCGTCATGTCATACTGTCGTATAATACTCGTGTGTCTGTGGTAGAATCTCATTATCACATGATCAGACAGTAGCCATTTTGAACAAAATGATCATATGATTGATGTCTAATATCGTGGAGAAGTCCCACTACTCGTGGAGCAGTCGTACAGGTCGTGCCTCTGTTCCACTACACTCTTACTTCACTCTGGTCTGGTCGCAGAAAGGTCGGGGTTAGTCGGGAACAAGTCGTGGCGGTATCTTTCTGTAGTCCTACTACAGTCCTAATTTGCTCATACCAAGGCCAGCTTTCATTCCGGACCAACCAAGACTAACCCCCGATTAAACAGACTGCAGTAGGACTATACACAACAACAACAGAAGTTATCCCGATTTTTGTCACGGCTAAGTCGGTCTCTAGTCCCGAGATAAATAGGCCTCGTGGGACAGCTACTTTTAAATCATTCACCATAGACTTGACTTAGTTAACAAGTTAACAAGTATTTATATTATTTTGGGGAGTTTGACACCAGAGTTAACAACCGATATTTAGTAAGTTACTGATTAACTTTCGTATGTGTGAGGTATAAATGTTACATTCCGGGAAAATGGAGAGACTGAATGTAAATCTTCTGGCCTGTAGTGAATGCTGTCGAGCCGATATAGGCCTACGGCGCTATGTCTGCTTTGTGTTTTCTTTATACGAAACCGTCGTGATATGATCGACATTTTGTTCCAAGCGATGTTAAAACGTGGCAAACAAATCAACTATTTCTAAAAGGACAAACCGAAGACCATAGATTCTACACCAAGTAGGTGTCGCTCTCAACAAGATCTTGAGCAGTGACAAACAAGGGATCAAATTTTGCCCAAGCACGACCGTACATATCTCTGACGAAAAAGTTAATTGTGATCTCCATTATATGACACCACAATCTAGGCCTAGTGTATAAGCCTGTGGTGTCTAAGATAAGGCATATATTCGAAAAGAGAGTGGCCTGTGTATCCAGAGATGGTACGACTGATTTGAAGATATCCTCACTTTAATATATGTACGGTATTTTACGGCTCTGCGGGCCTCTGTTACAGTGATTCGCAGGGGAGCGTCTGGACTACTCGGTCACCGAAGATTTTGTTCTTAATTGGTATTACATTTTAACAGTTACCTTCATAATATTTTCATTAGGAACATGAAAGTGAACGATTTTATTTTTACGGCACATTTATACCGAAAGTATGTGAATGGAGATTTCAGAAGATACCCAAAGTTAGCCATTGTTTTTCAATTTTAATTTACTCACCTCAAATATTAATAAATGAAAAGCACTGGTTGTGCATTTCTTCTTGAGAATGGGATAGTATTTGGGTTGTATTCTTCCAGTCTATTTGATCAAGATTTTGATTCAAGTTCCCAATCATAGCATAAAGGTCTAATTGATGTCAGTATTGAAAAAACTTGAAGCCTGGAGGTGAATCATCCGACCAAATTGCTGTTAAAGGGAAAATTAATCTTGATGTTCTGTACAAATTAGGGGAATTCCGTGTGCTGACCTTTTTAAGATATATGATATGTAAGAGATAAGCATACATGATTAAATAAGTCTTCCTGTCTGCATTTGCCGTGCGACACATTAGAGTGAAGGATCTAGTTTGATTTAGCAGTTTGTTGGAGTTTTACCAGTGAAAAAATTCCAAATTATTTTCATCTGTTTCAGAATACAAAGGTTATTAATTCTTCTCGTTCTCGGTAATTCTTCTCTTTGATGCAGCACCTAAGAAAAGAGCTGTGCAGTATATATACACATATAAATGACTCTTCGTCGTCATATGAAGTATGAAATATTGTTAACGTTACACCCCAAGCATCACGGCATCCAAGAGCCCTAAAATCGTGATGATGCTTATCCACTTAAATTACCTTGGCGTTTTTCTTCTGCATTCAGAGTCCATGTCAATGATTAAAGTACAAGGATATTTCTTCTTCCATGCACACATGTTCTTTCTAATGATATTCTATTTACAGAACTTAACATAATTTAGAGATATCCTCACTTTTATTTATTGTATACCGTACAGTCACAACTGAGATTAATCAATATCTCAGATCATATAATTGCTAATATAGCATAATACTTGACAGCCAAAATTTTGAACAGCATATCGTAAAGGAACAAGTTAAAAACAGGTGAACTCTAAATTTACGACGTTTTCAGCTCTTCACTTCAGTGGCTTAATATTGACCAGAATGCGTGACCGAGTATTTGGGTTCGCGGCCTAGGCGGCCTCAGGGAAGTTGGCTGTGATAGTCAATCCGTCCCTCTAGGTCAAGGCAGTTTCCGACGCCAATGCTGAATTTTGATCTCCAAGAAAAGCAAGTGCCACAAGTAGAATACCGAGCCTTACTTGATATATTCGCGTCGAAACAAACATTCGTTTAACAGCCATCAACCATAATGGTCATTCCAGGTCAGTAATCGCAACGACAATTTCTAAAACAATGTTCAACGCATAGTAGGCCTACCAAGGGACGAGGGAAGTATACAAAGTAAGAAATCCAGACGGATTCCTGAAAACAGACGTTCTGAATGATGACGGAAAGATATTAGAAATGTTCCCAGACTAGTGAATTAAATCAGTATCAAAATAGTGCACCATGAGAGTAGACTACATGAACATATCAAGCATGTTTACAGGAGCATCCTCTGAAGTATAATAATATCTGAAAACGAGACGGTTTAAAACAGAAATCCAATTTTCTATTATGGCATGTATGTTTAACATATCCTAATAGTGGCGTCTGTGGAATGTTCCTACTTCATCACTTCCTGTGATATAACGGTATATCAAAGTTCATGTAGCTATGCGTCTTACATAAGTGTCACTTTTACAACCACGTGGTGTATTTTTATTGGTTCGACCTTCTATATTGGTAATAAAGATTAGATATATTGCCAATCCGCTATCTTTGAGGTTTTTCCTTGACATTTTAGGGCATTCCTTATATCTGCATGAGTTTGACTGATTGCAGATGCTGTGTATATGGACCTATACAGGCTTGCTGTAGAGTATGCAGAAAGCGGACGTGGTAGGCCTATAGACGGCCACGATTACCTTCATTTGAAGTAAACGCACCTAAAGTCCGGGGAGACTAGGTACAATGCATAAACAACTGTCATACTAGTATTCTAATATTTCTACTGTAAGAGTTGCTACGCTATAACTACGCGGTATGCCCCGGAAAGCTGTCGATCTTAGACATAATTAAGTCAGAATGTAGTCTTAACTTTAAACCAGCTGTAGTTCATACTGTGCTCAATTAAAAAAAAAAGACTAAAATATCTTGAGAATTTTAATACAGAGAATTGTCTTAAACGTTCACGATAAATTTGAAAATTATGGCGATTAAGGTGAAATATATAAGATCAGGAATAATACAAGTTTGTACTAAGTCTGATGAGTAAGCATAAGATTCCTCCATGTTCCAGGGCCAACGATATAACTGTAAACTAGCCGAAAGTATAGATGTCTTATCTAAGTTACCAATGTTACTACCGCCTATATGTGGTGAACTTTTATGAGTTTAATTTTCGTTGGTCGCAAGTTCTATTATATTTGTGAACCATGATCTAGATTTATTTCGTTGAATTGCCTCCTTCATATTTAAAGTGCACTTCCTTATAGCCCACCTATATAAGCATGTACAGGCTTGATGAAGGGTAGGCCTACGCTTGAAAAATATTCCAAGAACCTCTGTGGACACATACACAATATACATTGCCACAAATACAAACACAAGCACAATTTCGTTACATATATATAGCTATTTACGGCAAATATTGGATGCCATGTTTCTTGTATTTATTGGCCAGTCGTTACTAAGGGAATGGCCGATGTCAAAAAGACAGTGTGTCAAAAATTTGAATAACCGACAGACAGACACATAGGCAGACGGACAGAGGTTTGTGTATAAGTACGACTGCACTAATGTGATTACGTAGTAGAGAGACATCATTTATCGATAACATGCATGAGTTACACTTCACGCATAGTCATACAGCGTTATAACGCCAGTGGTCACCGACATGTTATATTTATTTATATATTTATTTATTTGGTTGGTGTTTTACGCCGTACTCAAGAATATTTCAATTACACGACGGCTGCAGCGATTATGGTGGGAGGAAATCACTTGAAGACTATTAGGTGCTGTGGAGATATAATGTGCACTTATCTAAGGAAAACTAAGCACTAAGTTTGCTTCATGAAACCGGCCCCTTATCTTGAAGCAAGAAATGTCCCATCCTGATTTTAGAGTGTTTGCACCATATACGTATTTACAGGAATGTGACACAATATATAATTGTCAAGATCTTGGAGCATATATATATATAATATATAACAGCGATATATTTATTTATTTATTTGATGTTGTTTTACGCCGTACTCAAGAATATTTCACTTATACGACGGCGGCCAGCATTATGGTGGGAAGAAACCGAGCAGAGCCCAGGGGAATCCCACGACCGTCTTTAGGTTTCTGGTGGACCTTTATAAACTTGGTGCTCTGTATAAGCCGTATCCTTTGACCGCATGGTGGAACGATACATCATTGCTAAGGTCTTATATTGCACCACTTGTGCAATTCTGTTTTAAACATGGTGTAACGGATTCTTACTGGAACGTGTAACAATGTAGCAATGATATTCCCAGCCCCAAATGTGCCTTTCTGATTTTAGACTTTTAGACTCAACAATATTTACTGGAATGCCCATCTTGAATGAGTTTTAAATCCATCTTACATTATAAATGTTCATGTACGTAGTTCCTCGTTAAGATCGTGATTTTGATTTTTAATCATGAAATGCTGGCTCAGGCGGTTTTATCTCTACTTTGCTGGTGACCCACAAGCTCATGACGAAATAAGTCGCGCCTTCGTGTCCAGCTCTCGCCAGTTCGTATCCAGCTCTCGCCAGTTCGGATGGGCCTTTAACCCAGTCTGTTTGTCAGGTACTTCACCAGGGTTGGTAATTAATCTGGTTTTCTCCACCCATAAACCAGAGACCAGCCATACAAGTGAAAGGTTCTTATTTACAACAAACACGTGGATTCTCCCTGTTTTTAGCTGCCAGGCAGCGCTGTCTGTCCGCCTTTAGTCGGACTGCCAAAATTTTTACATCTTATCATTTAACATGTCGCCTCAACACTTATGGCTCAAATATTCCCAGTGTGCCGTTGATTTAATATTATTTTTCACGTGGGCCATTCCTTTAACGACTTTTTGTACTATTGCGAATTTGCCTTCATGCAGTTTATTTGTGACCATATTCTTCACTCTGACAGTTTGGGAGACAGCCTAAAGCTCGATCGCTAGATGATTTTCTGCATTTCTCGTACTTTTAAACTAAGTTTTTCAAATCCTTGGTCAGTTTTCTTTCAGTGTGCCGTAGTTAAAAGAATATGAAAGTTTGGACTTTTGCCTCAGCTGTCTTTGCCTTGACTCATGTCCGAGAGCCTGAATATATTTAGGTCTACTGTACAATAGATTATAACTTGCCTCTTGGTACACGTGCGTCACGTTATGCATCCGCTTAGGAAATAGCAATCTTTCACTGGCCAAGATAATATCCGGGTTACTATCACTTGGCGGACTGTTGTTCAGTGACAGTGCTCTACATAAGTTGTGAGAAATCCGACCAGTCCGTGTTGTATATGTAATTCACTTATATCATGGCCATTTTGAATGTCTCCCAACATTAAGAATTTCGTTTATGGGTACAACAGTTCACAAACAATATTGACGTCAAAACAGACATCCTACTAGCCTAAAAGTCGTCAACCAACTATAGACGATTCGAGTCAGTCTTTACAAGACCAATTTCCAGAACAATGTCCAACACAGTCCACCCCAAAATTAAAACAATGTATTGTACTTCACTTGAGTTGAGCACTTCACATGTGGGCACAGTTTACTTTCTCTGATTGATTCATTCACTTAAGAGTTTTTGTGAAGTTTGATCGAATTCTTATCAGCCCAAGTACTGGTATCAGAAACATAATTTTGAAGCCTTTCTGGATGGATGGATGAATGTATGAAAAGAAGCAGTCAACAGTTTCGATGATGACGGAAAGACTTGAATGCTCAAAACGAATGCATGAATCCGCAAAATACCTTCCTGAGACTAGTTAAAATTAAGTGTGCATGTAGACCCACATACACAAAACCCGCCCTGAACTTTGTGACCATATTTTTCTTCAGTCTTGTGTTTTAAAAGTATGTGACTAGCTCTCATTATGTTGCTGACTTCGTACAGGTAGGTAAATGTTGGAGGCTTGAAAAATACTATTGGAATTTCCGGAGTTATATTGTAAATCTTCCTCGTTCTTCGAGTGAGCTCACTTAGCACGCATGGTATAACTGATGTTGTCCAACACCCACTATAAATCATCAAGAGTTAATCATCGGTGGATATTTCAGAAGAAACCCTTCACATAAACTCATGGCGCTTGCGTGAAGTACAAGAACAAGAAATAGGGCTTTGTTAATGGAAACAGAGACATAAAGTATATTTTTTAAAACTTATTTTTATTTATTTGTTTCTTTTGTTTATTTATTTATTTGTGTACTTGTTTGGTTGTTTATTTCTTTATTAAAATATTTCAAAGGAGTAAAATGCATTACAAATACAGACATATATATATGTATATAAGTTTCTCGAAAGAGCCATATCACTCTTCATTCAAAACTCCTTACATACAGTGGGAAATTTCCTCCGATAAGAATATACTGCACGTATATGACTTTCTTTTCAGGATATGACTCTTCAGGATTTTGATCCTTGGCTGCGTGTGCGCATCATTTACCATTGTTTTCAAACTCGGGAAACGGACTATACTGAGAAAGAACACAATACACCTATGCGGGACATGTCGAAACCGACATCAGCAGTGAAGGTTTTAGGTGGATTAATAAAATCAGTATCTAAATAGTATACCGTTCTAGTATATATGGTGTCGGTATAATCAAAAATATATCTCAGTTTCGCTTTGATTGTAACTGTTCATATATCCAATCTGGCGATCACACTCAATACGACGATACAGTTTAGTCCGAGAGATTCTGGACACTCCGTTCGTATTTACTAACAGGAGAGATGTATACTCACTGTAAAATTATTTTTGGCAGTAATAAGTTGTGACGTTGATTGAAATCATCACACAGCACACAGCATATAACAAATGCTAAAAGACGAGCCATGTATGCATGTATATGCCATATTCAGGGCCATTCGGTACATTGCTATCCAAGTCGGGATAATTCACAATATCAAAATCGAAACTATCCCTTTTGTCGTAAAGTGGGCGTGGTAGCAAACCGTTGTCGTCTCTGTACAGGCAAAAGTCCAGGTAAGATGTACCATTTGGAGAATTTCCTTTAAATTCAGCGAAGGTATATATATGTATACTCTGCCTTTGTTATTTACAGGTTCTTCAAAGCTAGCAAATCACCAATATACTGTTTTGTTAATGAGAAAGATTAAGCCCGATGAAGGTTACTCTTTAATAACTCCTGCATGTATTGGTATTCATACGAGAACAGGTACAGGATTGCCAAAATTGGGGAACAATTTGTACCCATAGGAATACCTAAACACTGCATTGACAAATGTTTTTCCCAAATTTTGTATGTATATTACTAACTAGTGAAATTCAAGCAACTCAATGAACAAATCGTAATCCCATGAATGGTGACCCTTGTATGTATAATGGAACTGAAGAAGGCTTTGTTGACTCTGACATTAATGTTGCGGTGACCTAAATAGAAATGTCCTTATGCGGTATGTGAGTATGAGAGTCTATACTTCTTCAGTGAGACGTTTTGAGTTTCTTAAGAATCCACAGACAGCTGACGCCTGATTTTTTTGAAATTGCTCAAGAACATACTTTTCCACAGTGACAGTACTGTAATTGCGCTGCCTGAGTAGATTAAGGATTTGTGGTGTAGCTTCTTGACCTCACAATAAAGCTATCTTTATATGGGGAGTAATGCATTTTTATGAATTTAGTAGATTTATGGAATATCGGTATAATAGGAAGGTTCAGATATTCGCCTTTCTTTGTTGAAAGTTCTCATTATTTTCAAATAGTTCCTTCCGAGTGTACGATGTAATAGAATACATTAATATATATATAAAACCATGCAAATAATAAGCAAAAGAAAGCTATATATACGTCTTACGTACACTTTCTAGAAGTCATATATTACATTTTTCATCACCACTAACTTTGACTTTAAGAAGTAGGCTAACCTGTAAATACATCCATGCGTCATTCAGACGTTGATTGGTGTAACAGTATGCACGCACGTGTATCATGACTCTCCATTGGGACATATATATCTATATAAAGACAACCACTTTTATTTGATGTGTTTGTCGAATCATAAATGTAAAAACTGACCCCAAAACAAGGCTCATTTCACAGAAGACCAGCTGATGTTCGGCAAGACGTACCATTCGGCGTCTCACATCTGACAGGCAATGACGGAGCATGATGCTCAGGTGAAAAGAGTCTTGTGGAGGAGAAGCGGATATTAATATGACGAAAGGCATGCTCCGCTCTGTGGGAGTTCTCGGAAAATGGCCTGAGTAGGCACACTCACACAGAGGCCGTCATCTGCATGTGAAACACGAAAAAACCTGAGTGATGATAATTCTATTTGTCATACAAACGTTCAGATGTGAAAATTACCACTTCCTCCATGGTTTTTTTTTATACACTGGGCATGTCGTTTTTTTTTGTTTTTTTTTAGATATGACTAAATAACGGACTGACGATACTTGAAGGTCATTTTTATGTTATCATTACACCTTACACTGTCACTCAAATATAATGAATGGTATATAGGGGGCCTATATTTTCCCAAACCAAAATGCGCTTATAATTTTCATTCTTCCCCTTGGGTCTATATATCGCACGGTCACAACATACAATCTTTCAGTAACTGTTATTTTTCTCTAATGTACCCAAGCAGTTGTATCCAAAATGTGTGTATCCTAGAAGGCCCTACATGGTAAGCGAATATCGACACATGATTAAAGCTAAGCTCTGAAGCGTTGTAAAGGCCCTATATGACATGTATCATATTTCAACGCCAAAAAAATTGTGACACAAAAAAAGATAAAATTTGAAATCCAAGAAGTTTGCATTCTATAGCGATAACTAAAATGACGTTATGCATGGAGTGTATAGGCCTATAGCTCCCTATTCCGGAAGTGCCTTGGTTGGAGGTCAATTCTCAGTGGTGTGGTAACTCCGATCTTCAGCACGTTATGAGTTATTATTAGAGCCGTTAAGACGGAACTACATGAAGCTAATTAGCATATGAATAGACAGGAGACGGCGTTTCGAATTCGTATCGAGGTGTTTAATATGTAAGTTATATGAGAAACATGATGACAATGGCTGACGATACAACATTAATCCGTCTACACGGCTGTAGATCCCCCTGATCTTTACGGTGACCTTTTTTGTTAGATTTTACTGGTTAAATTTTCCCGATGACTTTTTTTGATGTTCCAGAAAGTGAGAATGACGACGCCGCTGTATAGGAGGGTTTCTGAAACTTGGCATATCAGCTTTATAGATATAGTGAGATACAGTGTCGGTTTATAAGGACTTCATTTGTTTCTCTTTTGTTCCTCTTTTTTGTTTTATTCTCTATTCATGCCCAGAAGCAAATAAATAAATAAATAAAAAATACATCCATCGATCATAAAAAAATAATCATGAATCGGGGCTTGAGTTCTATTGTTATCTTGATGACGATATACACAGAGAACAAAGAGGTGAATACACCTTTATGTGGTCAGATCACCATTTCCGCCGCGGGCTAAGGAATCATTAAGTCGTGGGCTCTTCCATGGAGTTAGCATAAATTCTTTTGCCAATAACAGATGACAATTAATTAGCGGAAGTGTTATTCCGATTCGAAACTCTCGATGAAGAACTCATAGCTCAGATATTTATCGTGATATATTAGACCGGAAATACAAAAAGATAGTACTCATCGAGAAAGAGAACTTTTTAAGGGTGCTCAGATTTCTATTTACTTAGTTTACACCCTATATAGCCCTAGCCCCACCCCTGCTGGACATGGATGTCTTGGCATACAAATGTAGCTGTGATTTATCGTTGTGTCTACCGAAACGTGGGTATCTGTATTATTCTTGTTGATGCATATACAGCTGCACGAATATATAGTGTAGGCCTGTACCATGGGGTTCTGAAAAGAACTGTGCCAATAAGGTTCTATATGGAACTTTACAGACGCAAGTCATGGAACCCCGATGAGATTCAATGGTTACGCATACGTCCATCTGTCTGTATGTCTGTCCGGCGTCTGTTAATGTTTCCTTCCAAATGCTACTCCTACAGTACTTGTCCGATTTCAAAGAAACTTTGTTGAAGTGCAGACTACATCGAGATACATAATTCGTAGTATCGATTTTCCATTTCGAAGATCGGTTGTCTCTCTGTATATTTGTTCATACAAAATATGTTAATATTTTCGAAACGATACTCCTCCCACAGTTTTTGTCCGATTTCAAAGAAACTTGGGTCAAGTGTAGACTTCATCAAGATACATAAGTCGTAGAACCGGTTTTACATTTCGATGACTGGTTGCCCGTCTGTCTGTCTGTTTATCTAGTATATGTTAACATACATGTATCTTTCAGAATGCTACTCTTCCTACAGCTTTTGTCCGATTTCAATGCCAGTTACTGTTTCGTCAGCCACATAATGTATACCGCGTAGGCCTACTCGCTATGCCATATAAACACAGAATCAAACTTGTCGCACACTGGGGGAAACTCACGACCATCAGCAGGTTGCTGGCAGACCTTCTCAAGTATGACCGGAGGGGAAGCCAACAAGAGTTGTCATGACAGTTAAAGGAATACTTAATTAAGTGTATTTTATGAAAACAGGAACAAATCCCTTCACGATGGATTCTTCGCAACTCAGATATCGCAGCAAAAGTATATTTCTGCGACCATTTTCACCATGGCTATACAGGGGAAAAGCTTCCTGTCACCAACAGTGTAGACCTGTGTCTTAATGAGAGTCGTGGCAGAGCTAGCTTCACTTAGTTTTTGGGAGCATGGGATTTTGCAATCCATTAAGTGTATTTGGAATCGTATAGGCCTAAGTAAGCAGTTAAAGGTATTTATCATTTGTATTTTAGTCACTTTTAGTGTCGGTCAGTCAAAATTCAACAACAGAAGGCAATACACAGTGTCTTGATACGTGTGCAAGTTGTCATACAGGTAGCGTGTAGGTACCCGAAACTCAGATGATGGCTTGTTAATAAGTTTGCGCTAAAACGACGCTTTCAACACTTAGTTATACCACAATGGTGCATCTGGTGCTCTCTCAATGGGAAGCCATTCCAAAGTACCAGACAGCCACATCAAATCCGAGTATCCCGAGGAGTACCTGGATTATCCCCTTATATGCTCAGAACCGAACCAGTGAAGTTCCAAGATTGTTTATTGTAACGCCTTGGATAGGACAAGACTTGGACTTGATGGACGGTTCCCCACTTGTGAGGTTGATATTTTATTATTATTTATTTATTGATTTGATTGTTGCTTAGCATTTACTCGAGCATTTTGCACTCGTACGATGGCAGTGTCATGGGTGGAGACCGGAGTGCCCAGTGCAAACCACCAACCTTTGGTATGTTATTGATGAACTTTCCACAGATATGCACACCATTGGTGGAAACCAAAAGCTGTACAAAAATTAGATTCGGCAAACGGCCAGATGAAATGTTCTCACCATGGCTAGGTCACGAAAGCAGTGGGAGCTCAGAAATGGACGCTCTAGCCTCTCTGCCATGGTATACAGTCTGTGCAGTAATAATGTCCTCATAATAATGTTCCTATATCATTCATGGCACGGGAGAAGCATGTCATTTTGGGAAGAGAAAACTTATCACTGCTGGTAGGAAACCATCAAACTTTCAAATCAGACCTTACAAACATCCACACAAAACCAAAGTAAAAGTAACTGGGGTCTGATTTCACACAGTCAAATTTCATTTAAAACGTTAACATAATATGAAGTAAAAGGCCAAAGAAGATAAACTTGTTTTACCAAATCGTGCACATCCATACTCCTTCCAATGCAGGTTTCCACACTCCTCACAATGAAAGAGCTCTGAATAAGGGATCCACTACTTTCAAAATGATAAAGGCATGCTACAAGATACTAAAAGGTGAAATTCAACAGTCCTTTACTAGTATGCAAGATGCTAATACATGTAAAGCGGACTTTGTAAGTTACCTGCAACGGCAGCTTATAGTCCTAAGTGAATAGATCTACTATATCTGCTTGGAGCTAACAAATGTGACTAGAGACATAAAATGGAAATATATGTACTTGATGGAATACCGGTATGAAAAATACAGCAGTTAAATCAATCTGATATTTTATCAACAAATGCAAATGCAATTCCAACCTCCAAGACATATACAGCCTACATTCTGCAGCCACTGATGGCAACTGGCCCAGTATTGCATAGATGACATAAATTATTTGATTTTGTTTGAACCCATACTGAAGAATTTTTCACATACATGTTGGAAGTCAGTTTTACAGGTGTAGGAAACTGCACTGTCTGTGATAAACCACCCACCTTTGGCAAGATACTGACATACTTTCTGGTAATGTCCAGATATGCATGCTAAACTCGTGGAAAACAAGCGGTCCTCAATGACCGATAGCCACAAGAGCGCAGCTGAATGCTCATTTTAGCCAAAGCCACTGGACCTCGTATCTCCCATGAACTAGGGCAGTATACATTTACCCTAAACAAACCAGGACGGCGTCTCTTGAACAAGTGTATATCACTGAAAATATGTGTAACATCAACTGCAGTTAAATATATAACCTAAGACGAAAATTACTAATAACATTTTAAATGTGTATATATAAGACATTTACACATTACATGTACAAACACAGGTACAATAGCAACTTAATACAGGGTTGTGCAAGTACACAAATGTCGCACATAACAATGTAAAATCATTTTGACTAGTATAAAATATCATGACAGATATAAAATCAAACAACAAATATACTAAAATGGCAGAAAAATTATGGCATAAATTTGACTGAAGAAAAAAACCCATTAGAAACTAACGAATGTACAATTCCAAAAGGCGAAGAAAAAAACACATCAAGACAACAATGCCCTTCATGTAACTGAACACTGCTAATGAGTGACTGAATTTCTTAACGCAATGTGACCCAAGGGCACAGCACACACAAATAGTGTACAAGAACAGATGTGTTGGGAACAAAGTTTGGGAAGTAAAGGTCTCAATTCTTGTCTAAGAAATCTGCAATTTAAATAAAAAGCATGTGAAAACTCTACAACTCTACAACTTGTGTATCAGCTCTGGGTTTCTCATTAAAAAACAAGGACAAAAAACATGACCAGCAGTGTGGTTATGTCATTATTGTACAATGATTCAATCATTCTTTTTTTTTCAGTTTTTAACTTTTTTGTGGTTCAAGCATAAATGAGTGAAATCAGAATTGTAGGAATGCGAAAAAATCTTGGACATACACATAGGTTAGTTTTAGCATATTTCCCCCTGACAGATTCCTTCCCTGGAATGAAAACAAAAACGAACAAACAAAAACCAAAGAAAACCAAAACTGCTCCTCATAGTAACATTATCAGGTGAAATAATGCTCAGCTGTTTGCACAAATCAGAATTCTTTCAAAGCAACAAAATCTTTCATACATCTTGGTAATGGAAGATATTCCGTCTGAGAAATGACCCTGTTTCCAAGGCAACGTCGAACGACGATGCGTGATACATCTTTAAGAGACAGTGGCTGATTACGTCGTTGTTGCAGGAAATGCTCGTGGGGACAGAGGAGGTCAGCGGTCTCAGAGGACGGTGGGGTCATCGTTTTGAGGACAGCTTGTCCACCTTTGACACCAGAGATAAACAGCATGCGTAACAATCGTCTGTCATTCCTAAAACAAAGATTTCGTCAAAAAGGGTCTACTTTTTGATTTTCAAAAGACTTAAGGTCCCCAGATGGTCATGAAATTACGACAATGGAGGGAAAAACACCAAATTTTTAAAAAGGGGAAAGAATTCATCTATTTACCACGACTAAGAGTATATAAAACACTGATTTTTCAACTCCTCACAATCTCAAATCAAAAGCGTGTGACCCCAAGAAGAAAACCAAACGCTGATAGATCAACCCTTAATGTATATGTACCAAGCAACATGCATAAGCGCACATGTTCAAGTCATACATACAAGATGTCAACAGCTACCTTTCAACTCCACGTTCATTTTGCCGATTTCTAAGCTTTTACTGTTAAAAGTTTGTCCAAACCGCGCTACAAGTCTTTGGCAGACACGGCTGTCCAGCTGAACATGCCAGGCTGTGAGGATGGCATGTACCAAACCACAACATGTACCAAACTCCAAACTAAGCTGCACATTTTGCTGGATTCTGACATTTCTATTGATCTTATAATATGTTTCGCAATTTACTTAGAAGGAAATCAAATGTAATCAGCATCAAATGCCTCCAAATGCAGTTTTGGGGGAGAAATCATTTACCATAACCAAAACAATGACATATACATGCAAGACTACATGAATATATGTACAAGACTTACCAGAATAGGTTGTGAATTCCCCGGTACGGCCAATCCAGACAACCTGCCAAATCCAGATCTGAACACCAGGGTAATAAGACAGCTGTTGCTTCGTGGTGATTCCCTTGTATCATTTTATTCACACTGTGGGGGGGGGGAAAAGGTCACAGAAGTCAGCTTTCAGTTCTGAAAATGTGAGGCTTTAACATAGCTGGTAGCCAGCAGCCAGTCTGATATATTACCATCAAAAACACAACTGTATACCTCTGAATATCAAGGGAATAACTCACTATTCTCTAATATAATTCACTATTCACTACTACTTTTGTTTTTCTTTAACAATGTTTAATGTCACACTCACGAATTTTTTTATTTATGAACATGTGCACCAGCTAGATATTAAACGGACACAAAGAGAACCTTTCTGACATAAAGCCTAAATATAGAAGGCATGTCAGAAACAAACACATGGCACCAGTTTCATGAATCAAACTTAAATGTAGCTACATGAAAGTAAGCCCTTAGTCACCATAACCACCTATGTTAATATATCATAAATATATCAAGTGCACTTAAACTAAGGGCTAGGTACTCAGCATTAAGTATGCTTCATGAAGCTAACACATTGTGATAGGCCCAAAAACCAGAGGCTGCTGATCTATGAGAGCAAGAGAAAAGACAAATGTCATGGATACTGGTAGAAATTTATATTGCAAGTACCTTTGGCTATACTCTCCTGGTGAGCAAACCTCTAAACCTTGCTGCAGCAAAAACTCAGCCACTTCAGCATGGCCGTTCACCAGTGTCATATTCAGAGAGTTTTCTTCTTCCCTGTTTCTGGCATAGACATCTGCACCAGCTGGAAAGTAAACAAACATCAAATACTACAGATCAGATACAGGTTTATCGCACAGTCAGCACTGAGAGAAAATGGGATGTTCAGGCAAGCATGCAGAATGTGAACAGACCCTTGAAAAATGAAGGACTAACTGAAAACAGTGGTGCTGAAGATAGACAAGATTTTGTGAACCACTTTTCATGAATTAGACATTGCACAAAAAATAATGGTGCAAGGTAGAAAATTATCAGCCTGACATTTTTACAAAAACCCCTTTGGAGAAAGCAGTGAGACCCACATTGTCCATAAGGGTTGTCCAATATTATAAAACATGTAAATTACAGTAGTCCAGTATCATATGTCATGAACAATGCGATGGTCCAACATCACATGACAATTGTCCAATATTATACAACATGGACAACACAATGGTCTTACATTGTAAAACCTGGACATCACCGGCCTTATCACTTTCTTACAGTGAAAGTTTAGTAACAGTTTGTCACCTTCATGTACATTCAGGTTGTACTCACGAAATCTTACCTGATACAAGCAGATGACAAATTTGCAGATGGCCAGCAGCCGCAGCAGACATCAGTGGACTATGAAATTCATCATCCACTCTGTTAACATTACAGCCTTTGGAGGTAAAATACTTCACCATCTCTACTTGGCCTGGAGGAAAATAAATGGAAACTATCAATATAACCAGCACATGCTAACAAAACAAATGCACCCTTACTCTTCCCTGTTCTTGTATGTATATAACTGTAACCTGTAGCTGAGGTGAAAAGCACACTGATCAGGGGGAATAACTCTGAAGGGAATATTTTATACTGCTGATTCATAAACACTCGTGGAATTCCTGCAACAATTAATCAGCATTTATCACGCTGATTTGAAAAAAATTGTACCTGACTCACCACAAACATTTGTTAACATTAAAATTACTTTTACCAGAATATTGCTATACATGCACATTATTACCATTTCTTCATCATGTGGCTGTGCCTAGCTTATCCAAATACAAAAATAACTACTATCTTGGAATTAAGGTTGGTGTTATACTTTTCCAGAGAAACGAATTTGAAATATCAGAGGTAGGTATACACATACCTTATACTTACCTTTTAAACAAGCTTCATGTAAAGGGGACAACCCATGTACATTGACAGAGTCTAAACAGCAGCCTGCAGTCTCCAGTATCTGCAAATAATGTTGATATGAATTTAAATCAGTCACCCTCAAATAGTTAGGGAAACAACAAAATACATTGCAGTTTACATTCAGAAAATCAATTTTATACCATGCACAATCCATTTTTTTATTTAAGAATTTTAGGAGCTTTTTTAACTGAACACCCTTCGTTTATACCAGAGATTGTTGGGTTTGAAGAAATAGACACTAAGCATTTAGAAGACAACACACCGGGGGCCCTATCACAAGTTTGCAAAGAGCTGAAATGCTCATAGGTCTGACTGACCCTTTTGTCATTTTTGCATAAGTGCCCAGGAAAATATCATGTCTATGAATGTTCCTTCTTCTCTGAGTTTCACATCACAATGATCTGGAAAAAAATTAACAAATCTGGAAATTACAAGTTTATTATGATATAGGCTCTTTGACATCATATGATTTAAAATAATAAGACGAGTGGCAGATTCATGCACATTTTAAACTAGGATAAGAAATGGGCTGCAAGAAACATGTCTAGGAACATTTTCATTTCAAGAACTACATATCTGCATTAAATATCTGAGCTGAAAATGAGCAGCATTATCATGCACTGTCAGAATTACACTGATCACATGAAAAGAAGCTACAGTACTGAGTTGACTTGGTGGTTTTGTCGCTTAAAACGGAACTATTTTCGGGTAAATGTGTTTGTAAAGATGCGGTGTGTCACGCTAATGATATGAGCGCGATAACTCCGCACTTAATTTGGACTCGTTCGAGAATGAATCCACGGTGAGTGAAACACAGACGCGTCGAGCAGTGTACGCAGGCGTGGGGCATTGATGTTGTCAGGACAATATCGCTAATTTGCCTCGCAATCTGTCATGAAGATTAAGTCACTTGCAGAACAAAATTACCTGCAGCATTAATTTTTAAAATTTTTGTGGGTTAACACACACAGGCAAGATTTATCAGGTACATCTAAGAGAGGACTGTCTGTGAGTCTCTGCTTTGGTAGGCTGTCTGATACAGTCTCTAGCAGGCAGCTCAGGGTCCAGCATTTGACAGGACCAGTCAAAACATAGCTGTCTTCACCTGCGCCACAGATTTTTAGAGTCACACAAATGTTTCGCCACTAACGTGACTGCCAAGAAACCCAATGCGACCCGGCGCTCCTTTTGGTCGTATTATTGTTTTTGTTTCCAATGAACTAGGTGTCAAGTTATCCATGCCCTGAACTGTACACCTGCAACTACATGTACCTTGGCAATCTCCAGGAGCCCAAGCCGTGCGGCCAGGAAGATGGGCGTGTGATCCTGACTTCCTATGTTAGGGTCAGCGCCATGTGTGATCAGCTTCTCCACATAGGCCGGTTCCTGGGTCCTGACCGCTGCATACAGCGGGGTGCTCTTCGTGTTGTCATAGGTTTGCACATCGCAGTGTGCACTGAGCAGGCAGTCAACCACATCCTCATGATTCTGCTCAATGGCTATAACCAAACTAGTTTCACCTGATAAAAATAATAACAGTATTAGTCTGATGTATAAAAAGGTTCTAGATTAAGGTATTTTACCCCACAACTTTAATACGTGTGATGGCAGTGGTGTCTGCTGTGGACTAAGAAACACAGACTGCATTAAAACAGCTTTGTATTTCTCGCAGAAATCACCTAGACCTCCCACACTTTTACATATACAGGTACATCTTAAGAATCATTAGCTACATGTAGAATGAATAACTGAGGTCTCAGGTCCCACACCAAGCATCTCAGTCATATCATGGTGACTCAGCAGACAGAATAAACAATTATGGCTTTATGCCACATTAGCAATACCGAAGCCATATCGTGGTGACGCAGGAGCTAGAGGAAACAATTATGGTTTTATGCCACACTTGCAATACTGCAGCCATATCGTGGTGACGCAGGAGCTAGAATAAACAATTATGGCTTTATGCCACATTGGCATTTTACTGCAGCCATATCGTGGTGGCTCAGGAGTTAGAATGAGTGATTATGGCTTCACACCACTTTAACAACATTGCAGCCATACTGTGGTGTCACAGGAGTTTGAATGAGTGATTATGACTTGACACCTTATTAACAATATTGCAGCCATAGGTGCAGCAATAACATGGCTTAGCTATAACTTTGTTACCGGTCTGGACAAGATTTGTTAGCAGTCTGCCCTAGAGTCTGGGTGGCACTGTATTTCTGTTAAGTAACTTACTTCATGAGTCCTGCATTATGTCCCTCCCAGCCGATCAAAAGATGGGGAATAAAACTTAAAAAAAAAAAAAAATTTCCTATCTACCTACTTACCTACCCAGTATTTTTCAGATGTGTTACACAAAATCAATTTTTTTTTATGAATGGCCTGGTGACCAATGCCCCATGAACAATGAGCAGGGAGGATTGTTTTTAAAACCGGATCTACTTGCCTGTGCTCTGGCATGGCTTGTTCACTGATGCTCCATGTTGGATCAGCTCTCTACAGATGTCCACATATCCTCTGCGAGAAGCCACTATCAGGGCTGTGTCTCCATTCTCACTATACTCATCAGTATCACACTGGGTGTAGCCCGCACCAGAGGCCAGAATCTCAAGCTGCTGACGGGCAAACGAGTTGGGGAAGGTCTGGAAATGAAAACAAGGGTCCCATGCACAACATGTACAGAGTGATCTGACATCACTCTTAACTATCACAAGAATTGCAATGATTGCAAATATAAACAGAAGGAGGCCTAATAAGGGCAAATACAAGGCTAAAAACAAAAAAATAGTTTGTAGATCTCGCATGAACATCCTTTACTTCACACACTTGAAAGTTCTGACATGTTCTAAGTTGCTGAAAATGGACAGTTCTGTAGAAAGGATAAACACCTCTGCTTGACTGGGGAAGTAACTTAGCGTTGACACATGAAAAGGCTAGCACCATCTTCAATTTATCAAGCAGAACGCCCCTTCAATCGCTATGCAATTATCACTCCATATTCTGCCTTGGTCAACCAGGTATGTGAAAACACCTCAACAGGAACTTGAAAATCCGCCATCTTTATCATCAGATACTTGCCTGTTTCGGTTGGCAAATAATTAATGCATGTAGAAAATTTCAAACGTGTCAATCAAACGAACTTAAGACTCTTTTAACTTATGGCGGGCAAACGTTACGAGTTGACTGAGCCATGCAAGTAGACTAGATCCGGTTTTTGTACATGTGTGGGCTCTGCAGTGTATCTCACAGAGCAATCAAGGCCGCATGGCCAAGGGATGTTGAATTCAGAGAACAAAGGCAAAGCAAGTAAGTTTGGCCGTCTTGTCCTGGTCTTACCTCTTTCATCGTAGGCTGCGTTTTTGAATGATCAAGAACTTTCATCCTGTTCTATCTCCATGAGCAAATGCTCCCAGAAGTATTCTGACACGACGCCTTTATACAACAGCAAACCAGCATCTGTCTAATTATGCCGATTTTGTTCCCATCCTTAGACGTGTGGAAAGTTTTTATGTTTCTAAGATTTTACCTCTCTTCCTCCACCATTAGGGTAACTACAATTTGATTGGATGATATATTTATACTAATATTCATCAGTTATCGAGTCTGATGGACCTGCTGGATCAAGGCAGAAAACATAGCTATGGGGGATGTGTCTAACTTGATAAAATGATGATGGACTAGCACAGGAAACAGAATGAAAAAAAAAAAAAATGCCTCTTCCAGGTCATGTGTGAACCATCACATTGTGTATAACTTGACAATATATTTTTAATGTACATAGCTATACCTACATGCAGACAACAATGGGCGAGTATTTACTAGATATGATGAGAAGAAAAACACTCACCCTGTGCCCCAAGAATAGGCGCAAGATGTCAATTCTGCCACAGTAGGCTGCTGTACACAAATTTGTCCATCTATATGTGTCTCTATCTGCCATAAGCCTTGTGAAATACACTTGGAAACAGAAACCACTGTTCCTTGCTTGCTACATATGTGCAAGACTTCAGAATCTGGAATTTGAAAAAAAAGAGCAACAAATATTTAAATAAACCTGAGAACATGTAAGGTAGGCATTTTGTACATGTATATGAAAATATAGCTTTCAACGGGGAAATTGTATCAAAGTACTTTGGAACCATTGTAATACTAAAATATGTTTGAATTTGTATTAAATATAGACCTAGATGCATACAAAACTAACATGAGAACCAAAACAATAAATGTCTGAGCTTCAAGCCAATATTCCCTTTACAAATACAAAGTTGAAAAAAAATATATCATGCAAACAGTAAAAAATTCTTCTGTTGTATACAATGATTTAAGTTGCTGGCAGTCCTTAGCGTCCGCAATCCATTCATTCCTTGTTTCTCGTCTCCGCCCACATGCCATATTGTTCCCCCCCCCACACCACCAGACTATAGGAACTCATTATTTCATTATTTTTGGGGGGAAGGGGGGGGCCCAGAAATGGTAAAAACAGATAGAGTGAGCATAAAATTTTGTGAGATAATGATAATTAATGAGAATTCTTCCTCTGACCGCACCAGTTTTCCAAAATATTTTGATAGGAAACATGGGATCAAGTGTCAGAGGCCAACGAAAATATCACCTTTGCAGAGGTATAAGTATTGATATTCTGCTGTGTTGTAAAGTGGGTAAATTGTCATACATTATATATATTCAGCTAAATACAGGCCTACATGTTGCTGCATAACGGCTAACTAATGATGGTTCACTGCTGCAACCTGCAGTGAGTTTTTTTCTCATAATGTTTTGATATAATCCTACGCAGTATGAATCTGCGTTCAGATTCTGTATGTGTCCAGTCGGGACAGGGTCAGGTCACTTCATGCCCTAATCATTTTATACCACACTACCTTGCACCATTGTTACTTCGCACCATAGTGACCTAATACCATAACTGTATTGTACAATAAAGGCTTCAGTTTTGTGGTTATGATATGGACACTGTAACACAGTCAATTTTAATTTACTTGCATGTAGGACGTAATATTAAAATATAATAATTAATATATACATGTATCATATATGTTTTTAATGCATGTGGTGACTTACTGCCGTTTTTCAAAAACACTGGCCATGCCTAAGAAATTTCACTAAAAAAGGAAAAAGCCACTATAAAATATCACAGAAAAATATCAATATTGTTCACAGTATGTTTCGTAGCAACTTTCATTAAAAGTTATCTGTTGAATTCCGTAATAACAGGGATTATATATATATATGTGTATATATATATTTATATCAAGTATGGTACAAGATCATTTTGTGCAAGGTAATTATGGTACAAGGTAAAGTAGGGCGAAGTTACATGGGCATGAAATCAGTCAGAACAGTCATCTTGTTGATCCACCAATGAGCTTAGCACAGTGCAATAAGCATAGATACTCTGAAAAAAACTACTGTTTGTACCATGGGTGTAAAATAGAAGGGGGTACAACTCGCCCGGTCAGTCCCAGGAGACAGCCAGACTCACTCGCTGTGCCTCTGAATTCTGAATACAGCCTCTCATGGCTGGGCAGCGTTTGATGTACAATGTACGATACTGCACGTCAGAGCGAGTGAAAGAGTGGGCCTTAGCGTGATCTCTCTCTACAAAGAACCCATCATGCGCACACAGTTTCAGTAAAATGCATAAACTCCAAATTTTGCTCATGACACATCATTAGTATGGTCACATTTATAAAATCACATTTTTAAATCACATCTAAAGGACTTTTTTTGTAACTTATACACCCCAATCCACAGCATGAATTATTCAGCTGACGGGAATATTTTCTGTTTTTTCAACATTTTCCGGTCAACATAGTTCTTTAAAGTTATGTTTTTCAGAAAGCATTAGTTAGTAGCATTTACCTGGCGCAGACGGGATAAGGGTACAGTGATTCAGTTTTTTTTAAATGACAATTGAAAATTGAGAAAATTGACCATTTAAAATACATGAGCCTTTTACAAAAATATCCAAATTGGTCAAGTCTGAGTTCTATAAAATAGCATTTCTGGTCAACTTACGATGTACAGTTTAGATAAATAAGATTGGGTAAATAGTTAAATGAATGTGCATATGCCGCAATTATGGGTACAGTAAGCCTCTTTTTTTGGCAAATTTGGTCTTTGTTAACACTAGATTCACATAGTTCTCAAAATGCACAGTTGGTCGGCATAGGTGTTAATGTACAGTTATCACTGATTAGGGGATTACCCCACAAATGACCATTACCAGCTGCAAATACACACATCTCTGCATAATGTTTATGAGCCTGTCACTAATGTTTATCTGACATGTATACCACTAATTCTTGTGCAGCCATCTGTAAAAGCAACACTGTCGTGTACTATTGTGGGAGAGGTATAAACTTTGGTGCATCGAAACTTCATGTTGACAAATCCAACTACCTGACAAGAAAATCGTTCTTTCTTAAAACACTACACACAACAGCATCGCTGTACACGTTATATATGAATGAATGAAACTTTATTAAACTCAGATCGCTAATTAGCAATATATGAGGTAAACAAAATAAGCATATACATGTATGATATGGCAGTACAAGAATTTACACAGGAGTGGTAAAATGGTGTAATTTATTTATTTACTTGATTGGTGTTTTATGACATACTCAAGAATATTTCACTTATTCGACGGTGGCCAGTATTATGGAGGAAAATGGCTTAAGGTAATTTTGATAAATTTGCTCCTCTCATACTTTCCGCAGTATGAGATATTTTCACCTGGTCATAAAATTTTTCCACTTAGCATTCGTAGCTAATAAACAAGATTATATTGTTTCTTTTCCAGGAAGAAAAAGACATACCAATAAATAATGGAATACATCACCTAACAGATTTAGGCTATCTAAATTACATACCCCATCTATTTTATTAATGTTTCTCCATCTACCTGTCTCAATGGGTAAATGATGAGTTGAATTTCAAAATTTCACCAAATATTTTCTCAACTTAAAGGGGAGAGAAATGAGGTATCTTCCCAACTGGTGGGTATTTTTGTACAAAGAGTAAATAACTGCTTTAAGGGTCGCATTCTAGGTTTGAAGGTAGGGCCTACTGATCAATTATTCTTTGTGTTGCCGCAGATTTAATATTATGAAATGTTTTCAAAGTTCTGTTGTAGCCAAAATTCCTTCACGCCTAAATTTTGGGAAATATCTCACACATACTATCCTTCAGTGTTAATAAAACCCTGAGATTGTATCTGATAGCATGATTTTATAAAGAAGTAATTGAGCTTACATATATCTATTAATCACCTAGTAATATTCGCCCCCCAAAAGCAACCATTCTCAGTCTAATACCAACACTCAATTTTTTGCCCTGTTGCTGTAACTGAATCAAGGTGGTCTGACATGCATTCTATCTGTCTTGATTATTCGGCACGTAAACATAAAAAGAGGCCTCTGAGCGACACGCAAATGAGAGCTGAGTACCTTTCACAACATATATCAAAAGCTACTCGCATCGATGCGCGATGATCTAAAGACATGTCAGACATGTTAATCTGCTGTCAAAACAAAGCTCCTGTCCTGCTGTGCATTGAACACTTTCACGGGCCCGAGTTGTGCCTCCTTCTATTTTACCTCCATGTTTGTACGTGCTCTATCTATGTGGAGTTGTGAACATATACTATCTACTCGTGTTACCCTTTCGTGTACTTCGAACGCTTGCAGCGTAATAGTTACGACTAGATTTACTGTTTACCTTTTCACTACATATGAATCCGAATACATGTGTTGCATTGTTCGTTCCTGGTCCCGCTCAGTTCCTTCAAAACCAGGCACTGAAACTACAAAATCAAGTCACCATTTTACCTTTAACCGACCTAGTTAAACCGACTTGTGTCAGTTTTGCACAACGTTCCCTGCTGATCTACTCTCCTCAAGTGACATCACACTTACCGATGATTCACCTCATGAATAAATTATTTCCCAATCCCGCATGCGCAGCCAAGTCATCATCCGGGCACTTTCGTCATCAAGATGGCGCCCGTCGGCGAAAGGAACGATTCCTTGGTGGAAGAAGATAGCACAAGCGATGAATCGCAAAATTTATGGTGAGTGTCCACGAAAGAAAAGACATTGTAGCACGTCAGCCTGTCTTTGCGGGCTATTTCGTCCAGTGTAATTTGGGGTGATGATCTTGAAATATGATTTTTGACTCGACAGACTTGCATTTCCTCTCCACTCGATCTGGCTGCAGCTTGAATGCAGTGTCAAACAGACAAGCTTTCTGTTCTGATAAATTCCTAAAATTCCTTAACATCCGCATGTCGTAAAATATTCCAGATGCCCGCAGTATTGTGTCTGCCTTGCAACTCCTAGAATCTGTCGTTTTTATTTTGTCAACTTGTCCACACATGACTCCCTGATGTCCAGCCCAGTCTACTGGCATTTTCATCATGGTATTGAAGTAGCTGCAGATCATGTATCATGTAGCTTCTCAAAGGAGCGTCATTTTGCATGTTGTATGTGTTCTAAGGAGTTGTTGTTTGACTTTATATATATATATCTTTTCATTGACGAAAGCTAAACTGTTCAACAAGGGATGGCTCCTCAACTGATTGACCTAGTAATGCTACGATTTAATATTTAGAAACATTATTTATTATTAAGCTTGACACTGTGGCAGGATGCAACTGTCAAAGTATGATCAGTTAAAGAATTACTATACATTTTACATGTACTCTGCCACGACAGTAAATAATTAGTTTGTAATGAAATCAGTATGCAACATGGAATATAATCTACCAAGTGTCTGAGAGTGATTGTACAAAAAGACCATTGTTAAAGATTAAGAGGATTAACTCAGACTGTCTCCTCTTGTTCAGACTGACAGTAACTTGTATTCTTTATGACAACCAGATGGTTATCACTGATTAAGTAAACTTTGTATTATTAAATACTGTGTATAAACAGTGCTCTCTGCTGGAGGAACAAGTATGGATTGGGCTGGAGAGTTGGCTAGTAAGGACCTCTGAGTTCTGTTCACTCTCCATGTCACAGTTATAATAAATGAACTGTTGTTGACTACACAAGGGTTGGGATGTTTATGTTGTCTGTTGTGATAACCAATATAACATACAATGACTGAACAATTTAACGATCAACCAACCTGGTCAGAAATAATATATATGGCCGTACCAGTGGTCATGAAAACATGGATACTGGAGTTACGTATGCATACCTGAAGTTTATGCGCAGGTAAATGTACATTGACTGAAATACACTTTTTTGCAGCTTCGATCTGAGTACCAGTTGTGTTGCGAGACTGATATCACAGTGGAAATCCAAAACGTTTTTGCTGTATTACTAGAAACAGTTGAAAGATTTTGGTCCCCAAAGTCCATTAACACATTAAAGAGTGCATTTTTTGATATCCTGATCAACTGCACTAGAGAGTACAGGTGCAGGTGTGTAATAAAATACCATTCATGGAGCTGCATCTTATTTTTTTCCAGTAGAATATCACCCTGTGTAAATAAAACTCTTAACACCTGTCTAAGGTCAACATAACTCTTGGAATGAACCAAAATTAGTAATGTAATCATGGACAAAATGTTAGGTGAAATGCATTAATTCATATTATTTTTTGGCCGTAGCATATTTTGAACACAATCTGTATTTCCATCCAACTTCATGACAGCTGTTCGTTATGATATTCCTAACTACATGTGTATATTTGCTTTTATTGGAGTTAGAGTTTGATCATTATTTTAGGTCCTTTTGCCACCCAAAATTTCTTACTACCACCATGGTTTTAAAGGCTCAGACATTTAAGTAGATTTTAATTTGAAAAAGGAGGCTGAAGTCAAATACAGTGTAGCTCCCACAAGCAAAATTTTTATGCAAAATCTTCCTATTAGTAAAAACGTATTTTCTTATATCTAGTATAAAAATGTGATCAGATATAACATTTCAGGTGTTAACTTTGTAACTTAGGCCACATTTTAGAATCTTTATCCATTTCTTACTAATTGGGTACCATTGCTATGATATAAAAACAAACAGTTTGAATCGCACAGGAGTGAGATTGAGAGCAGTAGTTCGACCGACAACTATCAAGCTCATGCGTTTCAGAACCGGGATTTCTGGCTTTGACAGGGCAATCTATGAAAGGACAGGTTGCGCTCTCTGCCTTCAGGGCATCGCATTTCAGACACATTTTGGCAGCCAACAGCCACGCAGGTACGCATGATGAGGCCCTGTAGTACATCTCAAACTCTTCCTCTTTAGAGTTGGCTTTAACAGAACTTAAAATCCATGATTATCATGATGTAGGAACATATTTAGCTCAGACTGGAAATGCACGATAATTAAATGGTGGGAGTAAAGCCTTGAGCACAGTGACGTCACAATGAATGCTCAACAGGAGGAAAGGAGGATTTTCATTGGACAAGCCTAAAACATGGCGAGACTTTCTATGTACGAATAGGTGGATTTTGTAAAAAATGATGATGTTTAAAACAGTTTGTCTCTTTTACAAAACCATTAAAAAATGTAAAAAAAACAGTATTCCACACAGTTTGTATAGCTCTTTCATTTAAGGTGTAGGTTGTATAAATGTGTTCTTTTCTTTTAATAAGGATATTGGAGGAAGTCACCCAGGGGCAGAGGGCAAGCGTGTGAATAACACTCACTGCCATTGGGGATATTTGCAGATGTGAAGCCTCATGGTCATTTGCTTATTTGTTGTTGCTTTTTTTTCCCTCCTTATTTTTATAGTTTGTTATCCTTTGTCTTTCCAAAATGTGACAGTGTGCAAATGAACCTTGTAACTTCTCACTTGATTTGCTAAGCAAATTATAGCTGACTGGGACGCTTGAAGAACTGTAACTCTGTTTCTTTTTTCCAGGGCCACCATCTTGAGTGAAGTCCAGTCCAAATCGACTTCTGCATTGCCAACCAGCAAGTCTCTGATAGTTCTGGGTAAGACACGAGTTATCTCCCTTCAGTTAAAAGTTACATATACATACACTGTAAACGTTCAACCTTTTCAACCACTGAAGTATTTTTTCAATGGAATTTATACATATGATTACAAAAATGATAAAAATTATTTGTTTGTGTCACTAAAGATGTGGGCTTCATAAAACTGTGCAAATTATTACTCTACACCCATAGTTCAGTCAGAATTTTTCAAAATATTGGTTGCAGAGGTGGTTGAAAATGGTGAAGAATTAGGATATTGAATTCATGATATTGATTTTATGCTGCATTTACAATATTTCTGTTATTTTTTCACTGTGAAATATTTAATTTATGTGCATAAATATACATGTATTATTGCATACATGCACGTGTACATGCATTGTTGTGTTTTTTAAAAAATTGTACATGTATATGACAGCTCTTCATTGAAGTCTTGTTCACACACTGCAGTTTGTAGCACACCAGCTTGTAATGCAGTTATGTTACAACATATGAATGAACATTTCATTCGTATCACTTGCTGCTAAAAGTATTGAATATGCAATTGATTGTCATACTTATATGTGGCTGGCTGTTCAGTGCAAATTACTTAAAATGAACAGAAGTTCAGCTTTTGAATTACATGAAGAAGAGCATAGGGGTCTTGAAAATGAAATTCATTGCTTTAGTACCATTTACTGACATAACCAATACCATAATTCATTGTCGTATGGTTTATCTGCAAAACTCACACATAAATAGCATGTCTCATACTCATTTATTACTCAGTATTAAGGTTAACTACTTGAAGCTAAATGCATATACATGCCTTTTACACACTTGTGTTGCCAAATCCTTTCAGGTGATAATGAATCTGGTAAGACAACTCTTATTGCTCGGCAACGGGGAGCAGAAGAGCCTAAGAAAGGGTCGGGTCTGGAGTATTACTACATCAGTGTTAAAGATGAATATAGAGACGGTGAGTAGTCATATGTTTGGTTATTACGAAGTGGGATAAACATTAGTGGGTCCTGGCAAACCAGTTGGGATGTTTGTATTTCAATAATTGGATTCAAAAAGGTGGCTCAGTCTCAGCCTTGGATGGGGAGTCGTAAAGACTTTTTCTTCTGCTGGTGAGGTGGCAGTAAGAGGTCAGTGGTTCTCTTAAGACACCTTACACAGTTTAGGTTGTTTTTCTCGAAGGTTGTTGTCTTTCTCCAATTTGACAGCTTGAACTCCCAATCTTGGTAAATATCTGTGTGTCCTATGTGAAAAAGTTGGTCAGTTACTTGTCTATGGCTGTTAGTTTACTCTGGGCTCTCCAGTTTCTTCCATTCATAAAACTGATCTGTCGTGTAAGTGGACTCTTGTTGGGTATGGTATTAAAGACCTGTTAATTAGTAAATAAATCAGCAAACATTTGTGTTCAGATTCATATCTGACTGGAGAAAGAAGTTTGTCAAAGGTATTGGCTTTGCCTTGTTTTCTTCACTTCACTTGTAAACCTCAGTTCTAAGCTTGACACATTAAAGCACCCATCAAATGATAAATTTGGATAAATATTCAAGGTTTTTATACATTCTGCATGTTAAAGGGTTGATCTAAATGAGTGTTGATGGCACCCTTTTCATTCACAAGGCTGTTTCACCATTTTCGTATGTACAAATAACACAAAAATCCGAGAAGTGATGTGTATGAGTATCTACTAATACAGCACCTGTTCTGTTCGTTCTAGACCAGGACCGCTTAGGTGTGTGGGTACTAGATGGGGACCCCACCCACACAGGACTGCTGAAATATGCCCTCTCTGAGGAGAATTTCGCACACTCGGTAGCAGTGGTTGTAGTATCGATGGCCCAGCCGTGGACTATCATGGAATCCTTACACAAGTGGTGCACCATACTTAGAGACCATGTCGACAGATTGAAAATACCAGCTGAGCAGCTACGGGAATATGAACAAAGTTGTGAGTGTAACTTGGTTATTTTCTTATTTATGGATGTATCTGGTGAAAAATAGAAAGTAACTGCTGTGAAAGAATCAGAAGGATTTTGTTTTAAAATATGTATAATTGCATTGATGTTCCCATCTGGACAAGTTTTGTGACAATTTATCATGCTGTCTCAGTCTGATTTACCCTGCCTCCTCATTGATCTTCTTGGTTAATTGATTGATTGACTTCTACAAGCTCGATGCTTCAGTAGCATTCTTAGGAAGTGAGTTGTGGCCGAGCTAAAGTGGTGCAGGTCTTTCTCTCAGGAGGAGTGGAATCAGTGTCATACTTGAGCAGGCAGTTTTCAAGATTTGCCTGCTTGTTTACTTCTTCGGTCCCTTGTGACATTCTGCCATAGAGCTATCTGGTGAAGTCATACATGAAGTTCAATGGAGATCACTTGGCTTCCACCGTTATCACATGTGTCTTACTGGGGAAAGTTTGCAAGTATACGTACAACATGTGAAATGTTGAAGTGTGCTGATTTCCACAAACCATAATGTACTTGTTGCCATTTTGTACATGGAAGTGAAATATACTTGAATATGCCACAAGAGAGAAAAACAAACAAGAAAAACTTAGCCTTGAAACTTTGAAAGAGTTGATATTAATACTTTGTGCAGTACAAGGACGTTATCATGAACCTGTTTAGTAGGGTATTGTGAAAACAGATCGGTGATATCCCTGTGTTTGTGCATATGACAATACTCTTTACAGATATTTATTGAGAAAATTATGCCATAGGCATTGCCTTGGTACTGCCTCCTGACTTGACTCTCTTTACCTGATATAACTGTTAAGCATTTGTGTTACCTACATGGAGTATGCAGAATACAGTTTTAATATTTGTTTCAAAGATTTTGCGAAATTATTTCAGGTTTCTGTGGTCTGCAGAGTTTGTATATGTTTTATTTGAGAAATACATGATTAATTCATCACTCATACAGGTGTATCAAATTGCATATAAATTTACATTTGTAATTCATTTTTGTACTGATGTAGTTACAGATTTTGTCTCATGCAGTGATACAATGAATATAAAAGCTTACCCATTACGTAATTTCTAATGTCCTCCGGTTTAGATTATATAATTAAGCTTAATTAATTATAATTAGTAAGTTTATTTTTAATCTGATAAAGTGATTTCTAAGAATATATTTCTTGCTAGTTTCCTGATATAAATTTTTGTAAGGATATCCTGCATGAGTGAATAAATGTCATATTTGTTTACGTTGGAGTCTGTTGACACTTACATGTACATGCCGTGGGTTTGCAAGTTTCCGTGTTTTGTTTTTCAATTATGTGCAGGTGATACAGAGACTTTTATGTGGTGTGTAACTAGTTCTTTATGTTGGTGACATTCTCTACAAAAACTGTAGCATCTAGTACTTACGAATGACCTAGGGAAATATCTCTGCCGTTCCTAGGGCTGTGACACAGATGGTCTAGCTCTGTATCTGGTCTGACTCAGCCCACTTCTACCTTAAATCAATACGAGTGTTAAAGGCTGGTGGTATTCACATGCATTTGATCCCTCCAGCAGTCGCCTAGCTTCGTGTACAGATTTTATTTATTACATATTTACTGTATATGTACATGTACATGCACCTAAGGTGTCTACCCGTCTCTGCTAATGAGAGCCTCACCCAGTTTCACTTCTTTGCACAGAAGAGCTCACATCATTTTCACCTTTTGCAAACATGCCTAAGAGCTTGCCAACCAAGCCGTCAAGACACCCCCTCTGCTTTCCCCTTTTCCCCAGTCTGCACACAATGGCCCCTGTCACTTTCACCTCTCTGCACTTAAGTGCCTCACCTGTAAAAATAAAACTTACCTCTTTTCACCACAGGACCCTCACCAGTTTTATCTCTCTGCGCCATCAGTTTTACATTTACCTCTTAAATTCTCCAACCTTTTCGCATGTTTGCAAGGTGTTTATTCAGGCATATTTTGAAGGCATTATTCTGTGTTGACTGATAAAATTATACTTTTTGTGAAGCCCTGAAAGTGACCAATGTAGTTTTTTTCCCAAAATGAAATTAAAAAAGTGCACTGAGATATGCTCTTTCATATGCAAAAAGGTTGAATTAGGATATGAGCCCTTGCCCCCTTATCTCTTTGTACCCCAGAGCCTTATTACTTTCAACTCCGTGCACAGAAGTGCCCCTCCCCCCCCAGTTTTGACCTCTTTACAAAGTAGAGTCCCCTGCCCCCCTCACACCCAATCCACCTCAAACCTTTATTCACTTTTTAAATGTACCTCTTTGCAAACTAAATCCCTCACCAGTTTCACCATTTTGCACACAAGTGCCCCTAGCCCCCATCAGTTTCAACTCTTAGACCATGCAGTGTAAGGGATGAATTTGACAGCAGTTTATATTTGTGGATTAAATACCACCCCAGGCAGGATGTAAATTACCCAATAAAGACATGATGCAGATACATATATGTACTTGCAGTCTAATGTAGCAACCTGTGTCGTCTATGAAATAGCTGTTAAACAGCTGTGAAAAAATTGCCTATTGCTTAAAATAATGGGAAAAACAGGCTTAATGTCAAATAATGTATATGTTGCTTTCATGACTATAACCTGTGCTCACTGACATAATTGAGATGAGGGGAAAACACGTCAGACTTCATCATAGAGAAATAAGAAATACTTCCGAATGCATTAATGGAGAATGTAAATGTTATTAGCCTGACACTTTTGCAGTGCATAATATTGATTCCTTGAGGCCTATGTATTTGGATTTATGCACAGTAACAGCAATCCCATCTTGGGCCGAATCTGCCCCTCTCAGAGTCACACTTCACATTGCACGTTTGCCCATCTCAAAGACCAGGAAACATTTTGCTGGCCAAACCCTTGGGCCTATATTACTGGCAGGTAGATACTTGTATATACGAGGATGTGTTGTTAAAGGACTATGTGTACTGTGAGAAAGTACAGTATACCCCTGTCAGAAATCAGAAGTTTATCATGTGTGCTGCCATGCTGGTCCGGTCACCATGCTCTGTGACTATTTCAGTTGTAACCATCTGCTGCTCTGGCATCTGCGCAGCAGTAGATTAGTGCCAGGTCTATTTTTATTGCATGATTCACAGTTTTTCCTGGCTCTCAAGTGGTACTGATACAAAGCAAATGTCAAGTGGTCAAATGTGAATATCATTTTGTCATTATAATAATTTTAGATAAGAATGCATGTATATACCTGTGGATTTACAGTTTTGGTGATGTAATTAACAGTTTGAATCATGCGTGTGAATTAGTGTGGATTGACTGAATTGCGCTCCTTAATGCTAGCCCCATGGGGTGTTTGTTTGACAGCTGTACATGTACATTGCATTATGTGATTCTTGAAATTTCACTTCAGGAGGGAAAATCTTGAGTATGGTGTTCATCAGGGTCAAAGTGTGTATTGTATGTTGACAGCATTGTTTACTACATGTATGAGCAGTTAATAAACCATATAGTGTCACAATTTGCAAGCAATTTCTTTAAAATGCCTATAGTTTTCAAGTATGAATTTATGAAAAAGAATTCCCCACTGTCCGACTGTATTTTTTTTTAATAGGTTCAGATTACACCCAACAAACAGTTTTTTAAGGATTGCCTAAAGGAAAAGGCATGGTGTAAGGGAATTATTTTTCAACATGGTGCTAGGCACCAATCAAATAAATAAATGAATATATAAATCTAAAGCGTCCTATGTTTGTTGTTTTCAGTGGTACGGTTCTTCCAGGAATACACTGAACCAGAGGAAGGTCAGTCGGCTTCCGCAGGGATGAGAAGGGAGGTAAATCCTCTACACCCTTCCTCCAGCAGTACAGATGAAGAGAAAGTGCTGTTACCTCTAGGGGAGTCCACTCTCACACAGAATTTAGGTATCCCTGTCATAGTGGTAGTAACTAAGGTAAGCTAGATTCTGCTGTCCTGTCTTATTTGCTGGGTGTGGTAAGACAGTACTGGTCCATATGGTAAAATAATCCTTACATCTCAACATGTCTGCGACTTAAATCTATTGGTGCACGTATATTAAGCAAATGTACTTTTGAAGACTTCTGGAAAGGTAGCTAAAAAGGACACTAACATTCCCAGTACATGTCTGACTGATGTTTTCAGAAACGCTGTGGTGCTGCACAATAAACATGCTTTTAAGAACTTAAATGTTCCAGGGCTTAATATGTGTGGAAGTGTAGTTTTATATAGCATTAACACAGTGGGTTGTATGGTAAAACTTATCTTTGATTTTTCTGTGGAGGAGATAAGGGAGCTCTCATTATCTGAACAGTTTAGGTTTCCTTGGATTTGTAAGTTAAATGAAACAAATAATATGACAGAGCTACTTGTTGGTAAAGTGAATGATAACAGCAACAATATATGTGCATGTACATTTAAAATAAAACTCTTCTGTTGGGTATTTTTTTTCATTTGAAATTATAATGTAGGTAGATATCAGTTCCTTATTGGGTTGTTTCCTGTTTGATATTGAAAATCAGTGCAATACAAGTGTGGATTAAATGAATGAATTAAATGTATCCACGTTTGACATTCATATGTTTGTTGTATGATAATGCATATATATATATTAGGCTTTTTGTACATGAACTTTACCATAACTGCCAATCGCCAGAAATTACTTTGGAGTCGTGGTAATGAATAAAAGGTGATTTTTTAAGTAAACTTAGTCTGTCCGGTCATGCTTCATTTTGACATCAAGATCAAAATCGAAAAGGAGGCCATATTTGAGGTGTGCTATTACACTCCCACATGTAGCACACTCCTGAAACAAAATCTGTATGTGCTAATTACATACGGCTGCTGTAATAAACCGTCTGGGGAGTCTGAATCTAGGTGTGCAAATTACCCTCCTGGTCTTCTGAAACAGATGTGATACTCACACTGCGGATCAAAAACACAAATGAAAGCCTGCAAATGTTAAGCACATGTTTTAACTGGAATGCCCTCTTTTGTTTCAGAGTGATGCAATCTCAATGTTGGAGAAGGAGCATGATTATAGAGAGGAGCATTTTGACTTCATACAACAGCATATTAGAAAGTTTTGTCTGAGTTGTATCCTTTTACGCACGGAGTATGGGAATGTTGTTGTGGGAGAGATTTATATATCAGCATTAATGCTCAGTTAGTGTAATGAGAAATTGGTGAGAACACGTAAGTATAAAGATGAGCAATGCCTTGCTATGAGGCACAGGACGTGCAGGTTCATCCCCGACAGTTGACAGTGAGTTCCTTCAGTTCTCGCCTCTCCATGAGGCCTGGTGTGGAAAAGCAGTCAACGATGTTGGTGGGGCACAGTGTCTGCAGACATGTGTTCATTGAAATCCATTTGTGTCTCATTGATATGGTGTGCAAGTTTGTACATCACTCATCAGTACCATACCAAAGGTCAGTGGTTTTCTCTATATAAAGATGGTTGTGGGTTTCGTTTTCCGCCCACCATAATTCTGGCAGTGGTCACTTATGTGAAATATCCATAAAACACCAATCAAATAAATAAATATAAGTAGATGTGTATAAAGGTGGCACTCTTCCATCCACAAAACAGACCGCTGTGTGTGAAACACTCATAAGGATGTGTTGTTTGAGAATAGATGAATAAATTTACATGCACACAGTGATGAGTAATGTCTTTTAAATTGTCTTTATTTGTGTGTTATAGCAAAAACAGGCTGTTTGAGGTTAAAAAGAATGATTTGTAACTTTAACTTTTTTCATATTTTGTGCTTTAATAATTGACTCCAATGCAACTCTACCCCTAATGAGTGTTTCATCCAAACGATTTGATGCATGTATATGTTTATGTGGTAGTTGGAACAGGCTGAAATCACACCAGGCTAAACCCTGGTGTTTCAAATATGTATTAAATCTTAACTTCTTCACAGATGGAGCTTCTTTGTTTTACACGTCGGTCAAAGAAGACAAGAACTGTGATTTACTGCATAGGTACTTGTGTCACAGGATATACGGTTTTCCATTCAACTCCTCAGCTTACGTGGTAGAGAAAGACAGTGTGTTTGTGTGAGTATTTGTGAATGGTGTATAGATCAGGCTTGTACAAGGCCCTGGTTTCATCAAGCAAACTTAATGTGAAGTAGGCGTTGGTTAAGTGTGCTTCACATCCCTAAAGCATATGTTGTCGTGGTACATGTATTTGTGGGCTTAACTTGGCTAAATGCACTTCATGGTACTGGGGCCATAAAACGAAACCAGGATATCAGTAGTGGTCCTCTTTTTAGGCATTTTCAAGGTTTTCAATACATCAAAAACTACACATTAATTATGCGTATCATTAAACATTGTGTGGGTTAACCTAAATTATCGTGAACATATGTAGGGCCATATCTAAGATTTATTCAAAGACTTAAATGAGGAAGGAAATTAAGACAAAGAAGAAGTCTTGAAATTTACTAAACTTGTGCTATGACGTCATCGACTTGAGGTCAAATTGGAACGTTGTAAAATAAAATGTTTCCTCTTTGTGAGTGTGAAAATCAATATGAAATGACAAAAGTGATAGGCCTATTTCGGTTTTATCAGTGAAGAAAATCCTAGTATTTCACCGATGTATAAATAACAAACAACACAACACGGAGCATATAACATTTATATGAAAAACTAATATGAAATTTGTGAAACCGGTGAACAATAATTGATTTCCTGTCAACACACTTCACCCCTCAGTTTTGCGTGGGAGATTGGTTTTTCCAGCAGCGGACATGTAGCGGCGGAGAGGTAGAAGGTTGTTTAATTTGTGCGCCGTTATATAATTTTCCAGTCTAATTCATGTGCAGAAATTTTAAAGTAGGTATATTAAGAAAATAGAAATAATGATTCTTTATCAAGTCATTGTTGGTCGTTGTAACACAGTGAATGTGGAAGAGTTGAAATTTTAGAACGAGGCACTAAAGGCGTCTGAGTTCTAAAATTTCAACACTTTCACTGTTGTAAAACGAGCAACAATGACTAGATAAAGAATCATTATTTCTTAAATCATACATCGTTTCAAAGCACGCAGTGAATGGGCCTTGATGCTGGGACACAGGTGTGTGGGTTCAAAACAGGACCATGGACAGGGAATTTGTAGATTCTCGTTGCTTGTGTGGGCCTTGGTGGTAGAAAGGGGTTGATGTCGCTCTTGTGGCTGTTCACCCAGTGTGACATGTTGAAGACCACTTATTTTTCACCAGTGCGATGTGCATATCTGTAAAGCACCTGTGGGAAAGTTCGTCAGTGACTTGCCAAAGGGTGGCTGTGTATCTCAAGCACTCCTGTGTCCTCCACACATAATACAAACCACGATTATATCAGTGGAAAATTGTTGAGTATGGCTCAAACCACGAGTATATTAGTGGAAAATTGTTGAGTATGGCTTTATTCTTTTTTTGTCTGTACTCAAGTATATTTCACTTATACCATGGTAACCATTTTGAGTGTTGGAAACAGGACAGAGCCCTGGTCGGGAGGGGGCAGGGCCCATGATATAAGTAAAAAAATAAATAAGAAAGAAATTTCACGTGACATAAACCATACATATACTAAACTATGTATTCTTGTGTTTCTTTCAGGAATAAAATTATCTGATTGGTTTGTGGTTTTTTGCAGACCCTGTGGCTGGGATAATGAGAAGAAAATTAGTATTCTGTATGAAAACTTGAATAGTATGAAACCTGAAGATTCTTATGGAGATGTCATAGTAAAGCCTATCACTAGAAAGGTGAGTGCTTGGCTATTTATCTCCCTTGTAAATAGTCATTATAACAACTGTCTTGAATTGTTATACAATACTATCATATGTGGTATGTGCAAAATCATTTTAAATGTACCTGCTTGCTGTAAGATACACTCTACCTGTACTTGTTGACACAGTGATGCCATTGTTACTAACAACCTCCAAAAACTGTGTGAAGCAAGTGTTTGTCTTTGTTTATATACATGTAGCACAGATCCACGTAACATATTGTGTCTTGTTTATTGAGAGGGGTTAATATTACAGACAGCACCACTTTGTCACATTATGTGATCTCTGGGAAATACATGTATTTCCTTTGTACTCAGGGCTCTTCTGCGTATAGTCAACAGATACAGGCTGTATATACACCATTAGAGATCAGAATATCTTGTACATGTAGCACTAATTTATTTTACCATGAACTGTTTTCCTATCTTTAATGTATTGGTTATTAAAAATTTAGTCAGCGTTTTGATTAAAAAATAACAGAAAAACAGAATTTGCGGAAAATCAGCATATGCCTTCACGAGTTATGATGGCCAAACTGAAGTTTCTTCCTGTGCGAATACAAATGGATGCAGTTATTGTATTCAGTGTCTAGGGTTTCCATGTACCTCTTCCTGAACATTTCAGTTTCCTTTAAATTCAAGGTAGAACTGCATCCATATGTGCCTTTTACTTGTAGAGTTGGATATAGAAGAGACCATGTGAAGGAAAAAAATGTAATTACTATCTGTATTACGCCTGATACGCTTAAATGTATGTTCATAGACATGCCATACTAGGACTGATTGTACATGAATATGTATTGGGAATTCACTCATACCATTGTACGACAGGTAACTACAGAAGTGATGAGTGACTACAAGAGTGATGCACTGTTCTCATGCGGTAGCATTATGTCGAATACCATCACCTCTTTCCAGCTCGCTTCGTTGTATGAGCATCCATTACCTCATGTATTACCATTTTAATGCTTATCCATGTGTATTACCATCTGATTGCTAACCCACATATATTACCATCAGAATGCTAACCTACATATATTACCACTAATTTCAGGCCACCCAAAGGGGCACCGTTGAGGTTGGTACAGAAATCTAGTCTTTTAGATTACCCTTTTAGTTGCACTGGGGTTTTCTCAGCCACAGTCCTCAAAACTGTGCAGTGTGCAATAGACTTGCTAGCTGGTGAAGGGAATGTCACAGAGGCAGTGAATTGCCTCCACACAATAAGAGTAGTCCACAACACCCACCCAAAGAATTGATCCAGGGGAATTTGGTTTCAGGTGTCTTTTGTAGGGGTACATGTATGTAAAGAGGCTTTGAGTTGCCTCAGACTGTAAGGGTAGACCCCACCGCACCCACCCAAAGAAGCGATGTAGGGGAATTTGGTCTCATGTTTCTTTTGTAGGAGAACTTGTTTGTAAAGAGGCAATAAATTGCCTCACATTGTAAAAGTAGACCCACCTAAAGAATTGATTGTGGGATTTAATTTTATCTTTCTTCTGTGTGAGTAAATATTAAGTTCTACAGCAGGTTAACCTACTTTCCCAACAGTTTTCACCAACTGATCACTGCACCAACTGCATGTAATTGGCATTCTGTACTACAGTTCTTACAGCAGTCTGTGAAAGTGGGTGACAAATTCAATGAAATTATAAGAGTGTTCCTGTAGCTAGATATTAAGAATGCCCTTTGATGAAGTAGGCATCACACTACATGTAAGCACAGGTGCTGATCTTATCAGCCACATACACTGTTCATTTGTGAGGTGTTTTTCCCCAAAATGTACTCTATTTGACCTAAAAATTCATTTCTTGACTCTGAAAAGATTACAAAGTACTGTTGATGCTGTAACTTTCTGTTTTTAGCGTAGGATATCGTCTTACTTTCCCGATAAACCTCAGTGCATCTTTTGTAGATCACTGACTCAAGATAATGAGTGATTTAGTCATGGGTGAAATTTGGTTCATTGACAGTTTGTGCACAGGCAAACTGATGACAGGTCAGGCCCATGTAAAATATTGTAACTTTGTAAATATTTCATGGGTAGTCATTCTTTTACAGCTCCTCTGCACTTGTAATTTTCACGGTAAGAAAAGTGTGTGTGCTCTATTTGCCTCTACAGTAAATGTAGAAATCACTATGGTATTAAAATGTCCCAGGGGTGTCAGGCATCCACTGGGATTTGGTCTACCCTCACTGGTGTTTTCAGAAGGCTGATACATGCTATCCCTAAACCCTGACATTTGTTCCCTGTGTGGACAGATGCATTGTCAATGGGCGCTGAGATGGTGCAAAGTCTCTCTGCCATTTTATTTTACATGGCCTCTTTAATTTCCAGGCGGAGGTGGAGATATGTTTTCCAGGCTTGTTTGGGATATTGTGGCAACATGGATTCTCTTCTGTTTAAAGGTTGACTCGATGTGTCCAGAAGATACCTTCTGTCCACTTAGTTTTTTTTAACTGTTTGGCTTCCAGAAGCCCTTCCAAGCTGTTTGAAATGAGGCTGGAAGATCTTCTGGAAGACTTTCTTCGAAGTCAAGAAAATGCAAATCGACTCAACATCATCTCTGTTGTTAAATGTTACTGAATTGATGTAGTGTTAAAACATTACAGTGCTCAGTCAAAATATTTCATAGTAATCCAAATCAGTGTATTTGCCTTATGCTTTTATCTTCTAGGTTGTCCAGAATTTAGAAAGATGAAAGTGTGTGGAACGACCAAATAAAGGTGTTGCAGAGATCTCCTGCATTTGTCTGTGTATATCAGTTTTTGTGTTTTATTTTTATTTATTTATTTATTTTTGGTACTAGCTAATTAGCTAACATTTCATTGTGAAATGAAGAAATCATTGTCTGTTTTCCTACAAATTGTCCTTGTTTTGTGTTCTGTATTTATTAGCCTGTACAAAGAGATGCAGAAATCACAGCTGAAGATGAACAAGTGTTCCTCATGAAACAACAAAGTCAGCTCAGCAAACAGCCAGCTGCAGGAGCCGCTGGGGTAAGTCCACCAGAGTTGTCTTCCTTGGTTTATATTGAACCTATTTTATACTGGATTTGTTGTGTTGATATACGCCTTGTTTCTGGGTGTTTATGGCTAAAGTCAGTTTCTTATACACTTGCAGAATTCAGTAATATGTCAGGCAATTTTAATCAAGAAATATAAATTATATGAAACTAAGGTTGTCCAGTTTTTTAATTTGACAGTACACACCATGTGAAAACAGCTTTAGGATTTGTGGAAATGTGTGTTCAAGATAGAAAAGAAACCATCGTTTAGAATTTGTGCTATTTTGATGCTTATTTATGGCATCTATATCTGTCAGCTTGTAATTGGGAGCGAGATGCACACAGCTAGTTGTATTGTGCCAATTAGCAATTATATTTTAGCACTTGTGCACACTCATTTAGCTGATGTGCATGCAATATTAATGTTGTTTTGTATGATCTGTTATTCTAAGATGTTATTACAACACTAATACATTGTTGTTTTTGGCTTTGTGCCTCAGCTGCCTAATAGTAATGTTAAACATAATGATTTAGTTTTAGTACAGATAAAAGTAGTACAGCACCGTAGTGCTTTAATAGCTTTAATAATTACTAAGCAGCCTCTTCTTGCCTTATCTCAGTTGATGAAGTACAGGTATGCAAGAAGTGATATTTTACAGTGATAAAATTGATAATTTAGCAGTGTCAAGTGATGCACAACATTGGTCAATGAGTTGTATCTACTACACCATGTATTTATTATTTTTTTTTTTTCGTATATTCTTGTTAAGGAATCACCAATACGGACACCAGGGAGTCTCTCACGAAACGCCTCCCCTAAGACGCAGTCAGGAGGATCAGGGACTTTATCAGGGACGCCAAAGAAGGTGAGGTTTAGAAACTGTCAGGAGCTAGGTGCAAAGAGGGATATAAATTTGGGTCTCTTTGTCTGTGTCTGATGTGGTAAAAATTTGCTTGTAGTCTAACATTATGAAATCTCTGTTCAAGTTTGTAAACCAGCTGGATCACTGCATAAATTTTGCTGTTTAAATAAATGCAGTGACTGTGAGTGGTTATTGGTTTCTGTGTGATAACAGCTTCCAAAAATGTCTTGATTTTGATGAAATTTGTCTGTAGATTCATTTTGTGTTAGCTGAGATCAAGTTTAAAACCCACATTGATCCATGTATAACTTTCGCATATTTAGCCTATTTATTAAACCCTAGGATTTGGTGGTGAAAAGAGTCATGAATGCGCATTTGTGAATAAGTACTGCAATGCCACTCTTTTTAAGATGGATGGTGCCAAAGGTGCTACGGGTGAGGGAGTCTTAGCTAACTTCTTTAACAGTTTATTAACAAAGAAAACAGGCGGTGCAGCAGGGCCCCCTTCAAAAGCAGGTGAGGAGAACAACAGAACCATTCTGTATTCATGATCAACAACAGAACCATTCTGTATTCATGATCAAAATCAGAACCATTCTGTATTCATGATCAACAACAGACCCATTCTGCAGTTAAACTTTACAACCTGCTTTGCCAATGAAATAGTATTTGTATGGACATTAGAAAGAATTGCATGTGCATGTTGTCTAGTAAAGAATATTTCTCATGTTTCATGAATATTAAGAATTAATAACTAGATCTGATATGTTTTTCTCATACTAGACTTTTTGTCCAGAGTTGGAAGCTAGTGTGGTTTCTTGTACGTGTTTCTAAAGAGAATTTTTTCAGTACCATTCTTGAGCAATGATTTAAAATTACCTTGACTGGAAGGTATTATCATGGCATTCATGAAACTTTTTATGGGGAAAAAAAGGTTTCCGAACTGCTTGTAACAGTCATACATGTAGCTAGGATGTGTTTGTTCTATTTCAGATAAGTCTGGCGTTTCCAGGGAAGCAGCCGCGGAGTACGAGAGGATGAGTCGAGCAAAGAAGTCGACTGCTGAGCTCCAGACCAATGATACAAATGCTTCATCGCCGTCGTCCTGATTGGCCACTCCCACTTGTAATTAACCTACCATATTCCTTACTGCCTGCATATTGTCGCAGGGCACCGTCTTGGCCGGACCATCTCAGGTGAAGAGTCGGCGATTCTCAGCCTCAGCCTGGAATCCTGAGATGTGCCAGCTGAACTAATTTGTCTGAATCCAGGCGACATGCAGAGATACTTGCCCTCCAACTCTAGTCTAAATGTGATGGGCTGGACTTACTGTTGGCATGGTGATATCAATGCCCCTTCAAGCTTCCTACCTGTGTCAATCATGTTTGTGTCATTGGCGTATCAGCTGGTGTATCATTGGGAACGCCTTCTGACTTGCTCATGTTGACCACTGGCTCATCTAGAGAGAACAGTTGTCTAGGTGACAAGACACAGACAAAATATTATGTTGTTTTTGTATAGTTTGATTTAGTAACTTAAGAGCCTTGGTAGGAGCATTACTTGTCTGCTTGGTCCACTTGCTTGGTGTTTCTGGAGTGCTATGATACACACTGGCATAAAAATTCCCAATAAATTAAATATATATATATGTATGTATGTAAATCTAGCCATTTCGTCTTTCTCCAACGCTGTGAAATGGCACCCTGTATAAAGTTTAATTTGCCTCTCCGATAACAAATATAAATATATATATATATACATACATACGTATTCACATATTGATACTGTGTAATTGACATCTTCTATTTTTTTGGAGAAGCTACTTGAATGACACTGTAAATTTACTTGCATGTTAATAGAGGCGCACCTGTCCTCAAAAATGTCATGTCAGACTGTTTAATGTTGGGAATACATGTATGCACCACCCTGCAGAAGTAGGAGCAATGGTTCAGTCCATGCTGTGAATTTATGGTGTTGTACAGGTTTATTCCATGAATGTGGAGAGTGTATGTGTGGCTCTCTCTCTCTCTCTGTGACTTATTTCACATGCATGACTGGTCTAATCAGCACGTTTTAAATTCGAATTCGAACCCCAGAGCCGTTGCGCCGCCTCATGGGTATAGTTGTGTTCTCTCAAACACTCAGAGGAAGTCCTTGCATGTGCATAGACTTGTACATGTAAGTGCATTCTAAGGAGACTTAAGCGTAGCCATGTTTGTGAATTGTAAGCAGTGACTATTCTACGCATTGTTACTGTTGACTGCCTCTTCCACAGTGTACTGTAAGCTTAAACTTAAACTAGTTGGTGAATGACTACCAAAGTTCAGTATCACCAGATTCCTGCAGAATTTCTCTACTTAATTTTGGGATAGAAGGCAAGCAAATAACTGCGTGCTAAGTTTATGGAGTAACAGTGTGCTACTTCAGGTATTCACTCGGTAAAATTCGGTGAAGTAGTTCTGTTAGTTTGATTTCCCAAAGAGCAAGTAGGCTTTAGTAGCCATCAGCTGAATAAAGCAATGCCATGGGATCTTGCATATCTGTTGGGGCATGTGAGATAAAGGAGTGTGTTGATATGCACTGGACTGGCATATATAAATATATGTCATCAAATTCTTTTAAGAGAATAATGCTTAGCTTGCAGTGTAAACTTGGCTTAACCCTTCTGTTTCCTACAGCTATAAGATTTGCAGGTCAACCCCCAAATTATCCACAAGGCTTTCATTTTGCTCTATGTTTATATTGGTTTGATTATGAAGTGTCCTTGAAATCCTTGGATTATTAAAGTAAGCACATCAGATCATTCCGTTGTTTTACAGGTGTGCAGTTTGGAGCCTCTGTACCATGTGTATTTGTTCCATTAGCTTGTATGAGCAATAGTAGATGCAGAATATGAAGTTAAAAAATGATTAATTGCCGAAACAGTCACTTTTGGCGACGGTGACTAGGATGAGACAAGGTGGGAGAGATAATGTATGTATTTTTTATGTCCTCCAGTCAAAATTTAGAACAAGGGAATGAGAGTAATATATGAACAGTGTAATTTGTCTCCATTGAACTAGCGGATATGGGAAGTGGGCAGGTGCTTTGATGTTAGAATCACTCAGTTTGACTGAGTGACAAAGAAGATTCACCTAAGACACTGACAGCAAACCTAACAATACTTCCTGCTACATGTATCACACACTGGCACACCAGTTCAGACAGCCCAAGTCAAGTGTAATCTGAGTATGTTTTGTGTTTTGATTAAAGAAGTGCAGACCACTCCTGTTAATACCTCTAATTGATATTCTACTATGGCGAGCTTAAAAGAATTAATATTATCCTGGGCTGTTGGTTTTGGTCATTGCTATGTGAATCAGTTTTTAATCTTCTTATTTATAGCCTCAGTCGTGTGTAATAGTTTCAGATTTTATTTACATGCAAAACTTCCCAGCGCTCATTTGTTCATGGTTGTACCAACCTGCAGTTCCTGTTAATATTGGTTTATTGTTTGTACCAATGTCTAATGTGTGTTTACTAATTTATTTTTTTGCTGTGTTGCTGTTAATGGGTACACCTATACATATTTGTTTTCTATTTTTGTACGGTTTCAAAACTTTCCATACGGAAATTATTATGCTTTAAATCGGTACAAAGACATAGTGGGACACTTTGTCACCAAATTTTGATTAAGTTACAAGGTATGTATAAATGGCATACATAGCACATATGTAGTACAACATGGTCTAGGACAGGTGTGGATAAATCATTGTATACAAAGGGTCACTTTCGTGCAGATTTATAGTAAGTAACCTTCCAGCTGATCAACTTTTCCTTATGTTTGCCCTGTCATGGTTCAGACAGGTATAAAGAAACATCTGGAAATGAGGGAAAATTAAGAAAATGTTAACATTATACTTTGCTATTTTCTGAGATGGGCTGTTTCTAAGTTGACAGGTTTAATTAAATAAGCTGTAGAACTGTTAAGAAAGTCCAGCGTATAGTACTTTTTGGGGTCATATTACAGGACATGAATATACCCATACTTTATTTTTGAATGTTGTATCTTTATTGACTGCAAACTTGCAGGGAAGTGAGGAAACAATAAGGGGAGGTAACGCATTGTGGAAGGGAGACAACTCCCAACGACGTCTCGAGTTTAAACCGTAAATCAATTAATGAAACTTAAATTGCGAGCAGTATGCACATATGCTAATATCAGCAAGCACATCCCATCATTTTAGGCCAATTTAAGAGGAAGATGAAGTAGTCATGTGCTTCTGCCATTATGACATCCTGCTCCCACAGCTTGAAATTTTGTTTGCATATTGCAATCTGTCTTATGAAGTCATCCCAGGCTTTCTTCCCATTTGATATCTTACTTGAATAGAACCTTAGTGGTACATGTGCTCCTAACTAATGAAATAATTGAATATCATGCACCCTGAAATTTTGTATTGGGTAATCTACTTCACATGCTGATAGAACCTTCTTTCTTGTATTATATATAAGATCGGCATGAATTATTTTGATTGTGTTGAATTCTTTCTGTACCACAATAGAAACAATGAAAATTGTCATTTAGAAATAAACTGTATACTGCGAGAGGGAACTTTCTAAAATAATAGTACATATATATCAATAATGGCATGTACACTGTTAGATAATCTGGTGCCTCGTGGAAGATTGTGTAACATACCTTTGAAAGCTAAGTATTCCAGGTATTATGGCTGTAATCAGTGCTGTGTATACCCTATTTATTGCCATCTTGTTGGTTAGATTCAGCTTCAGGTAGATGTTATAGATGTTAAATCAAATAGATATACATGGAAGTCAATGGGTAGAGAAGTTTAAAACAAATGCTTGTTTGATGAAGTGTTGAGATTACCTTACTTTCAGTATGATTCATTGAATTTTTTTTTGTCTCACATTATTACATGCTCTGCGGTTTCTCTAAATTCCTGCTGTAATTTGTAGTTTGAAAAAAGTGTTTAATACCTGTTAAATATATCGAAGGCTCCATTGGAAACTATCTGTAGATTTTGTATTCTCCAGTAGATTCGGTTTAGCTGTTTTTACATTTTTGTTTTGTTTTGTTTTGTTTGTTAAATTATTTGATTACTTTTTATCACGGTGCTTCTGTTACGGTGTGTGTCAGTTGTGACACCCCCAAAAGAACAACTTTTTATACAGGTGAAATTTACTGGGCTATGTACGTAAAAAAAAAACCAACAAAAAACACTGCAATATTTTGTTTTCATGGATTATTATATGATATAATTATGTACATGCACAATACTTAAAAAAACCCATTTTATAAACATACACAAAATATGAGTTGAATTAGGTATTATGTGTCAATTTCACTTGCATAATCCAAAACTTTGAAATTTAAAGTAGTTTACCTATCGTGTAACCAACAACTTCCAGTGTGAGGCTCCATAGTGGTAGATGTTGCAATACAAAGGTTTTCTAACGATGCTTGACCCCTCTATGGTTCTGAAAGAGTATCATTAATCTGTGTTGTACAGTTAAAGCATGAAGCCAAATTATTGTGAACTTTATATACAGGTACATCTTGCGCATCACTGGGTATAGTTGTAATGTCAGGTAGCCAATTGAACTGAACTGACAAGTAGCAAAGCTTAACCTGAATTGGCAGTGACGTACATTTAGCTTATCATCAGTTTATCCTATAAATATTCTTATCTAAAATATGAGTTTTCAAGATCTTTAAAGTTGTCGGTCTGTCCTGTGCTTGTTACATGTATTTCTTATTGTGACTCACAGGTTATAAATTATGCCAGGGACTTGTCTGTTTATGTATACAAATATTAGCCAAGCTATGATTGTAATTATAGGCTAACATTGTCATCGTGTTAAAAAGAAGTTTCGTGCTCTATTGGAATCAGTTTAAGCATCATCCCATCCTCCTTAGGCGATTTGTGTAAATATATGTATTCAGCAAATGTTTTGCATTGCCACAGTCATTCGAGACAAAGTAATTTTCAGTTTGCTTGCATGGTGTTTGGTTTGTACAGTTAGCAGGTGTTCATGGAGATTAGACTGGGAGACCTTGGATCATTTGGCACTGGAGACACATATGTTACAGTGATTATTGAATGGGGATGGGGCCTAGATGTCAGATTAGTAGATATGTTAATAATCATGCTCTGCACGTTTTTGATTTTCGCAAGGGAAAGGGGGAGATCCATACTGTATGTGGAATGGCCTGTAACTTATGTGATTTCCTCACATTTCGTCTTTTTTTTTTTCTTTTTTTTTTCGATATGGCGTCAAGTATTCTGGTTTTTCAATTCTTGGCAGTCAGAGATGACCCTTAAATGCCAGTGACCAATGTGTGCCAGCATCCTGCCGTTGTCATGGCAACATTATGTAAACTATTGTAGGCATTTATGGGAAATGGAAATTAATGTTTATTTGCAAAATAATAAAATGGTCTTGAAAGACTCTATAACTTCGTCTTTTTCTTCCCAGGCTGGGAAATACTGTATGAAATGCTCTTGATCTGTTGTCAGCAAATCTTCATCACGATTTACAAGATGAAAGTATGTAATTTATCATCCTCTTTTTCATTCTCTTGTGACTTGCCATGAAGTTCATATGCCTCTAATTCAGTTTATGTGTCCCTGAGTAACAAGCCCCTTAACCAGTGAGCATTGAATGGTTTAACACAGATTACAACAACTGATAATCAGGTGGTCAGCTGTGCTGTCTTAATTGTGTGTTTCTACATGAAGTTCTCTGAAGGTCACTTGCCGCACACCAGTATGATGCATGTCAACTTGGGAAAGTTTGATGTTTGATTTAAGCTCATCAAAAAAATGATAGGTCATCAAATGGTTAGCGGTTTATTCTGGCCACTGAAGCTAATACCCTCACCTATGAAACAATGGCCACCATCATATAAGCGAGCATGTGTTCAATGAGTTCTTAACAAATAAATCAATTACTGGTAAATGCAGCTCCAGTTGGTTTCATTCTGTGTGGCTCATAGTTTGGAGGTTTTAATTATCAAACAGTGTCAGAGGGTGGTTGTTTTCTCTGGGTTCTACCCAATTTCTTCCATTCATGTGAAATATTCTTGTGTTGACTAAAATCAGATACAAATTGAAGCCTTCTGTGCTTGAAACAAGCCTGATTTATCAAGTGCCTATTTCTGTACAGTTGTGCGTGTGAAGCAAAGAGGCAACTTTCATTTTGCACCGCAGTGTTGTGCAGATGATGATGTGTTTTTGCACAGCTTGGAGCCAGCTTATGTGGACAGGAAATGTTCAGTGATCACACCCACTTGTCCATTAAAACAGCATTTTTACATACAAAAAAAGGTCATAAAGCATGACCTTAGAATGATATCCTACTGGAAGTAGGCATATAAGTTTCACATCCTATCTTACAAACAAACTTTGAAACGCCTTTCCGCCATCACCAGATCTCTCAAAATGAGGTAAAATAAATAACGTATCATTGTGGACAACATTTTAGGTAATTTACAGTATTCATTTGAGTATGTTGATGCAACTTGTATAATTGTCTGAAGGACAGGTTGTGATGCTCCGTACACTTCTACAATGGCAAGTGCTTAGTGTCTTTGCCAAGAAGCTCCAGTTTGGCAAGTAATCACTGCTAATGGGAAGGCGGCATATTTTTCAGTCCCGAGAGGTGGAGTTCGGATGAAGCTGGACCTTGAACCATAGTTACGTCAAAAATGGATTGTAGTCCAACATCTACAATGTCACATTGTATCAGTTCCTGCGGTAACATCATCTTGACTTTAATTGTACATCACTGTGATAAGCTTGAAATGGAATGTTTGATGTCAATAAATTAGCATCAAGGTCCTGCTGTTCAACATTTGACAGGTCCCCATTGGTACAAAATTTACTGCAACGTTTACATTGGAATTTTCTGGCACATATAGCAATCTTGTGTGCAAGGAAGCAGATAGCCTTGCAGTCAAGGAGGCCAAGGTACATGTTCTTTGTACAAACGACACCATACCTTGCACAAGAAGGTGATGATCTTATGTACATAGTGGATGTCTTGCGTGTGTGGAAGCTATCTTGGTATTATCTTCACACACAGTTTTGTATGTATTACCAAGGAGGCTTGGTAAATCTTGGTAAATGCCCACCATCCTGGTGGAAAGTGAATATCATTTTTACAACGCTGTCTTGGTGCAAGGAGAATATCAATGGTACAAGGCCATCTCATTGCAAGGAGAATATCACTTGTACAAGGCCATCTTGGGACAAGAAGAACATCATTGGCACAAGGCCATCTTGGGACAGGGAGACCATCATTGGTACAAGGCCATCTTGGGACAGGGAGACCATCATTATTACTAGTCCATCTTGGTGCAAGGGGAATGTCATCAGTACAAGAAGATCTTGGGGAAAGGGGAACATCAATGGCACAAGGGCATCTTGGAAAAAGGAGAAAGTCATTGATCACTGTGCTACATATAGGCTGTCCTAGTACAATTATTCACACCAGGAGGTTACCTTGGTGCCAGAATCTTCAGAGTTCTACTTACTTTTTTAAGGGGATATGAGGTTTGTTTGGAAAATATGATGATATCCTACGTGAAAAATTTAAATTTCATCACCAAAAATAATATTTCTTGACCTTAAGTACCTGCCTCTAAAAAAGCAGTTTTTCAGCTGAATTCGTAGCAAGAGGTCCCATGATGGATTCTTTGCGTAATATAGAGTTATGTCATTCCTTCTGAAAACACTGTGCTATTTTATGAGCACTTCTTTACAGGATCTTCTGCATAAACTTGACAGCAAAACAAAAAGACAAGCATTTTGGGCAGAGAATGATAGCGAACAAATCAATATGACATTAATCATAAAAAAAACGATGATACAATACTGCCATTCTCTTCACATTATGTTTCTGCCATGATCCATAATATTCCCTGTCAGAATCTGTGACTGTGTTTATGACAGGAAGTCAATATCTCATTAAAAACAGAATTCCACATTCATTTGTCCATGGATTTGCAGTTTTTATGCAACCATCCATCAAATCAGCCTGCCATGAAATACAGCATTTCGCAAATGCCATCTTTACAAAAGACCACCAAATGAACCAATATGGCTGTTACATTTATGTTAAAGTCTCAGTAGAGGTTTGACTTCCTTCACTTAAAGATTAGAGAATCATAGCACACCTGAGAGATGCCATTCCACAGACGCAGATCATAATTCTTGATGACTCTGAGGAGCAAAGATAGAGAGTTGCCGAAAGAGGATGGTCAATGTTTGCCATTCTCAGTACAAAGAATGATCTACAATTTCATAAATTTCGTAAATAAATGTAACATACACAATGTAATATTACTTTTGGTGCTGAAATTTATATTTTTTCCAGCAGCATTATTTGACCATACTTTCCAAACAAACCCCCAAATATATTTCTAAGAACTCTAAGAATGAGGAAAAATGCACTAAAAAATGCAATCAGTCATGGGTGAAATTTCAGATCATTTGTCTTAATTTGTCAGCTGATAAATACATTTGCAGGTACTGTGATTGATATCAGACTTTTCCTGTATACAAAATGCTTACCATCCTTAAACCAAGACAATCATAAAATGTAGAATATCTCCAATGCAGAGATTCCAAGTGTGCATTATATTATTGCTGCAATTATAGTCCCATGCACATTGAATGTCTTGTAGTTGGTAGAACAGGCTTTACCAAAACATCATTGAAAACCATTAAAAACAAAAAACCAAACTCATACAGTCTTTTGCATAGTCAAGAAGTGAACTCAATGATACTCATATGCACAATGTTGGAGCTACACTTTATTTTGTGATAAACTGAGATTTGTCATCCTTGTTATAAACAGTGTAAAACATTATTTCAGAGAGTGAATAAAGTCTGTTACATGAACGTAAACAAAATTTTAGGAAGTAAGAACTAAGGAAATGTCTCAGATCTGCATTCAGAATTAAAAAGATTCAAGTCATAAATAAAAGAGAAAATAAACATACAGCTACATATACATGTCTATAAAACAGAGGTACACCAACAGAAGTAGTAAACAGCTGTATTATGCTTATCATGTTATGCTCAGAAGGCTGGCTTCTTAAAAAATTAGTTAAAACCTTGTCTATAAAATTAATAAACCTCTAAAAAAGTTTCAGCTACTAGTAAAAATAACAAAGCACAGCAAACCATTGTAAATATGAATATGGCGATTACATTTAAGAATACAAACATTGTATAAGATGGACATCAGCGACCAACCTGCAACTTATCCAGGGTGAAGTAAAAAAAAACAAAACCGTGACATTATTATAGTAAAAATGTGACAGCAGAAATTAAGAGACAAAGATTACAATGTTTGGTCAAAATGATCACAATTAAACTATACATATCTAGATATGAACATCTGAAACATTTGGTCCACCTTGTAATACACTAATTCATCAAACAGAACAATCTGATTGAGATTTCAAAATTATCTGATATATTTACAGAGAGGAAAGTTTAATAAAGCAGATTCTTAAATACATGTATTATTTTACCCTTCAGGAAATGAGATAATTAACACAGATTTTCATTTTACAAATATTAATTGTATTACATGTATTAGGAATCTCTTCAGACAATACAAGCACACAAAGCATCTGAATTCATAAGATTTGTTACTCGTGAATTCAACCTATTCTAATGCTTTATTTATGAACTTTAAGGATTGCAAAGTCAAACTTATATCCACAGAATCAAAAATAACTGGAACACTTTTGTGTCTGAAAGCAAACGTTTTACCTTAAGAACAAACTTTTTGCTTGTTCTTTAATGAAATGGCTACTGTCTCTTATAGAACTATCTATGATTGTTGTGAGATCCTTTGGTACTATTTCATTGGATCTTTTGCCATAACATGACTGCCATACTGCCAATGTGGCATAAAGGTATAATCATTCATCTACTGGATCTCAAGTTCTATGCAGGTTATTTGATGAAACACCAAAACTGTATCACTGGCAGTCCAATAATGCTATAAGTCCTGTATATTCTGAAAACAGAATTTTTCAGTCTTATTGTATAAATTGAAGGCGATTAAATTTTATAATTGTGTGCAAAAAATGATTGAATGAAGTATGACTGGTGATGGATTTTAAAGTATTAGGCTACCTAAACCATCAGTACATCCATTTCATAAGATACAATGTTTTAAGTGATTTTTTAAATTCTTTAATACATAAATATCACAAACTTAGATTGTTCTGCATACTTGGCACTGTCAGTATGTGGAAGACAAGAATAAACAATACAATAGGGGAATTTTGAGTTCAGACTCTTTTGTTAATGAAGGTAAAAACAGGCTTCCTGTATCATGTGATTTGTCGAAAATGTTAAGCAACATTTTTGACTAAAATTTACTGATCACCTGTTCAGGAAGTACAAAAGTTGTTTCTTTTTGCTTCAGTAACTTCTTAAGTTCACAAACCTTCAGCTCCTCAATTTTCACCATCGGTGGTTCATGTCTAAATAACTTTTTGTGAACCTTTTTTAGACACTCATGTTATAGCAGATGTAATCATGACATAGTTGCCTAATATTTTTGTCCAGTTGTGTGGTATAGTAGCGCTTTTCTTACCTTTAGCAATAGAAAAGTTACAACTCGAAACTCTCCTATTAGCTGTAATACAATTCTACAAAAAATTACAGTGAGCTCCTACAGTATAAATCAACTTTCTGCATAGCCATTGTTCGTCAGGCATCCAGGGTAAGATTCAAAGGCTGGTCTAACCCAATGAGCTTTGATAGTAACTTTACTTTTTCTGTGGAATATATGTGCAAAAGTTTGTTAATTTGCATGTAACAAGACTTGGTATAGAAGCATTTCATCCATATAATGAATCCTTTGTTGAATTTCCTCATACATTTATGTACTCATCAGTCTAAAGTGACATTTAACCAACACATGCCCAGGCAAGGACAAATTTTTCAGTTTTTGAATTATGGCAAGGTGGGTCTGTATTAATTCTCTAGATACAGCTGACAGGTTTTCAATCAATTCAAAAGTTAAGTACCACAGTGTTGACCCTAAACCTTTACAATTTCTCTGCAATGGATGCAGTTAAACTACTAGGTCCAGTAAGCTGGTCTTTTAGACAGTTTTCATTTGACTAGAATAATTATAGCACTTCATAGGGCATTTTTTATCCAGGAACACATTGTGCTCAAAGCACAATCCCATTGAAACAATATGCTCCAGTTATTAAGGCAACTTGTGATTATTTTTTTATCTTTCATTTTTCATACAGGTGCCAAGTGTGGTACTTATTCTCATCTGGCTCACAGCAAAAATTCCAGGAACAGGTGGTGCACATATTGGAAAGATTATAAATCATTATGCTGTAACTTTCTGAAAAGTCTGTTAACCTTCCAAGTAAACCTAAAAACACCTTCTTCAGGGCAAAGTTTAGGTCAGAATACAGACTCTTAACAGATTCTATTCTGTATAAAATACATGTCAACTGTGACTTACAGTAGAGTATAACTTTATCACATCACGTGCAATCTTATCACTGCTTTTTAGCCGTTCATTTCATTCTTCTAAAATTCCTTCTCACAGAGCATGACATTGTGTCAGAAACGGAATTTACTCCATGATAAGCTTTCAGTTCTAGCACATTTTTATGGAGAAATCTCAACTGTGGTCTGCAAGCCCAATAGTCATAACTTGTTAAAACCTTATGAGCTAAAGACACTGTACTATGTTAAGAAATGCCTCAAAACTATGGTTATATTAGACATTAATATACTGATTAGTAGCTGTGATTCACAATATTAAAATGCTAAAAGTGGTATTTGTCAAAAAATTCAGAAAGGCTCAAGTACTTGTATATATACAGCCCCCAAACAAAACTTGCATAATCAGTATGCACAGCTTAAGAAAATATAAAAATATACATTTCCCATGCAAACTAAGATCTAGACAAACAAAAAAAAATTCAACATCTGCATCAAATCTTACAGTTGCTGCACTTTTGCTTCTTTTTTATGATGTCGTCTTTGTTCGAGTTTGGAACTTGTAATACCACCCCTCTTCGTAACGTCATTCTAGCCTCGAAGTCCTTGTGCAGAATTTTAGCAATGTCCATGAACATTTCCATGACGCCGCTGTTGTCTTTACAGGAGATTTCATACACTCCTGACAAAACATCCCCACACTCACGCACAAAACACTCAATTTCCGAGTCAGACACAGAGTTATCTCCTCGGCAATCCGCCATTGTTCCACAAAGAAATATCTTGGCCCCTTCTGCATTCATCACAATGTCCAACACGTACTGAGAGAGGAAACTAAACGTCTCCCGATTGGCTATGCTGTAACATAGCAATGCTGCATGCGCTCCACGGTAATAGCTCGAGCCAATGAAACTCATCCGCTCCATCCCTCCTGTGTCCCATAACAACAGCTGCAAGAAAAGAAAAAAGAACAATCTACACTGAAGCACATTTTAAGAAGATCGTAAACCTAAAGCCAAAGGAAACTATGAAATGATGGACATGTATATATACACTGAAAGACAATGAACAGATCTATTTTCAACAGATTTTTTTGTGACCAGGTAAAATACTCTTAAAACATCAAATATTCAGGTGGTGGGAATCCACTGGGCATCAATGATGTCACATTCATATGTCATGCTGAAACTAGATTTCGCTACCAGAGAATGATGCTCTGATATAATGAAGCCGCTCCAGAACATTAATTGCTGTACTGATACATGTATAAGGGAACGTTTGAAAGACTATTCCTTTTTAATAATTACACGCACATTTGAATAGATACATTTGTGATGTAAACTACAGCACACAAACGCTAAAAACAAATGCTCTCTCCAGTCTTTAACATACACATATAAACCATATTTGGATAATATGATGATTATCTTGTCTGTTCCTTGGAGAAACACTAGCCCTGCATGCCACCAGAGTAGACACAAGTCTGCATGCTAACCACTGGACACTGGTGCCACCAGAAGAGACAGACTGTTAACTGGAAACAGAGCTTAGGCTTAGTTTTCCGGATTCCAGCTGTGAATACACTGAGGGTCAAGCAATGGGCACAAACACTGGCTCAAGATACAGGGAGGTGCCTACAGGAGATGACTGGTCAAAGGCATTCCTTATTGTCTACAGATACCACATGTCCACTGAGGGTCAAAGGCACATATGCACTTCAGGTCTTATTATAGAACCAGGTGCTTGTTTCCCAAAATTTTTTTTTTTTTTTTTTTTAAGTTATTTGTTGCAGTGATTACAAAGTGCACAGGGTGTATGTTTACAACCTTAAAGAGCCAAAGAAATTGCAAAAATGTTGCCTGTAAGGATTTATGGCCATAAAGAATTCATAGAACAAAAATCTTTTTCAGATTCACAGCTAATGGTTGTCATAGTTTTGACTGAATAACCATACGTCCATACAAAAGCACTCTCTTTCTCACACCGTGTATTATTCCTGACTAAACCTGCAAACCTGCCTGTAATCTTTTCACATTCTATTTACAAGGTAACGTTTCACCAGTCAATGACAAACTTTCCCTCGGGTCACATGCAGACATGCACACCATTGGTGGACAACAAAGTGGTCTTCCATGAATGTTAGCCTGTGTGAACAGCCACACAAGTGTGTTTCACTGCTTGTGACCAAAACCTTTCCACCAGAGAAAGCAGGGCAACCCATGGGGCCATCCTTAAAACAAACGGTTTCTTGGGCATAACCCGACCACATGAGAAAAACTAGAGTCGGTCAGCTCGCATTTCTCTCTCTTTTTCATTCTGGTTCTTGAAAAGGAGCAAATATATTTTATATTTTTAAGAATGGCCTGATAAAAGACTGGCCAAGGTTATGATAACTTGAGTTTAATAAAAATTGCCTAATATCTCTCTTAACTGTCATTTTTCTCCTGGTCAAGATTACTAATGAAGAGGCAGTTCACAGCAAGTTCTCAGTATATAGAGCTAATATGCAGGCCTATCTGACTACAGATATATTTAGTTAATTATCTGTCAAACAGGACATGAATATAAGCTCGGTCATGATGTCACTGTGTCTTACTGTTCAATAACACACACTGTCATAGCAATAAAGCAGTGACCACTGACTTGTACCCTGAAACTCAGGGAAGTGTGTGCCTGACACATCAGGAAACCAACCTATACAAGATGTCACAACAGCGATCAGCCTGTACATGTGTAGCGACCAATGGAAGTGTGTATGCTGTAAATGTTTTTTTATTCACGGAACATTTACTTTCGGGGATTTCGTGGTAATGATTTTTCTGCGAAATATACAACCAGCCAATATACAATCCTATACAGAATTTAAAGTCCCTGTGACAGAGAAGGTATTGCAGGGAGTAAAACAAAAGTAAATAATCATCCATTTTATAGTCCCAAACCTAAAATCTATTTCATAATGCCACAAATCCTTACAAAGCCTATGTATGTCAAGCAATTTGACTCACACTATAACACACGTGCTGAATGGTAAGTAGGTAACACCAGCATGATGTAGCTTTAATCCCATGCTAAAACGTGGCCTCACATGGATTCATTTGAATGGCCTCACCCACCTGTGTACCACAGTGAAGTGTGTACCAGCCTTATAGTGTGCATGTTATAAGCAGATTAATATTTTTGTTTGAGTTGTATTGAAGCCCATGAGTTTTGTGTTCATCATTATTTCTTCACTGTCTTCATATATAGTATTCCATCCAAAATATTGGCGAAATTTAAATCCAGCGAATTTGTTTTCAAAGAAAATCAGCGAAAGTTAATGTCAGGCAAGCAAATGGCATTTACAGTGCACTGTATATCATGCTATTACTCTTCCTGATTGGGTACATAGCCTCTGTTTGGACAGTTATATATATTAATAGTAAATTATACACTGCAGAATTGTCACAGTTATCCACAAGTGTTCAGAACAAATATATGTGCCAAAGTTTGCTAGAATTTTATTTCTAGCTGAGCACATGTTTTTTAGAGCCCCCCCAAAAAAGTTTTTTGGTCCTGTCTGTGACTGGTGGAATATAAAGTTTGCCTCATGGTGGTACATAATATTAAATCAAAGCTAGTCCTACTTACATGTATGCAGTACTTAGATCTCGTCTTGTTGAAACCTTCAATCCGTTTAATTAATCCTCTGATTAATCCATTATCAGCTAGCATCAAAAGTATGATTTTAAGACCTTTGTGAGTGTCAGATGTTTAAAATAATACAATGATCACTTTTGCCTCAATGACATATTATGCCTGCATGGTCACTCAGTTTTAGTTAAGGTTAGTTAAGATCCAGCTTTTCTGGGATTGCTGAACTTGTCAAAATATGTGTAAAATACATGTATTTGCCACAAATATTGCATCAGGTGCTATTAAAATGGTTATAAGCTGAGCTATCAAGCCCAATAATGACCTCCATGTGTACAACAAACAGTTCCTGTCTTTGAACAGAATAATACCATGGTAGATGTCACAGCAACAAGGGCTGGCAGAGATAGTCAGCTGGTGTTTGAGAGAGCTTACCATTATGAGAGGCAAGGCCCTCACCTGTTAGTGATGAGCTGTCCCTCACTCGCTGAGCCAGAGGAATTCTGCTAGTATGGAAGTACCCACAGATAAAAGAGACAGGGGCTAACTGGACTCCAGATGTTCTATGACTGTCAGTCAGAGTGATAAACTGACAGATGGTGGAGTGACAAGGAGAGGGGTGGGGGTGGGGGGTCAGAACAGGCATGTTAGTCACACATAGCTGCAGCAATTCAATTACAAGCCTATAACACTACTACATGTACATCCTGTCTACAGTAAATGACTTAGGCTTGCTGAAATTTTAAAGGCAATAATTTAAAGACAAATTTCTACATGGACTGGAAATCTCAGTCCATGCATATCTGATTAAGTTTTGGGAAAAACTTAAGTTAAACCACAAAAATAACCTTAGACCTGTCATTTATTGATCACCTTCAAGTACCAGTAGTAGGTTCAACTGAAGTGTTGCGGCAAGACCAGTATTTATGGTGCATTACCACGTCATAATACGGTCATACATTAATCCATATTTATACATGAAAAATAATTAATAATACAATAGTTAGAAAATCTAATGTATATAATCAACCCTCATCTACTTACACAGGCCTCAGCCGGCTACTGAACTGGCTCTATTGTAGGGTTGTTTCCACTGGGATGAGGGAGTACTGCAGGGTGTATCATTCCCTCCAGTCCTATTAGATTTACGTGAATTACCAGCTAAATTCTGCCTTCGACATTGCAATATTATGTCCGCACAAACCAGCAAAGCATTAGGATAATTACAGCTGTGGATACCTTGTAGAGATAACCTGTGTGGTAAATCTATAACAATGCCTTCATCATTAAAAATATGATCATATCAGATTATTTTGATTTATTTCCATTGACTAACTTTTCTGGTTTTATTTCATGCGCAGTGACTCAGTTTTTAATGGTCGAAATTAAGATTGCTCATGAACTAGCTTGATTATTTAACTGTCTTTGTATTTCTATTGTGTAGTAAAGGGTTGTTGTTTCTTTTGGTCCTTGTTCATGTGAATCGAACTTGCTGCAGTCCTCTGCTTTCTGAAATAACACACTACAACATGTATATAATGTCCCAAATTTCCTGTTACAGTTCAGATACTAACCTTAACATCGGTACTATTAACACTGAATGTCCGTGAGCACTGATCAAGGCCTACTGTGGAGCGTCGATCTGACCTAACAGTGAAGCTATTGTCCAGGAAGCGTCGGAAAATGGAACTTTTCCCCACCCCATATTCTCCGCAGAGGATGATCTTATAGGTGGGAACCCCTAGAGCCATCCTGGACTGGTTTTAGGCCCCCTGAAATTAGAAAAACAAACTGACATTTTAATTTGCAAATATCTCCCGAGGTTAATTAAATACACGCAGTCAGTTCAAATACAAGTATAATCACTCAAGTTTCTTATGTCACATGCCAATATTCTTATGCATTGGTCATGAGATGGAAGTGATAATGACTGAATTAATGTGAAACAGACAATTGGATACAATTACGATCTGTTCTGTTTTGAACATGAAATGATATTTTTTCCGCTGCTGCTCTACACCACTCGTCTGAGAGACATATTGCGATCATCAGATGAGAAATATTATGCGACAACCAAACAGACTTATCCTAGCGGACAAAGAGTGGCGCCAAACCATAAGAGCTAATCAGTATATGTAATGTGCCAATGGTCTGTTCAGGAAATTACAATGAAGTTACAACACATGCATGCGCTGAAGATATATTAATAATATCTACACGCTGATATGACGCTAATCTGTAGGTGTTGGGAATAGAGATGTTAACAGTACCAGAAATATGCTCTGTATGAATGAATGTGTTTTGAACATATGACAACATACATGTAAGCACAACAATAAACACATTATGAATTTAACACAGTGACAAAGAAATATATGTGTGCATCCTACACCAAATTGTCAATACAATGCACTATAAGGCTTTCATATCCTTAAACTCCAGCCTTGTACTGCATGACCAGTTGAGTTATTTCCTTTCTGCTTATAAACGTACACATTTGGTGAGTTGTGTATTCATGTATATAGGTGTCAATTCATGTTCATATAAGTAATGATGACACAGTGTTTAGTATTCCCAGACGTTCAGTATATGAATATATCCACAATGAAATAACAACAGCTGTATAGATTTATACATACAATACATAACAACTCATCACCTTACTGTACAGCAGAGTGACTCAGATTAATTGTTTAAAAATCACATTATGTTACAGGGGTGATATTCTCACGAGATAAAATTTTACACGCTTTTTCACCAATGTACCTAATGTACAATACTTACATATATCCATGTATCTACATCATTATGCCCACCAACTGTGAACAAAACTGTACAATTTCACTTTCTGACAACTCCTGAAAAATCAACCTTGGATAAACTCCCCGTTCATCATAAAGATGACAGAATTCTTTGAAACTCCAGCACAGTGTACACTAAAGTCTGAAATGATACCCACAGCTTCAGATATGGAGTTCTTTGTGTGTGCCTACTGAGCCAGTAGGTCACTGCCACTCAAATATAGCAGAACTGCAGCTGACTGGCATATATAGGTCTGTGTATATACCACAGAAAACAGTAAATGACCAGAAAATTTGTCCCAAAACAGGCATTTTCAAATTCAAACTAAAGTCATAAAATGTTACCTTTGGTGCTAACATTTACTGCTGACACTTCCCAGTCACATATCATATCCAACCTTCCAAACAAACCTCAAAACATCTTTCCAATATCAACAAAACAGGCAAAATGTACAACTTAGTCATGGGCGAAATTTTAGCATTTACTGAACCTCTCTGTGCCTTCCAGTGAAGGGATAAGAGGAAAGGGGACGGAGCAGTGATGGTGGGGTGAGGGAGGGGGCAGGGCAAAGCCAAAGGGCGTAAGCATGACAAGAAGGCAGGAAGTAGAAACATCAGGCACAAGTAGAGATAGCCATAATGCACACTTGTACACAGACTGATTCCTTGGATTATCTCAAGGTAAACAGCTCCAGTTCCACTTAGACTGTTGATACTATATCACGGTCAGGCGTGCATTTCATCTATCATACTGGGTGCTGATATAATTAGGGACATATAGGCCTAGGTAACCCAAACTGCCAACTTAAAGGTCCTGCATTTCAATCATGACTTGTAAAACTAAGAGGATGCAATTTTGATATGAGACAATTAGCATGTAATTTATACACTTTCAATTTATGACGTGCTTCATCTGTGTCAAAGGTGTGTGTCAAAGAGTAACTTAGTGATCAATACGCAGTACTTAGATCCACTGATATCCATACAAGAGCCCTAAACTACATTCCTAACCCTTTTTCCTTATTTTTCCCAACAAAAATTCAAATTAACATTCATATAATGAATTGAAAACATATTATTATTTATTTATTTATTTGATTGGTGTTTTACGCCCTACTGAAGAATATTTCACTTATATGACCGCGGCCAGCATTATGTTGCGAGGAAACCAAGCAGAGCCCGGGGAAAACCCATCACCATCTGCAGATTGCTGGCCAACCTTCCCATGGCCATAGAGGAAGCTAACATGAGCTGGATTTGAACTCACAGCAACCAAACATAATATTATGTACAGATAATATCATATATTACCTTTACAGGGGATAGACAAAGCTGAAAATTATATGTCATTTTCAGGCCCAGAATTTCACATGAAGTTGTTTCCTACTTACACTGATTCAATGACAACTCGATGGTAGATCCAGATAATCTACCTAAAACTCATTTGGATGTACATGTACAATATATTTACTGGAGAGTTTGGGTATGCGTCCTGAAAATAAAACAGAAACCATAACTGGGTACATTTACAGTAACGATAGTGTTGTGAACGACAGCTTTGGCATAATAACGTACATGTATACACAAAGAATCAGCAAGGTAAGTTGACTAACTTCTGGACCTTAAATGATCAACAACCTGGTACAGAAAAAAACACACTTGTAAAACAATCAAGCTTAGATTTTCCAAGAAAACAGAAATGATTGCAAAGCAATCCAAGAGCTCAAACCCCAACGACACACAAATGTACAAAAGTCCAGTGTAACTCTCCATTTCTATATATCAGTTGTCTGCGGTGAAGGATCACTTTGATATTTCCTAGCTTTCAAGAATTTAATGGTCCTTGGCTCTGAGATCAGCCTATGGGCACATATTATGTTTAGTACATGTATGTCAAAATACACTTTCAGAAGCACATAAAGGTCACTTAAGATGTCACCACTTAATTTTCTTTGATAGGAAATTAATCAAACTTCCCAAAAAAAATTTTAAGTGGCACTATGGCACGGAATCAATCTGAATCGGGCAAAAATGTCCCTTGAAAAATGCTACACTTTAAGCGACGTACAGTACTTTCATCAAAACTGCTGAATAACTTTTCCTGTAAACTGGCAAAAAAAATCAGGGACAAAAACATAACCTGTTTGGCAGAGATATTATTATGGTATATTTATGGTACAGGAAGTGTGGTGTCTGTAGGCAGCCTGGGACATTTACAAGGAGCATCGCCTAGATAACCTGGCTAACAGCTGGACCTACAGTGATCAAAACCAGGAGGGAAAAAACTAAAGAGCAGAAAAAAAAATGAAAAAAACCCCCATCAATTTGGCATATCTACGGTAAAGTAGTTAGACCTCTGAGTGCCTGCAAAGACAAGTAGCATCAGTCTGCAAAATAACCTGGTCATCAGCTGGGCCAGCTCTGATCAAAATCAGGGAACTAAAATCCACGTGGCTAATGTCTTCAAGAAAAACAGACACAATAAACTGGTATATCTACGCTATATGTAGATTGGTGTCTGACAGCCTACGACAAATGTTCTGTAGCATCAACATGCAAATGCAAGCAAGATAACCTGGTCAACAGCTGGACCAAGCCTGATTAAACCCAGGGAACTGAAAAAAAAGCAACATCTCTGATCTTCCAGGCATATGGAAACAAGGACCATTGGTGTTTGCAGATTTCTACCACAGTGGTATATGTCTGCTCAGATTCTTCTGATATGCTCTTTAAATATTTGCCCAATCATTTCGGTCAAATTTTATTTTTACCACTTGTTCAATGGGAAATGGGGTCAAGCATATAAGACTATTAAAACGGCAAATCTCAGTATTTCCTGGCTATATTGATCATCTGGTTGACACAGTGTCATTGACGTGTTTTTCATTGAGGCAGCACCATTAATATGATGGCCTGGAACCAGCCTGGTACAAGGAGCCTTGATTTAACTGCCATTTTACACAGCAGTAAAATTTTCCAGAGCATAAAGATAAGCAACAACTTCTACATTCAGCCACATTAAAGTAAGAATTAAACAACATGTTTTATATACAAAGGCTGCAATGTTTCAATGTTCCAGTAACATGTAAAGTGTGCCTATAGAGTGTTTTGAAACAGTAAAATACAGGCTGAAGAAAATTTTAGCAAATCAGGCCTTTGGGTGGAGGAAAGTGCTACACCTGCAAGACAGCCACCACAATAAGAGACCTGACAAAGTGACAACTAACCATTGTAGAATACAGTTCTGTGTATCTTGTTTTAATTCAAGACAGAGTTATTACGAGATCAATGTAATTAAGTTTTAGCCTGTGAAAAAAGGTCGTGACATGCACAACTATAAATGTCTGCTGTTTGATTTCATTTTGTGTTCTCTGACTTTCTCAAGTGCTGCATTTCACCTTGACTTTAGCTTTCTTTCTAGTCACACATTTCGCTTGATTCTAATTGATTCATGAATCTTATAGGTCCACATTAGAGTCTTTTGTGAAGTTTACTTAATTTCATTTCATTACAAAAACTTAATAGTTGACATCGAAAGTATTATTGTAAGGCCTTCATGTGGTTCCGAAAGTGCAATTCTACATGTTGAACTTCAGGTGGAATACTGCACACACAATTCTACATGTTGAACTTCAGGTGGAATACTGCACACACAATTCTACAAGTTGAACTTCAGGTGGAATACTGCACACACAATTCTATATGTTGAACTTCAGGTGGAATACTGTACACACAATTCTACATGTTGAACTTCAGGTGGAATACTGCACACACAATTCTACATGTTGAACTTCAGGTGGAATACTGCACACACAATTCTACATGTTGAACTTCAGGTGGAATACTGCACACACAATTCTACATGTTGAACTTCAGGTGGAATACTTCACACACAATTCTACATGTTGAACTTCAGGTGGAATACTGCACACACAATTCTACTTAAGGTTACACATGCACAATTCGACCAGTTGGGTCCAAGATTTGGCTGCGAATTGATGAGTGCTGGAGCACCGATTGAACAATACTGCCACACAGACAGTCTAGATACACTATAAATTTTTCTACTGTCATTCTACACTTAGTTACAACAGATAAGAATTTTATCTGCTTTGGATACAACTGAAAACTTTTTGCCAGGGGGACTACCCACCCTTCCCGGAGGTCACCAAGGTGACAAAATGTGATTATGTCATTTCCAGGAGCAACAATAAAAAAAAAATGGATGTTGATTTTTTTATATGTAGTGAGTCCAAGCTGTGTGTGGTATACCACCGCACAAAAGTTTGGGGATATATATTTGGGGGGTTGAAGTTGACAAATTTACTACTTAAATAGTAAGGAAAATCAATGCACTCCTGTAACCTTAAGTGGACCTCCTTCCTGGACACCCCATCTGAGCCCCACTATTTACTAGCACGACCCCCTCAAAGAAGCCCCTCCTCCTATCATCAGCTGCAATCATGCACACAGCATGTCAGTGATAAGATTAAGTGTGCATTTCACAGACATGAAGGTCTAATTCACTCAACATCAACATCCTGAGGTAAACACCCAAAACAGCTGCATGCTAGTGGATCTACCCCAACGCTAAGTTCCAATACTGCCTCAGTTGTATTGAGAAAGGTACCAGTCTCAGTACATGTTTGTCATTCAACTTCAAAATGTGATTGTGTGCAATGCAGAGCAAAACTTGCTACACTAAATTCTATGTACCTATACCCAGTAATAGAATCGCAGCATACACCTGCCAGAGGTTTCTCTAGCCACTTTAACCACAATGAGAAATATTCGACATTTGAGTTTTACACAAATTTTGTAGTGAGTTTCACTGAAATAAATTGATTTTTTGATACATTGTTGATGAAAAAAAATCAGTTTTCTGATTTGTTCAAATTGAATTTCTAGAAAGAAACTGGCTAGAAAAACCTCTGGCATGCACCTAAGACATTATTTCATGTTCATTATAGGAACTTTTACACAAATATTACAAGTGTGACTTCAGATATCCTCTATTATCTCAGACAGTGCAAACCGTTCAAACAACACAAATGTAAGCTGACAATTAAGGCCATGATATCAAAGTTTCTATAAATAACTGTATATGTGTGAATACAGAATGTTAACACTGGTTTGCAAATGACCCATTTTTCTCCTGATGTAAGCATACACCTTCAATGTGATTTGTGGAAGCCACAATACCAGGAATCTTCATACACTTTCGCTTTGGTGTTATATTTACATTCATTTTTTTGGACAGGGGGAGAGGGCTAAGGAGGGCAGCAAAAACTGTACTTGTAGATTCACATTCTTTGTTGATTGGAGCCCACTCCTCACCTCAGTATTCAGCAATTGCTGAGGATCTGATTAGATTTTGAAATTTCATCCATATTCATTTGTGATTGCTGAGGAAAGTTCATTTTTCCCAAGGGGTGACTGTTTGCCTCAGCACTTTTTTTTTGTGTGGAGGAAAAATTGTGAATTGGGAGGGCTGTGACAGATTAGCGAGTGTACATTTGTTCACAACATATCCACATCACACACATGAAAGAGGTCATAAATAACAGGGTACAGAACTGCATAAGGAAATGTATATTATAAAACCATTATTATTAAAATAAAAACTTTCTTCTGCTGCAACAACAGATTAAGATAAAGCATTCCTTCAATGAGTTACAATGATAAACATGCATGACATAAAATACATCAATTAACAAGTATATACATCTAGATATCTGTAGAAATTAAATTAAAAAAACAATCTTTGTGAATGATGGCTCTTAAAACCCTGGCAAAGGCACTTGTAAGCAGAGTGTTGCTACATATATTTCTGGTTGTTCGCTATATCAAGTCATTTAAGTTTGTTACGGTCTTTCTTTTCAAACTACTTAAATAAGTATTTATTCTTTTATAGTGTGGAAAACACTTCTTGTAAAACTCTTAGCTGTAATCTCCAGCAAGCAACAGAACGTAAATGTGATCTGAAGGAATGTATCTCATTTTTGGGTTTACAAACTTATGGTAGAGCATCAGGTTAAGAGGTCAGCACCCATGCCCCAGTGATGGTTCTCTGCAACATCCATACTGTGTATACCCCCCAATCACCCTGACCTGACTGAACTCACCCTGACTGTATCTCTCCCAGGGTATCTTCAGGGGGTGGGGAGTCTGTGGAAGGTGGGAGCAGTTTTTTGTATGAGAACATGTCTGCCAGATGTAAAGCCACACCACATAACCAAAAATACACCCACTCCCATCAACCTAAATCAAGAGCCACAGGACAGATGTGCCCTTAATCAGGGGGGACTCTGAACCCTCTTACATATGTATGTCAAGACTTAGAGCTTAGCACTCTGCACCTGTTAGAGTTCAGTCCTCTTCAAAAAAAGGAACTCTCATGATTTAGTGACTGACATGCGAATACAAACATTTCTAACAAACATTTCTATGCCTAAGGCTTTGGTCTCCAGACTACTGGCATCTATAGGATGATGTCATACTGGATAGTTTAATCCCACATAAACCTGACACATGAGGGGGTGATTTTTTATGGTCATGTATGCATCTCATGTTGGTTCATTAATTCCCAAATTATATGTTATCTCAAAAACTAATATAATCTGTATCTGTAAAAGCAAGGTCTTGGACCATAAAGCCCTGGCATCAACCAGCAATTTTCTGATTAATGAAGTAAATTTTGGAGATCATGAATCATATTCAGGATGATGAAGCATGTCCCGAGACCATGAAGCATGACTCAGAGTCACAAAGCATGTCCCGGGACCATGAAGCATGACTCAGAGTCACAAAGCATGTCCCGGGACCATGAAGCATGACTCAGAGTCACAAAGCATGTCCCGAGACCATGAAGCATGACTCAGAGTCACAAAGCATGTCCTGGGACCATGGAGCATGATTCAGAGTCACAAAGCATGTCCTGGGACCATGGAGCATGACTTAGAGTCACAAAGCATGTCCCGGGACCATGGAGCATGACTTAGAGTCACAAAGCATGTCCCGGGACCATGGAGCATGACTTAGAGTCACAAAGCATGTCCCGGGACCATGGAGCATGACTTAGAGTCACAAAGCATGTCATGGGGCCATGGAGCATGACTCAGAGTCACAAAGCATGTCCCGGGACCATGGAGCATGACTCAGAGTCACAAAGCATGTCCCGGGACCATGGAGCATGACTCAGAGTCACAAAGCATGTCCCGGGACCATGGAGCATGACTCAGAGTCACAAAGTATGTCCCGGGACCATGGAGCATGACTTAGAGTCACAAAGCATGTCATGGGGCCATGGAGCATGACTCAGAGTCACAAAGCATGTCCCGGGACCATGGAGCATGACTCAGAGTCACAAAGCATGTCCCGGGACCATGGAGCATGACTCAGAGTCACAAAGCATGTCATGGGGCCATGGAGCATGATTCAGAGTCACAAAGCATGTCCCGGGGCCATGGAGCATGACTCAGAGTCACAAAGTATGTCCCGGGACCATGGAGCATGACTCAGAGTCACAAAGCATGTCCCGGGACCATGGAGCATGACTTAGAGTCACAAAGCATGTCATGGGACCATGGAGCATGACTCAGAGTCACAAAGCATGTCCCGGGACCATGGAGCATGACTCAGAGTCACAAAGCATGTCATGGGACCATGGAGCATGACTCAGAGTCACAAAGCATGTCCCGGGACCATGGAGCATGACTCAGAGTCACAAAGCATGTCCTGGGACCATGGAGCATGATACAGGGTAACAAAGCATGTCCTGGGACCATGGAGCATGACTCAGAGTCACAAAGCATGTCATGGGACCATGGAGCATGACTCAGAGTCACAAAGCATGTCCCGGGACCATGGAGCATGACTCAGAGTCACAAAGCATGTCCTGGGACCATGGAGCATGATACAGGGTAACAAAGCATGTCCTGGGACCATGGAGCATGATTCAGGATAACAAAGCATGTCATGGGACCATGAAACATGCAATGGGACCACGAAACATGCAATGGGACCATGAAGCCTGTAATGGGACCATAAAGCATGCCTCTTGGCCATGAAGCATGTCAAGAATCAGGAGGTGTAACATAGGATTGTGAATCTTCAAATTTTATTTCCTCTCATCAGCATGACTGGCCTAATACTCACTATCGGTACCAGTGATATTATTCTGTACCAAGTCTTTAAATCACAGGACATTTGCCATGTAATTGCACGTACATGTGAAAAGCAACAGCTGACACACAAACGGCAGTATACAGTATCAGAATTTAAAGGTAAGTGAAGGATGACATCAGCATAACCATGCGGGTTTGATCAGGACACTCAGAGCACCAACCAAAAACCTCCCATCCCATCTTCATGCATCTTCATGTTACATATAAACCTCAGCAACACCGTTTAAAAGGTTTCATATTATTGCATGTAATTCATCACACCTGTCCAATCACACACACGCATACACACATGTAAACATGACATGAAGAGGACATATGGTGAGTGAGCAAACTGCAAGATTATCTGTCTTTACATATCAAATGAATCAAGCAACAGCTAATGGGCCAAGCAGAAGCCCAGAGAACTGTACCTTCTCTAATAATACAAACAGTTTTGTTCTCTAATTGAAAGAAACAAATCTGAAACAATATATACATAAAAAAAGTCTTCCAAAAGCTCACAAAGTAATATATGTCTTTTGGTTCAGATATGGGTCCACATCATTTCTTAATTTATATTGAAGATAGGAAATAACCCTAAAATTTTGTCAATGGCTAATTTACTATTTTTTCATGATTCTGTGAGTGCTGTTTATTTTAGGAAAGTATTCGGAGGTTTGTTTAGTAGACAGGATGATACTCTACTGGAAAAACACAAGTTTCAGCATAAAAAAAATATTTTATAACATTAAACTGCCTCTAAAATTGCACTTTTTCAGATGAAATTTGGGGTCATTTAGGGTACTTGAATATATGATTGACCGTTATCATACTTTACATGCAAACATGATATAACTACAATAAATCTGTTCAACAAAAACAGGCACATAAATTTCCAGGAAGGATCTTTTCTCCACTGAAAGAAGTGGCCAGGAAGGAAGGAAGAAAAGCAGCAGGAGGCCAATACTTCCCATAAAAACTTACATGCATATCAGCAGGACACTAAATAAAATTAAACTGAAAATATTTCAAACAGACTTACTGTGAAATTGTTTAGGATATGCCTTATCATTTACATGTAGATGTAAATATATAACTAAATATATGCCCTTGTATTCAGTAGTATGCTGTATTTTGTTAAATTTACTTCCTCCACAGAAATATATGTAGGTTGAAAGCGATTCCAGCAAAAAAACACCCCCCAAAAAGTCTTTTTTTCCTCTATTTTGGGTTATTTAAAAAAAAGCCTTTATTTTTTTTTTATGAATTGTCGATTCTTGAAAGGAAAGGATTGCTTCCCTTGACTGTGGTAACATAAATGATTGACATGTGATCCCATTTTGAGGGAAGCTGACATCTCACTGCCACACCTGGGTAGTCAGCAAATCTGACAACTAATACATCAGAATTGAAGGGTAAAGGCTAAGTGAACAAGGCTACCCAGATGTCAGGACTAAATTAACAAGATGAGATAAGTCTTTACTCCTAGAGAGGCCATACATAAACAAACCTCAACAGAGAGCTAAAATGCTGGGCCGTCCATGAACACATATACTGATAGATTTAACAGCTTGGAACTTCCTGACTGGAGTAGATGTATATGTATGCTTGAGGGGAATCTTTTCAGCACATCCAAACAACTGTAATGAGCACACATACATAACACTTGCCTCTAAACTGAGTGACAAGCTGACTCAGTGATACACTGATTTACCAACTGACTGGCCGGACTAACTCACAGATAGAGTTGACCTACTGATTGACAGACCAACTGAGTGAGTAATAAAATACACTGCTTGATCGCCAAACTGGCTGGATAATACACTGACTGCATGACCAACTGACTACCTGACAGATACATGTACAATGAAAGTCTGGTTGACTGCCTGCCTGACTGATGGAAACTTACTACTGGCTGACTGACTTACCAAAATTGGACATACAAGGCATTCATTTATGTATTTCAATGAGGTTTTATGCCCCACTCAAGAATATTTCACTGATACCAAGGCAAACAGCAAGGTTGGGAGGAAACTGGGCTCAGGCATTACCAAGCAGCCTCCAATGTTTCGGTCTATGGTGGCACACAGCAGTTTGGATGATAACATACAACAATATTGTATGTTTAAAATGTCACTTCAGAAAGAACATATATCGGTTGCCAAGAGCAAAACACACTTTGAATTTTGCAAGTGTTTGCTGAAGGTTTAACAAATACCAAGATATAATTTATCACTTCCAAACTGTAACAAGAGGAAAATCAAGGTCTTGTATCAGACAATTGACCTTACTATAGGTCTGTCTAGTTTGAAGTCGAGCTACTGGTATTCATATTGTCATTTTATTTCTCCAAATTCAGTCAAATGAGAATTTATCTGAAAGGCTGTTCATTGTGGTAAAGTAACACTAATTCTTCTAATTTTTTGAATACGTTCGATGGTCTGCCAACAACCTGTGAACTGTCATGGGTTTCACCCGGGCTCTTCCCAGTTTCCTGCCACCCTAATGCTAGCCTCTGTCGTATAAGTGAGATATTCTTGAGAATTAAAATAAATAAATAAATACACAAATCAAATTTTTTAGGCCAGATACAAGCAGTACCAAAAGGGAAACATTATGTTTTCTCCCTCAGCTATTTTGAGGAAAAGAAAAATATGTTGTTCATTAGATGGACTAACAATGTGAGGAAAGAGAAACCTCTTACAATTAAATGTTAAAAAGAGCAGACCAAATGTCCGTACAAAGAAAGAAAATGGGAGCTTCACTGTTGATACAAACATCAAAACAATTGTTAACTTACATGTACATGTGCATTCAACTATTAACACCCCTATATCACACTATGAGAACTGCATTAAATTATGAGGGTGGTATTTGTCATCTGAACTGTGAGTCTCAATACAATACTGAGGCTCTTATCCCACATCCAACAACCTTTTTTCTGGTTTTACCATCTGCTTTGATTAGAGTGGATAATTACTTTAAAATGCTTAATGAGGTAGATCAAATCAGTTGTAATTATAGGCCTGTTACTTTTATCCCATACCTGCATGGTTACAAACTGGTTTTGCCAAAATAGCTTTAATCACGCAAGAGACTGATACTGCTGATTAACAGCACAAAGGTGAAACTAATGTACTGTTATTAAATTCCAACTCTGCCTACAGGCATAGACAAAATTTTAACAAAGTGAAACACGCTTACATATTTATCTATCTGTGTATTTCTTACAACAGAAAGTATACAAATGTGAAGAGTATATATGCATTTGCATTCACCATTGCACACCATGTTTTTGACACCTTCAATTTATTCACGTCATTTCAACTTTTTCACCAACATGGACTCTCTTACTACATGTAGCATGGTGTTTATTATAGCTAGCAATCTTGGTGAGTACATTCTTGTTTCTTTTTCACACAGGCAGTGCGATTTATACCAAAACGAGCGAGAGCCTTCAACTTAAACTGAGGAGAAAGACATGCTCCATGAAAAGCATTCTCAGACCACTTTAATATCTATACAGATTTACATAAATCACCTGCAGTTGAACTTCAAATATAACAAAATATTCAGACAAAGCTTACATAAGCCAACAAGCACATGTATACTACATTCTACTGTCTGTGTGCACATTTTTAAAAACAGTTCTCTGTAAAGAGTAGTTACATGCAAATGACAAATGTGGCCCAACCCTAAATTAGCCCCTACTGAAATTCCTCCCCTACCATATCTGACCTGTGCAAATGTTTAAATAGCCAGCCAAACATCTGGGTCATGAAAACTCGACTCCTGTCAGAGCTCATGGTGTCCTGAAAACTTCAGTATCAGTATGCCTCTTCTATTGTGCCTCCACTGTCCTTGCTTGGCTCACAACTGCTATATAGCTGGCCGTTATTGCTCTCACATGTACAATAATCTTGCCAGAACAATGCTCTAAAGTAACAAAACAGTAAAGCCAATATGGTTACAGTTTTATTTTAAACGACTAGTTTATTGGACAAGTATCATACCTATGCCACTGATGCCTTGCACTTGGTAGAGTCACCATATGAATTTTCTGGTTAATCAAAGCATTGAACATGGATATTTACTTGCTAATTTTAAGTCTTTAAGTCTTACAACTTTTGATAACTAATTCCTCAACCTTTTCACATATGAAAGAGTATATTCAGTGCAATTGTTGCACATTTGTAATTTGCTTTTGGAGACAAAACTACATTGGTTGGAAAGGCCAGTTTCAGGGTTTCACAAACAGTATAATTTTATCAGTCCACACAGAATAATGCCTTCAGGATATGCTTGAATAAACACCTTGCAAACATGTGAAAAGGTTGAAGAATTACAGTGTGGTTAGATAGACTTCATATGATATGCATATATGTAGGTTAGTACAGACAGACATTATAAGCCTGTTGTCTGTGCCATCACAATGAAGGTCTGATGTCAACGTCATCCCACTGAAGGTTTGCTGTCAGTGTCATCAGACCAAAGATCTGCTGTCAGTGCCATCAAACTGAAGGTCTGCTGTCAGTGCCATCACTTTGAAAGTCTACTGTTGATATCATCACACTGAGAGTGTGCTGTTTAATGCCATCATAGTGAAGGTCTCCTGCAAATGTCATCACACTGAGGGTCTAATGTAAATGTCATCATAATGAAGGTCTGCGGTCAAAGTCACCGCACTGAAGATCTACAGTCAATGTCATCGCACTGAAGGTCTGCTGCCAAAATCATCACACTGAAAGTCTGTTGTCAATGTGATCACACTGAAGACCTGTTTTCAATGTCATCACAGTGAAGGTCTGTTGCCTATGTCATCACAATGAAGGTCTGCGGTCAAGGCCATCGCAATGAAGGTCTGTTGTCAATGTCATCACAGTGAAGGTCTGCTGTCAATGTCATCAAAAACAGTGATGGACTGCCAACACAAATATACAGTGTAATATGACATAAATAGTTATACTTGCCCTTGGTGACTTTTAAAATGAAAGACATGACTCTCAGCTTTATTATGACTTGCATGATGTGGGTTCAATCCCAGCCTAGGACAAGGAGTTCCTGGCCAGCACTGGTAGTTCTCACGGTCTGTTAAGCCTAGCCGACAATGCATGAGTGGTGCAGGCTCAATAACCAAATAATATTCCAGCAATGGGTGTGACATTTTTAACCTACAGTCAACCACATTGTTTTATGATATGATACAAACACCACCTGCCAACAACAGGGCTTCCATACAGAGTTATGCACAGACTTCATAACAATCACTGATGACTTAATTACTTTTACATACAGAGGATAACATTTCATTATTTTCTACTAGGAGAGGTCACAATTAACTTTTAAACAAATACGCCTGATGTATTTCACAGACGGAACAGTCTTCCTGCATGGAAAAGCTAGTGCTGGCTCAAGCACATGCTGGACTAGAGGGCTAATAAAGTGAACATGACCTTAGTGCTGATATGCCGGCTCTACTAGCATATACATGTACACCACCCACAAGTCACAAAACTGAAACTTCATATCACACTGACTTAATGTTTAAATAAAGCCATATCAAACAATACAAGTGTTGTATCATCTGAGCTATACTGACCCTGAATCCAAAGAATCATATGTATGTGCAAATGTTTATACGTGTGCGCATGGTCATTTTATATATGCCAACATCATCGTAGTTGTAATTCAGTTCATGTCAAATCCAAGATATACACTGTACATATCAGTTTTACACACATGAACACAGACTCACTACATGTCATCGGTTAACACTTGATAGACTTAACTGTGTTCAAACCAAAGAACAGGACTTTCAAAGTCACGTTGTAAGTTTCAGAGAAGAAAGCTGTTAAAATGTGGTGTCAATTCTAAACATATGGCAATGCTTAACTACAGTGACGTCTGCACTCACAGGCCAACTGAAATTCAAAAATCTGGGGAAATTATCAAAACAAATCCTGTGAAATTCATTGGCTGAAAATACTCACTGTATGTGGCCGCTGGGGTTTCGTCTGGCGAAAACAGTGTGAAATCCCACATTCAAATTCCACTGTGCCATGCCATCTGTAAGGAATATGACACCACCATATACAGCCTGTGGGAAGCGACCCAAAGGGCAGTCTGCACGGTATGTCAGCTCGGAGACCGACCTGAAGAGGTCGACCACTCTAGGCGGCCGGAGACGGTCGGCAACTAGCTTCCTTCCGTGCTTTTATCATGCAACACATAAACTTTTGTCTGCCTAGACACCGAACAATCACTGCTCGCTTTTCATAAACCGCTCCCCCGAAAACGCAGAGATGAATAGGATGCAGCGACACATTTCTGCTAACAGCGACCTGCAGCTGTGGAAATCCCGCTATGCTGTCGTCCTATACGAAACCGGTGCGTTTCTGTCTGTTCCCAATGCACTGGTTAGACTAAGCCTCTTGTCAGCTATGAAACGAGCCAAGACTGACGTATTGTGTGTTCTCGGACAGTAGACTGCTCAACGGTGCGCACTGCTGGCACTCCTTTCTTTCTCCATGTCCGTGAATGCACAACGTGTCTGTCAGGAGTTTTAACGCCAACGTCTCGGCCAAACCACGTGACGGGGTTTCCGTTCTAATTTTAACCTTTGTGTGCTACCCTCCTTGTTACAAGCCGATTATCACAAACGTTACGATAGATTTGGCGAGACATGGTGAAACAGGGTTTTAATTAGTTCCACCGGGCAAATGATGACATAACAAGATGCAAACGAGGGATGCGGGGGAAAATCAGTCTGTGTGCACTGATCAATGCAGGTCACCAATTTCCCCGACATGCGTATTAAAAGACAAAAGACTGCGCGCCGCGGATTTCCTGGTTAGTTTATTGTACATAAAACCATGTGCATAGGCTCACGCATTACGCAAGCCGTGACACAAGTGCACATTTACTAAATTCCAGCATGACGTTCAACTAACAGTATATCGTGAGGCACCCTTACATGCACATATATCTATCATCAAGTGTATATATTACTTTGTCGGTATATACACATGAACATGTATAATGGAAGTATATATTATTTATAACAAATATGCCTGTAAACTCTACATGTATTTGTGAAACTCAAGAAAGAAAATGTGTGACAGGTAAATCCTCTTTTAATCTTATGACAGAAAATCGTTTACGCAACACTTTAAAGCAACTACAGATTAATCCACAGGCATGTTATAAGAGAAATAGTCTTTGAGAGTGGCATAAAACACCAATCAAACAAATAATTGCATGGGCTTTAAGATAATGCATAAGGCAATTATTTAAGGATGTTCCGATAGATATTAAGTGCGTGGTGACCTGTGTGGCATAGCAAGTCCTAGGATTGTGATGTCACTTAGAGTTTTCCTTCTTTCTTTCAAGTACACACAGCACTTCTGTGTTCATATTTAACAATATCATTATATCAGGGAGGTTTCTAGCCACTTTCCCCATCGTGGTAACCACAATTAGAAATATCGGAAAACTGAGGTATAGACAAATTTTGTACTGAGTTTTCATGAAATAAATTGAGAATTCAATATGTTTTGACGAAAGATATTAAACTTTCTGATTTGTTCAAATTGAGTTTCTGAAAGAACATTGGCTAGAAAAAAAAAACTGTTATATGGATGTAATTTATCCATGTAACAGCCATTTTGGCAACATTCCAGCCAGAATATCGCAGTAATTGATGATAACATACATCAATGCTTTCATATGAAGTCAGAAAAATTTGACCTATATAATCATACTAGGATAATATTTTACAAGATAAAATAACAGCAGCCAACCTATAAAATATAAAAACATCAATATATTTAAATATTTTCTAGAAAATCTTTGCAATGGTCCTTATCACTGATACATATACCTCAAATACTTCCTACATATACTTTAATCATCCGATTCTAGTATCGTAAGATACTGGTAAATTTAAAGAAACTCCCTACAAATTTGAAGTTACGGTGAGTAAACCAACCATTAAAAACTGTATTTGAGTGTATCTTAGTTGATTTTTTTAAAGATTTTTTCAGCAAATACATGCAGTCAAATGTTTTGATTGTATAATGGGGTTTATGGACCATTGATGTGTATCAAGTCACATTGCAAAACATTTTGTACATTTTTATGTTTAGGTTTGAATAAAGTTCTTGTAGGCCATATTCCTGTAAAGTGTTAATGTATGGAAAAGTTAATATGACATTAAAGTCCTGCTTTTTGGAGAGAGGGAAAGGTTGGTGTGATGTCATGGTTGACACACATTATCAATATGGTCCATGAAACCCACCATATAATCAAAAATTCTGACTTCATTTAATTTGGTAAAAAAAATCTGAAAAAATTAGGAAAGGTATTTTCAGATTCAGCTTTTACTGGTCTTTTTAAGCACCTTAACTTCATTTTGTGGGGTCTTTCCATTCACCTAATACACACTCATTAGCAAGGTTGAGAACAAACTCACTTGGAGAAAAGACCTTGACATTGTGTTATTTTAACATAAATGAATCCACAACAGATACCCATATGGTAATCATGTATATACAATCATGTGGATATATCACATTTGTGGATAACAAGGAACTCAAACTGATTGTACAATATTCATGTGCAGTATTTTTATTTCAGATCAGATATATATGGCATTTCCAGGATAGAAATAGAAATGATGGAAACAAAAGCTGTATGACTTTCTATTTTAAATCTTACTTTTACACTAATATGTTTCTAAAACTATGTTGTACAAAGTATTTTAATCTCAACAATGTTGCCCAATCATGGTTTGGATTTGACAGCTGGAGTAGCCTCCCTTACACAAGACCAAAAATGATCTCTACTTGGGGCTGAAGAATCTCAAGCTCAAACGACCTATTTGTAGTATTGGGGGAGTGATGTTTAGGGGCAGTTTCATCATAGTTTGCTCTGACAGTCATACACTTCTCTCTCATCCAAAAACTTAACACTTGGGCATTACAAGAACAAGTATGGCCAATCTACTTTCGCACAACATGCAGTTACCTGGGTGTTCATTTTGAGTCCCAAACATTGCAACTGCATTCACTGTAAACACTTGTCACTGTCAGGGTTGGCTGATTTAATGCAAAGTTACTACATGACTTCAGGGCAAAGTCAGGATAATCATACATTTGACAAATTACAGATGGAATTATCCAGAATTCAAATGTATGATACAATATTAACTATACTTGTACACAGATGAATTTTTGGGCACTCACTTGCTCACCATATATGTACATGTACATAAATGAATTTTGCAAAGGTAAGTGGTTAAGCAGAACTTATCTTCAACAAGTTTGTTAATGACGACTGTGTTAATTTTAATATTATTTCATCATGTATACATATACCATGGATTTTATAAACTTTAAAAATAGGATATTTCATTACCACACACTGAGTTAAATTACAAGAACATTGTAAAATTCTTTAGAGAATATGTACAATTAAACATATTTTACACTCATTATCTTTTCCTTGAATTTACAGGAGCCAATGAAGTAACAGTTCAATGAAATACCCCATTTACATTGTACTATTTACATTATGCTTGCATATTTATTTTGACTCATGGATATCATTCTAACAAAGTACAAAAATGTGTGAATTCAAAATACTGATATTTAAAACCTTTCCAGCAGATGCAATATTGTTCTGCATTAAATACATCATCTTTTCTTCTTTTATAATTTTATTACTTTGACTGGGAATCAACGTGATCTTCAGAGAATTTCACTTGTGTGAAGTGACACACATCAATATTTTCACCTGCAAGGCGAGCTCAACATGTAGGTCATATTGATGGATCTCAAGCAATCTTGTACAAATTCATGGAAAACGCTTTTCTTCCACTTTATTTTGAAATGGGGTGCCGAATTATGTCATATGTTACTCAAGAATATTTCACTTATGGCAGCAGCCAGCATTATGGGTGGCAGGAAATTAGGCAGTGACTGGGGGAACCCATGACCATTTACAGGCATGCTTGGCCCTAAGAACATTGATGACTGATTTTATCTTTTTTTCTGAGCAAGGGCCCCAGGAGCCATGCCAGGAAGGTACAGAATGTGACGGTTTCCTGTTTTTGAGTAGAGCTGAACCTACACTTCTTGGCCATGATCCAGTTTTATTTGTTTATTATTAGACAATTACACTGTATCAAAGTGTGTCCACACATACCTCACCACTACACAACACTGTATATATGTAAGATAAACTACGCGTTTCACAGTGATAGCCACGGTTTTCAACAACAGACAGCACAGGGTAAGATATATGTATATAAATACATGGATAAAACCGCACAAAATAGAAACTTGTCCTAGTACATATGGAACAGGTGCTCTTGTCAGGGCAGGTTTTCAAGACATCAACTAAAACAGGAACAATCGGACATCCTGGTAATAAGTTGGCTTGGTCACAACTTCTTATAGCCATGTCCCATGTCAAAGTGCATAAGCATCTCCTGTCTTTCTCGGTTTTAACACAGAGGGGAGTGCAGGTTGGCAAAACTGTCACAGAGGCTTACACGCATTCATTCCCATCAGGTTTCTTCCATGGCTGCTCTTTTACGTTTTCGATAAGTCTGTACCAGCGAGGAGGTTGTGATTTTTTCCGTTTCCCTCGACTGCCAGCGATGGAAATCATTCATCGAAAATTGTCCTGTTTTGAACAACATCCGCTCCATATCATCTAGCTTTTCAATCAAAGGTGTTGTGTCTGTGTTAAATGAATTCTGAGAGGAGTCCATTATCTTTCTGAAGCGACCCTGAAAGGCCTGAAAACAAGTGAACAAAGATAAAATAATTAACTAAAGGCCTCAAAAGCCCACATTAAGACAAGGCTGGAATTTTGCACAAGTGCAAATTTGCAACAGCTGCAACATCCTCCACATACTAAGGATTTTGTGTGGTGTTCTACTCATTCCCCTTGTTAAAGGATCAGTGTCCAGATTTTGCTACTGATCCTAATTATAAAGATTATAACCTGTTTACACAGTATATTTCTGGGTGGGCTTCGGAGAAAGGTAATAAAGACTTCTTGTGTAATTAAATCTGAAAACTGCAGATTTACTGCCCTAGCTGATATCCAGATCTCCAGTCGCCAGCCCATTACCCCTCAGAGGATGGCATTATATAGATGGCCAATCCAAGGTTGGCTGGGCTATATATAAAATTTATAGCAGCTCGTACAGGTTGGACATATATGACGAAATTGGGCAGAGACTACCAAGTGGTGGTGGAAAAATGCATAAAACCAGCCTTGTTGTCAAGTGATCTTATGTGTTAGATCAATGCGCACTTTTTAAATATTTTTGGATCTCAACATGACAATATATACTGGGGTCTCTAATTATGAATAAATACTAAATCTGGACAGTACTCCTTTATGCAAATGGCCTATTTGAAAAGATATCAACAAATGGCTACAGGCCAAAACTTAACCAACTAACTGACAAACAAAACAGACAAAACTTTGGACGACTTTTATATGGTCCCAATTTTCGTTCAGGATTAATTGTTCCTCTTTCTACCTAATGCTGAAAGTTCTGTTTTGTGTTTTTAAGCTTGTTTGGAAGACAAGATGATATAATACTAGAAATGTAGAAATGTAAGTTTCAGTGTTGGAAGTAACATTTTAATATTTATTATCCTCCAGAAATGCACTTTTAGGGAATAATTTTAAGTCATTTACAGAATTTGATGACAAAAACATGATTATATCACTTAGTCCTAGATTAGACTGACCTTGAGAAGACACCTTGCTATGGCAGGATTCTCAGGGGTCTCAAAGTTCAGTAACTTTGTTCCAAAGTTGTAGTAGCTGGGCACAAGTTTATGAAGGTTTACTACAGTGGGGTCAGCCATTAAAATCTCTCTGTAGCCCTCTTTGTAATGCTTGGGGACATCAACAGATATGATATGTCGGTTGCGTCCGTGCAGAGCTTTAGCCATCCAATAGGGCAGCTCCAGTTTAGTGTTAGCTTGGAGATTTTCACTGTCTGAGCCGACATCAAGATATCCTAAAAATAAAACATGGATTATAAATTATACAATAAAATTCGAAACATTTCATGTTAAATCTATAGTACCTATGGTAGAGCATATGCGGTGCCATCTTGTAGATTACTGATTTGATGACCAGTTCAGCGAAGAGAGAAATACAGAAGTTCAGAGAGAGAAATATTACACAAAGCATGGAGACATGGGGAATTTGGCAATGGAAAAGACCATATGATATCACTTTAAAATAAATATGGCATAACACATCCAGGATGGCAACATGGGTACACGGCCTTATATTATTGAATACCACTTTGACAGCCAGTTTAGTTAGCTAGAGAAATACATAGACCTTACACAGACGTGAGATAGCAATCAAAGAAACCTAGATAAACGAAAGATAGCCAGAGTCTTATGCCTATTAGCGAGCAATTTATCGGTATCCTACAGGCAGTCTTTAGTAGCATCTGTGTTGTTAGTAATTATTATTTGTTTATTTGATTGGTAGTTTAAGCCATGTTAAAGAATATTTAACTTATATGACAATGGCCAGCATTATGGTGGGAGGAAACCTGGCAGAGCCCGGGGGAAGCCCACGACTATGTGCAGGCTGCGGGCAGACCTTCCCATGTATAACCAGAGAAGAAGCCAGTGTGAACTGGACTCCCAAGTGCAGTGGCCCTTTACCGTAGTATATGGAGAGCTTTTTCACTGTGGCTGTCACCTGAGGCTGAGGTGGCAAGTTCGCATGGATCGCTAAACTTGACTGGTATGGCCTCAATTTACTCCCATTTGCAGAGAGACGCCCACAACTGTAGTCATCTATCCCCATGTGGAGGTCCTCCTGTTTGCACAGCTATGTCAACCACATACAATCTATATCATCCACAGATGAACTTCAGTCTTCATGCTAACGTGTAACGTGTGTTCTTGTTGTAGTCATTCTTACCCATCCTGTTGATCGTCATGTCTACTTTACAAGGAACTCGTTCCTGGGTCGTTAAGATATCTTCAATGCTGAAATAGTCTTCAAGGTGTACAGCTGCTGATCGTTTTGAAGACATTTTGACAAACTACAAGAATGACTACTCACAAAATCGCTACCTCATTCTCTTTCCACTCAATTTCATCTCAAACTTCCCCGCCAAATATTTACGTTGACAAACCCGAAAGTAGTTCTGACGTCATGTCATTCCTATCTAACCTACATGCAACGGTACGCCCACTTGCAAAAAATATCACCTCTACTCCACTCATTAGTCATCTTTATCAACATGGATAACACACTCTTCGCTTTATTAAACTTCGTTTGATACTAAAGTCGCATACCAGTCTCTTATTATTATCTGATTGAACCATAGAACGTGAAAAGCTTTGCGACTCGTGATAAGTCTGCTAAACAACGCTCAATGGTACAGAATGTGAAACGAGAATCATTTAAATCAGTGCGCAAGATCTCTCAAGAGTACGACTGTCGATAGAGGCCGACCATTCCTCATTCATTTGCCTTTGACATACACTTAGTCTACCCTTTCAGCTAATAACAACCCCAAAACCGTATCTTTGAAATATTCCCATAATATCGATATCTGAAATGAATAATCACCTTACATAAAAGCTAAAGAGATACACTGGAAAGTGGTACTACTTTTCTGTCGTTAGCACTTCCGTCTGGAAACATCGGTCTTGTTTACAAGTAAGTCATCTCAGAACAAGTGCTTTCTGATTTCCTGTTTGTGTAGCGAAGTTGGATCTGATTTTTGGTAAGAGAGCGACAAAGGGAAAGTTAACAATGCCAGTGATAATACTGGACCGAATTCCGCTGCCAAGTCTTCAAGCTTACACAGCATTTAGTGTCCTTCTGTTGTCGTGTGCCTTATTTTACACCCATCAGATTGTGAGTAATGTCGAGACAGACATTGCCAACAAAATGCCACCGGGAAGTCAAACTGACACTCTTGTGGGACCGGTGGCCGATATAGGAGGACAGCCTGGACAAGACATCGATCAATTAATTCAGGACAGGGAAATGACTGAAAAACCAAAACCTGAAGTTGAAGAGGAATTTACTTCATCGGCAGATCCGTTTCGACTCCCAGGCAAGGGAGACAACCCCGATGTCTCTGAAATGCCCGAAACTGATAATATTGGAATGGCAGAGTTTGACGAACCTGTTAACTTAACTCTCCCATATGACAACTACGTAGCCAACGTGTTTTATGTGATGACAGTCGAGATTTGGTGTGTATGGGTAAGTATTATTATTATGGTCCCAGCTATCCAGGGTTGGGTTTGGGTGGGAGGCCTCCGTGGCTCAGTCGGTTAACGCGCTATCACAGCACATTGACCCGAAGCCTCCCACCAATACGGTCGCTGTGAGTTCAAGCCCAGCTCATGCTGGCTTCCTCTCTGGCTGTATGTGGGAAGATCTGCTAGCAACCTGCGGATGGTCGTGGGTTTACCACGGGCTCTGCCCGGTTTCCTCCCACAATAATGCTGGTCGCCATCGTATAAGTGAAATATTCTTGAGTACGGCGTAAAACACCAAACAAATAAATAAATAAATAAATCCAGGGTTGGGTTTCAGTTTCATGCAATTCAGGCACACTGACTGATTACAAAATGTTGCACAATTGTGTGCAAAGATGGGAAGGAGAGAAAGCACAATGTATATTTAACACCTGTAATTCAGTGAGCGAGATGATTTTCCTCCATATTTAACATTTTGACCTCTACCTTGTCAGTCAACATTTGGCTTGCTATCAATCCTTTCTTGTGCACGCTACTCCCAGCACACTGGCCTAGCGAGCCGGAGCATCAAAAGTTGGATTTAGCCAGTAAGCAGACAGATATTTATTTACATAACTTTTAGGACAGAAACAGAAATTGTTTTGTCTCTGCTGAGCAAACATTTGATTAATGCTTGAATAGCCTTTAATGATTATTTACTTTGCTATGGTGAGATTACATGGCTTCACACACTACAAGGACTAGACCTAGATGTATAGATGTGTCAACGGTCAGTGATAAGTTTAGGACTGGTTACTTGTATGACATGTGTACCAGGCACAACTACAGTGTTGAAGGTATACCGTGTCATGAAATCTTTGCACGACGTAAAGTTGATGCAGAATAATATTATCAAACAAAGTGCAGCTACAGCCTTCTGAACAAAATTTTGCACAGTTACTTCCCTTTTAGCACTCTTTAGTGTTAAAGTCTGGGTTTCATATATTTAACTTTTCAGAATTTGTATTACATTTCGCGAGAAAGTCTTCTTGGAAAACGACACCAAAGTGCATAGTGTTAGCCTGAATCGAAATCCAAGGTGTCTCACCCACACTCCATACTAAGACCCTGGAAAGTCTAGGGATGTGACAGATAATAACACACTCATACCCACTTAATGGAACTTGCATGTATAACATAGTGTTACCAAAATATGTTTTACCAGCTGATATTTTTTTTTATTGTTTTATCTGATTTAGAAGATTTTTAAATTTCTTTTTTTGGACAAATTTGTACATATCCAGAAATGAGGCTCAAAAAGACTTGTATAACGCGTATTTTCAAAAATACATTTTTACAAGTACAAACGCCAGCTAAAAATTATGAGCACAAATTATATTCTGTATGTATCATGTATTATGTGCCCTTTACTCAGTCTAAACCACGCATTTCCAGCATGATTAAAGGAAGTCAATTTCTGGGTCTCTAATTTATATATATACTTTTGGAAGCTTAAAGTTGAAAAGAATTATATTTAGGGTACAAGTACCAAAACCGCTTTAAAAGTTGATCATTCTCATAACCTGTAAATTAATCCTCAAAGGCTAAAAAGTACAGTATTCAAACTACAGTATCAGTTAACAGATTTATGAAGAGAAACATGGACAGATACCTAGATTGATGTTCCTTGATGATTTTTTTATGGTATATATTGTGACCGTGGAAAGCAGTTTAAAATATGCCGTGTTTTTCTCAGTGTATGATAGAAATGATTTTCAGGAGTTTTCTCATGCAAGTCAGCTTGCAAGACTACTAGACTTTGTGCATTTCCTTGAAGTCAGACCAGTAGGATGTTGTTGTTGTTTACCGAAGATGACAGTGAAATGAAAGCACCTTGGGTAAACTGAAAATCCTAAACATTATGACTTATCGTGTATTCTACAGGTGGGTGAATATGTCCTTTTCCCTGAAATATGCACTTTTCTCTGGTTGTACAAGACAGCTGGCCGGCCAGTTGATTTAACAGGTACCGGTAGCATGTGGCTGTGCGTCCAGTTCTCTCCTGTTCTTTGACACTGCTGATGAAATTATTGTTTTCAACACATGATGATTTTACTACAACCCCAGTATGGTAGGATGTGATGGTAGATTGTGAAAGCTACCCATCCCAAAGACAGCTATTTTAGCAATTAACGTGAGTGGCCATCTCGGCTCATCATCAGTCATCTCATATCCTCACAGGCAATCTTCTCGTCTCAAAGACGGGTGACTGGCTAACATTATCCCAAAGAGTGTCAAAATGTGGATATTTACAAATATTTCTGGCTGCCAAGACATAGGTTATACATTACAGATAGTACCAGGTTGATTACAGCAACAGAGATAGGTGTGATCAGCCAAATGATTTTGTGTTCAGGAAAGCATGCATCACCTGTTAAATGTATACTGACCGAATGAATGTCAGAAATTTAACGTTGAATCATTAACAGATAGAGCTTCACAGATTATTTACTTGTGCTGTATTCTGTTCACTAATTCCTGGTAGCTTCGAAGTACTTGCACTCATTATGTTTAGAGCACAGAGTTACAGCAGTTGACATTGCAAAATGGTGTAGTAAGTCCAGAGTTCTTCGCACTGAATCCTCAATACATGTACCAGGCATGTAGCGACAGTCCAGACCCACGGCAACTAGAAAACCACAAACGCGGTGGTCTGACCTTCGTCCTGTACCCTCCAGCCAGCCCCAAAGCATGAAGCCCAATGTCAAAACTTCTAAATCCATGACCATGGCCATTACACTTGCCACCACAGCTTTGTTGGATTATTGTGTGTTGTGGCATGACCGCGATCCAGATTTGAAACTTTGATGATCTTTTACTAATATCTTGGAGTCTAAAAAAGATATCAAAAATCTGTGGGACCATTTTTTAGCTTAGATTTTTAGCTGTATTAGAAGTATTTCACCACACAACTGTCTCAAAAATAGAATGGGAGAAAGAGACCAAAAAATGTCTGGAGGAGCATTATATGTGATGAAATTCTTCATTAATTAGTTTGCCAGTTAATTTCGTCACAAATTGTCCCAACTCCAGTTAAAATGTTAATATATGCATCCCTCCCCCAGTGGCACCCCATTGGGATCATTGAAGGCTGATGTTTAAGTTAATAGGTCTGTTAGGGTAGCCTGCGCAAGCAGCCATGCACAGTTTGTGTCAGGAGGCAATACACATTGAACACAGATGTGTCTCTTCACAGCAGGTAATCCTCCTTCAGGGAGCTAATCTCCCTAATTGGGGGAACCAAGAAACAACAACTGTCTTGGTTCACAGCATGTTATACTTTTTGTCAGATTTTATGTATTTACTATTCGAATCTGGTTTTCATCTTTCAGTGAGAGGAAAGATAGGAAAATAGTGAATAAGAAAGTGAAATAAAAAAATTTGATCAAATTTCAGCCTTGAGATGTTCTAATATCCTTAAAGTGAAAGACAACTCATGACTGAGGCACTATTCATTAAAAAGACTATAAAATTCTGTCTTGAATGCAAAAACCCGTTTGAATTTGTATGAATTCTCTGCTCAATTAACTTCATTTAAAGTCCTGAATATTTTGCGGTCGACTGGGGATCAGAAGGCATCCATGCTGTCAAGCTTATGAGAGATTGACCAATCAGAGAGCTAGGGGATAACAACTGATATAAATGCTGTGACGTAAATGTCCTGAGTTGACTGTCAATGTAACATATAATAGAATAGAGACAGGACATTGTTTTAATGTTATATGTTTTGATTTAACAAGTACAAGCGTGAACAACACCGCAAAGCATTTCCAGACCATTGTGCTGTGGAGTAGGTTTCTTAATCATGTCATGTTATAAATTTACATATATACTTAAATTACGAACAGAACTCCAGCAGCTTACTACAGTCTCAGATGATAAGAGTGTTCTGCATTTGGAAGAACAGAATGGCTGAGCTTCATGCTAGTCAACTGAGCACGGTCAGATGTCAATTTCCACTGTCGTAGTAGAAATAATACTTCACCGAAATACATGGAAACATAATATTGTCCAACCTTTCTGTCAAACTTAACTTAGAACATGTGCTGTCTTTAACTTTAAGTTAAAAGGCGAGCATTTCTTACAACCATTCTACCCATCATTGTTACGGTCAATGTCAAGGTCAGTTAAGCATTCTATATTTAAGGAATGATCTAAGCGTGACCTCAGAATGACCCAGGTCATCCCGACCATCCTCATGTATTATCACAAGCTTGTAGACATACCTGTACATGTAACACAGTTTGACCTACATACATGTACATGCATTGTGCAAGCAACACACACACACAACAGTGTACATGTACCTTCATACTTCCCACCAGTATTTACTTGATGTTCGTGCATTGTTTGGTGTACATGAGAAAAGAATGTCTTCTATTCTTTGGAATAATTCTGTGGTCTGAATCATTTGAGTGTGCAACTAAATACATCAATGTAAACATACAGTGTATGTGTTGGCACCTTGCTTTTATTGTCAGCAGATGGGGCTATTCTTAAAAAACCTGTTTGTTGGGTGTAGCCTGACTCTATGAGAAAAAATATTGTCTGTTGGTATGGAATTGTTTTTGTTTTATTCCAGCTTTTTGAACGAGATAGGGGTTTTTAAGAATTAACATGGAGAAAAAAAAAAACAACTTTTGTCCAAAAATACCTATAAAAACTTTTTAGTTGGGCCTTTTTCTGGAGGATTGGTTGTGCTATGCCTGACGTACATATTTTTAAGGATTGAATGGGCACAGTCTTGGTGTAAACAAGCAGGTCCTTTACCAACTTCCAGCAGGGATCATCAAATCCTCATCCCCACTGTACTGAACAACAAAAAACACCAAATGTACACTGAATCATAAAATACGTTTTATGCTCTATTAATATTGCAAACATTAAAAAATGAACCCTGTACTTTACTTACTTTGTTTGTACACTTACTCAGCCCCTTCACACTTCAGTTCTGCTAGAAACACATGAGTAAGTACCCGTCAGACTGAAAAATAAATAAAAATATATACATGTAAATTACAAAAACTGTCTAAGGTTTTCGGTATATGAATGTGGGACCAGTTTTTCATGATCAAGGACATGCAATATGACAGTTGGTGTGAGAGTTGATCTTATTTATTTATTTATTTTATAATTGTGAATTGGAATATTGCTGGCAGACCTTCTCACATACGGCCAGACAGGAAGCCAGCATAAGTTTTGAGGCTTAGTGCGCATAGTGACCCAGGTCCCTCTCACCAATGTGATCACTGTGAGTTCAAACCCATCTCGCGCTGGCTTCCTCTCCGGTAAAACATGGAAAGGTCTGCCAGAAGCCTGCAGGTGGGTTTCACCCGGGCTCTGCCTGGTTTCCTCCCACTGTTATGGTGTAAGTGAAATATTCTTGAGAACAGCGTAAAACACCAATCAAATAAATAAACAACTAGCAGTATGATAACAACAAACTAGGCATGGTTCACTCACAGGACATTAACCCAGTTTTCTGTCAACCATGATTCAATCTAAACATAGCTTCTGCCATTACTCAACTCCTGTTTTCTGCCAGTTTTGACACTTCTATCTGGCACAAGCAAACAATAAATATTTTCATTTGAGCCAGAAATAATGGCTTCCAAGTTTTTTGCGCAGCGTTTTACCACAGATTTGCTTGACGAGTAAGCCGCGTGCCTCAGGGACGTACATGTAAACATCATTACCATATGTCTCGTGTATTTTTATTTGTCACCTGACACACTTTTTACACCTGGCTGGGCTGTGAGGTTCTGATTCATTGTGGGGTCTGACTCTGGCTGGTTTACAGAATGTGTGTGTGTGTGTAATATATATAATATATATGTAGAACAGCTGGCTAGAATTACATTGATGTACCTGTGAATGTGAATGTCCACCTTGTGTACATGTAATTTAAGACTGTGTTCAACAGGAATGAGATCATGCACTTTGTTACTGGTCATAAACCAAGAGTAGATCACTTTATTCCTGGCCTAGTGGCATAGACATCAGCCAGCAGTGCTAATCCTGCCACACAGACAGGTTATATGACTACAGTACTGCTGTGCATGTCGAGCCAATCATCGGGACACCAGTTGACATGGATATGTGTATTTATGTGGACCCTGTGGAATTCTTGAATGACTCCCTTGACTTGAACTTAGCGCTGTTAATGAGGAATTTTATGACAAGGGACGTACATCCAGATGTAGGTGATGGCGAATTCATCGCTGTCAAACAGGATGATAGCATGGATCTGCAGTCAGAGGAGATGAATGTGAACTGTTTGCGAGGATGTTTTAACATCTTCAGTAACATGTTAGCTGAGGTCAGTATAATGATCTTAAAGCTTAGAATTTAGATGTGGCACACATGCTGTTCATATTGTATGTAAATATTATATGTAATTGTACAGTGTGGTGTTTTACTTCAAGGTACATGTCTATGTAATATACTCTTTATTCCAAGTTACATGGACATTGATGTGCTTTACAGTTTTTGAGTTCATGGTGCAAGCACTGTACACATACATAAAACTGTTGCTCTGTGTCTCAGATTATGGACACTATTGTGCCATTTCGCATGTAGTGTAGGCTCTATGCTATCCATGTACCTGGCTGCTTGTACTATGGATTACGCATTTTATCCGTGTATTTTCAGACCTTAATCAACATGGCATTTTGTTGTCTGATCCTCCTGGGGAAGGTCATACAGAAAGTTGTGTTTGGGGAACTCAGAGTTAGTGAACTGCAGGTAAGGGTTGCTGAATCACTAAACATACTCGTAACTGTAGTTTTAAAATAACAGGCCACACTTAAACAAAGTACTTATCATGTGAAAGGTCATTCTGCACACTTATTCCAGATATGGTCTTCATTGTTATTTGGCTTTTTTTTTTCTTTTTTGGTTACAAGTGATCAAAATCGATATAAAGATGTAGTTGCTACAGTGGAGTATTCTTCAGTATGATGTTGAACAGGCTGAAGCACAGTGATGTCGCACATTCTTTTTAGCTGCCTCTCATTGCTATATGTCTACGTTTTGTGTAAATGTATACATGTAGTAAAATCCCCTGTGTCTGTATTTAATGTAAAAATGTAACAGCATGTTCAGCAGCTAAAAAAAGAATCTGTGCCTGTTCAACATGGCCCAAGAAGTCCACCGTAGCACTTCAATCTGTGTGATCATTTTTATCACTGAAAAAAAAAAAAAAATTAGAACCTTATTTGGAATGAGCAGGATGTGGCCTTTTAGATAATACGTACTTTGTGTAAATGTTGTTTAGTTTTTCAGTGTATTATTGATCTTCTTACGCAGGTGCCTCATGGATGATTCATACAGACAGAAGAAGTGACTTTTTATGTTACATGCAACATACACCAGATTGTAAATTCTAAATATGCTTGTATATAGGCCAACTCTACTTGTTAATTGTGACTCTCACCGTAGCCAGATATGGCTTCACAAAGGCTTTAATTTTGTCTCATTTGAAAACAAGATAATTAGTTAATGGTTCATGAAGTTGCATTCCATATGGCTAAGGTTTCTCTTGGCATAAATTTTCCTCACATAAATACATGTATCCCTTTCTTTAAAAATATGGTATGCCCTATTATTCATGAATATACATTAATATGAAGTACGTGTACAATATATGCATAGCCAGTTTCTCCCCACCGTAATGCTGGCCATAATGCTGTTGTATAAGTGAAATATTCCTGAGTATGCCGTAAAACACCAATGAAAGACATAAATAAATTATACGAATAGAACTACATTTGCATGTACTCCTCTCCGAAATCAGTACCAGCCAATCCTACAAGGAGATGTGCATATACCTATTGGAAGTTGATGTAACGGTTATTCTGGAGAACAAATATCCATCCATACCTTTACCTACATGTACAAGCGAATGATTGACATATGCTGTTTGGTCTGTATGTTTCAGCACCTGAAGGACAAGTTTTGGAACTTTGTGTTCTATAAGTTCATCTTTGTGTTTGGGGTGATGAATGTCCAGACCATGGAGGAGGTGGTGTTGTGGGTTGCCTGGTTCACCATGCTTGGATTCTTCCATCTCCTAGCCCAACTCTGCAAGGACAGATTTGAATATGTAAGGCAACCAACACAGTTCCTTTTCTGAAGTAAAACAAATTTAGAAGACCATTTAAATCAGGGTAACACTTGGTGCAATTTGTATTTATTGACTCATTAAATAGATATAGTATGAACTGGATTTTTTACGATTTGAACATTTTGACAGAATCAAATTAGTTATCAAATGTTTCAGTTTTACTGAATGTGGCAAGTGGGTGTGACAAATAGCACGATCTGAATGGGCTTAAAGACAAGACTTTCGGGAAATATTATCACTGACTTGGGTATTTTGAATGACCAATTTCATTGTGATGTTTAAATATACCCCAGTCGTTCAGTTATGACTGGTAATAAGTTCTGATAGGCCATCATTGAAAATATATTTGTTGGGCGAAACCAAGCCAACCCTTCAAAGAAGACCCTACTCAGTAGATTTCATTGGACTTTCTAAGGAATTTTTTTTTTTCTTTGCATGTTAATTTCTTTAAAATCCTTCCTATTTCATTAGCAAGAATGAAAATAGACTATAAAAAAATACTGACCAAATACCGACAACAAAGAAGTTTTTAAGGATGGCCTAGTTGCCACTTCTGGCCACAGCCTTGGTGATGATTCAGCTCCCTGCTGTTCACTGAAGCTGGTGACTAAAATTAGATACCTGTAGAGACAAAGAATGGTAGTGAGATACTGTGTCAGTTTTCATGTCAAACCTATGTCTTGCTTGAGAGGGAAATTACATGTTCAGAGAAAATGTATTTACATGTTCCACTGTTCAATAAAAATAGTGGATATTCCAGTTGGTGTTCATATTTTTCGAAAGTGCATTGTTTAAATGCAAATAAATCAGTTAGGCCATTCACAACCAAAGGAATCGTGATGATAGTGAAAAGAAATCTACAGTGGGTTTGTGTTTTGCATAACCTGAAAGTGACTCTTGTTTAGTTTTGCATTTCAGAATTTCCATTCAAACTTCCCAGCCAGTTTACATACATTGGACTGATGAAATAGTGACTAAAACTTATTTGTATGTTTTCATGACTCATATTATGGTGATTAGATAAAAGCACATGTATGGTAATGTGAAAATCTGGTCATTTAAATTTGTGAATTTTTATTTGACCTGACATTCATGTCCTCCCCTTCTTTACAGCTGTCCTTTTCTCCCACCACCCCAAAGTGGGTTCACATCAAACTGTTGTCGTTGTTGTTCTGTATCCTGTTTGCCTGCTCGGGGTTGATGTTGGTCTGTGTGCTGGCTGGTCTACAGGCTGGGGTCACAATCTTCTCCTTCATGACAGCAGAGGTGAGAAAAGACGGCACAAGATCACCCTTATGTTTTAGAATTTCACACTTTCTAATTGATGTTTTTCCACTGTTCGTTGTTGTGGAATCACTCTGTTCAAAAGGCCTCCATCTGATACCTCTTTTATTAAACTACTACAATGGTATGAAGGCACTGACTTAACCACTTTTTCAACTCAGGATTCACGGAAATTGTGATAGAGTGGAGAATGCCTACTGATTCTTATACAAATATTTTATCTGAACCTTCTTTTAAAATTCTTTTCTTAAAAAATTACTTTTATCTGCCGTCCATAATAATCATTGTTTAATTTTTTTCTTTTTTGCCCCAGTGCCTCCTTCTTGGTATTAGGTCACTTCATGTTGTAGTAAGGTAAGCCTTCTGTGTTTTGTCTTGTTTTTACTGAAAATGTTCTGTGTGGTTGACACAGAAGACCTTGTTGACAGTGTAACTTATTTTTACATTCAAGCACAAATCATTTACAATTTCATAGGGCTGAAAAGGCAGGCTGAACTTGACTCTAGGTACATTTCTGTCTGCAGATATGCCATACACTTGTGGGACATGAACTTGGAGGGAGTATGGGAGAATAGGTCCTTCATGGTTTACTACACGGAATTAGTTTTCGAACTGGCTGCTCTTTCAGTTGATTTTGCCCATCACCTGCATATGCTGGTGAGTGACTTCACACCTGTCTTTGTGTATATCTCATGTATTAGATATCTTTTATTAGGTTGTCTAAGATGAAAAAAATAGTTACTTGTAAGTTCTTAAGACTCAAGTTTCTTTTGTTCTTTTGAGCAATTTGTAGAAGGAGAATCTTGTTTACAGTTTATATACATTTATTTTTCATGAATTGTCTGGAACTTTGAGGCATGTGTTTGATGTTGATTGACCCTGAATGTCGGACAAAATTTCTAATTTTACTTTATACTTGTTACCAGCTGTGGGGGAACATCTTCCTGAGCATGGCCAGTCTGGTGATCTGTATGCAGCTGAGGTATCTCTTCCATGAGTTCCAGAGGAGAATCAAACGTCACAAGAATTACTTACGGGTCGTCCATAACATGGAGTCAAGGTATTTTTCCTTAGTGGACAAGTGGCAGTTGTCGAAGGACTGTTTTATGGACGAAACCATGTACTATGGATGAAAGCACAGGATTCTATTGTTATTGCCTTGTGTTTATGTGCCTGTATTGTGGGTAATATTGGGGTTTGGGATAGTCTGTCTGTCCATCTGTAAACTTTTTGACACTACCTCTATATCTACACAACTGCTACTGTAATTCTTCCACCCTTTCAAATGTTTGCAAGGTCTTTATTCAAGCATTTTCTGAAGGCATTTTTCTGATAAAACATGATAAAACTATACTTTTTGTGCAGCCCTGAAATTGACCATTCCAACCAATGTAGTTTTGTCTCCAAAGTCAAATTAAAAATGCGCATAAATTGCATGGAAATTTCTCTCAATGTGGTAAATTGTTGGACTTTTTGGCTCGCCTGAACAAATCTCAGCGTAGCTTGTGTCATATCCTGAGCGTTGGTGTCCATTAACAGGGAAAGCAATGTTAAATAAAATGTTAGGAGTTGTATCTTAAAAAGTACTGCTGCATTGAACTCAGACTTTGCACACGTGTAGAGCACAGTGACACGAGGGGGGTATTCCATCGTTGACTCTGTGTGTGGGTATTAAATACCATAAATTACTGAATACCTGACTTAGTGTACTGTGTACAGCGTGAAATTTTATTGGAGACTGAAATTTCTCAATGCAGCCGCGAAGCGATAATTTTGCGGTTCAGAAACTTTGTGACTGAAACCTTCACGATTTATGACTTCCCTCTCTTAGTCCAGCAGGGTGAAATCCTCAGCCTGCAGTCGTCAATTTGAATGTTTATCACTAATCAATATTTGCTTTCCTCCTAAAGCGATTCTCAAACCTCTTATCTTACAGAACAAATAGTTGATGGATAAAAGGGTGAAATTATGATTGATTTACATGTGTGTTGATCATGAACAAACACCAGACAACAGAATTATCTACATGCAAGAAGCCTGAGCATTCATTATATAGTGTAGGCACTGTTTATATTTGTTTCCTTTCTTCTCACAGGTTTACCATGGCATCAAAAGAAGACTTGGAGAAGAACAATGACGACTGCGCCATCTGTTGGGAGAGGATGGACGTAGCCAGGAAGTTACCCTGTGGTCATCTGTTTCACAAGTATGCATGACCCTAGCTAAAAGCACAAGCTTCTTTAGCGTCGAAACAGATCTATGCTGTTCTCTGACTAGCACTTAGTTGTTGTCCTATCTGATACAGTCTTGAGCAGTTTGTAACCATACTACACATCAACTGTCATGTACATGTGACAGAACTGTTTGAATGGCCGTCTTAGTGGGATTTCCTGGTGTTTTTGATGACAGATACTTTCATGCCATTAAACTTTTAATTGTAGATTTGTTTTCATTTATTGAGCTTAATGTACAAAGAGAAAAATCTCAAATAATAGGATAAAATAAAGCAACCACATCATTGTATTAGAGGTCTCAGCAGTACAGACCTGACTGATATAAATGTCATTGAGCACCTGATCTGACTCTTCTTGAGGATTACTTACATGGGGAAAGAAGTAGGCTGTGTAGAATCTTTAGGGGAGTCGTAACGATAAAGACAGCCGGGTTGGTTCTAGTATAGCATGCGGTATACATCTGTTTAAGTCAATCGCACAGGATAGCCTTGTGTTTTGTTGTGTTGTTGTAGTTCCTGTTTGCGGTCATGGCTAGAGCAGGACACGTCATGCCCGACATGTCGCATGGCGCTGAACGAGAGGCCAGAGGGCGATCCCAATGGCAACAACATTGATGGCAGAGGAGACGCTCCTAACAACATGCCACAAGCCCCGCCCGGCAACGCAGCCACTACGAACCATTTCTTTCACTTTGATGGCAAGTGTCAATTAGTTCCCCTTGGGTCTCAGTCATGGAAACTTATATCAGAATGGCAAATCAAGAGATCTGACAACCTCTGTACATGTACATATCTCTTGGCATGGGTATGTGGTTATGTTGCCAGGTTGAAAAATATAATTAAAGTTTACTAAAGCTGGCTGCAACTTAATAGAGGTTGTTAAAATTTCTTTTTTTCTTTGTTGTTCAAGAGGATCTTTATAGGTACATGTAGTTTGTGGCTTATAAAGGCTCTCAAACTAAAGAATTTGGGACAGGCTCACTTAACCTGTAGATGTTTTATATTGGCATAATTATCTAAAGTTTTCCATAATAAAGCATTGATCTTTCAGCTGTTAATGATATGTATCAATGATCAATTCGTTGACAGCTTCTCGTTATGTGTCATGGCTGCCCAGTTTCTCTGTTGAGGTCACACACACTCAGCTCTTGCCTGGTCAGCAGATGAACAATGCCTTCCAGACTTCCCAACTGGACAACATGGTGAGTGCACAGTGGTGACAATCACAGTTCTGTTGTCTTAACCCCTCTTCGGGGGCCTCCATGGCTCAGTTGGCTAACGCGCTATCGCAGTACAATGACCCAAAGCCACCCACCAATGCGGTCGCTGTGGGTTCAAGACCAGCCCATGCGGACTTCCTCTCCGGCCGTACATGGGAAGGTCTGCCAGCAACCTGCGGATGGTCGTGGGTTTCCCCCGGGCTCTGCCAGCTTTCTTCCCACTATAATGCTGGCCGTTGTCGTATAAGTGAAATATTCTTGAGTAGGGCATAAAACACCAATCAAATAAATAAATAAATTAACCCCACTTCCCTTCAACCCCGCTCCATCCCCCCACCGTACCTTTTGAGCTTTGGTGGCAGTAATCATGAAGGTTGTAGAGGATCACTTGCCTTCCACAATGAGCTTACTGCATCAGTGAAAATCATTTTTATTTGTGGAGAAAGTTAGTAGTGACAGGCCTGAGGCTCACTCATTGTCCTTCGGTTGTCTCCCCTTATGTAAAGTCAACACTGTTGAAAAATCGAAAATATGTTTAGCATGGCATTACTCGCAAACCAAATAATGGGAATAAGGCCTTGGTGGGCTCATAATGTCATTGGGTGTGAGAGTGCACTATTACTTTAACATAAACACATTGTTCACAGATGACAATATCTGTGAATAAACTGTCCATGAACATATTTTACTTGAACACATTGTCCATTCCACAGGCCCGTCAGGTGCAAAACGTATTCCAGCACATGCCCCTCAGTGTAATCATGGATGACCTGCACATCACCCGATCCGTGGATCACACAATTGACAACATTCTGGAGGGCAGGCTGGTAGCCCCAGCTGTAAGTCTTCCGCTCTTCATTTACATCAGTACTGTTCGCTGACGTCCTGTAATCCTTCACCCTTGTCACATGTTTGCAGGATGCTTGTTCATGAATATCCTAAGGCTTAAATTCAGTGTAGATTGATAAAATTTTGTGAAATCTTGAAATATGCCAAGCCATCCAGTATAGTTTTATATCCAAAATCAAAAGTAAAAGGTGCTCTTTGATATTCGAAAAAGTTGAAGAATTAGGGAATTTATCTCATGTCTGAAAAGTGTGTGACTCATTCCATTGCAAGATTTTAGAAGAAAAAAAAAACAGCATAGCAGAAAAGATGAGCAGTCTATAAATATATAAGAATATTTGAATTAATTCCAGTTGGTGCTTCGCTGTATATGTATATCAAAACTGAATTAGAATGAGTTTAGAAATTGTGGTCAAACAACTCGGTGATAGTAGACTATTAAATGTTTTCAGAAACCTTGTACGTGTTATGTTTTCTACCTGTACATGTATGTCCTCTCAAATGGTTGTGTGAACATGCCAGCCTTGTGTCTGCCCACAGACTGGTACATTTCCCGCTCGCTCTCCTGTTGACCAACCTGGCTCTGACACAGATACCCTCCCATCAGCCACGGATCAGGATAGACAGGTACGGCACCTGGTAAATCACAACATATATGATCTGCATGAAGCAATGGACATAGAAATATTTTGTATGTAATTTACTTTTCCTCAGTAGTATGCTAAATGACTTAAAATTTGGCTCCAAAAGTGCATATTTAGAAGCCAATGAGTTTCATGAAATTTGACCTTTAGCAGTGAAAAAAAGTCACGTTTTTGCCTGGTACGATATCTGACTACTTCTGAACAAACCTCAAACACTTTTCAATAGTTAGTATAACTCTCACAATCAGACAAAATACACAATTTAATCTTGAGGGAGATTTTCAGATCATTTTACTTATACAGTATGTTAAATGGTCAGTAATGCTCTAGGATAACCTTGATGTCAACACTGAAATTTTCTCACCATAAATGTTTATAGGATGATTATTGGATTTTAAAAAGTACATATATTCACCAATATAATCAATGCATATTTGCAGGTCATTTTTAAGTACAACTTTAATAAAATAATTTTTTTGAAACAAAAAAAAGGGGGAGGGGGAGAAAATAACAGACAGGATTTTTGGTACCGAGGAAAAATTAAAATATTATTATGTTGCCTCTGAATTACTAGATAGTGTTACCCTCTGCGGTGTCCAGGGCAGGAGCTGCTGCCTTACTGGCCGAGACAGGGCAGAGATCCAGCGAGCAGTATGAGCGTGTGTGCCCTGAGCTGACAGCAAGCACCGAGGTTGGTTCTGACCCAGCCACGTGTAGAGGTGTGTCCAACCTGATGGAGAGGGTCCTGGAATCTGACACAGACAGTAACACAAAGTAAGCCCCCTGATGGTAAAATTACATGTATGCTTTTTGTGAAACCCTGAAATTGGCCAACCCAACCGATGTAGTTTTGTCTAGGAAATCTAATTTGAAAGGTGCAGAAATTGCACCAAAATTTGCTATTTAATCTGCACAACGGATTAGGAATGGGGTTAATGTAGAATGAATCAAGTAAAGAGCTGTATCGGTTCACCTCTTTGTGCTGCCTGCTATGTCACAAGTGGTCACAATATTGGTATTTGACTTTCCCTGAAATCATGAGATATCACACAAGGGCAAGAGGACTTTGCAAGTAGGAGTAACTAATGTTGTGAGATAGATCAGCCATGTGTCGTAAGTAGGAAACAAATTAACTTCATTGGTCTTTCTTCAGGTCAGAAGAAAAATGTCTTTCTAAGCTCAAAGCTCAGTTTTCTTCACTTGTACACCTGGAAAAACTTGCACAAAGCCATCAACAGGTTTAGACCACATGAAACCTGCCATGGCCCTAAGAGAGATTTGTGTAAGCAGGCCCTATTCGCTATTATGAAAACGAACTTATTCTTGAGCATGAAGTCACATGTGGGAAAGGTCGTCAGGAACTTGACAGCGATGGGTGCTTTGTCCCAGTTATAGTCTTGTTTCGTAAAGACATGAAACTGACTCCCATGGTATAAGTGAAAACTTCTTGAGTATGACATTCCGATAAATGAATAAATGAATTAATTAGTTAACATTCTTGACTATAGCAAACGATTCCAGTCGGGTACTTTAATAGGTTTGCATTGCGTTCTGGCAGTGTACATAGAGGAGAAGAGATGTCCTCAGCCACGGGGAGCCGGTTCTCCAAGTCACCGTCCGAGCGAGAGACAATGTTACAGGACAGGAAGAATGCCCTCATGGAGCAAGCCAGAAGGTAACAGTAACAGGATGGCTAGTGTTACTTCAGCTGTAGCAGCTTTTATCCGTGATGTCAAGATTCACAAGGTTTTGTTCTTCTGGTATTCTAACGGAATGGGAAACCTATAACTGTTGTACAGGAGAAAGATCAGTTCGTGAAAAATTATGTTCAGTTATTTATGATTTACAGTTAATCACAATATTTCACTCGTTTTTTGTCACCAGAGATTAGGACTGCAGGGTAAATAGTTTGCAAAAAAATTCATGCAAATCTAGGAGATTTATTGTAATTTAAATAATTTGTAGGAAAAAGAAGAGAATTCAGCTTGCTGGTTTCTTTTTCCGAAGCTAATTTGCTTGCTCCGAATGACAGAAAATATACTTATGATTTATACAGTGAGACAGATTCTTAAATTCTAAACTTCTTATATATTCATGCTTTATGTCTTAGCATCTTTGAGATAGGAAATTCTTAAGCTGAATGAAAGTTACTTCATTTTGTATTATCTTAGTCTTGCAAGTTTTTCCTGTCATTACCAGGTTACCAGTAGCCCTCAAAATTAATCTGTTAAAAGAGGGTATAATAATTTGAATTAATAATAAGTTAATAAATTGTCAAATCAGAATACGGAGGTTTCAGGTGTTAGCACTTTCACAAGTTATTAATTTATTCACTACATTCTGTAAGGAGAGAATGGATGCAAATGAAAAACTTTATTTGTCCTAAATATAGCCCCTCAAAAAACCGCAATTTTAGAAGTAAATTAAGGTTATTAACACTACCGTACATACTTAATATTAAAGCACACTGCTTTATTTTACAGGCGGTATTTAGCCTTGGATAACTCCAAGTCGAGTCATGCAAATTCCGCGAGTGACTCCAACCCTGAGGTTAGGCTGAGAAGACGAGATGGGGGTGACCAGCGAGACCCTAGAGAATTAGCCTTCTTAGCAGCCCAGAGACGTTGGCATCAGCAGCATCACTGATACACAACACTTTCAGATAGATCTCAACATATTTTAAATTGTGGAAGTTGGTGTTGTTTTTTTTTTCTTAGTGTATAGAACAACAGACATATGACTGCGCATTGAAATACATTGGGAGCTTACATAATTGTCACAAGTGAAAAGCTGTACATGTATTTGTATTTTCTTAACATAGTAATCTATCAGGTTTGTGGGGTTTTTGTGATACAGATGTTTGTTATACTCCTGACATGATCTGCCTTCATAATTATATAACTACTGGTTACCCTGCAAGAAGGTGGTATTTAAGTTTGATATAGGTTATCACAAAAATGTTATTGAATTTTTTATTTTATTTTTTAATTTAACATTATCAGATTTAATTTTCTCTAGTTGTATCATTGCAGTTCAATGATGTGTAAAAAACATGTCAGATTTTGTTTGATCAATCTGTGTTTGCTGTTGCATCCAGCCACTGATAACACTTTGTTCAGGTTAATTGTTTTATCAGTCTTGTAAATGTTGAAGTACGTGTTTAGAATGAAAGATTATGCTAAAAATCATGAGAAAATCTGCTGAAGGGCTATCCATCATTTCTGTAGGATATTTTAGTATGTAACTGGTGCTCATAGTGTTGGCTTATTCCCTTCTGTATTTGTACTGTTGACTTCTCCCATGCCGTCTTACACTTGCATATACATATAGCTAGCCTGAGTATCAGTCCATTGCAGCAGTTTAGTTTCTTATTAATTGCGGTTATTTTTTTTTCACTAAAGGTGGTCTTGGGTTTCCTTCATTCTCTGGCCAGTTTTCTTCACCCCACCCCTGCATAATGCTGAAAGCCATTTTATAAACGAAATATTCTTGAGTGCAGTGTAAAACATCAGTCAAATAATAATTAAATCTGATTTAAGAGTACAATCATGCCTAAATTTACCGCTCAGTGCCACATTGTTTTGCTGTCATTTTAAACTTTCCCCAGCCAGACATTGGATTGGCTGACAACTGGTGTCATTGAACTGAAAAGGTATGCATTTTTTCATGATAAGATTTTGATTTCACTTTTCCATTTGGCATGAAAACAAAGTTTCATGTGATCAATTTTTGACAGGCTGTATGTTGAAGCATTAGACTGAAACAAAGGATGTCTCAGGCAATGGTATAAAAAGGGAAGCTCTTATTGTGTGTAGAACTGTTCATCACTACATTGTGTATAGCTGTTTATCACTTTGGAACTCTGTGGTGTAGATATGTTCATCACCACAAAACTATTCATGACTACATGACTGTTCATTAGTGCAGAACTGTTTACCACTGTAGGACTGTTCATCAGTGCAGAATTGTTTATCACTGTAGGACTGTTCATCACTGTAGGACTGTTCACCAAAGCAGAACTGTTCATCACTGTAGGAATGATCATCAATGTAGGACTGTTCATCGATGCAGAATTGTTCATAACTATGGGGCTGTTCATCGCTGTAGGACTGTTCTTTGATGCAGAATTGTTCATCACTGTATGGCTGTTCATTGCTGTAGGACTGTTCATCACTATAGGACTGTTCATCAACCAGTGTCACATACATTATGACTGCCCTCTGACCTTTTTTTACGTAGTACTATACTAGTGTAAATACCCTTGTGAAAGACAGATATGTAGAGTACATATAGGTTCCCCCAACTTGGACATCCTCAACATAGAATGAGCCTGCTGTGCTTTTTTTTTTGCCCTGTTTTGTACAGTTTGTACCTGTCCTTTAATGAGTGTCTTTTTGTGCACATAAGGTATAGTCTTGTGGGCAAGATACTCAAACATTAATTAAGCCTGTTCAAATTTGGTACATCCTTTGGCATGTTGTCATGATCTGATTGATTATTGAAGAGCATTGTCTTATATGTTTTTACCCATGTAAAACAGTTTCCTTTAGTTTGAGTGTTACACTTTGTATGTGCAGGGGTATATCTAGATATTGTGTATATGTACAGAAATGAAAGGGGTGCGAGGTGTTTTATGAACACCCAGGACAGATCCAAGTGCATAAAATATCTAACTGTTAGGCGGCCCCATAGAACATAATGGAGAACACACAAGAAATGTATGAAAGGAAAAATTATAAATGCGTGCCGGTCATATTGGTCTGAAAACAAGCATCACATTGTGGATTGAAATTGTTGTCTTCATGTTTTTTCAAATTTATATATATCTTACATACACAGGTGAAACATAGCTGAATATTGAAGGGTGTCAAATGGCATCAGTAAGAATTAGAGCTAGGCGTGAAATCGAGTCAGTATGGGGCAGCCTGAAATACACAGCATGGACTGATATGGGGTGTAGCAAAGAGCTAAACCCAAAGGTGTAATTTCCTTGAGATTCCTTATTTTTTAACATGTGAAAACACACAAAGGAGAAACACAAAGCTTTTTCTCCCTACATATAAAATGTTTTTCACAGTTTAAAAAAAAAAAAAAAGAAAAAAAAGGTTGTTATTGTGATTATTCAGACAAGGTTCCAGTTAACATGGTTAAGTTTTATAGAAATATTCAAGTGAATATACAATTATCTTTTCAAGGGATTTAATGGCATGAAAATCATTATATACGAGAAGAGTTGATCAGAACAGTGGTGGGTCCTGTGGCAAGATGTTTGGAGAAAACCATTGTGCATGAATACACGTTCATATTTTGTGTGTCTTTGTATACATGATTGGTCAGGTTTACATCTGACATGAAATGTACATACACATGTAGGTATCAAAACATCACTAGCTAGCAGGAGATAAATGCTGCCTGTTGATTGGGTCTGGAGAACTTTCATATATACACAGTTATCATATTACAAGTGCAATGAAAAATGCATAGACGTAGCAGGTCTATACGTATATTGTGAAAAATGAAGAGCAGTATTCAGTAGTTCTCACAATTTTGATTTTTCAGCCTGCAGTGCTACATCATGATAAAGCTTGTTTTTGTAAAATAGGTTGAACTTCCAACAAAAAAAAATTCTGCACGTCTCTCTGTATTAGGAATTACGCATTTTCTTGCAACGCACAAATTGACTGACATAAATCAGGATCAAATCAAAAAGGAAACTGTATTAGGTGAAATTGCCTTTGGCCAACCACAGAAAGTTTAGTTTCATCACTATATTAAATGCGTCCTTGTATTGTAGAGTTCTCATCACAGTATTTGTATCTCATACGAAGTAAAGCCTTGTAAAGTTTTGTGATCAGATTTATGTCCCATGTAAACAAATGGTTATAGCATTGTTCAGCATATTACTCGCTCAGCTCTAAACCTTATTTAATATTTGTATGATTTTTTATCTTGGTATTAACTTTGTTAAGTTTCGTCATTTGAAGCTACTGCCACCAAGACCTGGGGCGACTTTCACAAAAATCTGTAAGGCTCTTTTTGCGCAACTTTTCTCGTAAAAGACGTTGCCAAGGTTACAGCGCTTTAAGGTGATGCAATTTATGCGAAAAGTTTCAAGAAATTGATTTACGAAGTTTTGTGAAAGTGGGCCATGGTCTTTCCATGCCCCTCCATGTTTCTGTGTGGTGTTTCATAATGTAAATTTCTATACTTTCTTGTACATTGTGATTGTCTATAAAAACACCTGCCGGTCACTTTATTGGGCTTCTGGGAAATTTGTTACAGAAAACAATATGATACGGATGTAATAGGAAAGTTTCTGTTTGAACTCACCATTTCGGGATCTAATCGAGCAGAAAATGTAAATATCTGTTTGTGCTGTTGTTTTTTGTAGAAATAAATAGTGCGATATTTTAAAGTATTTTCATTTCTTGTGTTCAGACTTACTTTTTGAGGTGAAAGATTATTCGAGATACGATGGGATAATTTGTTAGTAAATTTGTATTCGCATGATTGTGATATCAAGATTACACCAACTTGAATACATTATATTGCAATTGTCTTTTGCTATGGAATTCAGGAGATCTGCGTACTCCTGGAATATTTACTCCATGTAGGCCTACATGTGCGGATTTGTTTCATTTCAGCTGTCATGAGGCTGAAGCTTTAAGCCGTTATGTTTCAGGTACATGGTAACGAGCAGCAGTTTTTTCCAGGTTCATAAGTTTCCTTCGTCCATGAACCCGCCTGCTGTCATATATGTGAAAATTCCTTGAGTAACACCAATGTAAAGAACAAAAAAATATCTACTGAATTCAAAGAGAGGAAAGATAATGTATGTTAACACGCTTCCCAATTTTAACGGTTGAGGCCGAACCTGACAAGGGCTTGGATCTTGGTCTCACAATTAAGACACTCAGTCTTTCAGACACGAAATGATATATCGCAGTATGGCTGCTATAGTCATTAACATAAGAAAACAATAAATACTTGTTTTTTGTTGTAACAACAGGTAGGTCATCCAAAACATGGCTTTAATCCTGTTCTCCGAGAGAAAATTGTCCATTACACCTTACAAGCCACTTTCTCAAGTCATAGTTCAACAATAGGGCCTACCAATAAAGCCATAGATACAGGGGGTGCAGTTTTAACTAATAAGTCACAAAAGTCAAAAGTCAGAGTCAATTGTTGATATTTTCTCTCATCTTTCCTTGCAGTTTAATATCGATTTTAACATTTCATGTACTGGGGCACAGTATTTCACTGACTGATTACATGTAGCTTTTTATATGCTCACCAGTAATGGCGATCGTATAATGGTATAGCGGTTTTGTCTGTTTTTGTGTCCCGGCTATATCGAGAATTCTTTTCCATGTACGGTTTTAATTTTTGGTGGATACATAGATGCAGATAAGATGTGTCAGGACTTACATTTGTCCATTTCTCCAGTTGCCTTTGTAACCAGATCGCCATTTTCCCTTAAAATACTGCATAAATACATGACTTCGTGCCCAGGCTATATCTCAAATAGTTTTCCACATGCAATTTTCATTTTTGTTGGATACATAGATACAGATGTGATGATATGTTGCGACTCATATAATGTGCATTTCTGTGGTTGCAGTGGTAACCAGACATCTCTTCCCCTGTACATACTTCATAAATACATGTGACTTTGTGTCCGGACCACAACTACAATTGTTTTCCATATTCAAATTTGATTTTGGTGGATGGTGAGATATAGATGAGGTGATGTGTTGCAACTCACATTTGGCCATTTTCACGGTTGCCATGGTAACAAAATTCCCACCATCACTACATATACTATATAAATACATATGATTTCGTCCACAAATCTAATTGTTTTCCATGTGTAGTTTTAATTTTTGGTGCATGCATGGATGCAGATGTGCTCATGTGTCACGACTCCCTTTTGTTCATATTTACGGTTGCCATGGTATTCAGCTCACCATTTTCTCTCTATATACTGTATCCAGGCTACAACTCCAATTGCTTTTCAAGTACAGTTTTCATTTTGGGTGGATGCATAGACACACTGATGAAGAAGTGTTGCGACTCACCTCTGTCCATTTCCATTGTTGCCATGGTAATCGGATTGCTATTTCCCTAATATATACACTATGCCCTTTTCGGCCATTGCTGAAAGCAATATTTCAGTATTTTCTTGGAGAACTGTGGAGTCTAGAGAAATAGTTCTTATAGTTTTATAAAGCTTACACCTCTGGTGACAAAATCTTTTTTGACTTCATTTTTACAATAACTGTATGTATAAATTACCCTATAAAAACTATTTTAATGATTGAAAATGTTGAAGATATACAGCAGTTGAGTAAGAACTTCATGTCTGGACCGTATTTAGTTTTAATTCTTGTTGGATACTTAGATAGGTCTACAGGTAAGACAATGTATCACAACTCACGTGTCAGTTTTCAAGGTTACCCTTATCCTTACATAAACTTTATAGATTCGGCAACTCCAATTGTTCGGCACATGGAGTATTAAATTTTGGTGGATACATAGATACAGATGTAAGGATGAGTCACAACTCACATTTGTTCCTTTTCTGAGATAGCCATGGTAAGTAGTTCAATATTTTTCTCAATATATGCTGTATCAATAGATACAACTTGAGATGATGAGGTGTCCTGGCTACAACTCCAATTGATATGTATGTACGCAGGGGTTGATTTTTAGGTAGATGCCTAGATACAGAGCTGATGATGGACATTTGTGTACATACTTCCATGGCTGCCATGATAATGAGTGCCCCCACCCCAAAAACCTTGCAACAGGATGAGAACTGTCATTCAAATCCACATATTTTTGAAACCATTTCTTCCCAAACCCATTGTTTAATGAAATTTTCATCACAAGCCATGAAGTACTTTCCCTCACAGTTTATACTCATTACAATGCTGCTGGTATTCGTTTACACATTTCAAACGAATGTATTTGTTCGGGCATATATTGTGTTCACTTGAAGTCTCATTTTTTTTCTGAAGTGACACATTTCGCTTGATTAATAAACTTTGTTGGACCACTTAGAGAATTTTTGTGAAGTTCGATTTATAATACTTTCTCAGTCGAAAAAATTCCTGAGCTCCAAGCGAGTCAGCAAGAAGTACCATCTTTGACACAAAGGTAAAAACTACTGTAAATCTTCAACCTTTTCAGCCAATAATGCGCTCTTTTTAGTGGAACTTATGTATACTAGGATTATGAAAAGGATGCTAAAAATGATTTGTTTGTGTGATTAAAGATGCAAGCTTCATAAATCTGTGCAAATTATTTCTCCACACCCCATAGTTCTGTTTCATAGTTAATTATTTATTTCACTGGTGTTTTATGCTCTACTCAAGAATATTTCACTTCTACAACTGCAGTCAGCATTATAGTGGGAGGAAATCAAGCAGAACCCAGGGGAAACCCATGGCCATCTGCAGGTTGCTGGTGGACCTTCCCCCATAAGATCAGAGAGTAAGCCAGCATGAACTAGACTGGAACTCACAGCAATTACATTGATGAGAGGCATCTGGGTCATTACACTGCACTAGCCCTCTAGCCCCCTTGGCTATGGAGGACCTAAGGATCACTCATCATTCTGACTGTGAAATGCTACATGCAAATGAAATCTCTACTTCGATTAAAGAAAACAAATAACAATTTTGTAGTTAAATCTGTACAATTTTATTGATGGTACATTATTAGGAATTGATCGTATTTATACACATGATACATATGAAATGGTGCAGACTGTAGGTTCCCTGCTCCTCCATTGTCTCCCGGTCAACTGCCACATTGTCTGGAAACTTCAGAATGGGTTCAATCTTCACTAAAACGAAATGAAAATTTCTTACATACAAACAACTGTATAACTTTAGAAAATGTAACAAAACATTCCAGATGTATGAAGTTATATTCATGTAATGATTGTCAGATCTAAGATTTCCTACATGATAAAGTTGCTCATTTTGGCTGATTCTGAATGTTCTACTGATGCTAGAAAGGTGCTTTGTCATTTGTTGAGAAGGTAGGACATGTTAAAAACACAAACCTGTCAGAAATCAATCCAGCTCTTAACCAATGAAGTTCATCACCACCAGGTGTAAAACAACATGGGCAAAGATGAAATCAGCAAAAGCCCTCTCAGGCCCAATATTCTGGAACTCATTTTTATTCTGTGGGTTGACTTGTAGCCTCAAACATACTGAAACACACAATAACAGGGAACATTTTGATGATGTTATACTCACTTTCAGGCAAGTCACAATGTTAAATGGATATAAAGTGGTTATGTCTATAATATGTATACATTCCTATGGCATATTTTGACAAATTGACAGTTCTTTGGCCCACAATACCAATACACTGCTCAAGAATATTTCATTTTTACAATGGCTGCCATCATTATGTTGGCAGACAAAATTCATATTGCTACTACAATCAGTGTTTTAGCCAATATAATATCCCGTAACTGTTCAAAGTGATTTTCATGTGAAAGAAGTCAAAATATGATCAGAAATAGAGTTGGAAACTACAACTACACACCTTGCAGAAGACCAGGCCCTCTTAACGTAATGAGTGCGTAACTACCATGGCAACCAGGACTGGAGACATTACGTCCCCATGGCAGATACGTGCTTGTAACTTTATGAGGGCATTGTGCAAGATGGCCTAGGAGTGCATAGTAGAGTATACTCCACAAGTATATTCCCCAGGCTCTTTATTATTTCAGCTGTGTGTTTTTAGCACACCAAGATCTTATTTCAAGTTTGAACTTTGTGTGGGAGTGTCACTGCATGCCTCAAATACGAAGTGTCATCTTAGATTAGGTCACTTCAATTAAATTAAACGTCGATAGTGGCAATATTTGACGATCTGTTAGTGAATGGCCCCATGAAAGCTCTGAACTAACCAGTCCTCCCCAGTTCTCAGTGTGCTGTCCTCAGTGTAAAGATGTTGTCAGCAGTCCATAGTTTTTATCCAATTCTAAATCCAATATATGTCAGTTTAGTGATATGCTTTTCCTTGGAAACATGCACTGGACCAAAGTTTGTCCCTGTGCAGGACTTACACATATCATCAGCCATGTCTGAATATCCTGTATAATCGCTTGGCAATACTGGAGTGGAGACAGCTGGTTACGCGTCCTGCTTTTTACAAGTAGGCCTCCATATGGGGTAGCGTAGAAAATCATGAATTTCCCGGATTTGCCGAGTGATTATCAGGAAATTCCAAACACTGGACTGAATGATGGATGAGGCTTGTAGGTCTAACACAAGATTGCTCAGACAGTGCAATTTGCAAACAGAGATGACCCAGTCGCCAGCAACGTTGAAATTCCACACCTAAGACCAGACATTATAACATAATGGGGATTAACAGTCTGCACAACAATAAGCACTCCATCAACCTCTAGCTGATCAAATCAACACTGCAACATCTCTCCTTCCTTTTTATGTGACCCGAATAGGTGGATTTTGTAAAAGACGACGATCTTTAAAACAGTTTGTCTCTTTTATGAAACCTTTAAAAAATTTTTAAAAATTTGTATTCCATACAGTTTGTATAGCTCTTTTATTTAAAGGTGTAGGTTGTATAAATATGTTCTTTTCTTTTAAATAATACAATGAGTCTATCTTGATGGGCTAATATTCAGATAGCCTTTTCAATGTAGCTGTCACCTGAGCCCCTCATCTTTACTAGTTTTGTTACAGCCTGAGGTACTTTCAAATATTTGAGGGTGCTCCGTGGCTCAGTCGGTTAGAGCAGCGCAATGACCTAGAAGCCTCCCACCAGTGCAGTCGCTGTGAGTTCAAGTTCAGCTCATGCTGGTTTCCTCTCCAGCTGTAGTTGGGAGGGCCTTCATACCCAAGTGACTTTGTTGCAGGTTACCTTGTACCGTAGTTATCTCGTACCATATGATATATCACCCTTCTTAACACGGAATTAAATAGCTGTCTTTTTCAGAAGGTTGCCACTACCTTACTTTTTATTTCCTCTATTTAGTGGTGTGCACTATGTCAAGATTTAAGCAAAATTTACAGAGTTGTATCACGGCACACATCAGCACATATCCAAATTGCTGGCTGTCCGGTCAAACTCATTGCAGCAATGGCATAATCCGAAAAAGAACAATTATAACACTGAACAGACTTCAGCAGTAAAACAGAATATAAATTGGTGAAATGCTTTACTGAAATAGTCAGTAATCTAGTAATCTAGATGCATTAAAATTCTAAAATTCGGACACTGCTGAAAGCGCTTCTGTCAGTTTCGAGTTCCGGTGACAGACGCAGGGTTGTGATAAATGGCAATATTTTAAAATACATTTTATGGTAGGAAGTAACTATGGTGTGAGGTGACCCGGTACGATGTGGTTTGGGTAGGAAGTGAACCGATCCCGGCTAAATGCTGCAGGTTCATAATGGCCGAAGAGTCATTTTATTCCAATGAAATTTTCTGGACCATTATTTATTATACAGAGTCTCAGTTACGTCAAATATTCTTATTGTAGCATATATTAATTATCCAAATTTACTTACCAGCTAAAACAAACGATCCGACACAAGAAATAAAACCTGACAAGAATGAGTTGAACGGGAAAGTGCCCACGAGGGCGCAGTACACGAACTGCAAAATGCCTGTTAGCATGATATAAAGCAAATATGCATCAATGAGTTTGAGCTTTTTCGGTGTGCCGTGGATGTATTCATCGTAAAATTTGGCCAACACGACGGTAAATTTCTCAGGCATTTTGGACGATCTATGATCAACAAACGTGGCAAACACCGGTTAACGCTGACAGGAAGAGAACCTGACAGCGCCCTCTAGCGAAAGAAATGTACAAGTGTATCTGTTCGTACTCGTACTTTACTGTGGTTGAATGGCTTTAAGGAACATATATTTTCACCGTCTGGAACAGTTTTTCCGTATAAAAGGAATTAAAACCAATCAAAATGTATTTACCAAGTGAAAGTAATGAAAACATTTAGTAAATTTCTGGTGTGTTTTTGAATGACCATGTAAGGTCACCAACAGACCATGTGACTTTCTCTGGTGTACAAACTGATCACGTGACTTGATTTGCCCGCCATCTTGAACATCGTGAGAACCCTGAAATCGTTGATTACTTTACAAAAGAAGGTAAGTTTTCAAATATTCATTAAGGTTAGTCTTGTGTCAGAAGTTACGCCAAGGGTAGCTGGCGTCAATATGATTGGCATTAGTGTCTGTGTGCTGTGGACATAGGATTGTTTTTCTCATATTTAGGGAAGGCACATGTCGCCGTATGTTTACCGCGTTTTGTGTGCAGGATACTTAGTTACGGATCTCCCAATCATATTATCATGCTGATTCGAACTATCTGAAACTAACTATCGTATTTTGTTTAACATGTTAGATTTAGCAAGGTTGCTGTGGAAGCCCTGTTAACATGTCTAGAAAATTCAAACATCTGGCTCGACACATGGCGCCGTAAGCGCGTTTCTGAAACGATATAGGATCGATGCCAGTTGGCTGCGAATAGAGATAATAGTTTCTGGAGATGTGACAAAATTTCGATCAACATGAAAAACTGATAAGATGGGGTCACCCACTTTTTTGTATGATGTCAAGAGTCACAAAGGAGTTGGAAAGACTCCAACTTTATCATCGGAGCATGTCACAAAACTAAAACAGCTTAACATGGGCCATTGCGCCAAAATTCTAGTTATATGTCCATGAAAAACCATGTCAATTTTGTGACAGCTATGCATGGACACACAGCAGCCTTCGTGAAAATCAGCTAAATTTGAAAGTGACATGAAAAGTGTGAAATGAAACTGACATACTTCCATAAGAATGGAATACGAAGAATATGCAGAGATGTAAATTGTGGCTGAAAACTTACAAATGAGAGCATGCTGTGTCGACAAAGTCACTGTAAACATCAGAGGAATCTCAAAATGGAACTGAGTGATCATTGAAACCAGTTAGCCGAAGGTCATGGTTGTTTGCAACAGGGGAGATAATTTATACAAACTAAATACAAAAATGTAGGGATTTCCTCTGCCGAATATCCTTTGACAGCGACTCCAAGGTACGAAGTAGAAAATGAATTGATTGCTTGGGAATCTCATTCTGTTTATCACTGACACATTAGGTTAGTAAGGGCCTCTTGTGTAAGATGCCCTTGCCATTCTCCATTGTCTGTTTCTGACAGTGAATGTGTATCACTTCATTTGTTGAGCCGGTGGGATAGAGACATATTGCGGGGTACATTTGTTGGCGTAAGCCATACTTTTTTCCCCATCTCATGATATCAAATGCAAAACAAATTCACATTTTGCATTTTTGCGAAAGTGTATTTATAAATTATGCGTCAGTAGGTAGCAGGTTGGGGAAAGTAGTTTGATAGGAAAATTATATCTGTATCGTAGTATTATACCTCCATTGACATAACCCGGTATAGCATGTTCAAGGTATTGCACTAGTACAAAAGGTACACTTGCTCCACATCTACCATTGGTTCAACCTCGCCAGTAAAAGTGAGTCAACAACACTAACATAGGTTACCTGCCGTTGAGCCATCTTACTTTTTCAAATAAATTGGTTATCCACCATACATTTTCAACCCTGGACCATATATGAACCAGACTATCACAGAAGTATCTGAGTAATTTTGAAAAGACGCACTTTTGTGCAGTGACATGATTTATGGCAGTGAGAGTGGAACTGAACACATGTGGTGAGAAAAAATAAGGAAAATATCAGTAAATTAAGGTAGAAAGGACCTGTGAAGGTAGCGAACTAAGAAATGGCACAGTGATGTATGTTATTTAAACTGCAAGAAGTTTTAAACAGGACCAAACTATTTGGAAAAAGGTAGATGGCTCGAAGGCCAGTAACCTATGTTGTTGTTGTTGACTCAATTTTACTGGCTAGGTTGAACCAGTGGGGAGCTGTGGAGTGAGTTTGCCTATTGTACCTGTGCAATACCTGGGACAAGCTATAGGGGGATACCTCAATCGATATATGATACCCAGATACAGCTATAATACCAGGGTCGAGCTACTTTCTCCAACCTGTGTACGGCTGTGATAACGTGTATGATTACAGCTTTGTCATCTTCCATAAAATTACCTCAAACACCTCTGCACTTCCCGTCCTGTCCTCATTGTATCAAGGTTGGGAACAATAAAAAGGGTCTCTCCATACTCCTAGACATCTTACCTGTCAATTTCACATAGGTGTCCGCAGGTGTCGTCACCGGTAAATCCACACGAGCGTAAAACTGGTTGTGATATGGACAAATTTTAGGTCCATCCGCCATATTTGAAATGCATACTCCTCACAGCATGAGGGACTATGAATTCAAGGGAGATAACCAAGAGGCAATTTTATAGGTAAGCTTTAAATGACACAAGAGTTGTTTTATACAGAAATCTTTTTATTGATGAATTTTCTTCTTATATCTGCTCGTGGTCATAACTTGTGAGAACGATCAAAAGGAATTAGCCCATTTCTGGCACAAAAAGTCATACTTGTCGAAAAGTGGCAGTGGTATCCCTTGTGGTATGCACATGTTCCGGTGCTGTGAGGAGTATACATTCAAACATGGCAGTTGCACCTAAAATTTGTCCAAGTTACAACTAGTTTTACACTTCTATGTAATTACCAGAGCTGACTCATGGGTACACCTAGTTCTAGCAGGCTTACCCATAGATTATTATCTATAGAGGCTGAGCCCTTGATCCTTCCTACTCCCAGCAGCCGTATTTTGCCAACATACCTTTCAGTTTGATGTTGGCATCAATAAAACATTTTTTTCAGTAGACCCAAATGTCTTAGCAGTTGGTTGCCCCAAGTTGCCTGGTCGCACTGCCTCTGGTAAACGCACGTGAGTGCAAAACTCCTTGATGGTAGAAATAAATGATGTATAGTTTAGCAATATGTCATTTATGTTATTTGACTTCAGTCATAAAATGTTATTTATTTAACTCTCCCAACTATTTGCATTGTTCAGTAGCCAAGTGCCTGTTACACAAGGTTTATGCTGGTTGTCTGATATATTGATGCAGAAGTTATCTCCCCTCCACCAGCCCAGCAGAAATGCTAAGCTCACATTCCCAGTGCAAATCTCCCTTCATGACGTGTGCTGATTGAGAAAATAATAATAAAATAAATAATAAGTTGTGAACCAAGACAGTTGTGTTTTCTTTGTTAACCCTGATTAGGGAGATTACCTCATTGAAGCCGAGTTACCTGCTGTGATTAAATATTCCTCTGGTAAAAGCCGTATAGTGGTTTCGATTTGCGCGTTATTGCGCATGAGTAGAACGTATCGTAGGGTAGATGAACAAAAGCACATGGCCATTCATGCCTATCTCTTAACATTACAGATTTTGGCAACAGCCCAGTGTAGAGCTCAGTTCTAATTTTTTTCTGTGTTTTTTCACAGAGTTTTCCACTTGAAACAACCCTAGAGCCCATGTATAGTCTCAAGTGCCATGCGCACTGGAAACAGCTATCTGGCTTATTGCCTCCTGCTGTAAACTGTACGATTGCTTATGTAGACTATTTAAGCAGAGCTATTGACTAAAACAACAACCTTAATCACTCCACAGGAATGCCATTTCAGGAAGGGTTTGTAAACACATTCTAGTAGATGTTGCTCAGAAATACTAAGATAAAACACCAACTGACGTCATGGATTGTGATAGGTTTTCTACTTTAGCATAAGTAGGTTGAAATGTTCACATTTTAACTCGAGGCAGGACAATTCTTGATTAAAATTAATTGGCAAGTGAATTAATGATGAATTTGGTTACATATATTGCTCATCCAGACATTTCTGTCTTTCCCCCTGTCTGTGTCCCTTTCTATTTTTGAGAGGGATGTGTGGTGAAATACTTTTATTTGTCACTTATTTTTCAACATAATGCTATGAAACTTGGCACACATGTAGCTGAATACGTTAGCTAAAAAATGGCCTCACAGATTTTTATATTTTATCTATTTTTAAAGATATCAGTAAATGAAAATCATATTTTCGAAAACTTTTGTACTTTTTTAAAGCTTTAACTTTAAATGATCACTTCTTTCCATATGGGGAAAGGTCTGCCAGCAACCTGTGGATGGTCATGAGTTTCCCCTGGGCTCTGGACAGTTTGCTCCCACCATAATGCTGGCCGCCGTCATATAAGTGAAATATTTTTGAGTATGGCATAAAACACCAATCCAATAAATAAATACATTGAATGATCGCTAAGAACAATCTATGATGAATACCTGTGGTGTAAATAGTAAATTATCCACTTGAGCAAGAAAATTTGAAAACTTTGAAAATTGGAAAAAAATATATATTTATGTATTTGGTTGATGTTTAATGCTGTTCTGAAGAATATGTCAATTATATAATGGTGACCAGCATTAGGTGGAAACCCATGGCCAGCCACAGGTTGCTGGTGGACCTTCCCACATATGAAAACTGGTGGATGGATATGTGAGGGAGAAATCTTTTTACCTCTTTCTTTGAGTAAGGCTGATATTTATTTTGGCATTTTCTGGCCAAAATCATTACTTTGGAGCACAGCCAAAATATACTTGTTTGTTGTAGTTGTCCCACATATGTAACTGCCCCAATTAGTTATCATGCCTGTAAGTTGTTTGCATATCCTTGTTTTTTTTGATGCGTTTTTGTACACAAGATTTTCAAAACTGATGTGAATTTCTTTAAAAGTTTTGCGTAGTTTACGCTAATGCTCACACTGTGTGGAGTCTCGAAAATCTGAATGAGAAACCTGACCACTTACATACCAACTGAAATGTTAGAATGAAGTGGAATATTGTAATCTAATGTCATACAAAAAGTGCATGATATTGTTAAGGTGTTTTTTTTATGCTAGTAGATTTTGAAGAAAAATGCCTAGGACCCTTAAAATAATCTGCTCTTGAGTGTTGATTATATATATGATATACATTTTTTAATTATAGGCAAATGAGGAGATGGAGCTCTCCTACAGCAGTTCCACAATTACATAGAGATTTAACTCCTCCCTGGGCTGGAAATGATCTGAAGGACTGGCTTCTGTGAATCTCAAAACTTGACTTGGCAGATGAAATCTCACCCTCATTATGGCAACTCTATCTGGAGGTGGAGAATCTCCTGTTGTCGCAGACAAGATCTGCCCAGCAACTTCAGACAACAGCTTTGGTCCAAAGACAGCAGTAATCTCAACAATGCCAAGTCTTCGACTGAATTCAGGTCAGCCTTCAGATATGGTAGATAGTGTTCCCAAAGTTAGGTCGCTGCCACCAAGTGTTGCCAAAGCATTAGCAAATAAAACATCCATATCAGACACTGTCACACCAGTTGTAACCGTTTTTACGACATCTGCAGTTCCATCCACAAAGCCTGCACCTGTGGTTTGGATAGAGGAGCAAGGCGTCAACTCTACAAAGTCACAAACCATGGTACACCTGCAAAGTGACAATCAGTCACAGGCTGGATCGAAAGAACTGTTGAAGTGTGAGGAATGTGAGTACTCAACCACAAATAAGCATTATCTAAAGCAGCATGTGGACTTAGTACACAGTGATGTCAGGCCTTACAAGTGTCCTTTCTGTGACTATGCTGGAAAACGCAGCCATTCTCTGAAGGAACATTTAGTGGTTCATTCTAGTGACAGGCCATACGAGTGTACCTTGTGCAATGCAACCTTTAGGAAGAAAGGGCATCTGACAAACCATATTAAGATGCACTCTCCTCCAACAACCATCCAACTGCTGGGTGGCCCTGGTTTTCTTGGCAATGATACTGAAGGAGGCGAAAACATCTTCATATGTGCACAATGTGAATTTGCTTCAACATCCAAAACAGTCCTGATGAAACATTTGAGCTCCTGCACTAAGAAAGCTGGCAGCGAAGGGGGACAGTCTTGCGAAAGCACATGGGTTACAGTGAAAGAATCGGAAGGCCCTCAGTGTAAACCGTTACCATTAGGTGTTCCGTCCAGTGCTCGTAATTCGCCAGTCGTGTTAATGAAGTGCACTGAGTGTGGATTCACCTCTGGAGACAAGAATATGCTAAGGAAGCATATGTGGATCCATATTGATCAGTCCACCAGTGGCTCCACTCAGAAATCTTCCCCGGTTGCTGATGACCTGGTCAAACTTGAGAAGACTCAAATCAAGGACCAGACTGCTAACACAGCTTTTAAGTGTGGTGAGTGTTTCCATGAAACTACAGAAGCTTATAAGTTTATTGCACACATGCTGACGCACAAAACCAGTCCAAAGACAGAAAAAACAGCGGCAAGCACTTCTGTTCCAGTGCCAAATGAATCTGTTAAAGCCACACCAGCCTCATCAGGTCAGTCAAGATGCAATGACGCCATTTCCAGTTCAGAGTCATCTGGCTTTACTCATGACAAATCAGTTGGCCGATTTTGCTGTAACATCTGCGGGTATACATGTGACCACCAGAGAACGATTAAAGCTCATGTGTGGAAACATTCTGGTCATAAGGATATAGACTACCCCATGTTTCAAAATGGGCCCATCAGTATTTATGATGATATCTCTCAGGAAAACAGCAGCAAGTTAATGGCCAGTCCACCCCCCACTTCCGTTAAGGTTGAGGTATGCACACAAGACAGTGAAATTCAAAATAATGCAAAGGTTTTAAATGGGGTGCCGTCGGTTGATTCTACAGTTGTCTCAGAAGCTTTATTCAAACTGTTAAGTCCGAAAGCCTCTAGTCTAATAGTAAACAAATCGGAAACCATTGATCAGGTTACCGCATTCCCATTGTTGGGTAAAGCCAGCAATGTGGTACAGGTAGTAGTGACGGAATCTGATGGCATTCCAGATTCTATTGATGGCAGTGAGAATCAGAACAACTCTGAAAGCGTCACTTCACAGGATATTCCTGTGAATTCTGGTGCTGATCAGAAGATAGATTCTAAAGATAATGATAGGCCCCTACTCCATGACAAGTCAAGCCTGACTATTGCCAGCATCAAGAAAACTCACACAAGCAGTCCATCCAAACGTCCTCTTTCTGAGACAACAGAATCTGTTGACTCCTCATCGGTGTCAGTGGAACAGGAAGCAAAGAGGTTTTGCTCTGAGGCTGTGGAGTCTAGTCCTAATGTGGTTGTCGAAAGAATAAATGCAGTTTCTCAGAATTCAACATTGACTGGTCTCAAAAGTCAACAAAACAGTCCCAGAGGGCAAGAAGTTGTAAACTTGGTTGATGAAAGTGTCCAAGATGTACCAAGCTCGTCCAAAATGGATATTGGAGATTCAGAGACATCAGCATTGTCTAGTACATTTTCTTTGGTGTCTGAGGCAAAACCTTTGGGAACATCAGAAATACTCAAGGAACCTGACAGCATCGGCACAGACATTGTCATTTTAACAGTATCTGAGGGTAGTGCTCTCTCCCCTGTCAGCGGAGCACAGGTATGGACTCAAGCAGATATTTCAAAATTGATAAGGTCTCAGAATGTGAAACAACTGAGTGCAGATGTTCTTCAGACTGCAATTGAATCTGGAGAAAGCTCTGGAAATCAAAGCGAAGGATCTCAGAAACAGCGTATTACTAAGTCTATATCTGTCGACGACGAATCTGCCCTTACACTGCTGTCTTTGTTGCAAAAGGGTTCTCAAAACAGTGTCTCTGATTCTGCGGAAGATGTAACGGACATTGGTATTCAGTTACAAGATTGTCTCGTTGAAGTTCACGAAGAGCAAGTTGTCTCCGTAGATGAAGGGTCTCAGACAACTGATGACAATGTTAAAGATGGATCTAGTTCTACAGAACCTGAAGACCCATCAGATTCAAGCAAGCCAAAAGCAGGGATTTGTTCCTCACTCTTAGCCGTCATAGAGCAGCTAAGAGAACGGTCAAAATCGGAGAGTGAAACGGATGATTCCTCTCAACTCAGTATGCTAGGAAAGAGAAAACCACGCCGTAGAAACCAGCGAAACTCCAGGGACACATCTCTGCACGTAGAAGCAATGGAAAACGTAGAAAAGTTAGAAGAGTTTGAGCCGAAATATCGGTGCAAGTTATGTCATTACACCAATTCAAGTCCTCAATTAATTAAGCAGCATATGCGCTTGCATAAGACGAAGAAGCCCTTTGAATGCTCTCTGTGTGATTTTGTGGCTGATTCAAGCGAAACGTTACAAGACCACATGATACAGCACTGCAAAATGCGGACGTATCAGTGTAAACTGTGTCCATCCGCCTTCAACTACAAGAGCCAGCTTCGAGCACACATGAGAGCCCACAGCGAGAAGGACCCATTTCTTTGTGACACGTGCGACTTCGAGACGACAAACCCAATAACCTTCAGAAATCACACCCGACTTCACACTGACAGGAATCTTCTGAGGTGTGACGGGTGCGGTAGCTTCTTCAGCGACAAGAACGATTGGGCTGTTCACAAGCGTAACGGATGCAAGACGGTAGACGTGTTCTTCTGTGAAGAGTGCGCCTTTGAGACTGTTTCAGAGGCTGATTTGAAAGACCACCAGAAGGTCCACAGAAAACAAAACCTGCAGTGTCCCCACTGCGACCTCATTTGTCCATCGCAATCTAGTTATCGTATCCACGTTCGCGCCCACGAAGAAGCTAAAGACATGAAGTGTGAACTGTGCAACTTTTTGGCCGCGTCTAGCAGAAGTCTCAAGTCGCACATGAAACGGCACATCAATGATCAACGGTACGTCCAGCAGCCTCTGGAACAGTACAAGTGTAACCTGTGTGGCTACGTGTGTCACCACTTGCCCTCCTTGAAGAGTCATATGTGGAGGCATGCTAGTGACAAAAACTACATCTACGAGTTCACCAACGAAGTCATCAATGCTGCCATAGATTACGACTCCCGACAGGACAACACCAATCCAGCTGGCCAAATGGCTGCTTGCAACGTGAAGACAGACGATGTGGATGTGGTGGACGAGGAAATCGATTCCTCAGATTCGCCCACGGATAAACCCACTGGCGACAAGAAGGCCCCATGTCTCATCACGTTCCGTTGCTGCCAGTGTGGCTTTGAGACAATCAGAAAATCTGATCTTAATCAGCACATGAAAATGCACTCGGATATCATTCAGAAAACGCTAGAAGTGTCCAAAAACCTGTCACAAAGTGGTTTGAGTGCAAAGCGTGTGCACCTTGAGGCAGTGTTCGATTCTAGAGCGATGAACGAGGGAGAGGACTCTAGTTTGCCCGGTTGATGGCGATAGTATGATAATCCATTATTGGGAAAAGGATTCCTGTGTATAGAAGTGAAGTTAAATCATATGAATTTCAAAGTGAATTCGCATTATACATCACTTGGCAATTAACGTTTACGGTAGTCTTATGTAAATGACTACCAAAGGGTAATGTTCATGTTTCTTTTTTTTTCTTTTTTTTTTTTAAGCCAGGTGGTGTACTGTGGATAAAAACACTTCAATAATGGTAATACAGTGTTATATTTACCAGCGTTTTAGGCCATCGGCGACCATCTTGAACTGTAGAACTATCGGATATGAAAGGTGAAGTAAGTTGTTAAGGAGTTCCGGTTAAGCACACAGGTAAACAACACCCTTACCCCCTTCCCCTCACTACCCACCTGCCATTCACCAGACTTCTGTTTAAGGAGCTTTTACAGTCACATAAATGTTATGAAACACAATAAACTGGTGATTGTTACATGTTAGCCTACATCTAGCACCATGAAACACACTGGTGATATGTTTCAGTGGAGTGATAGTGCATGTATGCCAAATGAGCTTTTCAGGTCACATGACATGTAAGATACCGTCCGCGAATCTTTTTTTGTGTTTGTTTGTTTTTTGTTTTGTTTTTTTTTTTGGTTTTTTTTTCTTCGTTGTAATATTTGTTTTGGCCTCTTTGTGTCAAAATACACTTGTATTTGCCAGCTGTTATAACAGGGATACAATTTCATAGATAAGCTATTGAGCCTAGAGTACCAAGAGCATCGGTCCGATACCTATACATTTTCAGCGAATAACGACTAGAGATAAATTTAGTTATTTATTTATTTATAAATTTGTTTGTTTAAAGTTAAAGACCGCACAAGAATGAAGTTATGTTGAGTGAAAAGACCATTAAGAACTGTATGGGAAAATTTCTTCACTGAACTTTTTTGATTTTTTTTTCCATTCAGTCAAATGCTGTCGAATGTTTTGATTATATGTTGGCTTTTATGGACCAGATTAATAATGTGATTCACCAAAGTTTCGTGACGTCACTGGTGAACCACATTACCAAAATGGTCCGTAAAACACACCATATAATCAGATTGCGTTTAGTTTGGTTAAAAAAAATATAACAAATTCAGCGAAGGTATTGTCATATGCTGTTTTTAATGGTCTTCTCACTCACCATAACTTCATTTTTGAATGATCTTTCACTGTGAGGTTTAAGGAATATTTCATTTGTGAGGTTTTCCAAATCCTTTTCAAGGCATTTTTTGTAACTTTCCCATTAAATCGACAGGCTTCCTCCCCCGCTGTAGGTGGGAAGGTCTGCCAACAACCTGCGGATGGTCGTGGATTTCCCCCGGGCTCTGCCCGGTTTCCCTCCACCATAAGGTTGGCCGTATAAGTGAAATATTTTTGAATACGGCGTAAAACACCAATCAAATAAATAAGTAAATATAGCCACAAAATAGAATAACATGGTTGAAGGTATGTTTTCCATTATACAGGCTGTACTGAACACGTTGAACAAGTGAGACAGATATTTTATTGTTTGTTCATTTTTCTGTGAAGTGGGTGTGAAATTTTATGTTAGGCGAAAACCTGCTTAACAGCACAGACCAAATTTTTAGAAAGTATCCATCATCTGAAATGCCTTCTCGTGCTGATTCCAAATATGGTCATTATTTCTTGGCTTTTTTTTTTTTTACAGTCATTAAAATAGAAATAATGAGGTACTGCGGTGGACTTTTTGGACCACATTAAAGCACAGTGACGTCACATATTATTTTTAGCTACTAAACATGTTCTTTTTGCTATATGGTTACGTTCTACATGAATATGTATGTAGCACTACACCTGAATTTGTATTTAATGTGGAAACAGTTACAGCATGGTTAGCGGTCAAAAAATGAATATGTGACGTCACTGCGGTTCGGCCAGTGCAATGGCGTTCAAAACGTCCACCGTAGCACTGCAGTTTTTATTACCGTTTTAATCATTGTGCAAAAATGCCAAAAAATAATCTTTGTGATAAGCATGAAATGACGCATGCTCTGTGTAAATGTGGTCTGTTCTTTTATAAGAACATAAATAAGTTACTGCATAGACCCTCCAGTTCACCTGCCTGCCCTATGATTTGGCCAAAAAAAACTTTCCGTTTAGAAACCGGATTTTGCAGAACTGTATCGCGTTAAGTGCTGTATGTTTGTGTATTTTTCTTTCCTACAACTCATCGGAACTCGTTTAAGTAAACCATACCTTTTTCATTAAGGTACTTATCCATCGGACAGCTGGCTGCCAGTTCATTTTTGAGTAATGGATTGATCATCTTGCATTAATGGCAGGAATACCGATAGTACATCTGTCGGTTGTCCCTTGTGTAGCTTCGATGCACCCTGATTTTGACCGTGTTGCGCTTTGAGCGTTTTACGAGGCTGACTTTTTCTAGTTGGAATAAATGCACGTCTATTTCTATAGAAAAGCCATTTGAAGGAAACGCTGAGTACACGTGCCTCTCGATGTATCTAAATGACCCACATGTTGGTTGCGTATGTCACCATGCAGTTAGAGTTAAGCTTTATAAACGTGTTAATTGTTTTTTAGCTTTAATAATTTACTAGTGGTATATTTCTGCAATTTTCCCAATTTCCAACAGATGTCCCTAGAAATTTAACGCACAGCCAGGATTATTTATGGAATGGCTTCTTGTATAATAATCCTTTTTTATAGAAAGACCGAATTTGTCAAATTGTGGCATACAGTCGAAATGTTCTCGTGATAGTTCACGTGATTTCTAACAAGTGCGGGAAAGGGATCCATTTTTGGGATTTGTTTTGTTTCTGAGTTACTGACACGTTCCCGCTTGGACATAGATTGCTAGATTTTGGAGCTATTTTGGCCCTGAAGGGGCACATGTAGATTGTGGTTATATTTTTGTAGATAATTTCAGTGGAACCTTTTCTATAACTTCGAGATTATTTTCGTATCGACTGTTTGTAGGCTTCTGTTCGTTCTTTTTTCATTCGTGTGCGTCATAGAATCATATGTCTAGCAGTGTATATATAGGTTTTTCTACGTTCATTTACCTGTTTGAAATTTTTTTCTTTACAGTTGATCTTTAATTGTCTAAGGTGCTGTCGTTCGTTTTCCTTTCTACTTAATGTATAAATACTCTCAAAACTGTATCTTACGTTATTATGTGTGTCGTAAATTTAGTTATATGGTACAACATATTTTTGTTGTCATTTATTTTACGTAATATTTATAAACTAGTGATGTTTATTGGTCAGGAATGTATAGGGAAAATCTCGAATTTCTTTTTTAAGTTGACAATCTCTATCCTCCAGCTGCTTGTGGTAACAGATTGGCGTCTCTTAGGCAGAGCTTACCTGCGCGTCTGTGATGCACATTTGTGTCAAGCGTTAATTACCGGATTCAGTTATATATTGTGGCAAAGAGGATAATTTATGTGTTAATTAGGCAGTTCCAAAATCTCTTCTGTAGCCCCTTAGCCTTGAGGTGGCTACTTCGAATTCAAATTGTTTACCAAAAAAAACATGTCAATCTTGAATGTTGCTACCTGTTCAGCATTCTGTATACAAGTGATTATTTCTCTTTCTATATTTCTGATTTATTTTCGCACTTCATCCTTGCATGATTCGTTAGGTATGGTTTTTTGATATGTTAAAGAGAGATTTAGCTAGTTTCAATTTATCTCTGTTTGAAATAACCATCTTCGGTCAGTACTACTATATAATAAGTTACGCGAAATTTAACCGATCTGAAAAAGTACAAGATCGAATCTGGACGGCATTATATTAAAGAGAATCAAGCAAATGATGCTGGATACACACAGCTGAATGTGCCTCTCATCCATCGGTGTGAGTTCAAGCCCAGCTCAAGCTGGTGTCCAGCCCGGTTTCCTCCCACCATAATGCTGACCATCGTCGTTCCCTGATTTCGGCGTGAAAATACCTTTAATTCACTTCTTAGATTTTTTACTCACTGAGCTGAACGCTTACAAATGTTTTGAAATGTTAATGGTGTGCCTCAGGGACCATACCGATAATATATATGCGTCATTGAAGCCACGTTTTTCTACACCATTGTATTCAGGTCTGAAAAAAAATTCGTGTGAACTTTACTCAAGTCATGTGTGCTTTTAATCAAATGGTGTGTACCAGTACGCCAAAAAGCTAAGCTAACATAGGATTCCTGTTTTAGTGATAGCTACAGGAAACCCTTGTGAGAAGATAAATGGCATACATTATTATACATCATTATGGTTCATACAGCCCGTCCTAAAACCCAAACATTTGGCTGTATTTAATCCAGTAAAAACAGAAACACAGTTTTAATGACTTTTCTACTGCTGCTTCCGCATTTTTAAAGTATTTTTCTCTTTGACATTAAGCAGTCGTGCCTGCCAGTGACGTATACCGACATTATTATGTATACATGTATCTATATATCTCGTTTATAGTTTGGTTATTTCATTACCAGCACTTAACTATTAAGTAATGCCAGTTTTTGTTTTCTTTGAGCGTGAGATATTGCGTTTGTCTTGCAGCTGAATTTCGAAGACTTTTCTCAATGCTAATTTTGGGGTACTGTAAGTATTTAAAGACCTCAACCCACTGGAATCTTCGTGAATCATTCACCACCGGTAATATCTGCGGTGGCGTTGTTTCCTTTGAGTGTATTATTTTTATCATGTAGCCTTTTTATAAATCTCTGTATACCTACTGCTGAGAGCATTGTCACCATTGTGTACATCTGTTTCTAGCCTGGGATTGTTATGTAAACCAGGCAGAATAAATGTTGTTATACGTGCAGATCATTTGAAATTAAGCACCGATAACATAGTTACACAACTGCAGCTATCTCGCCCCATCCTGCATTATAAGGGTTATGAAGTCATAGTTGAGTGTAATAAAATATAATTAACGGAGATTACTAACAGAAGTTGTAATAGTCCTTACTATTTTCTGAAACAGAAACATTTGATTAAGGTAAATTTATTGGTAAATAGCAGCTGGTCGTACTAATTGGAAGTTATTGTACAAAATTCTTTGTAAAGCATATAACACTGAAGGTATAACTAAGTATTAGACCTGTGGAAGAAAAGCTTGATTTGTACACGCGTGCAGTGATTGGATACCTAAGCAATGTTTCAGTAAATTTTAACAGTGATTAAAAACGATTTCTGTGTTGTTTTGAATACATTATATATTATGACATGTGAGAAAATTGACATGGAGTGATTTCCTGAACTTGCAAAAAGCAGGAAGCGAAATGGTCGCTGACCAGGAGGTTAGAGGAAAGCATACCGTGCCTGATTAATTAAAGGGCTTCTTTTTAATCGCTATAGGATACAGGAGGTTTCTGGTTCGAATCCGGCCTTACGCAGGGATTGTGTACATTTCTCTCGCCCTCGTGATTCACTTTTTGTGGGAACTTGACAACAAGCAGTAGAGGGCGCCTCGGAAAGCAATTTGCGAGCCTAACGTTAGTTGAAGAAGCACTTAACTTCCAACAATGAAATGACAGGAATGAAAACAATTATGTTCAGGCGTCATGTTGCTAGCTTATTTCTGCTTTCTGAGCTGGTTTGATTGATTCTCCATGCGGCCATGATTGATTCCCCTGGGTCCCAACACGATGACCTCACACGTCCACACACCGGTCACGCTCACAGCACGTGCGGTCCCAACTACCCTGTTCCACACAATTACCATGTCAACCATATTATCCACTTCCTGTAACTAATATCAGACGGAAACGTGGAATCCTTTGCCTTTTGGAGGCAGACTTGTCCGCAAAATCACGGTGTGCATATTAGATTTAATTAAAGATGCATGTCGCAAATTGCTTATAAATTAAGTGGCGAAACCGTTTTTATTCGTGTAACCCAGCTAGGATTTCGTCCGCGAACAGCAAAATGATTATGTTTACCATCGCGGTGACCAAGTTGTTAAAGCCTACGTACATCGCAGATTCTGGTTCAATCCCACTACCAAGATTGCCAGTTTTGCAGTCTTATGTAAGATACATGTACACAAGACTGTTAAATTGACAATCTTGATATTTTCTCGCTTGGCAGTGCACAGCGGAGTAGCACCAGTGCCTATATCTCAGGGGAAAAAAAATCAAGGGTGCTATTATAAAGTAATATTCTCGGAACTTCGTTTTCTTCTCACATTGGCTTTCAGCTTTTCAACTTTTGCAAAACTTCGAAAGAGACCTTTTTCGTAACCTGTCTCGTAAAAGACATCCCCTAGGTTATAGTACCATAAGGCAATGTGATTTACGAGAAAAGTGGCGAGAAATTAATTTACGAAGTTTTGTGAAAGTCTTCACAGATCTTTTCGAGGTATGGGTGTAGGCCTACGTTTTGAGAGTCAGTTTGTCAACATTTTACATTTTTCATTGGAACATCATGCCGAAGACACTACATACGACACCCCATCCAGTCACATTACACTGACACCGGATCGTCCAGTTTACTTGCTCTAACCTCTTTGTGCTGAGCCTCTATATAGTTAAGCAGCAACAAGTACCATTTTTAAAGTCTTTGGTATGACCCGGATGGCTGGCCAAATAGATATAATAGGGAAGTTTCTGTATTTTAGAATGTTCAACCCACTCACTACAGTGGACATACCTAGACTGTTGGGGATCAAGTGAAGTAACATTACTCAGATCAATCTGCAACAAGAGTGAAGACCGATAATGACAAATGCCTTAAATCCAGCGCAACACCCAATAGGCCGTCAGTTCTGTCGGCGCTGAGAGGACATGCTGCGTTTCCTTATTAGATTTAAACATAAGAGACGCAGTATATATAGGTGTTGTAAAACGTCATTCATATATTGATGTTCAGTGATAATGACATTGCAGTTCAATAATTGCTTGCATGCAGGACCAATTTCCAAAGTAATTTTCAACACAAAATAACATTCAATCACACCAAATAACTACTCAGGTATGTATATGTGTATTGTAGTCTTTTATATTAAAAGTAACAGATGAAGATATGTCCATGTAAAGAGATGCAAAACATCAGAGAGACGCCAAAAATCTTGTAGGCTCCTTAATTTAATCAGGATCCAAACTGTGCACAATACTTAGTTGTCACTGATAGAAAAACATGAATCTCAGTTGCACTTTGATTTCAACTATTCATATGTTATATTCAATGTTGTGATATTGATAAGCATGATATGAGTATAATGTAACCAGAAATGTCTAAAATGGTACTGTTCCCTCCCGTCGCGAGACTGTATCGCCAGATGGTCAGGCTCATATTTACCCTATCAAAATGCTGGCCCCAGGCCTCGTTGTCCGACATGTAGCTACACAATGGGAGGTTGGGAGGATTAGAGGGCAACTGCGCTAATCAGAGAGCCCCCGCGAGTTCTCCCCAAGTTCAATTCCGGTAGGACATTAGCCCACATTAGTGGACAGTATTTGCCGAGAGTGGCTTTTTCTGCTGTAGATCCGCTGACAGGGAGGAAGAGATGGTTGGCGAGGGGAGGTGCAAACTTGTGCCAGCTTCTCCCAGTGACAAGTGATTACACTGTTGACAGTGTTCTGGTCTTGATTATTGCTATTTTTCTTTGGAATAGAAATAAATAAATAAATAAGTAAATGAATGAATGAATCAATCAATCAATTAATAAATAATAGCTGCGATGGACACAAACGGAAAGTATTTTAGTAATTTTAGGAGAGTTCGTGACAGAGTGTTTGTCGAATCTAATGTTTATTCAGAAAATGATCTGAGACCTCTCATTTACTATTCATCCATGCCGACATTCAGTATTTGCCAAAGAAGATGCACTATCGCACTCTCTCAATGTCGTGCATGGGCTAACACTACCTGAGCAAGGAGCCTACGCCATGGAAACTGTCGCGGCATGTGTAGATATGACCATTAAGTGCAATCTGCAGCATTTGTAACGAAATCGCGTCAAATTATAAGGCACCGCACTGTTTATACCCCGAAAGACCGAGGGACATACATCACAAATTTTCATTTCTTGATTACATTCCTGAATGCAGCCGTGCCAATCTAGTATAATCAAAACGCCAATAGCTCACTGACCAGTAATCTTCTCGGACAAACAAGACGTCTCATTTCCCTCTTCTGTAGACTTGCCTTGCAACGTGCTGTCATGTGTCGGTCTGATGACATAGGGAAGACAATCTTTTGAAACGCCTGATTTGAAAAGCTGTGCCCTCGATGGCGATGAAATCGGACACACTTCCGCCATATGAAGTTAAATAAAGGTGTCTGTTGTACTTATGTGAAGGTAAACTGCATAATTTCTTGATCGGATAGATGTTAAGTTTACAACATTACCCTCTGCAACGTATGACAGTTTGCCATTGTAAATCTATATCACCAAGATTAGACAAAGCGCTGTTTGCCCGCAGAGTTCTCAGGGCGATAGGCAATAAGATACTAGCCTCTTAAACCTGGCCATCCATCTACTTTGTGCGAATTCGTGCGCTTCAACACCTCCAGAGTTATCACTGTAAAACGGATGCTATGTTATTTATGATGTGTCTTTTCTTCGTTAAAACACAGAGAGGTTTTGGCTACACGAAATCCCATGTAATCTCAAGGTGTACTTGAGAGATATTAACATGCTACCCACAGGAATTCAAGTCTTTGCTTAACGTGGAGTTTGTTTTGGCCCACGTGTACGTAGCTACTGCAACTTGCGGTACTGTGTTGTCCAACACTAATCCAGTAAGCGCCCACCCCGGCCTTGTCACAATGACCGAGACGCACGGATTTAAAGCTGTGTAGCTCTCAGAGATCCAGCTTTTATAGACATGTCAAACACACTATCGTCCCAAGGGGAAGCAGTAAGTCAGGTGCAAAATGAGTTTTCTTATCCGATGTGATAGTGTGTTGTTTTACTCCACAGCTAGTTTCCGTTGTCTGTAATCTGTGTCTCGATCCCAGGTGGGCCATTCCCCAGTATTACCGATATCTAACCATCAACAAGCACAAAAGCAATTAGCTGTTGCCAATTTGCGCTTGTTTTTCCTCGCTTCTACGTTTCAGTGTTAGTTTTTGCTAGATTACGATGTAAATGACACACGTGTACACGACACGGCTCACTCTATGTACATCATATCGTTTTCTCCAGATGCGGTTGTGACGCCTGTGTTTTTCAGCATATTCTTGGTTATATCTTGCATATTTGCACGTATCAGAACAATCTGAATGTCATAATCACTGCATTGCCGCCTAAGTGGAATGTCACCTCAAAACAGTGCCTTGCGCATTACCACAACATTAAACTCCCGAAAAGCTGAAGGCGAATTGGCCCGTAATCAGTAGGAAAGAAAGAGAACGCACCGTGGCGGACTGATTTAGGTGTTTGCCTTCTTACCTTTTAGACGTGGTCATAGGGTGAGGTATAAGGGCTAGTGAGCATGGTAACAAGGTTTGGTAGGCATGATGTTAAGTGGTGACAGACACGGTGCTAAGGTGTTGTAAACACGGCATGCAAAAATCGTAGGCATTTGTAACACGGGCTAGTAATAAGGTAACAGGGTGGGGTAGAGATGCAAAATAAGGCGTGGTAGACATGGTAATAAGGGATGTGTACATACAGTAGTAAGTTGGTTACAGACCACCGGCGGTAGACAAGGTGATAAGGAATAGTTGACATGTCAATAAGGTTTAGATACGCATGGAGACAGGTTGTGCGAGACAGGCAAAATAAAAAAAATATACACGCTAATAAAGGGGTTTGTATATGGGGTATTGCAACAACTTATGGCTCCCTGCTGCCATTTTGGCCTTTTAGGACCAGTATAAGTAACGCCACTGAATGACACTGAAATGTGCTGCGGTTGCTTGTGAGCATAAATCACGGAGAGCCGTGTGAGCTTAGGCTATCGAGCAAGGTGCTTTTCGCTGCTGTTGTTTTATGCTTTGTGTTCTGTCAGTCCGACATAACTACTAACACATTTGGGAGTCTCAGGGGATAGCGTAGCGTGATCGACGGCCAAGAAGAAGTTTACCAGTGCTGTGATCTCAAGTCCTGCTCATGCTTGCTTAATGCCGATGGTTTCCCTAGGACTCTGTCCGGTTTTCTACCACCACAATGCTGGCCATCCGGGTATTGTTTAAACACAGGCTACAAAGCAGATATGACGCCGTATGTCCTCACGCCTTCTATTAAAACTAAATGGCTTTTAATAAAGGCATGTCACTATTCTCACGGTTATCTATATGATTGACAGATTCTATTACTAATTTTAGTAGTAAAACAGATCTTCTGAAAGTTGACCTTGCAAATTTGTTTTTCCGGTTGACGATCTGAATTTTAATTTTGAACGCGACATTCTGCTATCTCTGTTATCATTCAACTGGAAGTTGGAACTCTTTATTTCCATTTCCGATGGTCTCTTATTATGCGGGTTATGCCTACTACAGTGACTATTAAATCAGCTAAAACTGACATAGCACTGCTGAAAAAACTGTAATGTTAAGGCGAGGTTTAACAGTTGTTGCTAAATACTGACTTCTTGCAGGAATACCAAACTCTGCATTCTGCCTTTAATTGCATTATAAAATTCTTGGCAGATAAATGATTCTGTTTATCTCTGCTCTATTTAATCTCTATGCTACCGGTACAACGTCTAATAGAGGTCCATTTGAAAAACGAAGAGTACTTTCCTATCCGTATTTAAACGCTGCCAACCCATTAAAATCTGATGTTCCTCAATCAGTTATGATCAGCCAAGGGGATCGCATGTCGCAGCGGTTTTAAAACGCTAATATTAGGGCCATATGGGTTGATTTTCATTCCTTCAGTCAAACATTCCCGCAGTCCGCCATGTTTAGTCAACCGTCAAGAGAATCCGGTAATCTCCGGGATGTGGAGTTTTTCGGTGCAAGATTTAAGCTGTTACAGAAGTATCTCAAAAGCCGAAAACTCCCATAGCGTGGAGAATTTATGATAAAAAAAATGTTTAACTATCGGTGAGTAGTTAATAAGGGGCCGCTGCCGAAAACAAGCGATGTGAGCTTAACACAAGACATACCCTCTCCCCCGCTGATCATTGCTGATTGAGGAACATAGAGATTTTAAAGGGTATACAGCGTCTAAATATGGATAGGAAAATATCCTTCGTTTATCAAAAGGACCTTTGTTACACGTTGTATCGGTAGCAAACAACGTCTAATTCATTAGGCTAGTCAGCGGCCAGCACCATGGTTGGGGGAAAGTGCGCAGAGTACAGGGAAACCCACAACCATTTGAAGGTTGTCGGCAGACGTTCCCACTTGGGAGCCGCTCTTCTCCAGTGACTCATTGCATGATGTCACTACCTCGCGTGCTTCATATTCACAATGAACATCTGAAAAAGAGGTATTCAATAGCATGTGCTTACCAGTGACGTGATGTTCAGCCGTTGGAAAGAACAGCTTCCATTCCGACTTACAGCCGGAGAAGAAGCAAGCGTGAGCGGGGCTTGAACTCACAGCGTCTGCACGGGTCATTGCGCTGCCCTAGCGCGCTTATCCCGTCGGCAAGAAATAGCCAGCAATTATATATTTTTAATGTGTATTATATAGGCAGAATAACAGTATCATGATAAAGCGCAAGGACATTTCAAATAGATATTTTAAGGATTTATGCCAACCTACACTGCCTTTTTTTAATAGAGAGTTATGCTACACATATATATTAGTCACATACCGCTGGATCCGAAGAGCTTTGGGGTACTGTCTACTGTCCGCGGTGAATGGCGTCCAATCAGTTAATGAGCTGGTGGTCATTTGACTGCCATTACGTCGTAATCCAGCAAAAACTATACTAAAATGTAGATGTTAGAAAAATTCGCAACGGCTAATAGCTACCTATATACACCGCATAGGATTTTCGTGTCGCCTTACACTAAGACACCGGTCCTCGTTAAGCGAATGGGCCATGCTAAAAAGAGACTCGACACTCTCGAGCTTGTTGATTGTACGAAACAGAAATCCATAACACATTTCAACACAGATCACGGACGATGGAAATCACACTCTGGAGTAAAACAACACATCACATCGGATAAGAAAACTCATTTTGCACCTGACTTACTGTGTGGGAAGGTAGTCTGTGTAACATTTCTATTAAAGCTAGATCTCTTAGCGTTACACATTTTTATAGACAAAAAATCAGTTTGCACCTCTCGGTCATTCTGACAAGACTGGGGCGAGCGCTTGTGGGATTAGTGCTGAATGATATAACACAGCACCTTACAGTGGCTACGTACACGTGGGTCATACCAAACTCCAAGTTATGCGAAGACTTGAATTCCTGTGGATAGCATGCTAATATTTCTCGAGTACACCACGAGATTACGTGGGATTTCGTGTAGCCAACACATCGCTGTGTTTTAGTGAAGAAAAAGACACATCATAAATAAGATAGCACCCGTTTTACAATGATAACTCTGGAGGTGCGGAATGGCGCCAATTCGCACAAAGTAGATGGGTGGCAAGGTTTAAGAGACGAGGAGCTTATTGCCTGTCGCCCTGTGAACCCTGTGGGCAGACAGTGCTTTGTCTAATCTCTGTGATATAGATTTACAGTGACTTATGTGACATACGTTACAGAGTGTAAGGTTGTAACATAACATCTATCCGATCAAGAAAAGAACCGCGAGCATTCCTCAACCGGGATTCACCAGACCTTCAGGTTTTACAGATATTCCCTTTACCATCACATACGTACTCCAGACAAGGCAGAGTCCTCAGAAAGGCTTACGGCTGTCGACATAATATTGTTATTACTGTTGCTGATAATGCTTGAATGACAAATGCAAGAACGGCCTTATGCCGCCATAGCCTGGACGGAGGAGATTCATGGACAGAAAGGAATAACACTGTGGCCTTAACCAAATGGAATCATGACCTTGTAATAATAGAAAAATGGATTCAACAGCACATCGCTGTGGCCTCAACAAAATAACCTCATATATAGGTAGTGTGTCAAATAAAATCGAGACAACAGCTTAATGGTTCAGTTTTCACCATTTTCAAATCAAGCGTCTCAAAAGATTCCCTCCCCATTGTCATCAGATCGAGACATGATAGGACGTTGTAAGGCAAGTCTATAGGCGAAGGAAATGAGACTTCTTGTTGGTTCGAGATTACTGATCAGTGATCTGTTGGAGTTTTAATTGCGCCCGACTGATAGGACTGCATGCAGCAATGTAATCAAGAAGTAATAAATTTGTCATGTATGTCGCTCGGTCTTTCGGGGTATAAGCAGTACGGGGCCTTATAATTTGACACGATTTCGTGACAAATGCTGCAGATTGCACTTAATGGTCATATCTGCACGTGCCGCGACAGTTTCCATGGCGCAGGCGCCTTACTCAGGTAGTGTTAGCCCATGCACGACACAGAGAGAGTACAGTATTACATATTCATACACAAGTAATAGATGTGGGCATACCATAGGCCTACTTTCCCTGGAATCAGTTAAATAGACCTCTTACATCCACATATTACCAGTCGGACAAGTATTTCCATAAATAAATATTAAATGATAGATTTTCCAAAAACGTTCCATGGGTAGCCATTCGATTCCTCGGTAATATTCCTAAAATATTATAAGCTATACCAGCATGTTGCATTGGTTACTGCCTGATATTTCGTCGAGAAAATTAACATTTTCCCCGGGCCGAAGGGCGAGAGGAAATATTGATCTTTGAGACGAAATATCAGGCAGTATACCAACGCAACACGCCTGTATAACGAATTTATCACAATGAAGAGCATTCCGGACGATTTTTGTTGATATTTCTGCCAAAACACGCCGCGCTTTTACGGAGGCTTTGCCACTAACTGAGCGACCGAGACCGATGTCACGGCTCACACAATGAGAACAGCAGACTAAGACTGGGGTACTCACGGCGCAGAGCAAAAAATACTTGCTTTGAGTCGACAGCCAGATAGTAATTTTCGATTCGATATGCAATAAATTTGCAATTTAGCTATCTCAAGAAGATACTACGAGAAACTTTTCTATATGTGGTTGTTTTTAACTGCTGAATCATTAGAACTCTTTGGAAAAAAGCTGGCACAAGTTGGCACCTCCCCTCGCCACTATCCCTGCTACTTGTCTGCAGATCTACAACAGAAAATGGCCTTTCTAGACAGATACCGTTCACTATTTTTGGCTAATGTACTACCGGAACTGAACTCAGGCAAAACTCTGACCCACCCAACCTCCCATTGTGGAGATACATGTCGGGCAACGTGGCCTCAGGCCAATCATTTCACATGGTAAATATTAGCCTGACCATCTGGCAATAGAGCAGCTCGAGGGAACAGTTTCATTATAAACATCTGCAGTTCTAATATCCCCGTATCATGTTTCACAAAACCGCCACATTGAATATAGTATATGGACATTTGCAATCAAAGCGTAGCTGCATGAGATTCATATTTTTCGATTAAGGACAACTTATAAGCTATAGTTTGGCACACAATTTAGGAGCCTAAAAGATAGTTTGCGCCTCTCTGATGATGTCTTTATTTCTTACTTTTATTATGAAAGACTACAGCACACATATACGTACTTGAGTAGTTATTTGGTGTGATTGAATGTTATCTTGTGTTGAAAATTAGTTGGAAATTGGTCCTGCATGCAAGCGATTATTGACCTGGAATGTCATTATTATTAAATACTGATGTACAAATGACTTCTTAGAACGCCTATACATATACCGTATGTCCTATTTCTAAATCTTATAAGGAACAGTAGCTTGCCCTCATAGCGCCGACAGAATTTATTTCGGCGTTGTGCAACATTTAAGAATCGCTGTTTGCTCTTTAGCAGGCTGATTCCAGCAATGCTGCTTCACTTGATCCCCTAATCGCCGACATTCTAGGTATGTCCCCTCTAGTGCGTAGGTTATACATCCTAAAATCCAGGACCTCCCTATACTACATGTGCATGGCCAGCCAGGTCGGGTCATACCAAAGGGTATAAAAGGGGGCGCTCAGTATACAGATGTGATAGAGCTACGAAACAGGGGCCGATTCCACAAAGCAATTTTTGACTTAAGTCCAAATCTTTAAACAAAACTTTGCAGTTTATTTGATATATTATTGTTTTTATAAATTTCCTTATGGTTGCTTTGGCATGATATACATGTACAATCAACGCCTTTGTTTTAAAATTTCAAAAATCTTTAATTTTAGCCAAGTTCTAACTGTTGTACTTAAGTAAACATTTGTTTTGTGGAATCAGTCTCAGGACTGGACGGCACGATGTCAGTATAATGTGACTGAGTGGGGTGTCATTTCTGGTGTCTTCATGATGTTCCAGTGGCGGCACATAAGTGTAGAAAAGCTGGGCAATATGACCATCAAAATGTAGGCCTACACCCATACCGCGAAGAGACCAGTGCCCATTTTCACAAATCTTCGAAAAACAATTTCTCGTAACATTTCTCATAAATCACATTGCCTTATGTTGCTATAACCTAGACGACGTCTTTTACGAGAAAAGTTACGAAAAAGGTCACTTACGAAGTTTTGTGAAAGCGGCCCCTAAATGGTATGTATACAGGAATTTAAAATGGTCACCAATGTGGAAAGATAATAAAGTGCCAAGAATAATGCTTTATAATCTTATGCATGAGTTTTGTGCTGAGATATATGCACTGGTACTACACCACTGTCCACTGCCAAGCCAGGAAATGCCAAGATTGTCAATTTAACTGTCTCATGTACATGTATCTTACACACTGTGGAGGTGGAATGAGCCGGAATACAGTTGGAATGAACATTCTTGGTATATTCCTGGATATTTGAACGGCATTCTACAAATTCTGAGTATTCTAAACATTCGTGTCTATTCTTGTTTCCGGCCCGAATGTTTTGGCCATGTTCAAAACTTTCGAGGTGCATTCAAAGTGGAGAAATATCAGTCGACATTCGAAATGCATTCTAACTGCATTCTAAATATTCTAGCAACATTCTGACAGCATTTGAAACATTCTGATCGTTTTCAAGGGAGAATCGAAATGGCAAACCATTTCAAATTCTGCCCTAATGTCCAGATGCGCTCTGAGTGCATTGGAAGTGATTTCCAGCAGCATTCGAGCACCCTCCAATGAGACTTTGGGTGGTCGAACCGCACTCGTGCGACGTTCAAAGTGTGTTCTCAATATTGTGATTGCATTCTAACAGGTTTCTAAATACTCCGACTGTGTCCTAACTATATTTGACCTGCATTCGAGAACTAATACACTAGCACTGTGCAAGAATCATTTGAGGCAGGTGCGAAGCGCATTCTAAGTATTCGAATGCCATTCTTACAAAGCTGTATCAATTTGAAACTGCTGCCCGAATGTAGTAAGACTTTTGAAAATTGTTCATTCTGACTGGTTCTGCTTAATTCCTGCTAATTCCTAACAAGTGTGACCAGAATCTTCCGCCTACGTGGGCTTTAATAACTTGGACACCGCGATGGGAAACATAATCATCCATAATCCTAGCCAGGCTACAAAAATAAAAACGGTTTCGCCACTTATTGTATAAGCAATTTGCGACAAGCATTTTTAATTAAATCTAATATGTGCACCGTGATTTTGTGAACAATTCTGTCCCCAAAAGGCAAAGGATTCCACGCTTCCGTTTGATAATAATTACAGGAAGTGGATAATATGGTTGACATGGTAGTTGTGTGGAACAGGGTGGTTGGGACCGCACGTGCTGTGAGCGTGACCGGTGTGTGGACGTGTGAGGTCACCGGGGTGGAACCCAGGGGAATTAATCATGGCCGCATGGAGAATCAATCAAACCAGCTCAGAGTTCAGAAATAAGCTAGCAACAAGACTCTTGTACATAATTGTTTTCATTCCTGTCAGTCTTCTACCAACGTTAGACTGCGCAACTTGCCTTCCGAGGCGCCGTCGACTGTTTATTTTCAAGTTCCCACGAATGGAGAGGGGTGGGGGAAATGTACAAATTCCCTGCAGGGTTCGAGCCGTGTATCCTCATCAGCCCTTATATCCAATGCTTTGTCTACGTCACCTTGTTACAACGTCTACACCTTATCACCATGTCTGCCACACCGAATTGCTTTGTCTACAATTCCTCATTATCATGTCTTAGACTCCTTAGTACTAACACTATGAGATCGTATTACGGTGCCCACTGTCGATTATTACCATGTCTACCAGCCTGCATTGCCATGTTTTCCACCCGTTATTATTATGTCTACCACCTCTTATTACCATGCCTACCACCATCTGTTTTCATGTCTACCTCCCCCTACAAGTATGTCTGCAACCTTTATTACCCTGTTTACCACCTCTTATTTGCATATCTACTCTTATTACCCTGTGTACCAAACCTTATTATCATGTCTTCCAATCTTTATTATGCATGCCTACCACATTTTAGCGTGACACATGTATGTACCAGTCCTTATGGTACGTTGCCTTCTTCCCGTTAAATTAAGACCCCTGCCACACCTTATTAACATGTCTACCACCACAAGTTAACGTTTATCATGAATTATTACCTTGTCTGCTACCCCTTATTACCATGTCTGCTACCCCTTATTATCATGTCTGCTACCCGTTATTACCTCCACCACCTTTTATTTCCTTGTCTTCCACCCCTTATTATCATGCCTTCCACACTTTACCTACCATAGGTCTGTCACACATTACTACCATGTCTAACACACATTCTTATTATGTATCATAATTTAAACAAAAACTGATCACCAAATTGTTAATAAACTTTTAAACGAACAATTTTCCGGAAAGTTCAGCTGATAGAGGCTAATATCCACTTTTAATAAAATATCCGCTTACTAATGAAACATATCATTCGCCATTAGAAAATTCACTAATCCATCAGAAGTACATGTGCCTGGCATGTAAAAAGTCTGTAGCCTGACATTGAAATTGTGTGATGGTTACCTCACAGTTCATTTAATTACCGCAGATACCACGGTTTTCTTTAACTTCCTATATAAATGAACTCAACGATTTTATGTTTTTGGCATGTGTTTTGTATATTCTTGAGGCAAAATGAAGACCTGGAACAGTTCTGAAAGAATCCACACAATGGAATGCATACTTCTTTGCTTCAGATTGCGTTTTTGCTGCCTAACCAATTTCTTAACAAAAAATAAAAGACAAAGAGCGAACATAGCTGGCAGTGGGATCCACATCTGTTGTTTCATCTTCCCTGCACTCATGCACTGATATCTAATTTCTAATTAACTTTTTGTCTTGTGTAATACAGGGCCCTAAAATTGTCACCAAGGGCGTTAAATATGTCCGGGCATGTGCTATATTTAAAAAACAAATTTAGAAATCTCTACAGTTTGGCCAAATCAACTGGCGCTGAAGTGACATAAATACCAGCTTATACCGTTATTTAATGAAATGTTCGAAATTAAAGTAGCACGAATATCTACTGGACAAACAAGTACTTGTAGGCTTTCTTTACTTTTAAGGTTATTTACACCTGTTCCAGAAATTTGTTCGAAATGAACATTGGTTCACGGCCACAGATATTGATTTAAAAAGCATTCAGGTTACACGTACGAAATTCATCGATTTCATCAAATTGCAAGGGTATAAACATTTCTAGTTTTCTGGTGTTAGGGTACTGCTTTATATCTTACACAGGGTTACCAAGATGGCAAATTGCTATGACCTTATTTCAAGCAGGATGAGTTATAGAAATCGTGGTCAGTTAAGGTTGAGGGCCTCCTTAGCCGAGTAATTTGCACTGTACAATGAAATGTGGTCTACATGTGGTTATAAATAAATAACTTTAATTGAAGCAAAATGTTGAAAAGTTGACAAATTTACCACATAAATATTAAAAAAAATGAACGCACTCCTGTAGCCCGGATGTGGTATGTGTAGCAGTACATGGACCACAACAAGGCCGTCGGGGCGAACGATGACTTCTTTGGTTGTCACATTGCGTGCCAAGGTCCACACAACCTATTCCATGTTAGAGAAACCTTGTCTGGGTATGGCCTATATACACGCGTGTACTGTTCCTCATATCAGGGACCGTGAACGTGACTAAAGCAGCTTAGATACCGCATGTTTTTGAGTCCCTGAGTCACTTCAGAAACAACACATCATTATGTACAAAGATCTCGGGCGCATCTGAAGTCTTTGATTACAAAGAGTGATTAAGAGATTTGTGCCTAGCGAACTGGAGAAGCCCCGTATGATAGACAGCTCTAGCTAAGGTTTATTGCACAGTGTTCTAGGGACGGCTTCAGATTCCCTTGTTAGCAACCCTATCAAACTGTATACGCCACACAGCTTGTAGCACATCGTTACGGGTTATATTGTAGCTTTGTAACATTGTAATCAATTTAAAGGAAAAAAGGGCAAACAATATAGGCTTAGCTGTTTCGAAAAAGACAGGTGGAAACGGACGTAAGTGTTTCTGACATACCTGTTAGCTCTATAAATCTACTTTCAGTCTGAAATTCTTACGACGCAGTGGAATGTGTCATGTTAGAGAAACCGGAAACGCGATCTCGCGCAAGTTGAACCCCATGCTCATGAGGGCTAAATGGCAAAACGGGGTTAGCGTGACGTCAACAGAAACAGTTCCGTTCCCGAGATTTAGAAAATAACTCGCGTCTGAGTGGTTAAAATTGGAAACATGATGGCGCTTTCGATTTTCTCAGTGCTTGCTTATTTACTTGGAACTGCGGCATATCGGATACGCAAATCTCAAAAATAAAAAGATAAGCTTTTAAACATTATGTGGGCCACTTTATACATACCATACACATTTGGCCTTGAGTAATTTTTTTTTTAAGGTCGCAAAGTGTAAAGACAATGTTTTCACATTATTTGAATTATAAAATAACAGAACACCAGGTTTTGATGCACCTACACTACACATACCCCAATTATTTCCCTTGCATACAGTTAAATTTCCGTATCTTAGATAACCATTATAGAATCACCTAATGATGTATGTATTGCCTTCCATACATGCCACGGAATCATCTTTAGATATTGTCTAATTTCATCAAATTAAGTGACCTCAAAAGAACCAGGTGCACTAATATGGAAACTTGTTCTGCTGTATACTTAAAATAACAGACAATACTAGACCAGATGTATATGCGTATCGATAAAGAATCCTATTCAGAGTTGAAAAAATCTCACTTTTTATTTTTGTGATGTATGATAACCAACATATCGGAGTCCAGAGTAAGGAAAAACGTGTACGTGGGGAAAATCGAACGGGCCGCCACGCTCTGAATTTAACCAATCAAGGGCGAGACATTTCTACCACCCAATAAGACATCTGCTTCCGCTGTGAAGTCAGCAGTACTGAGTGCAACATTTTGCCATACAGAATTAGTGTTAAATAAGCTGTTTTCCTTGACAATTCTGATATACTTTAAAGCCATTTTTCAACGAGAAAGTGGTAGTGGAAAAAGTGTAGTTATTCCGCCAGGTCTCAAGCAGGAGGGAACACTGCGTGGCCTTCGATTGGAATAACAAAGGGGGCCCTACTTCGCACGTAAAGTAGTGTCTCGCCCCTAACACAAAAGAGCATAGGGTACGAATGACGCGACATCGTGTTTCCGGTTTCTCCAAAATGGCGTATTTTATGGCCTCGTGAGAATTCCAGATTAAAAGATTTATACAGTTACCAAGCACGTCATAAAAAATGCCGATGTACGGTTAGGTCTGCATGGACCCTCTCCTGAAATAACTTTGCTTATATTTTTTGTTCCTTTTTTTTTGTTTGTGTGTTAAAAAAATGTTCATTAACAAGATTATAAAATTCTGTCTTGAATGTAAAAATCTGTTTGAATTTGTGTGAATTCGTTGCTGAATTATCTCCTTTGAAGTGTGGAATATTTTGCTGCCAAAGGGAGATCTGAAAGCGCCCATGCTTTTAAACCTATAAGAGCTAGAGAGACATCAGCTGTTTACAGGCTGTGACGTAAATGTTCTGTCATTGTCATTGTGACATGTAATAACACAGGGACAGGACATTGTTTTAATGTTGTATATTTCAGTAATAACCAGTACTTGAGTGAAGAACATTGCAAAGTATTTTCAGATCATTGTGTTACGGCGGAACTAAGTTTATTGATCATGTCATGTGTTAAAATTTACATATATAGTTAAGTTTCAACCACAACGCTGGAAGCTTATGACATGGTCAGGCGACAAGGGTGTTCCGCACTTGGAACAATTACGTCACAGCCCACGCACAATATCTGTGTTTCATATTAGCCGACAGTAGCTGTTATAGAAAAGTATATACTTTACCGAAATGAACATAATATTGTTCAACCTGTTTCACATTAACGTGTAACGTAACGAATCGTTAACTGTTTTGTGTTGGATTTTATTTGTAGTATGAATGGGTGAATGAAAAAATAAGCCATGGTTTAATTCCGACACATTCCTTTTTTGAATGGAGAGGAACGGTTTTTAATGGGGCCTTGGTCGTGTAAAAACTGCCCGCAAAAGGTGGATATAGCGTTTCAAAACTCTCGCTTTCTTTGTCTTTGTTTTAACACAAACAGAAAACTAGCTTGAGACGCTTGAGTGAGGGCTACAGTTCACTCATTCTCTAATTGAGTTATAAGTTATACGACTTGTCACACGTGGGAAAGCTTGCCAGTAACTACACAAAGACCTGTGGTTCAGTCTGCTGAACACCGGATACTCTGATTTCCAACCGGGCGCCAATCGATACATGTTACTGAAATATTCTTGAGTATGGCGTTAGACAACAATGGTATAAATGTTTCACTGTTATCTTATCATTGTTGATCTCTGTCTATCAACCGACTCGATTGCATCGCCATATATGCGTTTTTAAATAATTCATGACAATAACAGTTCCAGGCTATAAAATCTCTATAACAGAGGCCTTGTGCAATATTATGGATATTTCCATGACTGCACATAAATAAATGGCGCCAAACTGAATTCATTATCAATGTCAAGTTCCATGTTGGACAGGGACATCATGTGTAATACAAACACAGGTGTATATATACACTGCCCTTTTCTTCAATAACCCCTAGCTGTGTTACAGGTATGTATATAACCAGATGACAACACATCCTTCGTGACGCGTAGAAATAGGTGAAGCAGTTCGCCACTCACTCCAGTATTAAACAGAATTGTTAATGTACATTGTCTATTTGCAAGCCTTAATTTCATTTCCTGGGAATGACACTGTGGCCATCAGTGGACTTGGACATCTGGGAATTGCGGTGCTAACACGTATTTTATTGGCCCTCAACTCCACACCTATCAGCGAGTGACCATCACAGAATCGTAAAAGTCTCCATTTTATTTCCCCAGGGCCGAGAAGTATAAGATGGAAAGACTTCCCAAGCACTATTAAATCCTGGGCAAGAATTCTGAGAATTGCTTACGTCCAAACGCTGTCCTCCGTTCTAGGCTTTCCCAGTGTGTTCCTCACTCGGAACAATTCTGCTGGAAATGGATAAAAATCCGAAGATAACCATCGCTCCCGTTCGTTGAACGCACTGTCATTGTCATGATAAAGTGGAATTAATCAGAATAGCTGATGGTCATTATATTTGAGCTGGAGAAGGGGTCACATGACAATGTAAAAAGCATTCCAACATTGTCTACTTGCTCATGAGGATAACGTGCTCCTAATTAATCCCCACCCCCACCCCCCCAAAAATTGTCAAAGATTTGTATCACGTGTATGAATATAATAACTCCTCAAAATTGCTCCAAGTGATATAAATTCAAGTAATTTATCTTTGTTCCAGTACGGAATACATCTCGGCAGGGTGTTTCACCGTATAAAAATTTAGTTTAAAATTTACAATAATGGAAACCCTGGCCCCATTATGTGTTTAAGCTGTCAATAATCTTCCGGGTACTATAAAAATAAAAATGAAAAAAATAATTCTTGCGTGTATTTAGAAGTTACTAACTTACAAATTTATAAAGGTCAACACGAGCCTCAGCAACAGCTTATTGTTTGCTGAAAATATTAAGAGTGGGCCAATCTACAAATTCCCAGCCCAAAGCCGGGTTTGAACCCACACCTGGTCTGTCCCAGCGATTGATGGCGGAGGAGCACAATATCGACTTCAACCTATCTCTTTTAGTATAATATGTCGTTTGTTCGCTGTGTGGACCATTATCTAAAACATTGTCCCATAAAGCAGTAATAAACCAAGTTGACCGTGACTACCTTGACAAGACGTTAAACAAATCTGCTTTCCTGAGAGTCATCATCTGCACAATCTAGTCCTTTATACTAGGTTTGTGTAACATTAGCCCCAGCATTGTTCAGCAAACCTTAATGGGCCAAGTTGATCGTAACTACCCTGACAACATTAGTCCAAGACATCTGGAAATGCAACCTCTAAACAGAAAGGACGTGTTGCCATCACCCTACAATTTTCACCACATGCGCCAGAAAGCCCTGTGATGATCGATATTGGCGCCAAGGCTTTTTGATGACGACTAAGAAAATATTACCCCGCCAACACGCTGTGTATCAGACATGACTGAAATCCACCCAGTGCTTCATCACGTATTGGACATGTACAGGAATTAGTGCATGAAGAGTCAAAGTATCTTACAAAGATACTCCCGGAGGTGGTGTGGAAAAAATATTTCCTGTGCATGTGTCAGGGAGAATTAACGCCTGTTCCATTGTTACCGAATATATCAAAAAATAGCATTATTTCTGACACTTCCTACTCGCCTCTTGATATGCGCGGGTGGAGGTTGGTCATAGACCTTTGTTATTAAATAACCCTGTCCTTATCACAGGACCATATACAGACTATCTCACTATTGCCATGTTCATATATGTAGTATTTTAGGATAAAAGATTTAGTGGAAACTTTCGGCACAATTTTCTATATCTATATCTTTGTTGCGAGGTGAGAATGCAAAGCTGCTGTTATCAATAAATATTTACTTGCACAGTTAGAACAAAACCCTAGCAGAGGCAAATGGAAAAGGCCAGATTCCACGGGTTAATATTGCACGACCATTTGGCAGCTTTCACACTGCGCTGATTTTACTTTCCATGCTATGGTCTTCTGCATGTTGTACCTTTATGCTGATTGTCCTAAGGTAGAGGATCAACCGTTAAAAGTCAGAAAACAGAGCTGTTGCCAGACACCCAGATTTTCTGTTTAGTTACAGGATGTAATTTCAGACAGGGGGTGTATTTTCAAGGACCCGGATGTTGATGATGTTGTTTGTTCGCTTCATGGGCAATCCCTGTCACTGTTGACAATGAATAAAGTGAGTGTGTATTGATATTATGGATAGTATCAGAACCTGGTGGGCTGTAAGAAAATTTGCAGCCATCTCCACTAACGAGGATTTGAATCACATCTCAGATCTATACGGAGGGTATTTTTGCATCTCTCAGTGTAAAATGGTCTAATTTTTTTTTCCAAAAACAAAAAACCGTAACTTTCTCTCTGATAATGCTACAACATACTGTAGCTTTTTCAAATGAGATGACAAACAAATCCAGAAATCAAATGTCAACTAGGAAAACTGTTCATCGGATTACAAAATCTCTGTTGCAGACACACGGTCATTAAAAATTTCCTGTGACAAAGAGATCAATATTTTTTCTCTTTCCACCTGAAATTTAGGTCTTCCGAAAATTAAGTTTCGGCAATCTGAATTACCTCTCCTGAAAATGAGAAACATAAGAAATGGCAAATCTTTAGCCGGAGGAGAAGTTTGTTCATAACCGGTGAAACAGAGAGCCTTAATCCAAGTAACACGATGGGGTCAATTTACAAACTCTCGTGAGCACCTTAGACCGCACTGACATCGCTGGCTCTCTGCTACTGTCAGGTCCTGGTCAAATGAGGACGTATGTTCGAATCCATCCAGCCCTAACGATTTCGGATGCAGCTGTGAATCTTTAGGTTTGTTTGTTACCTTACAAAGGTTGGTGGTTTACTCCGTGCCCTCTGGTTATCTCCATGTTAACCCTTCATCAGCCAGTTAGCTGGTAGCTATGATCGCCCACCGGGTGAGTGAAACATTCTTCAGAACGACGCTATAAACAAAACCCAATCAACTTTTTGTATACTTTATGTGAAATTCACAAGTTTTGGGTTGCAGTTGCTATTCCGTCGTTCTACTTTTCTGATTGTCTCTTACGGTTTAGAACATCAATGCTACCTTGAAACAGCGTGCTACCCCAGACTCCACCCTTAGTGTAGTGACACCACTCAAATAGTAGCTGTAGGAATGACATCATTACAGTGTTGTGTTTTGTCTTATGCTTGATAGCTTGTGCTTAACGTCAAAGAATGGTTTTGCAACTTTCAAACCGGCGGTCGTATTGCTGACATAATTGCGGCGATGACGCCGTCATTATCATTAGCCGGACTCCAATCCACAAGGTGGACGTTCAGCATCGGCCATGGACAGAATGTGTACATTTCCCTGTTATCATTGTTCACGGGACTTAGATGACAATTCGCGGCCTGGGGCGCTATTTTGGCCTCTTTTCGCAGTCTAACGTTCGTTGTAGCAATCAAATAAATAAATATATACATATATATAAATTAATAAATCAAAGACACATGACCTGGGTTTATCATATGTTGCGCCTAAGTAGGTCTTCTATATGATCATACACGCAGAGTCAGGATTACACAACCAGCTTCTGAATAACGTGACACTTGAAATTCCATCGATTGAACTTCCCCATTACAAGATTGCTATGATTTTAGCAAAATCCGCAACAGGCGTCACATGCCTCCATGTCATCTTGCACACAGTCCCCTCGATAGGTGAATATCAGATTTTAAAAGATTTTATGAGGTTGTCGTAAACCTGAGCGACTGTAGGCCATTGTACAAATAGGGAGTAGGTCATGTCAAATGTAGCTGCCATGAGGACACATATTGTAGAAATACATCGCCAAGGAAGCTACGCTTAACGAAGCATCAGTCTTCGCAGAACAGTACCTGACAGACACATATGAAGGACACATATAGAGACCTGCTTGGCGCAGGTAAGAAAATGAATAAAGCATCGAAGTTTTGTTTGTAGTTTGCAGACTTCTGAAATATTTACTTGATTGGTGTTTTACGCCGTACTGAAGAATATTTCACTTATACGACATCGGCCAACATTATGATGGGAGAAAACGGGCAGAGCACGGGGGGAACCAACGACCATCCGCTGGTTGCTGGCAGACCCTCCCACGTACGGAGAGGAGAGGAAATCAGCTGGACTTGAACTCATAGCGACCTCATTGGTGAGAGGCAGCTAGGTCAATACGCCGCGCTGGCGCGCTAACGCCTCATCCACGGAGGCCCCGATTTATGAAATATAATAGAAAAACTGACAAACAAGGTCAGAACAAGAAGCTAGAAGCGGGATACATTTATTTGAAGACTCTTAATATTGGCTACATACAGTCAGAAATGAGAGACGATAGATGAGAGAAAAACCTTTATCGGGCTGGGAATATTGACATTTGCGCGAATTTCTAAGGAGCAATCTTCTATATTTAATAAATAACCGATGTTTGCAGTCAAAAAATATATATGGATGGAATGCATTAAAAGTGTAGAGCCTGTGTGTGTGAGTGGGTGGGGAGACAGGACAGAATTTACAATCGTATATCTCAAACAATACCTTTATAATGTAACTAATTGATCCACCAAACATAGGTCCATACACTTTTTCGTGAGAGCACAAGGGTTAAAATGAAGAGGGAGACTAGAAGGAAATTTCTGGAGCACCGCTTCTATTGCGCAGGTCCACACTGCACTTCCTGTAACGAGGCAGAGCCGTGAGGAGATCGTTGTTCAGCGCCTGTTTCCCATGATACCATTGGAGAAAATCTTTCGCCTGTCTGGAAAAGAGACAAGAGAAACCTGTCACCCATCAGCACAGTTCACATTGCATTCATGAACAAGGTTTTCTCAGTGAATAATTATGCAAACGAAAACACACACATCACGCCGCCAGCATTAAAGAGAAATACATTCCCATTCTCCCTCCTTAGAAAGTGGATTGATGACTTGGATCCAACATTTCACTCATTTTATCGTGATACTCGCCTATAAAACCATTATTAGGCCTACGCAGTACTTGAACTTCTCCTTTCACACTCTAGCACAATCCATATCACATTAGCGGCAGGCCTAACTCGCATTCAAACTCTGGCACAGGACAGACATGACGCCATACTCGTTTCAAAACTGTATCATAGGGTGTTGTTACTCACCTTCACACTGCAACATATATATGACAGTAATCACGCGGTACTCGTCCCAATACGAGTTCTCACATGCACGCTGTAGCATATATGACAGAGTTCACATCTTACCCGTCTCAGTCCAATCTTTATTACACGGTACTGTTACTAACGTTCACTCTGTAACACAGGATACGGTACCCCTGTCAGAATTGTGTCACACGGTAGTGGTGCTCACCTTCACACTTTAGTACAGGACAGCAGTTTTCTCCGACTTGATCGTTTCGTTTAGGGTTTTCTACCCAGGAGCAGGAAGTACCGTATTTTAAGACAGGAACAGCACATCTGAAATTGCCAAGAAAGGTTGAAAAATTAATTTAAAAGATAGCTAAAAGACGGGCTAAAGCTCATGGGGCGGACAACTGAAAACTAATCCTATTAGTAGTTTCATGGTCCAGTTAGTCAGATTGTCGGCATCCTACCTTTTAACATGGTCCAGATAGTCAGATTGTCGGCATCCTACCTTTTAGCGTGGTCCAGTTAGATTGTCGACATCCTACCGTTTAACTTGATCTGGTGGGTTAAATTGTTGGCATCCTACCTTTTAACATGGTCGGGTTGGCCAAATTATTGGCATCCTACCTTTTAACACGATCAGGTAGGTCAAATTGATGAGATTCTATCTTTTCAGATGGGTAAATTTTTTACATTATTTTTTATGGGGTGCTGCCCGGTTTCCTCCCACCATATTGCTGGCCCCCTTCATATAAGTACGGCCTAAAACAACAATGAAGTAAATAAATAAATAAATAAATCAAGTAAATAAATGCTATTTATTTTTTCTCAGTTATGTGACTCTCAACTTGTGCAGTCCCAGAATCAGTGATGACATAAAACAATAAGGCTGTATTGGTTATATAAAAGTCGTGATTTGGACTCCAGATTGAATATAAATTCAGATAAAACGTGACCCAGTCGTGCTTCAACCATTACGTATTCTGGTCACAAAATCAATGTATCAGCTGGCGTGAATCATCCCTCTAAGGTCTTCGCATATACTCCATATAGTTTAATTCCATTCCTAAGTATCAATACAATAGATAATTGGCACAACGAAAACTATTGCTCCAGGGAAATATTGTATACAGTTACGCGTGAAACAGAAAACCACAGATGTTGGATACCGTGTCCATATTCACCAACAGAGTTGCAGAACGCAATGGGAAACTCGTAAAACCTCTTCCCGCCTTTAACAAAGCCGTCTGCTTCTTCGTTCTTTCTTGGATTACGTCACACTTCTAGGTGCATGTGTGCTCAGAAATCACTTAGGTGCCATCAGGACAGAAAAGATGCGTTTGAATCCTTCCGTGTAGCCTGTTTTATTCTCCCATTGGATAGTATATGGATGAGTGGATACATCATGACGTCATGGCAGAAAAACTGCTGATCTCACGCCAAGCCATAATCATTGATTGATTTTAGTGGGCTCTCGATCCCACGCGCTCATACGTTCTACCATGCATGGTTGCATGGTACTGTACTCACTTTGGGTTAGTGCTCGGTAACGGCTCGGTAATGCAACTATACATATTCTATCACAGAGTGTCTTTCGTACAAATCAAAACAGCTGGGCAATGAAAACCAAACAGTTGCTTGGTTAACTTTTATGATTAAATTCTACAATGATAGCTTTTGGCCTCCCGTCTCTTCAGTAATGTAGCCATATCGGGAAGAGATTCAAATCGTTCCACGTGCACTTATTGCTCCTAAATACCCTGTACCTTTAAAACAGTATTGACACCTGACGTCACTCACTTGCTTGGGACTAAGATAAACTGTATTTCTGTGTTGTCTTTGTTTTCTTTTTTTTTTTTTCTTTTTCTCATGCACTAAACACAGTTATCCTTTCAGGGTCTACCGGTAGGTGACTATCCCAGAAGCGCTGGTCCCTCCCTGAGTGGCCCAATCACCAGACACCGGCATAGAAAAAAACGTAAGGCACCTCCATGAAACCCTGAGTGGCACGCGAGCAGTGTCATTTTCAGTCAATATGAGAGCTCTAACGGTTGACCTGCTCACTACCCATTCGTGCCTGTAATCAACCCGCGTTCCTTAAAACAACACCAGCGAATATGAGAGACAATTACTGGACAGCCTGGAAATCGCAGGGGGGCTAGACCACATTATCTGTGGCCGTTCGCAGTCCACACTTAACACACGTACAGCTTAGCTGTTGACGAAAGGCCAACGCTCTGGCTTCCTCCAGTAGCAAAGTATCAAGCTAGGCTTCGAACGACTAGAGAGAACCTTCAGGCATAGCTAAGCTAAAAACATATCGGCCGGTATAAGTTAGCCGCGTTTATATATAGGTGTGCTTATGAAATTTAAGGAGGATTTAGTCTTAGTTCTGATCTGTTTTCCTGAAGGAAAAGAATGTCTTTAACGTGTGGGTGTTTCTCTTACCTAATCATAACGATATTGAAGAACAGGACTCGAGAAAGACTCATTTTTGTGATGATACATATTCGTTCATTTAATTAGTATGACCTCAATAGACGTTCAAATAAATTGTCAATACCTAGCTCCATGAGAGATTCATGTACTTGCCAAGGTCTCCAGAAGATTTTCCTTTCGTTACCAAACCCTCCATGAGACGTATATTTAATTGCCAAAACCGCCACTAGGCGTATACTTAATTGCCAAAAACCTTCATGGGACGTTTTAATTGCCTCGTTACTCACCAAGATCATGGTCCTCAAATTCATTGATTGGTGGATTATCTTCTTGTTTGATTGATAGAGTAAGTCAACGAACAGATAATGATTAGAATGATTAGGACCTAGTTCACAGACGACAAGAAGGAGCTACTGAACGCTTTTTGCCTGCTTTTCAAATGAAAACCACCTGACATCGCCTGTTCAATTGGTTGTTACTTACAGACAGAAGTTTACCCGTACACCGAACAATAAAATCAAAATCAATCACTGAGGATAATGACAAGACGAAAGGCCAAACAAATCATCACATATTAAACCAATCATGTTTTACAAATTTGTGATCTTCCGATCACCTATTCGATAGTTGTTTGGGACCAAACCGTTTCTCAAAACCCCCTGGCAGTTCCAGCTTACTCGTCCACAGAGGATAATGGTTATACTTCGGCTTTGACAAATTACTACTTCTTTGACTTAGTAATATTTGGAGTTTAATCCCATACATCTTGCTTATGAACGGATTCCAAAGGGTACCTTTTTTATAATCGAAAGCGTTCGATACAGTTTGCGTACTATCTATTGATTTCGAGTCGTGTAAAGCGTTACACCTGGCGTTACACATAAAAGCTGCACAAACAAACACCGCTTGCTGTTTGTTGTACATTTTTCATGCTGTTTTTGTGGCCGTGTTTTTGGCGACAGAAAAGGTGTGAATTATCAGGACTCGCTTAAAAGGTTAGGGCGGACTGGCAAAATGGACGGGCCAATTTAACTTGGACAAACACCTCCGAGCTTTTACGAAAATGATGCCCTTTTAAGTCGGCTTACGGCTGATTGGTGCTTTACGTCAAGTGCATTGTCTTTGCTACGGCAACTATGGTTTGGGTTAATCCAATTACAGAAAACAATTTGAAAGACCTACAGGAAAAATAGAGCAGCGACATTTAGTAACGGCACAGGCAGTGAAGTGTGACATAAACAGGTATGTGAAGAACGTGTCACAGAATCAGACTGATCCATTGTTGTTTATGGTCAAACCGAAGATGTTTTCACTTATACCCTCAGTAAACCACCAACCTTTGGCAAATTACTCGAAAGCACTTTCCAACATGCTGCATACAAATTTATATCCCGTATTATTTAGTGAAACACAAGTAGTTCTTCAAGTGTCACCCACGGCTTATTGTCACAAGGGCCCCTACAATCAGTGTGAGGGGCGGAAATTTCCTGTCCAAGATCGGGATTGAACCCATATACCTTATTTCTGAGCTACATTCCACTCGCTCACAGACATAGATGAACATTGCTCATCTTAACATGTCAGTCATTTACTAGAATGAATGGAGTCGTGATCAAAACAAACAATCGTGGTCTTAGAAGCCCCCTGGCCCATCAGAAGACTGAAGATTACAGCCATTTCAACCCATTGTCAAGTAAGTCTATGTCACATTTGAGACCATTTGCTTCTGCATTACGGGACATTTCCGCGCTGTGGTATGTGTGATCTAGTGAAACTGAAACCTTTTCATGCGCAGGCCTTCATAGTAAGCTTATTTCCAAAACACTTGCCTTGCATGCCGGTGTTTTTGGAGAGATGTCTAACGCGCTCAAGGATATTTTACTAGTAATAAATTCCCCAGTCAAAACTAAAACTGACCCAATACGTCACGTGTTTTTTGCCACTGGAACTACAACCATGCCAACCACTCATCCACGACCCGCCTGAGTCACGTTATCCGGTAACAAATGATTGTTGGGAGTTCCACATATCCAATAACTTGAGATTAATATTTTTCATTTTAAGTTTCATCAAAAAACTCCCCCAAAACTGAATAATATTTCTTTGTTTGATTCCCAAAGGCATCAATCACGAAGGAAGAACCCCTTGACGAAAAATAAGAAGATGCGCTCGGGAAATAAGGCTGTGAAAATTCTTCGACGCGAAGCTTTTGACTGTAATAGATTTTTCTTTGGCTATCAGCGGACAGGAAGAGAGAAATCAAATTAAAGTCTTCATTGAAGGGTATCAATTCCCTCCCAGCAAAGATTTTCCCTGGTCTTTGAAGCTATGTTTAATTACATCGTTATTCTTTTCTTACAGGCTGTGATAGCTTTAATCTGACGTTGTCCCATTAGACATAGCCCTACGATAAAGGCCAAAGAGTTTGAACAATCAATACATGTTCATTTAACAGCTTTACGGCCTATGACATATTTATTTCGGGCCTTTTAAGGTAGATTTACCCGGAAACAGAGTTAGCCCATACACAGGCCAATTTGTAATCACTGCGTTAGACATCGAATTACAAATTGACGAATGTCCCCAAGTGACGTTTGGAAAAAATGGCTGAAGGATCACTGTTAAAGACTGCAACAACATTCATCATCTGCTGGCTTCATGTGTGTCCTCTCGAAGATTAGAAGTCTATTCTCATGTATGCTAACATGGCTCATTAAGGGAATAGCATGAGCACCGTTAGTAAGCCCCCAAGACATTAGAAATTAATAGGTAAATCATTCGGTTCAAAACTTGCATGCAGAATTTATTTTACTGAACACGGAAAATCATCACAGGCGCGTCATCTTATACACAGCATATATACGTCAGTGCGCCTCATTTGTCGATTTTATCTGATGTTCATATATTTCATGCGATCTTCTGAGAGGGTACCGCATGTTCAATGTCAGTTTTCTGCAAAACACAAGCGACTTTGCTGTGCCTTAATCCTAAAAACCCAGAGACGTACATTCCAGTCTCTACTGGGCAGTTTCATTTCCTTAGATCGTAGTTTACCTCTTTAGAGACTAAAAATGTATGTGGTCAAAGACGAGGTCATGGACGGAGTCTAATTAATGACATTTGGTATAATACCACGAAATAGCATTAAATAATTTGGAAAGTGGAGTAGGGGAGGGCAAAAATAAATATTCAGCTGACTGTCACCAAAGATGTTACAGAAGATTTCTCAGGCTCGTTTATGCAACGCAAAAAGCGATTCTAATGTTACAGTTGCATTATAGTGAAATCAATCTATAGCGACAAGGGGTTGTAGCTTAATTATTAATAGCAGCATGCTGGATTAAACCTTGCAATGATATGTGAACTTGGTGATATATGTCTTGACTGAGTTCATAATATCGCATTCCCATGAACAGTGTTAAGTGCCAAATGACAGATATTTATACAAGCTGGTGTCTAAACTTAAACGTCAGAGTAGACTAACAAGGTATAAACACAACAGCTGAAACTTCTTACATATATTTGTAATGTCAGTTGTAAAGTTTATAGCTTTATATTGAAATTACTTTACCAAGTTTTCATTTCTGTTATCGTAGAATACGAGGATACACTACTGAACAGACTAGTGTTGATGACTGTGCTGAAATACGTTAGATAACGTTCAGTAAAATTCCATGTTGGCAGTGAGTAGATTCCCGAAATGAAAAGCTTCAAACCCGAAGTGATATCAACAAACAAAGAGCAGCAATATGAGTGAAAATTTTATCCCAAACACCGCGATGATACTGTTACTAATCTGACATCATCAGGGACTATGCTCCATGCTTGGATATATATGAAAGAAACTTCTAGAACGCTGCCTAACGGTAAACAGGTTTAAGGGATTACAACAGTTTTGATGTCTAACGTAACTTAATCATATACTCGTGATAGGCTTATATAGTCGTCCGCCTTACCTCAGGGAGAGAAAACGAGATGTTTAAATTACTTACGTAAGATCTGATTAATACGAATCCGTAATTGGATTGTTTGTGTATATGTATTATGTGATTATGGAGACACCCTGTCACCAAAAGCCCGATGGAGGACGGTTTGCGATATCCGGTCTCCGACGGACAATCCGGTCTCCCGAGATCCGTCCGGAATTAACGCTGTGTATAAAATACCACTGAGACGCGCATAGGAAGCGGCCAAATTGACCATCTGGACTCAGTCGTGTATACTGCATGAGACTTCAGAATACACCATAGGTCAAATATGGTAGGAAAAGAAGAAGTCTGCACTATTTCTGATAGAGTATAAGACTGATTAATCTCAAAGGAGTGGAGTTCGTTTTTTAAAGAAAAGCATAGTGGTATTTAATTAAAAAGTACTTGTTAATGAAATATATATCAACGGTTGAAATGGTTGAATAGCTCATAAGAATAGCTCCCCTAAAGATTTAAGATACCTAGCCCGATATTTTTGTCTTTGACAAGCGTTAACTGTTTCTCTTTGTAAGAATTCATTCAAATTTCTGACACATTCTTGGTTGTTTGACGGTTTTTATTGTATGTTGCTTTATAAATTGGCCTTGCGATTATTGATTATATCCATCATGACTGACGACTGGTATACGATTGTCAATTTCGACGGCTAGATTTTACCTAAATCGTGCACCCATGTACCATTTGCTCAGTCCGTCTGGGACCCTCCTTGGTGGGATTGGCGTCCATTTGCACGTATCATCAGATCAATTGGCATACTTACACATAAGGCCCGCATTCTGCTTTGTAGGTACCATTCTCTTGTTCTAGACAGTAACACCTCTCCGCACAGCCGATTTCCCAGTACGTCTCCGGGGCGCGCAACACCCCGTATTTGTCCGTACAGCCGAGACTCCCTGGAGTGGAAAGAGACAGATTAAGACTAAAGAGCGTTTTAATTGAACACTGACACGGATAAGCATTAAGTCCATTACAACTTGTGATAAAAAGATAAATTGGCAGGAATGTAAGGTTAAATTTGGCAACTATGCCATTTTACCAAGCAGACCTCATTATCTGATAGACTTGGTTAATTCCACAACAGAATGAAGTCGATGAGCACTCACAGGTTATACCCTCTCTCTAGGTTTTCGTGCACGGTTTGGTGAAACCGCAATTCATTTGTACTACCTATAATCTAAGTGAGAGTAGGCAATATCCGAGGTTCGAAAATTGAACTGAACACATTCCACAGAGAAGGTTTAATACTGTATCACCATAAAACGAATTACGATCCAGAAAATAAAATTGGACACGCAACCTTAAACTCTGGAATCTTCTGGAAAAGATAAGCTTCCTAATAATGTGTGATTCTTGTGTTCATTATGATACAAAACTTATGACTTTCTCACTAAGCTACTTCCGTGGTTTGTTATAGTACAGGGTTGCATTCTGCATGTGGTGCAATAAATTGCAGGAAGGCGATCCTAGCCCATCTGGTGTCCTGCGTACTGCAAAATGTTGTTGTTTTTTTTTTGTTTGTTTTTTTTTTGCAGTATGAATGCCAGTATGGTTCATGCAAGACAAGTCACATAACAACTAACAATGGATAGCTTATGATACAGTATACGCCAAGCCTCAGAAGTGAAAGTGAGATGAAAGACAAAATTGGTTTCTGCTATATTTCAGATGAGTGTCATTATACACGGCGCCCATTGGTTTCATTTCAGGATTAACGTTTCCCAGTGAGTTCGGGGTTTAAGGCCACCGCGGTACTGTACGCATTGAAACGTCACCTGCGAAGTGTTCATGAGAATTTGGCACCCGAAACAGTCTTTGTTGTAAATGATATAATCATGTGGGTCTTTAATATGAAAGACGTATGAGTTATTGGGGCTATTTTGCGTTGTGTTGTCCAGAGTTCTAAGTTCAAAATCCGGCGGTGATCAACAGATCGCATGCGCACAATACATTTTGACAATAGGGTCGTTTCTAGCTTGAAATCTTTTTTTTTTAACCTCAAGCTATTAAAGAGTTCAAACTCAAAATTCCCCTATTGAATGCCTGTTAGATACTGGTACACTAGATGCCCAAGAGATTAATGACGTCGCTTGAACATCATAATGTACAAATAATAAACGTGAATTAAAGCTTTCTGTTTATTGCTGCTGATAAAGTCCTAGATGGAAGTCTTTGTTTCTCCCTGTACACATGGAACTATTCAATATTCAAATTCATGTGCACTGATACGCAAACATGAAAACTTGCATGCATGTTGAAAGGCGACACGAGTGTCAGGGATTGCTGCTCACCTTTGTACAGATCGCACCTGTAACAGGAACGGGGAAATCTAAAAATTCCTTGTCCAAAGCATGCTTTGAATCCACTTCTAGCAATTGAAAGGTGAGCAGCTTTTATTCACTAAATGCAGAATCAACCCTCTCCTCCCCTCCGACCCCAACACAAAATTCACACTTCAACAGGTTGTGTAAGCAAAGGCTGGATACACCCCCTTTAGCATCCATACTGCCGGAAGTTGTCAGTAAGGGAGTAACGAAACCACAATAATTGGTCGAAGTTCGAATTGGTTTGAATGGAATTAAGTAATGAGAAATGAAAGTTTACAAACCAAAGGAAAACCTTATGTTAACCAGAATTTAGTAAGCAGAAGTCACATTGCTCCCCAGAGCCATCTTGCCGTGGCAATAGAATTGTCTTTGAGAGAATAAAAAGACCGAAGTGTGGAGCTAGCGAAGGAGGCAAGGGGTGGATGAGTTATTACCTGTTATTAAGCAATTATAAAAGTCAACATATCTGTCTGTTGGTCAATTTTTTTTTACATACTGTCTTCTAACAAGGGCCATTCCCTTCATAACAGGTGTGAGTGTAAGACGAGCAGCGAAGAAGGGGAGAAACATCGAGCAACTACATCATAGTCGATTAATTAATACGAGTGTTTAACTTACGGAAGTTTTTTCCCATTTAAACGACAGTCGCTTTATCTGCTGGGCTATACATTATTTTTCACGAATTAACAATCCTTGTGGAAATTGTTACATAGCTAGTGGAATTTTCTTTACATAACGCGCTCTTGTTATTGTGTTCCAATTAGGCGTTTATAAGGTAAAGAAAGTGCAATGCTCTGTGTTGAACTTTGTTAGCAATTGCGCACAAGTATGCTTGATTTGGGAGTTTCTTGATAATTTTGCTGTCCTGATTACGTCCGACGAATTAAAGAAAACGTTGTGTTGGAAGCAATAACAATTATACTATTCTAAAAGCGATTTCGTGGATCACTGGTCTGGATAGCTCGGTTTGATAAGCGCAGGACGAACACCTGATCTGCCATTCAAAACGCGTTCTGTGTACTCGCTCACAGATTGCATGGAAACGTGGATTCGTGAAAAGTAATCCATTGTTCATGCAATATTGTGACGTCACCACTGACATTTAACTTTTGAAAAATGTATATACGGATACAGTAAGTATAATGTTTTACTTTTAAATATTACTGAACGGATAACATCGGCTCATCGCTTGACATGTGACCGTTTTGCTCTACATTACCACAGACTGGATTGAGATGTTCTCGGGCTATATTTGGTATATCGCGCGCAAAAAAATATGCTTTGGTATTTGCTATCAAAGTAAGGCTTCCATGATTGACGTCACTAAACTATATTTCAGTTCTTGACATTGATCAGGATAAGATTAGGAAATGTTGCTACTTTGCCCTTCGTAAATAGTAATTCCGGGAAAAAAACTGATTTCTCTCCTCGCAAAGCGCTTTCTTTTTTCGGATGGGGGAAAGCAACAAAGGAACGAAGCCCATCGATGTGCCCCGAGGAGAGCTGTTTGGCAGGCAGTTTTTCGGTTCGCTAACCAAAGCGACACTTTGACACCCACTAGAGCAAAAAAAAAAAAAAAAATACGCCTACCGGAGACACCAGGCCACGTAAAGCGGGCTTAACTTCCGGCTGGCGGAAACTGCCGATTGGTGGGAATATCCAGCACTCAAGCCGACAACGGCTACAATTAAAGGATCGGTATGGTCGTGGACCCCATTGGATGTGATTATATATCATTAATGCTGGATTCATGCGTGTTGAGGAAGATAACTACACTAAGCGAACTTCCCCCATAGTGCTGTCAGCACCACCGGTCAGACGTGGAATCAGATCTAACTAGCTGGTTACTTTCTGTTACATCTCGTTAAGTCTTATTTCCCTTTCACAGACCAGATTGCTTTTGGTACCCACTTGCTCTGCGCATATTGGCTAAACAGCACATTAACAGCAAGCATATTATGGTGGCTTTTTGTCTTGGGTGGTCCCGTGTTTGTGGTTTGATGGGGGTTGCACACAAAGCTCAAGGCTATTACTCAGCAAAGATGGTCAGGTTTTTGACCGGCCGTAAGAGAGAAATCAAAGCAAGCAGGAATATCGGAATTAGAACGCCCTCCCTTAGGCAGGCAATTGACAGGTTTAATAGAGCAGCACTGGTACACTGAACCCTTGTGTTGAAGACAATCTAAAAGCAGACACAAAGCTGTGGTGACGTCATAGGCCCACCCCCCCCACCCCCCCAAAAAAAGACAATAATAAAGTGAACAAAAAAATCTAAGGCACCAAATTCCGCTGGACACTTTGGTTTTGAATGACATTATCAGCCAGTAAAATGACAAACTTTTATGTGGGTTTGCGCTAACGAAATCATTGCAGACGGCTTTTTATCCACCCGCAACACAATTGTACGTGTCATGCAACCATTTCATAGACACCGTTTCCGCTAAACATCAGTGGATAACACACTTCAAAGAAGAATCCTAACTGAGTTGGATGGAGAGCCTCGCCTACTTTATTACTAAGCTAAAAGCCAGGAAGCATAAATCTCTAACAGTTTTTTGTGGAAACATCACGTTGATAGATGTTTATTTTGCATATCGGTCTAGACCTCGTAGGGTTTTCTAACAGTGTGGGCGTTCAGCACCGCGGGACTATAGGCGACTTCCTCAACTTGACTCGACTGTGTGGAATTGCCCCTGTGCAATTTTATTGTCAACTCGTGGAAATATTGACAATGCCATTTCCTAACAGTAAATGGATGCAACCGCCCTTGGTGGAAAAGTCTTCTATTATCAAACTATTAATTGTTTTTTGTTTTATGCCGGGCAGATTTGTCGGTCACCTGGTTCACCTGGTAAAGAAATCTTCTTAAAAGGTTTTGTTACCAAACTATAATTGTTGCTGGTTTTTTAGCCAGCAAGTTTGTTGGCTATCTGGTGAAGGGTTTTCATTGTATTCGAGGAACCTGGGGTTTCTTCTATCTGACTGCGCTTGCAGAAGGGAAAACTTTTCCAGCATTATGATACTTGGTTGAACAACAATCAAATTAACAGAAAAAGTATTATTTTTTCCGCCAGTGGCAGATTATATCATGCACTAACGGTCAGTGCATTTCGTAACTGATAAAAGAACTGTTAAAGTATGCATCATCTTCAAAGGCCATATTGCCTTGATTCCAAAAGTGATCTCCATAATTTTTTGGCATCTGGTTTTTCATGGATTTTGAAATATAAATAAAGGTGAGGTGCTAAAAGGACTTCTGGTACCGCATCTAACACGCTAAACACAATGACGTCACTGATTCATTTTAGTTGCTAAACATCCTCTGGTTGCTGTGTGTATACGTTCTACAGCAGTGCACACCTAGTACTACCTCTGTCTCTGTATTTAAAATGGAATTATAAGAGTCATAACATGTTTACTGGCAAAAAAGAATGTGTGACATCGCTGTGCTTCAGCCTGATCAGTATGGTTCAGAAACTCCATCGGAGAAGCAAAATCTTTTTCGCATTTCATTCACTGTGAAAAGAGTGCAAAAAGAATGAAAAACGTCTTTAAAGTCTGCATTGGTATTTCAGCTGTTGTGTACTTTATTCAAAGTTGGTCTCCTCCTTTACATTTCAGAAGCTAAATGCGTATCATCTTAAAGGAGATTACTGTCTGTATGCAGAAAGTATAAATTGAAAAGTATACACACAAACAAAAATTTAACTTTCTTACTCTGGTCAAAATATTCTTCCAGTGACATCAGGCTTTACAAATTTAGCTCAGTAATATTTGTCTTTGAAACATCCTATACTCAGGAATCTTTCATTGATATGTCGGCTATCAGCTATGTTTATAGGTGCAGGAAATCGGATTGTAATAAAACAAAGACTTTTAGTAGATACGTCACAAACCTCCCGATTTTAAGTCGTAGCAAGTGCTGGATTCGAACACGCGGCCTCACTGGTCAACATAGAAACCGTCTTAGCCAGCGAGGCCCCACTATAGCCTAATGAAGAATGGGGAAAGAGATGCATATATCTTAAAGCCTTATCATCTTCATCCGGGCTTTTGTTAAATGTGGTGTTAAACTATTTCTATGATGTCGAAAATTATTTCCTGGAATATTGAAAATGGACGAACGGATAAAAATATAAAGATTGTTTTTAGGCGGTTTAAAGACGTGCGACATCAATAAAATATAATATCCGTCAGCTCCTTACGAAATGTCACAATTAAATAGGGTAGACCGTGATCGATTTAAAAAATAAACAAGCTGGCATATTGGCAATAGCTGCGATATGCCACAAAACGATTTTGTTTTGCACTCAACCACGCTAAATAAAATGTCCATGTTGTATGGAGCCCATGTCAAAAATGCGACCGAACGACTGACAGACGGACAGAGCGACATATTCAGAGCCGCTTATCAAACTAGAATACAATTTCATGCATAAGCATCAACACATGCCTAAAAATGAGAAATACTGTCAAAAATGTTTATAACTGCAACCCAAAGACAAAGTAAAAGCACAAATGACGTGGATGTCCATGGCTGTGTGATAAATTCCGTGATATCAAATCTTTACGACTTAAAACTTAATGCATTCACTTCCTGAAATTTTTTAGGCAGGAAGAAAATCAAGATGACTTACGGTTAATGAGCATTAATTGAAGAGACAGGTTGTCAGAGATACATGAATTACGGGGAGCTTTTTCAAAAACAAATATCGACCGAGTATCTAAACGTGTTAAAGTTATAGCAGCCGACACGAGAAGGTGTTAAAGAGCCCTCCTTCGCTGAGGGTTCCATTGCCAGTCCCGAAATGACCTCCTCTTATATCGTTTCCAAGGTATGGAATTCCTATTATTCCAAGACAAGAATGCTCTTAAAATAAATCAAATTTTGATACCCAGGATACTCGTACAGTTCATCTTGTCACACTCCAGACAAATAATGTTATATCGGCTTGCCACTTGAAGAAAATCGTTATCAACTTTATCTCAGTGTGCAGATTCCAAAGCTTTCCCTTTGGTCACGGACAGAGTTTTATATGATCTGCGTTCGGCACTTATCGTTTTGTCTGCTAAGCTAGGAGTGGACACGGACGTGCAGAGGCTTCTCATCAGCCCAGAAGTCCTCTCTGTTACGGAAATATCAGTCTGGAGTTGGTAGGGTTTTTTTTTTTTTTCGTCTTGAGCTGAAAATTAAAGGACCCCATCACCTTGGTTGGTGTGTAGGTTTTCTGACTCGCTGGAAGCTAACTCCAAAGATTCCTTGGTTCCGCCAATTTTCTCCCATTACCGGGAGGAGCTAAAGCATGTAATGATGGCCCCTGGCTGTTTCAAGGACTCTGCTACGGTAGATTATAGCATCAAACCTATACTCATCTGCAGCAGATAGCATTCAAGCTGCGCCTTTAGTTGAAGCAGGTTTCAACACTTCGCCCACATGTTCACCAGAGTTGCCATTTTAACTAGTATATTTAACCGTTACGCTTTGCTCCGCGCAAAGAACTGCAATTTAACATTCCATCTTAGTAACGATCGAAAAGACTGGTAATTCCAAGGAAGACAATGCAACTGCAAACGGCGCTGATATATATCTATTTCATTGGTTTTATACGCCGTACTCAAAAGTATTCACTTGTACGAGGGTGGCCCGCATATTGGTGGGAGGAAACCGGGAAGAGCCCTGGAGAAACCTATGACCATCCGCGGATTGCAGGCGGACCTTCCCACGCTCGACCGGAGAGGAAGTTAGCATGAGTTGCGTGGACTTGAACTCAGCCGCCAAATTGGTTAGCGGCTCCTTGGTTACTATATAACATTAGTAAGCTAACCACCAATTAAGGGATGCCCCTTTCGCATATGAAAATACCCCACCTGCGTTTTAATATAAGGTGGATATGGCATGCGACCCCTACTGATTGTATTAAGATCAATTTTCCATATGCTACTTATATGACAAATATCCAGAGTGTATATCCACAGTGGATTAAGCACTACCACGCTTTTGGTAAAAAGCTCGGTTAACATACTACCACTCATAACATTTGTTAACTTAAACCATTGCAGCAAGATGTTGTGTGTCTAGTTTTGCCAAGGTTGAAAAACGTCCATTCATTACATTTTGTGACACTACATAGGGCTTCTTGGCACGATTTTACTTTTTGCTCTTAGTTACACAATTTCACCTGCGTCATGACCAGTTGTGGCAAGTTTTTCAGTTAACTTACGGTAATAACGTTTGCAAACTTCAGACCTATTTATGTGTTAACATACAGTAATGTTACTTGAGAGGGATTTTCCAAACGCCAGACTTTTGCGGACAGGAGTGTCTACCCAGTAGTTTGTTTGTTTTGAGATTCATAGAGAAGAAACAATGCACCACTGAAGCGTGCTGAGACCTGCTTCACAAAACCTTTTTGGCTAAAGTCCTAAACTTTGATCCTCTGTATAAGCTGGATGAAGCTGGATGCACAAAATAAAATTGTACAACCTCAGCATAGAATCCGAAGTGAAAAGTTAAAGCTTAATTTGGATTCCTATCTCAGGCTGTTAAGACTGCGGGACTGCTTTGTGAAAGGAATGGTATAGATCTGTATTTGAAAGGACTGTGTTCATTCTCGATCAGTGTTGAAAAAATGACCGTTAAAAGTCACTTTTAACTTTTAGTAATTTTTACAGGGTCATCCGCTGTCTGTGTACTGTGACGGGTCAATTTCTTTGACAGGACGTGAGTGAAGGAGCACTATAGATGGAGACTTTTGCTGTATGGCTAGTGATTTAAAATAATTTTGAAAGTCTAAAGGTAATAAAAAACTTCCCAAATAATAGGAAGTTGCAGCTCGTGAGTTAAAATGTCTCGCATTGTTCAAGTTCCTGCATGCACCATTCGATTTAAGACGAACGGTATAATTGCTAAGCATATACAAGTGATTTGATGTTAACAAATAAAGACTGCGTATATACATGCATTACTATTCCCAGGGTCAATGGAGAACTATTCCCGCACGCTGCGTATTGTTCGTTTGTTCATTCTTGCTTTGTCGCCAACTGGTAGCGTGGAACTCATGTTGTACAACAGGTCAATAACTAATACCGCAAGGTGTCCCATTTGCTATTGAACCCCATCACAAGGTCACCAAGAAAACCTTTCAGATGTAAAATCTTTTACTTTTTCCAATCTTACTTTTCAAAAATATACAAAAACACGTGTTGGTTTCTCAATGAAAGGAAGTCATCTCACGAAGGGTTATGGTCAGTTAAGAAACGTGTTTATGTTTGAGTTATGGAAATAAAATAAAAACTCTCAGTGATACAAGCACCATAGCACCAAGCAAATGTTTGTGAATTTATACATTAAAATGATGATTAGTTTTCTTCCATCTACCAGTAAAACACATGAAAGTTAATAAATAATGAAGTATATGTTTTGGTACTTATTTAATGGGTAGATTACATATCGCAGATCTGCCGTATGTGGATTCATTACTGTATACGTCTTTCCAGTTCAAATATTTCATATAAAAGCTCAAAGTGTCTTTCAGTATTGGCCTATATTCTAATAAAAAGATTAGTAATTATTGTATTCACAAAGAAAAATTATTTATATACATCTCATGCCTTCAGTAGTTGACATTTTGTTTGATGCTTGAGGACAAGCCATGTGATGATTAATAAAATAAATAACACGTTTACAAGTAGCAATGTGGTTGGCCATTTTAGATGGCGTCGTATTTTGAGCCAATCAAAGTGGACTAACTCTCGGTCTCCGGAGCGCAGTGCTCGACTTAGAGCATGAGAGAAATAAAAATACGATATATGAAAGTTGGCCACACGTGCCTAACTCCTGACATTAATTGGCTAAGATTGTGGAAGCGGGGAGCAGGCAAATACAATTCATTAATGACAAATTTTATAACAGTCTATATCCACGCTTTCTGGACACGTGTGCTGGTATTACAGTAAGTTGACACATGTCAAGCACTTTTCAATTATCACCTTCATATGAAATTCCTGCATGACTTCTCGTGAAATCCCGAGATTTCGAGGAATTAATGACAGGTAATCAGAGTGTTGTTCCAAACTCGCAAAGAAACTGCACGGAGAGAAATTATGTTAACCACCAGGATCTCCAGATGTAATGGATTCCACATCATTTCTTCGTCTCGCGGGCCAATTTGCCAAGAGCAACTTTAAATGCGTACATGATCATTTGATTAAAAAATGATATGTTTCCTCTACGACTGAATTATATCTGAACAATACCCTTTCGTGAAATTGCGTGAAGAATTTTTGTTTGGTTGGCTTTTCACGTTATCGTAAAGAATGTTTCATTTATACCAAGATGGTCAGTTTTATGGACAAGGTATACCTTCGATTAATGGTTTATGCCTATATGGCAACTCTAATACTGATGCCCCTGTGAGACATGTTAATATCCACACCGCATTACTCACGTATCATTAACGGTCACGCGTGCGGGATTAACGATTTATTGCTTCAATGGCCTCATGAATATTAACAGCGGAAAATTTAGAAATATTCTGTTCAAGGCGCGAATTGACTGAAAGTCAAGCTTTTATCAACTCGATCACAATGGATTATTTTCTGCACACTCTAGTTAACATCATGTTCTATGACGCCATTTTTACATCACAGAGGTACAGTTTTAAAACTGGCAATGTACCGGGAATTTATACCTAGCTCCGCTCCCAATTCATGCGGTGCCTTCTCGACAATAAGCGGTGGATGGCATTCATATCGCCAGCGAGGCGTTAAGACCTCGTGCATCTCACCAGTGTGGTCCCTGTGAGTTCAAGTCCAGCTCATGCTGGCTTCCTCTTCAGCCGTACTTTGGAAGGTCCGCCAGAAACCTGCGGATGGTCATGAAGGATTTGCGGTTCTGTGAATGATCTCCCCTGTTTTGGACGGCAGTCAATAATGTGTTATGTCACTCTTAAAAATGCTAACTGGGTGAGACCTATGGAATATTTGCCAAATTTTTCACTGGTGAGGATTCTTTCCTTTTAAGAATGCAGCTAAACATGTTGTAAAACAGAAATGTTCTTAAAGTGCCTACGTTAAAATCACATCTCTAACATACTTGGGCGCTATTCTGTTGACAACAGCGAAGCAGAAAGCGAGACAAGATCGTGACGTCGACTTCAGCACGGTCTTACCTGAGCGACTGAAAAAGAGATATGTGACAGAACGAATGTTACATTCCGCTTTTGATAATATTGAGAATCCAGGGCACAACCTAATAACAAGAATTTTTCTCATAACATTTTTGCAATACATCAATGCAATATCGTCTACAATGGCAGCAGAGCTGAGATCGACAGAATACATCATTCCTCATGCGGTAACTCATAAAATATAGTTTGGAATTAAGTTAATTTTTTTGCTAAGCATGATAGCTTTTATAACATACTTTTTATTATACTGTGGTTTTATTTATAAGTAGGGAAAGGGTTATCCACATAATGACACCCATTGTTGATTATCACCAATGTTTGGTGTGGATTGCCACGCCGATGGCGCCAACCTGAATACTAGCCAAGTCTCCATGGCGCCATCTCTCGAAGATAGATTCGTCATCATGAATGCTGCTGAACATATACACTATCAACTGAACGCCTTGGTGTGAACCTAAAGGCTTGTATTTCAAAACGACATCTTCCACCACAAATTTTTTGGTTGGAAAAAAAAAACTCTGTTCTCCGCGCCCCTGGATGTAACGATTTTTGAACATTCTAAAGTGTGAATATTGTGACTGTTACTAAGAAAATCATCATTCTTGGTTTTTGTAAGTCTGGTTAGGCACCTGGTGAGTTGTTTTGGTTCCCATGGACTTAAGCCAGGTTCTTGCAACCATGAACTACGGCGCATGCAAGAAAATCCGGTGTCTGAGGTTGGGTTTGAATCAAGAGTTCGTGTGTTCCAGCAACTGAAAGGCAAGAACGAAAATTAAACGCCCGCCCCCTATAATTCCTGCTCTAGAAAACTTGAAAACGCAACAGGTATCATGAAACATATACCAAAAGAGCAACTCGTGTGTATTTCACATCCTGTTGGATGTTATATGAGGCCTCACTATCCGTTTCCGACTAACATGGGTTTTGGCCATTCGCCAAAACGATTCCGGGCAATTTTTGTCAGTTTGTCGCATACACAAAGATTGAGGTAAAAGATGATGTCTGATACGGGGGCTGAAGGAGACGAAAGCATCGATTCTGGACCGTGGTCAGTAGAATCTGCGTAACGCTAAGGCATTGAAAGAGCTTTTACATATAGCTACAAAAACAAGCTGTTGAAGTTTACCCTTGGCTGGAATAATGAAAGAGCGAAGATAATAACTGGAACTTCAGACTGTTATTGGTGTTCTCGTTCAACACCACAATTCCGGGTACACAGGTTGTTTCGGGAAAGATGCCAATGTCGGTACCATTGTTCGCGCAGAAGTTAGTTTCACAAGATAATATTTGATACTGGTACATAATTCAATCATCCCGAGAGCAGCTAAAGTTTCTGTCTACTCCAAGATTGTTTAACCGTTAGAAAGGGTTAGGCGTTTCAATAATGGACCCGATAACTGGTGAGGCACCATTGACACAGCTGGCGAGCATCGATGGCCATGCGGTGTTCAGAGAACTGTAAATGTGTTCCCAACTGATATGCTGACATCTCAGAGCCAACAGTGCCCTGACTTGATTAATATACGATTACACACTGAGCGCCCGTTTGGCTGTTGAGGAGGGCTCACATGAAGCCCCTATTCTCCAGTATTGTATGCACCTTCCGATCGCTATGCAGGTGGAAAGTTTATGCATCGTCGCGGGAAAGGTTTTCAGTAAGTTGCATAAGGCCGGTGGTTTATTCCTCACCACTCCATTTTCAAACCCAGAAATCCTGCCGCCGTTTTTGGCATTTACAACAAATCGGCCAATGAATCAATCGAAGTGGCACTCCAGGTCGTAACATTGTTATGTGCATCACGTACGTCAGATATCACGACAAGCATGGCGCACACTAACTGTAACATGTAGGTAGATAAATACCTACCTATATGCATTTTGGAAGCTTGGTTCCACGCGCACCTAATCATGCCAACCGTTATCACATGAATTACTGTGCATATCTGCAAAAGTAAGCCTGTGTGTAACCGAATATTCTGTCAAACCTGTTGTTACCTGATCCCAGAAATTCCACGCGACAAACACGGCCATCAGTTATAGATTTGGTGCCTTTGTAAGCTGAAACCCGGCTGGGAATTGTAACTAGCTGGACATTGGGATATTTTAGATTTCGCCAGTCTTTCTCTCCATGAATTTCTGTTCAGTGCTTGCCAACAATTCCAGGATGCCATATTGGACAAAACATTGAACAAAAAAGTATTATACTGCACTGGCAGATATGTGTTTTCCAACAAAATGTATGGATGTCACGCGAATGTCCACGTCCTTTTGCTGTTTAAGTGTATAAATGCGAAATCGTGAACAAAGGTTTGATGTTGCGATAAGAAGAACAGAGAGTGATACATCGTTAATCGGTCTACAGGACACAATCTTTATACTAGGGTGTCTGGGTTGTAATCGACAAGCATCACACAGAAAACCACCAGACTCATCCACTGTTTTTAAAAACGCTTCAAATCCTCTCTGATCTTTGGAGACCATGTTGTGGCATGCGACATTTACTTATGTTCACTGTCTGCATGAATTGCACCTGCGAATTTTCCTTTGTCGTCCACTATAATCGAGGTGATCAAGGGAAACCGTCAGGCAAGGAAAACAGAATCTATTACACATCCACTGGGAGGAAAGAGCATGTCACGAAAGGTGACACAGACTTTGCCCAAGGGCCTTTATGCCGATGCCAACATACCATGGACGCCACTGTCAGCTAATGCACCTAGCATACGAACAGTAAAGCTTATCCCTAAAACACATGCGAAAGGTGCCTTGTCTTTATTGCACATATATGTCTCACTTTTTCGAGACTACTGTGGTGTCCTAGGGATTTCGAATCCTCATAGAATTCTAAAACCTTTATGCTTTTAAAAGCTATCAGTAGAGCTGGGTCAGAACCAGTTTGAGCTAAACCTTTGGAACAATACCATTAGGTGGCGTAGGCATAAGATAACGGTGGTATAACAGCTAGCTTTGTAAAACGCGATGTTTATCGCTGGGCAAGTGAAGAAGATAACGCGCACTGTATCAAAGATGACAAACGGCTAAAAGCTTACAGCACGAGACGATTTGTGCTCGCCTCTAAATGAATCCTTACGAGATCAGACATCTTGCTGCAAATTACCTACGGTTTAACAAGGTCTCTATATCAGTAAATCATTTTTCTCTTGACGTTTACAGTGGCTGAATACATTCTGACGGCCGAGACTTGATGCAAGGGAGATGTAACGAACAAATGAAGTTATTGCTTTCCATAAACTCTATGACTTGCAATGATTTTTAGCAAAATGTTTCAGATATAAAACGTCTCGGCTGTTCGAATCATTAAACCACAACCCAAAATGCATCGGCACTGAATGACGAGAGAGGTTCTCAGAGGTTCTACTATTCTAACCATCGCTTGGTCAAATTTGACTTTGGGTTGCACTTGCTAAGGTGATTTCTTATCTACATGCCGTCAATTTTGACAATGCATTTCATTAAGTTTGCAGCAGTGCAAACTGTAGTTTTTGCTTTATTTTGAAACTGTTTTCCTCGTAACAGGAGTATTTTGGTCTTTCTGTGTGACAGCGTGGGGTTTGGTGTTTGGAGGAGTTAAAATGTAGAATGATTTATCGATCATAAGAGAACAGAAGTCTATCAAGCAGGTCAACTCTTTAACGCAATCATCTATCCCACACACTGCATGGAAATGTTGAGATCATAACGCCGTAATTAACTATAAGAGGACGATCAACAAAGATCCCTTAGCTATGGAAGCACCGACCTCAGTTATATTGTGCCGGATATTTGCACTTTTATAGCTTTGCTAAAAACTAAAAGCTACCCATTCCACAACGGTTGGCTTAAAAGAAGAAGTCGTTCAATCCCAATCCCGTGAAAGAGGAAAAATCTCCCTAACCGGTTTATCAGCCTTATGTATCTCTTTCCCACTTCTCTGAAAACGTCATCGCTAATGTTTTTTCACAGGTGTGGCAATCCAGTTTCTATGCTATAATACGATTACAAAACTAGAGGCCGAACAACTAATCTGCCAAACAACCAATTAATATTCGTTATTTGAATAACTTGAGGGTAGTATGGTTTTTTTACGCGTCATTGCGCCCGTTGGCAATGATTAAATGTGTTCTCTGTATTTACACATGCGTGCGTTTATAACACGATTGTGCGACATGAGACTAACCGAGAAGACCAACCCAATGCCCAATTTGCCAAACTCTCCATGAAACTCGTTTTGAAGTAAACATTTTCTGACTCCCTTTTCACAATGGAAAAATTTGGTTAAAAAATCTCTTTCCTGGACAACGGGATTTGGGACAAGAAGTAACAAAAAAGATTTATTTGATCAAAATCTCATTCGCACTCATCTGCAGCAATCGGCGGAGTACACAACAAATCCCCCAGGAACCTTTTGCCAAACAAAAATGCCTCATATTTTTGCTCATACTGTTAGGAGCAGGGCGAAGGTAATACTCATAATGCACCCTGATTTGCATATCAACACTGCTTAGCCATTCTGTTTGAAAGCCTTCATCAGCCTTAAATACACTGGCATATGTTACCTATGATATATATAATATATCCATATCGAAGGAGCAACAGAGGCCCAAGGCGCGTGTCTTGAAGCATGGAGATGGGCGATTCCAGAGAACGACTCGTAAGGTTTGTCAGCGTGAAATGTTTGGCGTGAGAATAAAAGCAACGAAGGAATGGTATTGTCAGTGGATATACCCATTAATGAACACACACAGCAAAGTGGAATTTGATGTGGAATTTGCAATTGACATTTCTATGGACATCGATATATATACACGTATGTGGCCTTCCATGGCACAAACGTCATATTCAGTAGCTACATACAAGTTGAAAACGGAATAATAATAAACAATAAACCTCTTTAACAGATATATACTGACATGTAGAACACTGTCATTGAAACGAACCATATTTGAAGCGTAAGCGTATGATTGTAATAAATATGCGCCTCGGTTATAATATCCTAACAACATCCCTTCAAAGTGAAAGAAAACTAAACAGAGGAAAAAACCAAAACTCACGTTTGTAAAAGGGCCTCCTCTTGTAAAAACTGGACATGGGCAGCGAGACAACTGCAGATATTAAGAGAGCAATGGTAAGGTAGAAAAACTGCATGTTGTGGTTCAGGACCTTGCTTCCCGGCGGCTGTTCTGTCTGGGATCTGCGACCGAAGGGGGTGACGCGGCGGTTTTATCTGGACAGTGGGCTGTCACAAGCAGCGGGTCGTCTTCCTAACGCCACTAAGCCTCTTTTCACACTCACAGGTTAGCGCACTGTTCGAATATCCCAACGTCGGCAATGCCAGCGGAACCTTCTTAGAACATATGGGTGGATGGCTGGAGAAAAGCACAACCTAAAATAAGCCGAGCAACTGAACTAATTGAGATGTTAACTCGATAGGAGAAATGTTGTTTTTTTCCATCTGCTTACGCGATAGATGGATCTGCACTCGAGATTACAAAGTTATATGCAAACGTGCTCCACGAATGTGTCCAATGGCATTTAGGCAGGTGACTACAGGGCGGAGGGATTTCTATTCTGATAGACGAGGCGCTGGTGTGTTCGGAAGATTCTCCTGTCACCTTCCCTGTAGAATTCGAACAAATCTGCCCATCTTGTGACAAAAGGTTGGTTGAAAATTCTACTTTAGAAGCATTTATCACTTTGCCCTTTAGGAAAAAAGTTCTCAAACCTGCTGGGTTGGTGGTATGCGCGTGGGATATCTCAGATATTTCGGTGTGATATATTAGAAGGCCTCACTGCTAAAGGACACGCATTTGTCACAAGCCTACAGTATAACCTTTGGATACTTGGCAAATTGGTTAAGAATGTAGCCTTGGTCAAGTTAACAGGATTTAGGCCTTGGTAGTATAAATTCCGGATGAAGTAAAGTAGTGTTTGTAAGTTTAGACACCATACACGATGAATTCACTAAGTAGCCTTCATGATTTTAATGGATTATAATATTTTATACATGCCATTCAACCAACAGGTTGTATTGAGGCTCGTAGAAATACCAGTAGACAAGGGTAATGAGAACATTACGTTGAAAAAATAACAAATTGTGATCTGCAGACAACACCCTTCCACAGGCCATTCTGTACCCCATTTCTTATCGATTTTATGTGGGCTGAAAATTGACATTTGTATGTAGGTTCAATGAAAATATACAAAAGGATTCAGGAAAGTTTAGTCAAGCGTGGGATGGAAGCATAGCTACTGATGACCTACCTTATAACTGATAGACTGATTATGTCCATCATGAGCTATATAGGGTATTAAACTTTTCCAAACTTACACTGTAATAGCAAATGCTGTATTATTACAATTGCTGGCCGTTCGGAATATGGTGCGTTTTAGCTTTAAGGAAACAGTTCCCCTCTGACTGTAAATTTAGTTATAATAGCGTAGTTAAATGTTAAAGCAAGATGCTGTAGTGGTATACGTTTCTTGTTTCTTCGCAGTCAAAAAAACCCTGTAAATGTGGAAGCTACAATTAATACACACCAACCTTTATACAAGTCAAATACGCGTAGACCAGGTAATGTAAGCGTCATGTTGGTACTTTGCGCAATCACTTTTGGAAATACTTGAGAAGTATTTACAGCGCTTTTGTCTGTTGTAAAATACAGACAAATGCTATGTATGCATACATAAATGTTATATCGTGAAAAAATCTTTATCACGAAGCCACGTGAGCCACGCTTGCTCACTGCAGTGTAAATGTTATGGTGACGTTAGTATTACCAATACATTGCTCAAATTCATGTACACGTAGGCAATACTTGTATATGAATTTACTGCAGACGAGGTATCTGAAAAAAGTATTTGGATGAGAAATCTCCAGATATTCATCCTTAAAAAGCAAACTGAAATACTGTTGAGGCAAAAGAATGTTTCCGAAAATATGGCCTTTAGGGTGTGTATTTTTTTGCCACAGACGGAAGAATGGTGTGGAAACATACAGGACTGACTGGCAAAGGTCACGATAACCCGGAGCATCGTGTTCGAGCCGCCAGCTAAGGCTCTGTTCTAAGAAGAGATCTCCCTTATACTTTGATCACCCTAGTTATACTCTCGCGGGGAAACTTTGGCATTGTCGTTTAGTTAATCTCCTTTGTTGTAAAATGGAACATGAGGAAGATAGACAAAAATTAGATCCCCGCTCAAGCTTCGGAAACAATTATCGCTGTGCATCTCCAGAGCAACAATCACACAATAAAAAAATATACGACTCAAAGAAAAGGAGATCATCTTATTGATCCTGTTACGAACCCCCTCTTAAGATATTGTATTATATAGTTTTTATTTGTTTTTGCGCTAACGGGGTCAGTGTCTGACCCACATTTCCCTCTTCCCTCCAATAGCCTGGACTGGAATTCAGTCGAATGTTGTCGAGGCTTCTGTGTTTATCAGTTTCGTGTCATTGTACAGATGTACGCATATTGTAAACATGTTTACAATCAAACTCTCCAGAATTTTCTTTACGTTAGTCTATGAGCGACTAAGAAGTAAAGCTCGCAGTAATTGTCACTTGTGTCCATTTGAGAGCAATCATTTTTCTGATGTCCACTTGAGAGCATATTTAGAAAGATTTTGTGGGATTTGGACACATCGGCTTTCGTGCCATTTGACATTCGTCATTTTATACTCCATTTTAGTATGTAGCACTTTGTGAGCTTGTGTTTCGCTACTTGGTATTTTGTTTGAGACGTTCTTTTGGAGTTTGTATTGCTCATTGTCTCTTTGTGCGATTACATACATTTCATCCCAGTTTACCCTGAAAGTGACTTTGTGTATATTTCCGAGGAGTGAAACATACATCGCCAGCTCGGCATCTCGAACACTATTGTCAACCCGTTTGTCCAGGGTGGTTGCACCTTGTTGGATATATACGATAGTCGGCGTTGCGTGTCCTCTGCTCTTTGTCACTTACAGGACTGTCATCCTTCGACTTGAGAATTCCCAAGGACTGTGAATTCTATTTTTTCGTGGATTGACTTTCCTTTGAAAGTGGGAATATTCCATCCGGATTTGGACGATGTCACCAGTCATCGTATATTTTTTATTATTTTATTTCATTCATTTAGTATATATTTTGTAATTATCTGTATTGGTTTGTATATTATTGTAAGTTGTACTATGTGTCTATTTTGTTCAAATATATGTATTGAACTTATTCAAGCGCCTTTGTGTAAGGTATCTGTCTGAGAGTTGAACAAGCCATTTGTTTATCATTTTTTCCTCTCCGAGAGTGGTACCCTTACAATTCAGTTTAAAAAATAAAGACTGCAATAGCTAAATTAATTTAGCAGCACATTATTGCGTCGCAGGTGAGTTTTCAGTGTTATATGTGACATGAGGTGTCAACGAGAGTCTATAGCTTACTGTAGGGAATTCTCTTTTGACCATGTCGTCAAATTATTGCGGCTTGACCTATAAATATCTAAACGTTTTTCATTTTTTATGCCATTATATTCTCGTTTTGTATGCAGTTAATATTTTGTTTTGTCTAGCATTTGTTTTTTTACCATTTCGCCAGACAACGGTCAGAGTGGATGCTGGAAAGATCTCACTTGGCTGATATTTGGAAAGCGAAAGAGTTTCAACTTGGATATACAGGTTTCTCGCGAATTCCCGTGGGAAGTCCACGTGTGTGAGATCCATTTATTTGCAACCTAAACAAAATGACGCCAGAGGGAGGTTTCTGATTTTCAACCCGTGACTGTTGTCCGTTAGGGATTATCCTATCACTCGATGCCCATAGCTAATCTTGATAAACGAGATTTGGTTTTAACGCCAAGGTTTATTGCATTAATATTTGACGACGACCTGTAAATGTTGTCAATTGCTCTGTTGGCTTGGGGAGTTGCAGCTAGCTTTCTCTGCGAACTGTATCCGTTTCCTAAGTGTGGATTGTTAGAGACTATTCCCTAGGTGATGAGTGACCGGCTCTTCCTGCCGTTCTTCTTGTGTCATTTTCCATCGAAAAATTGTCTCAGGTGATGTTTAAGTACGGGTTACATCATGACTGTAATAGTTATCTCATGCATAACAATGAAAACAGACAAATTGTGTGAACTCCCAAATGTCCATTGACGGATCGGATGAAATATATAAATAAAAATCCCGACCTGACTTTATTGTATATTCTTTGTAATTTTTCTGTTTATTATTACCAATAAATATTTTTTCCATTAATTTATTTTACTGGAATTGAACATTAAGTTTGATAGTGTTCAAGTTAAGGGTCGGATGTCTCGAGCAAAGCACGAACCTTGGCCAGGTAACTAACAAAAACACCGACTTTAAACCTCATTGTGCAGAGCCGATTGACTGTAATGAGAACAATACTTCATGTGAATGAATCAGTGTGATGAAAGATAAACACTTTCACGTCGCAAAGTGTTGATTTCATTGTGCCTAAATCGTTTCGAAATGGCCGAAATATTGCCGATCTGGCGTTAAGCCATAATTGTCCATTCGTTCAACATTATTTTCATGTTATTGTGTATACATGTGTTAAATGTGATGACATCACAGCACTTTGAGCAATTCTAGATCAGTGACGTCAAATAAATAGCATTTAACATCGCTGTAAAAAAATTTTTATCTAATTCTGCTTAAGCCATGATGCTAGGGGCTGTGAAAGTGTTTACCTGTTAAACATTTACACGAACAGTTAAAAAGAAAACTGAGGTTTTACCGGCAGCCTAAGACCATTTGCTTGGTGTCACACTGTCGTCGCTGCTCTGGTTTTACACCCTGTACTGTAGTATTTGACATAGTACGCCACTAATGCTCCTTCTTTGTAAGCTGAAAATCAAAATGTTGACTTTTGTTGGGATCTACTTGCTAGGGCGAAGCTTTATGACTGAGGCTTTGCCAGTACCGGATGAGATGGAGTGGTTTTCAGGGTGAGTGACTTACTCTACATATGGAGGGTCACCCTAAGAGCGGTGGCTTACTCTAGGTGTGATGGGTTACCCTAAGACCGGTTACTTACTCTAGGTGCGGTGGGTTACCATAAGATCGGTTTCTTGTTTTAGGCCTGGGTTACCCATGTGTGTACTACATGTGTGGTGGGTCACTTTAGGATCGGTGGCTTAGCAGAGGTGTGGGTTAAGGTAAGAGCGGTGGCTTACTCTAGATGTGACGGCTTACTACAAGTGCCGTCTGTCATCCTGAGAATGGTGGGTTACTTTAGGTGTGGTGGTTTACCCTCAATGTTTACTCCATGTGGAGTGGCTTACTTAAGGTGCGGTCGGTTACCCAAGGATAGGTGGCTTCCTGTAGGTGCCGAATGATTTTTGAGTTGAAATCTGACCTTAGGCAATACTCCCGCCCCTCTAGCTGAATGTGGGGCATTGGTAACAGTGAGTGGTCTTGTGTGTCGCAGTTTACGCAGTTTAAAGTTCGTTGAAGATCATTGTAATACGTTATGCATATCTGTGGGTAGGTTACCCAAGGTTGGTGGATTTCCCCGAGCTCTGAGCTCATGAAGCATGCACAAGACATGATGATCAGAGATCACCAATTAGACATTCAAGCGCACAAGATTTGAGGATGAGAGAATACCAATTATACCTTCGCCTTTACAAGATATGATGCTTACAACTGAAGCTTGACATGTACAACATATGATGCTCAGAGATCACAAAGTGGACCTCACTATGCACAAGATATGTTGCCCACATGTCACTAATGGGAAATTTACTTGCATGCTCATAATATGATACCCAGGGCTCAACAATTCGACCTTCAGAAGTACAATATATGATTCTCGGAGATCACTAATGGTAGAAATCACATTTACGATATACGATTCCGAGAGATCACCAATTCGACGTTCACATGCACAAGTTGATACCCAGAGATCACCAGTTAGACCTTGGCATGTAGAAGATATGCTGCTTAGAGATTACCAATTGGGCCTTCACATGCATATAATATGATACTGAGAGATTACCAATTGGACCTACACGTGTAGAAGATACGATGATCTGAGATCACCATTTGTAGACTCCTATTTACGAAATACGATGCGGAGAGATCGTTTCTTCACTAGTACAATATGCCATATTCAGAAAGTACCATTTACACCTTCAAAAATCAGAATAAGATGACCAGGGGAGAACAATTGCACTTTCACAAATAGAGGAATACTATCCAAAGACCACAGAGGCGATCATTTGTTCCTACACGGCTATTAGACAAGATATTCAAAGAACTCAGAGAGCAGTCATTGTGTCTTCGCAAATTCTGCCTGCCTTGTAAATGGAAGAAAAAACAAATTTAATATGTTTATATTCCAGTCCCTGACCCTGTGTCTGGTAATTCTCTATGTAAATGACTGACCGGAAACAGTTTCGGCGTGAATTGTTAGGTGTGTTCCTGTCGGCTACTCGTGGAAAACAAACAGCACAATTAAGTTATAGAAGTGGGCGCTGGCTTAGGCTAATGGCAGTGAGACTCGTTCTGTCTAATCAGTGTCGAATGCGCCATGAGTGTCAAAATCCAAGAAACGACAATAGGTATAGTTCAGATCACCTAATACAAGTAAGAGTATGCTGTAGTCTGTCAATTAATTGTAAGTAAACAATGAGTTCTTCCGCCTTTAGGCTCCATGGGTCCAGTATCAATAATTCAGAATATCGATAATGAAAGACAGAACGTTTGTTTTTGGATCAGTTTTCCTAATAAGTAATCCCGTTAATAATTCATCGAGTGAGTTCTCCTATGTTCCTTTCCCGTGGCCGGAGCACGCTTAATTCCTCTTCAGCGCGAATTATCAACGTCTTAAGACAGAGGCTGCCAAGGAGGACCTTTGGATGGTCCAGTCACGGAGGACACAGATATCGGAACTCGTACCAGAACAGATAATTTAGCATTCAATGAATGCGTATATGCAAGTTAAGGATTAGCCAGTTTGTAGCCATCTATTACTATTGGATCATTTGATCAATGATTGTAAACGTCACTGTTTAAAGTCAGAAAATAACCCACTGATCCCATTGAGCTCAAGGTCATCTCATGCAGCCTTCCTCAGTAGGAATGATCGCGGATGATCGTTAGTTTCGGAGTGGCCGTATATTCATCGTGTTGAGTATGATCGCAACGTTGGATATATGAACAGTTTCAATAAAAGTGCAGCTGAGATACATGTTTGATTAACGACAGCATATACATTAAAATGGTACACGATTTGGATACAGATTTTGTTCATCCACCTATAACATTCAGTTCGTCATCTTTTCGTCATCAATGGAAACTGCTTCTGCTTGTATAAATCTGTTCTAATTTTTTTTAGTTTATAGTCTTTTTTAGTTCTTTGATAGTTCGTGTTATTTGTCGTTTTGGAAACTGGTCTGGCGATTATTGAACCGGAACGCCAATTTTGGTTGACGGCTGGTATACAAATGTCAGTTTGGACGCCCACGTTTTGCCGGGTTTCCTCTTACCACAATGCTCGCAGCTGTGGTACGAGTTAAAAAATCAAATAAATAAGCAAAACTCTGTATCAGTCCATCGACCAATAACTCAACCATTGGTTTGAAAAGTTGTACATTTTTTGCTGATTTTAAGTAAAGGAAAAATGACAAGTTGGGGGTGTGTATATAGTATTTCTGCGTTTGTGCATGCAAATGCGCAAAAGCATTAAATAATGAAGCTCGTGTTATAAGTGAATGGTTGATAAAAGTCTTTACAGACTCGCTCATAGTTGTTTTTCCTGTTGAGCATCACGTAAATGGGACGGTATTTTAAACGGCACGAATACGGTTGATTTTGTAAGAGGGCATTTATCAAGTCCATTCCCGAAATCGAAAGATGATATACATGTATTTACATCGCGGAGCTAAAGTTGCCATCGATGGCGATATTAGTAAGGCATGCAACTGCAGGGAAGTAACTGACGCATGGTGCTCTTTGTGGAGGTGGACAGGAGACTGTCTCACGCAGTGTTGTACTGAAAGTCCCGGAGCAATCCTAGGCCCTCGCTGCACGACTAAGAGCATTTCGTGGCTTATTGTGGCAGTTCCCGGGCGTTTTAATCAGTAAGAGCACGTGTTCGAAACGTGATCTCTTGTGGTTTGGTCGCCATTTTACGAAAAAAAGTTTATCAGAAACCTGAAGAAAGGGGATGCCAACCTTACTCGTTTTCTTGCGAACAGAAACCTATCAATATGCGATCATATCAGTCAAAAAAAGATGACAAAATCAAATAATTAAATAAATAAAAAAAATACATATAGTTAGAAATAAATATTTTATTCTCTTCGTGATACATACCGCTAAAACCTCCAAGTGATTTGCATGTACATCTAAGGTTCGTTCGTCCCAACATATACAATGACTTGATATCAATTTGCTATCAGTCATCTAAATTGTTGATTATGTATCTGCTTTCAACATTATTTCGACATTTCCACATATTGATATTGTTTGGCCATTCGACATCTATACTATTAATTTTGCTGCTGTGTTCATTATTATATATAGAGGGATGTCAATACATTGATATTATTTAGAGTTGTTATTATTTTAGACACCAATAGACCGTTAATTTACCTTCCACATATAGTTATTCCTGGGAAATTCAACATACCCAAGCAGACATATGGGGATCGTTAGGATAACGTCAGCAAACACCACCTTAGGGTAAATTACTTTAACCATGCGCGGTTGTCTTTTTACTGACAACGCTTTAGATGTAGGTTATGATAACGGAACAATTTCCCATTAAAACAGAGTTGTTATAAGGGCACCTTTTATATATTCAGGAAAGGATTTTTCGTGTATACATCGGTTGTCTTTGTAGCACCAAACATCTCCCATGGACGACTGACAGCCCAAACCGTGCGGAACTGGCATTGACATTTCACAGTGCCTTTAACAGATGTTTGTCATGTTGCTCTCGGCCAATGGCACGTTTGGCGGGACAGTGTCATGGCAGTTTATCGCTCTTGTAAATGTGAATCTCGCGTGACTCCACGATAGCAGTTCAGGCATGCGTTCTGAGCATTTTTAATTGCCCAGGCTACATTGAAGGAGGTCGATAATTACAACTGTAACATTAACCCACTTGTTCCTGAAAAGATAAACATCTACCAGTGACAGTAAAACAGAATGTGAAAACGGTGACCCTCCCCGCTCCGCCAAAGACTGGGCCTACCTCCATCCTACTTCATAGCTGGAAATCGTCATCCAGTCGCCTTGTCCAGTTCTTCGAATTTTATTTTAAATTCCCCCCTCATTTTAGCGCCAACCACAGGCAGAACATGACGGTGAAAGAAAGCAAAGACGTGATCCTGGCGCCAGGATCTGTCAGTAGTTTCGTGATGCAAGTTCATTAGGCGCAACATTTCTGTACTGATGTGCTGGTAACCCCGAGACGACAAAGTGACCTTTATCAAGACTCTCCCTTTTTGGATAACATGAACGCAACAGCAAGTACCATCGTCTCATTCTGAAGCCCTTGATTGATTGATTGATTGACTGATTGATTGTATCCTAATGACTCATTCATGTATTTTTCACTTGTACGATGGCGATCAGTATCATTGCTGGATAGAACAGGATTGTTCGGCATAAACCTCCGACTTTTGGCAAATCACTGACGAACTTTCCCGCCTGTGGAGTACTTTGACGCTGAATTCGTGAAATACAAGTGGTTTTCAACGAACATGAAACTGCACAAACAGTCACACGAGCGTCCCCGATGCTTTATTGTCACCAAGGCACGAGCAGGGAGAACGAGATTCTACATATTTCCTGACCTAGACCGGGTTTGAGTTTTTTATTTAGATGCCGCACACCTTGCTCTTCTTGAGTTAATTCTTGCTCCCCTTTTGCAATTGAGGTTCTATACCAAAAAAAAAAAATACCAAAGTAGATCACTAAAATACACGACCACACCATACAGTTTTTATTTTTTCCACTTATTCATTATACTTCAAACACTGCAGGCCTGGAAAAAATTGTGTTGGTACATATTTCACAGCTGTTTATATATGAGCCAAAAACGTTGGATATACTATTAAAATAAAACTTATTTAATTTCATTTTATGTACATATACGTTTAGACAGGGGATGTAGAGAGGGAATAAACCTCATAAGAGTTTGTCTTATCCCATAGGAATACATTGTATAATGGTAATTTTTTTTACACCGGGAAATTACAATGTGTTACATGTGGCATCAAAACAAGATAAAAGAAACGTGAATCACAACGAAATTTATCGTAAATCAAGGGTTATAAAAGGTTAAAGTTTTTCCTGGGAAAGATCTGCATCTTGATGCAAACTTCCAAATATTTTGAGACCAAAACAGAACATTGCAAGTGATGTAAAATTTTAGTTTGATCTAAAATATTTTTTCATCTCAATGAACGCGAGTTCTTACAGAACGGAAAACTGGTTTATTTACTTGATTAATGCTTCACGCAGTACTCAATAATATTTCCCTAGTTCGACGGCGGCCAGCATTACTGTGGGAGAAACCGAGCCCGTGGAAAACCTGCGACCATCCGCAGGTTGGTGGGAGACCTTTCCAAGTACGGCTAGAGAGGAAGCCAGTCTGATGTTCATTTGAACTCAAGGCCATTGTGTTGGTAAGTGGCGCCTGAGTCACTGAAAATCGATGGAGCAAGAGAAATTGCCTTCACGTTCCCATTTGATAATTTGACGAACATTTTGTAGAGGGAAAACTAAAGCAAAACTGATTCAAAAGAGAAGACTTAGATTCGAATCACGTTCACATCGATGTTTTGATGAGGTCCTGAAATAAAGACGCTGTCCATCATTTTGTATGAAAGTGCCCTACAATTGTCTATTAGAAGAGGTGATTAAACGTTCTTAAGTGTGAAGGTTTTCCTATGTAACAAAAAAACGTCTTATGGAGAAAATAAACTTCATTTCCAAAGAAAAGGTATAAATCCATCCACGTAAGAAAAAACGATTTTAGGACCTCGTTCCGGCACGAGCTGTATGTAAAGCATTCCAGTCGCCACTGACAGATGCAGAGTTGCGGTTGGTCAGCAAGCGGGACGGACGTGTTTTTCCACTTGTAAGCTGAGCTTCTGTTGTTGTTGCACTCCAGCTGCTTCTACCTGACGAAATCTGTGTAATTTTCAAAGTAAATGTATATAGTTAAGTAGGTTAGCGTGATTGTATGGTCTATGGTGATTTTGTAGCATAAATGATCTATTGTTCTGTGAGGTTAGTTGATTCTTGTACATTGCACTGTCACTCATGAACTAACAAGGGCTCCTTTCGTCTTTCACCTTGGTCTCTGAGTCGCCCCAGAGGCACCCCTCCTTTCTCCTGTCTTGTAAATAATCTTACTGTTCTAGCACCTAGTTTATTTTGGCTACTGTTAGTGATTTGAGCTACAATGGAGGACGATGGCGACGATATGGACTTCACATTCAGGGCGGGGCAATCGGGTGCGAAATAGAAATGACAATGAGGAAGGCGAGGGCGGAAAGAAAGCACGAGAAGCTGAAACAAATTGTAGTTTAAATGTTGTCATGTCTGGTGTAGGTGGATTGCCTGTGTGCTCGATGAATTCAGTAAAATTTGGTGAAGCCTTACATGAAGTTGTTGGGAGGGTGAAGTCCGTGAAAGGACATGCTCTCGCGGGGGGTAGGGTCAAGCGTTTGCTTAGGCTTACTTCAATAATGGGCAAAGGCATACAATGCTGCCAGCCATCAATGTCGTCATGTAAGGGTGTCATATATGGCGTTGGAGAAAGTGTGATAGCTTTGGAAATCCAGGTGGTTTTACGTAAAGAGAAATGCACTAAAGCTAAACGGCTGAAAAAGGGTAAAGATCGTCAGGTATCATCTTGCATTTTGCTTTATTTTGATCGAGATGGCCTTCCAGCGGAAGTGTTGTTAGGATATGAGAAATTTACTGTAAAGCGTTATATCCCCCCTCCCCCCGCCCCCGTGTTGAGATGTTTCCGTTGCCAGCGCCTAAATCATACGTCGAAATCTTGTAGAGGTTTGTCTCGCTGCTCCTGCTGTGGTGGGTCTCATGACTATGAGCAATGTCCAAACATAGCCTCCCTCAAATGTGTCAACTGTGGAGGTAGCCATAGTCATGCTTATGGCGGCTGTCCTACCAGGAAGGAGGCAAGTAGGCTCAGTATATCAGAATTACCGAGAATGTTTCGTACTGCGCATCTTTAAAATCTGTCCGCAACGCTCGTCCGGAACACACTTATCCCGACCATGTACAGTCCTACCAAAACAATGTAGAGTGTTCCCAGGCACCTAGAGGCCTTGAGCGTGTGTCACACCCGAAACCACCTATCCCTAAACCCAGACCACAAACTAATTCTGTTGGCGTACAGACTGACAATGACATGGCTATCCAGACGGACTACTGTTCGGATGTTACCCTCGCGAATGTCGTGGCAATGATAACAGAAATTTTATTTCATTGTGCTAAAGTTCCTAAGAACTCGGAAGTTGTCAGTTTCATCGGTACCTGTGCGTGGTAGTGAGACATTTGTTCGCTCAGAACTTGTGGCTCTGCTGAAGCAAAGGAAAATCGCCGGTAAATAATGGATTATACAAGAAATCTAAAAATCCGTGTGTTTATATTTCTGACGATGTCTTTCTGTATACTGCATCAAAACATTCAGTCTTTGTTTGCTCATGGTCAAGAATTCAAAGCTTTCTTAGCTGATCCTGAGTCTGATGTAATTTGTCTCCAAGAAACATTTCTTAAACCTAAGTATAACTCTACATTCCCAGGATATATCATGAAAAGAACTGACAGAACTGGCATAGCAAGAGGTTTGCTGGCTGTGTTAATGATAAGTGGTATTTCATTCATGGAAATTTGCTTCCCAGAATTTTGCAGTATTGAAGTCCAGGGATTTCAAATTTTCCTTACAAAGGGACGGGTTGTGAATGTAGTAACCCTATACAATGCTTGTAATAGACTAGATATTTCTGAGCTCAGTGCCATTGTATAGACTACTAAGGGCCCTAAAATAATTTGTGGTGATTTTAATGCACATAACGTGTTGTGGGGTAGCTCATCAACTGATGCCAATGGTTCTGTAGTTGAAGACTTCATGGAAGATAATGATCTAATTATGTTAAATGACGGGTGTGGACCGCGCGGGCAAGTTATCTGCCCTTGATTTGATTTCGTGTTCCAACGAGTTATGTTCTGGTTTTTCATGGTATGTGGACTACGATTCACCTAATGGAAGCGATCACTACCCTGTGGTTGCTACATTTGGGGTATCACCACACTATAATGATGTAGATAACCAACCTAGATGGAAAATGCAAAAGGGCTGATTGGAATACCTATGCCATTGAATGCTTGTGGTCATTGAATGAATCTGTTGTTTCTGATAACATTCATCAATTTACTGACAACATTATAGGCGCTATCAACTCAGTGCAGTCAGTGTCTCCATCCTGAAGTCTTCAGGGGCGGTCTGGTCGAAGCCCCCAGTTCCATGGTGGACGACAGAGTGTGCTGATGTCATACGTCAGCGTAAGAGAGCTGAGAACAGAGCGTCTCACACCCGTCTGATCAACGATATCGTTTTTTATCGGAAATGTAAGGCTATTGCGCAACGTACAATCAAGCAAACCCAGAAAGCCTATTGGCGAAAGTATTGCTCTGGCATTACTCGTTCAACACCACTAAAGAGGGTACGGGCCCAGGTAAAGGAAGTAAGTGGTGCCAAGAAGTCTAATAATATTCCTACAACTCATCTTGTGGTAGTGACTTTGAGAAGTGTAATCTACTAGCGGAAAAGTTTGCTCATGTTTCTTGTTCTAGCAACTTTGATTCTGATTTTATCAAACACAAAGAACAACAAGAGCTACTACATAGTTTTGATAATATTTTGTTCGATGATCTGGCCATTAATGACGAATTTTTTTTCCTAGAACTCAAGCAAGGTCTGAGTGGGAAAAAAAGATTCCACACGGGGGGGGGGGGGCGTATATTACTCTATGTTAGAAAACACCTACCTGATGAATGCCTTAAAATTATGTTGTTTTTCTACAACACTGTTTGGTCAAGAACGAGTCTCCCAGCGTGCTGGAAAACAGCCACCGTGATACCTATAGCCAAGTCAGGAAAGAATGCTACAGAGCCGGGGTCGTACCGCCCAATAGCATTAACATCAGTGCTGTGTACAACGATGGAAACCATGGTAAACTCCAGACTAACTGGAGTGGTTTCTAACTAAAAATATTATACTTTCAGAGGTGCAGAGTGGGTTTCGAAATAATCGTAGCACATCAGATCATTTAGTGCATTTAGAGTCCTCTATCCAAAAGTCATTTTTAAACAGAGAATTTGTCTTGGTTGTGTTCTTGGATATAGAGAAGGCATACGACATGATATGGAGAAGAGGGTTACTCATCAAGATGCAGAATATTGATATCGGAGGTAAAATGCTCGAATGGGTGAAAGGCTTTTTGTCTGAGAGAGTTATAAGAGTTCGAATTGGCAAGATCTACTGAAATCCAGTGAATATTTAGAATGGCAATCCTCAGGGTAGTGTAATATCTCCCACTCTCTTCAACATTGTTATAAATGACCTGCCCTCTGTCCTTCATCCAGTGATCCCTTGTACTCCGTTTGCAGACGACAAAGCTCTTTGGTTCCACTGCCAGGATCTTAACGCTGCAAAGTGGCATATCCAACAGGCTCTAGACGCAATAACACGATGAAGTAAGCTTTGGGGGTTCCGTTTTTCGTGTGTGAAGTCAGAAGAGGTTGTGTTCACGAAAAGGAGGATTTTGCCGCACATATCACTTAAGCTCGGTAACACCAACATAAAACTGCCTTCATCCTTCCGATACTTGGGTATTTGGATGACACCAAATTGATCTGGCACAAACACATTAATAATGTTGTTCTCAAATGCAAAAAAGTGCCGGAGAGCTGGTTATAAATCCTTACTCTTAATATATAGGTCGTTAATCCGATCCAGGGTCGATTATGGATGTGAAGCTTTTGATTCGGCCTGCCATACTTTAAAATCTAGACTTGACTCTATCCAGTGTACAGCGTTACGAATTTGCACTGGAGCGATGAAAACAACTCCTTTAAATGTTCTTCAGGTCCACTGCCAGGAATGGCCTCTCTCAATTAGACGCAAACTGCGCTCTCTACATAATTCAGCCTGTTCAGTGTTTTCACCATCTTGTCACTATTCTCTCTATAATGCCAACAAAAAGTCACAGCCTTTCAATGTTCGTGTCCAGGATATTTTGCAGAGTCCTGGGGTCAATATCGGACGCTTACAGAAGGAATGTGTCCCGCCATTTCCCCCCTGGAAGGCTCAACCACCATCTGTATACATGGACCTACACTCTCAGGTCCAGAAATCAGACAGTCCTCACCATATTTCTGTGATTTCTAACTAATACGTAAGCAACAACTGCTCTGCATACATCCAAATTTATACTGATGCCTCTAAGTGCCCTGCTACTGGTAAGGTTGGGGCTTCGATTTGCGTACCAGAATTGCGTTATGAAAAAGTTCTCAGATTGTCGGATAACTTGTCTGTATACTCAGCAGAACTCTCTGCAATTCTGAATGCTCTGCTTTTTCTTTTGAATTTAAGACCATTAAGAGCTGTTATATTCACAGATTCTCTTAGTGCTTTACAGTCAATGACGTCAATTAAGTGGACAAAATGCTACCCTGTCCTGTACGAAGTAGTTTTTCTGTCGTCCTCCTTATTCTTTGCTGGTCTTGACATTTGCATCGCTTGGGTTCCTGGACATTCTGGGGTTCCCGGTAATGAACGAGCAGATAGACTAGCCAAACGAGCCGTAAGGCTGCGTGATGTCACCTGTAATCTCAAACTGACCATATCCGAGGCCCTAAATGAAGTAAAGTCATTGTCATTTAAACTATGGCAAACTGAGTGGGACATCTCAGAGAAGGGCCGTAATTACTTTCAACTAATAGCTACTTAAAAAGATTCAAGGCAAGGGATTGAGATGTGTGTGATGTTTGTAAGGCTGAGACCATCCATCATGTTTTACTCGTGCGTCCGCAGTACGCTGCTCAGAGACAAATCCTCTTTTCTGATCTTGTAGACGTGGGAATTATTGGCCCAACTCTGAGGACGGTGCTCTGTCCACCGAGGAATGCAGGTTTGGTTTTCAAAGCCGTGGGGAGTTATTTATGTAAGATCCACAGATTTTAGGCTACAGCATTGTGGCAGTAGTTCTCTGTGGATTGACTATGGTTGATAACAGCAGCCTAAATCCCTGAAACAAACCTTATTGCCTTAGCGCAAATCATTCCATGGAATGGAGTCGCCATGTAAACCAATATATGTATGTATGTACTGACAGATGCATTTAATTATTTGATTGCTGTTGAACCTCCACACTCCTGCGTGAGTTTTTTTTCTCTTCCGTTCTACACTTGATTGGTGTTTCACGTCATGCTCAAGAATATTTCACTTATACGACTGCATCCCGGGGAAACTCATGGCCATCTGTAGGTTGCTTGCAGACTTCCCACGTACGACCGTAGAGGAAGCCAGCGTGAGCTGTCCTTGAACTCAAAGCAGTTGGCGAGAGGCACCTGGGGCATTACGTCGCACTAGCCCTCTAATCGCCTCGGCCAAGGAGGCCCCGTGATAGGGTCTATAATATGAAGGTCAGCTGTTAGGTGGGGGAAACTGGACTGTACGGGGTAAGACTATGTACCATCGATATTTGCCCAGAGGCTGACAACATTTCCCACGGGTGACGTACAAGGCTTGTGCATCTTGTTGATGGAATTCCGGTCGTCGTCAAAACCATAAGACTGCAAACAACACCAGAGTGCCGTGGATAATAAATTGTCACCCAAGGAACCGCGAACCATGGGAAATCTGGGAATTCTCAGTGTAAACTCGGGACTGAATCCTCAGTCACCATTGAAGAGAGATGTTTAAGGAAACGCCAAACGCCATTCACTGAAACCCAAGAAATAAAAAAAATAAAAAATGATGAAAGCTTTTTTTTGGTGGTGGGGAGGGCGGGGATAAGTGAAAAGGTCTCGACCCGGTTATCTCCTTTTAAATTAGACCTGTAAAAGCGTATCGCATCTTTGAATGTTCACTGCTGGCTCCTCCGGATGTCAGTTCTGCCGTGTTGAGCTATCACAAACAGTTTGTAATCCACTTTATTCAGTGGGGAAATCTGCATCAGAAATTAGGAGTACCGCCACTATACTCGGTTAGCATGATGAAAGCTTCTTCGGGCAAATCATAAGAAATGATATTTAAGTCAGCCCTGTGTTGGCTGCAGCGTTTTTAGGACCTCACTTTCTCCATCACCACGAAAACATTGTAAGAAAAGTACGTGTTTATATCAAACCAGCTCCAGTAGTTCTACGAGGGTTTACAACTGCTGTCGCTTGTGTGGTAAAACACCCGTAACATGCGAAACACGTGTTTTTGTGTCGGGTTCACATACTATTTCACACGATGATATTACGGCCATTATGACTGTTATTTTACAGTGAAAGCACCTGGCAACTTGTCAGATCTTGTACCCCTAATTTCACGATATTTTTATAACATTCTAGCCAGTTTTATTGGAAGAGAGGGTTACACAGTGTAAAGCTGCTAAATATCTCAGCCAGCCTCAAGTGACAAGCTTGTTTGCTTATTTGCCTGTTGTTTAGCGCTACACTCCTGTGTGAATTTTCCTGTAATTGTTTATGGCGGTCAGCTCTATATGGATAGAGGAAATTGGGGAATCATAGATCCTTAGCAAGTTGCTGACGACCCTTTCACGTATAGCGTACAGGATATGCACGCCGTACATATACGTGGAACACATGAGGCCATAAGAACCATGTCACTTTGGGAGTTAGTCTCGTTTTATCAACGGCAGTGTGTAGGCATAGTGCATACCGTTGAATAGAAATCTTTGACACCCGTGAAATAAAATGAATAAATAAAAAACATAAGGGCAAATTAAACATGTTTCCACGATGATTTTTTTATATTTAGACACAAAAGCATCCATTATTTTAACGTTCACTGCATGACGTTTCCCTGTTCCGTTCTTATTAATCATCAAAAGGGGTTTAACCCGCTTCATTCAGTGAAAAAATCTGGATCGGAAATTACAAAACTGGGTTAGCAAGTTCCGGGCACACCGTAGATGGACAAAGGACAAGTTTTACGATCAGGTTTCTTTAATTAGTGCTGATGCTTTTTTGTACCTTGTAGAAAATTTTAGAGTCAAAATATGAAGATCTCCCAATACCACAGCCGACATGAATTGATCAGGAAGTTTGCAAGTGGTGGATATAAGAAGATGAGTTATTTATGTGGACATTGTTACTAATAAGGTTTCTGAGTGCATGAAAAGACGCATGTCGTGGTCGGGATTTGATTGTTGATTGAAATCGATCAATGGCTAGTTTGACAGAATTAGGACGGAGACAACCGAGTGACTGATTGACGGATTGACTGGCATGGTAGATTCATGGCTAGTTTGATGGGAGGACATAGATAATTTGTTTCTAGTGAAGTATGATTGAATCGACTGATGACCGATTGATGGTTAGTTTAACAGGAGGACATAGATAACTGAGTGACAAATTGACTGATTGTTCTATGACTCACGGTTGACTGTCGACAACATTTTGTCACAAAATCTCTCGCGCGGACTATTACAACACCATCGAGTTCTGAAGCGGTGAGAATTTGTCGAATAAAAACAGCCTACATGGTCCGTAGTGCCTACGATTTTCATCTTTAAACGGAAATGACAATTTAAGTTCACAGGCTAGTCTCTTCCTAAATACCGGAGGTCTGTTTCACAAATCTGGTCCATTTAAAGCGGCTTTAAGATAAGTTACTTCATCGATATACAAATCCATGATAAATGGCCCCATATTTGCTCCTCCAGTTGGTTTATTGCTCATTTAGATGGAACGCCTCAACGAATTCTGTTGGAAGGTAGAATCTGCCATGTCCTTACAAAGCATTGCCAAGCTGATTCCTAGAACCAAGGTGTTCTGTTTTGGCACCACAATGTCGTGATGCTAATCATTACTCTTCGAGTGTTTCCGATCGGCCACAGACTTCCCGGAAGATTGATGAGTAGTTTGTGATATGATGTTAACCACTAAGGATTGACTCACTCTTTGCTTTTGTGTTATTTTTCAATTTGAACTTATTTAGCTTAGGTCTGTGTGGTACCTGGCGAAGAGCAGTGCGACTTTCTTAATACTCTGTCACGCTTTTATAACCCATCTGACTAATGAACAGTTGTGTATTAAAGTGAAATATTCTTCAGCGCGTGTTTAAGACCCAGTCAAATAAATAAATAACAAATGGATAAACTTATATTAGTCAAATTATGCCCTAGACATGAAAAATAACATACATCTGACCATATGTTAATGGAAACGGATAAACTGTCTGATCTCATCTACATTGTAATATAGCTGTACATAGACCTATACATTTTCCAGCGCATCTCCCCACTGGCGTGACAGTGCTCGTTAATTAGGTCTGATCTTTTATCACACGGACAGTTATAGCACAACACTAATGGAGAAATCACGGTAGTACACGACAGACAGTGTAGGCCTGCTTATATGCCAATGTGTCTTATACCTACCTGTAGTTATGCTAGCTTTATTGGCAACATAAATGAACCCCATTCCTTAATGTGTATTGTTTAGATTCTTTCGTCGCCATCAATCGGCCTTAAGGTTATCAGTGTGAATATATCGTTCCCGCGGGTTTGGGTGTGGCTTTAGGTCAGGTCGTTTGTCAGGTTGACGTTACATAACGACGAGCGATGGTATAAATCGGGGAGTCTCGATTCCTTGCACTGATAAACCTTACCGCAGTATAAGTAAAATCAATTTATCATTAAGGTGTGCCTCAGTCGAACAAACAGATAAACAGTTTACATAATTAGATTGATCACGACACAGCCCATATTAAAGAACAGGTGTAGGAATGTTGTGAGGGATGAGGGCGGAAATAATGGTTATATAGCTTCTCCCGGTATTTTTACGTTGGTCTAATTGTGTAGTTGCGTTCAAATATATTTAATAAATAAATAAAGAAAGAAAGAGTGAAAAAGAGAAATAAAATAATACTTAGAATTTAATAGTGATTGTAGCAAAGAACTGGCTTGACCTCAATCATGTTATAATTGACTCTAAATTCTAAGACCGCAAAAAAAACAGTGTAAAACAAATTTAAGATGAAGTAGTGAAAAAAAACAGGGGAATTAACTCGGAACACGGAAACCGTAACACGTGAAAATCAGATTATCTCCCCTCAATTGTTGATTCCCGGTTCCCTGTCCACACATGTTAGTGTCTATACATGTATATACAAGAATATACTGTTCACCTTTTAATAAGGGCAGAACCGTGGTGCTTTATATTTTGCCTTCTCTTACGTTTTAAAAGCCTGAGAAGCAATTTTTGAAGCATTGAAAAGAAATTTTAAAGCTTCAAAAATCATTTTAAGGCTTTGAAAAGGATTTTTAAAGCCTTGAAAATAAATGCCAAAGCCTTTATATGATGTTTTCAAAATTCTTTGTAAATCTTTGGAAATATTATTAAAGTAAGTTTTAAAAATGCGGAATAAATAGTTCAAGGGCACACCAAAGAATACGCACCATCCGTGAAAATAAAATGGGTATATGTGGGTATGAACACAAATCGTCCCACACATGGCATTGTTTGCCTTTCAATAACTACGACACAGAACCATCTTGGTCAGTGAATTTGTAGATTCTCCCGCTCTCCCTGCTTGTTTGACCGTGGTAATTGTCAGTGGTCGACAATGCTCGAGTGGCCGTTTGGGCAGTCTAATATTCGTCGAAGACCAATTATCTTCCACACGTGTGCACATCTGTACATGTTGGAATGTTCGTCAGTAACTTGCCAAAGGTCGGTGATTTACGCCGGCTTTCCTCCCTCCATTAAACTGACCACCATCGTAAAAGCATTCTTAAGTATATGCCGTGAACCAACAGTCAGATGAATAAATAAATGAATGAATAAATAGATAAATAAATAAGTAAATAAATAGTTGTATAGTGAATCTGTCATCGACAACTTCCGCGTGGTACAATGCCATGCAATCAAGCGTGGCTTGCACTTCATTTTCTTCAAAACATGTCAAAAGTTCAACCGAAACTGAATACGATTTTTCACCTGTCGCTGCTGGAAGTCAAGCCACAGAATTTTGTCACCTTGATAACCTCAAGGGGATAGGCAGTAATCCTGAAAAACAAATTTTTAGGTTTATTCAAAGCAGACAAAATTATGATACTTCTATACAAGCATTTTAACCATGTGCAGAATAAGACTGAAGAAGCTCATAATGCATCACCAATCTATAATGTCTATATAGCAGTTTTATACAATCGGGTCGCACGTGGGAAGGTCCGCCAGCAACCTGCAGCTGGTCATGGGTTTCCCCCGGGGTCTGCAGAGTTTCCTCCCACCGTAATGTTGGCTGTCGTCGTATAAGTGAAATATTCTTGAGTACGGCGTAAAACACCATTCAAATAAAAAAAAAATAAGTAATTATACAACCAATGCTCCTGCACTCATCAATGTACGCAGGTCAAGCACAAAATTTCATTAACTGAGTTTGTGAAGCGTGAACAGCGGATGCATCATCGGGAGGTTTGACTAGAGTTGTCTCCCATGCACCGTAAATTACGATTTCCACAGCCGCTGCCAAGATGACTTGTCATTACATAGAAAAGTAATTTAATCCAAGATTGACAAAAGCCGGTTATTCACACTCCGGCAAAACTTATACTTACGTTTGGTGTGCTACGTGTGACCAAACACCGAAATGATGAAAGTAGCCCTGTGTACACCAACATAAAAACGACACACGTTATTTACCGTATACCGGGGTTTACTTTTGACATGTTTTCATGGATTTGCTTACAATCACTCTAATCAAGAATAGCTGAACAATCTTGAAAAGACAGGTCTTCAAAGAACCTCGATTTGTGGGGGGGGGGCATATATATCAGTGCTTTAAAAAGACTTTTTATATGATAATGAACGTAAACTAAAAAGTCGAACTTAGAATGATTCCAAAATCTGTCAGGTATAAAAAATAAATTTCAACCTCATGCGACGCTCAGTGGCCTGTTTCACAAAACCAGTTCCGGATTTAACCTTAAATCACAAGCCAAATTAAACTCGATAAAAATTTATCGATAAAATTTTGACTACTGATATTATATCGTGGTACCAAATTTTAGACAAGTTTGAGCATCCAGCTTCAAATACTGTGTTTTGTAAAGAAAATTACAGTTTTAGACTTTAAACTAAAACATTTTTGTGAAATTAACTCGTCTTCATTAGAGACACGGCTTGGTTTGGTTTTGGGCGCAGTTTTGGTTCTCAAATGACTTGTATCATTTATTTCCATAAATGATAACAAATTACAGGTTAAATAGCCAACATAAATTCAAATCACTAGAGAAAATATAGTGGCACACACACATTTCCAAAATCTCGTGGAATTAATAGATTTTAAGCTTTCAAAATTTGAAAATATAAACTTGGAAGGTACAGTTTGTGCCTTTAACGGCAGTGGAAACATGGAGAATGGTTTAAATATACCACAATAATATTTATTACAGGAAAGCAGGAATGTGCATTTATATATGGAGGTGACATTGTAGATGGCCTTCGGCGTGTGATGATTTTGCATCTTTATCATGTTCTACATTGCCTAGAATTAACACAACACCTCTTGTAAATTTTCCTCTTCTTCAATCGTTCTCAAAATGTATCTAGTTTATATATGTGCGACAGCAGACAGAAGAGTCAAACTGCCGTGACGGAGTGTCCAGCGTATCTGCCACTTGAGAGATAGGCCTACATGTGCATCCCACAATAGACAATATGTTATGTGGATCATTATAAATGTGGATGGGTTTGCCATACCATGGCGCTAACTGTTCAAATATATAAGGAATAAAAACAACATTCAGAAATTTTATTTTTTATTTGTTTATTTAATTTTTTTCATTGAATTATAAAATTTTGACTCAAGTCAGAAAACGTTTGTAGATTGGTATTATGATTGGTGATGCGGCGTCAACAGAATGCTAATCTTGTTAGACCACTGCGCTGTTCTAATCATAACCTTTTAAATATTCTATGTACACATGGTGAAGTATTTTTAGACGTTATTTTAGAGAAAATAAAATCGTCAAATTTATTTTCAACGATCTGCCAGAGTTTAAAGAAACTAGTGATCGTCACTTTTCCTTCTCGGTTTTATATCAGAGTTATCTTGGTGGTTTAAACTGGTGGGTAAAGCTTACCTTTAACCTATATATATGTGTATGCGTTTATCTTTTTTTGTTAACCTTGTTCTATGTAGTTCGACATGCTCCAAAGTCTTTCTTTCATAGACCAGTAATTTGAGTAAAGATCATCCAGCTGTACATATTTGTCCACGTCTAAACCTTATACTTGGTGTGTATGTTTGTTGGCGATAGACATAACAAATGAGTAACGGTTCGTTATTGAAGATAACGAACTTGGAGTAATGGAAATATAAAAAAATTTTAAAACCGTCATGATACCAGCATGCTTGATCGAGAGTTTGAAAATTATGTTTTCTACAATTATGTTTCCTACAAGACATACACCATACACGTGTACCATAAGATAGACACAAGCTCATAACGAAGATGCGTGGTTTCCTCGTGGCAATCCGGGTTAATTCCGTCATCCATATATCTAATCGCCGTGATACAGGCTAGAAATTCATGAACACAGCGTTAAATGTCAATGAAATAGATACATGTTAATAAATAAATCCACAAATACATAAATAAATATAATGATTACATAGTTTTCTCCAAGCTAATCATATAGTTTCCGTGAAAAGATAACTTCTATTCATCGCCGATCCACCGATACAATTTTGTTGGAATGGTTCAGTACGTTTTTACACAAAAAAAGAACAGGAATGAAATCATGTTCATAAAGCCTTCCTCATGGAGATGATAAGTCTCCCACAAGAAGTGATTCTTATAATCACTTTCCCCCGTATACTTTTAAAAACTGTTACCTATAACAACAGATTCCTGTACCCACTGATTCCTTTCACCACCCATTCCTTTAACCACTCATACCTGTGACCACTCATGGTTATAAACACTGATTCCTATAACCACTGATTCCTGTAATTACTCATTCCTATACTCGTTGATTCCTATAACCACTGATTCCTATAACTACGGATACCAAACTATTGGTTCCTATATAATCCTAACAACTGATGCTATGCGTCTGTGTAATCCTGCAGGTATTGGGAAACTTAAACCACAAATTTAAATTTAAACATGTGCCTAACCTATAGATATTATGGGTTATAGGAAGAAAACAAGACCACGAAGTGGTTTCCAACGAACTGAAAAGAAAACAATAGGTTTCTGTCATCGAGAAGCCCGAAAAACCATTAAAGCGTGCTGGCATTGATTAAAAAAAGTTTATCTTATTTATAGGGCGCTCAATGGGCCTATCGTTTATACCGCCTCAGTAAGAACACTCGCTGTTGGTCAGCGAAGTCACATGATTGGAGCCAGATGTCGCTGATTGGCCTGTATCCTGAATACGCTGAGATAATACATGTAATTCAGACATAAAATATTTATTAATGTAAAATATAAAGTATTTACAAGCTTTCTAAGGGACTAATTATATACTTATGTATATGCATACTTTTTTGTCAAGGCAGGAACATTAAATTAATATTCAAATCAGTTTATGTAATGGGATTCGAAAGAATATACTGTTTTGTGTCTAGCACTTGTAAATTTGAATACTGATCATATGCATCATTCATTCAGTCCATGTATCAAAAATCACCTCGGTATGACTTCTTTTCTGCTTTAAATAAAGCTAAACACTTTCTTTACGATTCAACTGGTCGAGGCGTATGATGTTACAAGTACGGCACCTATAAAATATCTTATATTTAAATATGACAATTTAAATCATACATATACCATTTCATACAGCCCTTGGCAAGACATCAACTGAGCTGTCATTTCCATTTTAAATCTCGTTTTGACGCCACGCCTTTTAAGTATATAACAGCAGTTAAATCTTAGACAATCTTAAGCAAATATTGGTGTCATTTACAGTAAATTCATTGTACCTTGACTAATTCCATGAATTATTCAAATATGTATATTTAATCGAAATCCTTTACATGTATAAACAAAACCATCAACATTTTTATGCTATATAGGAGTAGAAACATCTGGCATTTTATACTTTACATAGCTGACGCTCACATGACATGCGCGGGTTCTTCTTAGTCTAGGGATATACAAGTGGCCTCAGGTTGAAATACCAGACCATGGCCCGTGAGGTCACGTGTTCGAATCCAACTCTCGCTCTGTCGGCGACAGTCTTGCAGGATTTTAATTAGTTTTATAGTGAAATGTGGTCGTTTCATTACAAACTGGAGATTCACAGCATATACATGAGTATAGGGATCCTAAAACATGAAAATGAGTATAGACATAGGCAAGCAAAATTGAGTAGAGACCTCATAGAAAAGGGATGAGTCGGACCTTAAAACACAAAACTGTTTCGGACACTCGTGTGTTTATTAACTTATTTATTTATTTATTCATTTACTTATTTACTGGTGTTTTAGCCGGTGCTCAAGAATACTTCACTTGTACGACGGCGACAGTCATTGTTGGGAGGAAACCGGGCAGGTTTGCTCGAAGATCTTCCTAGGTGCGGTCGGAGATTATGCCAGCCTGAGCCGGACTTGAACCCACAGCGACCGTATTGGTAAGGGGCTCTTTAGTCATTGTTCTGGGCTAACACGCTAATCAGTTGTCCGCGGAGGTACGCTAACGAAGTGTTTTACACTTACTCAACACTATTACAGTTGTCTCATCGGATGTATAGCTTGCTGCAATATGACCTGTGCTGTATAAGAGGCAAGTGTAGATCCCACGGCCCGTGATACATGAGTAATGCGTCTATATCACAACACTCACAGTCTGCCCGTTTTTGGCTTCTTATCTATGGTGCTATTGTTTAACGGTTATTGTTTCGCAGCTTCTCATATTGCGGTCGCTCAAGGAAATACTTGGCGAGTTTCGTCTTCGTTTTTATCCTTCCAAATAAATAGCACGTCGCACAGCTGTTCTCCATCAAAATTTCAGAACTGTTTTAGGTGCTCAGTGAGCCCCTGTATTAGCACTTCGTTTCGTACATGTACAAGCTTACAGATGTACAGAGATTTGCACCGATTGGGCCATTGTTTTTGCTTTATTTTGGACTGGGTTAAATTTGGAAATTTTGTATGATTTACTTGTTTTATTTGATTAGTGTTTGTTGATTAGTGCTCAAGAACATTGCACTTATGCGACGGCTGTCAGGATTATTGTGGGAGAAAACCGAACAAAGCCCGGGTAAACCCGGGTTTCTGGCGAACCTTCCCACAACGACCGAAGAGGAAGTCAGCGTTAACTGGACTTGAACTCACAGCGACAGCATTTATGAGAGGCTATTGGCTCATTACTGGGCCCAGACGAAATTTTGTAAGACAGCCGCATACACTACTACCCCTGAGTTTAGAAACAATTTGTAAGTAGTTAGGCGAGACGTTGTCTTCTCGTCGATTAGCACGTGGCTGTACACAAGTGATCGCGTCGGTCGGTTGTCGAACTGTGACAAATTTGGAAGGTGTATACGACAGCCAGTATCTTCCATCAGTCAGAGAGGAAGGCTTAACCGGCAAAGAGTAGGCCTATGATATGGAAGCCTGTTCAGGCCCTCACGCCAGCATATCTTTAAGTCTACACAGGGAATGGCGGCAATCATAAAAGCGAGAATCTCATTTTTATACGACTGAGAAAACCATACGGACGCTGTTGATGTGTTAGAAACTGCGCATTATTTATTTTCATTTATAACAAATGTAGTCTGTATGGTCTTCACATCCGCTTTAATCCAGTGGAAGTCTCAGTTTTGATTCAATCACGATCTCAGCGCACATATCTTAACGGTCATCTGGAACTCGGAGTCGCCTGCAGTCTCTTATAAAACTTTGCCGTTTTCCGTACCAGTTAACTGAGCCAAGTTTCGGTATTATAAAATATACCCCTAAAAATAAAGCATAGCGACATTGTCATCTCCTAGAAAGAAACAGCTTTAGAATTAAGGGATGAAGATAAATACCAGTTCCTGAAAATAGCATTTGTGGTAAAATTCATTTCATTGTGTAAGTTTTATACGTACTTAAGACCAGATCCATCATGGTACGTGTTTATCTAGTTGTTTAAATTTTATATGTATTCATTACAGGGATATACTCATGACATATATTGTTGTAGCTATTTAAGATTGATATCTTCTTGATGTAGTCATTAAGTTCGATATGTATTTAAGGCTTTAGGCTACTCACGGTATATAGGTCAATAAGTCTAGCATAAAGACTGCCCATGATAGCTTCAACTGGATTTAAGTGCATATTAAAAGTAAATAAGTATATGAAGTACTTATCCAACATAAATACCCAAGGTGTAAATTGATGTAGTCATATGAGTTTAACATGTACTTAGCACACATTTGCTAGTGGTATAGAGATGAATGTAGTAATTTAAGATTGATTACTAGAAAAAGGCAATTTGAAGAAGTTTTTCTTAACAGTATATAGGCTGCTCATGGTACATATAAATTGATGCTGTTATTTAAGTTTGATATCTATCTAATACCAGGCTATCTATGGTAAAGATTTATATAGCTATTTAAGTCTGGTATGTACTTAATACCAGGTGACACTATAGACTGTTCTAGTTATTTACGTTTGATAACTAACAGAAAATAATAAACACCTTCATTTAAGTTTTGATATGTGCTTAAGTACAATTATGGCTATCATGGGCAATCTCTATAGTGTTAAGTACACATCAAACTTGAATAACCTTTATACCATGGGTATCCCATAGTGTTTAGCACGTATACCAAACTAAGTGTTGTTATAAATAAATGTTGTTGATATAGTTTCATGATGTATATATACTTAACAGTAGACTACCCGTCACGTGGTATAAACTAATACAGTTGTTTAAGTTTGATATGTATATATATACTCAACACAAGGCTCCCCAAGCTATAAAATCATGTTGTCGTTTAAATATGACATGTATGACACTAAGTCGCCCATGGTATATAGATTGATTGGTCATTTAAGTACGTTATGTACAGGTACTTAACACCAAGTCGCCCATGGTATATAGTTTGATGTGGTCATTTAAGTACGTTATGTACAGGTACTTAACACCAAGTCGCCCATGGTATATAGTTTGATGTGGTCATTTAAGTACGTTATGTACAAGTACTTAACACCAAGTCGCCCATGTTATATAGTTTGATGTGGTCATTTAAGTACGTTATGTACAAGTACTTAACACCAAGTCGCCCATGGTATATAGTTTGATGTGGCCATTTAAGTACGTTATGTACAGGTACTTAACACCAAGTCGCCCATGGTATATAGTTTGATGTGGTCATTTAAGTACGTTATGTACAGGTACTTAACACCAAGTCGCCCATGGTATATAGTTTGATGTGGTCATTTAAGTATGTTATGTACAGGCACTTAACACCAAGTCGCCCATGGTATATAGAATGATGTAGTTAACCTCGGGGCTCGATGGTGCACTGAGTCTCATCCCAAGGACTAACTATTTCTCACCATTTCTTTGTTAATCCATAAAAAAGAACACATAATAAAAACTTCAGAATCGGAGCCCGTTTAGAGTTTTATAGGCGCTCTAAATTGCCAGCAAAAGATTAGGCACATAAAAGACACGGTGACCACACAAAAACGGTCTCGGATTTTGAACGGTCTTGGGAAACGGCATCCTTCTTGGACTGGACGAAAACGGGGAGCACAATCTGTGTTAAAACTAAATAAAACGGGGTCGTAAAATATTGAGTGGCAACAACCGACGTCAGACTGCCGGCAGACTAACGAGTTATTTAAAATTTTTTGAAAGCTCTGCCATTTTGAAGAAAGATTGTTTTCATGGGCGACGTTGAAAGCTGTAACTCTCTGATATGTTTGTTGTACATTTCACCAGCTCCTCAGCACGTGACTGTCAATCAGTTCCGAGGCCGCAGCTGCTCTGTCATAAGTCTTTTGGAGCAGAGAGCCTGTCAGAATGTATAACTTTTGTTTTCTCAGCTCCCAAAAGGTTCGCCTTTCATCTATGGAATAGTGTTCTCGAATAGCGAGCCGGTACACAGCTTTAAAGCTGTTTTCATAAAATCTCGTAGAATATCGCGTGTAAAAATAACTCTGATATTTACTCAGCGCGCGCAAAGATTTCTTTCTTTGCCGATTTCGTTGAAAGATGGAGGACCGGAAAACAGCCTCAACTGTCTTCGCCTTGTAGATAGACGGCTGATTACCTAACTAAGCAATGGTATTTAATGCCGATCAACTCCTTCGCTTTGAAATTTCTCCGCTCATTTGCATTTGGTTCAAGCGTTCGCACACAGAAGAGTTAAAAAGAGAAAACCGCCTCAAATACGTGCACACAAAAGGGATTGTTTTTTTTTTTAGCAACCATTTGTCTTTTTCACTCAGATTTAGGTTTCTCACAGCCCTTGGTGTGGCTAACCACAGTACACCGACACCCATTACCGCCGCTTATATATTTATTCTTTTGCCTAGTCCTAAAAAAAAAGCCAAAAAAAGCTATTTTTTCACGCAACGTCATTTGTCAGTTTCGATGACTTGATAACCTAGCATGACATAAACAAGTTGAGAAAAAGGTCCCCTTATGACATATACAAATGAAGAAAAAACGGCCCCTTATGACATATATAAATGGTCGTGGCGCATAGTTCAAGGGTGATAGGGAGAAATGCAGAAAGCACATCGCTACATCTGCCCGAACATTTCTCACCCGGCGCTAGATTCCGTCTACAAGATTAGGCAGATAGGCCAAAAATACCCGCGTGAAATATGACCAGGGGTAATTTATTATATCTCTTAACTGCACATTCTCTCCAAATTCTGAACAATTATTTATAAGGTTTCACAGTTGCACTGATGTATGAGCGATGCGCGTTATGATTTATAGAGCGAGCGAAGTGAAAATAAAGCAGGCGTCACGAACACAGAATACACCTTTACTTCCCGACAACTGCATCTTTCGAAGCAAACACCGATGGTTCTGACACTTTCTGTAACAGCTTTGAGCCTACATTGCCTTGTTATTAAGAGTCAAATCTTGGCTGGAGTGAAAATTTCACTTGACTGAAATTGAATTTTGAAAAGTGGCCATATATCAAATATACATGTATGTATCATATTAGTGGTAGACAAATGGTCTTCCGTGAATGTTAGACAGCGAAAACCAAAGTCCCATAAGAGGGGAGAATCTACAAATTGCCATGGCTTTGGCAATGATTCATTGCAGTCTCCGGGACAATTTACAGTACTAATTGCATATCTCCATTAAAAGAATCTGCCTATGTAGTACAGTGTACCCTATATTCCCCCTTTTTTCACATTTGCCTCTTATCATGCCATTTTGTGGGTAAGTAACATGTTGCAGGCGATCCAGTACAGTGGATTCAAGTACGTGCATGTTTTCGGGAAGATCTTTATCCCTGCGGCGCGGAAAAAATAAATCTACGCAGTCCATGATTGGCTCATGACGGATGTCTCTCTAACCGGTCTGCGCGTGAAGGCATATACCGGCCCTAACTAACCCGATGACTGATTTCTTTCCCTTCATTCACCCCAACAGCAGAATCTCCGCCCCCCCCCCCCCCGTAGATAAGGAGAAGTTCTGATGGCGTGACTCTATCCCGGGGGCAGTGTATGTGATGTCGTGCCGGTCAGCGGTAAGACGGGTGTCGGCTGTCTGACCGAAGAAATCAGCCCTCACTGATAACTACTAGATGTGACCCCAGAGCTCTGACACCCTGGGGATTCCAGTGCCTAGTAAACCTGTACGCCATGGTCATGGTCACCTGCCTTCCAGGATAGAATTTCTGTTTTGGATAAGAAAGGTTACGTAATGCCTCCTTTACTCGCTGAATGCCACCGGATTCATCCACCGCCTTATTCTAGTCTAAATCGCGTCCTCGTTGCCTGCCAATTTATGTAGGCTGTATATATATATACACTGTTGCCATTTGGTTAGCTTCTGCAAGCCAGCTCTTTGCTGTACACCGCGACCGCGGATTGATTCACGTCATAATCCTTCACGGCTTTATTCCAACTATTATTCCACGGTACACACCCATTACGTCATTGGGTTGTGAGAACTAGTTGACAGAGGCGCTTCGCTTCACTGATCTAATAACGCCTGAGCTAACCCCATTAACGAAGATACCCCGGCGAATCACATCTGGCATGGCGGCTAAGATATTAATACACTTACAAGTGAATGCCGGCTAAGGCATTAAGTTGCCAAACCGGAACATATTACGCAATAAGACATAACCTTTTAATTTCTCAGCGATTGGACATGGGAAATGAACACAGATGCGGCAAGTGTGTATAGAAACTACTTTGCTTCTGTAATTAACAGCTGTGTCGTTGGGATACCGTATATCGTTGAACTCATCGTAAAAGCTACACAAAGCGACTTAGTAAACATTAAAGGGGATGGACGGTCCGTTTCAACTAATAATGCCAAAAAAAAGGAGAAAAAAAAAAGATTTTGCCAGGGTTTAAAGATAAATAATTTTGAATCTAATTCATCATTTACGTAAAATTGTTACCGGTGCATCTTACTGGCATAAATAAGGAGTGAGTTGTAGTTCCATTGCTTAAAGTTTTATGGCTAAGTAATAATTTTAACGGTTTCAACATTAAGACAGTACGTGTCTCCTTCTAGCAGGCCACTCCGTTTGACATATTTATCGTGCTGCATCACTTGAGCACCATGTCAAGGGCACCAGATCACTAACATCGGACCTACGAGCAATTAAATGTTAAGCTCAAAGCGAGAAAGTACGAATGTTAGCAATTTTAAAATCTTTCAGGCATGAACAGGTTTGCGATTGAACCCTAGTTGGGGTATTATTCTTTTGTTACACAGGTAATTCTCAAAGGTTGTTATAATTAATGCAGGCAAAGGTAAATTATATTTTTGACAACTTTACGCTCTTTTTATCTCCATTGTATAGAGAGCTACAATTGCTTCTGTCCCAGTCGTGTTGGACAAGTCGTATTTAAAAGACGAATATAATGTAATATTTCTGTCCATCTGGCCTTAAGCACAGCTCTTGCGGGCGATCAGGAATGAGAATTATTAGGGTAAAAGAAAAGCGAGAGAAAGAAAAAATGTGGTTTGGAGCATATCAGTTCATATTTTTAAATTTAAAAGGAACAGCACATACATACTTACAGACAACCTGAACTGATATTTAAATTGTGAAATTAGACTGAAGTTAAAACGGTTATATTTGTGTATGTGTCCTGTTACTGGAGTATTTCTCAGTGAAATCATTATTCAGTGAAAAACATGATTACAAAACCACAAAAACAAAGGCTAAAAGCCTCAGTATAATTTTGAAAGATAAAGGATGCCATCAACATGTGTTTGTTGTACATTTCTGTGTAGCTTAAGTTTTTCTTGATAAGGAGATAACATCTTTCGTATTTTATGCATCTGCCTCCTTAAAAGGTGAAATACGATTTTAGTTACACAACTGTTAAGTTTAATGAGCGACTTGAGCACAAAACTTGATTGATGACAAACACGGGATTCTAACCTCTACATGACCACCACAAGAAAAGCTAATCAAATCTTAATGGAACGCCCACGTAATGCGATTTCTGTATTAAAATTAACTGTTCATTTTGGCCCCTTATAATCGTTATTTCCTCCTCCATATACTGGACACATGAACAAAGTCCCTTGTTCTCCGCGCAGTAGATTCGGTAGACAACAGAATCTCGAAAGCACGGAGAGTGAATAGCACGTAGACGTACTACTGTTCACCAACAGCCAATTCGTGTTGTATATCATTTAGGTGTTCAAAGACCGAAGGCATTCTAAACCTTGTGGATGATGTACGAGTGGTGAGGGGTTCCGCACGGCTACACTGAATTGACCAGCGCTATGACCAGTCGGCTGAGGCGAATTTGTCTAGGCTACCGGAAGCCCAGGTCCACCAATGTGGCTGTATATGGTGATCTATGGTACCTCGGTTACTCCTAAAAGTGTGAAACTTTTATCCTGGTTTATGAGATCGAACTTCTATCTGATGTAGGCTATTCCACTGAACAGCCCAAACGGTACCGTGTGCCGATCGAGCGTTTGTTTGTATACACACAATGATACCCTATAGAGCGGATACACGGATAAGCTCTATACATCCATAGGTTACTTGGCAATGGAAAGCAATGGGAAACTTTGTACTGGGTTAAAGCAGTCATTTGATTGAGTCACACAAGTGTTGATGAAAACTGGTGTTTAAATTGTAAATGACTTCGGGGACATTTTCCTACTGCGACTCCTTCTATACATTGTTCACCACACAATGACAGACATTATAGTACTAAGTGTATGCATAAGCAGGGTGTTTTTCATTTATTTGTTTGACATCTGTTTCACGGCTTTTCACCCAAGAATACCTCGCTCAATCAATGAAGCTCAGGCGCTGGCGTATAATTGGAAGACACGCCAGAACAAACCCTGGAGACAAGCGTAAAAAATCTACAGGTCCCCTTCAAAACCACGAGCGCCGACAACTGGTTTCGAAGACGCATGTCTCGCGGGGAATCGACTTTTATAGGTTTCTCACTGATACGCGAGCAGATTCAGCCTATATTTCGTGATGTATGTCAGTTTGCTCTCAAAATGCGTGTTTGAATTAGATAGCACCTCGTTTCTGTTTGACTGACAATCCGTCGCCCCAAAGTGACCTGCAATCATAAAATACTGACCTATCACTCTTAATTACAATGAGGGACTGAAATTCTTTTCGCATTTGGACCACGATTATGGTCAAGGCCCTCCCCATTGACATCTCTTTGTCATGCAAGGCTTATGTTTTACGTTTAGCTTTCAGAGGTCTTGAATTGCCCACAGCTATCATTAACTGAACAACTGATCATTAATGAAATATCTGTCCTTACGGTGGACTTAGCAACAGTGCCAATGGTCAACTCGGACGTAGCACGTGCCAGAGTGACCAGCTGGGGATATAATCCGGCCATTGTGCAAAAGTGGGTGGCGATTTATGGCTGATTTTTTCCACATCTGGTCATTTTCTTGCAGCCATAGCGTAACCAATACCGATAGCTGGACATTTCCACGCTAAAAACAATTTCCCAGCGTCTTCTTTGTTCTTTGTTACGGAAGACTCTAATGGACATAATATTTATAATGATGGACGACCTGGTCAAGTTTTTATCCGATAAAAATGGGAAGGGACTTAACGGCTAATTGTGTTGGGAGGCAAAGCTCTCACAATGGCCCGTGGTAAATGGTCCAGTAAATGAATGCCTACAGATATGGAGGGGGAACACACACGGATGGATGACAGACACGAAACCTTCACCCAATAAGACAAGCCATTTCATAAAAACAAAAAGACAGCACAACATGATGACCAGACAAAAGAAATAGGTCAAGAAAACTGATTACTGACAGTTTTCTGATATAACGACAATGATACATGTATAAAACATTCGCCCTAAAAATAACGGAACAGTTTGTGTTATTTCTTTGCGTAATAGCTCTGCTATATAGCTTACATAACAAGATTTATGCGTGTTTTGGAGTCATGCAGATATATACCGCGCCATCAGATAGAAGTGCAAGTACACCGAAATGTGCTCGTCTGATTTGTTCCATGTTTAATTATGTATTTATTTACAGACATGCTTTTCATGCACAAAACAATCACATGACGCTGGCCGGATACGCGACATACAATGCATTCTGCTAAATTATATATTTTTTCTGCCATGATTTCATGAATGCTCTTACGTCTTAGTCATATTTAAAACGGAATAAAACGCTTTTTGCTTTCCTTGAGGGCTTTTTAATCAATTGCTTGGACAGTCATAAATTTTCAGAACTCCCTGCGGCTGTATGATGAACATATTTTCTCAAGTCACTCTTGTTTCTAACTATTTTTGCTTTCATTTTTGCCCCTGGAGTAGTTGTCATATATTTAAGTCATATTTCGTTACTTTAGCACGTTTCTCTACGTCGTACACTTCATAGCGTCCGAATCAGTACTACTCCTCATGACTGGTCGTCGTCATAAGACTGAAACGTTGTTAAGCCATACGAAGTTAAACCCCAAGCACTCACTCACTCCACTGACTGAAACAATGCTACAAATTAACGCGCTTATTTGCAACAGAGATCGCAGTTCAGAACTCTTCTATTTTTATATGAATATCTTAACAGCTTTTCATTTTCTAGTTCATTGCGTCATTGCTATATATAAGATGTTATAAGTCCTTAAGATTACTTTTAACGGTGATTAACTTGCTTTATAATGTTCACTGGTTTGTAGATATCTGGACAAAAGTGACATGCAATATAGACATGCATCAACTATAATATGGCCTTTCGCCAAGATCTTTCTTTCAGTTGAGATGACACCCGAACAAAAGATTTTTTGGTATGGCTTCACTTACAGTGAGGAACAGCTCCATGAGGTTGTAATGGCCCTCTATGGCCATTTGGCTTATAATTCGATAGCAAGCCTGTAACCATCTGGAGATAGCTTCTTTGTGTGGTCTTAGCGCCAAGGAAAAAAACAATTCTGTAACAAAGGCCATAAAAGCGGTGACCCTGACCGAGATATAAGGTTAATGGGCATTGGTTATCTGAGCTGAAAGTTTTGATTGGTGGGACCATCGCACGAGGCACAGAGGTGTTAATTGTGCGCGTGAAACAAGCTGTTTTAGTGCAAAAATCCTAATTGATTTATTTGGAAGCAAATTCGAGAAATGGACAAGAAGCGATCGCATAAAGATAAATATATAATGGGTGTGTTGTTTGGGAGTATTAATTATTGATACAAAATCTGTGGTATTTTTCACATCTGGCAACTTTTGGGTAAAGTTATTTACATAAGATCAGTCAAATTTATGAGATTTAAAAACAATAAAAACTTCAACAGCTCCACACTGTGAGGGATTTCTGGAGTTTTTACTGCGGTGTAGGAAGAAACCCCAAGCTCAGTCAGTGGGATTCTATTCCACATCACGTTTTTGCCAATCATAAAGCATGTAATTCGACTTTTAGCCAAGATGATATCCGAATAAATACAAAGGCCTTCAACTGCGTCAGTCTACAGTTGCAAATTCTCGATAAGCCTACATCGTCAGAAAAAACAACACCAACAAGACAACACTTAGCTATATATGTTTGATGTATGCAATGTGTCATTGAATAAATAAATGGATGCATACCATAAAAAACAAGCAACCTTAGAATAAGTCAGTAAAAAGACAAGAATAAATGTATATATATATATATTTTTTTTACTTTTTAGTAATTCTCCCATAGGTTGGATCTCTAATTTTATTAATCAATAAATAAACCATTATGAGCATTAATCACTGTGACAAACTTGGAATCAACCGTTTAAAACTCTACAGGTTATTCATGAGTTTAGTAACACCAGTATAGACAGCACCTGCATCAAGCTGGCCTGTTTCACTGGTCTCCTGTGTACTATTGGAAGTTGATATTTGATTCTTACATCTCTTGCCGCGGAACAATTGACTTCAGATTTTCCATGAGTAATCATTGTTTGGAATTGTTGAAAATGCGGCTATAATTACTTCCAGGACTAAACAGCACAACTCATAAAAACGATGTTCTAGGTTTTTTCTGAAAATGTAGACGCTCTTCATTTATATACAATTATGCAATTGTCAGAATGTCCCAACAGGTTTATTGAATGTGACGCGTAGTATTCCGCCACCAAGATCTCACTATTGTATGTAGCATTTTAAAATGACTCCAGCATTAAAAAAAAAACGACTTTAAAATGTTAGTGTAGTCAATGTTAGCCTATTAGCGTGAGGGGTGAGGGGCGCACAGACCTCCATCTTTGGTAATGGTACCTAACAATGTCTTTTAGTGAGTGATATATAAAATGGCGCTTATCTGAACGATTCTTGGAAATGGTATATAGCATTTTTCATAGTAAAGATTCATCATGGAGCAATGGTATAGACCTTACAAGTGTAAAGGTGCCTGGCAATTAATGATACCGATACCATGACTTTTTGTGTTTGTGATTTATAGATTTATTGTGTATAACATAGTGTAGATCATGTTTCTGACATTATGCAGCATTTGTCCCGCCCCCTGTACCTGTCCCTGTATGTCCCTGCCTCTTATCACCAAATCGATTCCAGCGAAAAGATGCTGGCTAATACAGCAATACAAGGAGCTCATGGCAACCAACAATTCACGTACATACAAATCTTAATTCGAACCGCCTTTGGATTCATGCCAGATTAGACCTAACGCATTCTGATGGAAAATGCCATGAATTGGCAAAAGAAATGCTATCGCTATGGCAACGGTGAGAAATGACTATTTTAGAGAGAAAGCCTACATAAATTTTCCTCAGGACGACCACGTCCTCACTCTGAGCCTGGTGGTTGATGGGTGATATCTCATCTCGTGACACCAACGGTCCAATGAAGAAGTTCGTCGGCGGACCCCTCGGTCCAGACGGCGCGGCCAGGCGGCAGATTCCGTGCCACCGCCGCTATCTGATTTGCATAAAGGTAGTTTATGCCGTCTGAGAAAAGAGTGCGTAAAGTAGCGTGTTGTCGGACGAGGTTGTTTGGCTGGCTCTCTCGGAGAGGGGAGTAAAGGTGATGTCAATGACCCCCTGACCCACGGAGCGATTCTGGTTACACCGCACATTGACCATTATCAATAGACAATCTGATGATCGATTAATTGATAGGTGATTCTTTCGTTATACCTTGTTTATGGCTGAGTGTGTTGAATGTTTTGATTAATTGATGGCTCGATTGGCTGATTGATTGATGGGTTGGCGGATGGCTGGAAGAAGGGATGTGTGGATGGATGGATAGATGGATGGACAAAAGCATGGATACGTAGAAGGAGGAAAGGATAGTTAAACTGATCGATTGATTGACTGATTGACCGATTGATTAATCCAATCAGCCAGTCGTCAAATTGTTTGAAACTCTTTGTTTTATGCTGTATATGAACGTCCGTTTTCTAGATGAATTCTGTTCATCTCCATGTATGGAAATTTATGAAAATGTCGATGACTTAACTTTGTAGAGATGGAAAGCAAACTTTGATGTGTGTTGTGACGAGACCCTACACTGAACACCACCTATCTGAGTGATCATGATCCGATTATCATCCAGTATTCACTGTTCAGACGGCTGCATGGCTGAACGTTTTGGCAATTAGTATGTCTTCTATTTCTTATCCTACATCGCAGGCGGCCGTCGTACGAGTGGAACATTCTTGAGTAAGGCGTAAAACATGAATGAAATAAATGAATCTTGTCATGCATTTTAGGAGGAAATACACACGTAACTTATGTATCCTGTAATCTATCTGCCCCGCAAAATCCGCATGAAAGTGCAAGATACACACAAGTGTTAAACTGACTAAATTACACTGGAGCCTATTTAACTAGTATGAAGCGTCTTCGCTGTATATATATATCTTTACTCCAAGACTGTAGATTCCTGGCACTACTGAATCCACTTCTGACAGCCTCCGCTAACAAGAATTCTCGCAGCGTTGATAATTGATAGACGAATTTGTCAACATGAGTGGTTAAATAACTGGGAAATGATATAGCTCATCTGTAGTTCATATACGAGACGCCACGGCCTTAGATGTTGGAACTTCGCACAGACTTCTTGTCTACCAACAAAACCCAGCTTATCTTTCTGCTTACTGATACGCTATCTCCGCCACTTTGTCTGTTGGGCGCTTTACGCAAAGCTTTCGCCACAGCAGACATAATAAAAATATCAATAGTACACATTTAGACAAAGGAACTTATACAAATCACGTACAGCACGAGATGTGGAGTAAACAAACAATGGCGGGGCAAAAAGGGGTTGTTAGTGAGGTGGATGACAGCTGGGTATACAGTCCAATTCCTGCTTTCAGCTGTTAGATAACAATTACAGGGCTTACACCATTTTGCGAGCTAACGGCTGATCTATAATGTACAAGTATGTTGACTTTGTATATCGAGTTCTTCACACCCGATTTGAATTAATACGTGTAACAGGCCACATATAATCATAGCCTTTCATACAAACAGAACCTTCTTTAGCCAAATACGGATACATGCAGGAGGTAAATTTCCCGTGCAATAGCAGCTTCGGGTCTAAGCTTTTTTGAACATTGATGTTATCTCGCAATACATGAGTAATAGGTTGCGAGCTTGCCGACAAAATCCTATCGCAAAGGCAGGAATAAACAACTGTCTACACAGCTTAGAACCGAATTACCTAAGACAGGAATGGTTGCCTATACTGACTTTGATGCAGGTACCTGCTATGCAATAGCCATGGTATCATTTGATGAATTAGAATCCAATACTGAACGAATTTGTCTATTTATATGTCATATACCTCGAATTAAAAATTGGAGTGAGGTTTTCCCCACGCGATATTCAGCTAGTAAATCATTGAGGAAACATCTTCGTTGGCTAATTGGATTAATGATTTCTTAACATTCGCGGCAGCATTATGGTTCATAAGTGCTGCAGAAACCATGTAAAAAGCGGGAACTTCATGTAAGCTGAAAACAAGCTTTAGAGCGAAATTTGCATGTTATCACGTGCCGGTCGTCCTATCAATTTGAAGACAATTCAAGCTGACAAGGGGATTTCTGCATTACGCTAATTGTGTCCCTTGCAGACCATCGAGTCACAAAGATACTGGGCAACTTCTACAACGTGAGACCGTCTGACCGCTTGGCCACCAAGGACTTTCATTACGAATTATAATAAACGTAATGAGAATAAGTAGATCCTCATCTGGTGACATAAAAATCGCACATGTATTCACCAGAAAAATAAATGACGTTTTTTATTCAACGAGGAAAGTATAGAAAGGATAGATTGATTGATTTGTTTGTTTATTTGCTTGGTATTTTACGCCATACTCAAGACTATCTCACTTATACGACTGTAGTGGAAGAAAACCGGACAGCGCCCGTGAGAAACGTAGACAGGACTGATTCCTGAAGTCCAGATTGTTGAAACATATTAAACCCAGATTTTGTGGATTGCGCTCCTCTCCCTGTCCAGTGGAACCTTGCTGACCATACTACGGGGTGGACGAGGCTCATGCCACCGTTTTTGTGGTCTAACGTATGTATATATACCCGTGAGATAGTTCCTCAGTAATATCCCAAACTTCAACGGTTTAACCCTGGAATCCTCGTACTCTCTATCATGTGAATGAAAAATGCTTGAGAATGGCGTTACACTAAATAAAGCAGGAAATAAATTTGTTTGTAAAAGCGCGTTACATATATACTGACAAGAAGTAATCGGGTTTATGATCCATAAAGTAGAGTTGACCGGACTGATGTACTCGGCTCCTGCAGTCATCTTGTAATGCCTCTGAAGAAAGTCCGTTTAATCATTGTCACTTTAATCATTGTCCAGGAGTGTTGGGCAATATTGGTTGTAAAATGTAAGAGAAAATATTATATATAATGTTTGTATTCTAAATAGTTTTAAAGTTATAGGAGACTGTGAAAATAAACAATATGTGGCTGTTTAATGTTTTTCAGCAAAAACTCGGATACCTCCAACCTTTTGGGAAATTCTATAGCTAGTAACCAAACCTTTGCCATAAATTAAAATGAAAAAAAGACAACACTAATTTAATATACTTACCAACATGTATAGGTTATGACAGCGATGTGTTATCTTTTAATATGTCATATATAACAGTCATTTGCTCTCGGTGAGCGATAAATTTAATGAAATAAGAGGAAATAGTCGACGTGTTTTTGACAGCTAAATTTTTAAAAAACGTCCACATAGCCTGGTACAGGTCACGTTTTAAACCGGATGTTTTTTATCAAGGGAACCAATTTCTCAAGCGGCGGGACTTATTAACGGCCAGCTGTGAGGCGCCCCTGACCTTTGCCGCGGAGGAATAGGACAGCTCCTAAATTAATGGGTGCCTGGTAAACGGCAATCACAAATTGATCTTTATCTCTTATGATTAGAACGGTGGTGATAATTCAAATTTATGGGCCAGAAACTTTGCACATGACATGATCGGAGCGTCAAAGTCATGGGTAAGCACGTGCTCTGGCTGAGGGAAGTCCGCCCCGGTGAAGGAGTTCGTCAAGTACCAATTCCTCAACAGCTTCAGTCCTCCAAAAAATCCCCTGAGGTGTCGATATGTAGGCCTAAATCTCGCTTAGCCTCGAGTTTCGGCGTGAAAAGGGTGGGGCCTTTTCAAGAATGATTGACATCCCACATTAGACGGCACATCTGAACTAAGATACAGAATCGCTTGAATAATCAATAACAGACATACTAACCCATTTTGATCGAATGGCTGATTAGTGATTTGAAGCTGCAACAATACTTCAAGGCCGTCACAACTACATGGGACTTTGAAAATATTTTGAAAGATTTAATTAATTCAATGTTCAAATATTAAGTGTTATATGTACTGTATCACTGTATGTGCAGGTTATTGTATATAGGAGGGGGCCTCCTTGGCACAGTCGGTTAGCGAGCTATCGCAGCAAAATCACCCGAAGGCTCCCACCAACGCGGTCGCTATGAGCTCAAGACCAGCTCATGCTGACTTCCTCTCCGGCCGTAAGTGGGAAGGTCTGCCAGCAACCTGCGGATGGTCTTGGGTTTCCCTCGGGTTCTGCCCGGTTTCCTTCCACAATTATGCTGGCAGCCGTCGTATAAGTGAAATATTCTTGAGTACGGTGTAAAACACAAATCAAATAAATAAATAAATATAGTATATAGCGGGTTTGAATATTGGAACAATCGGTTGTAAATTTAAAGATTCGTGAGCATCCTCATTATACTAGTAATTATACAAATGTGTCAGACACGTGCGTGATTTATTCACGCAGCGCCCATCTGGAGGTGTGAACTGTAATCTCCGCGATGATTCCTTACGTGAATTATTTTCCGGTGGTCAACTCGGAAACCCAGACAACTCGGTTTTATTGCCGGATTGCGGGGAATGTATGGACAGTGGTCAAGAAGCGTTCTGAGCCGTCCGGTCGGTTTAATGATTTTTGTCCGAAATATTCCACGGGAGGAGCAATCTAATTACTAAGGGACAGACGACACTGTCTGGTATGACCTCAAAGTTCATCCGTACAAATGAGCCGGTGATATTCATCCACTTTTCAGTCTGCACGCGCAGCGAAGTGGTGCGCAAATTAGATACCGTACCTAACAGATTTCATACCAGGGACAACTGATATTTTCACACACCACGCACCTTATCAATGGTTTATCTGTAAAATAGTTGGCAAAATATGTAACATAATAGTTATTTGTCGCGCTTGCTATTGTTTATAAACACACATAGATACTTCAGTTAATAGATGTTGATCTGCTCTATGCCTGCTATGAAGGGGCCATTGTAAAGGCTTCGTTGCATGTAACTGTTGTCTTGCCTACGTCTACCCTATCGGAATCATTCTAATGGCTGTGTTGTTTTTGTTTTGCCTACGTCTGTTGTAACGGAATCATTGTAAAGGCTGTGTTGCATATAAATATTGCATTGACTTTACTTGTACTATGTCAGAGTCATTGTTATGGTAAATGAAAGCCTCAAAACAAACATTTGTATAGCAAACGTTAACCATTATCACACTGATGACCGTGTGGTCTCTTTTGTCTGATTAAGGTGGTTCCATGTAAAGACTGTGCTAACATTTCGTCTGCTATGACAGAATTATTGTGAAGGCTGGATATCACGTAGAGATTTTGTGGACTTTATGTCTGTAATGACAGTCATTGTAAATCAAAGCATCGTAAATCAAAACATCAAAACAAACATTTGTATACCTGACATCAACCCACATTCATTGTACTGATTTCATGCTCTGATTCGGCTGGTTTCTTATTAAGATTTTGGTAACCTTTGTCTGGGTTTCATGTACATGTATAAATTGTGGTGACGTCTGCCATAACAGTCATTGTAGAGGCTGTGTGGTCCATTAACTTGTTTCATGGGAACATTGTGTTGACGTTTCATCTGCTATGATACATTTTTTGTTAAGACTGGTTTTTCTATGCAGATTGAAGGAGTCAGAGTACAGGCTGCATAGCCTTTTTGTCTGATTTAGCTGGTTCCACATACAGATTGTTATGAATTCATATGAGCGATGACAGAATCATTATAATGGCTGCATTTCAGAAAAAGGCTGTGTTCTGTCATAATATAGGTTGCATTGTCTTTTCCTCCGCTATAGTCGGAAGACAAGGACATTGTAAGGGCTGTGTGGCCTTTTCGTCTGTCACAGTTACTGCTGTGTAAAGTCAAATGTACCAGACATCCCGCCTGTTACAACCTGGTCAATGTATTGCCCGCGTGGTTCTTCTTTCTTTCTTTTCCAGCTTGATACAATATCAGCTTGAACATTCCGCCTGCTTTAGCTAGTTTTTCATACGCAGACTTCTTTGATTTTCCGTATTCGTAGCCATTTCGGCATAAAGACATGTAAAGGCTGGTTGGTCTTTCTGTTAGTCGTAGCTGGTTGTATGTAAAGGCTCCTTGGTTTTACCTTGTGTTGAAGCTGGTTTCTGAAGATTTCAGAATGCTTATACGGGTGTGATCCACACATTTCGTCATTTTCTACTCATTCGAGTACGTTTTTTTTTTTTTTTGTTTTTTTTTTGTTTTTTTTTTTGTTTGTTGTTGTTACAAACATTTTGAGATCTCCAAATTATTTCACCCGAGCTATTGTACTTTTTAAAAAAGTATCAATAACAAACCGATGTTACAGTGGTTTGATAAATCACCAAATTTGTTTAAAGACTTTTAGCGTGGTTAATATCACAGCTTCCACTGAACTGTCTGTTTTAACTTGTCTTAAAAAAACCGCCTTTTATTTCTTTGATAAGTCGTGTAAACTGCACAACAAATTTTGCAAGTCATTCTGTACAAGGCAGACACAGTTGCTGCTGTCTGACGAAGATACAAGGAAATAGTTATGTTTTCACCTGGCAGGTTAGTTTTTCTTCTCTCTCGATGGCGTATGCGTGTGCAATGACTGATATATACCAGAGCGTGTACTGTGCTGATATCACGGATATATTAGTTTTTAAGGGTGTATAATTGTGCGCAAATTCAAAGTTGGCCACGTGTCTGTTTAATTTAGTCAGCGGTATTTGCTCAGCTTTATACTATTATATCACGACATTATGTATGAGGCGGATAGAAGTCGCTTGTCGGCTGCATGAAGTTAGTAATTAGTATAAGTTGCTCTCAATTAAGCATTGCGCCTATTGTCGCTGTATAAGCAGCCAAGCGAAACAGCCATTAAAATATGTTGATATACATTTGCTCACATGAAACTGAATCCTTTGAAACGGGAGCTGTGTGGCATGTAAAGGCAGTTTCAGTCCGCGTATGCATTCATACAAAGAATGAAACAAAATGTGTATATATTTAGCTTTTTATATTACCTTTTCTCAAGACTCGTGCTGGAGGAAGAAATGATTTCAAGAAAGGGATATCTCTTAATCTTGCATTCTTAAATTCTGTATATGTACACACACACACACACACACACACACACACATATATATATATATATATATATATATATGACAAAGCCTTTTGTTGCGAAAGGAATGTGGATGGAGGCAGTCATAAAAATGTCAACAGACGAACGAGATGATTTTGTTAAACATAGAAAATTGACGCTATAATAAAAGACTTGTGTGTGCAAGCTTAAGATGTCAGTCATCAGGGTTTGAAGACCGTATTAAGATAGGTTGAGCGGAGAAAGGCGTTCAAATGTCTCGCCGCGCAAGCCAAAAGGATTACTTCGTCTAGTTGTCTTGAAGCCTGGACACAAACGCTGGCAGAATTTTATTTCATCTAGGAACGTGACAATCGTCCAACAGGAGGGCGCTCTGCGACGAAAATCCGAACTACTTTTATATGATATAGGCAAATGTTCATATCCGTTTTCTATTGATTCAAACCGTGTTTGACCTGAGCAACAACGGGCGCGCGTGCCTAGTTTCAAATTTTAATATTTGATAAAATGCTGCCTTAAACAGAGTAGAGAGAAAAACGCGATACTGATTGCTTATTGTCAAATTTACATTTCCACGTGTGAGAGTTAATTTGGTTAACCCAGTTCTTATAGTCTGGCAGCCGTCGAGCTTGATGATGGTTGTCTATGTATAACTGGATAGGATTTGGCCCTTCATTCCTCAGGGGTATAGAGGCAACAAATATTAAAAAGTAAAATAAAAGATAACAGTACATAGAGCAGCGACGACAGTGTGATAGCTGGCCACGGGTTACCGGTGAAAACCGGCCTCTTGTCAGTTTGCCTCAGTTAGGGGTTCATTCTAACTGTTGATGTAAGTATTTAAGAAGTAACAACTTACACCACCTAGTCAGAATTAGGAAAAAAATACAGTGATGTTAAATACAATTTATAACTCGTTTTACTCAGAAGCTACTATATCCGCCTAGGGATAGATCAAACGTTACACCAATATACTACAATCGATCCAAATCGTCCAAGGAAAGAAACGCTTTGTTCCAGATTTATAGTCCTGTTGAACCACCGTACTCTGTCTCCCCGTGTCAGGAATACATGATACAGCATGCGCTAAAGCACACGTCAGTCCGGACTCCGAGTTGATTACGTCAGAGTCTCGAGCTTTCGGCCACTTACAACAAGTGATCAAATCACGTCATGTGACATGCCCGTTCAGCCAATCAGCCTTTTTCTATCAGCCACGAAATTTTTATACGAGGTGTTAGTCGTTTGTGTTGTGATAAATACTTGCATCTATTCTTTTTTGTCGGACTTTTTTTCTCCGGACTGAAAACTCGGGTAAATCGTTCTGTCACTTTCTAGAACGTATGACAGGTTGTCGTGTCCTACAGCCGACATTTTGGCAGGTAGGCATGCATTGCTTCTACTGACGTGGAGAAATCTCGGCCGCGTTAAGAAAAATGACAACAACAGTGTTTTCTGTTCATCCCCTAATTGTGAACATACCACCGAGTGAAAAAAAATACACCTTGTATAATAGATTCTTTATAATCGTAGCCATTTTTTTCTGTCAACGACTTGAAGATGGCATTTATTTATAGTTATGATTAGGACAAGCCGTTATAGGCTTGTACGTACTTGTATATGTATATGATATTAGAATATGTCGGACAGGCATATCTACAAGGCCTTTGATTTCATTCGTATTAAAATTTAACAAAAGATTATGTTTTTTCCTTTTTGGACTTTCTGCAGTGTAATGAATTGATGATGAATGATGAGTGATTGAGTTTAACACCAAGTTGGCAGCATCTCAGCCGTGTTGGGCCGTATAATTGTAAGGACATAGTGCATCGTATAAACTTATATAGGTATATTCACGCACTTACACTTACTTACAGTTATCTAGTAACAACGGACTTTGCCTTTACATAATTACGCTAACACGTCCTCGTTTGTGGAAGCCATAAGACGAACTCGTGGCCATCTTGGCTTGTAACTTCTATATAGGTACAAAATGGACTTGAGTAACTGTGATGTGAATACATTAACAAAACCCATGTCGACAATAAAGCTGCAAAAATCACAGTCATGTGAACGGATGATTACACTATATACATATACCCCTTATAACAATTGTTGATATACCATTGCAAAATAAAGACACATATGTCAAACTAAGTTAAATTAAATAAACGGCGACAGTGGAGTGTATAGGAATAATACATAAGCTATGAGAAAGACTTTACGTTTGACTGTTTGCAAACAATCATTTTCGCGAGCGGTTTCAATGGAAGTAGATTAAAAGTAAGGTTTTTAGGGTGCAAAAACGTACCCCGTGAAAGTCATTTTCCAAGAGGCTGAGATTAAATATTTTGCTGCAGTGTTCACCTATGAAGCGATTATTTGTTTCAGTTAACACGGTGTTGTTTGGTATAAAGACTGGTTTTACCTCATTTTGATGAAGTCTTGTATATAGAGATTCATTAGGTCCTATGCATAGCAGATCCCTTGAGAATAAATGAGACACAAAAATATGTATCTATCTGTAGTAAACATCTTACATAAGTTCCTATCTACATACACAGCGTTTACACACTCATGTAAAAAGCCTCTGCTGCAATATAGTTTGGGGAAAGGCTTTAAAATTGTGCACGTAGGAAGCCCTATGATACGAGGCATAGAATTACCGGCTTTGTTTTTACAAATACAATACCTTCATGTCACTATTAACTTAAAAAAAAATCATTTGCATGGAAGTATAGGACTAAATAAGGAATCGAATTGAATATAATAATTTTGTTTCTGCTGTTCCTCTGCATATAGCTCTATTATTAACCTCAGCTGGAATACTCTTACATACAGCGTAAAACAGCAAATTCAGAAAATATGCTTTTGTTTCATTATTGACAATGAAAAGAAAAATAATTATATGATTCAAAGGTATTAACTTTAATTGCGTTCATAAACCTGCATGGTGTAAACTCAAGTTAAGTAAAAAGAGTATATTTGAGGATTTAGACTTAGGTAACTTTAAAACGGAGCTTTGTGTTTTTGCTTCGTGCACTCGAAGTATTGAGTAATAGTTCCTTTATGACCTGCCCTGTGTCATTATAACCCAGAACACCACGTTTTGTGAAAAACGCAACTTTAACTCAATGTTGAACCTATTTTATACCTATTACGTAAAGTGATCGTGATAAGGCTTTCTGGGGATGTTATCTTTTGCTCCCTTATACACTGAAGAGCGTGTCACTACGAGTTGGGGTAATTCAGAAGAAACCGGCATAAATCTTGTAACATAAGTGGAAACCTTCATGCTGTAAATCTACAAAAGAAAGTCAGGGTGGGTTGGATTCGAACTCACGACCTCGAAAGTGTGATCGGCCTAGGCATGAGCTTGGGTGATCAAGGTAATTTCGACAAACTCTTTCTTGCATTAGACAAAAGCATTAGAGATCGGACGTGTTCTACCAGAGAAAATATTTTATGTTGTAGTTGATCTATCAGTTAATTCTGTCTCTTCAGTAAAACGCATCTGTATACCACGATAGTTGCTAAAAAAGATAATTAGTGTAATTAACTACGGCAGGCAGTGTTGTAATTTACTTGATACAGCCTAGTAACTCATTAGCGGTGAATATGTATGTATTTTGGCCGTTAGTTCCGCGGCTTTATTTTGACTCATCGCAAACGTGGGCATGTGCTTTTCAGTCATATATTATAGTTACTCACTGTACTAACTAGTTCTTAACTACATGTACATTTGAAGCAATGCCTATTACCGCCCGATGACTCCTCGTTAACTGGAGAGGTTATAGTTTAGCACACCATTCAGAACTGCTGTTTCAATATACCAAAGAATCGACTTCCCTTCCTAAAATACGGAAGCAAGAATCCCACTGGACCATCGGCGGACAGACTGAGATTATATGTGTGTATTCCGATCAAACAAGATTTGTATAAAATGAAACGCTGCTAGATTTCACTTTATTAACCATGGTGATGTCTACCCTTGTGATATCACACAAAACACACCCAATGTATTTCTAAAATCATAGGTTTTCTACAGTATGTTACAAAGTATTTCCTGAAAATCTGTACTGCAGGGCTATGTTCCCATGGGCATATATCACTTTTCTTTCCCCATTTCCAACTGACCAGAATCATGCCTGAGAACTTTCCTTAGCCAATTCAAAGGTTTCTACCAAGATAACGCTGGTCACATGGTCTCTCCTAGACGATACAATTATCCATGTTTTCCGCCCTTCAGATTATACCTCATAATTTCGCCTTTTGCCCTGTTGAAAGGTTTCTCCCAATTGTATACGTAATTATACAACATCCACCATACTTGTCATGCCATTTCTCCAAGACCATACATATTCTCAGATCATGCCCTACAGCATCCACCATACCCGTTATGCCATTTCTCCACGACCATATATCTTAGTGTTAACATAGTTTATCCAATTCAAAGTCTATCGTTTACTCTCAAACTATACCCATGGTCTGTTTTTTGGTCTTCTATTCCGTCAGAACCTCCCCATCAATTCTGCACAATAATATTCTGCAAAATAAAAGCTCACACATTTGCACCGATTTTTCTTAATTCTCTAAAATCATATTCTATTGTTTTTCCTCAAGCAATATCCGTGGCCTCTCATAAAAAACCTCATTGTTTCTTGGAGGTCGTCTGCTTTTGCTTTCGCTCAGATCTTTCTGAATACTCCAAACTCATATTCTATTGTTCTTCCTCAAACAATGCCCATGACCTTTTGGCCTTGCTTTCCACTAAGACATTTCTCGTTAATTTCACATCCGGAACTTTTTTGCTCATGACATATCCATGGCTTCTACAGAACCATTTGGTATTGTTTCTCTCTTACACATTTCTAGTGCTTCTCCAAGATCATATTCACAAAACCACATACCCGCAGATGGTTGTTTAATCCGTGAATTCACCTTCCTGTATTGAATATATCTCAAAGCATATGCTCATGTTTAATTAGACATTAGACCAAATTAGAATACCTGCATTTATCTCAGTATCATGAGCCTAGATTCATCCGCTTGGTCTCTTGTATATGCCGTAATGTTTGCCATATATGCAAACGCCATCAAATGGTAAACTCTCCAGTTTTAGAAGATTCGAACGGAGAGACAAAACACCTGTTTTGAGTTGTTAAACAGGTGCGAAAAGATTATTGTCTATTTCTGCTATACAGTTCACATAACCACAGTAGCATGCATTGTCTAGGTGCATAAATGTATGAGTTCGCATCTAACCATTTCCATTTTCATCCATTTATCGTACACAAAATCAATATATAACGTCAGATTTAAAAGGATATTCGCACATGTGCGTACACATGTTCAGTTAAATATTCCATTCCGAAATGCCAGAGCAGAAAATTACAAGGGTGACGTCAAAGTTATTATTTCAACATGGCAGATGCTCTGAAAACAAAGTGTACCACGAACTATTTATATATCAATAATCTATATCAAAAATCATTATGTACAAATAGGGTCTTTGACTTTGTCAGAGTACATGCACACAAGTGGCAAAGTCCTGTGACATGTATTGTGTACATTTCTTTCTCGTGGTATAAAAATCAGATTATCGATAACTGCTAAGTTGCAGAAAAAAGCATGTTTTATATATATATAGATATATGAGAACATCTGAAATAAAAATATGTTTCAGTATTAAAATCTTGTCTTTTGTTAAACTAAAACAAAAAACAGGAGGTGACAACGTAAAAATACACTGTCATGAGGTCATATCTGACAAAGTTTTCTGTGACCCAGCTAGCACTACACCTATAAAGTATATACACGAGTTTCTGTTGAGTGAAATCCGTGAGTCATGAAGGATGGATGTTGTATACATCCATAGTTTAACATTACAGAAATCACCGATAGTCATCGGTGCCGTTCCTTTCTGTATCTAGAGAGCAACGTTTACGATATTCAAATTCTACGTATTATTTATTTCCCCAGTTTTGTTTCCCAAAATAATACGGTTGGATGGTCAAATTTTACGGCCGTGAGATGAGAAACAAAACGAAAGCAGAATTCAACACACCAGCTGAGTTGATGAAAATCTTCATAATTTCATAACTTTTCACAGTAAAATTATAAGTATATTCAATAATTCTTCGCGGGAATATTCACAATCATCACTCCTCGTGGTTACCCAGGGTCAAGGACTCTGGCCAAATCCCGCCGATTAGACAATGTCAAGTCGCGAGAGAGATTAGTTAAACAAGCCTCGGTAAACAGATTTACAGTCACGTTCGTTTTTTTTTTTTTTTTTTTTTTGGTTTTTTTTTTTTTATCTCTTTGATTAGGCAGCGGAAGAAGAGCTCGTCGCGAAAAACAAACTAAAATATCTGTCATTTGATTGGTCAATTAAAATGCATTTTCTATTCATGTTTTGTAAAACGTTGAGAATTAACGGAAATGTATGCATGTGTATTTGTTGATAAACACACAACCACGTCAAACTCCCCAGGTGCACTCTATTTTTTTCTGTCTTCATGCAGATTTTTTTTATCTTCGAAACTTTTGAGTTGCCGTGTTTTCCCAAAAATGTCATGAGGGGGGTTTCTTCTGTCCGTTTACTCTTTTCATCCTACTGACGCTCACGTTCATTAGAGTTTGGGCTTGTCACGCGGCCACGAAGAGCACTCGTCATTTCCAGCAGATTAAAATTCCGGCGTGGCAAACAAACGAAACAAACCCGAGGTTCCAGGGTCTGGGCGCGCTGCAGTGTTTACCGAGATGAGACGAGACGTATTAATGAAGCCGCGCACACTAACAGCAATACATAACCCCAGATTAAGAAACTCTTGCAATTTCCATTGTTAATTTTTATTTCCCATTAATTCAAAATTCACAACTCGCATTCAGTATATACGCTGGGTACACACTGAACGAAAGACACGGGTTGTCACCTGTCAAAACAAGGCTTAGGTGTCGCCACAATGACTCACTGGTCCCTTCTCCTGCGGGTACAATAGTCCAAGTCGTAGGCCGGTTGTTTTAATACACTGCTAAAACCTCCAGTTCTTTCTAGAAGAATAGTTAGGGTCTTCTATTAACAAATTTTGGGTCTTACAGCCTTTGGTGCGGACGGATAACACAGCATATCGTCGTCCGTTTTTACTGTTCGTTTTTAAGGGGCGGGGGGTGGCGGGCAGCAAATTCATAAAAGCGAATATATCGCCATTCATGGAAAAAAAAAAAAACTGAACAAATGCATAAATAATTTGTCACGAGAGATCTGTGTGTTTTATTTTTTTCACTATTTGTTACGGAAGTGTACCAGGTAGTCCCCTCCTAGCTACATCACCGTGTACATAATAGGGTCGCTACCAGACGTGCACCGGACGACCTCTTCTAAAGGACACACGAAATCCCCCTGATATATACATCGGAGTACTGAGTGTATATATTGTATACTCACAAATAAAGGCGAGCCTAGAATAAACAACAATTATTGTGGTATGGTTGGAGCAATTAAAATAAGACACGTGGGCATGCGAGAACACGCAAAGTGAGAACCTACACTCCTTGACTTGAAAGGCAATACAAACTACTGATTTTATACCGTTATTCGTATGTTGATGTAATATACATTTCATATCAACATACACATATCTGTGAAATTCGAACATCGACTTCGGAGAGCAGTAACGTTGTAGGTCTAGACTTCTTTGACTCGAGTGAAGGACATATTTTTCTACAAATTAATAACTCCACATATCACAACTAAAAGTGATAACCATTTAAATGCGAAAATTCGATGGCGATGATGGGTTATCAAGAACACACCAGTAAACAATTGAATGTTAATGTTTTCTTTAGCTTTTTGTTCAGGAGTATATATGGATCTTTATGGATCCTACATCTTACTGATTCACTGAATACTTGTTCATCCTGAATTCTATTTCACACCAGAATCATGAAGGTCCTGTATATCTTATTGCACATCTGCACACAAAAAGATACTTAATTTGAATCCTATATCTTATTACAAAAGTATACCTATGAGAATACTTATGAAATTTATATCTCATTGTAAAGTGTAGTGTACAGAATACTCATAAGGTCCTATATCCCATTGCAGAAGTAAACACGCGTACTATATATTATAGCATTTACACAAATTAATGCCTATGGATCCTTTATTACCTTCAATATCCCTTAACTGTACACATGCAGTAGAGTGCGTATGGCTCGTTATCATTTCCGGCATATATGTGCACCTTCACGTGAAAACAACAAATCCTTTACACTCCTTTATACATGTCTTTGAAAGTAATATATCCTGTATTTTCTCACGAATATGTTTTTATATATTTGCCAAATTTAATTAATCCGTGGTGCTAAATCATGTATCCGTTGGTATAGCTCAAGGATGAAAACTTCCTCGGTCAAATTCACCGTTTTTTTGTAAGTAGATACATTTGTCACACTGTCGTCACCACTTTAATTTTAACATAGACTACATTGCAAACCTAGTGTACTGTGTTTTTCGTGGATTTGACGCAGGGGATGACGATGTCAGTGATGATGATTATGATGATGACGATGACGCAGGCTTTCATGTACAGTTGTACTTAGGCAGAATTAATGTTAATCAGTCAACTTTTCCTAATGATCAACGGTTAATGCCTTAGATAATTTTAAAATTAAAATGCATAAAAATCTGAGGGACTGAATATGAAATACATCTGTTTATTACAGTTAAGACAACAGTATATAATTGTGTGTAGGTTTTCATGCTTTTTGTATACGCTTTGGCGTGTCTTTTTTTTTAAATCTTGTTGCTGTTGACCGGATTAAACAAACTCGGATTACCTTTAGCGGAAGTCACGTGACCTTGAATTTGCTGAGAAACCGCCAAAAATGTCGTCGACTGGACATGAATTTTGTGCATTTCTTCACTAGTTTCCGAAGTTCACCTGCGTCGAGCTTACCGGACCGCCAATTGTGCCGTGTTTGATGTTAAGGTATAGCAAAGGCGTTGTCAGCTTTTTCGCGCGGAATTTTAATTAAAAATCTGCGAAGACAGACGCTGAGAGACTTCTAGCTTACTGGTAAAAATGTCAGATTTTGTTTCCCGGCGTGTCGCCCTCACGCGCATGCGCACGGCGATAAGGTTGGTCGTACCAGGCATGCGTGATAAAACGTGTGTAAACGAAAATGCTGAGCGGTCGTTTCGGGCGTGCGACCAGACACTTACTGGCATTTTATTCTATTATGACATATTCGGACTTTCAATTCACGGTCAAATAAGAGAAATTGTCCCCTCGGCAGGTGGCATGATAATGGCGGTTGAGGATTTAAAGTGGCATGTCTGCCCTTACCACCCACTGTGAATCCCATCGAGCTGTTTGCACAAATTATATGACAAATTTCACGGCCAGTCGCAAGCTGGCAGATTTAACAGCCTTCGTCACTAATTCTGAAGACGGAGAGCAAATTTCCACATTAGGGTATAGCGCTCAAGTCACCTATGCAGAATAAGGTAACGGTGACAATGTCTGTGTGAACTGAAAGGCGTTAAGATTATAGCCAATTTCAAGTGTCTTAAAAAAATACCCCCTTGTTCATGTTTACCTCAGTGATTTTATTTATATTTATTTATTTCACTTTTATTCAGTGCCATACTCAAGAACTAATTAATTTTGTGTTACATCTACTGTATTGAATAACATGAGCTTATTTATATATTTTTGCGTAATTATACTTGTATATTTATGGCCACTTGTATCCATGGATATTGGGAAAAAAAAACCCTAAATTATCGCATGAAGATAAACCTGATTGACTTGTACGGGGGTTGAACTCCCTCCTGCAGACTCGACAAGCGGACAAAGCCCAAGCACATACAATGTTTTCACAACTTCGTAATAGTACTCATCTCCTATAGGCTTTCTAAAATTCTAGTTTCACAATACATTTATGAAACAAATACAATATTGTATAACTAGAAATTATAATGAAATTATTTGGACAATATGGTGTATGGGTATGAGAGAAGCCAACTTGAGACTCATGTTGCATGATTTCAGGGATATATATCCACTGGCAATTTCTTAACAACGATACTATGTATCCATGTGCGAAGAAATATTCAGTTTTTTTATCAAAAACAAAGTAACAATGTCTACAAGAATTTATGTAATTTATTAACAAGATATTTCAATAAAAATGTTTAAGCGGTACCGGAATTATATATTACAAGAGTGAAATTTGTTTAAAACGCACAGCTGTATTTATCGTGAAGTAATTTGCAAACTTTATCTTTAAAATTGTGAAAATGGAAATGTCATTGTAAGGAATTTTTCTAGACAACTGAAAATATTAACAAATTTCCTATAGGCCTTTAAAGATCAGTTGGGTTGTGCAGGATATCCGCACACCCCGTTCTATGAATACATGCATGTCCAAAACATTAACAAATATCTCAATACACGTATTATCATATGTGAAGTAAAATAATGAAGCACTAAGTTTTATTTAATTTTATAATTAACCATCATATTGCAAGCCATGCTGATTGCAGATATCGATTAAAAACATTTCACTGATATTGTTCATGTAGCCTTGTTGGGGTATATAATTGTTCATGATGTAATGCACACCAATAATAAGGACTAACATTCTTTGAGTTCCCATGCATGGACTGAAATAGAAATAACACAATTCTTCGCACAGATATTTATATTTATATTTACTAGAGAGGTTACATAACAATTGGAATTACCAATGAACTGACACTAATTTACATACAACAACACTGAGTTGTTGTATTCTTCATTATAGGAATTTACTTTTTACTTATTATTTGATTTATCCTTAATACACGCAGTAATCCAGAATTTCTACAACGGCAGATAATTTCAAGAGTAACGGAAACCGGTGTTGCTGGACTGAGCCACCATGGCGAATTATCCTAGGAAATAACCCATGCCCATATATACATACGTTGAATATAAACAATTAACAATCATTGAAACGAAACCAGTTCTGTAATGCTGCAAGGTCAGTATATACACATGAATTTCATTATATATTGATGCCTTGTGTATAATGTAATATTGCTAAACAGTGAAGTGATTTCAATTATATATAACTGCATCTTTTTTACTATTAAAAACGTTGTGAAATTTCAGACATTTAATGTACATTACAAAAGTAGTATAAACTAGTATAATACGCGCAAAATGTAAATGCGTGTAGAGATCAGTCATCTCTGTATATAGGACACAACAAACTCAAGGGATGGACAGATAACCGTAAACCCTAAATAGTGTATGCGGAAATAATATAATGCATCTTGAGTCAACTGAAAAGCATTTGCACATGCAGTTTCATTCTAACCACATCTTACTGATCGACTTTGCATGTTGTTCACGTCAATGTAGTAAGGCGACAACAATTAAAAATGATTGCTGTGTTTGTTACAGTCTATTTAGTGGGGACTTCCCTTGCCGTAATTTACAAAACGCTAAATCTTTTTTTTTTAAGAAAACGTTCTCTAACTCTCTCTGTCTCCATTATATATTATTAATTGATTGACTGGCTGAATGAGTGATCCTGTTTTCCATGCGATGCTCAAGTGTATGAGAGGTATACATGTATATGCTTGGAGAGAAACTGCACCTATGACATGCAAGACAGATTTTCCCAAGCGACCTTTAACCTTTTTAAGCATTGTATGACTAGCCACGTCGCTTCTTTTTTAATATCAAGGGACTCGCATCGTTTAATTAGATGCCAACTTTGTTTGTTTGTCTGTGGAAGTTGTCGTTTACACTGCTCCTCACCGACCGCTGAACATTTCCTAATTTTGTCACGAAATGACAAATTTAGGAAGGTTGTTGAATAAACTGGAAAACAGCGAATCTCAGTTGTTCGCATTGACTTGCATATACACGCGAAATGCGAGCATCTATCTTGGAGATAACGGCACTATAATGTAGGTATATACGTGTATTCCCAAGCACGCTCGCTTTAAATTCCTGTGAAACAGCCATCACGTACTCTCACTCCGTGACCGGATTTCAAAACTGCTACAATTTTAAGACGAGCCAATATTTTCGGCGCTCTGAGACAAAAAAGAAGGGGTTTTTGAGACAACCAATAGGGATAAACGATGAGCAGGTCAGTAGATGCAGACGAGCCAATCAGCTGTCTTGTAATCCGGTTGTTTGTTAAGGGAGAAGTCGGAATTCAGTTGGTTAGGCCGTGTTCAGTAAAACAGGGAATAAATCATGTGAAAAACATGCAAACTCCAAAGCCTATGTGGAGAGACACTCGCTGTTACATGATTTGGACAACTGCGTGGGAAAACTGAAATGAAACGAAGCTTGCCAAAATAGGAGAAAACAAAAAGACATATGAAAACATCTCGTCTCTGAGATGCACGGCTAAAATCTTACACCAGAATTAACTTATTTTCCTTATTGGAAAAGAATACGTTTTTGTATTGTGTGCATACAAATTGCAAGGTTTGTGAGGAAACTCGGTGCAGTTTGAATCGTTCCAGGCATTATTTTTTTGTCAGATTTCCGCCTTTGACTGAATGTATGATTTTTATACATAAAATATATATTGTAAAAGCCACGTTTTTTTAATGTGGTACCATGTAGCAAATAGACGTGTAATTGCATAAACAATATGCTCTACAGTAAACAGAAAAATGTTTGTCGGAATACTTTTACATATAATAATCAAGAAACTTAATTTCTATCCAGCTGGCAAGGTTAACAGTCTAAGCTAAGGGGAGTGTCCAATTTTGGAAAAAATGACACACTATATTTAAACGATGAGTTCACTATGAACAATGACGGGCTAGGTTTTTCTTGTCATTTAATTAATTTGTATAGACCATTTTTCCACGTTTCACTATGCATAAATGGCATTTTCTAAATTACTGACAAATACACATCTCAAAAGCGGAAATTAGAGAGGTGTATATCATCATCCATACATATGTAAATATAGCGTGACAGTAGGAAATCTGCCCAACAGATAGCTGGTACAGATGCATTGCAATTGCAGATGTCTGGGCTGTATAAAGAAAACCATCTCAAACAAAGCAGTTCAAACCAGAGGTTATAAATATATATATAGTGTGTTGTGTAAAATGTGGTCTCGTCATGTTACTGGGACGTCTTATGTAATATTTTGGGGACATCCGTGACTCGGTTGGTTGGAGCGCTAGCACAGCGTAATGACCCAGAAGTCTCCCACCAATGCGGTCGCTGTGAGTTCAAGTCCAGCTCATGCAGGCTTCCTCTCCGGCCATACGTGGGAAGGTCTGTCAGCAACCTGCGAATGGTCGTGTGTTTTCCCCCGCGCTCTGCCCGGTTTCCTCCCCTCATAATGCTTGTCGCCATCGTATAAATGAAATATCCTTAAGTAAGGTGCCAAATACCAATCAAATAAACAAATAAATACATAAATAATTATATAATAATTCACCCTTGTCTTTAATTAAATCACTTAACTTACTTACAAGGCACAGGAAGATATTTAAGCATAAAAATTATAGGACAATGGGGATCAAACTGCTCCAATTGAATGGATGAGCCAAATAACAGTCACAAAATTGAGAAAAAGCATGTTAAAATTTCCTGTTATGTATAAGCCGTTCTAACATTTAATAAAGTTGTAAACAGAATAACACTACATAAATCAAACGAGGGCATTGATATTGGACAGATATATTTGTATATTCCTTTATGACAGATAGCCAGGGTGGGAATCCTGCATTAAAACTACCCTCCCCGCTTCCCAAATAAAGACAAACTAAAAAGAAACAATGTTGTGGAGAGACACTTCTTTAATGTGTGTGATTTCTTGAGCAGAAATCACACACAGATTCATTATGCAATTAAACAAGCAAAAACACGTTATTCAATACGGAATTTGTGTATGCGCCCAGTCTTATGCAATATTGGGGGGGGGGGGCTTGTTGACAATAACCAATCGACTATATGCTCATGTGGCCGTGGCCGCAGCCTTATATCTGGTGAAGATTTCTTGTCTTCCACCAATTAAGCCTCCATTCCGGTTCCCTCTACAACTGCACAAAACTGATCGCCATCGTCTACCTGAAAAAATCCTGAGCGTGACGTTAAACGGCAATCAAATAAATAACTAAATAAACAGGCAAGTAAACATACATTTTATCCAGGATATGCCAATAATTGCATGTAAAGTGAATTACATTATTTACATACTTTGATGAGGAAATTTAATTTACTTCAACAATGTTGCTTTTTTAAATTTAATTGTATGTGAGAGTTAATGTATATTTAAAACTAAGTACTGAATGTATATGACAGAACAAACAGCATAAATACTGTAAGAGAACTTTTTTTTTAAATTTGTTACTGTGGCTATATTTTGACACAAATATGATGCAGGTACGAAATAACTGAAGACATCTTAATCACTAAACGATGAGAATATACATAAGGTGAAATATTTATCTGATTGTTACACAGTATTGTTCATGACAACATTAATGTTCGTTCGTCCATTCAAATACCATAATTAACAGCATGTTAACTACAGCACAAACATCAGTTGCTTAACTTTTATAAATTTACCTTTAAAATATGTTTTCTTCTATATATCTATATCTATATATATATATATATATATATATATATATATATATATATATATATATGTCTAGGCCAATAAATTTTATTGATAAATCTGATAATAATTTGTCTTTACATTTCAAACAGTTCTACCTAATATTGTGCGGCAGTGAGATTAAGACTTCATCTCATGTATAGTTCTCAGCAAGACCCCCCCCCCCCACCCACATACACACACACTAAACAACAACAATAACTTAGCAATCACGAAGGGATCTTCGTGTTCACATGACAAGGACAGATAACAGAAGTCATAGCTATGATGATAATATAGTATAACAACCCGTGGAAACAGATTTGCTCTATGCAAACAGCAGTCCTGCATGTTAGACAGTGTGTGCCACTCCCAATTTGCGATTCTATACGTAATGCAGCGAACTGAACTGAACGCGCTTAAAGATTAACTTAGACAAATCATCGGCGCCCAGCTAATATTTTACAATTTCGTTCATCTCAGAAATGTATAAGTCCCTACTTAAGACGGCCTCAAAGATTAACACACAGTTGACATAAGCACATGCTAAGACGGCTGGCCAGAGCTGGAGCAGCCATGTTGGGACTTTTGCCGGCTTTACGCGCGTGCGCAAGTTTATACATTGACGCCGTCCGTTTTTGGAAGCATTTTTCAAAGTATGCTCCGCAATGTCTGGCAAATAGATTTAACTTGTCGGTTTGTGGACAATTGCAACCTCCCATGCCTTCTTCTAACAGATAAGAGAAATTATGTGGTCGGCGAGTTCAAAATACTTCCCCGCGGCTCCAAAGAAGTCGGCAAGAGGATTCCGCGAGAGACATCAACTTTGCATAAGAGACTCATTTCGCCATTGTAAAAGGATTCCGAAGAATGCTTCGGGCTGCAAGACAATATTTATGTAATTTTTCCAGTCTCTTGTAATTTAGGTTTTTGTGTGAGGGGAAAGGACTTGATTTTGCCGAGACCATGTAGAATGTATGGACAGTACAAATAGTTCTGCGGCGGAGCTATTTGGTGGGACTTGGCACTACCTCGAGATCAGGCATGTAAAACAAACACCGAGGATCAGCCTCGTCTTCAAATTAAACACGGCCAAAGGTGACGGGCATTTATAAGTAAATTATTAATTCGTCCTCTGTTTGGGGAATTAAAAATTGTTGACATTTCGCATTTTCCAGCATCACAATCCCTGGCAAGTCGGCTTTGGAAAGATCAACACGTCGTAGGACCGAAAGGAAGCGATAGAGAGCCGACTGGCAGAGATGTAATGCACAATACATTTCATAAAATCCTGTTATATACAGATATCCACGCCATTCCCAACAGTCGCGTGCCAAAAGCTGCAATGTGTCCATATCTTTTCGAGTCACATTTTTGAATTAAATCTTCATTTTTGGCGTAAATTTCACGGATGAAGCTCATGGGGTTAAATCTTATGATAGCCATAAAAGCCCGATGTAAATCTCGCTGATTCCGCGTTATATAAAGCGAGACCAGAGCGTGCCTGGAAAATTCCTAAGCCCCAGAGCATGGCATTCCATCCGCACGCCATTGCTGCTAGCGCCACCTTGTGGGGCGATATGGCGGCTTATCACCTTCTATATGGTAAATATTATTTGAAATCTCTCCTCCTTAAAACCATCTTACACGCGCTGCCAAATATTTGCCAAGTGGCAGACTCGGGGAAATTATTTCTGAACTGACCAGAACGCGCGCGAATCATCCTGTGTTCGCGAGTGTTCGCGAGACTTAACTCTTCCGTTAAAATGACCACATTCCGACCACCGTCGCGCAAAGACAAAATGTCACGTGAAACAAAAGCTAAATTCCAGCCTAATCAAATTTCACATGAACGCTCGAAACACCGGGTTAATCCGTGACCAATAAAGGCAACGCTTAAAGGTCAAGAAGGGCAGGGCAGATCGGTGAAAGAGGAGTATCGAGCTAAATGGTTAAACAGAAAGAGCCGCCCGCTCGATCACCGATATAAGAAAAGTATTCAATTTTGTTCACAACTTTGTGGTTGACGAATGATATATTTTTAATGCATGCAGATAAACCAACGCAAATACAGAGAACCTTTATAACGCGTTTTAACGTTACCAAACACAACATTTAATAACTCTTCCCCCATTACAAAATGGAAATTAAAATGAGTCATTTATGTTGATAATTAAAGTCTTTCTCCATTACTCGAGTTACATGTAACTATATAACTAGGGACAGATTATTGTTGTTATTATTGGTACCGAATTTAACATATGTCTCCTAACATATTTAACCTATGAATGTATATGCAATGAATTGTAGTTAATTAAAACAACAAAGCACAAAGGCAGGCACGTCATTCAGCAAGTGGATTTTAAGTATACTAACAGTGTTATCGTTATTAGTGATTACAGTCTGAATATAGCACAGGTTCAGGTACTGAGAACTGGCTGAGACCACAGTCAGTTAGTTAAAGCACAAAGGCCACTGCAACCAGTTTTAGTCAAGTCAAAAAAGAAGTACTCTGACACACATTACGCTAGGTAGATTTGAAAGTTTTCAACTAAATTCACTTATAATTCACTTATAATCCTTTAAAAGAGAGCTATGCAAGATTTCGATAATTTAGCAAATAAAAAGTATTATCTCTTTCCGCGAGAGTGATCAGTACGTTTGTAGAGGACATCCGGGTATCGTATAGATTTAGGAATTACATATCTCTATGGAGCCCGACATACTTTGATGCGTCGGTATGCCACGTAGTTTTAAACAGTTATTTATTCATTTTCATTGGTGTTTTACGCAATACTCAAGAATATTGCACTTATGCGACGGAAGCCAGCATTATAGTGGGAGGAAACCGGGCAGAGCCCAGAGGCAACCAACGTCCTTTCGAGAGGGGAAAGCAAGGCATCATGAGATGGACCCAGACTCTTTGATCATTACGCTGCGCTAGCGTGCTATTTTTTAATAGAATGAAGTGCAATCAAGTGCATAACTTACTAATTTTAGAACAACGTTCCAGCCCACAGCATGCCTGTAGGGAAATGCTTGTATCTGTCTGCCTGTTGTACTTTGCACGGTTCTTTTCTGTTGGGTAGTTTTGCATAGTGTTTTTTCTAGGGTGTCAACACATGCAATTACAGTGGGTTTTTCATCTGCCCTTCACCCTTAGCACCCTGGGAGAATTGATATTCCGTGGGCTCGTTTAAACTCGTGTGGAGGGTGAGGAGGTGCATTCCTTGTATTCATTGAAGACTTTTCGTTCTTCTTTCACAATTTTTTTTATCGAGTTCAGAAAATCTGATACTTAATGTCACGTCAGATCATCATCTTTCGGGGTGTGATTTCTTTGTCCACTTTAGTGCATGGCAGCTTTGACGCCCATATATCTCTGTCAAAATGATGTAACTAATCCCAGACCTATTCAATGTACTGAGTTTGGCCCTCTCTATCTACCACTTACATCACAAGTAATTCGTTCACTTATATTAATGTATACCAAAGCTCAGAAAAGAGCCCCTCGTCATACAATATGCCTTACCCCATAATTCCCTGTCCGCGAAAAAATAACTTTTAGATAAACATAATTATACAATTTCACCCTGGGATCGTTTATTTTGTGAACGAGATGCTATTATTTTACGTAAGCTGAACTGTTAGGAGTTATTACCGAGCGGAAATACTGCTCGCTGTGTTCGTGCGCATGCTCTCCCAGGTGTGACCAGCCACAGTCGACATTTCACCTTAATACTAGGCCATTCTAGACGCACATCAACATAAGGTACTTATTTTTCATCGAAATGTTGATATTTCGCGCATCAATCACCGCCTCGACCCTCCTTCTAGTCTACAGGCGCTAATTGAGGCGCTATTCACTGTCCAGTTATATAGGAAAATAGTACCGTCATTATAACCTCTCCAGTCAAATATAAATCAAACGTCACGCGTGATTTCGCTCGAGTCAATGAAAATGCTAGAGATGTAATTGGCCCCTTTGCTATATTTCATTTTTCTACACCGGTAATTTATTGCACGACAGGACAGAGGAAAATTAGAGGTCGGATACAACAGAGAAATGACCCCAGAGATTAACGGCTACGAGTACACCGTTGTAACAAACCTGTAAAGAAAAATGCGAAAATAAGCCATATTTCGTAACAATGTGATCGTCTCTTGTAACAGCTTATTACGTTTTACCTTACAGTTAAAGGCTGTTCGATCTGCGGTCGTACGGAATAGAGGAATGAGGTCTGCGGGTCATATGCCCCATAATTCTCCTACAGACCGCGTGGCAGGCAATTTTGTACACAGATACGCCGCATAGTTAAATAAAATGCAAGACAAAACTAAACCAAAAAATTAAACGAAATATAACAATATTTCAAAATATAATGCTTCCACATCCTCGTGCGAATAGAGCTTTAAGCATTTGTGCATCTTTCATATTTTCCAGAGTATGTAGAGAGGCAAAAACCGCTAAAATCCTAATTTTAATGCAAATAACTTTAAAAATGTTCACAGAATGTTAAAAAAAGCTTGGCAGGTTGAGGAGAATACAATTCCCGAAGGATATAAATGATCATCCTGTGCACGTGCTAAAAATGGCGAAGAAACGTTCACAAGGACAGTGTGCTGCTTATTTCCTGTAGTGCGCATCATGCAATATTGTGAAGAACGCACCGAGTTTTTATTGGTTTAATGTACATGGCGTGAGTCCTGTGGGTCTTGAGCTATACTCGTTGATATTAGTTGGGACGGATTTGTTCAGGCCTCAATGACAGCATTATTGATACCGGGGACTTATCACTGTTATTAATTTTCGGAGAAAGTGGCTGAATTTACCCCATCTTGTCTAATTCACCAGGCAGATTCCCGTCGAAATAAGACCCTAGGGAACTTACACTGGCTGCCATAAAAATGAGGCATAGCCCAGACATGGCCGGTCCGAAGCCTTCTCAGTTGGCAACAAATCGTCAAGGATATAAACACATTTTATTGCCGTACCCAACTTCCACATTAAAGTCAATATTTCAATCTTGCCAATATTTCAACTTATTTTATAATATGGAATCAGCATTACCGCCATAGGCCATTCCCAACACAAATCCAGCTATAATCACAATTTCATTTTATCGCCGCTGGAACTCTCGTGCAATGTTTCCCTTGTGATAGTCAAATCAAATAAACAATTCCAACGACACGGCAAAATGATGAATTAGTTTTACTAACATCGCTAGGATGGTGCACTTGCATTTAGCCCACAGTTTTAATCTTTGGTAAATTGTCTTCTCGGCTCTTCATGTGCTAAGTATCTTCGCTGAAAGAAGAGCTTATAGAGTTTAATTATGTAGCTAGGAAAGAGAAAGGGATAAAATTTGATTAATTAATATATCTATCGTACATATAACTTGGATATCAAGACCGAATAAGTATATGTTATTGAGTTTGTAACGCCGAATAGAGCTAGTCTGAATGTAAATGTTAATTATTATATTATTTATCAATTTATGTTCGAATTGCCATTAAAAACATGTCTGGTAAATATTTTGATTTTATGTAACTCCTGTAAAAATGATTATTATAATTGAGATTTGAGAGTTGAGATGTCATGCGAAAAGGAGATATCTTGCTACACCGTCGGAGTTCTTGGTAAATGTGAATTGCCTTGAATGTGAGGTTCATTTGTACAACATTGTTGTAAAATCCCGCTTTACATCTAAGTCACCTGGTAGGATAATTCGTGTTTTAATGGCATTGTACAATATCTTGCAATGAACAGCATTTATCAGCGGCTGAGATGTCATGCATTTGGTTGGAAGCGTTGGGTTAAAGATGTGGCAAAGATGATCGCTTGTTAAGACTTGTACGCCAGGGATTGCTGGTGACGCTCAGTTATCTGACAAAATTCGTCTTAAATATCACTCTCTGTGTTGTCTTGTAAGAATGGGTGTAAGGATCACTCTCCGAGTTGTCTTGTAAGGATGGGTGATCCTCCTGCCTTGCAAGGGTCACTCTTCCTGTTGTCTTGTATGAATCTGTCTTCATGTAAGAATGGATATTCTTCATGTCTGTGAAAGATCAGCCTTCTCTTGTGAGGATCTGTTTTTTTTTTGCCTTGACCGGTAAGCATCAATCTTGTGCTTGTCTTCTAGGAACCTCTCTTGTTTTCTTGTAAGGATGTGACCTCATGTTGCCTTTAAAGGATGTGAAATCTTGTTGTCTTGTAAGGATGTGACCTCGTGTTGCCTTGTTTGCATGTGACCTCGTATTACCTTGTAAGGCTGTGATCTAGCGTTACTTTGAAAGGATGTTACCTCGTGTTGTCTGGTAAGGATTGTACCTTGTGTTACCTTGTAAGGATACGATCTCATGTTTTCTTGTTAGGACATTGTCTTGTAAGGAATTGACCTCGTATTGTCTTGTAAGGATGTACCCTGGAGTTGTCTTGTAATGAAGTGACCTCGTGTTGCTTTAAGAGGATTTGACGTCCTGTAACCTCTTGTAGGATGTAACTTCGTGTTGTCTTGTAAAGATATGACCTCATCTTAACTTATAAGGGCGTAATCTGGAACTTTCGTGTAAAGACATGACCTCGTGTTCTGTTGTAAAGATCTGGCGTCGTGACACCTACTATGGATCTGATTATGTGTCGTCCTTTAAGAAATGATCTGTCGTCAGGTTGCCTTGTAAGAATTTAACCCCATGAGGACTTTAAAGCATCTGACTTCGTTTTATTCTTGTAAGGGTGTGACCTAGTCTTGTCTTGTACGAGACGAACCAACTGTTGTCATGTATGGCTCTGACCCCGTGTTGCCCTGGAAGTATGCGTACCCAAGGATCTGACCTCCTGTTGTCTTGTAGCGATCTGACCACTTGTTGCCTTGTAATGAACTAACCCCACGTTGTCATGGAAGAGTCTGTCTCCGTGTTGTCTTGTAAAAATCTGACCTTGTGTTACCTTGTTAAGATCTGTCATTGTGTTGTCTTGTAAGCAAGCATCTGGCCGTCTGTTGTCTTTTAATGGTATGACCTTGTGTTGTCTTGTAAGGATCTGGCCTCATAATTTCACGTACAGGTATGCCATCGTTTTGTCTTTTAAGGATTTGACCTCGTGTCACCCTGTCAATATCTGTTGTAGTGTCTTGTAAGCAAGGATGTAAGATGTAAACGAGCAATAGAACGTGCATGTAGTGAAGATTTGACCCCAGGTTGTATTGTAGGCATGTGACGTCATGTCGTCCTGTATACAAGTCCTATATATATAGTCATGCATTTCCCTATATATAATGATCTCATTGTGTTGAAAGTTTTAGTTCTGAAGTACAATTTTGGTGTAATGTACCCAATGACATTTAACGATATAGCCGTCTTTTAAAGAGGAAGCAAAATAAGACTGAAATGAGCATCAACAGAAAGGTCATTGAAAAACATAGATGAAAATGCCATCACTTACTTTTTTTTTAGTTAAACGCAGTCAGATGTATAAATTGAATAGTTGTCTATGTGGACTATGTTGACATTTGCATCTCATCAGTGACATCACACAACTTCATCACTGAATAACACTGTTATGTTGAAGCAAATCTTAACTACGTGCATCTTTTAGGAACGTATAAAAATCGCTGTGAGGTCATTGGCGAAATACATTATTAATATGGTCCATAACTCCATGCCTTAGAATCCAAGTACTTACCTACATTTAACTCGCTGAAGAAAATATCTAAAAAGATAAGTAAAGGTATTTTCAGATACCACTTTCAAGTTGTTGGGTAAAGATGAATATTTATATCTTAGAAGTGAATCGCACTCAAGCCCGATGCTCATTTTAAGAGCTCATTTTGGGGACTTAAAAAAAATTAAAATTTTAGCAGCCTCATCGTTGTTCTTCTCGCAAAAATTAAGCCATGTGACGAGATTGTTACGTCTGACATACGTCAGAAGTTCCTGTGTGGAATCAGTGACACTTAACTGGATGTCATTAGTTTTCTGGCAGGGAATAGTGTGGACGTGTAATAATGGGTTTTTCGTTTAAGGTATTAGTTGTCTTGTTGAGGGTGACTGGCCTCGGCTGGGTCAGTCAGTTTGGTGAAACGATCAGTCGTCTTGACGTTTTGTCGTCGCGTGAATATTAATTATTCATTTCAGTCACGTTTGTACACACGGCGGAACAAGGCCGTCCGATGTGAGGTAAAAGTATCAGGCGTACTTTCAAGATGATGTGCCTGTGGCCATAGACCAAATTCGACATTGTAACTGCTGTGGTAAAAGTCACGGTGATTTGGTTATAAATAATGTACGCGGAATGACTGTGTGTTTTCCATACTGGCCTTAGTAGTTCAGGAGGTAGCATTGCCAAAGCCGCAATCTATATGCCATACATCCGATATCGGGAATGGACTAAAATAGCTCAGGCAATGGTCAAAATCATCTAGTGCCTTAAGCATCTCTTATCCAGGACTCAATGCATGCGCATTTCATCACTGTGAAAACATTTTGTATTTATATCACAAAACAAGTGGTATAAATACGATAAATAAATGATCATCTTTTTAAGTCATTGTTCAATGCCATACTCAAGACCATTTTACTTATACGGTGGTCATCAGTAGAGTTTATGGAGGAAACCCGAGTAACCGGCTTAAACCTGTCACCTTCGGCAAGTTACTGACAAACTTCCCCACACATGAGCTACCGCAAGCAGTCTTTCACGAATGTTAGACTGTGCAAACTGCTTTAAGTACGTCAAATAATTATCTTGCTTACTTTTACACTTCATTTGGACAACAGTCACTGCTATCTACATATTTAACGAATGAGTGCCTTTAATGCACTGACATAAAGACACATGTTGGCGATACGTGATTTTTTTGCAATAATTTGCAGCACTCACTCAAGGGCGGCATTGATAGTGTCCGCATCGGGTCAACCCTATTGTGAGTCGTCAATATAACGATAAACTTCCGAAGTTGACCTTGTACTCAGTTCGATGAAAGCTGGTTTTAAAGACCTCGTCGCTTTATGATTAATTAATTTATTTATTTGATTGGTGCTTTACACCGTACTCAAGAATATTGCGCTTATACGACGGAGGCCAGCATTACGGTGGGAGGAAACCGGGTAAAGCCCAGGGGAAACCCACGACCATCCGCAGGTTGCTGGCAGACCTTCCCAAGTACGGAGAGGAAGGAAGCATGAGCTGGACTTGAACTCACAGCGACCTCACTGGTGGGAGGCTCATGGGTCATAGCGCTGCGATAGCGCGCTGACCGACGATTTGTGAATAAAAGGATATCCTTCATACAAAACAACGGATGAAGAACTTGACCTATTTTAGCAAACTAAATCGATGATCTACGCATACATGATTATTAGTATTTCACTTTCAAAGGCTGGCGAGGATAGTTGGTGGAGGAAACATGGCAAGGCGAACAGAAAACCACCGCACCTGATAAACATCTCCACCAGTAAAGAATAAACTTGCGAAGCATATTTTCTGACGGCAGAATCAACAACCGACAAAAAAGACAATAGGAAAGCAATTTGTATTTGTTTTTGGAACAGTGTTTATTCCACAGCTTTAGTCAAAATATACCACTAAGTGTGTCATCCCATAATGTGACCAGAGAGGGTAGACAAGAGCAGTCGGGTTATTCTCCCCCACTTTTCACCAATACCAGATTGTTTGATGTACAGAGCTGTGCTAGTCGCCATTTTGTCCACAGTGTCCAACATGATATAAAAAATAGCCACGTCTTCTATAACACAATTTCCTGTTTTGTTTTGGTACAATTCATACAACTAAACCTCGGAGAAACAATTAGTTTCATTTAAAGCCACGAACTTCATAAGCTTTCGTAAACAATAGATAAATCTACCTGCATCTATGTACAACAAAAAAGAAACAAGTACAGATGTAAAACGATGTGAGAAGAATTCACACAAAAAACGTCTCCCAAAGGATTAAAGCTCTTTTTCATTAACAAAGACATAACTTCCATTCCATAAAAAAAAATGTCAAACGAAAGCTAAACATGATATGACTTGAGACATGAAACAAAAATCAAAATAAGATACGTGAACAAAACATTTCCATACCTCACAATTACATGTGTATAAACTTAACTTAAGAACATTGTCGTGGAGAAGAGAGAGTAGCAACGTGTAGACGGCGCCACTATGTCATCAAGAAGCAAACTTTCGTCCTGTTCTTAACTACCACTCACGGCTTAATATTTCTTTCTTTGCTCATGTGTTTATTGAGGGCAGACCAGAGGTGAAGGTATAGCGGGAATAGTGATATGATCAGAGCTAAAACATCTGCCAGATGAAGATGCTGTAGGAACTATATAATTGAAATACTAACTGCAACACTGAGATTTATCTGTCCCACAAGTACGGTTCCAGCTCTTGACCAAAATCGGGGTTCTGTTCGTGATTGCCCCGCGGGACGTCCAGTTTTGACTGGCCATGGGAGGTTTTCGGTGGGAAGGAGGTGTTCCGTCAGAGACTCACGACACCACTACACCTCAGTACTGGCAATGACTTATCGCCCCCAAACGAGCCTGCAGAAATAAACAATCTTGGTTTTCTTGTCGTAGTCTTAAAGGGATAAGAGCGATGGTATAGAAGGAAGAATATCTCACATCTGGTGAGTAAATAGTGACCAGAGCACTGAGCGATAGCAAGAATAATTTGATCCAAGATGAAGCAAGGAATTCTGATATGACAAGACGTCTGGTGTGATTACCGTTTTATAGGGTGGCTGGGCGGAACACGAGGTGGTTCGTCTGAGGGTCAACGGGTTTCGCGGTACAACAGCAACGGACAAACTTTGGCTCAACTTCGATTACAGGTCAACAGACATTTGCTCAAAGAGACAGGGTGAAGGATCTACTCCCATATGCAATAATATCCAAGGAATCAAGCACTCTCACAACCGGGGATCGTATTAAATTCTACTACGACACCTTCCTGTCACAGCTCAACTCACTGCTACAAGTATATTTGAAATGAAAGCACGAGAGAAAAAAAATAAATTTAAAATATGACAATAGCTAAATGTAATATCGTTTTGACAACATGAACAAAAATCCGTCATAAAATGCAATAAAAACACTTTCTTAATATCAAAAAATGCGCCGTGTAAAATCTATCTAGAATCTAGAATTTTTCCTATTCTTCATACTGCGTGCAGCTTGTGTGACTTGCGTTTCATATTACAGTAAACACTGAACTCACAAAAGAAAACGAGACATAGACAAGAAGTACGAGTGTACAGGAGACAGCCAATCGTGGACACTCGGGTACAAATTTGAATGTGTCTGCTATAGCCAGTGAGGCAACTATCAAATATGGCATCCTTCAAGACCGAAAATCCACGCCTCGTGGCAAAAGGCCACGCCAAATGTCACGTGACATGGTAATGGAAGACTAATGCACACTATTCCATGGTAAATCCAACAAATATTCGACGGTGTATACAAGTCTGAAGGAAGGGTGGGAACCTCAGCACCAATTCGACTTCAAATAAATGGGTGGAAAGGATATACATCTAACTGGCAAAAAATTATGGCAAGAATGTCATAGCTTAATAACCCTTCCAACAAGTTACCCGAATAGGAAGGTAATTTCAACACCTCTTGACTTAGATGGAGAGACAAAACAAAAATATGGCAAGATATCATATGGCCATGCCATTAAAGGAACGGTCAAGTTTATCTTTGGCGAAATCATATTGCATAGGACTTCCGAAGAGGTGGGAACACTGTTAAAAATGGTTTTCCTTCCCCAAATTGCAATCCTCGAAATTTTTGAAATGTACTATATGGCATATTTTAGTGTTTTAAGGGACAATCTACTGGAAAGCTTTTTTGGGGTGGCTAAGTGTTTCGACCACTGATTTTCATCTGATAACCTCGAATGAATACAACTGTCCGACAGTAGCCTGACTTGGCAAGTAGCATACCATCGCACCATCCTAAATAATCCCATAACAGAAAAACAAAACGGATAAAATGAGAACAAGATTTTCTGTGACTCTATAATTAGTGTGTGACCGCGGTGTGTTAGTAAATGTGTTTTGACGAATATACTTTTTTCAGGGAAGAGTAAGTGCAACACATTCATACGATGCAAGAGGATATTACTGAAAGACAAATTTCGCACAGGGACTACGTATATTATAAAGAGCATTATGTACAGTGGTGGGAAAACCATGAAGTGAGTTTCTGTTAACATGAGATTCTAGCTACATTCCTCTAGCCTACATGCTGCAGTTTAGTAGACCTATTACACTTGATATGCATTATACAGTGGTTGGGAGCGGTCGACTGGAAACAGAGACAGTGAACTTCACAAATGTCCAGTCATTCTTACCAGACTGGTATGTAACCTAACAGTATGATATATAGATATATGTATATTTTATATGTATATACAAACACTCCACGAGACTATATTTAAGTACCAAAGACCAGAGCTCTCCATATATGAGGTGTAAAACTTGTCACTAACCATCAACTATATCAATACTTTTTTCATATTTTATCGGTTTTGATTTAATAGTATCCGACTCACTTTCAATCGCCAGTACATTCTGGCCAACATTTTTTGATTTATCAGGTACAGTTCAGCAACAAATTATGGTAAATCCAGTACACTGAACAAAACATGCATGATATATACGTTTATATACACAAGGTACAGTTCATAACAAATCCACAAATTACAGGGCTGTTTAGAACCTCGGGACTATTTCAGTTCATATTCCACGTCGCACCAATTGAGATCAAGGTGATTTTTTCTTCTCCTTCGTGCTGTTTTGCCCTCCTTTTATACAGAGCTTTCTGGCATAATAATTAAAGCTTATAGGTACAACACAGTGTGTGGTCCGTTCGTCCCACAGCACAGATGCATTATATATTCTCACCGTCTACCATGAACTGTGGGCTTTAGACCAGGCGACACGAACATCAATATGAACACCACAGATAAAAGTCCTGAAGGGGTTCCCGGTGCATGGAATGCCTTAGGTAGAATGCAGTGTATCATGTCTCCTATCATGAAGTCCCATAGTAAAAGTGTTTTTATATCTTCACAACTTTGTTTTAGCAGAATCTCTCTCTCCTACTGGGATATGCTCGATAATGTTAAGTTAGGTCACGCCACCATCTTGGCAGGCGCCTCCTCTCGGAAATGCTGAGACCTGATATGATGATCTAGCGCAGTGGGAGAGGAGCAGACAAAGCTGCAGATGTGACACGTGCTTTTCCACATCCACGGAGACATGTCTGAATGAGCCCGTGACTCGTGGACGTTTTCGCGCGCTGGTGAGGCGCTGGTGGGTGGTGGCGACACCGATGAGGTGCCAGAGGAATTGGAGGATTTCATGCTGAGGTCGAGTTCACCGGAGCTGGAGACTCTCACATTCTCGTCGCCTTCACTGGGTTCTTCTGGGCGCTTCTCACCAGAATGCTGCCGTTCTCTGTTGGCCGTTCGAGCGTCGTTGTGGTTTTCTTCCTTTGAGACCGGTGAGGTCATCGGAGAGACGAACGGCATCGGGCCGCCATGGCCCAAGCCTCCGTTTAGGCTCTGTATCACGGATATCTCGTTCAGTTTGGGAGACATGCCATTAAGGAACGGTGGTGGGTATTGAAAAAAGAAATCTGGAGACCTGTGCGGGAATGCTCCGGCAGCGGCGGCGGCCAGAAACGGGTTTTCCTTGGGGCTAAACATGAACGGTGGCTCGATGGACATTCTCCGCCCGCGTCGGGATGGGCTGTTATTCCACATGTGAGTGCCCATGTGAACTTTCAGATTTCCTTTCGTCGTAAACGCCTTGCCACAAACGGTACATTTGAAAGGTTTGTCACCCGTGTGAGTGCGGATATGAATCTGAAGGGCACTGGCACTGGAGAAATGCTTCATGCAGACTTGGCATTGGTGTTTGGGGGCTCCTCGCCTAACGAACGGGGAAGGGGTTTCGCTTGAACAGGAAGACGCAGACGATGGGCGATGGTTGGCTGGCGTTTCGGGATTACTGCTCACGCTAGCCTGGTCTTCTTGCTTCACCTCCGCAGGCTCCGCCGATTCTCCATTTTGTTCCGAAAAAGCCTCAGACGGCAAATCTCTGATCTTGTGCGTCAGCATGTGTTGTTTCATGTTGCCTTTAGTAGAAAAGCAGCGGTCGCACACTTCGCATTTGAAGGGCCTCTCTTTAGTGTGACTTCTGTAGTGTATTTCAAGAGCGCTTCTGCATGCGAACGTTTTCAGACATATGTTACAGGTGGTGTTGGGTTTCCCGTCAGCATTTTGTCGGTTGAGGTTCATCATTGTGCCACCAGGGCTTAAGATTGGGAAGTATATATTTGACCCTTCATCGGAGCAAATGGATCCAGCATAGGATTTCGAAGACTTGGCACCGTCATCCTTGCTTCCAACTGACCCAGCCTCGGATGGCTCTCGTCCGACTGGAGAGGTCGTGAGCGACCTGTCAAAACGGCCGTCAGAATGAGAACTTGGAGATGCTGGACGGTGGTCGTTGTGGTCTGATTTAGCCAGCTCTGCTTCTTGAAGCCGTTCCATTGGTTTGAAAGCTGTTACGGAATTGATGGCACGTACTTTCTCCTCAAGGGCGGCCAGTGAGGTGGAATACATGGGATTGTAACCACTTTGAGACAATGCTGAGGTGTAAGGTGCGTAGGGCAACTCATAGTTTCTTGGGCTTGGAGATTTCATAGATTCAGATTCACTGGACATGGCTGAACCAGGTCTGTCTTCCGCTTCCGCTTTCTGTTTCTTGTCATTTTCCATGTCATCCTGATGTTCGCTAATTTGGCTATTTTCATCGTCAGAATGTGGCAATTTCTCTTTATTTTCAGAGATGGACTCACCGTTGCGGTCTTCATCTTTGGATTCAGATTTTATCTCATCTTTTACACAATTATCGGTCTCCATTTTTTCTTTGCTTGGTCGTTTGCTCAAGTCCAATTCCATTAACTGTTCTGGGTCTCGTTTCGGTGGAGGAAACGGTGGAAATGGAGACGTCTTGCTAAGATCTAGTTCTCCAGATCTGGGCATACCATAAGGATTGTCGTGGAATTGTGGCCTGGGAGCCCACTCCAGAGCTCGGAATGGGTTTTCTTGAGGGATATGGTGCTCAGATCCAGTTCCGATAGTATGCATGCGAATATGCTGCTGAAGAACAAGCAGATTGGTGAACTGTTTGTGGCATACGGGACACTGGTGCATCATTCTCATCGGAGGTTTGGCACGATGGACTCCCATGTGAGTTTTGAGGTTGCCCTTGGTTGTGAAACTTCTCCCGCAGATTTTGCATCGAAATGGTCTTTCTCCAGTGTGAATTCTGTAGTGCATTTGGAGAGCACTCTTACAGCTCAGAACACGATGACAGATGACACACTGGTTCGGATCTGTCAACTTCTGTTCGATGTTCTGCACAAGGGCCTCCAGCTTGGAAGTCTCTGACTTCGAAATCTCCATGTACTCCTCAAGATTTTCTCCAGACTCAATCGTTTTTGTGGGCATGATCACTCCGTTTTCGTCTCTCACTTCTGGGACTTCGCTACTTGGGCGCGGTGGAACAAATGGTAGTTCTATGGGAGGTGGCAACATCGGGTTGAAATGTGGCATGGCGGTCATGATGGTTGGAGACATCATGGCGAGAGACATCGGCAGGGTTGAGGTAGGCCCAGCCATGATCATATTACTCATGCTAGCAATGCTGCTGCTGAGGGAAGAAATGCTCGGCGAGGTAAGTTTAGAGGCTGATACTGAAGGCGATGTGATCGCGTCTCTATGGAAATTCGCCTGTGAGGTGGTTGAGGTGTTAGCACTTTCCTTCACGTCCGGGGAGGAGCGCGGTGGGGCTTCACTGCCCACGCCAGTAGGACTAGATTCAGAGCGTGGTGTGTGATGACTAGCCACAATTGGGCTAGAGCTTGACTCTCCCAGTAGCTGTATTTTACTGGGTAAGCTGGAATGGGAGGAGGAACTGGTTATTTCTGAGGAACGTGGAGCCATGTGAGGAGGAGGAGGAGGCAGTGGTGGCGCTGGGTGATGGGGGCGGTGGCTTGCCGACGGTGGCCGGTGAGAGCTCGATGGAATGGAGCTGCCAACTGAGTGGGATCGGTGGTGCTTTGGCAGATTCGGCAGATGGTCCAGGTGCTCAGGGACTGGATGGGGGTTCATCGGAACATGAGGGTACTTGGCCTTGTGTCTGGAGAAGTGGACCTTCAGGTTACCCCTTGTAGAAAACCGGTTCCCACAAATGTTACACTTGAATGGGCGTTCACCTGCAAGACAAGAAAAAAGAGATAAAAGGATGCTCATGCACAAAACAAGTTGAAAACAACGACGGAGAGACCGACATTCCACCTTTGACAACAATTCCTTGCTTATAATATAATACTGCCGTGTAAATTAACGCCTGATTCTTCTTCTTCACATCAAAGAATGGGTTTAGGAAATGTTTAGTCCGTAGGTACATCGTTTAACACTTCTCTTACTCTCTAGATTATAACAGACAGTGCAAGGAACACCATCCAATGACGGAATGACCATATTTGCGGTAGTATCCCCAAACATACGCTGCAGTACATGAAAGTAACGCAGAAGGGGGTCTCTGTATTCCCTGTTAATATTTCTACACAAATGCTCAAGCATGAAAGAGTCCAGTACAAAACAGAACACTTCTTAATGGATCAACATACTAGGGAAAGGTACAATTGTATATCGTTAGCAGAACATTTATGAACAATGTGCTTATCATCTGTACCTTTCGCTGTTTACAAACAACGGGCTGGTTTACGTGTTACTCTCAAAGGAAGCCAGAATTCTGGCTTGGACATGCCTATGTGGCATAATACATAGAGAGAATGCTAAAGGAACTACAGGCCCGTGCCGAGTGACCCAAGACATTTCGTATTGGTGTTACAGAGTATGTTTTGATGTAGCTATGCAGTGGTGGTGCCTACTGGTAAATGTTAGGAAGGCCATAGAGTGGGAGTAAGAAAGCATACAATGGTATGTCTTACGAAAATGTTTGCACCTAAAAATACCTAGATATATAAGCAACTAATACATCTCTGCGAGCATAGACTTCGCTCGTATACAGGGATCTTTGAAAACTTCCACAAACGACCCAGGGAATAGCACCTTGTCGGCGTACAACCAGAAAACATACCTCGCCAAGTACATACATTTTTTACATTCCAATCGCCAGCCGACGACGCGTTCAATGAGACGAGTTAATCAAATAAGAGGCTCTGTTGAAGACAACCATCGTTCCCTAGGCTTAAAACAACAAGAATAGCTACCATATAGCTTGACACGAAGGTTTCGTAGAAACACCAAGAAACAATGGGCAAGGTATAATATGAAACTTCAGAAAACAGAAACATAAGGTCTGATATTTCGCCACACAAAATATAAATCTGCATTCCTGACAAAAGGAATGCAAAACAGGTCGCGCATTACCTGTCTTCTCTCCCAAACAAGCTCTGGCTTAGCATAGAAAGGTGCAAAACGGGAGAAAAATTGGGATAAAGCACGTGCCTAATCCGGATGTATCGGTAACACGCCGGCAGATCTGGTGTCACTGAAGACACGAAATGCGCTTGGCAAGATGTCACCGAAAGCCACAGGTCAACAATGCCTGTGTCTGCAGAGACAGGCTAGCGATGACCGGCTCACGACAACCGCGCGCTGCCAGCTTTATCAAGGCGCACGTTATGAAATTCCACAACGGGCCTCAATTTCACTTCCACGTGCTGAACAGGCCGTTCGGCCAACGCATCAGCATTAATCAGCATTAGGTTAGCCGACATTTACTCCCATCCGTTATTCAACACAACAGGAAGAAAAATTTTCCCGCGGCCACTTTTATCTCGTGGTAGGTCACAGATTATGAACAGGTCATTCGCTGTTAGTGTGTGTTATTTTATCGCACGCTCAGTCTTATCTTCCACTACTCTGCTGTCTTGGCTATTGTGTTTGACGAACAAAGGACAGAACAAAATCCGTCCACGGTTGGAGTGCCCCACGATTACAGTGTTTACTCAGGGCTGTTGATATTGGTCAAGGAGGGATATTAACAAACCACAGAGGAGGGAGGGAAAATGAAACTTCTTGGTTTCCAGTTTCTTCTAAACTTGTCACTGTGTTCATCCGTTTAACATTTAGGATATTTAGTCAACAGGCAATAGTTAATTTAGTGCTTGGGTTCCTTTTATTTCCCTTCTTTTTCTTTCTTTTAGTTTGAAAACAAAATGGTCAATATGTTCCGTCGTTTAACATTTAGAATTTTACGTAAAGATATAGCATAGTGCTTAGGTCCGAATTTTTTTAGGAAATTTACTGCATTCGGTAGTGTAATGGGTAAACTGCAATGTCCTATCTAGGCTACTAAGCACCAAACCTCTGTGCACGTGAGAATCTGAAATGCTAGCAGTCTGCTGCATAAGACTGTGTACATCATATCACTCCATGTATACGCCAGTTGACCATATTTTACAAACGGTTAATAGGACAAAACGTACATCTGCCAACAAGAACATATGACAAAGAATGCTTGGTAGTCAGACAGGGTTCTGACGAAGTGAGACTGGAGGAGAATCGGGCTCCATGCATCCCCACGGCTGCACCAGTCTGGCGTACAGATGTAGGGGTATGTTCTTCGCCACCGGGGTCCTCTGCTGTTCAACATCCGCCCCCAACGGGCAAAATGATATATCAAATAATGGCCCAGGTATGGCCGGCCTGATATTCAACTCATTTGCGCATTGCTCAGGCAGCTTTGGGAAAAAATGCTACGTATGTATGGATGCGGAGCACATGTTAGAGCTATGGTTTTAATAAGGTGTCGTTTGCATTGATATTTCAGTAAGCAGACAAAGCCGACGTGGGAATACACGGTGGGATAAAGAAAATAGATTCGGTCCAAATGTGCCAGGTGTCCTTGCTGCAAGTATCCCATTGATAGCGGTCTACGGTGCCCAAACACGCGTCATCGATAGGAAAGCTATCCGAGGCACCCTGTGGAAATGGTTAGTTTTCACTGAAGGAATGACACGGATATTTCTCGCTCCCCCTTCGCTTGCAGTCCCATCACCGCCTGTTGTTAAAGCACTAAATACGGGCGACACATTTAGGGGTGTCCAGTTACCATAACATCCTACTAAATGAAAACAAGGACATCCGTACTCGGTATGCCGAGAGGGAACCCACGTCTTGTCACATTCAAAATAAATATCAAAAGGTTTAACCGCCTCCCTTCAAAAATTTTCTTTTTATCGGGCTCGATCTCAGATTCTGATTTGTTGTGGGGGCAAATATTTCTAAAGAAAACAGGACGGCAGATCATTCTGCTAGAAAGGCCGTTTCCTCTCTGTTAGGAAATGGTTTTGTTTTCACACGAAAGTGAACAAAGTATGGTGAGCCAGATACTGACCATCCGGTGGAGCGCGCGGGGCGTCGCCATGGGCAACCAGCAATTACGATGCTATCAAGTAGCGAATAACTGCGTTTCTTACAGGCTAAGTGATTCGAAATGGTGTCAAATTGTCTATGGAGGGGATTCCCTCCCCGTTACTCCTGAAGGAAGCGGATTCTGTTTCTACTTAATCTTGGGGTCTATTTGTGTTTCTTCGCGCTAAAACTGGCTTCTCAGACGTCGGTATGAACAGCGGGCAGACACAGGCAAACACAGGTGGATACAATACTCCAATACAGACTCCTCTCCCGGCTCACTAGTTATCTATCACGATAACAGCTAGAAACTCAAACGGAATCGGTCCCCCACTCCCCCTCTGACGCTCACTATCGCTAAACATTTTAACAATCGTCTGTTTTAGCCCCGAGTCGGTCGGCAAAGTGTTGAGAGACGAGTCGGTTATTAGCTGAATTCCTGCAGAATTGCAATTATTCCCAATCCTTCAAATGGGTTGAGGTGTGCACCGTTTTGTTTAGCTCTATGTCGAGGGTTCCCCTCCTGATAATCAACGCCAGATTCGCCAGATCATTTGGGAAATACCACTGGCCATAGATATATCTTGCTGATTATTTGGACTTGATTTTATTTATGTACATAAGATGGAATCTGGCAGCCACAGGTATAGGGTTAACCCGTGAACCGGTGATCTCCGAAGGGAGCTACTATGACAACACCACTTGAACCAAGGTGCTCTTAGGCCGCAGGGGGGTCGGGCGAATATGCCACGACCCCCGGGCGTGAATGCCTCTATATTGGCGCACTTGATCCGTCCCCACACCCTGTTGGACGCAGCCGCTCGCCGCCCCCTCCTATTCATAAGGCCTTACTTGAAGGTTACACTATCACTTTCTACAGACATCCGTCGACGAAGCCTGGTTTCATACATATGCTTTCCAGCTGATGAAAACAACATCACTCCAGAATACATTATGATGATGCAAAAATAACCTTTCACTGGAATGTCAATGCACTGATAAGAGATCTTGGGAAATCCTTCCTCAAAGGGCGATATTAAAAACGCCACATTTTCTTATATTTTTTTCCTGGCTACACAAATATCCAGAAAACAGGAATGTTCCCCAGTCACACCCTATCCCTCCAACACTCCTCAAGAGATATTCTATTTCAGATTTCGGCCAAACTGATATTCCTATGGTGTTATTTAAACACAGCCCGTGTCTGGCGGATCCAACGTACACCTCAACAAATGGTCGCTCAGCGGTTAACAATCGCAAACCATCGTTTTGTTTCCTGAACTTTCACCTCGTGAATCAGAAGAGCGGAAAATACGTATCGTATTTGCGTGGAATATGCGAGAGAGAAAAAACGTTTCAAAAACAGTAATTTCATACGTCGCCAGCCGCTTTGTGGGAAAATTCTCAATGTTTCTAAACAAAGGCCTGAAAAACTTCAGGCGCTGTGACAAAAAGAACAAACCCAGTTTGTCACTAGTACTCCGCACTTGTAACTCAAGGAATGGTCACAAGCGCGACTTAATTTTTATGTCCTGAATTCTGCAACAAGGATAAAGAACAGAAACGAGACCTTATAATACACCATTCAAAATCACTATTCAGAATCTGCTGAGTCGAAGATTAAATCCTCACGAACCCCAATGCCGATTTCTTGAGTTACGGCGATGAATACCATAAAACTGCCACGGGCAAACATACCACAAGGAATATAACAGGCCAATTAGAAATATGTGTAGGAACACATGGTCCATATACGCCAGTTGAAAGCACCAGTACTTGTACACAATTAATTTGCCCACAGAAGTAAAACTTCATAACAGGTCTGAGGGTTTTTTTTTGATGGATCACACATGTCGAGAGACAGGAAGGACATAAAATTTGGAAATCCAGAATTCCCCTCTAGTCCTGATATGACGTGCACAAGTATTTCCACGATATACGACCGTTTTATGAAAATAATCTTTTTACGTCGCCGCCAAACCGCCAGCAAGTTATCTTTATGCTTGGATTCCAGATAGCTCATAAAGCGGCCTTTGTTATTAGCTCTGGTCGTCCAAAGGACCAACACTTGAGACCAAACCCTTCTGACAGATCTGCCAAAGCTTGGGTGGTCGCTTGTACCATACTCAGGGAATTGGTTCTTCAATTTAAAAACTTGTTGCTCTTATATGGCAAGGTTTGATGGATACAAAGTACGTACAATGTATATTTTACCGGAGGGCGCAGGCCTTTTATCACGGGCGGTAGTTATGGCTCCGGAGAAATAACGTAAGACATGCCTGACATACCAATGATATTAACAATAACTTTCTTGATGGTTATGACGCGGCGTTACCCCCTGTACATAGTGACTGGCCGTCTCACAGAGAATATCAACGGTGCCAGCCGCCTTCAGACGTTTTAGGCAAAAGAAAATTTATACATATAATTAGTCCGCAAAGGCCTTTTTCAACTTTTGCATTTTCCGGGCCATATATAGTCTGCAAAAGGGATCGCTTTTCGCGTGAAGAAAACAAGCGTCAGCCTTTAGGAATTGGCCATTCATAGGTATTGTATTGGCGTCGATCAGCCTGTGCGATTACCACTGATCAACCTTCCCTGAGAGTGCCACTTTCTGTGAGAAAACAGTGTCGAGATAGAAGAAGTCCCTTGCATAATGCATTCGATGTCTGCAAATGTGTCAAATTGCGGGTCTCCCACCCAATTGAGGGTTGCTGGAGTAATTCCAGTCACAGACGATTTACAAATTGAGTGTCTGGAACCAGCTAGACCGCACGTCGATTGGGTATTTTCAACTAGGCACTGCAGCTCACAATCGCCTTCCCTCTATACCCATATCTTTTCTCGTAAGAGTTGGTCTATTTTTTTCTCACACGAAGAATTTAGTCCGCAAAACATGTAATATCTATAAATGTTAGAGAGGGAACTGCGTCAGAAACAAAACCAGTATTCATGAATGCTTATTTTCTGCCAAACCAATGCGGTCGCTGTGAGTTCACGTCCACCTCTGGCTGGTTTCCCGGCACTCCGGTCGTCAGTGGGAAGGATTGCCATCAAATTGCGGATGTTGTTAGGATGGCCTCCATTCATAATGCGACATGGCCATCGATGTGTAAGTGAAATTTTCTTCAATACACCATAAAACACCAATCAAATAAATAAGTAAATTTTCCACACACCGCGCCAGTGCCATTAAAATGGCCAAACTATCTGAAAGTGCAGTATTCTTGTCTCTTGTTAATCTGCATCATCGCATGCTATGTCAATTGCGTATCGGCATATAGAGTTATGCCACAGATATTTTTTTTTCAATCTTCAATCTAACTTTAACGGAAAACAACAAAGAATAAATGTCCCGATCAATAAAATCCCAGACACAAAAACTACCATCACTAAAAGCTGAAAGGGATCGCTCAAGGAATATAATGACAAAATGGTGAGTTTTTCTCGAGATCTTCACAACAGGAAAAAATGCGCAATCGACGGCATTCTGACACATTGTTTCACAAACGACAGGTCTGTTGGCCTGGCTTGTGGGAGCCTGGGAAAATAACCGTGTATTTTTGGAAAGTATGACTAGGGGAAATAAAACAAGTCGGTGTTTCAGCTGGGATGTTGAGCGTCAGATAATCCCTATTGATTGTGCCTGTTTTTAGTGGGCCCTTGTTTCTCCAACCAGACGTCCAGTTAAATAATTGCATGCATACACAAGATAACCCGAGTTAAGTATTCACAGATTAAGGACGTTTGCGTTGCAGACCTGTTTCAGAGCCCGATGCCACACTACAGCTCCTCTACGAGCTTCCACCCACCTAGCTACTTCCTTTCCTTTCATCCCTTGGGCGGGGCAAACTAAACCATCAGCAAACAGCAAGGCTTGACTAAGGCCAAGCAATTGCCAAAAACCTTTTCAGGTATTCTTTATATCTGAATCCGAGCGCAGAATAAAAAGTTCTGAAGTGCTTCGGCTAAGGGATTATTATATTTTCCAGAAACTGGGTAAGAATAATACAGGAAGCAGATTTATTTTTTTGCCGTCTTGCTGGTTCGATATCTAATCTGTTTTCTAAAACTGACTTAGATGAGCAGAATGCAAGATCGTCGAAAGAAACATCACATTTACACATTCAGGCAATAAATAACACATAAAACAATTACAAAATGATTCATCAGAATAAACTGCGTATTGTGAAACAAAAAGGTTTAAATGTTGTATGATTTTTGCTTGTGGAAAATACTTAGTTTCATTTTTTTTCACATTACTTTGGTATGTCTTGACTTCGTGTGGCAAAAAGAATCATGAGTATATTTCAATTAATATGCTGACAAAGCGATCTAAATAAATTAGTTTCAAGCAAGCCAATATTTAAATTTATCAGAGCAGAAACTATTTAGGAAATTCTTCCTCTTTTTGTGCCCAACTAGAAGCCGTGAAGGCCAGAAATGTTGATGTGATTAGCAACATTATGGGTTGATGAATATCTCACAGTAAAGTTAGCAATGCCTTCCTCCTAAAACTTTGTCCATCTTCTGGTTTGTTAATGGCAACTTGAAATGTTAAAGTCAAAGCAGAACTACATAACTAGCCTATACACCCGGTAAAAATTATGTCCAGGCGAAATATTTTAAAAGCTACTACAGTACTGTAAGGGTTATCTAAAATAGCGAAGGTTTCAGGGAAGGCATGGAAATTGCCTAAGCAATTTAGTAATAAAATTCTCGCTAAGAAAATGTAGATTTCTCACCGAGTCGATAGGAATGGAGCCTCCGGGAAGTCTTGCTCGACCAGGAGGGCCAGGAGAAGTCTGAATCGAGAAGTTTTACAGTTTTAATTTCTCGCTTTTTTAAATTTTAATGGAATTTTGTATCCCTATACTTAAGCCTCTAAAAATATAACAATACAATTAATTTCTTCCGTTCAAAGCCAAAGTGGAGAAGAATTTTGCCAAACAAATTCTTGCTTTAAATTTGAAGTAGCAGGTAATGGCATATAAATAAACACATACAAGAAGAATTATTACTGATGAATTTGAGGGGCAAAATATTGGTTATGTAAGTACTACTTTTGGAGATTTTCTCTTTTTTCTACACCCCACAGATAAAACATGAAACCAAACATGCAGAAACAAAACCTTCACTTAATGTATGATTTTACCTACATGAAACAAATTTTTTCTCCCTTTGACTAGAATGTAAATTTGCCTTCAAAACACCTCTAAAACTCTATCTTGTCTGAGAGTGTGTAACTGAATCTACTTTCAGAAAAACCTGCTATAAAAATTCCAAACTATCTCAACAAATTCTCTTCTTGGATGGCTCAATTCCACTAATTTGTGCCTATAAAGGAGGTTGGAAAACTCCCCATCCACATCGATGGATTCCACTGTGGACAGATCAGGGAGAAGAACAAGAGATTGGGAACTATGTATTGTTAGTTTTTTCCCTACATCTTTAACACATTCCTCCAATGTTGTCCATCAGGTGTGTGTACTTTTGCGACAATTGTGACTGCCTTCTGCAACCTTAACAACACAGACTACAGCACAACAGATTACCATGTCAACAGCACATACCCGCTACAAAAATCCCCCATTTCAGCTGCAGAGTTACAAGGGAGCTACAGGCCATCTGTGATAACTGAAACGTTGCCAAGTTGTGCGAAGAAAAGAAAAAAACAGACAAGGCAGGGGGAGGGGTGATCGCAGGAATATATGCATATACCAGGCGACTTTGCCAAGAAAAAGGGGTTGCCCGTCTAAATAGAAGGTGTTGCAGACAATTCACAGCTATATTCATGTCCTTCCTGGGAAAGCCTACTGATTTGGACTGTCTTAAAATCCTGCCTCTCTACTTCAAATGATCCACCTTATTTCCTGTCATGTTAACTAAGGCATTGTTCTAAACTCAGCCCAACTTTGGACCACTGCCATGCATGCTTATCTCCCCCTTGCAATGGAAACATTCTTTCTCCTGTTAGGAGATTGTACCACAACAAAGATGCTAATGGTAATACAAAAAACATTAACTAAAATTCTTTCCTTGTATTCATCTTTACAATAAAAGAAATATATGTAAAAATACTGTATTTCACATGTATTGCAGCTCTCTCAATTGATTCATTTTGCACGATTCTAACTCATGCATCCACTTTACAGGGCAATTTAAAATTTTTACAACAACGTACGACAACTTTTTTTATCACAATACTGAAGCGCTGGCATCGAAAGTAAATTATCATTTATGTGCTTCTGAAATGCATTTTTACAGGCCAAGGGAAATACAGTATTTATGTATAAAGAAATTTTTAATTTGACAATTTTAAATATCTTTCATGTTTTCTTCTTTCCATTTTTTCAGTATCTCAGGTGAGGTCTATACATTTGTAGAAGTTCACTGACTTAACTGCACCATTAACAACCTAAACATGGTTACATATACTCTCAAACCTATTTAATCAAGTTAAATCATGACACACAAGTGATCCTGTGTGTAGATAAACTTGCATGTGATGTTGGTTTGGAGTATGGTTTTCATAAAAACAGAACAGAATAATTATGTGATTCTGCGGAACATGTTCTAGCAGCTGTAGTTTGCCATGCCATCCGAGTTCAGATTAATAGTCTCTTGGTGATGAAAGCACTGATGCTGCAGAGTGTTCCTATGCACACCTTGACTTCCTCCTGCAGGTAACATCAAATGTTACACTTCTCCAGTAATACCAGTGACAACAGGTTAACAAATGTAGACTTACCTGTATGAGATCGAATGTGGATCTGTAGCGCGCTGTCACTTCCAAACACCTTATGACACATTCGACACTTGTGCTTGAAGAATGGATCATCGCTTACAAACTGTGACTTGTCAATGGCAGGGGAGGTTGGATTGGGAGATCTGGCTGAGGAAGCACCTGGAACAGAAGAATGCAAGCAAACTGTTAGATGGAAAAGAAGCAATTACAAAACAGATTTATAAACTGTTCTTTTGCTTCTGTACATGAAGGAGATAAACACATACCACACAAAACTGTATATGGACAGAAAATTACATTTGGGATTGCATCAACTTTCCCGTTATCTGTGTATGGCTAGGAGATAGATATACCACACAAAACTGTAATGTAGGATAGGGAAACTTCTTTCTATGCTATTTTTGCATAGGATACATACACCTATGCTTGTAGGTATGTAATACCATTCACAGAGCAACAATGTTAAAAAGTTAAAACCACACTAATACAGAAGATGTGTGCGTGAAACCAATGAAGATATGAAGAATCTTTCACTAATGCATCACCCTGCTGTACTAAGTTGGTGACAAATTATCTGAAATTGTTTGCCACTAATTTCTAGTAAAGTCCATAGCTGTACTGATTTTTCATCCAGAAATGACTCCTTTGAGCAGGATGATTGGCTGGTGAAAAATTCCAGAAATTATAGGTGATTTATTACAGTTCTAGACTATTTCAATTTGTTTCTTTCTCCTCTAATCTTCCAAACAATCATTCAACACCCCACCCAAAGACTGGTAGTCAGCCTTAGTTTGTGGGGCAGCCTAGAGGGGGGAGGGGGGTTAGCTTGTGTACATGATTACCAACATGGGCTGGGTCACTTCATGCCAACCAAATTAAACATATTACACGAGAAGTTTTTGCCTCATAAACTTGCCATTAGCAAATGTCCCATATCGGGAGAGTTGATAGTTGCCTGATTTTGAACTGGGCTCTGTATTACACATGGTGTAGTAAAGTAAACAGGCAGTAGCTTGGCAACCACTTTCTGGCCAAGATGACTTATCATTGCATCGTGACAGCCAATGTTGGGGAGGCTGGAAGCCCTCACGGAGAAAACAGCGGCACCCACGATTCATTTTCAACCTCTTCACCCCAGGAAAAGCTTGTGCTGCTACCTAAGACTATACAAAATATAATTTTTCTGCTCTTTTTACTTATATTTACACTTAAACTTGGGTGGCGGCAGCAGGCACTGTAAGCAAATACAGCCCAGGCCCCAAGTGCTTTTGCAAATTCTAATCCCGCCTAGGACCTATAAATTTCGACTACACTGTGGCATAATTGTCAGCTTAAATCATAACACAGCCTTCAAGTTAGAGGTGTTTCCTCGAAATAAAATAAATCTAACTGCTATCATTTTACATTTACATACTTGGCCTGGTAATTACACATGGAAGTACTGACCTAGATATTGAAATATTTATGGAAAATTAAATTCTTAGCCTAAATAGTCCCTGAAGTCTGCATCTGTGAGATATCAATGATCAATATTCACTCTGAAACATCAAATTTGAACAACCACTATAAAAATGTCCAAACCTGTAAAGCCCATCAGAGTTTAAAACTGTATTACACATTTTATCTGTCTGATGCAAAACATAAAAAAAACAGGGAAAACCTACTCTTATTTCCAATTATACAAATGAAAAAGGGTACAAAGAACATATTCAAAGTGAACAAATGTTCCTCAATGTAACACATACAACAATAACAAGGAAACTATTGTAACAATGTAACAGGTAATGAATGCAACAAGTATCCTAACATGAGGCCTACATGACAAATCCTGACTCTTTCCACTTATATCAGTGATTCACTGCTCATTCACACATTTTGATCTGGCTGTTAAATTTACTTGTACCAGACAGGATTTTTTCATGCAGTGCCAGAGGCTAGCTTGTCTGTAATTGATGTATCCTGTTTGACCAGAGCCTGGTAACCTTTGTCCTACACACCTCTGTACAAACCCTTATTGTTGCACGCAGAGACAAGATTAAATTCCCCCAGCAGAAATCAGGCAACATAATCAAAGAATACACACATCGTGATGACTGAGTCTGTAAAGCTTCACTACAATCAATTCTTACTGAGTGACTAGGACACAACTCATTAATGTTTCAACTATACAAACTGTGTTTCCTATCTTGCAGTATTTTTAAAGACTTCACATGCCTTAATAGAGAAAGTTTATGTCATTCTTTTTGTCTGCTTTTTCCAAATGTACACTTATCCACAATAAAACTGTTAATGTTTATGCATAAAAGTGTTGTTTTTTTCTATAAACTTTACTAACATTTTCACTTACCATAAAGCTGTTTTAATCCATTACCTACCTTTAACATTTTATCATGCACTTAAACATGAAAATAATCCCCATTTATTGCACAAGCATGATTAAGTATAAAGGTTCATAATATGTGAAAAATGTTGGTCCGCTCCTCTGTATACAGGTATGACATTTTTTATTAATTACTTATATGATAATTGAGACATTCAGCAAGTCACTCCTAAAATATAGTATATATATTGTATAAATATAGGCATTTGTTGCTAGTTAATTTTGAAGAATACTGATTTAACTGCCTACTAAAATACCAATTATACAGAAGGCACATAAAATATGAAGTAAGTCTTTGATATATTGACACAAATCCACAAATCCAACAACTTAGAAGCAGTTGTCAGAAGCAGGACTTTTTCCCAGAGAAAAAGACATGGTATTTATCAAACAAATGTCAAAGTAGCAGCTTAAGTTCCTGTGTAAATTGTCAGCTTGTACCAAGTACCTTCCCTGTAAATCAGATAGTGCATGCAAGGTGTGTATATTCATCACTTTGACAGAACTCAAACCAAGGATGTAATAGCAGTGTATAACTAGTATCAACAGAGTGAATGTAATCAAAAGAAAATTAAAACTCAAAATTGCTTGCACTAAGTGCCAGGAGGCTTTAACTCATCTGGACCTGGTAGGTGGAAATGAGCAGAAATGTAAAGCCTGATTGGCTCTTTTTTAAGGTTCTTTGTTGACTCAGCCAGGATGTCAGAGCTCTTCATGATGTAACCCTGGTAAAGTGCTCTGAAATTTTGTCATTCTGAGCACAAATGTTGCCGGACGAATATTTTAGAGCGGAGATGAGGCGATATATAAACATGGGCAAGGCAACTTTGTTAGATGTGTCAGCCTGAGTTGGCTATAGTTTTCACTGTTACAATAACAGTGGCCATGACTGGAAAAAAAACCCCTCTGAAGTCACAGAAGATGAGGTGAATCTATTAAGGCCTATGAAGCCATCTCAGTATACACAGGTACCTGTACCTTGGCGTTGAAGCGACTTTACTGTATCAAATAAAGTCAGAAGAGCAATTGAGGGCACTAATTGTGGCCTTGTTCACAGAGAGGTGTTCTTTTTTTCTTTTCCATACACTTACACAAAGTAATATAGACTAGCATTTCCTGTATTTGATCTATACTTCTCTTTCAGTTCATAACTAGTTCTTGATAATGAGAGTTCTATAGATCTTGGGAAGGTGTTCTAAGGTTTTGTCCAGAATGTAGGATATTTACTACTGGAAATTGTTACCTATTAAAAAGCACTATTTTGGAGGACTTCATTTTAGGGCAAACAGAGTACATCAATTTCAACGCTAATGCATCCACATAGCTCTACCTTGATGACCTTCTTCTCCAGACCTGATTTGTCCTTAGTTTCAGTGATATTCTTTCAATTTTATCAGATTTGATTTATTCCTCGGAGTCCAAAACAGTTATGGGTGGGGTTTGGGAACAGAGAAGGTATAACCAGCTGTTAGGTATTAACACCCAGCTCCTTGATCTGAACTTAAGGCCACCAGGGTCATATTTTTCAGGGACTTATCATGACGGAGTGAGTCAAATTAATAGCGTCAAGAATTTATACCTTGCAGGGCATGGGGTTCAAAAGTCTTCTTGCAGACATTGTCTTCCTGGAATTTATCATCGTCAATCTTGTAGGCTATGTAAACGATGGCTGGCCTCCCCTTGGTCCTGACCTCACTACTTCCTGGGCAAAATCATCGATAGCCTAATCGCTCGCTCAAAGATTGATGCTTCCAATTTTCTATCATTTATACACGATTTTATGGGAGCAATTTTTCCTCAGAGGAGGTATGATAAAAAAAATTTATACCAGGTCAACTGACCTTTGCCTCCAAATCAATGTCGGCCATTTTCCATGATGGCACCCCGAATGAAAAACACGATGATTTATCTGCTTTTAAAACACAAAATAGGAGGAATAATGGGCCGGTGACGGAAAGGATTGGGATCTCAGAATCCGAGCATTAGAGCGCGCTCGACGCTGAAACCCTGTCATCTTCTCGTTCGATGCGGGCTCATAATTCATCTCATTCTGTATTTCCTGCCGACAACTCCGGATTTAACCCTCAATCTGGAGGTGTCATAAGTCAGGGCCCTGAAAACCCTCCGTGCACTGGCCCTAATCAGGCAAGCACTAAACCAAAATTAGATCATGAGCACAAAAAAAAAAATCACATAGAACAGATTAATCAATTACAGAAAGGTTAGATAGCCCTTACTCCATTCCCTTAGTAATCCCTTCTTGTCAGCCAGGACCAATTGCTCAGCTATCAACTGCCTTTGCAATCTTTCAATTAATTTGAGAAATGACATGCAGAGAAGCGATTATGATTAGGCTGCATGATGTTGGCTGAAGCAACCTCTCGCACATCATGAATCATATCATCGCCGCTATGGTCAAAAACCTAGGGTTTAACCTCTCTGTTTTCTTCCCAGGCATCCCCTCCCCTGACTGAAATCTCCCAGGAGTGCCCACAGCTCTGGCAACCTGCTCAGTTTCCTCGTGCACCATTTCACAATGATCCGATAAAATGGCGAAATCTTTTCCTTACTGTTGTGGAGAATTTTTTTCCTCTATGATATGTCCAGATTATCTGAACCTGTCCAATTACAGATCGGATTATACTTCCTACAAACTTCCCACAGTGTAATTATCGTTTGAAAGTAAAAGTGCCACGGATCTTGCCTGTGCTTGTTCCTCCATTTTTAATACATTTATCATCTATTACACGTAGAACCTATGTTATATAATCTGCAGGTTGCACTTATATTAAGATGCTTCCGAGGCTTTATACTTCAATAATAAAAAGAGAGTAAATAATATATCCAGAGATGTATAATTACCCTAGCAGAATAAAATTACTCTACTGTTATATACTTTACTCTTTTTTTAATTTCATTTTTTTTTAACTTTTGTCTCTCTTAACTATACTAGACATGTGAATGCAAATATAAATGCTGTACACCAGCCAGAAAATCCAGTTATATTTTCGTCTGTTGACACCTAAACAAAGAGCCCTGATTTGTGTTTGGGATACAAGGCAAAACTTGCATCCTCTACATATTTTTCACTCGGCTAACGTGGTCTAAAACGGTACGGTTTGTCAGTTCTTAATTTTCCCAAGACATAAAATCACCTACAAACAAAATACTTGTGCCTCTAGTAATGGCCTCTAAGTGCCCCCCCTGTCATCTTTAATATTATATTCCATTTAATATATTTCCAAAATATCTTCTTCACTTGGAACATAGGTATGTCATAGGCCAGGAGTTTAGCACACCTTTCTGCCTTAGTGGCATTTAAGGGATAAGTTCTTTGGCAACTAAGCTATGACCTATATAGCTGCAGATACATACTGCCATGTACAGCCTGTTGAGTTGAGGCATCTGTTGAAAAAAAAAACTCATAAGATTTTATGTTAATACAGGATAGATATATGTTTCAATTTATCTTTCTCATACAAGTACTTAATGAGAGGAAAAAATCAGAAATAAAAATACATCGGTTGGCTTACACTGTCAGATCTCAAAATGGTGAAAACAATACTTAAATTGAATATTTACATTTACAAATTATGCAGCAATTTCATTAATATTCCATTTTAAACAAATACATAGAAGAGTGCACGTGCTAGCAATTAAATTTTTACTAATGTATGCACAATGACACCAACCTTTTGCTTATTTATGCTAAATTAACATGCAGCTCGCTGCACACAAAGCTCTACTATTATACACAAAGACATCCAAAATGTTTTAAAATTCTATCAACCAGAACTTAAAGTGTGTATGATTTTGGATTAAAGTCAGCTCATATGAGTCGTATGTGAGCTATTTTATTGTACATACAGCTCAGGCTAAATCAGGAGAACACAAGGTTTCTACACAGATTCCTACCATGTTTACCTTGTAACCTAAAGTCTAAGGATAATTCCCTACCCCCAACTGGCCGAGAAAGACACAGGCAATAAAGGCCACAGATGGGAATATTTCTGTGGTGTGATCAAAACTCTAATGGTCGTGGACTTGTTGTTTCTAGAGATCATGGGAAATATAGATACATCGGCTGCCAAGCTGGCCTCAACCCTGCCACGATTTATAAACAAGATCCCAGAGATTCAAAGAGATTCTAGGATGACTCTCCAGCTGATAGCTATCACCAGGGCAATCCGCTTGTCGGATGGGATATATTGGGCCAATGAAATTCATCCTCTGCCCTTCTCACCCCTAAACACACCAATGAGGCAGTTAAGAGTAAAGTAGAATTTAAAATCTAAACTGAAAGACATTCAAGACACACAAAAAAGAGAAATAAAACCTCAGGAAAACCTAAATGACAAAGTTTATAAAATTTGTAATACATAAATTGAAGAAAACATGGATATGCTGCTGAATATATGAAAAGAGGAATAAAATCTTTTTTTACCATGGGTTCTCTATGAAGCAGGAGGAAGGAAATTTGTCATAATGGCATACATGGATGTAGGCCTGAAGTACCAGTGTAAGCATGCGCCAAATTATGGAATGAGCAACAATGGAGACAAGAAAAAAAGCACACTAGGTGCAAGAGTACATCTCATAATCATAAATCTCTGGAGATGATAGAATTAGGGAAGTGATCTCAGATTTCGAGACTATCCTCACAAATTTTGGAGCATGCGGTCAAATGACCTTTCCAAAAACTAAGCATGAAAATGTCACCAGAGCAGAGAGAAATAAAACAATATAACCTCCTAACTTCATTTCAAAATGTCTGGCAAGCCAGATATGGGAATACTAGTACATCCTCCTGTTGACTCTTTGAAGATTTTCACTTGCCTCAACATTTCCCTACCTAAACTGAAATAGGCTCACCCACAGGAAGTTGTTTGTTATGCCTCATTGGACAAGTCCATGTGACAGTATGGAGGGGTGGGGGGCAGGGGGGCAAGAATACATGGTACTTGGTCAGCAAAACTCAACAAGCCATGCCCTTTAACCTGTGCCAAGGTTTGTGTGTAGTGTGTAATGAAGAGGTTTTGTACTGAGTGCCCCCTGGCACCTAGGCCATTCACAAACACCTGTAAGGCGTAAAGTATATAACCATCATGTACCTGTGCTGTCGCTATATAAAAAAATACCCACTACGCCACGGAGAAAAGAAAATCAATTTTTTTTTATCTACGATACAAGTTATTAGGTGCAATTTTTATTAATGTTTTTTTTTTCTTTGCTATGAGACAGTCTTCCTTCCCCAGGGGTACACAGAAGAAAAAAGAAATTAATAGTGCTGATAAGTGCCCGTAATTTGAGTTAAACATGACAAATACGATGATGAGTAATATTTTGTCATTTTTTTTTCCTGTACTTTGTTAATAACTTTGGTGATAGGTGAATAAATTGGTGATTCAGAAATGATATACCTTTATTATTTATCGTGTCTCATTAACACAGGCATAGCTCATTATCCCTCGAACAGTTCATTAATAAAAATACAAAAGCCGATCTAATCTGCAGGCATTTCCTTCCGTCTTCATAGATGCAGCCTTAAATAAGAATAACACAGAAAACTTGAACTTTAATGTTTGCACGCTACAATGATTCATAATTGTTGTAAGCAGGAATTCAGGAGTTCCAATCTTCAGTATAACATCTACTTTCTACAACTATTTTGTTTTCTTTTCACCTACCCAGCTGATCATTGTCTCTGCTATCTTTGAAAAGATCCACAACTATAAAAAAAAAAATCGCCAAAAACAATAAAAATAGAATTCCAACAGAAATGTTCGATTCAAATTCATCTTTAAAAGTTATATGCACTATATTCAGTTGATTCTAATTTTGTTTAACTTTTATGCAAATTTAAAGACTATATTTGCCATGGACGTGTCGCTATGGAAATCACGATTCATGTAATGACACGGTGATGAGCTCCGTGGAAATATGGACATTAATTGAAAGACAGGCTGGCTGAGGTACGTACGGTGGCTTGTGTACGTGTAGTATGTAAATCCAGGAGATGCTAAAGATAGGAACTGAAAAAGGTGCTCAACCGTGTCCAAATGCTGAAAGATGCTGTAATGATATGAATACTGTGGCCCAAAAAAGAAGACACCCACAAAAAACAAGACAATAAAACAAAAAAACAACCCTTTTGATAAGCCTTAAGACAGCTTGGCTAATATACAGTTTCCAAGCAGAAAAACACACTTTGATGGTTGGCTCGTTAATGCACAGGTAAAAACCTGGAATGAAATCCGCAAAATGCAAAGTTCCATTAAGATATAATTAGTTAATAACATGACGCGGATTGATCTGAGGCTGGAGTTGCCCAGTAGAACAATAGAGTCCCCTGTCCTGAAGTTGTCAAAACCTGTAGACAAGGTCTGCGTAGAGCTGAGATATGCAGGCATCTGCGCTGACAACACATGAACCATTCTCAACGTCCTTACATTATGTCGAGAGGACAAAAAAAAAAAAAAAAAAGCACACATACAAAAAGAAGTAAAAAGCTAATCAGAAAAATACTTTGTTTTGATATTTCCGTATGAATCATAAACACAGGCATCCAGTCATTTGCAGCTTCGTTCAAAGCTTGTTTTCCACATATGTCTTTGTGAATATACCGGGCTTGTGTTCATCTTGATGGAGACTTTAATGTTCTCTACTTTTTCACAATAGTCGGCTATTATGTTGATTGCCTCAGGCAATTATGATATTGATAGTCTGACATGGGACTTCGAAAACTAGAAAATATGTTACGGTAGTCAATTTACTTTGAATACCAGAAAATCAACTTCACACGAATTTCCAAAAACAAATGCCCTGTGTGTGTTTTTTTAACATAAATAATATATCGAAGTAGCAAAAGTGCTGGCATTTACACACGGTATAGAAGCATCTGTCATTTTCACCCAGGAAAATTCCAACAGTTTGATGTTCATTTTCACAAAGTGATTACAATAAATACTAAACGTGAGTAGGAAAGTGAAATCCAGTTGACCACAGGCTACCTAATTACACATCTGAAGGAGAACAACATCTTGACCCTCAAGACAGGTGTGCAAATGTCTGTGTGGTTTGATATGAGAGCTAGCTAAAGCATACCACAAATTCATAGCTGTGCTGATATTGAATCTTCTCAAAATTCATGCAGCTTTGGAGGTACATATATACAAGCGTATGAATAAGAAGCACGTGGGTCATGCAGTAGCAGGGAACACTGGGCTGAGTTGTTCCACTGGAGAACACAGGCATAGCCAGACTCCAGAAGTCAAACGATGCAGGCAGTATGCACACCTGGACGCGTGCTCAGAAAAATTGGATTATTGTCTTATATTGTTTGAACTGCGCAGAATTTTCCTTTTTGTTGACACAAAGAATTGTTTACAATCTACATTCTTTTTTTTTTTAAACCTGCGTTCCCTCCCTTCAGGAATTAAAAACGCGAGGCCGGGATGATGCTGGTGTTTGAGGGGCATCAACGTGCGAGCGCATAGTAGGAGCAGCGATATGGCACGTAGTAACTGTCAGGTGTCCTGTCAGAGCCAAATCTCCATCTATGGAATTTCTATAGAGCTATGTAAGCCATGCTGGCCAAGTGCTGCTGCACAAGTCCAGCCTAATGCTCTAAATAGCAATAATGACAAATTTATACAAGCCAGCATAACTCGGCCTCATACAATACAATCCTGGGACGTCGTGCGCCAAGAGAATGACCGGGTGCCACGCAAAGGCCTGCCAGCCTATTGACACACGCTTATAAAATAATATTTTATCATATGCCACGAAGCATTTCATCGCGTAACTGGCGCTTTGAACCGGCGACATCAAAGGGGGGGGGGGGGGGGGGACTCTGTCAAAGGTCTGCTTTAGACTATAGCCCTGCATCTGTTTGCCCCCATTCATAGAAACGCTCAGCAAATGTAACATAATGAAAACAAGCCGGAAAAAAAACCCTACTACAATAAAGAATGTGAGAAATAAAAAAGAGAAACTGTCTGTCTGAAGTACACAAAAAAGAATGACTGGAAAAATTTAAATCGGAAAAAATAATAGAGCAAATGTGAAAGAAGAGCGTTCATCTGCATGGTTAAATTAAGTGTAGAATGGTGATGAGGTCAGTCACATGGGTTACGAGGAACCCACCCCCAAATCCTCACTCCCTGCTCTGCATGTGCCAGTCTGTAGGACAACTGTGCCAGAGACAGTGACAAGTAAGTCTGGTATGCTTTACAATTGTAGCTCATAACATAACTCAGGTGCTCGGTAACTCCTGCCTAATAAACACAATCATATATAGGTGTGAAATCAATATTTTTCACAAATGTGATATGGAGTTCAGTAAGAATGTTGTACACATGCAGGGGTATTATATTAAAGGGAAATGAGATAAAGTACCGTGCACACTTAAGGTGAGTAGTGCATTGGTGAAGTAGCGAGGACTCAGAGGTGAAGGTGAGGGGGTGGGGGCTACTAGCACCAAGGATACACCAATGGAGGAAATCACTAGGCAAGGTTTCACTGAAAGTTATTAATTTGATTGGAAGTGAGGTAAATATACAACTACCATAAAATTACCTTTATATATCCTAAATAAAAAATTCTCTAAAAAAATTTCTACACTCACTAAGTAACACATTTGTGACTAAATATACAACCAAATTTAGTGATCTCTGATGATGCAAAACTATTTTTGTTTCATTTCATTCAGACTACAATCAACAAAAACACAGCATTTCTCAAGATTATATACCTTTGAGAGACCATAATTGTGGTATATAAACTTTACATACTGTAACAATATATCTCATATGTCTAAATATAAGAAACCTATACAATACGTTTAACACACAAGTTGCCAAAAGAAACATTGAGGCAGTCAGTGTGTGACTGGATTCATGAGGAGGAGAAAGCCTTAACATGGTGGGTTCCATTTATGAAATCATAGCAGTTCCAAGAGCCAGCGTCTAGCTGCCAGATGCTTATTACAGCTGCAGGCTATATTGGCTTTAAGCTGGTAGTCCAAGTTTTTTTCCTGCACCACCCGCAGGCCACATTTCCTTTCTCAACATTAAGTGACCAGCGACGCGATTTATTACATTATATGACACAGTCAGGGCTCAAAGATTCCTCACAAGTTTGGGTCAATGAAATATCACACACTCACGGCGTCTGGAAAATTTAATAAATTAATATGCCTCTCTGGGTGAAAGTTTGATTCAATAAAGGGAGAAAATCAACTGGACCTTTGATGGCAGGACAACACACTTGACCATTACTGACCTCCCGCTGGGTAGAAACAGAGGGCTGAGAATCGCTGTAAATGTTTCAGAGTGGAAAAGGGCTAAACCTACTTAATGCTGTGAAAATCTAATCAATTTTCCACAGCTTGGCCTACTTTGCACCTGACTAAAACCTTACATACACAGGTAACCCTAAAAAACACATTTCACTTCTTTGTACAGACTATTATTATTACTATACATATATACATATGTATGAATATGCAACCCACTGATGAACACAGGCATGAGTTACAACAAGCAATGTTGTTCCTATGTATGCATATTTAATACCTAATCTCTTTGTTTACAATTTTGTAAAATTTTGCACGTTATATACTACCATGAGACGCTACAGAGGTCTAATACCAAGTTAAACAAATGAAGACACCTGATCTCATTATTTCCTCAGAGAAAAACAGCTGGCACAAGTAAAGAAAAGACCTGCTAATTTTAAACTTGATCTGTTGTAAAGGAAAAGAATTGGATTGTAGTGTAACAGAAACAGACATCTTCATATTGATATAGATGTACATCCTCTCCTTTCTCCCAGTAAATCTCTCCACATGCCTCTCCTGGCCATGCAGTCTTAGAATTTAGAGAAATCTTATTCCAAAAAGACATAATCAGTTACACAAACTGAGAAAGCAAAACTAATCATTCAAACTTCTTTTTTCCTTTTATACATCAACAGACATGTCTTAATATTTGGCACGGCTTAAATGATTCATTGAAAGAAAAATCTTTTCAACACTTTATTTCAATTACCTCAGAAGCAGTTCAAGAAGTTAACTCACCGATATAATAATGTGAGAATTAATACTTCAGAATATTTATGTGAGTTAAGAGACAGCCTCACATCTTCAAAAGCACTGAATTCAATTTATGATTTTCAAAATTTGATGTTAGTTGTTTGATAAAACGTTTCTATCAATGCATAAAAGAAAAAGGAGTTGAAGATTGGTTATAGGGGCAGGCTAGATACAGGGAGATTCTAGTGGCCATGTCTGATAAGAGAGTAATGGATACGAAAAGATATCGTAACTCAAGAGATCTGTCTAGTTGCGGGCCTAAATGGAACAAAAACACCACTCTTAAATCAACAGAAATCTGACAGTTGAACAAAGCCCTGTGATTTATGATTCAGCATTTATGATCCCCTGCCAGACATATTAATTTTTTGACTCAATATTGATATCTCTAGTGGCTCGTACTGAAATCCACACTGGATTTGTCACAGGGAATCCGGCAATAGCACAGAGCAAATGCAGTATTTAGATGCCCCTCAATAATAACATAATTGACAGCTTCCTGTCTTGTGGACAACGCTTGGCCTTCGGTTCAGTGTCAAAAACATCTTGAAATATGCCCCTGCTGAAGAAATCCCTGATTTAACGACTTATTACCTCGAGAAGGAGATAGGGCGACCGGCAGGGTATAATGCTGTACAAAGTCGGTTCTGTGAGAACGCCAAATAATCTGATACGAGTTATAAACCAGCCACGAAGGTGTCAAGGGCCAGATCCCAAGACAAATATTTCATATCACCATGACGATAATAAAAAGATGACCTGGCTATTCATCCTCTCGAGGGACACAAAGGATTTAGTAAATTACACTTGTATTGTTTTAGCCAGATGATTTATCCGGCCCCTGGCTACAAGTTTGTCAGGCAGAGTGTCAGGGCTCAGTATCACACGAGACCAACCTGTATCATCTCCTTATTTTACAGTTCATCTTATTTCACAGAGGTCACTCATTATTTATTCCCTTGTACTCTTAGAAAATGTGAAGACTGGAGAAAGAGGTGACCAGAAAATCTTTTTTCCAGATACTTGTAGTCCAATTAGATCCTTTAAAACAAATTAAAACCAAACAGAAAAAAACAAACAAAAATGAAGAACAAAAAAAAATCTTTTATACACTTATCCTAAAAACAGTAAACAGTGTTTTATGATTATATATTCCCATATACTGCTGCCTCAATCCTACAGGTTTAAAACAAAAGTTGATGCATACTAATTTATTAATCTCTTACAAACAAGACGCTAATTTGTCTGGTGACTTGCCTGTGGAGGTAAGGCTCTTTCATGTCTTTACTGTTCAAAAGGGTGTAACAAGAAAATTCAGACTTTAAGCACTTTTGCAGGACTCCCTTTGGGCACATACACACAAAGTATATAATATTAAAGTCAGTCACTCCTTACAGTCCTACTTGGTGTGTTTTGTCACAGACATAAATGTTCCCTACATTTACAGTGCTGTTATTTCTTCTACCACAGTGTTTACAGAGAAAACAAAAGCCTTCCACGCAACAACACGTGTGTTTCTCCAAATTCTGCCCTCTTTGACAATCTCAGAAAATGGCAATCTACTGTTTCTCTTTCTAAGCATTAGATCCATTAACTCACCAAATGCAAACCCTCAACTCTGAAGGAAACAGTCCATGTTAAAGAAGAGATGTGTATAATATCGACTTCAAAAGAATTCTTCCATACACCTAATGTTTCTAGATTATTATAAACAACACAGGAGCAAGAACAGCTCCCGAACGAACAGTTCCGATTGGGGGATGAAATTTCAAGATGTTACAAAGAAAGAATTTATCTAACATTATTTACAACATCGGTGATTAACTGATAGCGATGGGAAAAGGGAATCCAAACAGAGAGATCTGGTAAAACGAACGTCGGAAAAACAATGTCCTAAAAGAAGCTAAACAATCAACTGATGAGGACATCCTCCAAACAGAGAAAAAGCAGATGCAGACTTCCTGATCAGAGAGAGTATAGTCTGCTCAGTATTATTCAATTAAGCCAATGACACATTCATGCAAGTTTAACAAGGACGCAACACCTTGAAGAAGTTCAATGGGTATGTAATCAACAGTAGTCAGTAGTTCAAAACACCTGCTGTTAAGGGCAGTTAAGACATATATGTAGAAACTTAGAAAACAGCTAAGACAATGTGAAAAAAAGTCTAGTCTTCCTTGAAAGCAGAGAAACGAAAGTAGGCCCACATGATTTACTGAAGAAAGAAGGAAAGGTTCACATTAATATTACAAAATGCTCCAATCAAAATGTAAAAAGTAAAACTTAAAATATAATTTAAAAAGTGCTGTGATTCTGCCTACTTGCTTGATAGATGTTTTTCACACCTTTCAATTCAACTGAAATGTTTTTGAAACATTTAAGACAGCAATGTATTCATATGTGCCAACATAATCCTGAATGGGACTGAACAATGACCATTTGTCCAGTGTGAGTTATAATTCCCCGCAAAATAAATCGAGCCACATGCCTGCAGAGAAAAGAAACTTTTGTCAAGCTGTCCATCCCAGTTTTATAAAGACAATAGGGGTCAAATGTTGCATAAATAAAGTGAGATGATTTTGAAATTTCACTTCACCATGTTTTACAAGAGGTATGAATGACTGATATTTGAGGGTCAGTCTAAAGGCTAATGTTAAACATTCCTATTATGACACTAGCTCTTCATAAACAGTGTTTTCTGATCATAAAATCACCTGATAAACCACCAAAACTGAGTAATGTAACATCTCAGTTCTCTGATTTCATTTATTCCAGTAACTTTATAACAAAACTTTCTAGTGATGTATCTTCATGCCAATGAAATTGTTAAAAATAATTCTTACAACTAACTTGGTATCTAAATTAATACATGCATGCATCTCTGTATCAAATTTCTGTAAGGTTGACCCCAAATTATCCCAATTAAGGGACAAGGTGCATGGATGCAAGTAATACACTGAACAGGCAGCACTGAAACACAGAAAATTATTAACATTTACATCATACATCATATTAGAAAAATCACCAATAAATATTCATGAATGACATCTACAAACTACTTAAAAAATTTTGATATGTTTCTGTGCGAAAACATGTATTTCCTCCCTGGCCAATAGCATTTTCTTTTCTAGCTTTTTGTGTGGTTTTCTTTCCTTCTTTTATGATAAAATAGTTGAACTTTCTTAATAGCATATTCTCCTGTAACTTGTATTTTAACTTCCTCTAATGAGATAGCTGTTTTTGATAAAAAAGATTAGCAACATTGTTCAATTTCCTTAGAACAGGAAACAGGCTTGTTTAAATATTTTCACTTCACTGACAAATTTCATATCATAAGATAAAATTTTCATGACAAAAATATCTTTTCAGTAATTTCTTAAAAAAAAAAAACAAAAAAAAAAACAGGTACAGTTCCCATTTATTACATGCAACTGATTCAACAGATTTTGATTTCTGTTTAGGATGACAAGGAAAGACACAATAACAACTCATACATCTGATCTGTAAATGAATCTAGTGAAAATTACTTCCCACCAATAACAATTTCACTTTCCTCAATGAAAATAGTTTTAAAAAAGTGTTATTACTAAGATCTGTATGAAAGGATAGGGACTTTCTTTTTGTTTGGTTAAGAACATCGCTGTTGCACAGTCAGATCTTGTGGAATACACATCACAAGTTGACTATTCACAAAACTCACATTACATGCAACAGATTTTTTTTAAAATTCCATAGGTACAAAATCAAAATAGCACTTATTAGCATTGGTCATAAGATTTATTCTCCGCGCGGTTAAAAAAATGAACTGTCTGTAGCAGGCAATCCTGATATTTTCACTCAACTCAAGAACGTTAGCACAGAGGGGTGAATATAAGGCCCAGATGAGAAAACAAATGGATGCTTATCAGTTACACTTTATAATCACTGTTCATCTTTGGACGGTAGGAAAATGGAAGGGAAAAGATGGTATGTCGCCAAACTATGGGTGGTATGCAAGACTTTGGAGGCTTTTTTCCCTTGGCTGGTCATCACGGCACCACAAAAACCTCCAATTTTATTTTGAATTTGTGTGCCCCGTCACAAACAGCAGGGAGAGGTATGATGTGAAGATTGGTGGAAAAAAAAGAACAAGCTCGCGCTTCTACAAAACAGTGCAGATAAATAAAGGAAAACAATTTAGACAGAGGGCCCCTTATTGGGCTTGAGGCCATCCTCTGGAATGTCAGATATTCTGGGAAAACACTAGTATTGGAGAAAATCTGATATCATGCCCACAGGTTACAATTCTCAAAGTCTTGACTTTGGAATTTCTGATAGCGATAGTAGTATAGCGCTAATAGACCTAGGTATACATATATATATATATAAATATATATATTAGTTTGAGAAGTCACAAATTATTTAGACATTTTAACAAGAGCTCTTAAAATGTATACATATCAGACAGATTCTACCTAAGCCTTTTGCTAAACACCATACTATTGATAAAGTCAGGGAAAGAGCAAAGCCTCTGGGATTTTCAAATCGAGCTAAAGATTTTATGGAATTTGTTGTTTCTTGTTTAAATAAGCTGGTTTGATGCATGTGACCTGTGATGTTGTTTTCCTCCAATTTTCCCACACTTGCTGAGACAAGATGTATCTATATTACACGGGGGATCGATTGGGACAGGGATCCTGGGGGATGGACACTAGTGGGCAGGCTATAGGCTGCTCAAACAAAGACCCCCCTCCCATTCCAACAAAACCCTGCACCAAAGCCTAGGCTGGAAAAAGTCCTAGAACAACAAGGTGTTTATCAAATCAACAGGGCTCACAGCAACTACAGATACGAATTCCTCGAGACTGGTATCATCGCTCTAGCCTCGGCAAATATTGCAAGTCAATTTCCCATAATGGTTGTTTGTAAAGTGTTTAATTATTTCAAACAAACACATGGCTGACCGGTGTTTCTGTGGCCAAGAGTAAAGATGCACTTCAAAGTTATCAATAAATAGGGGATGAAAGAGGGCAGGCTTTTTTTTTGCACTTGACTAGTTTTTAGACCACAAGGGCGATGAACAGTACTCCCTCCCCCCTACCCCACCAAACATACACTAACTATCATCACCAACCTGCCAGAAAATGCAGCCTCTTTTATGAAGCATGGATATGGATATTAACAACTGATTATTCAAATGTTACATAAGTATCAATACTTAGCTTTTCATGAAAACTGAACTGGATAAAAGTTCTTTGGTTCCAGAACATTTCGTTAGAAAGCAATTCAACAATAAAAGTTGTGGATCTGATGTCATTCGATGATATGTGACCAACACTTGATGGAAATCAATGGACAGGTTTCACAGACTCAGGGATCTTAATTTTTTCAATTCAAATTTTAACACTTTAAATCCCACTAAAGTGACAGACTAAAGATCTGTATGTTTTTATACCTGATCTCTGAATCATAAATCATCTGCATCAACATCAAAAGAAAATATTTTCCACAATCAGACATGTTGTTTCCATTAATTAATTTCATGTTTTTAAGAATAGAACAGAAGACGAGTGACCCACACTGTAATGTTTTCCTGTCATATCACTCAGTACAGAGGTCTGATGATGTCTGTAGATCAAAGACAGATATTTCCCAACGTCTTTTATCTACATCACTTCTTTACCATGCTAAAATGTTTTCCATAAAAAAGAATTCTATCAAAAAACAAACCCGGCAACAAAAAGAGCTTGAAACTATGAAAATGAGGTTGCGTTAGGCTGTGGTTTTAAATAAACACTCTAGCTACACACAATGTGAAGGTAACTTTAAGCCACGACCTAAATGACATTTGCACCAGTATAAAGAATAAAACAGTTCTTTTGTTTGAACACCAAAAACTGCTGCGATCAATTTGACAAGAAACATTTTTATGCAAATAAACACACTGAAAACAGAACTCTGGCCTTTTTAATCTCCTCCTTATTTACTAATTGGAGGGATGATGTCAACTAACCTATTGATTCCTTTACTTTTAAATATTTAGTTTTGACTTAAAAGGACCACAAAAGATTCATCTGGGATTATTAGGACCAATATTGTAATTGTGCTTGGACTTCAAAGATTTGAGGGCAAAACTACGACTTCTTGTCAACCAAAGTGGTAAAGTATTGTAAAAGCAGACAGAGAGACAGAGAGAGAAAAAATTTCTGATAACCAACTTTGCATTTGCGATATATCTCTCCTTTTTTGACATTTTTGTTCATATCCTGGCTTTAATTTGTTTTTCAGAGACAAGTTATCAAATGATCAAAAAAGAAAAAAGCACAATGGATTGTATGGGTACAAATAACCCTAATGAGTATACAGTTTGATAATACTTGTGACCGAGTGCTTCCTGTTCAAACTTAACAGAAGGAATTTTTTAATTCTGAATATCAAGGACACTTCTGTATAAAGCAATATAAAAAAATTCTCATACAATGAACTTGTATGAAACAGATATTTTGCTGATACCATCCATCATGGTAGGCCTATGTGGTAAGTTCGATTTACACCACTGGTATTACTTTCCACTTTTTTCATCTACAGTTCTTCCAATTTATGGAACTCCCTGGCTGATCAGTGGCTATCTGTTATGTTTTAGTCAAGGGATAAACACATAACATGCAGTAATGTAGTTGTAATGTGTTTTACATATAACACTGAATGAATATTTATAACAGCAATAAGCTTGGCTATTCCATGAAAATACATACCTATAAGAGTCTATCAAGCAATTATTATACATGGTTGGCAACTTATTTTGTATTAGAGAAGAGATCAGGTTGATGGAAGTGTTCTTACCTGTACGGAACTGTGGGTAACTCGTGTAGGATGGGGAGGATGAAGAGGAGAGAAGACCTGGACCCGAACTTTTGCCGCTTTCGTGTGATGATGGCACATCCAGACTTTTGTTGGGTTCACCATGAGTTGGTGGAAGTTTGATGGAGTTTGGTGTGGATGCAGCCGATGATGAAGATTTCTCCTTCTTGCACACATCCACCTCCATTTTTTCCTCCGGATTTCCACTGCTGTGGTTGGTGGCACCACCTTCTGGAAGGCCAGGTGTGGTGGCAGCGGTGGGATTGGGCGATGCCACCGGTGGCTGCATGGAGGGGATCGGCCCCACAGACCCAGGTGTCGGTGGGGTAAGAGTGGGTGGCATAGGTGGGAGGTTTACACTTGCTGACGAATTGATTCCTAAGAGGAGCTGGCCTTGCAACTGCTGGATAAGCTGCAGTTGCACAAGTTGTTGTTGTTGTAAGCTGTAGAGTGCAGAATGCAACACTGCCAGGTCTGACGAGGGCAAGTTATTCTCGGCAAACTGGGCCACAGCAGCCTTTGTTGTTGACAAAGGTTCCAACATTACGTTGGAATTGTCTGCTTGCAGGAAAGGGTTAAGAGGCAATGACAGTTGAGGTAGGTTTGCCTTCAATGTACCAAGTCGGGACTTGTCCATGATGGAGTTGTACTTGTTCAGTAGTTTCTCTTCATCGTCATCGTCCTCCTCGTCCTCATCCTCAGCGTGTCTCAGACCATTCACTAAAGTTGGTGGCATGTCCTCCTGACTTTCGTCGTCCGATTTCTCTGACACTGAATCCTCCATGTCATCATCCAGGCTGTTCCTCTCACCTGTGCTGTCAGCATCATCATTCGGGTTAGACAAGCGAGGACGCTGCGCTGGATTATCCATTCTCTCCTGACGTTCGTCCTCGTCGAACAGAACCACAAGTCGCTTTCTTGTACAAGCCTTTTTGTGGGCGAGAAACTCGGCTAATTCCAGGAACTCTGCTCTGCAGCGTCCACAGACATGAGCGTCATCCCTGGATGGGGAAGTCGGTGATGGAGTATTGGTTTTTGATGACCCTGGAAAGTAAAAAAAAATAACTGAAATGATGTTTGATAATAATAATAATAAATAATTTTCTACCTCTAACAACATAAACTTATAGCCAACATTCCAAATCAAACTTTATATATATATATATATATATCAACATATTAATATAGTATGAAGTCCTGCCCAAATGAATGTGATCTACATAAAAGCGAACAAAGATCTTGATGTTCACCGCCCAAAAATGACTAAATGCTATATTGGTTGAACCAATACATTAGATGTATATTTGATTTTCGTTTAATTCGAACTGACACTTGAGTTAGTAAATAAACACACATATGATATAAACAGACAGATCCCATTTCACAAATCAGAAGTATTGGAATCACCTGTTTAATTTGCAGAAATCTTGGGCCCAATGCCTGTTACTGGGTTATTTATTTGTTTAGGGTTTTATGACAGGGAGTATGGGGCTTGGAGTCAGGCTATGGGTGAGCGTTATGCAATATCTCAGAAAGGGACATGTTATTCTGAAGTTTCTAGGAGAAATTTGCCACAGTGGCTGGAAAGTTGTTGATACAAGATAAAACATGATATAGCATAAAACCTTTCATCCCTGCTTGCCCTGTTACTGCAGCTAGCCTCTTGAATAATCCAGGCAGCTGAAGCCATGCTGTTTTCTATCACACAGAGGGAGGCTCTAATTTCTACCATATGATGTTACTAATCCCCCCTCATTCATATGAAATGCCTTCCCAGGCTCTGGTGACAGTTGCTGCCCCCAGCTAGTGCCCTCTCCATTTACAACCAGGCTAAATGATTCTTCTTGGACGAAAGCCTTAACAAGGTCAAACAAATTTACATGATTTTCTTTCCGACCCTGAAAAATCCAGCAGAAGATAGGCCCCTGACTTCTGCACAACACATCCAAACACCCCCAAGTTACTTAGACTGCATGCTTTCTTTTAACACGGCCAATTACATTTTGGAGGCAATAGTTTTTCCTGCAAATGGCTGGGTCTTGTGGCTCTTCTCCAAGACCCTGTAAACTGGGTGCGTTGTCACTAGCAGGAGGAACGTAACCTTTGCTACCCTCCACTTGAATTCAACACACCCCAGATTTCCAATTATCTTTGACATGTTAAGACCAAGGGTTTCCAAATTGCCAGGCACCAAACTTGTAAACTGCACAGCAGGTCTCAACCTATTTATTTTCTCCAGGATTAACCAGCATGTACTTGTTAATCAACCAGTAGTCACTCTTTCACAAATTAATGAGCTATTCACTGATTCTTTCAATGTGAAGAATGGCATGATAACAGTGTGCAAAAAACACTTCAACATATTCAAAACAAAATTATGTAGGCTGGTAGATGTAGTTTAAGTACATCTACCATGAAAATATTTGTAAAATAAAACTGTCTTTTGTTGTAATAATGATGTCTCCAAAACTACACAACATGAATGAAGCATTGTATAATCTAGAATAAAAGAGTTCAGTGATACCTGAAGACATGTATAAACATTTACATGCAGGTTTTTATATACATGTATGTATTTCTATTTCATTTTATACTTCACACCACAATATACCACTTTACAAGCAGATTATAAATGTAAAAAGAAGCGATTTCCAAGCAGCTTGTACCACTCTGACTAGTCAAATAGGAGACACCCACTGTTATTTCCTCCCAGGGCAAAAAAAAGGGCAAACAACACAGGGAACTGTTCACATATTGTAGCTCTTCTGGGTGAAGGAGTGGAAAAAAGGTCACCATGTGCTAGGCAAGGGGATCATTGCCTGTGTCATGGAAACCTTACAGTTGCCACAATTCCATGAAAGTTTGCTGGATTTTACCAGGTCGTAAGGTTTCCCAGATCTGAGAAGGACACATGCATCATATCAAAGTGCTGCAACCCCTCAGGGGGCTGAATATCACAACCGAAGTCAACTTCCCAACAATTACTATGATGTTCCTTTTTTTCCTTTTTTCAAACACACAGGATTAAACTCTGCACAGTTTCGCACCTGATATGGAAAAATGGAAATATATCATCTTCACCCATTTATAACATTAAAACCCATCTGGCTCTTTTGGTTTTTACATTTACCAAAGTGAAACATAAAATACGATTTGATGTTTAAACATATTTGAAAATGAATGATGCACATGAGCAAAGTGCAACACACCAAAATAAAACATGCTTTTGTGCCTGGTTTAACTATTGCAAATTGAAACACTTTCAAACATACAAATACATAAAAACATAAAACACATATGATGGAAAGAACAAAAAAAAAATGTCAGTTCAACTGAAAGCTATTGTAAAAAATAAACAACTTTCAAACAAAATTAGTACACCACCTGGGTAGTTTGTACAGAGTTACTGTACAATATACCACCATAAACACACCATAGCCTCATAATGGCACACAGTCCCGCTTTCTACGGTCGGAAATGGACAATAATGCTACTAAACTTCCACCATAGATCAAATCTACCAGAAGTAATCCATTAATTTACACGGAAAGATTAAGCACTTTAAGTAAGGCCAATAAGAAATTTTCACTGCAAGATCAATCAACAAAGACACTCATCCTTTGGCCTGTCCACTTTCCATTGGCCAGAGTTCTGGGTTATGCACTCTGCAAATGGCTGGAAACATTGGAACAAATTTCCTTTCTACTCTCCTTTCACATGCAGACCCATTTTGATATAATATCAGACAATAAAACCCTAATTTTTCGCCTGCTTTCTTTATTGGACATCTCCTGCCATAATGGAGAGCAACAATTTTCGATGACGTTTCTGGCATTTCATCTGTCTTTGCTAGGAATTAGCCACCACATTGAAATGTACACAAATGGATCTTGCGCACGCACATCTGCCTGTTCGAGCTCTGAAGTGAAAATTATCCACAACTCTATCAATAGAGTCTGATGACAAAGATGATGGGCTTTTAAAGAGAGATGAATTTTGACAGATGTGTTCAGCCAATGCTGAAGTCTTCATCTTTTGATGCGTCCATCAGTTTTATAAATGCTCTCAGACTTTTCCACCATTAATTTAAACAGCCACACTTGTGCTGTATCTCAATTTGCAGAATTACTCAGCGGTAAAAAGCAATCAAACTTTCAGTTCAAAAATAGGAAAATAATCAATTTATTACATAGTTTCTTGGCAGAAGTTTTTAGGTTCAATACTCTGTACTCCACATCCAGTGAAGATATATTACAACCAAATGTGTACAGACATCAACATATCAAGAACTTTAACAATTTTAGTCAATCCAAAAAATAAAAATCCAATTTTTTTAATTTCTCCGCAACATTAATAATAATTGATATAAAGTCTTTCTACATGTATTCTGCCAAATTAATGACAAAAATTATGAAGTGATATTCTATGCAATATGGTAAGTGTCAATTAAAATTATTTTTAAATGTAAGAAATACTGTTCAACTTATTACTCACACTCAGTGGCTGACTACTGAGGGTCTCCAATGGCCAGAAAAAAAAATGTAACCTTTAAACTTCAGTAAAAGTGAACAAACTTCAAACCTTGGATGGGGGGTGGGGGGAGGACTCTTCAGTCTCAATGAAGATCCAGGTTAAGCCGTGCACTGACAAAGTCCTACCATTCACCTAAGCCAAGATGTATGTAAATGTCATGGGTGACGCAACTGAATGAAGTACGCCACTGCACGTCTCTTTTTGACAGGCCGACGCCTCAAAGTCAAATTTGCAGCTTTTTTTATCTTTTCTTCAAGGTCCTGCATCAGACAGAGCCATTTTCATCTTTGACATTTCTGATACTGCCTATATATGGGGAGGAAAATGTGACACACATGTGCATCTGGGATGAAGAAGGAAAAATGGCGTTTTTCTAGACTTTTCTCCGACACAAATTAACACTTCTTTTTATATATATAGCCTTCATTGATAAATTCTTCTGCTGGAGTTTTTGTAGGGTCAGTATAACTCTGGAAGATTATTTAACGAATTTTAGACTTGATTGTGTATATTTATTTAGTTCAGGCTGTTCATGAGAGTGCGTATAACTGATCTGAGGACTGAAGAGAAACATTAAACATGGCCATACCCCTATTACTGCAGCAATTACATAACTATATTGAGACAGTGATAAACCGTTTTCATTATCCAGGAACATTCGCAAACACAGTACCACAGACGTAGAGTTAAAGCAAATATTTCTCTCTGGGTGGCAGAAATTACTGAAAACGGCAGACAATCGCCTCTTACCTCATAAAGTGGCAGGGTAAATATGTGTTCATATCCTAGGTGGTTCAAGTAAGAATAATCCAGTTCTGATAGATGTATATACAACTTTAAAAGCAGTTCAGTCCCAGTTTGTCAATGATGTGGCAATGTAAGGATAATGACACACACACATATATATATGGAGTTAGCTGTTATCAAAAACATACATACAAGGGTGGGTGAATGAATGAGAATCAGTCTGGCTTTCAGAGGGTGGGGAAAATATATTCAGTCCAGTCATACCCATATCAAGGAGTGTCATTCAAAGTGGACATTGGTCAAGCTTTATTAATTCTGTGTATCAGCTGTATCATAAAGCGGAATGGAAGTGTGAGGGTTCTACTTGAGTGACCAGCGGTCACTTTCAACATTCCACTATGCACTCCTCAAGCTGGACAACACAGCTGTTATGTCTTCATGCCATGAATTCAAAGGCCTGTTTTCATATCATTTAAATAGTTGACCAGTGGACGGTGAAATTTCATGCCCAACATGGTGTGTGGGAGATTTGTGCATCACTGATGAAAAAACATAACCATGTCCAATTGAATCACAGACCTAAGGTGTGTGAAACACAAATGAACCAGCTGGCTAAGATAGGCCATGCAATCCACCAGCTTACACAAAGCATGATGTGTATGGTACTTCTGGCTATAGGGTCAAAACCATTATACCAGTGTTCCCAGTATAAATTCTTTGTGTATAAGAAAACACACATCAAAAGCTGCCCAGTGAAGTTGGTGTAGCAATAATGGTGGGTATCTGTGTGAGAATGAATGCTACACCTGAGCTTTGTCCACTCTAATGTTAGATATAAACACTGACCAGCTGGTGAAGTTTGCCTGAATCAGAACATTTATTGATTGAAAAACCAGACCCCATTAAATTTTTCCCAGTAAAGTGCTTGATGGTAAAGTCCAATGATATGATGTTAATGTAAATATTTGATTTCCATAAATGACATATTAAGCTCAAAATCTGCAAATCTGAATAAGGATTTTTATTCAATTTAAATCAATTATTAAGAAATTTCACCAGCTTGGATCCACTGAATATTAGCCATTAAAATTCAGTGTCCATAAATCTCTGAAGATAGTAATCTATACAAATTCTTGTTTTGTTTTATTAACTCATAATTCATACAATTAGAGTCATAATTCAATGATACTGTTTAATATGCACCAGTAGAAGCGGTTATAATTAGGGTAATTAAATTACACATGCCTGATTAAACCACAAATTTAGATCCTGAGCTGATGTCCATGGCTTCAAAGAGGACACCTGAAGAACACATCATACTTAACCTCTAAACAATTAGAGGGGGAAAAAGAATATATACGTACAGACAGAAAACAATAAGGCTTTATTAATTTATGAACAGGAACAAAACATGTAAACAATATAGCCTATGTGTCGCAAAGAAAAAATACTGTAGGCTTACGTAATATTCACACTCCTAATGGTGAGTTTTTCAGCTGACTGGCACACCTACATCTTAGCATTAGCTTACTGGAAACTAAAATGCAATTTTTCTGTGATGGACTGATAATTAATCATAAAGGGTAGTCGTTAAAATGACAAACAGATCAGAGGTGATTGAGACTAAATTCCTGTGGGGCCCGCAAACAGCTTTATAATAATAATTCTAGCCTCAGGCCCATTACACATACCCACTATTCACCAGCTCCAGTTTGTTTGAAGTTTGACAACCTATGTCTGGATCTAATGCCATTCAGCCGGATAAGGCATATATATGCCTGCCGCATAAACCCGCAAGTTTTGTGCACCGTCACACTGGCGTTCCACAAAGGGTGATACACCACTGATACTGATGAGCAAACAAAGGCACTGGCTTTTGCTGTGGGTAGACAGGAAAAAAAACCTGCCCTCATGTTCACCCATCCCAGAAAATTCATAACATCTCGTGTCCGCCTCCTGTTCATTATCATGTTATCATAACGACATGACCTGTGCTAGCGTAATTGAATTCATCAGGAGAGGGAAAATTAGCTGCATTAAATGCTGCGACATGATATGCCCTGGGTGTTACACTAATGCCTGTCCATGTGTAACGCTGTTTAAACAAATATTGTTTCTACTATGGAGTGGGTATCGCCCAGAAAAATTGGCACTATAATCACAATGAATCTCATTAGGGAAGAATGCCTACGAACAGAACTGCTCAGTGTTAGACAGACATTAAAGGCAACATTTACTACAAGAATAAAAACAGGCAATGGAAACAATGTCATATCAAAACATACAACAAGTTAAAAAGTGCCTGAGAAAAGTATTAAAGTACACACGAGTGGACAAAGTGATGTGTTAAAATCGTCAAAGGGTTACAAAATTCAGGTTAAAAGTTAACAACATCTAAAAGAAATCAGTACATAAAAATGTAACATTTTTAACTTTATCAACAACACAGAAAGTTACAAAAGTTACCAGGGCTAAGTGTAAGGAATGCATAAGTATTCAGGGATATAAAATCTTTAACTGGTACTGATAATTTCAAGTTAAAAGTCATTAATATCTATTACATCATTATATAAAAATGTGGTATGGCTGAAGAATTTACCCCAGGCTTAAACTCCTGTTGACATCTCCATTTCAACAATATGGAGGTGACTTGGCACTCTGCGTGAAGTATAATTATTTTCCTAGCGATCTTTCTTTCGAAGGCATGCCAAGAATAGCTCAACACTTTATCAAAACTGTTCATCTGTCGGTTACAATAACTGCTGTGATGGTACAGAGGAAAACAAACGTACAAGCTTTTAGGTGAAAAATGCAAAGGTGAGGATGGGATTTTCTGCTAATGTAGGTGATGCCTTTTCTTCTGGTATATTACACATGAGAATGATTTAGGACTGGGTGAGCCACAACGACGTCATGACGAAACACAAAACTACAGAAAACCACCCTCTAAAAAACAAATAAAAAAAAAACAAAAAACAAATTAGGTTATGCAAGAAATTAATAAATCCACAAAATCAATCTCAGAAAATGCTTACATTTAAGACACGCATTTTCCTAATGTGTTAAGAGCTGTTTCCTCCACAACAGTAGTTGTTTATGAGAAATGTAGGATAAATAAACACAAGTATATAAACAAAACAAAAAACTTAAAAGGAAAACATCATCAATGTTTTGTCCCCTCACATTCTTTCATTTCCAGTATTCTCGTCAATGATGGTGTGTTTGCGATAATATATCCGTGCATTTGCATGAAGCATTAAACTGATAGAGATTCTTTTGTTGTCGTTATTTTTTGTCCCTTGAAGATCCACTCTCACTACAATAATCTGGGCCATAGCGTAACCAGTACATAGCTCAAGGCCACACTTCACTAACTTCCTCAATGCTCTGACCATAGCTTCCTTAGCATTCCTCCTTAACAATGGCCTGCACTGGATGACCCTTCTGGGGGTGTTCTGGTCATGTGATATGCTAGAGAAGGGGATTAAGAGGTCCTCTAGCTGTGTCACTTTACCCCCCTATATCCCACAGACTTTCCTCCTACCATTTTGCTCCTGTTTGAAAACCCCCCAAATTAGCAGCCAACAGAGCTCCCAGTACATCCAACAGTGTAAGTCAACTAATAATTTGTCAAGAGTTTTTTAGCACTAGATTTTCTTTCACCCCTGCTTTTTTCCTTCACAAGCTTCTTAATTAAGCAGAGGGTTTATGCACTATAAGGCTGCACATTGGACATTAATCAAACCGACCTTGTACCACTATAACTGGTATGATGCTTAACTGAAAACACATGCACAGCCAAAATAAACCTATAAATCTAGAAGGTGGGAAAAAACATGTGGTATGGATTTGTCCCTCATCACAAAAATGTATCATAAAATGAGGAAAAAAAAATTAATAAGCATGACAGCTAACTGTTTTTTTCATGGAAGAGAATAAGTAGAAGGCATCTAAATTGAGAGTGGCAAATCATGTGCTGCAATTTAATATATCACTTAAAGTAACCAGGGCACCTGCTAACATGTAAGATACTTGTTCTCTTTGAGGGTGAGACGATTTTTTTCTGTATAAGGTAAACTTTAAAACTCTAGAGCCATGGTTATTCCTAATTCTTTGAACGCTTACTTCGTCTTGAGTCTAATGTGCTAATGCTAATGTACATATAACTAAAGGTAATAAAACCACTTAGATTTGGGGATGTGTCTTTAAAGAAAAAGACAAAAGTTAAATGCACAGTGTGGCTCTAACACCCTCATGCGCAGTCCTCTAATTACTCGCTGCCAAAGTCTCATTTATGCCACATCCAACTGAAATTAAGCTTTCTTGTCAGGTAATTATGACACGGTGTCAAAAACCCAACCACAGGTAACAGTATATTGTCAGTTCAGGTAAGTTGACACGCAGTTGAAACTGCCTCCCTGAAGATTTGATACCCCATCACCATATAGGCTATTTAGAGTTACATCACAAACTGACAACAATGGCAATTCAAACCTTGACTGCCCCACCTTTCTTAATTCCTCCACCCCACTCTGTCACTTCACACTCCGCTTACCTGCATGCATACCTGCACATATCAGGTAATTAATTAGGAGATTATCACTGTAGGTACTCCTCGGGCTCAGAATTTACCAGCAAAAGTGGGTGGAGGGAAACGGGGATTAAAGCACAAAGGGAGAATTTATGTGTGTTGCCAATTGGAATTCTTTCAAATCATGGCACATAGATGTTTCATTATGTCCAAGTGGAAAACATTGTCTAATGAATAATTAAACTATTGTTCCAAAATACCCTGAAATATCTTCAAAGTGACAGCCCAATAAAGCAGCTAAAATCACCTTGTAACAAAGACAGTGCCTTAAGTAACATCTTGAATAGCTTTTCTTCTTTTTTTTCTCTCTCTCTCTTTTTTAAGTTAAAATTTTTCTTTGACAAATTGAAGTCTGTCCATCATGATTCTCCCCAGTCAAATCAACTGTAAGAATCTTTTCCTGTGCAGAATCGTGACAAAGCTACAGCTGACCACTGCACAATACACAATAAGATGCAAGTTTGCCCTGCCTATCAACATGTCCCTGATGCCAAGATATGTTTTAAGACCAAATGAAGAGTCACACACATCTCATATTACAGCCGAATAAAGCCATAATGCAACTCCAAACACCTGGCAGTAAAGAGATCAAAGGCAATGCCTGATTACATGTAAAAATGTTAAAAGGGTTTAAATGTAAACACTTAGGGAAAATAATGCTTCAGTTTTTCCCCTCAGCCCAAAATATCAAAGTCATAAAAGCTGCTGTGGAATAACTACATGGGTTTTGTCTGTTGTAGGTTATTTGGGTGGTTATGGAAAACCTCCGCCTGACAGAGATTAACGAGCATTTTTCCTTCAGGCACTCCAATCAGTGGCTAATACCCGGGCCAGTCAGCTGGAATAAATGCTCAACTTTTCCAAACCATATAACAGGGAAATTTTTGCAACCAATATTGCTGGTCCATAAATACGATAACCGTCTAAAGAAAAAATCCAATTTGTGAAGCCATGTGAAAACTCTAAAGATGTGAAGAGCTATAAGTTTTTGATGTCTTCATAGCCTGTCCATACACCAAGATGTATTCCAGCAGTTGTATAAGGCCTGCTTGTAGAATCATTTCAGTAAGCTATTTAATTACCTGTAATTAAGAAAAGGCCCAAGTTTCTTATGATACATGTCGTGTATATACTCAGGCTAGACTGCTTCACCATGCATGAGTCAACACCTATCTTCACTTAGACAATTCTACACTAATTGGTAACCATAGATTATTTTAATCTCGAGAACACTTCTCTAGGCCTAGGAATAGTCATATCTTTACAAGCTTGTAAATTGATTCGGGAAATAAATGCTAAGAAAATGTCAGTATTCCTGACTGGTTTATTTCTAACTCAAACCCTAGTGTCCAATTTCAGTACAAATCCTGGAGAAGAAAGGGACACTTCAAGATTCAAAGGAAGTTGGAAATAAAGAAACATCTAATAAAAAAATAACAAAAATAGAGGTATGCACAGTATCACTCCTTGTCTGACACCACTCCTTTTCCACTGTCCACTAAACATTTGGAAAATTTTCCCAAAGGATTTAAATTTCACACATTCTTCAGAGCTAGTGTTTCCCATACGTTTGTGATACAAGTCAGTAACAAAGAGAGGCAAAATGTTTTTAAATCAGCATGCACAGATGCTTGGTAACCCTGGAAACATGTCAACATAATATCCCTGATGTAATTGAAAATCCCCCTCCAGTGAAAATCTGCTCTGTGAGCACTGTGAACCAAGGTCTCTCACCTTAATGCAAGACAACACTTGGTTTACAATTGTAGTTCACAAAAAAGAAGGAAAAAAATGAGAAAAAAACTCTGGTAAGATGATTTTAGACACACATGAGCAAGATTAACATGAGCAACAGGTTAGTATCGTTAACTGCATTTGTTAACAAGGGATCAATTCATCATCTAGAAATAACAAAGCCTTCCAGTTTCCTTAGGTCAGTTCTTCTGCTTCAAAGAAACAGAGGACAAACAATAGGGATTGGTTTCAATTAAGCCATAATTGATAGCCAGATGTCCATTTGAAGTGGCCATAATGTGAACAGTGGTGATTTGTCCAGAAGTTAGGGCTACTGGGAGAATGGACAGCCTGTTGTGTAACACCAGACACAGCCTTAAGCTAATGGCTGCTTCATTACACTCTACCACCCAACACCCTCTAACCTCAACAACACTTACACCAAATGACCTCTCAATGGGCCATTTTGAGGTTAGCTCCCTTTTATCCAAGTATCTATCACTGTCTCATTTTTGGCCCATTCCAAAAAACAAATACTCAAGTCAAAAACAAATTAAGGGCCCAGTTAAAGTTCTATCATTTTATTATTCTTCTGGGTATTTCTTGAACTCACATGTCCAGGTGAACTTAAAAGCCTTGGCCACAGTTACCCAAACAAGTTATCACCTATGAAGTGAATATAAATCGCATGTTTATAGACATATACAAAGTTGGTTTTTAATACAAATTTTTTCAATGCTGAAGCTTACAAGCATGTCATCAGGAGAAAAAAAAAAAGTGAAAAGTATATATAAGCTCGGTATCAATATTTAGTTTTCATAGCGTGAATTGCTATGTTATTTCTGCAGAAGTCATTAATATTCCTGTATACACCTGGTCAGGTGTTCAGTGTTACCTGTTCATATACCCATAGGAGGATGCCGAATCAACACCTCCATATGCCTCCCATAAAAGACCAGGTAGGGCTTTGTTGTCCCCTGTCCATGCATTAGTCAACATGGTGCCCATGGTCTACAGTATTATAATGGAAACTACTTGATTGCATAATATCCTCTTTTCACCCTTCACAAAGGTGTTTGGCCATTCAAATTTCCACGGCAACTATTTAGCAACACCTACATCAAAAATGATTTTGGCTAGACAATAAATCCATGTGTTGGACAAAGGCTTTAGTTTACATCAATGAGCCCTACCTATTCCACAAACGGCTGGGCATTTTACACAAAACTATCAATAGCATCCAAGCCCACAAAAGAATTTACAATCATGTGTGGCCTTGACACAGGCATTATTGTTCCAGGATGAATTATGTCGGTGGTCAATGGGAGATGACCAAGGAGCAAGTGGACGGGCCAGATCTCCCGACCAGATTGAATAGAATTCCAAGATGACCAGTTTTCTTAATAAAAAGCTTTATGATTGATCATGGCTTAACGTCCTGGCCCTTTGTCCCCTCTTTTCGCCATCCCACTGACTGTCTGACAACTGGAAATCGCTGGTTCACAATATTAACTATAAAGGAAATAATAGCACTGTTGGTAACCACCCCCCTCCCCACCTCTCCTCCACAACCAACACCCACCCACACCACTCTCCCTCCTTAGGGCATTTTGAAGGGTTATGCAATGGGCATGATGGGCTATGGACATTATCACAGCAGGTGACTACAAATCTGATGAACATGAGCTGTTCTGAGAGAGGTATGTTTTCTGATTCTGAAGATATTCCACTGTCTGGACATTAATTACATGATGTGTCATGACATTGCTTACACCATATCCCCACTCCCCTCACTCACCCCACCCAGTATGTCTTCTGGGCACACTACAAGCCCACATCCTCACACCCACCTCCACACACATTCTTTTCCACATCTCTTGCACCTATTGAAAATGTGACATTGTATTATTTTAACAGTTTACGTGCCGGACAAGTAATGGCTCACCACATACAGTTTATACATATGAGCAATGCCCTTCACTTTTCACAAGGCCAAATTTAAAAATAACAAAATCCTGATACCTATATCTAGCTCAACTCTAATTTCAGCAAAATCCTTCATCTGGGTTAAACAACATGTTGAAAAGCAATGTATGGGAGAAGATCAAAGGCATTTTATATGTTACACAATGATACATGATGCATGGCAAATTTCAGCATGCTAACTGGTCGAAGTAGGTGCAAATAATTAAAACACAAACAGAGTAGACTCTTCTTTGAATACTTCTTTTCAGACTGCGCTGAAACACAGAGGTCTGTTTTGCCGCCTATACATTCATCAAAGAGGGGAGAGAAGACCTGTCCTGGGCCAACTGAACTGTGTCTATTCTCAAAGACACTTGCTTCCTTTGCTTAACAACAAGCATCAACACAAGAGGCGTCAAACAAACTCAACTCACTGTATGGAAATTCAAAAAGACACACAGTTTGCAGGTGATATTTAATGAGGAACGACAAAGAAAAACAAGGGGTCATTCTCGCCAAGTGTGGCCATTCCAATTACTGTGCCACAAAGTGTCGCAGTTCGGGAGTTCAGCGTAAATATGCTTTGGACCCTCAGACATGGCGTTGGCATGTGCTCTTGAGCGGGTCTATGATTAATCATAGCCGAGGTGTCTCGGCCTTACTGCAGTGTTTGACCAAAACTCAGAGGTTATGTACGCCCAACATAACAGCCCGCTTGTTTTGACACTTTCTTGAAACGGTCATGAAGCAACACTTCAGGCAAAGTTGCAATATGTCTAGCTATTTAAGGAATTCTGTGACAATCATCTTTGATTCAAAGTCAAGGTTAAACTTAGTTCACACCTGACATCCTTAAGAAAAACCAACAGCAGGAAAACTATAAAGTTATTTAAAGTTTACCAACAGGCACACTTGCCCAAAATGATTTCAAGAAAGTAACACCAGATTTGGAGTTCAGTGTTGTGCCACTCACTATCTACAGTATTTGGGAGTAACTAGACTCAAAGCACAGGAGTTAACTTTTGTGACAAAGGAAAAGTTCAACATATGCATTCAACCTGATCCTGCCAGTGGGTGGTGGATGGGGTGGGACAGGCAGCTTGGGAGGGGGTAAAAGCAGATTCAACAATAAAAGAGAACATGACTAAATTTTTACATGCTTGAATACCTTCATGTACATTATTACGTAATGTGAAAAAGACTGTTGCAGGATTGGAAAATGTTACGTACTGGACACATAAAGGACAGGAAATCAAATTTAATACCGTGGAAAGTAAAAAAAATTTTCAGGTGTTTCTAATGTAAAATCTGCAGTGGAATGCCATCTTGGCCTGTGGCTAATATGGCATGAGATAATTTGTGTAAATCACAAGAGTTCCATTCAATAACAGCTCTATACATCAGAACGTCATCCAAATATCAGGGACACTAAACAGTCATGGTGAAAGTTAATTAACCAATGAAACTCGATCACTAATGATCCAGCAGAAATTACCTGCCAGTAGAGCATACATTATTTTCAATGAGAGCTAGTTTTACTACTGTATGACAATAAAAAAGGTGAACAGCTGATAGACGAGACTCAGACTTACACATGTAAACTGTCTTCCATAGATTATAACTTTTGTATGACCTTGACATTGCTGGACAACACTACTACACAGAAAAGTGACTCTAGTGACAGAAAAACTTCAGACCCTACATCAAATGTTTTATAGCATCTGTCAGTCAGGTTTTCAATCCCTTGTTTGCGTGTGTTTGGCAATTACAAAACCACTCTCACAAAATAATATTGAAACCATTGGACAGGATAGACATGACTACCAGACAGTAATAAATTAGGGTATAAAAATTCAAAACGCTCCATAAAATCTACCCATAACTTATCAGTCTATTCAGCTAAGTCCTCTGCCCTGCTTGTGTTTCCATGCAAAACCAAACACTTTGAGCCATTAAGTTGTCATGATATCATATTAAGTGCAAAATAAATGATAAAGACAAATATTTCATAAAGAACACATATTCAATTTAAGCTATGCTCTGAAGACTACATCGAACAACTTGACAACTGCTACGGCACGAAACTAGGCTGTAAAACGAGAACAGGATCTGCAAAAATTAATTTCACAAATGATGAATACTAAAATAAAAATTTGATTACACACATTAAATCTGTGCCATTGTGAACACCAGGAGTTAAACTGTCACTTAATGAGCTACCTCAAGGCAATTTATACCTTGTACCATCCATCTGAAATGAGCAGAAATCACATTACTGGTTTGGTTTGATACAATGTTCATGGACTGCTCCCCTACCAACAATAAGATTAGAGCTATTTTTAAGCAAGTGTTACACAGATAAAATCGTAAATATTTCCACATCCACTGGGGCTTCATAGATTAGTGAGGCGATAAATGCAGCTCAATATTTCACAATTGAAAAGTCGCTCCAATATCTTACTCAACATAAATTAACCAGGTTACTAATTACCATCTGCCTAAAGGAACCTGACAGTATGATGAAGTTGGATGTTTGTCGACTTTAAAGCATACTTTTGCAACAGAAATGTATATGCAAAACGTCTTGCAACCACAGAAACAGTAACAAGTTTCTGAAAATGTGAACACTAAAGTGTTAAATAAAATGTTATGTGTTCTAAGTATACAAAAAATACTCAAAGACATTATCTAGATTTCATCAACCAAGAAGTTTTCACATTTCTGCAAACATGAAAATGGATTTCATCTAGCCCAAAATACAGAAAGTGGTGTTGTTACATAAGGGGTAAGATTTAAATCCATACTTAGTGATTGTGAAATTGAACACACCACAACTATGTGCACAGAAAATACACCAGAGCAGGTAACAGAAGCTCAAATGTAAAACAATGGTTAATGATAAGACCAGATATACCAGGGGTCATGTTGTCCAGAAGGCATGGAATTTAAGACAGCAGGGGTGTAGGGATGGTTGTAGGATAACTTGGGGGTGGGGTAGTAGACCAGATGGTACTTTCTGTTGATACAGTCTAGATAGAGACAAGAGGAAAGGATTAAGAATCAAAGGGAAAATGTAAGAGAGACAAGCTGGGTACAAGCTACAGATGAAGAGGGGAGTGTGAATGGGGTAAATAAAAATAGCCCCAACACAAAGGAATGAAAACAAGAACACAGAAAGCTGCAACATTTCAGATAATTGGAAAAATGGCCACAGTGTAACTAAAGAAGGCGACAACCGAAAAAATGAAAACTATGCAGGACGAAGTACTCAAATGAAAAGAAAAACCCAGCTTGTTGAGCAAGTGCCATATACCTGGTATTTAGTTGATTCCATCAGAGAGACAGCAAAAAATACAAGTATACCCTTCCCTGAGACAATGTATCTGCATCGTCTGTTTGGTATGCATACTTACACTTCTATATCTATACATTACACAACTGTTTGTATTCAGAAAGATGGACACAAATGAGCCAGTGCACATTGCTGTAACAGATGTGCACAGAACACAACATTCCTTCACGAATATCACAATTTAAAGTAAAGGCAAAACTTAAACACACAAAAATTTGACATATTATACAGGTACATTTAAGATCAGTATAATTATATTGTTCCTTACACATTTATATTAATGCAACATTTTGCATGCATATAACAGTAATCTTGTTTGTTTTTTTGTTGGTTTTTTTTGCACAGAAAATATGTCTAGTTGTTTAATACTGATACAAAGCTTGAAATTTTGGACCAAGTCTTAGGTATTTGGAAGCATGGGTGGCAGGCTCAGGCATATCCACAGGACTAAGCCAGCACCCAGGGCTCCTGAGGAGAAGGCTTATGATTTATATCTCGCCAAAAATCTGTTTATCTTTTCGGCTCACTCTCTGGGGATGATGACTTGTTTATAAGGCATGGGGAATTTAGCTGATGTCTTTCACAGACCTCCCAAAACTGTCACAAATTCGTGCCAGGAAAACCCTTATTTATTACCTACATCTCCATCAATGTGTTAAAGATATGCATTGAAGAATTGCCAGTCAAAAAATCACAGGCCATGACCACCAATTTTTTGAGGCTAAAATGACCGAAATGAACTTGGAAAAATGTGATCATTAACAGCGCATTAGGATACTGCCTCATTTTTTTTCATTCTTTTTCATACAGTACATTTCTCTCCCATATATAATCATAGCAATAATATACTTATCTACATGTGTACAGATAAACACTGGAAAACATCAATCCCGTAAAAACCTCAGTCCTTAATCCCAACCCTTCTTGGCCCCCTACCCTTAGTAGGTCCAAATTTGTCAGGATAAAAAGGTGAAACAGCTTTCAATTGAAGGCTGTCTTACTGACAAACAGCCAGCACTTAACACATTCAGGCACTTGTGTGTCCCCCTAGCTATTGCTGACTACACAAGAAAAACACCACAGCTGTGGCGCTGGGGTTTTCATTGCACGACTTCGCTGACTGAAGAGGTTAGAAAAAAGGTAACTTTGTATACATCCTACCCTGACCCATTTAGAAGGTTTGACCACACCACATTGTCTACAAGAATGCAGACACACTGAGATTTTTATATATACTTCAGAGAACTAAACAATTATAAGGTCACTGACATTCATGAATTAACATCATCATCTACATTATTGTGTAAAGAAATGTTAATGGGTTAATTTGAATTTTTTTCAGACATGTGAAATAAAGCCCAGAATCAATCATCATAAGGTTACAGTGTAATTATTTATGTCATAAAATGATGTATTTATTCTATAGAACATCTAACGATTTCACTCATGAAGATACATCTACAGATCCCAACAAAACCCCCTTGTCAACCAAACAGAAACTTCATTGCTAATTATTTCTTTGATGTGATAAGATACAATATTTCATTGTGGTGAATTTCCGAGAGACAAACCCATCGGTAAATTGTGTAAGAACGCGGCGATAAAAAAAAAATTCCTTCCTCAGTACATATTTTCGATGATGCAATTACATCCCGGTATGACATAATTAATTCCACCATATGTTATTGAAGTATCGATCTAATTAGGTGATTAAACGTAATGAATTAGTCGCGGCGTAGAGCCGATATTGATAAATAAGGCACTTCAATCGGCAGCGACATGAGCTTGTATCGGCCCCCAAGACAATGGCACCCAATGGCTGCGGTCGACAAAAGCAGCTTGTGTTTGGCAATAGCTGTACATTGCTCTACTCCGGAAGAGAATTAGTTAGCCCTAAGTGTTTTAATTGGGACCATACGCCGACAGTTTACTTCAGCCCTTCCTTTAGAACGCGATGAACTTGCTAAAAATTACCATATGTTGTTATTTATTGCCCTTGCTAAGCCGCCGGGTCATTCGGCCGTTTGATGGCGACCGCATCCCGTTTTGTTCCGCAAAACCCGAGAACAGATGCGAAAATAGACAACCCACGTGGTCAGTTTTCCGGGGGAAACGAAGCCCATATGCGATGTGAAAAGACTGTCATATTTATATGTCCTAAAACTTTGCTATAACGTAGTGAGAGTCTCAAAGATTTCCTCTCGAATCAAAGCACCCGTCCATTTTGTGGCTGAATTCATGGAGCCTGGCAGACCAGACAGACTCGCCATATGTCGGTACAGACTGCCATGTCGTAAACCTATCAAATTCGTTCAGACCTCACTATTTCTTAAAGTCTAAATTCTTTACTTGTTTCCTTTTTGCCACTGACACGCATAAATATTTTTCATATTTCTCGACTTTCCCTGGAATTTTTTTTCTTCCTCTGCCTAGTCCAACTATATATTGACTTGCAGACGTCTTCGGAGTTAAAATATCGGCCAGGCGTCTGCATGATGGGGCTACCATTACAAAGCTGGACGCACTACCAGTTGCTCCCTTTTACTAAAACGAGACCTGTCAAAATTTTTCAAATTTTCTCCCCGGCCCGTTTTGCACATCAACTTCTCAAACTCCTTGCCTGTCGTCTGCGGGAAGTCAGTTCACCTATCAATCATATCGCCTGTTTCATCTCGGAAATATTTATCTATCCGGAGCTAGGATTTTCCCTTGACTCCCCGAGTCTGAGGCTACCTCACAATCCTGGCATTTACGCCATACGCTCTGTCATAATTGAGCTGAAAATCTGAACACAAATGACAGCAGCGTGCGGGGAGAAGCTTGTGCGTGCCTTCCCTACACGAATAACGGGAATATTCCAGAAGAGGAGAAGAAATAAGGCCATGACAAACCCGGGTGGTTCTCGAAATAAATCTCCTGAAATATGCCTGCTTTAAAAAAACCAAAGGTAAAAAAAAAAGAAAGAAAGGAAAAAAAAAAAAAAAAAAAAAGAAACAAAACAAAAAATAAAAACCCTACCCGGCCTCTCAGTTTAGCTGCATGATAGATGACAAGATTTTAAGATCATTACTGCACGACACCTTGATAATTCCCGTCTAATTATCCTAGGTGATAAAACACACGGTTCATTTGGCACAAAAACACTTTACCATACTAGAACAGGTTTAAAAATTCATATTTTCCGACAGCGAAAAAATCAATTAACCCTCTCTAAACAATTTACGCACCTTATCGTCAATCCGAAGAGAGTCTTCAATGGTGAAACTTCCCAGAAAAACAGGATGAGGTGTACACTGACTTTTACAAGATTGTCACTGCTGCTTTTTATGGTTTCAGTTGAAAGCAACTTTGGGTCAAGGATGTGCGAATTTCGTTATCTTAATTACACTTTAATTAAAACTCACTCGTGTAAAAGTTTCAAAATTAGGCCTACAATTTGAGCACCGAATTGCATGGGTCAAACAATACTATATGCACAAACACTTTTACACATGTAACTTGGACCAATACCATTGCATAGTAGTATTTTTTTTTTAATATATAGTCGAGGAGTGAAAAATACGTAAGTTTTTGACATAAGGTACAATTTTGTCAACTTGAATGAACACACTCGCGTATAGACATAATTATATCCACAGTACTGGACAGCTTATTTGTCTTCAATTTACATGTGTTACTGGGAGTTATAATGGCTGGTTTTACATATATATCTACATGTAGAGCGTCACATAAATAGCATTACGTCTACACACGTGTCTCTGGCCATTACGTCCAACAAAAGCTCAAGAAGCATGAACATAAAGATGGAATATTCTCACGTTGGGTGTCAAATTATTTAGGGAGAGTGTCCACAAAGGAAAATGCCGACCGCCAAGTATCGGCGACCTATGTGATTTTTGACGTGACAATGGATGTAAAGTTGTGTTGTTAGCCATTTTTTTCTCCACGGGGCGAGCCTTCTTTTCAACTGTGAATATTTCACGACGCCCCGGGTGCCGGTCAAGAATAGAATTTACTTTTGTCAGGGGGACTGGTTCTCAGAATTTTCCCTTTATTCGGCAGGTAATTTGATCGACAGAAACATACCTGTGTCCAGTTTAAACGCAATAGATTTGAACAATATCGGCGCCTGGAGCAACACGGACGATCTGTATACGCTCATGCATGCGTGCTCTGTGAGCATGTGGGCGGCAATCACATCTCAGCGCAAGATTACAGTTGTAATTCTTAACGGAGTTAATGCAGACAAAGTAAACCCATATCTACTCTTTACCTTGACTAAATATGGTATCATAAAATTCAAGTTAAAAGGACAAAAAATATATAAGATATGAAATCTGTGTCTACATACAAGACTACCACGCGCGTATCTACAGCGGTTAGGTGAGGTCGTGTTATCAAAGAAATTATCTACTCAAATATGTGTGTTATTTTTACCGGTTCACTTTCTTTTTCAACACTCGAGATACAGAAATTAAAATTCTTGATTCTTAATCCGATAAATAAGGGGCCTGTAAAGACTGAAGTAATCCAATTTAAATATTTCAAGATAACATAGAGGGGATGTCACCTTGTTGAACAAGTTGATGTATAAAATATATAAACTTCGACGCAAAGTTTGGTGATGGAGCCAAAAAAATGAATTATTTTTGGGCGAGATAACATCTTTTTGTTTTCTTCTCACTGAATGTTACACAGACATCAAAACATATTAGCAGTGTAAAACCTATAGCATCTTTTTTGCATGTACGTCAGCGGGTAGACATATACGCCTTCAAGAAATGTTTTACAAAACAATTACACCTCTGAACTGCAAAACAATAGGTTGAATTCATATTTAGTTTTCTTTTTATCCTTCACGACGTAGATTTGCTGACCACTGAGAAGTTGGGAGATGTAATGAGTACGCATATGTTCTAGAACGACACACGTTGGCCCTCTGAACATAGTTACGTGTCCAAAGAACGGTATATATATATCTATATGTTTAGCACAGAACATTAATACAATTTAACCAATCTTTTTGTATACTGAACTAAACACTTATTCCATATTAGTGCTCCAGGTTGTCGTTGCACTGGTATTAAAAATTTGATATACGTATACTGGGATATCTCCTAAAACATAATATCCGAAATGGCTGAACAGCATGGATTGATTCGCAACTAGATTTTAACGATTATTAAAAGAAGCCAGTAAGTCAACTTCAGCGAACGAAAGAAAATTGTAAGACTTAAAATTAGTCTCATCTTCTCATTTACTTTTTTTGACTGTGATCTACTGTAGCACAGAGGCGAAGACGAGTGAGTTTGATAACACCTGGTTTTACACTTCAAAGATATCCTTGCTCGAGAAAGTGAACAGCATGTAGGGCGTGCGAGAGCGAGTGTTCGGGGCGCCCGAAGCTCTCGAGCCGGGGGAAAGCAAGCACTGCTCTAACAGATTCGCCCCGATAAACTGCCCTTCGACTGAGTTGGAATTAGCCAGCGTGCAACGTAAATGGCGAACTATCGCGACGAAGCAGAAATTTACTACGACTCTAGATCAAAAAAGGTCCAATTACCATAGCTTCTCTGACAAAATAAGTCTCCAACTCTGTCAAAAAAACTGAAGTCGAGACAAGTTTTAAACAGCACGGTTTTCCCTCCGTACCGACAGCAAATAACTGAGGCAAACCAGTATCCGGGTTAACAACTAACCCGACCGAGGAATAACAATACCACATTTCTGAACCTCCCTGAACATTAGCTGCCAGCTACCCTGTAAACTCAACTCAAAACGTACGACAGAAAGAGAGAGAGAAAAAATTGTTCCTCCAAAGTACTTTTACGAGGGAGAGAAGAAAGACAACAAAAAAAAATAAACAACAAAAAACAACAACAAAGTCCGAATACGGCAAAATGTCGACTGATCTAAGCACAGAGTGTTGCAATAAAACTCGTTTTCAAACTAACTGAACACTTTAAATGGCTCATAATAAACTTTCCAAATACCGACACAAGTTATACATGGCACAAGTATTCTGTAAGACTTGCACGCTGCTGGTGCAAGTTACAGTTATCCAAGTACGAGAGAAGTGGTCAAGAGTGACCATGGTCACTTACCGGGCTCCAGAATGGCAGCTAACTCCAGTTCCGACTCGAGATGTCTTGGATGGGACTGCTTTCGTCGCGACATGATCCACTAACCCGGCCACCAGAATGACAAAACTTGCCCAGTTACAATATTCTGATTTATATACAAGATGCGGCAGTGCGCATGTCCGAATTATGATTATTGTCAATAATGCCCCGTGATTATCATAATCAAATTGTAACAAGACTTTTGATTGGTTTGATGGGGCCGGCGACAATTAGGCTCGGCGAAGATCGCTGTCAGTGCTCAGTCCAAGTGTAAATGCGATCGCCGAGAGAAGTTTGGGGGCCGGCGTTCATTCACGTGTGATGTGCTCCAATAATAATCCTCCAGCTAACATATTTTATGCGGAGCTCCGAGAAAGCTATAGCTGTAGCCCTGGCCTCACCGCTCCAACAGAGTCGGCCGCCCGTGGCAAAACTTTAGACACCAGTTATATAACCCGTCAACTCGAACACAACAGACCGGTGGGTCAGCTGTGGAGTAGTTTTTCTAAACTGTCCTTTTCTCCCTTCCGATATCTTCTTCTTCGACTACGTAGAGTGGTAATCGGCTATTTCCGTGTGACTCATCGCATTGTATATGATCCCTGTGTCTTGAGGATATGAACGGTGGGTAGCAGGGAACGTGTTCTAAATAGTCGGAGCGAGCAAGCCGCGACTGACTGAGACCCTCTAATGCTCCATAACAATATATTACAGTCATAGTATGCAAATAAGAATCTCTTAACAGCGCCCCCTCCCCCCATTAACTCTAGCTCTCTTCCGAGCTACCCCTCCCCCAACCCAGCGGCGAAAGTATTTTACTGTCATAACATCTATGATGCAAGCCCCCCACCCCAACCCCAATGCCTCATTCATTCTCACCCTCCACACCACACAGTTTTATTTAAATATTTCACAGTTTTAATCTGGTCGTTTGTAGAAGCAACGACGCTCTATAATTTCAAGTTGTTTGTTCTTGTGGCCAAGGCAATCAATTGTTGTTTATTTTACGAGCTTATGTCCCCTGATTCCACTTCGCACTTTTACAGCTTTCTTGTAACATTACGTAACTTACTGCACTTTAATTATTACATAAATCCTACCACGCCAGAAATGGCCTTCTTTCAATTGATTTTTTTTTGTTGTTGTTGTACCCGGTGGAAATTATTATGGACCGAGCCGTCATTAACCCCTCCCCTTTTCTTCTCGTGCGTGCATATTAAATATCCATTGTCCAGGTCCCTCCTAGAGGCCGCTTCCATCCGCACTAACACCTCTGAACGTTATCCAAGGGGCTCTGATGGGAAAAATTGATGTCAGTGTAAACTATAAAGGGTTAAAAGACGGCCTACTAGAAAGCACACAGTCACACAACGCTCAAAGTATAGGCAATTGAGACGAGTTTCGAAAAGGGTTAACTATACATTCACTGATTTATAACCTGGGTCAAATTTTAAGCTCATGAGAAAATTCATTGGTAGGTAAAGAGAGAGTCCGCCGTAAAATCATTACTGGCAACAAATAGGAGACAATTTCCAGTTGTTTCATTCCGCACTGCTCTCGCATCTCGAGACACAACACACACTGTATGTTGATGTTGTTGTGTTGGTTTTTCTCGCCCCGTTGTTTAATTCTGCCTGCTTACTTAGACAAATGAGTCGTTAGAGGTTTCGGTGTAAAGATCCCGTTGCAAACACAGGTATGGACAAAAGCAAGCGTGGAATGCATAAGCCTAAACCCCCGATCTTTCAAAACGTGCTCAAACCGTGTCAGAAATATATTTTCAATATATATTTAGTCTCCTCCAACTACGTGGGCACCAGATTATTCAAATGTGCATTATCATGTATTTGTTTCAATGTACTCATTTTTTTTAAACTATCATTAGTCACATATATTTTCACAATCTCTTATTCTATACATTTACACAAGCCGTACTTCAAAACATTGCATCATGCGTTCTTTTGCAGGTATTTTTAAAATTTTAAATACAAAGAAAATTCAGTCCATTTGCAATTCCCTCGCACATAAGTCTGACAATCAGTCAGAAAGTCTCCCCATAAAACATATTTCATAGCAAAGACTGACATGTTAAACGTAATTTATCGTAACAAACCATCGCATCTACTCTTTCGGTAATAGCACATGTATGAGAATGTAAATGTGCCCGGGTAATTTTAATTAATTTTATCGCTTTTGGAAGGCGTAACGGCATATAATATATGGGTTCCTACAGGTGAGTGACGATAGGAGCAGCATGCAGGTTTGTGTACAGGTGAGTGGCTGAGACAGCATGCAGGTTTGTGTACAGGTGAATGACGATAGCACCAGCATGCAGGTTTGTGTACAAGTGAGTTGCAATAGCAGCAGCATGCAGGTTTGAGTTCTTGTTAATCGCACTGCACTCTTTTCTGGACTCGTTGTGTCTTAGATACGTTTCAAAAGTGAGACATTGGGACAATCTGATCCGAAACTTAAAGCCCTAGTCGCGAAAGATCCCGGCAGTTTTCTTTGCGCACGGGTCAACACGGAACCCGACCTCGGTAACATAGCTGCCTTTAAGGATGAAATAAGTCAATTCTGCTGGGTCAGGATTTATAAATATTTGCCGTGTGTCGGATGACACCTCGTTGTTGAAACCCCTTCGTCCCTCAGAACCCGACGGAGAGACAGAGCTTGGCGAAGGATGACAAACCCCCCCACCCCACCCCCGGGGCTGGGGTCGCTGGGGTGCGAATCGAGGGCTGTGTTGCTTTGACGGGGGAGTGACATATAATATTATGACACCTGGATGTAACCTACATTTTAACCGGCTGCCATGTTACGGACATTAAGCGAATGACAAGAACTGCATATTATTCGCAAAGATGTTTCACAGCTGCTTATGAACAAATTATGCCTCACACAGGTCAACTCCATTTGCCACCTGTAAGTCTTCTCCGCCCTGAACCCCTCACCCCACCCGTCGCCCCCACCCGTCAACTATAAGTTCCCACTCACCTGTAAAAAGCTGCTATAGTTTTGATCTACATTTCTATGCACTTTTCACCATACCTGCAGGGAAAGGTGTGGTTTTCTCTTTTTCAAAAACCTACCATTACATAACGCTTGGACTTTATCAGTCACCCAACGGGTATGCATTCAATACATATCTGTTTTAAACTTCGTGGGGGATTTACGAAAATTTGGATTAAATTTACCGACAATAACTGTCCCATTGTTCATTTTAGTCCATGCAGAACCAGAGTAGATGGCCTGATGTGGACAAAACAACTCGAGGGTCAACACTCCAGAAATATTTATAACGACTTTGTAGTGTTCAGCATCCAAGCTAAAATGGGACGCCGACAAAAGATATGCTTATACGCTAAATTTAAGAGGTTGACGTGAAAGGCCCTATTGTCTTCGTATTTTATCGAGGAATTACAGCTTACAACATCATTATCTGTCTACGACAACGAAGGGTTATTCTCGTGTGTAGTAATCAGGCCACATGTAAAAATGAACAAGTAACATGAGAAATGGCAACATATGCATTGTTATAGCCGTCCGCTGCCATTACATTAATAAATACTTGGAATGCTATAACTACGCACAGTATTCATTTCGCCGCAAAGCATTATTAGACGTTTACGGAATGTTTAAGATTTTGTCAACAATGTCTACATGAAATCTGATATAGGTCCCGTTCCAGAGAAAAGTAAATAAAACAGAATGGCAATAACACCATTTGAGTTAAACAGACAAATCTTCTTTATATCATATAATATATATTGCCTTCGATAAAAACCCTGTAACTCCATTGGTAATACACCTGTGTATGGAATATGTCCCACAAAAAGTATCAGATCATGTGCATGCAAATGATACAGATCACATTTGCAACTCTTGCGAAGCAACGTTTAGGCCACAAGGGCGTTCTCCCCTGATGGCGTCTATGCACTATAATTTTCATTTATTCTATGCATGTACTATGTTTGTCGCAAAGGAGCATCTGTATCTAGTTAAGGCTTGGACACCGGATGAGTCGCGAAAATTCAGAAATATAACCCCTAAAGGAGCCCCTTGTCGCAGTGTTAGCGGTCTTACTGTACTATAAGAGGCTACATCAGGAACAACTGCGATGCCACAGGGAGGGGAAATGCATGTCAACATCGTGGTACCGTTGTGTAAATTTAGGATCTTTCGTTCAAATCGCCCTCTTGGAAATTTTTGATCTTGGCGGCTGTTTGGCAAAAAGGAAACACAAGAGGAAAATAAAACAGGACATCGTTTACTTGTTAAGGAGCGAAGGCGAGAAATTCGTCGGAGGTATCTCTGGGTAAAATCAGTGACGCAACGCGTTCATGCCGGATGCCGCCACAAAAATTAATTGATGTTTGTGCATTGTCTTCTAAAGGCTACTCGCCACTATGTGCACAATTTTAACGATATTTGTTGTATCGTCAACCCTTCGTGACAACACCAAGAAAGTGAGAGGCAAAACGAGCCGACATTTTAATCCGGGCTCCACTCAAAGAACAAAAGACTCAAGGTATGAAGGCTGGAGAAGGAGTAATGGCTGCCCCATACAGCGGTGTTGGGGGAGGGGGGGGGTCTAAAAGACTGTTCCCAGAGGTGCGATGTCACTGCGCTTTTAAAACAACCACCAAACACATTTAGCAAACAGGATACACATATACAGACACAAGCCGTTGCTTATTTCAAGGCCATGCAGCTAAGGAAAGAACTTCAAAACGGGATTAATTCCAGAAGGATTTTATTTAGGGCGAATTAACTGATGCCTGGTTTGGATATCTTGACCCGCCATTAAGCGCCAGTAACTAGATCCTCCGTCACGTGACCAGTTATAAAATGAAATGAGGAATCCGATCGACCCCCAGCAACTAGGTAATTAACTCGGTCGATTACATTCAATAAAACTTCGTCAATTTAAAACGGTTTTTATAACAGGATATAACATTTTACACCGTCTGACTCGGCGTTCGTCGGTGCACAACATAGTACGTGGGAAATTAGCATACTGTGACTAAAAGAGTACCATACTGGAAAGTTATTATACAATCGTGGATTAAGCATTAAAACAACATGAGGAGGTTAAGGGTGTGGACAAGCAAGAATTTATCAAATAGTACACAAATGATAAATATGTATATGCTTAAAATGAGCACTAAAAATAAGAAATTGTAACAAATCCAACAGCTTTTATTTGGCTATATTACTTGTTCCTCCAGTTTTAAGAAATCGCCTGCAGTTAAAGACTCTGGTTTTAAGAGTGTTCTCGTACATGTATATGCTGTGTACTGCGAAGTCGAATTAACAAATGTGGCTATAAGGCACGCAGATGTATTTAAACTACTTTGGAAACAGCGACTATATCTAGCAATGGTCGTTATACTTTCCGCTTCCTGTTAATTGTTTTACTAATTGTACCTGCAATGTTTAGTCAAGCCGATTCTAAGATAAGGGCTGCAGTTAGCGCTGTACATGTATGTATATACATACACATAACCTGGGCAAAGTGAATATGTGACCCGTCAGATATCCTTACATCTTGGCCACGCTCAGCCACGTATAGAGCTATCAGTATTGTACTTTTAATCTGATCTATACGTTGCTGACGAAAACTAAATTTAAAACTCTTCACATAATTTTTTTTTTGGTTAACTTCCTGTTTTAGGGTTATTAATATAATACCCATTTCACGCATCATGCGTTTGAAAAACTGAAGTCCTTTTGTGAATGTATATGTATTAAAGAACAAAGACTTCAGATTGCGCGCTCGTGAAATTAAACATTACAACACATACAGGTGTATGCAATGGTTTACTGAGTATAATTTCTTCTGATATCTGAATTCTGCACAAATTTTCACTTCCCAAGATAGCAACGAAGCCCGAGGGCGGCTTGTTCGAGAGGTCTTAAAGGGGGTGAGTGGAACAAGGCTTGGGGTCACGTGGTTCCAATGTTATTAAGGGTTAGCATCATCTGTGTTGATGAGCTAATTTACCGTCTTGGCGACAGTAGAAGCATCTGGCTGTCTTTGGGTAAGGCCGTAGAAAGAAACAGAGGGGGTGGGGGTGGGGCTGTGATTCAAAGACGCCACAGCAAGTAACATGTACAAAATGATGCATGCGCCACTAACATAATGGTGTACTTACGCGTTGCTCAAATGATTGGCGATATGTATTGGTATATATACAGAGGTCATCTATAAGCTATTTATACGGATCTTAAGACAGGTCCCAAGTTACATGAGCGGCTTAATATAGGTTATGTATGCCTCATTACTCCAAATTCGAAAGTATTTAAACTCAGAGTTAAACTTGAAGGAATCTTTCCACATAGAGTGTGTGTACAGTTGGGCAGAAATGTTCAAACAAAGCGCAGAAGGATCGCTCCTATACGTGTGTGTTTACATGTATGATTTCATGATACGTCGACGAAAAGTTCGCTCCTAATATGCACAGATGTTTACTGCCCATATCAATTTTTGTCTTTCAGCTCCTCAGCACACGTTTCCCCCATGCTCGTTTTGTTGACAATCTAACCGGGGGAGAGAGAAAAAATACACAAGGTCTCTTGAAATATTTTTAAAGGTGTTTATGCGGTCGATGTATGATATAGATTATGAGGAGAACCTTTCTACAGCATATATGTTCATAGTTCACGAGATCCCAGCCAAATGCAACAAACACAAATACAGGATATCACACAGGCCTTACGGCGGACTGCATCGGCGATTTTTGAAAGAAAGATAAATAATTTAGAAACGAGTTATTCTGAAAAATGTGATTAAAGAAATGTGTATATATACATTATATATATACGTGCAGGCTAAAGCAATTAAAGGTCTGTGCCGAACCTGTGAAGTATAGCCCCACACTTATAGTCAACGAGTTTTAGTAGTCGATGTTGTACATGGCTGCTAAAGAGAGGTGGTCGTCAAAGAAGATATATATCTATTCATTTGTCTGACTACATGTGTATACCTTCTTACCATAAGGAAAACAACGTGTGTTACAGGATATTGCGTAATGAGTGATCCCGTGAAGGATGTTATGTATGTAAGTAATCGAAATATACCCTGAGTCACAATATAATGCTCCTCATTTCGCAAGGGCAAGGAATTCCTTCGGTTTGCTCAAAATGGAACAAGCTGTGATGATGAGTATAACTGTTATTAAGATGCAAAGTTCCTGGCAAGTCAATTCTCAGGAAAAATTCGAAAAAACAATCCAAGATCCTTTCTATTGTGTACTCTTTATAAAGCACCATAGGACTCATCTCATTTAAATTTTAAAATAAATTCTGTACAAAAAATAATGAAGTTACTGTGTGGCTAATGGCCAATGATTCATCTGTATGTGAGAAAAATTTTAATATTACCCTAAAGAAATTTTTATTATTCAAATTCATGTATTTTATCAATCTGGTCTGTAGTTCAAATTGTCCGTTTCTACAATACCATACCTTTCTTCACTTCTCCAGTTAAAGAAAAGCCCACGATGACATATAATTCTGTCATCGCCACTGATATAGGCCTACTCTTCATTTCTGTATAGACTTACCCTTTTCTCGATATTTACGAAAAAAGGTGTGCTTATATATATATATATATATATATATATATATATATATATATATATATATATATATATATATATATATATATATACAATATATTTTGCTTTTTGTTATACACTTCATGTATATATTTATATATATATATATATACACACACACCAAGTGTATGACAAAATCGCACTCAACAGCATTTGATAATAAACGAGCGAATGTCATAAGTTATCACTATATAAACGCAGCAGCCCAGAGCTATGTCATCACAGGAAATCATTTGCTTACCTCATGACAAAAGTCATTTCAACTTTATATATATATATATATACGCCGGTACACAAAACTGATCAAACGATGAAATAGCTAAAATGAAAACGCCCTAGAAAAGCATTCATTTATAAATGGTCGTATATATATAGTTAGCCGGCATGTCTATGGGATGGTTTTATTATGTGAAAATGTGCCCTTAGGCCCAAGATATTTACCTACATATGTCATATTTGATTAATAAATTGCACAGGAAATATTTGTGTTCAAAATGACGCACCGCATAAAATATTAGTATAGCGAATATATAAGATACATAAAAGGTTGCAGAAAACACCCCTTATATATATCTACGCCTAAATAACATATAGGTAAGCACATGCGTGTATTATATGTGACAACGAGGGTCAACATACAATTATACAAAAACGACCGCTTTAGAGCCTTTGTGTATACACTCAAGACTTTTTATCATTTCAAACAAACAGTAAATATGAAAGCTTGTTGTAAGATTACTTGATTAATATGTACAATTCTTTTCCCTGTTGAAGGGATTCTGGTTTCAATGCTCTTTGATAAAAAGTTTTACTTATTAATATATAAAGTTTGACGTTACAGCTAACGGTGCCTGGGGCGGTTGTTGACACAAATACCATTTGACTGGACCCTTTTAAAACAAAACCTATCAACTCGTCCATGTATGAGATAAATGCAAGACATGCCTTCACCATAGATGCCGTATCAAACCACAGCATGTATGACATTGCGCACTTCATCCGAAGTCAAAATAATTTGAGTATCTCGTAATTATTGCCCAACACGTTTTCGAAAATTTAAAAATTGATATTTAAAATCAATGACTCAAGAATTTATACACGTAGGCAGGCACTGTCTCCACTCCGCCAGCGTTCAACATCTATATACATATACACTGAAACAGCGAGTCAGCATTATAGCAAGGCCCATTTAATCGAGGGGATGATGCGCATTGAAACCCCCAACGGGGCCTCTTTCATACAGGCCTATGATATCCTGCGCTATAACGCCTCCCGCTTCACCCGCCGGATGTTGATGATGATAACGGCGGGAGCGAGAGCCACGTGGTATTTTACAGTTATAATAGGAAGAAGTTTGCGCGATCATTAACTATAGATCATCCGGAGATGAAGCAGCATGGCCCCGGCTTATAGCACACATGCTGTGGCGGAAAATGTAGATTTAACCACGCGACAATATTTTATCGCTTGCATTTTCGCCTATATATGCTTCCATATACATGGGTTTACCTGCTTTCATATAGAGTTTGAAAATGACTGAAAATCTGCTCACCGTGGTTTTCCTTGTGTACCTTCGTGGCGTTGACTCGTGGAAAACATGAATACGTGACGAGGGCCAAAGTCTAAGCCTAGGCTATACGACCAGTTTGATAAACCAGGAGTTGGCCGGAGAGAAAATACTGAAATCCAGGCGTATGCGGCCCTCGTGAAAGTCTAACTGATGGAAAACGGGCCGTATAGCTGGGGCGCTTTCCGAACTACGGAGAGTGGAGAGAGGACGAGATGGTGGGGCCTGCTCGTCAGCCCGTGTTCAACCCGCAGTCAGAAACCCGCTTTCCACTCACTAACAACATCGGAGTTTAAAGCGTAATTAGTTTCGCGAACGAACCTTGCACTAAGAGCGGGATGCCAAAAAGGCTGATCGTTCGACGCGCATTGGAAATCTCCGCAAAACACAAGCCAGCAGTTGACGGTGGATAGAAAAAAACAACACGCTAAGAGAAACGGGGATGAAAAAAAAAAAGGACGGCGAAAAGCGACTGAAACAATCTGATCAGTGAGGCGTGTGATCATTTGTAACGTACAACATACGGAAAGCACGTGCTACCCGATACATTCATGCATCCAAGATTGATAATAAAGCTATATGGGCGAGAATACATATGCCCAACTCGTGTTACAGTCCCAAAGGGGGTGAAGTGACATCCTAGCCTTTTGACAAAATTTAAAATTAAATGGACATTTCTACAGAGTAACCAATACCTCTTATTTCGACAACGACGAGTTAAAGTGACAGGTGTTGAATATCATTAAAAAAATGTTTATGTTTTTCATTTTGAAACGCATGGGATTTTGGTATATAATTAACTGCGTGTGCGCCATTTTAAGACGTTTCGGTCGATTATACTTGGCATTGTAAACGTATTGCTGTTCTGAGCGCTCTCTGCGAATCATCCTGCGCCACAAGATGTTGGCAGCCCAGGTCTATTGTATCAAGAAGAATGGCCGTCCAGCCATATGGCGAAAGCAGTGTTTTTGTCAGGCTGTATGACGAAAGAAATCTGTTCTGTTGTGAGTTGCCCAGCTCTCCAGCTTTCGTCTCGTATAAAGCCAAAAAATAGCATTCCCTCAAAGCCTTACATTAACCTAGTTAAAGTATGGTATGGCTCAATAAGATGTTTATATTTCATTTTTGATATTCGAGAAAGGCAATGTACATTTCGAGCCATCGATTTCATTGCGTGCCAAATGTCGCTATAATTCTGGTGTTGATTTCAAATTGCATGCCAGTCGGTCTGCAGGTGTTAACGGGTGTTCATTACATCGTGCCTACTAGCATTTACAATTCCGCACAAGCTGGAATGATTAATTTAACCAAAATCTTTCTCACACTTTTATTGCGCTTTCTTCAACTTGCGTCCTAGATTAAGTCCGCTTGTTGCCTTGAGTGCCCCGACTATCAACGCGGCCCAAGTCCTGGGCAGCCGATATCTATTGCAAGGAGAACTAGTAATTTCAATACAGAGCCGCCAAGATTTCAAGCACATTTTAAGAGACACACATCGGTGTAAACTGCAGCCTCTATCATATTGGCCATGAAAAACATTTTTAACATATAATATTGAAATAAGTCAAATTTTGTCTAAGTTTGTCTGGGAAATACCAATTCTGAAGAAGATACCGCCTATTATATATGAACTTTTACCTTGAATTTCAACCATGAGTAAAGTTTAGGGTCACCTTTATAAATCATAAAATTAAAAATTATAATTGTGAAGTTTATCAGTGAAGACAAATATTGACACACACGGATCTTGAATATATTAAATAGTATAATGCATGGAACAGGCACATTGATCTAAATATTCCCGTATTATCAATGATGTTAAAATACCGATGATTGGAAGGGTGTATTAGTATAACGGCTTTCAGGGAGACAGCCTATACTGACACAAACTACAGTGCCCATAGCATTTATTTTATTTACTGAAACAAACAAAGGAAGTATTGTAAACACCGCGGAGTGATTAGTTTTATTAATGTAATCGTCCCCGTGTATGCGTGTGCGTATACAAAAACACCTAACGTGGCCGTCGTGCAGATATCGCGAGATCTATGACCTGCTTTTGCGATATGAATCTATGACACGTAAACCATTTATTACACAAAATTTTAAATAATTGTTAGGCCATTAATTTAAGATGTGGCCAGAGACAAGGCATCCATATGGATTCAGCGGAGCGTGCCAGGAAGGGGGTATAGGGCGAGAGGAAAGATGACCCTCAGTTTCTGGCTGAGTAGAGATACATCCAGCTTGACAACGTGTCTGTTGTACACGGGCCGGCTGAACTGCGCCCTCATCGACAAGATGGTAGTCGTGCGAACCGAGTGTGGCGTAATCAAGCAGAATCTTCGGAAGACGTTTTCCCGATTTTAAACATGACACAGGCAGCCGAGGGGAAAATATGTAATAGGTCCTCAGTGGGTGGAAAACCGGGCGTAAAGGTCTATAAAAGCCTGCGATGATAGAATAATAATGCGGATGAATTGCAGTGCTGATAAAGCGGTTGTTGAACGGCTTCCCACGACGTCTTAAACCCGATCATCCGCACGGAGAAAATAGGCCGTAAAATCCATAATAAATCAGAACAAACGGCTTGCCCCGGGATAGGTAATAGTACACTTTCTGCTTCCATTAGACACTCAATTTGATACTAAAAAGGTTTAGTCCACAAAGCTATTTGAAACGAAGCTTTAAAACCATATAATGATATCGGCTTAGGACGCTATAACCAAACAGATGGAAACAGGCAGATATTGGCGCATGCGTGTGTGAAAGCTGTTAACAGTATGTGTTTATCGACAAAATGTATTCCTCTCTTTTCTAATTGGCATTTCATAAATTCTATATACATGTATCTCTGACTAGTTTTCTTATAGATTGTACATAAATAATTACACTCATGCCAGTTGAGGCATGTCTCTGAAAGCATGATGAGCGATTCGCGTATTTTGTGTAAACGAATACATGTATGAACGTATGCTTGTATGGTACCAGTATAGTTCGGATGGCATTATTTAATATTTTCATAACAAAATCAGTCGATTCATTCACTTAGACTGTACGAAGCTTGTAACACAATGCTAATTTCAACAAGTTTAACGCACAAAAATCGAACTTTAAAATGAATGCTTCATATAACAGTAATCAAGGCGTCAATCATGTTCCCTTTTGAAAGGAATAAACAAAAATAATTAAAGCAAATGCCTGTACATAGCAATGCTGAACATTTATGCACATCTAGGTAGCTGAATTCTTTTGAATAATATGCAAATTATATTAAGTAATATGTTTGGAGAGAAAGTTTACGTGTTACAAAATTGTTTAAAATTATATTATAATACATAGTGTTGACATTTTCGAATTCCTGGTAATTTTGCATTTCATCAAGTTTACACAGCTGTAGTCTTGCACATTTGTTTTCATGGTATGTTATGCTAATTGTAAAAGAAATTAAATTTAAATGCATTAAAACAGGATGTCGATTGTAAGTCACAATCTGACAACATGTACAGATTTACAATTCTCGCACAGTTAACTTCTACAAATGATGAAGGATTCGAATTATATGCAGCATTCAGATGCATTTTTGAGGTTTCCGAAGTTAAAGTTCCATATTATATATACACATGTATATGCGGGCCAGAAAAAGAATTAAATCTTTGTAATGTAACATGTGTGAAGCATGTATGCGTACATTTACACGCAAGCTAAGCGAAAAACATAATACCTGTATATCAGTACAAAGAGATGAAAGACTTGCAACAAAATGCCGCTTCTTTCCGAGTGATGAATGGAAAACACACAGGGTGAAGAGTTCAAGAAAAGATCATGAAATGGGATAAAGTCAAGCCTGTTCCAGCCAGCTGCTAACAGACACGAATTTAATGACTGTCTGGCGCTGAGCATTTAAATACAGACAAATGAAATTTCGCGATAGGGGCTATAGCATGCGAAAATTCATGTCGTCTTACACTGAGGATTATTGTTGAATGGCTTACGTTCAATCATATGAACAGGATGCTTAAAATTTGATTGACCAAAGAGAGACAGGCAAGGAGATTTATAAAGAACAGATTGTTCTGGCTGAAAACAAATAATGTTCCTTGTAAGGGGGGTGTTCATTGAAATCAGATTAAATCGTGTTAAACGTTTTCCTAGTGGATGAGATAAATGGAAGACAATATAAGGAAAATATACCCTTTAATAAAGAGTAGCAAGTATTATCTGAAAGTTTTGAACCAACGGATCCAACTGAACTGAAGGTTTAGAGGTCAGGACAGGTGTGCATGCGATAATGGGTCCTGCGGAAAGTCGACAAAGTGTTCAAAGAAGTCAAAAGCTTTGTCAGGATTCAAACAAGTGAAAACGTCAGAATAAGACATTTTGTATGGAGAGTAGAAGAAGGGGGAGTTTTCAATAGAGCAAGTTGTGGTAAAATGGCGCCTTTGTTGCTAACATTCTGCCGTTGCACTGCATGATGCGTGTCGTAGTTAGTAAAACCTATCTCAATTAAATGAAAAGGATGTTATCAACTGAAGGAAAGTCCAAAGAATGGCTTATTTTATCTAAAAACAATCTTTACTAGGGAACGGTTAGAAATTACACACAGGCACAATCTTACTATCCTGACCATAACATTTAGCTTATTTCGTGAAAAATAATGCTTACTAAATGCTTAAATATTAATTTTATGATTCGTACCAAATATAAAGCATGTCGATGCTAACCTATTACGAAGCCATGCACAAATACATATATAGGGCCTAAAAACAGCAACGACGGGAACGATAACAACAGCAATCAATGTAATAGACAATTATTTCGATAGATGATATGCGAGGACATCCGTGAGTGAGCACAGTGACTCCGGGGTCATTGGGTGTTCGTGTGACAGTGGGCAATGGTCGTGTTTGTCGGCGGTCATACTGACCGGAAGGGCACTCCGTGCCACGCGGCAGACGGCCAAATGGCGGAGGAAGATAGCGCTGGTGTTACACATTATCGTGGCTCAGTGGAAGTCTCTCATTGACACGGTTATGAAAAACATAAGCCCTCTTAAGTCGAGTGCTTTTTTGTTAAGAAAAAAGATATCCTCTACCACGTGCGCAGTATTGTCGGGAAGATTTGTATCATAGAGAGGATTTATTGGCAGAAGCGAGCGTCGAAGGAGGCGGATTAGTGTGCCGATAAGAGGGGATTTGTCTGTCTTCAGTACAGGGTTCAAGGCTTCCACTCTTCGAATAGAGATCCTGCAGCAGAAGATAATGAAATATGAGTGCTTCGGATCAAAATATTATTCCGCGCGTCATACCCTTATCCACGGTCGGTTTCAATCAATATTAACGCACTGGGCTCTTTATTAATTTTTTATTCTGATTTTCCTGTTTTTGAAAGAAAAACGCCCCATAAGCCGCTATTATTCTAACAAAGATTGACACAGAGGATAAAAAGCTAACACGAGAGCCCATAATTGGACTGTGGAGCGCAGTTCCACGGGTACTTTTACTCAGCGTAACGATCACGCGCGGGAAGCGACCGGAAGTTGACCCGAGCATGCGGAAGATTCGGATACTTTATAATAGAAAATATTGGGCTCAGTTTCTGCTCATAATTTTTGTAAACCCTTTAATGAAAACCTACCAGAATCTCTATAAATTATCAGTGCTATTCACACATGTGCATATTTTTTTACCGCAGACAACATAATTCTGTACAGCGGAGCCCGCTGTTACTATAATGGTATGTATACGGCATACAATTAATTCTACAAAACAAAATACTTAAACCAGTTTCTTATTGAAAATCTCCTCCTCGGTTTACGTCTTGTTAACATTAAAATGCTGACTTCGATGCACGTTTTCTGTCATTCCGCCTTCACTCCGATCTTTATTACGTGCATAACAGCGTACTTACCTCGTAAATAAACATACAACGTGCACACGGATGCTTTTCTATACTTTGCAATTAGTTCTTATGAAATAGACAGATTAGATAACCCAAGATAAATGCATTTAGTCTGCATTTTTTTGTAAAACAAGTGTTTATTCGCCTAAGGCACAACTCTAAAATAATTAACAGTCACGCTATACGACTTTTCATTTCGAATTTTTAATGTTATTTCCAATTACTGGCATTTGATTATATAAACTGAATTGTTTCATGGAATTACCCCGTGCTAATTGTATTATCTATCCCTCACACATATGAAGTATGGCTTTCTTCAATGACAAAAACACCAGTGTCACATACATATGTATAAGTCCGAGACTGAATGAACCATGGAACTGACTCTCTTGTCCAACACTGACCCCACCACTCGATATTAAGCCGATATTTCACGAGGTAAATATTTTTTCTCCTCAACTTAATCGATTGAAGCACGAACCAGTTTGAATTCCGGAACAGGACTTCGGCGTAAAACCCACAAGACATAATAACAAAATAGAGGCGCGTGACTCAAATATATTTATATTTCGTTCAAACAAAATAAGGCAAATTAGCTAAAGGCTGGACGGCACGGTGGTCAAGCCTGCCCGAAGGCCGATTCATTTGAATGGTCAGTCTGCATGCACTGGTCAGGCGAGAATTTGACGTTTAAAAAATATATTTGAACAGCTTCGTGAAATAAGCTTGTATAAAGGTGGCATTGAAAGTTGCCCACACATTTACAGTCATGCATGGGTTATGTGGTGTGCGCGTGCGCACTGCCCATAGTTCAGGGTGTCAGAATAAGTCGACTTTTTTCTTAAACCGCACGAGGTGTAAACAAATCACAAAACACAAAACTCGACACAAATGTCTTGTGTATACATGGGTAGGAACTCTATTTATACTCGAGCCTTTTCTTCTCATACGAACTATAAAGGTAATATATATATATACGCTAAAAACGTTGCAGGACGTGGTTTTAATATGACGCAATCTGGCGTTAATTTCTAATGTAATTACCTAATCAGAAATAAACACATTATTGATGACCGAGGTGAAAAAATCAAGTGATTAGTAAATAGACTGTCAAACATGCGATTGTTTAATAAGCTATCAGCCAGATCGATTGGACACACTGATTAGCATCACATCCAATCGGTTGCTCAGGACGTGTGGACGGCTCTCGATTTGCCAGGTTTGTCACGTGACACTCCTTTAAAAAATCTATATGGGACATGTCTGTAGAAAAAGTGGCGTTCAACATTTTAGACTCATACACGACTTCAAAATATGTCATCATAGACAGATTCCCACCCTTTATTCAACGATTTATGCACCTGGGATCCGTTTTGCAGACAGTGTGTAAGCTATGTCAAACGTGATTGCCATGACGACACTTACTCTAGAGATACGTCGCCATGATTGCTGCATTTGACGAAACGTTACACCCGTTTCTTAAAACGGGCCCCAGAAAACGTCATTTTGTCTCTGTTAGTTGGTGGGTCAAAAGTGCAATGGGGGCCACGTATCTCACGCTCATTCCTGACATACTGCCATAATGAGAAGAATTACATGTACCGCCGGTAAGCGAGGTCACCCCAAAGTAACTTCTAATTCGCGCGCTGTGTAAAATTTCTGTGATATCAGTAAGCAAGTTTTAACTGTATTTTACCGCAACGATGTAAAAGTACTGCATAATTATACATATACTCTCCAAGACAAATAGAATAGACGTACAAACATTACCGCACAAATACAAGTTCCTACCGTAAGCTTACGCTGTTAACATACCTTTAAATTGCGTAAGTTAATTTTAAGATGTACATCATCTTTTGGTTTAATGTGGCTGAGATACTGTCTAAGTGGAGTTAAGCCATAATCATTCCTATATCTATCTATATGCAGCAGGTATATGTACACTGGCTGCCCAACAAACACAGGGCGAGGTTGCACCTATACACTGGTGCTGCATATATCGGTCAAGTCCAGGATATCAGTCACTATTAGAGCGCGGCAATTAAAATCTCACCTATCCTGAAAATCTACCAGATCATTTCCAACATCTAAGTCCCGGTAAATCTGGAATATCACACTAGTTTATCAATTATAACCTCAGAAATGTAACATGTGACGTTGGGAATGCGTGCATCATTCAGTATAAATTCCCTATGCAAATCAGACTACGAATGGTGCAACGCTACGGTAAACGCATTTACCGAGGTGACTTATGTCTTCACTAAATTAGCGTATGGAGTCTCAGTTATTCTGTAAACACATTAAATGCCAAATAGACGTATATGTCATAGACGTATATGTCATAACAACATATATTGTATATAGTATACATGTATCAAACAAAGAGAGGTAGTTTGAACCTCAGTAAAGCAACACGTCAAACCAATTATGATATCAATCTGAACAAATTATTGTATCAAAAACCTTGTTAGGCTCAGTAACCATTCATACATTTCAGAAATATAATCTCAGTAATATAACATATGAATGAAGTTGACAATCGCAGCAATGTAGTGTTTCAATACACGTGAAAAACACGATCCGAACAAAGTAACACATCAAATTCCCAACCTCAGAAGTGTAACATATTCAATCCCCTACCTCAGGAATGTAATATATCTGACAACAAGAGGTGTAACAGTTAATGCACCAACAATGTAGCGTATCAAACGACTAACTACACCTCAAACAATTTAGGCCTTATCATTGTGTCATATCATTAGCCAGGAACTAGTCAGAAGTTTACTAGTAAGTAACATGTTTTAATGTTTTACATATCGTTCTGGTTTTCACTCTGGAATAGCTCACTTCACCACTAGCACCGGTATCAAGCACTCGAGTATAGATCACGTTGTATCATGCTATATTTACGTAAATTACGTTGAAATTCATTTTTTTTTATTAAAATTGTTTAGACATGAGGATGTATAATGCCTGAATATCAAAGCATCACTGCTAGATATTGCTAAAGTTTGGCTTTGTACATTGTAAACTTCCATCTTCAACTTATGAGCACTTTTAGATATTAAACACTTGGAGATTATGGCATTATAGCATGTGCCTATATACAGGTTTCAAAGCCTTACGTTTAAGTAACAGTATTTATCGTTTAATTAGAGATTACACTTTCTGGATATAACACAGATTCTAGTGCTGAAAATTGGCTGAGACCTATCCGGATTTCAAACCAAAGACCTCAGAGTCTGGCACCAAATCGCCAGAAATACATGTCAACCATTTAGACCACTCGACCATCCAGCCTCCTACAAAAAATAGAAAGTAGCTGACCGGTAGACTTTACAGCGAACATGCATTACCACTCTGATGATCAGAAATGACGCAGCTCTCTTCGCTGAACATATCAGATTGGTAGACGTCATTTAGAAAGTGAATTTAAGTAACAGTATTATCAATATTAGAGATTACACTTTCTAGATATAGCACAAGTTCTAGTGCTGAAAATTGGCTAAGGCCTATCCGTGTTTCGAATCGAGGACCTCAGAGTCAGGCACCAAGTCGCCAGCAATACATGTCAACCATTTAGACAACTCGACCAAACAGCCTTCTACAGAAATAGAAGGTAGCTGACCGGTAGACTTTACAGCGAACATGCATTACCCCTCTGATGATCAGAAATAACACAGCTCTCTTAGCTGAACATATCAGATTGGTAGATGTCATATAGAAAGTGTATTTAAGTAACAGTATTATCGTCATTAGAGATTACACTTTCCGGATATAGCACAGCACTAGAATATGTGCTAAAGTGTAGTCTCTAGTAACTCACTTAAATTCAGTTTCATCTATCATCTATCAATCTGACTTACGTTTAACACTTAAATATATCTGTATATTTATTAAGCACGCTTGTTTTAAGTTTAATCACCCAGTAAACGCGTTGGGCGTTGGTCATTTTACAGTGTACTTTAAGAATGCCAACTATCTAGCCTCCGTGTACATTTGATGTAAGAAGACAGGAGTTTTGAATGTCTGGTGTTTACAGCTTGCGAGGGAATCTGCGCGTGTTTCACACGTCCAGGGAGAGGACGGAATGCTGCCTTTCGCAATCTTCAAACATCTTGAAGCCACGTGGTTCTCTTTCGTCTGTTATTGGAGAAATATGTGACACATATGTGTTAGTTTAATGAGTGGGGTGATATCAACCTTTTTCTCAAGCCTCTGACCAGACAACGAATAAATGCCACCTTGTTCGTTTCGCATTTATGGCGCGGCGCAGGGCGGAAAATTAGGGCATATCTCATATTCACTCGGATTTTATATACCTAAGCCTATTTGATAACAGTTCTGGACGCCATATTGAATTTCCCTCGCTCTTTATAGCGGCATTCCTTTATTGAGGGTGAAGCGTGCATATTTTATGTCCCCATCTTTTTCTCGACTTTATCTATAACATAATCGTTGCCTGGGTTTTTATGAGCAATCAGAAATTTGACAGATACGACAGATTTTACCTTAGGTATATGATTAAGGGTCATACAAGGTTTTGTGTCGTAGACTCTGTGTGGATAACGCTCCATGGACTAGTGTTGTGTTTCATTTCACTCACGGTATATAACTCAAACATAAATCACCAAGTAGACGACAGGAAAATACGTCACGCACATATCACATTAATAGGTCAGAATTGACGCCGGCTTTGTCATTTTTCTGCACTCAACGAATCTGATGATCAAAATATTCCATATATTTACATTTTATCTCTGCCTCACTGGTTTCAGAGCTATAACACGTCTCTGGCAGCCGACAGTATCTCGCTCTGGAAACTTAATGCCGTAACAGAATAACACAATCCAAATAAAACTGTTGGTTGGTATTGACAACCGTTTTGTGCTGTTTGATGACACTTTTGACAGGTCCATGTAACCCAATGACTGATTGATTAATCAACCTTTAATTTTGGCCTTTTCATTTTTTTTTTATTAACAGTGATTAATTCGTTTATCCGGCTAGTTTCAGATGCGACAAAATACATACCACTGTTAGTGCAAACTGATAGCAATCTTTCAATACAAAAGATAACATACACGGTTCGTATTTTTGCAGTAACCGTCAAGTGAAAGCGTGAAGAAGTAATGAACATTTTTCATTGAAGGGATGGCACATAGTCAAATATTGGTACCAGAAACGTTTCATGAGACGAGTCCAACGTTCCCACCGGCCTTGGGAGCCTGTTGGGGGAGAACTACAAGATGGGGTGGGGTTGGGCAAGAGTCTGAATCTGGAAGCAAGATGCTGGTTACAAACACATATGCCACTCTATTATACCTTAATATTGTTCCGTCATTGTCAAAGCAGCAGTGTTTATTTCTCTTGCAGGCTCATGTATCAGGACATGTCACAGTGGTATTATTTCTGCTGGATTCCGCCATCGGTGCTGAAATATACACTTACAGCAGTGAGAGCCCAACGCACCTGGCCTGCATTACAATGGATTCCTCGCCACTGGATTTGCCATATCTCATTTCCACTTCACAACACGTTTTCTCATTCGCCAGCAGTCGCTTAAGAATCACACAAGACGGCATACTTCTGTGACGTCGCGTCCGGAACGCAATTACTGTCGTGCAGTTTCATTGGCGGAGAAAATTTCCGTCACTACACTTCATCCATCACTTGCCTTTGTATTGGCCAAAGGTAGGCTAGACCCTCTGTGCCATATTTTACATATAAGTTAGATGCATATACTCTGATATAGTATATGTGGAGTACCCACCATACTTCATGCACGTTTTGCCATGTTGAACATATACTGAAATGTTTATACATTCAAATTAATATAACGTTTAACTGTCTGGTAATTTGGTTACTCCTACTGCACACACACACACACACACACACAAAAATTAAGCCAGTAATCATAGCTTACTATTAAAATCATTAAATTACATGTATATGAACACGAAGCCACTACACTTGCTCTGTATTTTCTCGTTGTTTGGCTAGAGTATGTAATCAACAATACTAGTCCTTCGCTTATGGCAGTTTTTTGTTACCGTGTTTTGAACATCAGACGTAGGGAGGGAGATCGAATCCAGTATAGGGCAATTGGCAGTTTGTTTCTGAACTTACTATTGTCGATACGTTAAGGAAAATATTAAAATTGAAGGTAACATTCCACCTGTACAAAGTTTAAAACTAAGACATGTTTATACGCCTCACACTAACGCAATAGGTGACCTTACCTTCCTCAAAGGGCTGGAACGAATTTAAAATTGTATAAATAAACCTATACTGTGTCAACACAGAAAATGTATTTGTCTGTAATTATACGATGCTTAAATAACCTGAGGCAAAACATGATATCGATGTGAAATTTCACCCGTTGCCGTGCGTCACCGGCTAGTTCAATCTATCGCTGTCTTTGAGCGGTAAAAGCGTGTCATCTATTCCGACAAACCAGTGGACCGTAACGTGAACACAAAAAACAGATCTCATATATAACACACTGCAGATATTTGTTTGCAAATCATAAACAATATGGCGGTAGAAGATATCTAGGGAACCCCAAGATCTATACAGCGACCACACACGAATTTAGAAAAGAGCACGAAAATTATAGCTGAACCCTGATTATGGGAGACAGCACGCAAAATTATATAGTATCTGCCCAGATTCTTCAAACAAACTAATTTTCCCTATCGTGTTACCTGACTAAAAAGTGCAGAAGTCAAAGGGCTAGATGCCAGGATGGGCGGAGTTTCTGTTGAATAATCGCGTGTTCTGAGCACGTGTGTAGACAACTATAGTGATGTACAACAAATGAGTGAAGTGATGGAATTTTAATCCATATAAAGTATTCGATGTGGTTTTGAATACAGATTTCCTTCCATTCTGCTGCACTGTTAGTTGCTGAAGCAGTTGGTCACGTAACAGATCCAAATGTTTAACGATCTTGTCATCCCGGTGAGTTAGTAATTAAATCCATGCGGTAGACGTTGTGAAATGGTTAGGCAACGATCGAAGAAAACTGACTACGAAATGAAAAAAAACCTAATATGGCAAAGATTTAAATTAGTTTACACACCATTCAATGAAATAAACAAATGATTTTGCAATCACTCCATAAGTGGTCTACAAATTACCGATCTAATCAGGTCATACGACAATCAATCAATCAGTCAAATCAAACCTAAACGTAGACGTACGCCTTTCAGTCAGATCTCAGATATGCAACAAACCAGTCTGTAAACATGTAACTATTCAATATTATAATATGCAATTAACATATATCAGCCACCAACTATCCAGCCATCAGACCATCCAGTCTATATCAGCCAATCAATCACCCAGTCGTCAAACTATCTAGACATAGGCCAACCCGTGTATATGATCATTCAAACCATCCAGCCGTCAATTTATCCAAGCAATATACCAATTAGTGTATGCCAGGAATGCAACCACCCAGACGTCAAACTATCCATACAGGAGGTCAACCAGAGTGTATAAGTTCCATCCAGTCATCCAGGCATCAAACTATCCATCCTGGAGACCAACCAATGCATACCAGCCTTCAAACCATCCAGCCATCAAAATATCCATCCAAGAGGCCAATCAGTGCATAGCAGCCATCAAATCACGCACCCGTCAAACTATTCAACCAGTGTATACCAGCCACCAAACCAACCAGCTGTCAAACTGTTCAGCCTTTCGATCAACAAACTATCCAATCCAAATACCCCAACACTCACACAAGTAACACAAGTCGACTCACCATACACACAGTGATCTTCCCAATCTGTCACCCATGTAACATTTTACTTAATACATTCTCCTATCAGTTTAAAATTATTTTTCTAACGTCACATGCAGGGATGGCCGGGACCAAGTCCCTTAATTCTGTCACCTCCAGCTCTGCCACATTCTTTCAGAAGTGCTAGAAATTACGTCAGCCAGATACAGTTAACTCTTTATTCCCGCGGCCCTTTGTTCTCTGGTAGGTCTTACAGGAAATGTGGGGAGCACGTGTGGGTCCTGAGAGATGTTTTATATTTGTTCTGTTTTCAGGGTTCTGTACTGCTCGGCATGTAAGATTAATTAAAACATAAAGGTGAAATAAACGGCTGTATTTGATCTATCCAGGTGTCACTCTAGGCGCGGTCAGGCTATTCGCTTCATACACCACGTGCTCAGGTGCACCTTTCCGCTTACCACCTCACCGCTAGGATTAAGTCACTGGCGCGAAAAAGAGTAACATCGCATGGCCTCTCGACGCCTTCTGTTAACCTGGAAAACTACAATGTCTGCTATAACTAACACCTCTACGCTGGTAGGCAAAATATGAAAGTGATCAAGGCGACAACGGGGGAGAACAATGTTTCTTGACTTTTTCTTGTCATGAAGGTTTACTTATCAGCGAGAAATACAAGACTGCTACCACACGAGATGAAGGCGTCACATATATGACGCGGTCTTCGTGTGGACAGGTAGATGGGGTGGATGACTTGAGTTGGATAAACCGGGTGGTCTCGGTGGCAGGATCGATCGGGTGGGTTTTGTGGCAGGGTAGATCGGGTGGGCTTGTTGGCAGATTACATCGGGTGGCCTTGGTGACAGGATAGATCGGGTGGGCTTGGTGGCTGGATAGATCGGGTGGTCATCGTGGCAGTATAGATCGGGTGGTCTTAGTTGCAGGATATGTCGTGTGGATACGATGACAGGATAGATCGGATGGATTAGATGATAGGATAGGCCGGGTGGATTTGAAAGCAGAACGGATTGGGTGTATATGGAAGCGGGATGAATTGGATAAATTTCGAGGCAGGATGGAATTGGTAACAGGATGGATTGGGCGGATTTGGTGGTTGTACGGTTGAACTGGTAACGAACGGATGTGTACATACCTTAAGAGCGATTGGATAACACGTCATTTATAAAGATTACGGTTAATCAGTTGCCAGAATACTGCACCTACATTTCAATCTCCAGGACGAACTGAAAGGGTCACTTTTGAACTAGACTACAATGCATGGCAATTTCGGATTTTGTACCTCAAAGGGCACTCAAATGTGAGAAAATTACTTGCGTGACAGAATTGGACGTCCTGGGCACTGAGATGAGAGACAACTGTACACATGACGAGCTTAGACCGCATGTGCACTAAGATTAAAGACAGGTATCGGCGTGACAAGGGTTTACTTTGGGACATTCGGGCTAGAGACATGATATGTGTGACGAGGTTTGATCATCAGGGCATCGGATGGCAGACTCTTGTACGCCTGACAAAATAGGACGACTTGGGTACTCAGACGAGAGACAATTATATGCCTGACAAAATAGAACCTCGTCATCAGTCGAATAACAGGTGATCAAAGTAGGACCTCGTGAGCACTCAGATGACTGACCATTTTATGCGTGATAGGTAAGGCGTCTTCAGCATTAAGATGAGAGACAATTCTGTCCGTGATGAGGTTGGATCTCAAGGGCACTCAAATGAGAGACATTTGTATGCGTGACGAGGTTGGACCTCACGAGAGATATTTATATGTGTGACGAGGTAGGACTTCATGGGCACTAAGATGACAAGGAATCATTTGCTTGAGGAGAGACTTCAAGTAATTTTATTTTAATATTTAGCACAGCTTCCTGAAACATGAACTAATTTAAAATTCATTTAAAAACCTGGAGTAAATGTGAAATGTTTTACGTTTAACGCTAAAGTTCACTAGTTAAATTTTAGGGGTATGCATTTGAAGCCATCTGAACGAAGTCTCTAAAAATCTCGTGAATTTCCTCTTTTTGACGTGGTTTTAACCTGCCACGTGTACGAGAATTTCGTGTATATGAAAAACCTTCTTTTTATGTGAAATCATGAGACGAAGATTAAGTGTGGTAATGGATATTTCACGTTCCAATTTAGTAGTGTCTCATCAACTTGTACATTTAATTGTCTACACCCTCTTGTACTCGTGCGTAACTTCAATTACAATTCTTACAGAAGTGCTTTCAGTAGGAGTCGGTTAAAAAAATATAACATTTATTGTTATGTTGCTTTGATGAGCAAGTTTGTTTGTATGTGTATATTTAAGCATCAACAGTTACATATTATGTAGTGTAAGGAACAGTGATACGAACTGAACTCCATTCACGGTAAATGCTGTCAGCAGCGTTCAGATGTTCTGAAATATTTGTTAAGGTGTGTGTGGACAATCTGTCGCGGCGGGCAAGAGGGAGGGGGATAGGGGGTCAGGAGGTAACTGTGTTCAGACGTCCATCGAGGTGTTACGAGGATCTGTACGAACGGCTGATCAGGTTTTAGTCGTTTCCGATATAGACATGCTATGGTGTGTTACTCGTGTCTATGCATACTTCACGCTGCAACGCATGGCCACTTGCGGTAAAGTGCAACGCAAATGGGCATATACTGTTAAGCAAATACCGTGTGTGTAAACCCACAGGAACGCACTGTACGGTGAAACCACACGCATATACTGTGCCGTTAAATCAAATGTACATCCTGCACCTTGAAACGCAGGGGCAAATATTGTAGCTGTAGGCGGTGTAACGCATAGACACATGTATACTGTATTGCGAGACACATACGCATATAATGTGCTGTGAAACAAATGTGTACAGTCTCTCAATTAATCCTCATAACCTCACGCTATATGGTGAAAGGCACGCGCGTATGAAGTGCGACGAAAACGCATTTGCACATACTGTAGGATGAAAAGCAAACGCACATTACGTGCGGTGAAACTTTTCTGCACATGTTGTACAGTGAAGCATGTTCCGTGCGGTGAAACTTCTCTGCACATGCTATACAGTGAAGCACATATTTACATATTGTATGGTGTTACATACGGCTACACAGATATCCTGTTTCAGATTCGTGTAAACTGTATTTGTGCAGCAACAGGATTTAGAGTTACGTGTGTCCACACACACACTCTCACATGGGTTATTATCTATATAATTTACACCTGTATATCAACCAAGTTATTTATGTGTATTGTAATACCCGAAATGTGTTATTGGGTGTGTACCTGTGCAGAACATCTATATGTACGTATTTTTATGTACAGAAATATGTAACTGTTACTGATCAGCTTTGGTTCCTCAAGTAGAAAATATTACAAGTTACAAAGTGTCTGTACTTAAGTCTTGTCATCGGATATGATTTAGAGGCTACGTCCTCTCAAGTCAGGTGGGTAACATCATGTGTGAGAGGACTACGTGTTCCTAAAGAGAAGTTGTAACGGCTCGCCTTACATGGCAGCATAGGACCTCCCCCCCCCCCACAAAAAAAATAGGAAAAATAAAAATCCCAAACTTCAATGGTTTAAAAATAACCCAGATTTACTGCTCCATAAATTTACATCAGTTTAAGGCAGGGTAATTTTATCGTTCTCTCTTAGGATCTTCATAATGGGAGAATTATTTACTTGTGAGCGATGTCACGTCAACCCGAACACAAGCAGAGGGCATCTTCCGCATAAATATGCCGTCCTCGGTTAATGGCTGTTGACTACATAGACACAACTGGGTTTTCGGTTTCCTCTTAAAGACTTTTTTTTTCATCGTAACCTATGATTTTTTTTTTCTTTTCTTTTTTGGCTTCGAACAAAGCTCACGCTGGATATTATGGAGTATGATTCTAAAATTGCCCGATATTTAACTACGACAAAGGCGTTTGAAATTCCAGCCGAAAATAATCCCTCGTGCCATTTGAAAGACGCTGAAATGATCCATCTAATGCCCTCATAACACGTATTATGCTAGTCGGCTTCAGTTCTTTTTGGTCGTTGATTAATAGTTGTCCTTGTACACACAAACAGCCTCATGTCAAAAAAATATGAAGTAGTGTATACTGTATACTCTGACACCAGTAAATCATGACAGCTTTAGAGTTGCATTCTCATGCCTACATTCACCGTTTTCATTACCTGAATGGCCGAATTCAAAAGCCAACATAATCGACTCAATTTATTATAGGTTCGTGAAACATGACTCACCCAGAGCCCTGAAATATAAAATGAAATGCCCCATTTTGTAGAATAGTGTTAGTTTCGTTTAAAAATTTTGTATGTTTGTATATTTATATATTGTCTCCATGAATAACGGAAAACGATCTGTTACACACTGTAAATCAAACCCAATCTAACATAAGTGATTTCAGGTTCAGTGTTCATATTTGAAGTCTTATAGTGTCAACCAAGCAAGCGATTAACAAATTGGTCTACGCATCAAGCAACGAAGCAAGCAAGCAACCAGTCAGTTGGTATATCATTAATAACATCGACCCATTAACTAAATAACCTACCAACCAATAACGAAGTAAATCTATTAATCATTCTAACACCAGTATTCGGAGTATTTTCTCTTCTCATTATTTGTCTTAAAATAATTAAGAAAAATGTGCTTAGGTAATGAAATACCTCGGTTAAAAGATATATACAACTTCATGTATGCAACTGTTTGAATACTACTATACATAAATTTCTGCTTACTTACTACATGTTATAGAATCGCCGAATGTATAGCCGTGTTGTAGGCCTATAAGTGAAACATATGGGGCCAAGGGTAGGGACCTGGAGATATGCACGTGTATATAAATAGTATGAGGTGAGCGAAAGCTCATGCGTAAGTCGATAAGTCACGAAAATCCAAGTAATGAGGGTTACATGACTGTGCAGCCTATTAGCGAAGAATAAACGACACTTTGTGTGCATCTGTTTGGGCAGTGTGATGGAATTCACGGATAAAGCCGAGCATTCACGGATCAGCCCGATTATTGACGGATTAACCCGAGCCGCCCCCAGTGGTCTTCGTCGTCAATGGTTATGACAGGAAGGGATAGTTCCATATGAGCCTGTTCTTATCTCGTTCAAATATCCATATGCTCTAGCGGTTAAGTGAGATTTTACTTTTATACACAGGCTCCAGATCGGCACGTTTCTGACAAATATTTGCAGATTATGTTGTTCTTTCAAAAAATAAAAGAATGTGTTTTGGAGGGAAGGTTCGAGAGCATCTCCTGTGACAAGTGCTCGCGCTAGGACGACAGCACGGCAGTCTTCGAAACGCTTCGCGCCAAGCCTTTAAGAACAAAGAACTCTGCAAAGTGTGTGTGAGGTATTTTTTTCTCTCTATCAATAACGAGAGTTATGTGACGTATTATATATCGTTTACTGAGAGCGGCTATTCATGTCAACGTTAGTTGTAACACGTGGAATGTTATATAGGTGTTGCGCTATTGACATAAGGTAAGTCATAAAAGCGATACGCCTGGAGTTTCTCGAATCGTCCCATTATACCTGTTATTAAATAAACATACTGAGCAAACCGAACCAAAAGGAAATGTCCCATCCTGTAAGTATATACGTACACCGCATCTATCTTTAGATATACAAACGTATTTGTATCAAGAATATTACATCTGTGAACAATTTAATGAAAAAAGGATAATTTTCCGACGACATTTAGCATCTTACTGCAATGAACCACTATACTTAAACTCAAACAGTCTAGTTTTGTAACTTGGCGTAGTGATAGCTTCAATCTATAAGACATTGATATGTTATATATTTTGATGCACAGTAGCATTCAGGTGGAATTACTGGAATACTATAATGATTTAATCGTGTATGTATATTTCTCAGTCCACAGGACGTCGTGTTGCATGCTCGCCGTAATTGATATGAGCTGACTACGTTGCGCCTACATACAGGCCTATAGCCGCACAGCGATTATTTTCGAACATTTGATGCCGTTGACACTCCTTGACCCGTAAATATAACACCCATATAGACATATTTCCTTACAGCCAATTATATTTAAGAAAGGGACAAGTTCAAATATTCTGTAATTTTACCTTGGCCGAAAACGAGGCGTGGTCACGTGGTTACGGATGGATATCAAGGGGTCTTTTGTCACCGGCATTCTTTAGATCACGCACATGACAAAGGCACATATAATTGTCATTCCATCGCTAGGAATTTGTCATAAGTTTAACAATTGAGATTTCCCTGGCATAGCTAATCTATTTATGTCAACAATAAACTACAAAGTAAAAGTTATATCTTAGCGTCGACAAGAGAAGCTGGATAAAGCAGCGAGCGGCGTGTCTGATCTCTATGTCAGCGCCCGCGTGTCCTTTTAGTATCTGACAGCTTTTAATGGCGAGGAGCACAGTCGCGAATAAAGATTCACTTATCGTACTTAGACGTTATCATTTTTGTCTTTTATGTCCATTCGATGGCCTCTCTTTTTCTACGCCATCTTGTGTAAGTATATATCATGTGTGGTAGAATAATTTGGTATAAAACATTGAGGATTTTCTTTTGAAGTTCAGACGTATATAGCTGTGCCATTAGAAAACCTCTAAAAAGGCTATTCGCCATGACCACCCATTTTTTTAAAAATCAAATACTCCTGATACAAACATATTTGTATCAAGAACATTACATCTGTGAACAATTTGATGAAAAAGGATAATTTTCCGACGACATTTAGCATCTTACAATCTCGTGCAATCTTCTGTTCCTGAACTGTTTCATGGGTTGACGCCTTTCGCAAAGTAGACAAATCGTGAGTTTTGGCATTTATAGGAAAGTAAATGAACACGTGCACGTTTTTGAAAAACTTTCTGAAAGAATGAAAAAGAAATATGGAGTAACTCACAGGGCTTACGTTAGCGACATATATACTCTCTTTAAGTAACCTGTGTAAACAATCAAAGACAGATTACATCAAAATTATCAAACAAGCCAGTGCATGTAACAGATGTACTTTGAGATAAAGGAGAGAAAAGTGGTATTGACTTAAAATTACACAAACAATAAACAACTGATTAAGGAATAAATTAATCTTAAGGAACATGCCTCAATGGCATCGAAGAACTAGAACAGAACATCTCATCCATTCGTATATTATAATAAAATAATCTATAATCCCCTTAACACCAAAACAGAAGTGAAATCCCATTGCAAATTTCATTATTAACTCTAAGTGGATTTGTGGAGAAAAACTGAGCAAAAACTAAGTAAATTGACAAAGGTTTGTGGCTTACAACTGGCAATCAAGCTTGCTCCACACGTAAAACTGCAAATTCTGGAGTATCCATGGCCTTAAAATCAATGAAATAAATCAAACAGATATATACTTAAATTAGGTGACGCATTAAGCCATTCTATCACACCACGCGTTGCTTAGATTCACGTATGAATGTAACAATCTACATCTGAGACACACAGACAGCCCGGCAGACAAACAGACACGTAGACTTGCAGACTGAAAAACATCCAGCCCAGCAAATCGGCAGACTTACAGACCAACAGAGAGGCAGTCCGGCAGATTGGCATACACGCAGAATGGCAGACATACAGATCAAAGAGCATGCATGAAGACTTGTAGACTTACAGACTTACAGACCGACAGACGCCCTCGCCGGCGAATGGGCACACTCACAGAATGGTAGACAAGCAAACAGGCGAACTGACAGACTCTCAGACCGACAGACAAAAACACACACAGACCGATAGACGTGCAGACTGGCGGACTGATAACCCACACCAGCAAATCGACAGACTCTCAGACCAGCAGACGGACAGACAGGTAGATTTACAGACTGGCGGACTGATAGTACACACCAGCAAATCAACAGACTCTCAGACTAGCAGACACGCAGACAGACAAGCGTGCAGACAGGCAAATCTGAAGTGGCATGTGAGTTGCATAACAAGGATATATATTTTGGACCGTATACTACCGGTGCAGACACAAAAAGTGTATTATTCTGCTTCGATGTGTACACCGAAAACTGACATGAATATAGATAGCTATTTTCTGGGATTTGCAAATATTTCTTAAAATATAATGCGAATATAGCATGCACTCTACAAAATATTCACTGTATATATTTTCTTAAAAAACCTGGTGTGTGTCTATGATAGAGCGAATAAACTGTTAAAATCTGTTTTATACCAAAGCCAGAAAACTTCTAAATCTATGTGATACCCGTTTGTTTTATGAAAACCTTCGAAACCCAAACCGAGAATATCTGATGGAGAACTGAGAAAGAGCCTAGACGCCACTGGTTATTCTTAAGCAAAAGACATTATATTAGTTGTGCATGACTTGATAGTTTGTGAAAGAAATAAATTTGAAAAAAAAAAACACGGCAAAAGATTGGAGTTATCTCTGTATGTGTTGGATATTTTCCTTTTTCTCTCAGTATTCCGAAGTTAGGGCCGAAATTGTCCACGAGATAGGGACCCGACACGCAATTAACATTAACTGAGATTTAATAGATCTGTAAGCGCCAGCCACTGTGACGAGCAAAACCCCTCCTAAATTCGCCAACTAGTTTTTAATCCCACCAGCTATGCCTCTAAGATGGTTGGTTATTGAGAATTCATTTCTTCCTAAGAGGAGCATCTTATTTACATGAAACATGGACAGAAAAAACAGCCGTTCGAATAGCACGTGAATCAGGGGATTTGGTCTTTCCGGAAAATTATAAATCCCGGATTTAACTACACCAATTATTATCCCATTATAAAATACGACATCGGACTGTGGAGCAAAAATGGGCTCCAATGATTTTGTGCGAACACTTGAATGCGCCCTCGACCTCACAAAAGATGTATTTAATCTGAGAATGGCGAGGAAAATTCGAAGACGATCGAAATTCAGGATTTAAACAAAGTCCTATTATCATCGAGAACTCACCATTAAACGCACATTTATCACGTCTTTATCTCTTTTAATCTTTGTTGTTAAAATTCTTTCTCGTCTGCAGGGGAAAGAAACATTTAGCATGACTTCATTAGACATAAAAATGGTGTAGAGTTTACCGATGATCTCTTGACAAAAGGGTATGGGCCCAAAAATATTATTTAGTGCAATCACTTGGTCGATTTTGGTTTTAATTAAACAGCTGTATCGTTTATTCGAACATTTTTCCCGAAAAAAAAATGTAGAGATTTGCAGAAGAAAATTAAAAAATCCAGAGTACCCTAATTTAAAATGAGTTGCTGGATTCTTTGGATTTGACTATGCATTCAATCTGTCTGTTCTCTGTCTTATCTATATCAATTTGTCATTGGGCAGGTGAGTAAATAAGTATAGGATATAGCAGAATTGTTTCATGTAATGTCTGGTCTTCGTTTGAAGTCGGTCTTGGCTTCTTGTGATCTCTCGGTGCGCCTCAGCCTAAGGCAAATTACAAATGTTTGACCGTTTTACGGTTTGTCCGTGAATTTCTTACAACGCCGCTAAAACAGTGGCAGGTTTTATAACGGTGTTATATACCTCTCCGTAGATTTCAAAGGTAATTTATTTCATACGTCAAAAGAATATTTTGACTCTCCATCTTGATGCAGGTATACACGTCTCAAACGCTAAGAGGGACTGGAATAGACAAAAATTTCAGACTGAGTATAATTTCGTGTAACTTGTCATCACGTGACATGTTCCTGTCAGCGGAGATTCATTTCGACAGATTAAAGGCCAGACAATGGAACGCAGATATTCTTTGTTTAAATTACTTCGCTCCATACATCATCACATCAAGCCTGCATTTGACACGTTATGCGCATCATGGGAAATAACGGGTTTTTAAGGCAAGGGATACCTCTATTGACTCGTACATTTCCACTGATGGCTTGCTGTACAACTTACTCCCCGGTCTCTTCACAACACAAGTCGCAATAATACGGTGATACAGCGAGATGACATAACACATATCGGGCTAGAACACAGGATAGGCAATGGTCAGGAGTCCGCACTTTTGAAACACAAATGTTCAAATGTCACCATTTCGTTTGTGTTAAGATTACATATTGCATTTAATGTAATGAAATATCAGTGCCATGATTATGTGCTATAACATTAAATGTAATGAAATATCAGTCCGATCATTATACACTCTATTAAATGCTGTGAAAGATCAGTGGCAGCATCTTCAAATTCTACGCTGTGTAGTGATTATTTGCAGGTTTTAACACAATGTTCAGTTACAAGAATCTGTTATGAATGGGTTAATTTTTCATAAGAATGTGTTAAGTTACAGTATGTTCTGATCATCTTGTAAATGTTAAATTACTAACATCTTGGAAAGTGTAAACTCCACATTGTAAATGCTTCCCATTCTGCTTCACCTCCAAACTCATTGAGTCAGTTTTAACATAAGTGACAGAAGATGATTCAGTCTAATTTACAGATGTTGACATAAGAACAACTATTGTACGTAATTGTAATACCAATGTCAAATTTAAGTAAAATGTGGACCAAGGTTCATAATGTATGTCATTCTGGGCAGGAGTGGGTCCAGTTGCCTGGATGGGTTTTTCTGACACTGTTGTGAATGCGCTAGATAGCTTTGATGTCAGAGGTTCCTTGACTATGACAACTGTATTTTCAACACACCGCATACAATATCACGAATACTTGATGGAAGGGCTCCACCTATAGTTTGTTACACAGCGTTGATTTACCCATGTAATATTTAATGGTCCGTCTCCAGTATTTTGTCTCTTTGTCTTGAGCAGAGCATTAGTTTGTGTTAGTTCGTTTAAAGGCAGGAGTGGGTCGCTATCAGATGGCCAAGGGGTTTGCTTCATTGATTCGTACACTAAGGGTACAGGGTCGGACCCAGCCATGGTCGGGGAGTTTTCGTGATTTCCTTTCGCCCCAGTTGTTTTCGGGGATTTGGAAAGTCGTCCACAGCATTCGTTAAGTGACATCATGTGATTTTATCATGAAGTTCGTAGAATATAAGTTACTCAGTTTAATTCGACAAAGCGGCCTACGTGAACGAAGGAGTAAGCGTGCTAGCTCAGCGTCCTGACCCAGGAGCCTCTCACCAATCCGGTCACTGTGAGTTCAAGTCCAGCTCAGACTGTATTCCTCTCCGCCCCAACGTGAGAAAGTTCGCTAGCAAGATGCGGGTGTTCGTGGGTTTGCCCCAGGATCTGCTCGGTTTCCTCCCACCATAATGCTGAACGCCGTCGTATAAGTGGAATATTCTTAAGAACGGTGTAAAACATCAATCGAATACATAAATAAAATAATTCGCCAAAAATAAAAATGTGCGTCTTATGATGGTCTTATTGATCGTCAGTCATTTGCGAAGGTTCAGCGATTTACTGTGGCTAGTTTTCTCCATCTATGAAACTTGTAACTGTCCTATATGAGAATGAGCCTTTTGCGAAATTTAGACACAATAACTACAAAAGTGTTCATATCCGTAAGTGGCTGTTTCCTTTGTCAAAGAAGAAATGCCGTACATCATAATGTTCCAAGACATGTTTACCATCATTTTGGTTTTACACAATAAGGTGATTATTAAAATGAGAAAGACAATAATTTCCACGGACACCAAAAGAGAGATTCATTTCCAAAGTTATGAGACCTCTGGAAATCTAGTAATCCCGGGTAAGCCCCTGGGTATCTAAACATACATCTCTCGTGGGAATCATGGCGAAGCCATTGTTACCTATGCATACAACCTTGTGGTAATCGTGCAGGGATAAACCACAGCGACTGATGAAGGCAGTCTTGTGAGAATCATACATAAACTTCTGAGAACAGTGGGAGGAACTTTGTAAGAATCATGAATAAACCTCCGGTATCTGTGCAAAGAACCTTGTGAGAGTCATGAATAAAGCTCTGGGATCTGTGTAAAGAGCCTTGTGGGAATCATCGATAAACCTCTGGGATCTGTGCCAAGAATCTTGTTGGAATCACTGATAAACCTCTGGGATTTGTGCCAAGAACCTTGTGAGACACATGGACAAACCTCTGGAATCTGTGCAAAGAAACTTGTGGGAATCGTGAATAAACCTTTGGGTCTATCAGGAAATTCTTGTGAGAATCATGAATGAACCTTTGGGTTTGTGTGAATATTCTTGTAAGAACCATGAAGAAACCTCTAGGCCTATGCGAAAATTCTTGTGAGAATCATGGATAAACCTCTGAGATCTGTGCGAAGATCCTTGTGGGAATCGCGGACAAACCTTTGGGCGTATGCGAAAATTCTTGTGAGAATCATGAATGAACCTCTAGGTTTGTGTGGATATTCATGTGAGAACCATCAAAAAACCTCTGGGCTTATGTGAAGATCCTATTAAGAAATCTTGTTCATAAGCGTTGTGATTACCGTGTGACCTCTTGTACATAGGTTGGAAAACCGACATGCGTGCATGGGCAACTCAAGTAAAGATGACTGCTACAAGGAAGGTGAAAATGGCAACTTACGCTTTGCCTGCACTACCTGATAATGCATGTATGCCCACTGATAAACTATTTTATATTTCCTGATTGGAGATTGCGAAAGCGTGTATTATGATACTAAAGACGTTATATTTTGGGCCTACTGACAAGAAACGCCACCCAAAGAGTAAATGTATAAAGTTTTATTTATTTATTTATTTGATTGGTCTTTTACGTCGCTCTCAATAATATTTCACTTATACGACGGCGGTCAGCATTATGTGGGAGGAAACTAGCAGCGCCCGGGGGAAACCCATAAAGTTTTAAATCTGCATGAGTACGTCGCAGAATACACATGTATGGCTGGCCGGTTGTATGTGGTGTCGTATGCTACCTGTGACAGGAGTGGCAGTGGTATTTATATATGCAGTTTTCGTTGTTCGTTTGGGTGATAGGATTACGGCGATCCGATCAAGCACCATGACTTTTTGTTCTCTATACACCATATTAGAAATATTATAGAAATATGCGGAAAACTTCAGTTCTGCCTCTGGCGTGAAAAAGAAACAATACTCGGACATTTGCTATTATAACCGGGAAAGGGGAAATGATTGGGACTTTTGAGACGTGGACAACAAAATTTTCTGTTTACAACAGCAGCCAAAACACAAAAAGAAGAAAAGCGTTCGGGTGCGTTCGTTGTAAGACAAGAGCCATTAGTTTCCGGTTTGTAAAGATCAAACTCACAAAGTATGAATAAAATTATAAGAACATTTCTAAGTTTGGGAACTATCTGTATCTGGCCATGCAACTGAGCAAATATTTGACCGAAAGGCATAAAATACTGCAAGGCGGGTTTGTCCGTTCAAAGTGCCTTTTTGGTGAGGGAAAATCAAATGTCCAGATGTTGAGAATATTTCTAAACTAACCAATAAGCAATGGTGAACCGATCACCTTCCAAATGTATCAGTTCACATGTATAATTATCACAACGAGAATTTGGGCTCAAATGTTCCACAAGGATAGTAAGTTGTGTTATTCCATAAGGCACCGAACGTGAATGCTCGTGGGGGCTGTGTGGAGAATTCGCTATAGAATTGCCAATAAACAGTTCCATGGAATTGGTGTAATAACCGTCGGCCAGCTTGGAGGTATTTGTCCCGCTCACTAAACACGTACTTGTGTTAAATATAGCACCGCAGACTAATATCCTCGTGTTTGAATTAGCCGGCTATCTTTATGTATTTTCATTAGATAAAATGTGGAAGGAAGATGTATGTGGGAACATTAATTTGCCGTCTGTTCGTTAACTCCATGTCCCTGCCCACAATAAGTCGGCTATCAGACTAACTGACGTTGACCCAGTGAATGGCGGACAAAGCGCGCAAGTTCTGACGCGCCACAACATGATTGAGGGGAAATATTCGCCCATTGTATGCGCGCTTGTACTAATAGTGTCTGGTATTAAGGCCTTACAAATCGCCATGGAAGCGTTTATAGCGGGGTCCTAGCCCGGCGTTAACCCGGCTCCTGTTAAGGATTTGATATGACAGCCATAAGCAATGTGCCACTTCCCCTTGTGGCCAATCCGTCACAATTGTTAGTGTAATATCAAATATTGAAAGCTATATTCATGGCGGGTCGGCTCTTTGAGGCTTGAGACCTCGTCAGACTGTTATTCAATCTCGCAAGACAGCCTCTTTGAGAACGATTCCATACACAAATGGCCCAGCGCTAGATTTATGGCAATTTTAGGAAGGGTTTCGATTTTGACGGGCGAGTACTTGTCGGTTTAGCTCTCAGACTGCAGTCAATACACCTCATCTGATAGGGTCTTATATACGACACTATGCTCTGTAAAATCCATATTTCTTATAAAGGACAAGCGTGTAGAGATCGTCCAGCGAACATTAACTAAGGAGAATGGATTGTCAGAGTCTCGGAAGTAGGGCTTGTCTCGCGGCGTCTCGTAGGCATTCGAGACCATCTCGATCGTCATTTCAGATGGATGGTTTCTTCATGTTTCTTGAGTTATTGTCTGGATTCTGTCTGAGGGAACATTTATTTTAGCCGGACGTTGATAAACCACGGTAAACTTTACACCAACTTCACTTTTATGAGACAAACAGACAGCCAGTCGCAAAACTAATGGTGTGGAACCAAAAGGCTATTCTCGTGTTACGTCTAAACTGTCACTGTAAAGACTTGGCTTATGAAAAGTTATCCCTGTACTGTTATTCCAAGTAGTTCTGCTTCTCGGTGCACTTAAGTACGTCCGACTATGGCGATTCTTTGGAAAAACAAATCTCTGTATTTTGTTTATGGATTCAATAACAGAGTTTCGGTGTAACGCTTCATCTAACAGCTCATTATTTACGATATGATACTGTCAGATTTATCTATTAGTATTTGTGTATCTTTGTAAGATCAAGGTACATGTCTTAAAATTGGTCAGTATCCATGCATGATGTCAGAGATTGTGCAAGATACACATATCCGTTCTTAGGTAGACTTGTAAATTTTGTCTATATAAATGTAAAAGTACTATATTATGGTATATATGTAAAGACTTCATCGGCATCACTTTATCCAGGTTTTCTATTGTATTCCCCAATTATACATTAAATGTCGTCACCGTCATCGTGATGGCAGTTTTCAGACGACTGATACGATTAAAGCGATTGGTTCGTCTGTGCTGAAACAAAACCATTATAAGATTACCTCCCGTAATACACACTTTACCACAGAACAGGCGGTGAACAAGTTCGGCGAACGCTCGGTCATTCTTCAGTACAATATAGAACATGATTTGGACTCTATTCGGTGGCTATTTGTTCAGAGATTGGACCTTATACCCGTCAGACAACGGGCTCTAGGGACAATTATTTACGAACGGTCATGCAGGATCGGTAACTGGATGGCTCCGGGTGTAGTCAGCGAAAGAATTGGCGATTGACCCCTCTGTTAGTGATGATATTAGACGAATATTCGTGCTGGAGGAAACTGACTGCGATATGGAACTGAATTAAATCCTCCTCGGCAAATGCGTCTGAATAAATCTGGGGATATTTTCTTTCGGTACAATTAGCGGGTATGGGAACAGAGCGCAAATCTCGGCCTACCAATTATCGAGGTAATAAGCATATCTGACGTCTAGGCCGGTGGCAATCAGCACCAAGGGAGAAATATTAGGAATTATGACAGGTCAGATCTTAAGGGAGCACATCTCTAATTCAGCGCACGATTTATGAGCAGAAATATCTCGAATCGCCTCGCGTGATGACATAGGAAAACGAGAAAACGCACGCAAAGATACCCATTTGCGGGTCAGCACGGTGTTTTCCGGGGGTCTGGAGCCGTGTGTGCCTCTTGCTAAATGAGGCTCGGTGGTGCACCCAGTCATACTTAATATCACTTAATAACTTTTCTCAATCAGCAATATTATTCCTGGCCACACACGAACTTCACTCTCCATGGGTCCCTTAAGCCCTTTTAGGCTTCGACTCCACTCAAATGAGAATGAGATTCCTTTCGGGGGATTTTTATATTTAGCAGATTGTCTGAAACCTTGGCGTCCCCAAAGCGACAGAAGTCAGAATTATGTATTTCTCGCCTCGCATAACGATAGCCCCCTAAAGACACTGCGTAGTTTTAACTCTCACATACGGGATTTTTCTTTGGGTGTCCCTCATGGCGTGTTACTCGCGTCTTGGAAATGTAACGTTCTTGAACAAAATGACCATTTCCCAGTGGAAGGAACTTTGACCCTCAGTAATGGTTGGGGTCAAAACGTTTAGCTTCACTTCCGGATCAGCGATTGGCCAATTACTGACTGCTCTGGTGTAAAAAGCCTGAACTCTGATCATTAAATACAGTTTACAGAAAGCAGACACATTTCTTGGCGTTCAACTTTTTATTTTGTTCACTGTCCCCTTGATTTAATGTGAACATAAAGACTATTATTTAACTCTACTTTTCATTCGTTTTGCTTCTATCGTATCGTTTTACAAGGATTGAATTTAACGTAATATTTTCCCTATATTTGTCAAATCATGCAGGAGTGAACAAGTGGCTACACAGCTATGATCCGAAAAGCATTTGGCGGGGAAGGTTCCCCATTGTTTGTCAGAATAGAAACTTACGCATTAATTACAACCGGCTACTCGTATCTTGTTGCAAAAGCATGTAGTGGGTATGAGATAAGCGGGAGAAACTGTTTGTCATGAGAATGACATGCAGTGTATATGGTGAAGCTCACCTCGTTGACATATGGATAAAAGATACTATTGTAAAGACACATGTACAACTTCCAGCCTAGGTAAGGTGAGAGAGCCTTCCTCTGCGATCATGCACAAATGTTTTCCGAAATACGCTTACGTACCCAATGATTGTCCTCCCTAAAGAGGAAACCTTGCGAAGTCTCAATGGAAACATTTTTAGTAATTTGGTTTTGAAACGATGAGCGTGACAGTTATACAATGTACACATGTATATATACCGGATCAATGCCGGATACGAAAGGAAATTAGAAAAAATTCAACCGATCTTTAACACAGCACGGTCCTCCTGTCTTATGTGTGTACAGGCTCTTTCACCCAGATTTTTACGAAACTAGTCCTGTTCTTACATGTTCTTAAGCCACGTTCACACTAGGCACTGAAAACGGTCCGGGGCGGTAACGATTTTGTAGCAAAATGGTATAGTAGTGAAAGGTAGAACCGTTCAGAAACACCGAAACCGAATTCGTGTCGGGACACGGATTCGGACAGATGGCTTGCGCTTTCTCCGGTCCGGGGAGAAAAATCGTGACAGATTTTGACTATTAACCATTCAACATCGTTCAACATTTAAACATGGCGGCAAGTACAGATCGCGCTGAATTGCTGATTCATGAAGTGAGAAGGGGTAAACTGTAGTTTGATCTATGAAAATTCAATTACAGAGATGTACCGTAAGAAAAAAGATGGATGTGTGGAGAGCGATCGGCCAGCATGTCGGACATGAAACCGTAACTTGATTACATGTATTGCATTTGGCGGGTTAGCTACTTTGTCTCACATCGAAAACTGGTCACTGTATAACCTAGTCATTGCGCTAATTCTTGTCAACTCCAAAACAAAAGCAACAACACACGGGGTAATATCTTCGTGAATTTCTTATTACAACTTGATTTCTAATGGTATTATCTGATGATTCATTGCTAAACTCCGTACTCCGAGTTTCCAGTGTGTGAATGCAGCCCTCCGAGAACTTTATCACTCCCGAATTCGGTTCGGGCCCTGCACATATTTCCGTGTTTAGTGTGAACGTAGCTTTAATGGGAAAAACCCCAGAAAAGTGACGTTATGAGTAGAACAACCATTAAAAACCATACCTGAAAATATTTTAATGATTTTTAAAGAATATTATTTCACCAAATTAAATGCAGTCCAATGTTGTGATTCTACGGTGGATTTCATGAACCATGTTTTTGTAGTTAATACGTTAACTGCTAAACTCTAACCCATTTACATAAACACCCCTACGCACGAATTTCATTTAAATTACAAATATGTAAAATAAGAACTATACCCAGAATTCGTTTGATACATTATTATAACGGTAAACTATCTGTCTTTTTCATGAAAATGGAGCGTGAAGTTACGGTTAGAGCATGTAACCGACTCGTGGTCTGTTTCGACCCCTCATCTATCTTCATGTCCCTTAGGCGGGAAATGTGTCATTCTTCAAAACTCATGTAGCTCCGACATATCAAATGAGTAATTGAAGCCGGTTGGTAAATTATTGGAGAGAAGGGTACTAATTTTGGTGGTTTTTGCTTGCTGTGGTCTCCCACCGAGGGAGCAGGCCACACTAATCGATAAGAGGTAAACACTGTGCCCTAAAGGCCGACCCACTGTTTTTCCATACCATACACGGAGAAGGTGGTCTGTGATTGATCGACAGACTGGACCCCAAACTCCTCTATAATTCCAACTTTTTTCTCGCCATCATCACGCGGCCAACAGATCAGAATGTCGGTGTCTTTGGCGAAGACCTCTAGTTCGTCCTGAGTAGTCGGGGACAAAAGTGGGACGCGCCTCTTACTAACCCTCAGACAAAGGCGGATGGGAAACGTTTGTTTGGAAATTTGGCATGGGTTGACCCCCACGGGAAACCGCCATAAATATTTGGTGGAGAACACGGGTTGCTGGCCCCGCTTCTCCAATTTTCATCGGGCTAAAGTGCTTAGCGCAGTGTAGCTCACCAATGACATCTGCCCCGCGTTCAATTTACCGTCATATTATTGCTTTCTATTAGATCGTCTTATGATTTGCCAAGTGGCCCCGAATTATAAGAGAGCGTGACCTATGCACTGGGCACAGAAGTAATGGCGGGCCCCGTGTGCTAATGTCGACGTATCAATCACGAAATACCGTGACAAAGCCACGCGGGCTGAACCTATAGCACATCGATCGGCATCATGGCCAAGGTACCCAACACCACCATATTAACTGCGACCTGCTCAGTTCAATGATTCAAAACCCCGACCCCAAGTGACAAGGGATTTCGAAGGGATCTCACTACACTATCATTTCATACAAATTTCAAACCATTTTCTAAACGCCAAGACTAGAGTGTGGGGGAAAAAAGGACACAAGGAAGACACACGATCTGAGCTCTCTACCCCTTACATCATTTTAATACAAGTGAGAACGTTCTTGGGTCAGAGATTTCACTAAGATAGCTCGAGGTTGCCACTCAAATCCGGGAAACGGTTTTCAAAATTCACAGCAGAGGGAAACATAATCACTGGCGCATTGTTGGCGACTGTTATATGAGAGTTGGGGCAATTACACGCCTAGCCCGGTTGCCCGATTTCCTTTGGCAGTTGATAGACCTAGCGAATGAGAAGACATCGCTAACGACAGCGGCCAGCGAAATAAAAATAGGATGGCACGGCTATCATATAAAGATATTGATAGAAGTTCATCTGAAGACCCTTGCACGCGTGCAAGACCAGCTCATCAAGGTCGACAGATTTGATCTCGAAACTGTCATTAAAATCCAGACCACATAACACCAGGACGTATCGTATAGAAGGCTATCCCTCGATACCAAACGACTTCGAAGCTCATTTTTGTCCAATGAAAACGAAAATAAAGCTCAACTGCAGGATGGGGTGCAATTTCAGTTGTCGCTTTCCATGAAACTGATTCCCGTCTCACGATCCTTTGCACAGCGGTAGATTCGAAAATTGAGATAAAATAAAAATATTGGCCATTTAGAAAAACTGAAGAGCAACCAAGAATTAGGCGGAAATTGGGAAGAAACAAAAGAAGGCGGAAAAGAGACACAAAAGAAAAAGAAAAACGTTTCTTAGGTATATCAAGTCCGGAAAAAAGTTAGATTCCAGATGATTACTAGACATTTAATCAAGAAATTTGATAAATCGATATTTCTAAATTGCTTCTTGGGAAAGTAAATGCGTATGCTAATGACATTTTGCTTGAACGACAACTTGTAAAGCCGAGACAACCAAGAGAAGTCAGAGCAAAAATGTAAGGAATCGTATCCTTGTTAGCGAGATTAAATCTCGAAAACGATCAGTAAATATTTTAAAGTTTGCAACTATAAAAGCTTATCGCATGAATCATTTACACTTTTGGCGCTAGGAAAAGGCATAAAAAGAGTTTGAATATGTCACCAGAGTAAGTAGTTTAATAGAAAAATTAAATTGATGTTCTGATTTCTTCTGCCCATGCGTGCGCCAAAACTGACAGAAAGAAACACAGGAGAGTGAATGTGGTCAAGGTTGAACAGTCATAGCATTATTCTGCGCTGAAATTCTATTTTATAATTTAACTAGATTTGATGTTTTTCACTCAGCAAACTGATTCATCACAAGATTCATACAAGAATCCGACTATGAAAAACTTAAATAAGGTAAAATATCGCTGAGCACTTGGTTAAGTAACATCAGGTTGACGCGCTGTCAAATATAAGTTCCTATGGCAACACGTGCTGAGCATCCTTCTGTGCTTGCAAAGGCACAGAATGTGGTGTTCAGAGAAAAGCGGAAAAAAAGGTTTACAACGGTAAACAATCAAAGCTTTGTATGATTGGGTTGAATACGTGACGAAAGTCAACAAAGTCACACAAAATATCTTATAATCGAGGGAGAAATCATTGTAAGTATTGTGTGGTTAGGGACGATTAAATAAGAGAGATTTTGATGTGATTTATGCGTCGCTGGCGTCGCGGCCAATGATTGAAAAGCTTGATCACTTACAATAAAGGAAGCAAGGTGAGACGGGAAAAGTTCTATCTAGGTTTTCCTCATTTCCTTTCTCTTGGCTTTATGTCTCCCTCAAGATTAGATCGGCCTTGTGAGAGATACCAAGCGTCGACCACGCCACCTATAGTCCATTACAGAACAGCCGAAACCATCGTACCGATGTATGGTGAGTCGTTAGTCAGAGACCCCTGCGGACCAATCAAATCGCGACTTACAGCTGCACGTCAGGTGATACTCTTCTGTGATTGAAGGTAAAATAAATGGATGTCAGGATTGTGCTTTCCATGGTAACCACGCCTCTGAAAAAACATTGGATCATCGTAGGCTTGTAAAAACTCGTCCCAAGCTGCAGCATGCATGGGGGCATATATACTGTACATGACTTTATAGATTGAAGACATGGTGAAATGTATAGATGCCTCTCCACTGAACACCGGCACATAGCAGCCTCCCTGAATTCACACTTAATATTCAGTTTACAAGAGAATTCTGGAATCAGAAATCCGACTATACGAACCTTCTCTCTCTGCGCCACACCGTAAAATAGGAAATACATTTTGCAAAAACTATTGAATTCTGGTCTTAAAATGGAACGTATATTTACTACAAAATAACGAAATACATTTATATCTTCTCGTCAGAATTAATATCCAAGTAGCATTTCCCCGGAATTTCGTAAGAACTACTGATTTATGTTTTAAAAAAGGGACATATGCAGTTATTATTTTATTTTTAAATTCGAATGATTGAAACAGTGTTAAAAATGACATTAAATAAACAAGCAAAGAAATTTAAATAATTCCAAAAGTTAAAGGATTGTTAAGAATGCCAATTGGTTTTGGAAGTTACCTTTCAGTCTAATTCAGTTACAGAATTACACACTGTAGAAATACAATGTGTAGTTAACTGTAGTGCGAAAAGCTCAAGGAAGTGTTTTTAGACGCGATGAAGAATAAATTATATACTGCACGGCATGATGGGTGCATTCTGGAATTTGCACCATATACTGAGTACTAATATACAGAAAGGAGAGCTGTTATGAATTCATATCACTAATATTACACACAGAAAGTACAGAAAGCGATGGAAATGTCCAATATATTTCCCAAGACTTATGACAGTAGAATGTGGGGCACCTGTAATTAATTGGCTTACCGATCACTAGTTTCACTCTGATGAAATATCAAGTATAAGTAAACGAACTATAAAAAGAACACCTTTGTTTCGGTTGCCATGGCTATATTTGTATTTATTTTATTTCTTTGATTGGCGTTTTCCGCCGTTCTCAAGAATATTTCACTTATACGAGGGCGGCCAACGTTATCGTGGGAGGAAACCGGGCAAAGACAGGGGGAAGAGACAGATTTGTACATAAGTTGAGTTCAGTTACATGTCCAATTAGTTACAAACTGTCCTAATAGCTAGTATGCTATTGCATCCATTCCTCTGTTAGCAATAAACTGTGTCAAATTCCATCTATGACAGCAGATGGGTTTGACAGCAGAGGATATATGTTGGCATTACGTTATTAAGAGAATTTGAATACAGTACTTACCCTTTGCAGAGTTCCTAATCCTTTAACCCGATATATCAATGGGTTTTGCAAGAATTTCTTTTTTTTAAACAATTCCCTTAAACAATGTTATTTAAATTCTTTGGTACAAAATTCTCAGCAATTACGATATAATGAGATATTCGAAAATTATCATAAACCTTGAAACAAAGCACTCAAAACACATCACGAGGTAGAGTAAAGCGCTCAGCATCTTGAGTTAAAAAATGTTTTTATGAAAATTTAACTCTTTTGAAATTCCCTTAATCCATATAAATATAGTGATTTGCCCTCGTTAGGGTTATCAGCAATTGAGTTTTATAAAATTTTGTAAAATTACTAGAAATCTTGAAGCACAGTACTAAAAAGGCATCAAGGGGCGCAGCAAAGCGACATCTGTATTTTGAATTGAAAAAACATGACGCAGAAGCAAACCGGCAGAGAGGGATTTCTGTCTCTATATCAACTCGTCATTAAACTGTTATACCAGCCGGATCACTAATCACAAACGTCTTTGTGTTGGATACGAAAATAATGTAAAACGCGCACAAGTAATTACAGTTCAAATTTATTCCCCATTAATCGCCTTGTATTTTTGCGTGATCTTTTCACGCGCAGCCCTCCGAAGTTCCACGTGAGCGCGCGCCATGTTGGCTCTGGTTAATTCTGATATGACACTGGTTTATGTATAATAATCAATGAATGGGTCACGACCAGCTCCACTCTCCGTATGCACTAATAGCCTTGTCTTGTTCACCGCTTTCTTTTCTCATAGAACACGATATCTCCAGAGTCTGGCCTTTTCCATCTCGCTCTCTTAATCTGCAATAGCTCCCATTTCCTGGCCGTAAAACTCAATTTTTATCCCCCGCCAAAAGTTGGGAAATAGGGTTCCATTTTTCACCGCTCCCATGTCAGTTTATTTCCTGCGAGTCAACCAAGCGTCCACCACCAATCACTCCATTAAAATTCAGCCCGCATTAGCCCGAGGTCTGGGTCCCTTATAAATCATGACCAGTCTCGGGGTTAAGGGAGAAAGAGTTATCAAGACACCCCGTCAAATGTTACAATATCAAATCCCCCAGCGCCATCTTTAAAACATTTACCTCTCCCTGTACTCGCCAGCCAATGTCGAGAAATATTTGAAAATTAGTTCAGCACTTTGAATGGATATGAGGGGTTTTAGCTTGTCCATCTATAACGACATTTGCAGCAGTTCATTTAGACTCGTAGCCAGTTGGTATTTGATTCGGGCAAGAGTGGTCAGGAATGACCTTAATATCTACCCAGGCAGTTACATCCACAGTGATCAAACCCGTCGATATGTCAACGCATTACTACAGTCGCTTGCGCAGACAGAAAACAATCCGATCGCATTTCAACCCGCCAATTTTTCGGTTCCGTTGGCCACTCTCATTTTCGTGACACGGAAACGAAATAATTTCTCGCCGAAGCCCGTCCGCTGTGAGAAATATAATAGCCAGATATAGTCCAGCTGGGGGGAGAGGGGGACTATAACCTATCGACTTTGTATACGGTCAATTTGAAAGCTGAAAATTACCAATCAAGGTAAGCTAATGGACCTCCCGGTGAAAAGCAATCCAGTTAATCATTTTATAGCGGCTATTTTTATGGTTTATCTCGAACACTTCTTATTAGAATTAACTGAACGGTTTAATTGAAAGTAACTCCATATCACTGCTCTTTACATATACGTACACAGCACAATGTATAGAGCCTGGCTCGTGTTTGGACGAATCCCAAACATTAAACAGGATCGTATACAGTTTAAACGAACATCAATCGCGAAGAAACAAATAGGCCTGTTGACCATGTACTATAAAACCATGCCTGTCATCATCAGGTATGGAGTTCGTTAAGAAACAGACGATACACAACAAAGCCAGCGCTAACTGAATTCCAAGCTTAAGATATCTTCACAATGTTTACTTTATATTACATTGGCCCGTTTGGCTTAAGATAACATTCACATTGTTGCAAAAATTTCAATATCTATAGGGCTCAACAAGAAGCTCTAAAATTGCAATTTCAGTTATAACTTAAGTCTGTGGTTTCCTCCGCACACATTACCCCAATCATGACACATGCGGTCGATATATAAGTGGAGTGAGGGATCTCTGGTAAATTGTTTTCATGGACATACGTAAATTTTCACATTTCCTCTTAGACGGGAGTAGACGTTTGCTTAAAGCAGCAAATATACTTGGTGCTTTGTTAAAAATGTACCACAGGTAATAAGTGTATGCAGACTTTTGGTGGCGTTTGGTGGCGTTTGACGGGGGGGGGGGGGGCGGGGAAACTTATAAAAGAGGAAGCCATGCCAATGTTTACATTCTTGATTTCGCAGAACTCACTTATGATGAGGTTATTACATGAATCAATGAGTTCTGGTATCGCCTTTCCAGGCTGGAAAACGAAGAGATCTAAAGTAAACACATATAACACATGGTCATGAGACTGTCATTGATAGCCTAGAGGCTTTTCCTGTCTAAAGGAAAAAAATTCCAGCCATTGCATAAATATGTTAGATTGTGTACTGGCAAAACTATGAGCATATTATAAGCACAAATAACAACAAAAGTTAAGAAGGAAAGATCAGGTGTAAATGATGATCCCTTGTTATTCAGATTGCTTCAGTTCAGATCCTTAACCATTGGTGTAGGTGGGTTCTGATCCAACTCTATCATTTGACACGTGATGAGAGGGCTTCCCCTTCCCGTCCCTGAAATAATCTCGAAAATTATTTGTCACTAACTACCGACACAAAAATTATCGTCCTTCTCCGCTGTATGTCTCTTTGTCGGTAGGGCTTAGTTTTTAGTTTCTCAGCTTAACTTCAAACATTGTTCCCGTCATATGACAGCGGTGTCTGCTATTAGTAGTGCCAGTACCGGTATCTGTGAAGTGCTGCATCACTAAAACACCATGCCAAACACACCGGACACAATGCCCAAGGCGCTCACATTTTACGCTCACTAATACTCAAGATAAGCACCAGCTAAGTGAGGCACCATGCTGCAGTTCAAAATCTCCAACATGACCCTGCTCGTGACCAAACTCGCATTTCCAACCTATTCCATACATACAAACCGCAAAACCCTAACCAGCGAAGCTGTGTCAGTACCACCCAATCTTGGGTGCAGGCTATTAATCCAATCCACTCACATCTACAAGCCTACATCCACCATAACTGCCCCACATCCGCCCCATATCTACGTCAACGTAGGTCGCCGTCATCCCAGACCTTAATCCTAGATATTTCACAATTTACATACTTATCATTACCCTACAGCTAGCACACTTGCTTCTACGCCTGTCACCCCTCAGTCTTCAATTCTCATCAATCCTACCACCACTCGACTTACATCCTCATACTTTGCATAACCTACATTCATGCAACCGTTCAACTTATGTCGGCCTGACCCATCATCCTTCCAACTCCTACCGCTCAAATTTCATCCTTTCACGCTTCTTAGCCTGCTTGTACCACACCCTTCAAATTATCACACCCTCGCTGTAACCTGACGTACAGTCACCCTCAACATGCAGCCTTACCCCTTAACCTAGTTCTAAAGTTAACCCAACACTCCAGGTCTTCTGGGATCTTTGTGAGATCAAGGCTGAAATCCACCACAGACTTTACAGGATGTTCATCCTTGTATCCTGTTTTCGATATACATAGGATACACACACCATAAATGTCTACAATCTTTTGAATGGACCGCATGGTACCAAATCTTGGAATTTGGATTTAAGAGTGTTAAATGCTAAGTACTTAATTTCTTGTGACATAACTCCATGCAAGCTCTTTTATCAATAACGCCAATGTCTAGGATGGATAAAATTGACAAAAAGCCTGTTTGAAAAGGAGGAAAATCCTATACAAAGAATGAACAAAGTAACGCAAAGTCCAGATGAAGGTTGTTAATTTTGGTGGCTGGTCGCAATGCTATGTCTCATTACCCAACGACGGGCCCAAATTCTTAATCACACACAGACGCGATCGCGTGGTAATCACGCGTGGTGATTTACTCTACTGTAAATCATACACAAATAATGTGAAATTTTGCTTTTCAAAATGAAAAATCGCTTTTAATCTGCAATCAGCCTGAGGTTTATTCTATAAATCTGCCCCCAATTGAAATCATTTCTTCCGAGTCCAATCCCCTCGATCATCCACGGATTTCTCATGTAATACTCTTACAAAAGCATGAGGAAAAACCGACCCGATTCCCGCTACCATTGAGAAATGTTTTAAATTAGCTTCACAAAGGCTTTCATTTTGTTTTATCCGCGGGGGAAACTGGGTCTAGCTAGAGGATTTATTCCTGTTTTCAACAACAGGTTTGCTAGGAGACACCGCTCCTGGATGGGGTAATGAGTATATTGGCCAACCATTCGGCCTTGCTGATGCCCCTCTATAGTTTCCGTGGTTAAGACGCTACTATATGACACAAGCGTTGGCCCGGGGCCATTGCTATATTTCCTCTTCTCTTTGGATTCTAACAGCTTCTTACTTTCGTCTGATTAATCAATACACGAGTCTCTCAAATTATTTCATTTATCATTTGATTCATAGCGAAGCGCTTTCATAACCACTTCGTGCCTCTGTTGCCAATTGGGGTGCCATCTGCAAAACTTCGCTAAGGACTCATTTTTTTCTGGCAGGCTGTGTGAAGGATATGAGTTTAGATTTGATTAATGCACTCTGTAACGTGCTGTAACCCGTCCCAAATGTCGGCCTTAAACATGTCCCTTTCTACCTTATTATAACACTTTCCTCTTCGCAGTATAAAATGGTCAATTTCTCATAAAGTCGCTGTCGTATAACTAACATTTCTCCCCGGCGTTGGGGCACGTCTCAGTGGGATTGGGGACAGAAGAAATATCAAAGAAACCCCGAAGGTACTTCATAATTACAATGACCCAACGCGGTATCAGCCCGGGTCTGGGCTTGAAAGGCACTGCCATACAAGCAGTCTATTAACTTAAGTGAACGGAACCTTGTGGCATTCTTAATACATGAAAATTCGTGGCACAAAATAAGACAGAAAAAAAACCGAGAAGAAAGAAGAAAAAAGTAGGAAAATGGCCAGAAGTGTTCTCCAAAAATAACCAATTTCGTCTGGCGAATCAATTAAGCAAGCCTTACTTCTCTTTGAAAAAAATTCAAAACGCCTTGGAACGTAACGATTGAATAACTTTGTATCAAACCCTCTTGTTTTGGACACGTGACATACCGTATTTGTACATGCTGTTGTTTCCCTGCAAGATGTTCCTCCATTTGCTCACACTGTGTTAAAGACAGCTTCATAAATGTATTGTTTTAAACGAAGTGGAAAGGCATGCTTATGGGGGTAAGTGTTAAATTCCAGATAAATATTCTAATGTTGGGTAAAAATGTCGTGGTTTTACTGACTTATTAGGTGCTATTTTTGAACAATTGCGATTACAAAACCAATCAGCACATAAAGAAACATCGACAACTAATTAATGGATCAATAACTGAGTTAAAAATGAATCAGCCAATCAACCATTTAATGAATGAACGACTGGATCTGCATGTGAATCAATACGTGAATCAACTAGTTAACCAACCAATTAAGGACTCAAACAATGAGTCAACCAGTGAATCCGTCAATAAATGAACCAATGAGTGAATAGTCCAATGACCGAATCAGTCAATCAATCAGTCAATCAATCCATTTATTCATCCAGCCATTCAGCAATCCATCCATGTATTTATCATAAATCAACCATTCAGCATTCCTGCGAAACACAGGAAGTGGCAAGACGGTTCAGCTCAATAATGGTCGACATAGTTTGTGAAGCATTATAAGTTCAAATCACCAATATTCTTGGCGATGTTGTTTACTTTCCACTTCATCCGCTAAATTACATAACTTTAGGTCACTTTAACACCTTGAACGTTGCAAAGCAATGGCCAAAATCAGGGGAAAATGGTCACCCCTTATTATTAGTAATCATTCAGGTAATATTACCAGGAAAGACATTTTTTTACTGGATGGATTAAACAAAAGTGACTCAGCAGTTCATTGGTTACAAAAGAAATTCAATAACACTTTGTTAATGGTGAAATGAGATTAGAGGCCAATCCCCTGAAGGATGTACTGTATCTTGATGCCCGATTAAAACCGACTTTAAGATTTAAGAAAAAGGTAAATTAAAATGGCAGATCGGTGTAGTAGGTAGTCACAAGGCGTTTATAAGTGATGACATGTGCTTAACGCCTGTACGGCTGAGGTACTGCGTGGCTTGGGCTATAGCGACAAGAGAGATCTCCACGTCTTTACAGATATCTATAGAGAAATACAATATTATCCAACCCTGCGACCCGCCAATCATCCTCCAATACCGCCTCCTCAAAGCCGATAACGCTGGAAAATAGCCAAAAGAGCACTTGCCCCATTCGCCTCTTTTCTTCTTTGATTGCAGCCACGTGTAATTTCCACAGCAGTACAATAAAAACTGATATGGAGGGTTTAACGTTCGACTCAAAAGTTCTCAATGCTCGTCCTCAAATGAAATATTCAATTGGGAGTAATAGGGGAGGCCTATGGGACTATTTATGGGGGACTTACTGGGTCTTATTGAAGCCTTGGCGGAAAATACACATTTCTATAGGATTTCCTCGGGATATTCATACCATGAATGCAGGCGACATATGCTCTATTTCGAGAGAAAATCCTCTTTATACAGCAATCTGAGCGAGGCTCCGAGTCGAAATCTTTCAATATCTCCAAAGCAATAGGACCCTTAAGGAATAAAAATGGCGAGAGAGAAAGATCCTCTCTGCGGCACAAGGGGTGACTTCGACAAGCACCCCCTACATTCTTCATTTTCTAATGGCAATATTTTCAAACCAAATAGCTATTGTCTGCGGTACCAGTCGAGTATCTGTAACTGGCAATAGACGCCAGCCAATCGATTCCTCCAGGAGACAAACTTCTGATTCTACGTCAATAGAAATCTGACATAAGACACCATGGCAATTCCCCTCATCTCCGCATAGGCCACCAATTTTATCGCGCTATGAATTATTTACGGTTATATTTGCAGGCCGTCTCTTTACCCGGATGCTCTTCTCGCTTTCCTTAGAGGTAATTCGCCAAACCCACGGTTGACATACAGAAGAACTATTTCACGGCTGAGTAGGAGGGGGGTTGGTTGGATAGAGGTGGGCACCAAAAGTCAGCAAAAATGCGATAGGAGGCGGGTCACTGCCACGCGATGCCTTCCCCAATCATACACCAATTGGAGCAATATCAATGTCTATTGCTCAGACCAGCAACCTGGGTGGAGATGACGATTTATGTCTGCACATCCACAAACACCTTTGATGTCGGGAATTTAATAATTTTCCAAGCGGGGGTATTGTGGAGGGGACTAATTTGTGTTTGCCTCCATAGCCTAGTCATCGATCCCGAGGGCAGTGGGTGATAACATAGGAAAGTTGTACACCCCTCGACCCGCAGTCTTCTCCCCTGGCCGTACACACGGGGTAATTAAGTTGCTTTGTAGAGGCATTACTATTCATGCTGGCACACTCATCCTCGGCAAGGCATTCAAGAAAATTAATATTCCGAGAAAAGAAATTTCATGTCTGCATTTCAGCAAGTTTGGTTCCTCGAAGATTGCCCCTGGGGAGGTCGATGACAAGATGGACGAGGCAAAATTTGGGACTTATACACATAAACCGAACCGGACTGATTTCTTTTATTAATATTTAATCTCCAATTTTTTTAAGCAAAATCAGCGTTTGGCGAGCTGAGATTACTCCCTGGAGGAAGGCGCAAATATGAAATCTGGCCGTTTCACCTTGGGGCCATACAAATAAAGGCTGAAGTAATTTGGCGAACAAATGGCTTAAATTTCATAAGTTACAGGGGCGTCGGTAGCTATGACACAAGTCTCCCGGGCAAATGTATGAACCCGGGCTTAAGCTGTTTGGAAATTGGACGACCTGAGAAAACCTGCTCCTGGGGGTTTCTTGGGAAACAATATGCTTTATATCCGTCCTGTGGCTCCGGCATGATACAGAAACGAGGCCGAGTGAGTCGTGTCATTACAATACATGCAGAGGTTCTCCAGCACTGCGTGCTCGCCAAAAACCATTCTAGTGGGAGAGAAATACTTACATCTCTACATGCGCATTGTAAAATTGTCTTTAAATAATTTGGACAATCTTTTACGAACAGGATTTGTGCACAGAGATTAGGAGATAGATACTACAGACATGATAGACCGAGATTTTGTACAGGGCATTTGGAAAGCTGATAGAGAATGGGACGACGCAGAGGTATAGACTGGAAAGCGCCTGTGGAGAGTAAACCCTGGACATCGGATAAAACCGCTTGTCTTAGACGCTGTTCTCCGGGTGGTGGTGAGAGCTTAGCTATAACATCGGGGTCTGCATGGCTTCGACAAGGTTGATGTCATCACGTATTACTGCCGGCTGATATTCCATAAAACAACACTCTGACTTGAAATATGACGGGGGCCTCATCCATAAATTGAGGCAGATCTGATTATTTTGTTTTCATTGCCCTCGACATTGGGGCTGGGTTAACGTCAGCCGATCCGCACGCGGGCGTCCGGGCACGGAATATGAATTTAATCCCGGCAATTTACGCCGCTTATTGCTTTTTGTGCATGCCTCTCACAATTTTCCTTTATTAAGGATCAATAAATTGTCGGGTGAGTGGAAAAGAAAATAATTACGGGAAAAGTTGTCATTTTTCAAAATAGAGAGGAAAATGTCTGCCATAATTCAGGGCTTGTCGACTGACATTAGACGGGGCTAAAGGTCTCCATCATGAACTATGGCTGCTGTCAGCGAGCAGAATGAAGACGTACGTTATAGCGTGACGGATATTGATTCGGCGCCCGATCGCCATGGATGGCTTTAACTTCATCTGGCGTTCATTTCTTCGGAATTACACAAGAACTGCGTAATTGCCATGCATTTTTCGGCGTCGCTCATCGATCGCTACTTGGGTCGGGGCAAAGCCAGGGGTGCCGGTTGCGATGTCAATAGTCTATTGACCCTTTATTAACCTTACAACGTTAAATGGCGCAAATATGTATTTACAAGCGCCCGGCGGCCACACGACACGGACTAAGCCCATGGGTTAGGGGAGTCTTTGTTAAGTCACTTAACCTAGAACACGACAACCCATTACAGAAATAACGGGTTATTGCCCGGTGAAAAGCGCATTTAAATAAAATTACGCTCATTGAAAAGATATATAAAGTGATCGACGATTAGGTAATCCATCATTTCTGCGCATTGTGATATGGAAACCGATATTCCATTGGGTAATTAAGCACATCCTCAGATCGCAGTGAGCAGGAGTTCATTTATTTTTTCTGCATGATGGGCAAAATATATAATGCCTTATGTGGTTAATTATTTACGCGTTGGTTATTTACAGGTGGTAATAAATCAAATCAACGTGAACAAAGAGAACTGCCGACATATATTTTGTAGCCATACTTAATATGGTTAAAAGGCTTTATGCAACACGACACGAACATTCTTTCCATTTAGGCTCCGTAATCAATGGAGTAACGACACTGGATACTTCTGCTTAAGCTGAACATGATCATGAATATCAGAATAGGGCAATATCGACGTCAATGACAACATTTCACACCACAAGGGTGCTTGGTAACAGTCAACCCAGCTGGAGCCAGATTTGAACTCACTGCTGATTCGACCAAGGATTCATCTGTACACTTAAAGCTTGTAAACTTATGCCACTCCTTGAGGTGAATACTCTTGGCGTGCCTAAATATCTTGTATGTCAGTACTTACAAAGGGAAGATAGACAGACAAGGTCTAATCAACGATTATGCAATTCATTATGTCAGGTGAGAGAAAAAGAAACGGCCTATTGCGGAACAAAACCCCTAACTTCAGGCAAAATTCTGGCCGGCTTGAGAAAAAGCGAAGAAGAGCCGCCAATCAAGACTAAATCCAGATGCGAATCACAAGAACCAAATTGGTTTCATTGGGCTTTTCTTGGCGGGAGGATTATCAGGCCGTGAATCCCGAAACCCTGGCAACAGGTCCGAATTCCTACGTTATATCCAGCTGAATTATGACAGCTAGCGAGTCAACAGCGCGTGTTTAGCAGGAAATACCACCAGATACCGAGACCTTCAAAAATCAAGCCCCAGTTGCCATTGAGCATCCTCGGTATGCTGAAGATGCCAGTGAGCTCCAGCGACGGCAAACATTGGGACATGGAGTTGTTGACCAGGCAAATTCATACAGCGAATATGAATGACAAACACGGCCTGAAGATATTACCCGCTGCTCCGATAGCCCTCCTAACCACCGCTTCTCCAGGAATGCATATCGCATATTCTCCTATATGGGTCCTGTGTTTGAACGCTTAATCTTGTAAAATCTCAAGATCGTCGCTTGAATGACTTGTTCGTTGGCGCTGCAAACCTTTACATACAAGAGAAAAATAAACGGAACTTTTGATAGAAACGAACAGTGAGGGAAAAAAGAGAACTTGATTATTACATGCCATATAATTTTCAAAAGTCTCAACTCTACATTATATACCGTCAAATAGCTTCACGCCCCTTCTAACAGAGCGTTTACTGTTATGACACATTTATGGTCAGTATGCTTGGAATTATGAACTTGACAAAAGGTTGGAACTAAATTTCAAAAACCACCCCAGTTAAGTTAGGTTTTATTGACCCGTATTAAGGTGAAGAAGGATTGATAATCTCATAATCTCTTATGCACGCTATGTATATGATCCCGCTACCATTGAGCCGTTTGACTGTACGGATATACATGTATACGACGTGACTAAAGACTGTAGCTTTTCTGTGATTACACTACTGGATGCCATGTTGGAAACTTCCCTTTTAGCTCAGGAGTTAGAGTGCTGGATATCGGATCAGCAGATCTGAGTTCAAATCCAAGAGTGATCCTCAGAGTAAATCCACCAAGCATGGACATCCGCATGAGTTACGATCGATTCGGTGTGATCATAATGATGATCTCGTTAATCGCATCAACGAGTCTCATGGGTATGCCTTTATATATACGGTCATGCTTCAGGAAAAAGACTAGGGGCCCTTTGCTTTGTCTCTCAGATATCTGAGGAAAGTGAAATACTGGTGAGTTATGTTGACAAGCAATGAGCGTGATAGCCCATCTCCAGGCTGGAAAGCTGTGTAAAACACATCATTCTCTGTCGTCGTCCGCTGTAAGTGCTTGAAACCTCTTTACTTCACCAGCACCACGGTTACAGAAAAGAACAAGGGAGTATACTGCTAGAACTGACTTGTTTTGGACACGCTACCTTCCCTATACAACTGAAGCAAGACTGTTTCATATTTCATTTGCTAGAAGTAAACTGATATGATAATCCATAATAACAACAACAACTGTGTTTGGCTTTGTTGTTTTCGCTTTCTCGAACTTAATTGCGTGGGTGACAGATCTCCATAATGAAAAAAAAAAACAACATAATCTCAAGGGCTGGCTTCCTCTCCGGCGGTACATGGGAATGTCCACCAGCAAACTACGGTTTCCCCCCTGGCTCTGCCCCGATTCCACCCACAGTATCGCAGGCCACCGTGGAATTAGTGAAATATTCTTGAGTACGGCGTAAAACACCAATCAAATAAATAAGTAAACAATCTCAAGGGCCTGACTGCTATAAATAAGTATATATGGATCCAGATTTCTGATAAACACGTCTGTTACATATATATAGCAATACTCTTTAGTCTGGTTAATTATTCAAGAGGATTACTACAGGAGTCTAACAACATATAAAACAGTCAATCCCATGAGCTTCAGCTGTGCCTCACAAGCGCCCAACGGAGACGATTATGCAAATTTCGCCTCTCTCATCCAGTCATAATTAAGGAAGAGGCTAGAGAATACCCCCAAAGTAACTAAAAAAAAATCACTGGTTTGGATTAAAACTAGAAACATTTACTATAAAACTAGTGTGCACGATAACAACCATGAAACGTAAAGATCATATTTTCGTCACGATGAAACAATTAGACACGCGGAGGAAACTGTTTACTTTCAGTACAGTATCTACAGTCGTATAATCGCGAAGATGCTAGAAACGAGCCAGAGTCTAGTTATAAAGTCCTATGCAGTTCCTGGGACCCACTATGTTTGTATACTTTCACATCCTACAAGTTGAAATCCTGATCTTTTGGGGATCAATCTATCTCAAGATGAAGTTCATGGACTGGGAACTCAGCCTTATAAAGAAGTTAAAGTTTGTTTACTACACATTTCCTGTGGATGCATGGTCGTAGGTTTCCCCCGTGTCAGTTCGGTTTCCTCCCACCATAATGCTGGCCGAAGTCGTATAAGTGAAATGTTCTTGAAAATAGCGTAAAACATCAGTGAAACAAATAAATAAATACAATAACTTTGAGAAATTGTGCCTTATGTTCTTTGAGCAAAAATAAACTTGTTTCAATCAGCTTCATAATCGAGTTGTTCTGTTCCGGTAAAAGCACTGACCATCGGCATGACCAATGCATGAGGGGGGGGGGGGGAGTGTTCGAAACCAGCTGGAGCTACTTAGACTGTGGCTTTAAGTCAGGGCTTTTGTCAGGTGCCTCAGTAAGGTTTTCTCAGCAACCTCTACTCGAATTTCACCAATAACTAATAAGTAACCAATTCCAAATAACTAATTTACCCCTCTGTAACTCGTCAGGTGTTACTCTCTTTTATGAACAAAAGAAATTAATTTTTCATTAATTATCCCAAGCTTTAATATACCTTATATCAAACAGGAGAGCAAATATGGTATCTTTGGTAAAAAAAATAGCCATTCAGTTATTGTCGGTAGTAATCATATACTGGGCATGTTATTTTACTTATCTTGTAATTGACTGAGTAGCGCTCGTTGTAAAACTCACTACTATCTTTTTGGCGGCGGGTGAAACTCTTTGATTTATTTATTTACTTTTTCTTTGATTTATTTATTTGGGGTGCCTCTGTGGGTCAGTCGGTTAGCGCGCTAACGCAGCGCAATGACCGAAACCGCCCACCAATGTGATGGCTGTGAGTTCAAACCCAGCTCATGCTGGTTTCCTCTCCGGCAGTACATGGAAAGGTCTGCAAGCAACCTGCGGATTGTCGTGGGTTTCCCTCGGGCTCTGCCCGGTTTTCTCCCACAACAATGCTGGCGGCCGTCGTATAAGTGAAATATTTTTGAGTGCGGCGTAAAACACCAATCAAATAAATAAATAAATAAATAAATAAATTCATTAATTGTTAAATTGTTCAGATAATTGATTTAACAGACAAAACAAAGTGACCATTAGGATTTTATACAAAGAACTTAGATAGCTTGCTAACCAAAGGGATCGCCTGTATGGGATAGATTCTAACAGTACTCTAATTGAGGAATTCGGTAATTTACGGTATGTAATAAGCACACACAGAATCAACGATGGGATATCCCCCTCGTGTTATTGTGCTCCACATGTGTGCAAATCCCAAGTTCAATGTATGCAGCAATTTTTAAGATATCACCCCTAACACTTTCTTCAACACAGATTCTAATGCATAGTACACTAAGTGAGGAATTCAGTAATATACGGAATTTAATATGCACACACAGAATCAACGATGAAATGTCCCCCTCATTATTATCTTATCAATGCATGCAGACACCATCTCTGACATTTTGTTTAACATTGCCTTCTCTGTTATTGGACACCGACCCCGAAGTCGAAGCTCAGGGTACGAAATAAGCTAACCCTGCAATTAGTACAGACGAGCTAAAAACGTAGACTCCTTCAGACATCAAATTATCTGAACAGAAGTCGGATTTGAACTCGAAACAGTTCTGAAGAAAGACCCACCCATTTGGTCATCTTGGTATTACATATACTGCTCAATACGATGCTTAGCACAAGCCACGTAGTCATTCAATCAAATACACTACCGAAGGCGTGCCTTAGCACAAGCCACGCAGTCATTCAATCAAATACACGACCGAAGGCGTCCCTTAGCACAAGCCACGCAGTCATTCAATCAAATGCACTATCGAAGGCGTTACTTAAAACAAACCACATATGCAGTCATTCAGTCAAGTACCCTACCGAAATTGTCACTTAGCACCATCGCAGGCGTCACTTAGCACACCCTATGCAGTCATTCAATCCAATACACTACGGAACGCGTCGCTTAGCACAGGCCAAGCAGTCGATCAATCTGTTAGACGATCAATCAGCCTCAGACAACAACGACAATTAAAAAAAAAAAAAAAATGTGAGTAAAACCCCGAAAGTCTCAATCCTTAGTCGTGCTCGATCAGGTTAATTTATGTCTCTCACGGGCAAAAGTTAATCTGTCTGGGTGGCGATTGTGGGTGTAGGTTAGGGCGGCGGGTAACAGGAGCGATCGGCCTGCCCGAGTAAGTGGACGGTGTGTGTGTCCCGACCGAGAAAACTACCGCTAGTCGCCAATCAAGAACCATATCATCCCTGCTGGTTTTTTGTCTGCTAGCTCGGCCTTGATTAGTAATATATCAGCCAGGCGACTCCAGGGCAAACATTGATAGGCATGGAAACTGTATAGCGTTACTTGCTTAATTGAAGTTATAGAAGAAATTAAGTTTGCTGTATTAGGCGTTATAATAGTAACCTTGATTGAAGAAGAAGTCGCGGGGTAATAGGAGCAGTGTTCTCTTCGCACATGGGGTCGGCTTAGACCCGACTCTCCCTGATCATATTGCTTTCATAATTGTGGAAAACTCGATTATTTTCATCCGAGCAAATTTCCAGAGCATTCACAAACATTAATTTTTAATCTGGAAACGAAATGTTTTCTAAGGTTTCTTCCATGCTCCTTGCCCGTGTTTCAATAGAAAGACGGAAAACTGTGCGGCAGGCGTCTCACTTTAAATTGAATTAGTACAGAGAGGAGTTGGGGCTTGATTGGAAAAGCAAACAGCAGCGAATAGGGGACGGGACATCAAATTTATCAATGAGCTATACAAACTTATCAACCTACCCCTGTTAATGCTGGTAATGACTTTTGAAACCCAAAATTCCCAGCACGCTATCAATTTCAATCCTTGCCAACGCTGACAGGGGGCGACTGATGAAAATTCGCTTGTCCTTCGAAGATATAAACGGCCAGGGAATGCTAAAGCAGCTAGGAAAAGAGCAAAGACTTCGGTGAAAAAGGCACTGTGGCCTTCGCGCCCAACCCCTGCCAATTTGGGGCTCTGATAACGGACGGGGCCGATTGAATACGCGTGATTAAGGCTACCAAATATCTAAAATTCTCTGCACTGCTCAAGCCGCACCACTCGCAATGAGGACCTCAAGAAGCCGGCGAAAAAAGTATGAGGGAGAGAAAATAATAATCCTGCCGTCATTTAGCTGTACTGAAGGGGGGTGCGGTGGGGAAGCTCTAACTTCATAGCCGATACAAGCGGAATGCATAAAAGGCATAATTGAGCAGTATATTTATTTTAATTGTCTCTTTTCGCCCAAATTGAGCTCAGCTGTCATAATAAGCTCTGTGAGAGAGTCTGGTAAAGTTCGTGAAAGATGAGTGGGATCCATTCGCTTAAGGGGGGCAAACTTTTTGCGAAAACATGAAGGTACTTTAACGAAGGGACGCCGAATGACTATGGACAGAAGGCCATAAACTCAACTGACATGTGATCACAGATATGTTCTTACAGGGGGACATGCGTTGACAGGGGTCTTTGTCAAGGGGTTCGACAGACGGGCAACAGCCAGCAACCTCCCATGGATAATCAAATCTGCGGAGAGAGCCCTTTGGCATTCCACCTGTATTACTACTCCAGCAGCTGTTCGGCTGATGTCAAACTTCTCACTCTCTCCATCAACAAGCTTCAAGCGCCAAGATACTTCAACATGAAACTTTTTGATAAAATCCAGGGCGGGTTTTTTTAGTATACATTTATTAACAGCCCTTCTCTAAAACTTTGCTATATAAAAATAACGACAAAATATGCTTTGTTGTAGCGCCGTTCCCCACATGGAACAGACTCGATACCATTTACTTCTTTAGAAAGTTCTTGTGAAGAAAAAAAAAACTCTTAATCGAGCAAGTCTGGTTATAAGTAAAAGCAAATCGGCAGCTAGAAGCATATGTCGTGTTGTCCGAGTTTGCTGGAGTGAGACCACCCTGCGAGTCTGGCACATCCCAGAACCGGCTGCCACTTCAGTCAAAATTTCACTTGTGCCAGCCTAAGCTATCACATTTGTAATTCAACATCAATTAACCCCTTACCTCGACTCATTACGCAAGACAAATAAACGCAAGTTTGAATAAAAGACAGACGGCTGCCGAATCTTGTTATCCAGTGGAGAGGATAGGCATCCATCCACACTGCAAGCCAGATCCTCTTAACTGCTAACCATGCCAGTGGTATTCATCACATTCCGGACAGCTTCAAGGGGTTTCCACCAGGGAATACCTACATGTTTACATATACATTGCGCAAACTCTCCTACACTGCTCCTTCGATTTGAAGTTTTGGTCGCTCGGACCGTGATCAGTGGGGCCGCAGGTTCGAATCCCACACGAGCTACATGTAACGCTGCTGCGGCTCAGGGCTTGTGGGTAAGTGAAGAGTTCAAGAGTGCGCGTTAAAAACAATCAAATCAATAAATGAATGCTCTTTACTAGGCGCTGTGTGGTCAAATCGGTACCATATCCCCCCGTGATAAAAGTCTATTACAAATGAGCCACCTCTCAACAACGTGTCTAATATCAAAACACGTTGTATTCACTGCAGTATGTCTTGTATATCTGTACACATACCCCCCCCCCCCCCCAAGAACAAGAAGTCTTAAGTATCCAACAACAAATGTATTCAATTCAACAAGGGTAAACATACAAGTATACGCCTGAACGTAAAATACATTCATACAAGTTTTCATTACACATATACAACTAGATTTACCCTGTAATACTCCTCACTAACGAAATGTAAAGTTTTACAATTCTATCATAAATAAATTCATTGGAAACAGGAGGAAATCTTTGCTGTTAAGAAAATATTGAGCCTTGAACGAAAGTATTTTAACTGACCATTTTCTACAACCAAACTTATCACATACATGCACAACATAAATCCAGGATTACAAAATATTACTCAAATATAAGGGAAATATACCGAAGAAACTGGTACACTGTATGAAATAAAGAGAGATAAATAAAGTCATATGCACCAATACTATTTAATGTGTATTGCAGTAACTCCGATATAAGAGATCTGACAATGCATTGATATTATGAATTGCTACAGAACGTTACTATTTAAAGTTCATCAATGGGAACAACGGTTAAACAAAACCGATGCCTTCATGAAGACGATTGTAGACATTGCGAGAGAGAAACAAAAATACAGTCGTACCATAACAGAGTTTTCTTCATCAGCGATGCCTACCATATTTAAACAGGTCTTGGTTGTTGTATGTTACAATATTACAGACAAATTTGGTTTGGTGTCACAGATACGATATATTCGTGCATATCACTTAACAAACATGCAACATGACTACAAATATTAACCACAAAACTTTCACATACAGTATTTCATCATCATTTGCTAATGTCATTTTTAGTCTGAATTGAGCAAATTTCGTCTGCACCACAAATTACTTCGTAAATAGATGGCTAAAAACCATGCCTTACTGCCGTAAAATATCACAGTTAATCCATCATGCTTCACTCGTGACAGTAGTTTAACATCATACAGAGTTCATATAAGGAATCGAGACATTTCTACTCTGTCATAACTTACAAGTTAAAATTAGTTGACCTGTTTATTTAATGTAATTCAAAATGACAGTGTACAAATCCAGTTGAAGACGAAAGCACCCGGATGGACAGGTGCTGGAACACGCGACCTACCGGTAAAGGGCTAGTGGTCTGACAACCAAACTTGAAAGCCAGCTGGCCCCTGGCAATACACATATTGAAAATAACGTTTTCCAATCGTCTGACTTAGAAGAATGTATAGAAACAATACACACTAACTATACAGGTAACGTACTGCTTCAACTGAGGTTTTCAATAAACACAGAAATGAAAAAAAGCTTGAGTGTTCAGGGCTGCGATACATGACATTATCTGGAGGCATCTGGCGGCGCACTGCATGGGAGACTTTCACTTCCAACGATGTGACTTGGCTGAAGTTGTAAATCCACCGGAACAAGCTCCTGCAACCTTTGAATGGTAGAAAACTGCAAGAAGATAACATCGGACATACTTGGCTTACACAAGATTGACAACAGTTTTCATTCAAAACAAAGGCAATGGGTAAGGTTTTTAGAGGACAAAAGCAAACCAAATAAAACAAACAAAGTTTATTATGGCAACAGATTGAGTGGTTTCTCACTGATGTGCTGTCATTGGTATACATTGGTATATGTTTGGGGTGGAGATGGGAAGGAAGCGGTGTCAAGGGACCGGCTTCTACAGAAGAGGCGACTTGCTACTGGAATCACGTCATCAGCCAGGCGAGTGCTGGGTTAGGGCGACGATAGGGCGACAAGTTTGGGTAGCTCAACTTACACTGTTTTTGTTAAGAGTCGAGGAAACGGATCACTGACGGTATGGAAAGGGGCACTTTAGGCTCGAGTTGGCTGCTATTTTGTCTAACACCGCTGGGAGATGTCACCTGGAGGCTGACAAACAACTTAATACTTTTCAAACCGAGAGACGTTTTTTTTTTTTGCTTTCTCCCTCGTCCTTCTCTCCGTAAAAGGAATTTTTGAGGAAAGTATCATTTGGAATGGTTTGACCTGTAGTCCTGTGCTAAACCATCCGTTTCTAGACGCATCCCTCATCCATTAGTCGGCTAGTTGCTCTGAAATCATACGTCTGTTCTGGCGAGGTGAAATGTAACAAGTTTCGGGTTGCCAAAAGGGTAGCGCTTCCTGTGACGGGTGTCGGGGCAAATGATTGGCCCATGTTCGCCGTTTCCCTTGGTTAGTTTCCCCCTCTCACCCCACCCCTGTGCCCCCTCTCTACAGCGCGGCGATCTGTCCCGGTTATAACACGGCAAAGATAATCAGAGTGCCATCAGAGAAAAACTCTTTCACTAAAATGCCAGCCGAGCTTTTGACGCTGTGCCGGAGTGGAACCTATCCGGACGCATATCAATTTAAAGGGTATCCCAATATTTCCATTCGGGTGACCCGATGCTTCTAAAAACAAATGTCGACGGAGCACAAAGCAGCTGAGAGTGTTTTCAAATTTCATCTGGCCCACATTAAGACATATGCGGGGCATTTTCCGCCCCGGCTTCCGCCAGTCAACAAGAGAGAAGGGCAGAATGGGCAAAGGACACGGGTTTTACATTTGATTCGTGATCAGAGATGTCAGAGTGAGAAAGGAACCAGCCCGCGACTCTCTCTTCAACTATGATCAGTAAACTAATTGCAAAAATCGCAATCGCCCCTTTCGTTATTTCCTCTTCACAACTGCGTGTTGTTTCGGCTGGGCCCATGAAAGATACTCTTGTGTAACTTGTGAACCATTCTGTCGGGTAAGGAGCAATACTGTATAGGCCGTTAGAGACCACAGAGTCGCGCCAACGTCAACAAAGGAGGTGGCAAAGCTACTCTTTTAAACTTACATACACACAATTTGCCAGACGTGCAAATGAGCAGTAGAAGACCAACTCCCTGCACTGCAACCCTTTTGGTATGAAGGAATTCCCAAAAGATTCATAACATACAGAGAGTACAACACCCATTTCTATGATCAAACACATTCAAGAAACAGTTATAAAGGGACAATTATCTATAACAAGGATGAGTTGCAAAATGTTCATTTTTTCATCTGTACACAAACTTTCACATTATCAAATAGAAATGTATCGACAAACTGAAATCTGTAAATTCATAATAAGTATTCTAAACCACAACGACGCGCATCTGTAGAATGTTCATTAACTTCATGAATTTATTAAATGTTTAATCAAATTGAAAAATTCACGCCGTAATTTGTTGGCATGTGCGTTACTGATATATTTAGGTGGCTGTTATTTCACCACCGAGGAGAGGCATACCTACATAAAATAAATACACCCATCAAATACTGATACATGTGGCGGGAAAATTATATGCTGGGATAACACACTTACATTATGATTAGCCACGGCAACTATGTGGGAACTGTAAGTGCCAACTTTCAGTTGTCACATGATAAGCCAACTCGTACGTCAAAACACGCGTCAGTCTCTCACCAGAGGGCGTGACAAACGACACGGTCACGTGGCGTAAATCTTACAACCGCATAAAGTCTACCCCACATGGCAATTTCACATACATGGTCAACTTCTCAAACATTAACTGAATAGTTGAATTCTCGAATGGTTGAAACAGTGACACAGCAATTCTCTAACAATCCTCACTGTCGTTGGGATATATTTTGAGGGTGGCATGTCTTGTCAATGCGACCCTGTACGGTCCCATTAGACAACTGTATATAAATTCGTGGGTTACGAGCCGTTAGACGATGGGGTGCAATAAACCTGGCAGTTTGGCTCATACAGCACGGTACGAAAACTCTGTATGATTCCAGCTTGACGAGATCGCTCCAAAACCTGGAGCTTGTTTTAAATACTTCAAAGGCCCTCGTTGACAGTGGCGTTTAACCAGGTCGTCCCCGCAATCAGTGTTTATAGCGTAACCTGTCAGCATTTATAAACTTCCTTACTGCTACAGGCAGAGCTGTTACCAGGCTGAGAGGCGGAGATGCTGAGCACCGCTAATGTCGTACATCTACACTCTTCCCTACGAGCCGGCTAAAGCCTAAGTGGAAGTGGCAAGCGAACGTGCTTTATCGCATCGTGTTATCGCTTGTGTTTCTTCACACTTCACTTGGCCCTCACCAAGAAGGGCTAATTAGCATAGAGTCGAGGAGGGACTAAAGCTAATTAAACAGTCCTTGCTCGTCTCATTATTCGGACGCCGCCAAGATATTGGGGGACCATGGCCAGATGGAAGTCTTGTGTATGTATACCACACGTCAATGACACCTTGCCGGGACTGCTAAAACATAAGCAAAACACGACTTCTATATCATAAAATCAGCTTCAAGATATGGTCTTCGCATTTTGAAATATTTTTGTTCGTGAACAAAAGCTTACTATGTAAGGCACTAATGCTCACTATTCAAGACCCCAAACTTAAGTAGAATAACTTGCACATAAATTATAGCACATGAAGTTTATATTTTTCGTTTTTTTCCCCACCGAAGTAATTCTAAACTGCGGTCAATAACAACAGTGTTTAATGATGTCCTTCGCATTCTAGATGCTGTACACACCAGACAATTTCGTTAGGCAATCCGTTCGGGCTGTATGTGTTAAGCTATATACACTAAGGTTCGACGGACAAGTAACAGAGGGGTCAATTTTCAGCTTTGTTTCTTGTCTCTCGCAATCCACCATTTATAATAAGGCCACCGTCAGGTTTTCAGACGAATTAGGCTGGGAACAACCGGTATCAGAACGCGGAATAATTCGATAGAGTCCCAGGGCAACGATGGATGACAAATGCGTTGGAAATGCTCAAGGAAACGCCGGTTCCTTTGGGAAGTCAATCAGGCAAAAAAGAAACCTGGGTCGCCGGTGTTAAGGGAATGAACTAGACATGGTCAGGATCTGGATTACAAGCGGGACTGGGACTTTTCCCCTCTACCCCTCTACGGCCTCCCGACCAACCGGATTTCTCTTCGGCTTTCGGGACAGTTACCGTTCCTTGTATTCCCTCTACACTTGTGATTGCAACACAATCGACGCCCAAAAAACTGTTGGTGGAAAAAGTTTGGATCCGCCAGACTTAAGTGACAGTTTCCTATGTATTACGTGTCGAGACATTCGAGACAGACTTAGAGCAGAACCGAATTGGGTGCCATTGTTATACAGAGCAGATTTTTTTTATTTTGAGATACTTTAAAGCCTACAACAAGACAAATAACATGGTATATATTTAGTGCTGTCTTTGAAAGGTGCGACGTAACTCAGTTTGACAAATGCTATTAAATCAAGAGGTTTCGTTCATTGCACTTTCAAAAAAAAAAGAAAAAAGAAAAAGTAACACCATCTTCCCCTTTTTAAAAGAATCGCGGACTGAATACATGTTCCCTTTACAACTAAACAAGCACTAAGACAAACTTTACTTATTTCAATAGTTACCTTTCATCGCAAGTTTCGGACATGCACATATGGAACAATAACCTAAAATAAATCTATAACACGTTTCTGGAAGAATTACTGAAGATCAATTAATACTGCGGGTGTACTTAACTATATCGTATATGTAGGCAAACATTACGCTCTTGTCAACGCAGTGTGAGAATAGACGGTCGAAATACTGACAAAATTCCTTTTCCACATGACCTAGTAAGGGTCAGGAGACTTATTTGATAATGGCTGATATCAAAAGTGATCAAATGTCTACTCCATATAATACTGTCTGTGATTTTCGACCAGTACTTGATGGAACGAAGATCCCAAGGAAGTTACCAGCCAATGAATCATTTATAGCCGTTTAAATAAATGGAAATGAGTGGGATGGAAAGAAGGTCTGAAATCTTAGGATTACATTAATTTTAGGAAGCGCGCTGTAAATTCGAAGAATGCTTAATAATGGTGAAGGTTGTTCACTCATCTCGGCCGCCATGGGTGATCGAACAAGCCAAAGCCGAAAAAGACCATGCGACTTAAAGAGAAGAACGGCAAGGATGAAGTCGATGAATACTTAATGCACAGGAAGAGAAAATTGATATATCAGGCCGGTACCCAGGAGCCGGGGCAGGCTTCTCTAACAAGCTGTAACTGTTTCACTGCATTGGATTCCAAAAGTTCTGTTCGAGCTCGTGGAACCGAGGTGATTAATAGAGATTGGACATACATATATACATAACCCTGAGTGACGGGACACTATCGCGGCCGGTGCCAGTCCATTTCCACCCGCTGGTAATTCGCTGACAACACCGTCGCTTCATCATAGCTGGCCCTGCGACACGGCACAAGTGGGATGAAAATAAGTTCAGTTTTCCATCAACACAGCGTAATGATCAAGATGAAATTACAAACATTGTTACCACGGCCGAGACAGCATCCCCTGGCCTGTCATACCGCCTTCTGATTATTCTACCATTAAACGAATCAGCGCTTGCCCTAGCCAGCCAGGGGGAATGAGCGAACATATTGCCGTTTGGCCCCTGTAACGTGCTATGAAAAACCTTATTGATCTCTTTGTTAACTTGTGAATTTTCAGGGTCAGGTCTCTAACAAGCTCCCAATAAAAAGGTCAATTTTTATGCGCGCTAATGCCGCACGGTGTCAGCTTCAATAAGCTAGGAAAATGGACCCGTGATTCATGATAATTCAATATGCCTATGATATTGACGTGTGCCCCTGTTCATCTAGCGGCAATTCAACAATTCCACAATTTCGCACCATCGATTCCGGTTGTGAACAATGTCGTCGGCAGCGATCAGGCGAGGGAGCCCCAGACGGGAAGACAGTTATGTTATCGTGTTTCGTGTGACCAGAGCAAACCGCTCGGCCTACTGTTTGTCCTTGTACCCATCAGGACTCGCCTCATTTCTGGTCTCCTGGCCCGGGGCCCCTTCGTCTCTATGCCACAGGCTATCACAATTAGGCCCCTTTCAGCCTCAATGAGTACATGCAAAACCCCGCTAACTTATTCATAGCAATACAAAGTGGCTCCCCCCATTCCCAATACCCGACGACTGGGGTGCGTTGTTCACCGTCTCAAGACGATAGTGCCGTTTCTTTGAGATGGGGCTGGACTGATAATAATATGTTCCATTTGGCCATTTCAGTTATCATCGCACACTTCTTGGATGGCGCTTGACAAAAGCTGGTAGTGTCTGTATTCCGAAGCATCCAATGCCTGATATGTTGATCAACGGACATAACAAATGCTTTCCATTATAACACACAAAGCTCGACCACTACAGGTTCGACTTACGGACCATCTTCAAAGCAGCCTATTCATTATCGAATCGACGTCTTCTTTCATGGAGACACAAATCGATTTTTCTCTCAGTCAACCTTATAGTATTAAAAACCTAGTAAACACAATCAGTTGGTCTTTAAGTAGGTACTATGACGCAGCTATAGACTCACACATTCCACTTCTCGGACCCAAACGAAATATATAATATGTAGGACTAAAGAGAATATACAATGCCAACAAATCAAGACTGTATATGCCACATTTGTATTCTACTAGTAAACTCAGGCGTTCCAACAACCACAAGAACCATTTCCAATACAGTATTCTGAAAGTTTTGTGTGAGCTGTATAACGTTCAATTTTAACAACGCTTATTATGGATATACGCAAATCAATATATCCACATCTAGATAAACTTGTAGAGCATAAGCCAAATGAAGAAGAAAATATTTGATTTTCATAATGAAACGGCAACATGTTACACTGAGAAAAAAAGAATGTTAACTGGTTAACTCATCTTAGCATGATTAAGAAGAAATCATAACCCCAACCCCTCCTCCACCTCCCCCTTCTCCCTGGACTAAACCACCGACTTCAAGCCCTACAGTCCTATAGTGACTCTTACTTTAAATCAAGTTACTCGAGCATGAGGAAAAGCCTCATTCCCTGTCTGATTCCAAAATTACGGATCGCGGCAATATTTTCCAGGCTAATAATCTATCAGACAAAGCCGGGATAATTCCACGAGTCCCCCGAAGTTGAGGGCAGCTCGGGTAGAAGGAAACCCTCCATCACCGGGCATATTTGTCTGTCTTAATGTAAAGCAAACCTATCCCAGTTTGACATTATCCTGTGGGCTTCTCTGATGAGCATGCATATTCTAATTGGGACAAACACTGAGTTCACGACATGAGGCCTTTGCCACGGTGACTTCAACAAAAGAGGGCTTACTCGATGACAGAGGCATAACTCAAGAAATGGAGAACCTACAATTGTCTAACTGTTTCGCATTCGGAGCTGGGGGCCGCAAGTGTCATAACTCACACTCGTCTACACTGTCTTTGCCAAGGCTAGCGAAAAGCAACACGATTTTTCACTGTAACAAAATTACTAGCGGAAGGCCTCTAGTTTGAGTACATTAATTCCGTAGCGGCAGCTGTCTGGAGCGAGACCCCGCGTCGTTTAGGGCCATGTTTGAGGTGACAGTGCCAATGACCCCTCGACACCCCATTGTTCACAGGCTCCCTCTTTCAACTGGTTACCCAGAAGTTGCGCTCTCCCTGCAGAGGTATCAAGTGGTAATTAAGACGTGATCAGTGTCGAGTGCTCCGCGCGGAGACTACTTGTCTTGGCGTAATGCTCTCTACTTGCCGGTAAGTTTACATAGTGGCCAATCACACCTCTCCTGTCAGAAGCCAAAGAACGAGAGCCTTTTAAAACTGAACGAACACCACCAGAGAACAAGCAATCCAAGAGCTTTCACTGGACACACAGCCTTTGCAGAAGTTCTTCCCGAAAAAATTACACTGATGTACATAAGCTTACCGGAACCTGCTGGTGAATAAAAAAATGTCATGAACTTCAATCATTGGGATTACGAATTATCGATTAATAACATAACCATGATAATATAACTTTGTATTAAAAGAACAATACATAAACAGTCAACAACACAGCCACCAATTTGAAACTCTTCAGGATATAAAATATCTTTTAGTATTTAAATTATCTTACGATAAACTCTTTAACTTAAACTCTTAATCAATTTAGACCACTCTTATATTAGTTACATTCTGGTTTTCCCATGCAGTGACGAGCATGGACGTACAACTGGCTATATATATATATATATATATATATATATATATATATATATATATATATATGTGTGTGTGTGTGTGTGTGTGTGTGTGTGTGTGTGTGTGTGTGTGTGAATCCCACATATTCCACAATAACATAACTCCCTCTTGGGTCCATTGATCAACGTAATAATCTTATAGTCAAAGAGCGGTATCGGCCAAAACTAAACAGTACAGAGATCAATGCCATTCTGAGAAAGGCAGCGAGTCCAGGCTTCAGGGCGATTAACACGTTTTGAGGACACTATATCAACACCACGTCCTGCTCACACAGTATCCATAAACCACGACAGTGGGGGCCCATCGATAATATTTGTACTTTTGATAATTACCTTTAACAAACTGATAAACAATCTTCAAACGGTATGGAACAATTACCGCCTGTTAGAAATCTGAGCATAAAGGCGAGGTATGGGACCAGGAACAAACACGTCCTTATAGCGTTCGGTATTGTTGGCGAAGAAGCGGAGTAAGCAATGGGGTTTAATGTTAGACGAGGTTATAAGGTCGCCAAACACCGGTAACGGCCACAAAGGCAGAAATATGTTAATATGCACTTCTTCAAATCAACACTTTCCTTTGAGCGGCGTTTTCCTATTGAAAAGGCCTATTTGCTGTGCGCTTGACGTTCGATATATAATTTACTTCTGGGAATCATAACAATGTTATTGCATTGCAAGAAAATTCGACCACCTGTTAAAGCAAGACATCCTTTAATATTTACAAGCCGATCTTAGAGTTCGATTCCCTTATTGCTGATTATGTGTATTTTTATTCTACTAGTTTCAAAGCTTTAAAAGCCAGTTTCACGGGGTCCACGGCATATTCAGAATTCTGGGTCTGTTGACAAAACGCTCGCATCATGGCTACAACGTTACATAGCGACGCCATGGTTATCAAGTACACGTAACCAGGGTGACAAATAAATCTGAGGTCATAACGTCGCCACGGTTCTCACGTGTATGTAATTTGCACGCATGGATGTTAAGTTTATGTACGATCATATTCCCGCCATTTGCGCGTGTGTGATACGTGATTTACTTCACCCAGCGCCAGGTGTACGTGACGGAGTCCACCCTAGTCACTTCCGGTCCCAGAGGACAGGCTAGCACAGGACGCTTTGATGTGCCTTAAACTTGACCACGTCACTTTTGTCTCCGTAGAGACCGCAGGCCATGAGTAATCCCGGGTCTCGGCTTGTTTACGGTAAAATTATGCATACAGTAACATGTAGAAACGGACCACTTCATCTGTCATCTTGGAACCCGCCAGAGATTGTAAAACTCATATTTCAAAATAATTGGACCAGATTCTTGTTCAGGAATCGTTACCTTTGCTGTCAACTAAAGCGATGGAACGGATAGTTACTAAGAGAAACTTGAGAGAAAAGTCATATCCCTACATGAAACCGACTTTTAAGTAGCTGAATAGCAAGCTATTATATCTTTATGGGATAGTTGTGTGACGAAATCCACATGTAAAACGGGTGCAATTGTACATGTTTCTTTAGTCATTAACTCTTTTTTGCCAGTGCACGTCCGAATGCAGTCATCTTGTACCGATCGAGTAACTGTTGTTCAACACTCAGGCGTACATATTGTAGGTAACAATGAAGCTTCGATTGCAGCTCATATCATGATGACAATATTCCCGTCAACTCCCCAAGGCCTGGCCAGGCAAATACTTCAGCAATATATCTTCGTCAATTGCAGGTTAAACAGCAGCCTTTTCTATCCAATGTGTTTAAACGATTCGATTTATCTTAACTTGGTACCGTTTTTCTCAAAGATCGTTCATTCGTTGGCGGGAATAATCAAGGTGCGTGAGTAAAGCTAGTTACTGCTGAACAGGCAGCGCGTCTTCTAAGATGGGACCGTGGAATGTCTTTGTTAATGCACAAGTAACGATAAATATTAATCAAAAGACGAGAGAGACATATCGCAATAATTTCTTTGTCACTTATGCCAAGTCACAGCCAGCGGAATTTCCTATTAATTTACATATAACTGGTGTGAAATGGACGGGTTCGTTCGACCCGAACCCTTTTTTCTTGCCCCAAAGGATTAATCAAAGGTGCCTGGGACCCAGTTTAATGTCTTGGCTTGATTTATGCTTGGTTCTCTGGCTTTAATGCTGATGTATGCTCATATTAACCCAAACCATGCGTTCACAACCGTATACAATTACACCTCAACTGGCACGTCCTTCTGTGAAAAACCGAATAAACACATACATGTCAACATTCAAAGTCAGCGGCATCAATAACCTGTAAGGGCAATGATGATCCAAGTGAGACCTTGAATCACATACGAAAAGTGAACTCAAAACAGACTGTACATATACATCATAGGGGCCAAAACAAGAAGATGACGTCGAATGTTTCGGAATGCTGGCCCCTACGCAAAAACCATGATGACGCAGCTGCACCAGTCAATACTAGATGTGTTCGGAAAATGAACAACTTTTCTCATGATCACTGTTATTGTTGGAAAAGCGCACTGTAAGAAATAAAGTAAACAAATAAATAAATACACACATAAAAATCCAACTGACAATGGCCACCTCATCGCCCATATAATCTATCATGTCGTCTTGCACCCAGATCCCCACGTTAAATGAATGGCCCATGTTAAAGGACAGGATGTTAAAAATTTGACCGATACACACACTTTCCTTGCTATATCCTAAAAACGCTCAAGCAACGATCCAACTTAACGGTATGTTCTTACAATTTAACAGTTCCATTCACGGTAACAGTTGCCGAGGGAAGACGCATGGAGTTCATTACCGCACGAAAGTCTCACAGTTCGATTCTAATTCATGCTGTATCACGCCACGAATAGCCTGTTTGAAATATTGAGCAAACTGATAATAACTTCAATCCATAAAAAACAAACGGTTTTGAAGCAGTCTGAAATGTATATCTGAAATTACAGATCCTATTTCAATTCATACACTTTTCACTCTTTTGCACAAACCTGAATAGTTTTTAATTGCCAAATATCTATTTATAAAAGAAATTCATCAACACGTCTGAAGATAAAAAATCGTATTCAGACAATGAAATATTACATTTTCAGTGCATTTTATAATGGCAAAGGTGGAATTACCAATTATGACTAGAACATGACGTTTCAATTTTAACACCAACAAAAAGCTTACAGTGCGTAAGGCTTTTGTCGCAAACGGCGGGTACAGTAACTCTGAAACCGGACATAACCGCAGATCATAAGACGTTTATTTGTACCTGTTCACCTGATGAAATGCCGACAGGTGAGCATTTAATTACAATGCGAAGATTTGCTCGATGAAATGTGTTTAACACAGTGTGTATACGAAGGCACGTCTGTGGTCGTGTGCGGGGGTGACAGCGTCTAAAAACGTCTCTTCGTTCTGAAGTGGTAACGCGATGCCTGCAGGGCACTATGTACACGTCACAATAACATATTAATACACACGTCTATATGCAGCTAAATCTATGACTAAAAAGTCAGACATTCTCGGAAGCCCAGCCGGAAATACAAAAAGGTTTGTCAACAGACGACACATACATATCCCTCCAATGGGGGGGCTATCCTCTCCCACTAATTCAGCCATATAAATTGATTGTCATGAATCAGAAAATATGACTAAATTTTATTACCGCAAAAGCTGTCGTAAATAGAACTCAGAGGGGATATCTGGTTTGACATCTGTATTACCGGATTCTACCAAATCGTCTAAAAGCTATGGTGGTTTTTTTTTCTTCATCTTAATGGCAGGTAATGTACTTATAAGGCGTATGAGTTTAAGTTGAGTGCCTGCTTTTTGGTGTAAGGTTTACGGATATATATACTCGACGTCACCGTGACAATATATCCCGGATCAGCCACAACAAACCCAGAGAATAACATGTAAGTGGCTTGCGTAATATCATCGAAGGACGTATACATAGGTTTACTGGGAAGAGCTTTGTGTTCATTTATTTATTTGATTGGTGTTTACGCCGTACTCAAGAATATTTACCTTACCCGACGGCAGACAGCTTTACGGTGGGAGGAAACCGGGGAGACCGCGGGAACCCACGACCATCCGCAGGTTGCTGACAGACTGCAGAGGAAGCCAGCATGAGCTGGGCTTGAACTCATAGCGATCGCACTGGTGAGAGGCACCTGGGTCATTATGCTGCACTAGCGGGCTAAAACCAATTAGGCCCCCGCTTTGTGCGACTATCAAGGTGACCATTACTACGGCCGTAGCCATAGCAGTGTTGCACAGCATGAAGGTTGGGCGAAATCAAACATAGTGCTACCTCACTGAAACATATGCAAGAGGCCCCACCTTGTCAGACTATATGATATTAAACATCGGACCCACGCTCCGTCCCTCGGCCACGTCCGGTTTATTAAGTTCAATTCTATTATTAACGCTTTTCATTTTTTGGTAGGGGGAAGGAGGGGAGGGGGGAACGTCACTGATATGTACGTCGTGTCCATCATTTTCAACGACAAGCTTGCAGCAGGCAACGTTGGCAGTAAGACAGATGCCGACACTATATGAAGTGATGATGTGTTGTCATGCCGTGCTTGGGGCTGTGACATTCTGTGAATGTGGATGGAGATGTGGGAAGAAAACAAAAACATCTCCGTTAGAACATTCACCATAAATGACAACTCCACATTTGTTACAACATGACAAACTGACAAGATATACATGTATATAACAGTCTCCCTTTATTTCCGCTTATGTAGGTTAACGTTGGCAAAAATAAGACCAAACGTGTACACGCCTATATGAAGACGTCAATTCTTTTTATCTGTTGAGTCAGCTTCCTTAAAATCTGCAGAGGTGGTTTCTTAATACCTACATAAGATGGAACAAAAGTCGCCTAAGAACCATGACAATTTAAACCTGACAATAGACACAATTTGCATGTACTGGCTTAAAAAACTTTATTTTGCTGTGGTTTTCAACGTTCGATAATGACGTATAAAACACTGACAAACCTGGACTTCAAAGTCAAGCCGCAAGATGATCCGCTACGTTGAACTGTCCATTTGTTGGAAAAAATATTTGTATGTAACCAAAGAGAAAAGAATATAACACAACCACATACAACATGTAGATTTCGTTCGACGATATGCATTTCGTCTTATATCGGACACCACCTGGTAGTCGGACGTCAATAAAATTACAAGTTTAAATTTGCCATATACATTTTATGTGTGAGTATATATACTGACTTTTCAGCTATCAAATTACATGTGCACAAGAAAATTTCACTTCTGAAATAAATATCACTACAAACGTCGAGAGAATTTCCACTACTTCAAAAAACGGTGCCAATGGAACTAATTACAGCTTTTTTTCACGACACAATTTTATTCATGACCACAGTAGTCTAGCTGTTAACATTTAAAGCTTTTTTGTCTCACAATGTTTGGACCAGTAGATACAACCACTTTTTGTCGGTGCGGGGCGGAGGAAAGGAAAATGGATTATCAGGTTAAAAAGTACTGCATACGAAAAGATGCATCACCTACAGCCAAGAGAACCGAGGAATTTGATAGCTGTTCACAACGTGAACAAAGCAAAATCCTTTTTCGTCCATTTTTGTACAGGTGTGTCTTTATAACTGCATTAAATCCTGGAAACACCACCACTGCATGTGTACACTTCCTTGCCGATAGAAGTGAGCATGTCGGAAGTAACAACTGTTGCACATTTGAGGTCTGCAGTGAAAATACTTCTCTGCTATTTGTTTTCATACATGCATACCACGTTGTTACATAGTAGGTGAATCCAAGCACACGTCCAAATACAACGTTGTATTTTCCAATAAACTATACAATTTTACCTCAACTCCAGAGTGCAAAACAGTTACGGGAAGTGATTTACTGGCATCGTCGATCAGCCTTACGGGGAGTCAAGTGTACGAGAAACTTTTACACAAAAATACGAATCTTAGAACGCAGAAACAGAAGGGAACCCTTGAGTGTAAATGTTGTGTAACGTGACGTTATGATCGCGCATTTGTGGGCAAGTACGGAAGGTGAGATGTGCCACTCTTTGAAGAAAGCACGCATGGTTTCACGCGGTGAAGTAGAGACTGGGTTTTTCCGTCCAACCAATCAGGCTCAAACTAGATCTCAAGTTCGCTATCCGCCACTTGTCGTCGGTACAATGGTCGGCTATACGCCGCCTGGCACACAGATCTGTAGCCATATTCAAATATGGATTCCATTTCTAATGATGAAAACAAAATCCGAGGCAACTCGAGTGCTTCGACTTGGTACATGCCCGCGTGATTGGCACTCCCCTTAAGGATCATCCAAGCATGCGACATAAGTGGATAGTTAGCCGGGCCGGAGTTCAGCCTCTCTGGGCTGCTGTCTCTTAAGTCGTCAGACTTTTGTTCAGCCGTGACAGACATATTTTGGCAGTTTATGCATCTGTCGGTGTGAAGATGGGAGTGCTTGAACCGCCCTGGAGTAGGGAGAAGTCTGAAATATATAAGTTTTGTGTCAGTCACGCCGTCGAGGTTTAAGAGCGTCTAGCATTGGTTCTATTGGCTGGTTTTATGTTGATGTTCCATCTGCCAAATGTCTTACCTCCACTCCGATTCCCCCTCCCTCTCCCCACCCTTAACATCTTTTAGGGAGACAGGCGATGAGGGATGAGGAAGCCTGTATGGGTAGCAAGTAACATACATGTCAACAGCTTATATTGTGAAAAGAATCCGAAAAAAAAAAACCCACAAAAAACGCAAAAAACAAAAACATGGCCTAACCAGAACTTGCACAACTGGCCAATATCTAGGCTTCGGATATTTTAAGACACCCAATACGAGGAAGTGCTAAGTGTAAGATACCAACACAAAAGTTTGAAAGCAGGGTTCTGGTGTTAACATTCTCAACACTGTTAAACATTCTATGAGATCGGACGAAAAAAAAATGGAGGCAAAGTAACTTAAGATGGGGCCCAATTACTGAGAGAAAATTATAGTTGGTGAAGATTGACAAAAATTTGATGGGGCACTAAAGATGTCTTAGCAGGGTAAAATATTGCGAAATAGATGTGTGATTATATCAAGAGGGATACAACGTTTGGGCAAAGGTCAGGTCGAGCTGGGCGATCGGGCTAAGACAAACGAGTTGATCTCCTGCTCAGATGTCGGTATTGTCGGGTCCGTGAGCGACCAGACGAGTGGTTATCAAATATGAGCGAATCTCTATCTGCGGCGAGATACCTAGAATTAGTGGAAGGAAGTAGGGACAGGACGATTATGATGGAGGACAAAAGGCGCTAGGCTAGATTAATTATGGTGGCCTGGGGGCAGAGGAACGAGCCGGGGTGGTGACTGAAGACAGAGGGAGTCAAACAAGGGCGAATATCTCAGAACAGGACCGACAAGGGTAAAAGAGTACCCCTCTCTCTGCGCCGACATAATAACAGTGTTTTACACACCAGCGAGGCACGAGTAAAGAAAAAGAAGAAACCCAAGCTGGTTGGGGAAACGTCCTCTAAATGAAGGGACTTCTTGATTTGCCAAACACATGACATGAAGAATAAACACGCTGAGTGGAGGGAAAGCCAGGCCTAGATATGACTTTAAATGGAACTCGTGGAGTGGAATTACAGCTCCCAGTTATACTTCCGATGTTGTCTGATTTAGAAATGTCATCGGCAGACAATAAAAAGCTCCCCAATTGATTCTATTGCCACGTCCAAACAAAAGCTACATTAGGGAAGAGGAGAGACGAGGTCTATGTCCATTCAGGAAGCCGTAATCATCGGCATCCAGGAACAACAAGCTTTACAATGGAAGCCTGGTAATAGCAATACCACAGGAAATGCCTATCATTATTTTCTTGGAAGAGGGACTTGGTGAAATTGCCGGTTCATATTTAGTAAAAATTATACCTTTTACAAGGACCAATTGAAAGCTCTCGTGCATCGAGCAAACACTGGGGACAAATGGAAAAGGGTCTGATTCTGGGGCCCGGTCAAATTGGGTGATGTGACCGACAGTTTTGTGTCCACTATAAACGGCCGGAGTGCTGCGAGTTTGAAAATTACCTTTACGGACAGGTGCAGTTATGGGATTTGCTCCTCAAGATCGGCACTGGGAAAAGTTAACTAGATTAACAATAAGCCCGTGTCACTTTGAAACACAAGACTGTGAATTAAAAACAAAGGGGCTGGACTGACCGTTCGGGTACTACAGGCCTAATCTACACACACGGTCCGGTCAGCTCAGAACAACTATTCATTCTTTTACAAGTCGCCACAATCAGTGTTGTGTAAAAATTGACAAGATTATGCTTTAGGATAAAAATGGACAGCCTGTCCGTCGTGTTTGAACTAGCTAAAAATAGGTAAGATTCACAAAGAAGATTTACAAAAACCAATTAAACCATTGTCATTTTTACCTGCACACACAATAATCGACAGTTGTAATTATTTCTGGAATCTCTTACACGAGACAGTTACATGGACATCAACTACACAGTTAACCTTGAAGAATAAAATCTTATTTGTTTTATTCTGCACATGAATGAGGGCTACCAGGGAAAAAATCCATTACAGCAAGAAAGCACAATGACATTGGCGAAAATATATTGGTTGTTATTGAGGGTACAAAACCACAGGACAACATCAATTGCTCTTGACAGGTCGTCTTTGCAGCGGTGTTGACAGTCAGTCGTGGATATCAAAGGAATGAAACGAAATCACGATTATCAAACTTTGCATAGTCATTAGGCTACAAGTTAAAATCTATGAAAAACACCACTGGTGTTTTTTTGTAAGTGTTTTCATTAAGAGAAATCCGTGACAAATGATTCGCTCCACGCATAATCTCGACTGTCTCCGGCTCCAGCCAGTTTCCTTCACCCATAAAACCACAGTTGTCATTGATCTATGTGAAATTAATGTTAAAACATCAAAATAAATAATAGTATATATATGCAGCACTTTTTTTGACTGAGCTGCTTAAGCAGAGTTAAACTTATGTCCACACTGCCAAACAAAGCGCAGTTAATGGCTTAAACTTTTGAAAGGATCACACAAAACACATATCTGTAAAGGGTAAATCTACATGCAGGAAAAGAAATACAAATTGGTCATGCATATAAAGTATTGCTGCGAACATCATTGTTGATGCTTCTCGATATTAAACAATCTCAAACAGCTAATCACACAGTCTCTAATAGCTAAATCCAAAATATAGCTCTCCTAGCAAAGTGTTTATTCAAGTAATGCATATCCGCCTCGGCTTTTCATGTCTTTCACCAATTGGCAGTCAAACACCTTCTACTTCCCGACATGTGTTACCCTTGACCCGCAATCAATACGGAACAAAAACTGTCAAACAAATTAAAAAATGCGAAATAGTCATGGGAACTTTAAAAGAACCGTATAAAACGATATGATTTGACACCTGAATCAAAATCAAGAGACAATAAACATGTGGGGTTCAGGTTTCATTGCGTGTTGTCATATTTATTGATTTCAGCAAAACTCATTTGATAAACCAGGCTTACAACAGGGAACGAAGTACAGCGCGGCTACATACGTGTTCCCGGCTCCGCCAGCCAATGTGATTAACTAGTGAACATGCTATACAGCTAATAGCATTAATGTTGTAATTGGGAATATTAACCGGTCCCAAAATGAAGAGGGCCAATAGGGAAAACACTTTTCATCACTGACTCGCCGACAAGCTTGTACCAGGCCGATAAAAAGCGTATACATGCATAAAGGAATACCTTTCAGCGCTCCGGGTGCGGCATGGGCTCTTCATAGAAAGGCAAAAGAGGCGAAAGAAAATCAATTTTGTCCACAATTATTGTCAACAGGCGGCTCATTTGGCAAATATAACACCCTTCTCTTGCTCCAACCAAGATTTGACAGCCTTCTGACATGATTTGATTCATTCTGCCAGCATGTAGCTGGAATATTGATAGAATGTCACTAACAGACACAGTAACTTCGTCTTGGGAGTGGAACAACGTAAATGGGGCAATATACAAAAACTCGGAGGAAAAAATTCCATGCCAAAAGAACAAGTCTGCACATAGAAATAAAGGGGTTAAAAAATATCGAAAGGCAAATTTGATAGACTGAATAGCACAGTGCTACAGGCTGGCCACACATACATCTGTATATACGGGTTCTTGTATATAATCGTACCGAGATGCAATCTAAACCTCAAATAAAACATGTTCTTTCCTTCCACAATTGCGATTCACCCTCTTGACACCTTTCTGTGTTTGCGCGCGAAGCTTGACTGCGCCATAAGATCATATTTGCTCAAACATATCGCCTGTTTTCTTCCAAGAAGCTGGCCGTGTGTTGCTGTGGTCTAGAACAAACAGAGCCGACATGGGGTACCGCACTCCCCTATTTAACTAAACCTGCCTACCACCACACAATCCATAATTTCTCATTTTTATATTCAAAATTTTAATAATTCGACGTTAGAACATATTTACTCAGCTTGGGTGGACTTGGAACGAGAAGCTGTCAATATGAAGTGTTTCTCCTGAAAACTGTTAATATAACAATCTTTGTTTGCTTCATGCCGTTTGCCTTGCCCGATATCATTTCTTTGCCACAGGCCACAAGGAATTGTTAGCAAACGCCAAGAGCTCAACCGTCGAGTTTAAACAACAGTACTGTGCGAGGAAATGGTCGTCGGGCACATCAGTTAATACATCGTTGGTGCATGCAGAAAAGTAATTCTCATTTACATCTTGATTATGGGTAAACGATGACGTCTAACTGATCAGAATCGGATGCGTCCTACAGACCCACATCTCACACGCAATCAATTACCTGCCAATCACCCCAGTCAAGAGCCGTACATTGCCACACCTGCGGCCTGAACGCGGCCTAGCACAGCTGAAGCGACAGCCAATAACGTCATCAGGCTGTAACTTACATATCGACACGTGTGCTCTCATCTGGGCTCCAGTGAGTAAAAGTTACCTGTCAATCCGTGATACCTACACAGCCCACCTGTTGTTTAGGTGACAATCCTACACTGCCAACACTCCACTGCTGAACAGGTGTATACAAGGCCAAGGGAGATTACCCAGTCTCATTTTAAATTTTAAACCTCTTAGACTTGAAAGCTTTCAAGTCAAGGTTAGGCAGACAGAGACTGAATAAGAATATAAGAAACTTGAAAAACAACGTAGGTTTCGCTTTTATAAAGTACATCACAAATCATCTGACCTGAATGATAACAGATTCTTGCTCCTCACGACTTCACTGATTGGCATTCGACCCTGCTTTTCAAAAAGATCTTTCACTAACATGTGGATGTTCAACCTTATAAGAGAAAAGTGAAGAGTAGACTTTGTATATGTCGTCTTTCAAAATGAAATGGATGTGAAAACTGCACGATCTGTGTCTTTAAACTAAAGTTGACGAGTCTTGCTGATTTCTGCCAACATGACTGATTTTCTTTTTTTTTTCTTTTTTTTTTAAATTAATTTTAATTGTTTAAGGAAATAATTCTAAAATGTTTCACTTCTATGATGGCGGTCAATGCCTTATTGGTGGAGAGTGGCCGAAGAAGCAAGCACGTAGTGCCCACCCTAGTGTACTGCATGTAAGACTACACAAAACAGCACCATTGGAGGCGGGGGGGGGGGGACCTAGAACAATGAAACAGGGGGAATCTTGAAAAATCCCTGTCCAGTTATGGGAACTGAACTCACGTCTTGTGTGACACTGAAGGACAAGCACCTTAACCTCTGGGCCACACAATTCCCACACGCCTGTTCCATACTTCGCACCATACGAATGGGAGGTTTCACTGACATTGTCAATGCACTGTTCTAAAGAGAGAAATCGCTTAACCCTGCGATGATGTGTACATCAACATTACCAATTTCTCCTCATTTATCTCGGGTGCATGAAAGCTAATTGAGCTCCACTCTACTTTAACTCTGTCAACAAGACATATTACTGTGTACAAATTTCACTGTCAACCTACCACAAGTGAAGGAATTTGAAAACCGAATAACATTCTTTTGGCTCCATTAAGAAATTTGTCATCCACACCCTTTAGTCCTAGGCAGTGCCCTTAACGACTCTTGGCTTGATGTTTACAGGACAACATACACTTCTATTTTTATTAATAAAGATACATAATACGCTTACAGGACTAAACTCTTAAAAAGGGTGGAGAAGTTTATATCCTGTTTCAACCTGTCTTTCTTTCCACCACATTCCCTTAACATTTCACTCAGATTAGCATATTGTATTTCGTTGCTTTCTTCGCCTAATTCAAGAATTCATTCATGCAGCCATTAACACAACTGTACCCACTTCACAGGTTGTGTACATAAATAGGAAGTCAAGGTCAAATATGATAATGACTGACACAGAATACCCCTGTAGTCAACAGTATGTACATTTCAGGTAAATGTAATTATTCATGTATCTGATTGGAATTTAATGCTGTAGTCCAGAATTGCAAGAATGCACTGTCAGGTTGGTGGGTGGACGAACATGGAGTGCCCTGAGTTAAATCACCGCCCTTTGTCAAGTCTAAAAAAAATTTTGCGCACTAGAGCTGCAGCCTGATCAATGAGAGCCTGAGAGAAACCACAACAATCTGCGGGTTGCTGGCAGACCTTCCCACGCAAGACCCGAAACGGAGCCAGCATGAGCTGGACTTGAGCTCACAGCAATGACATTGGTGAGAGGCACCTGGGTCATTACGCTGTAGTACCATGCTAACCCCCTCAGCGAGAGAAGCCCCAGCATGACAAGGTCTGGGCCATGCAAACCAGATCAACACATCTGTTTACAGATGTTCAAGCTGTTCTGACATTCACAATATATATTAAAGTTTTGTCACAATACCTTGAAATCAAGAACATAATACTTACACTGAAAACTTGATTTCCCTTGCTTCTTGCTTTGACAGCAATCATCCCGGATCTGTGAACACACAACAGAGACGCCATTCTTAGATCACTGGCCATCCGGCAAACACAGACGACAATGTACTTTGATTGCTCATTAGAAACAAACTGCTGTTATCTTCAAACACAATATTTTCTTCTTTTTTTTTGTTGCCTCAACTTTTCCAGGTCTGTATTTACGAGGACCCTGTCGGCGATATTTATCTATGATCTTTTCTCACCCTGTTGCATATTTAAAACTAACAGAGGAGCTATTTAAAACATCCTCTTGGTCAACAAGTGAGGGCAGGTTTTGTATATTAGCTCCGTTCCCTACACCTCCCCCCTGTCCCTTGTGGAGCTCTAAGACTGACTGCATTATTCTGTCATTTTCTCACTTGCCTGTTTGAACACTGAGCATTCTTCTTTGTTTTGTTGTTTGTCAGGGGAGATGCTTTGAAGGAGAAGGGAGCCCAGTTCACGTGTTTCACTACCCCCCCAGTTTTCACAGATATATTGGCGGCAACTTCACAGCTACCCCGTCACGTTGGAACTAGAGCCATACCACCTTACAACTTCCAACACTGCTAATGTGTGTTTAACTTTTCCCCCAGCCTCATCCATGGAACAAGTATTAAATCCGTGATAACATTTACTTTTATTTGTTGACATCCCTCCACTCTCTGCAACTCCAAGGACACAATAATTGAGTGTTCACCGCATAAGAGGGGTTAAAGCTTCACATTGGGGAACGTCACAGTCTACCACTAATGAAAACAAAAATGTTTTTTCACCAAAAAAACTGAAGTCAAGCTTCATTTGAACAATGTGGAACAAACCATTTCTCTTAAGACTGCATCCAAAGAAATGTTCTGTTTTAACCAGTGTCAAACACCTGTTCTCAGTTTAGCTTGCTAACACAAACACAGCAGAGATTTGGTTTGCCTTTTCTAGCCATCATGGATTTAACATCACTTATTCATCCGCATTCCTTCATATAACAGTGAACAAACGACTGAAAAAACACAATGGAATCTAACAGTTCAATGACTGCCTATAATTTTCAACCTGACATATTATTATTTAGTTAATATCTTCCTATGATTATCTACATGATTATCACATTCAAAACTTTTACAAGCAGTACAATTTAAATGATAACATGTAAATATTTATTTCAGTTGTTGCCAAATGAATTAACTCCATCTACACAGGAGTTCATTTATTATTTATGTTTAGCAACAGAAAGTTTCACTTAAATATGTGTGGAAAAACCAGGAAGGTAACACTAGAGAAAAGCAGAAGGGTTATAATAAACCATTTGCTGCAGAAATTTCAGACAAATCCCCAGATATACAACATACTAGACAGCTCAGACATGGATTTAGACAAGCCACCTATTAACTGATTGAAAGCTGGTGTCAGAAAAGTATAAATGTCATACTCTACTATTGGATAAGTCTGAGTATAACACACTGTGAATCATAAATTTGTACTTTTATGCCACCTTTAATGTCTGATGACACCAGACACGACATCCCACTCAGTTACTACTAACACCAGGCTGGTCTATTAATTCTGTTCTGCTTAATCAAGTAAACAAGTGCTTTGATCTCTAAATTCTAAAATTCTCTGGCATGATTACCTGCAAGTCTCCTATCTTACAATACACCTACTTTGCTCATTTCATTGTTTCTTTTATTTCATTTTGCTGGTGTGTAAAGTAGTACCATAAATGATCTGAACTTTCATCCATCATTAAGTTACTCATTTTTCCTTATTCTGAGAGTTCTACTGATTTTAGAAAAGTGCTTACAGGTTTGTTTCGATGGTGAGCTGATATCCTACCACAAAACTGTAAGTTTCGGGATCAAAAATGATATTTGATGACATTTTCATGCCTCTAAAAATGCCCTTTTATGGACAAAATTTTAGGTGATTTACAGTAGCCAGGCCTTGGACAAGGGATTTGTGAATCCCCCCCCCCCCCTGATTTTATGCTGGGTCTTGGTGGCAATCTTAAATGGTCAAAAACACTCATGTGAAACTTTGTGCTGTCTAACATTTGCTAAAGATTACTTGTCTTCCACCAGTACGATGAACATAATGTGGGAAAGTTTGACATTAACTTGTCAAAAGTTGTTGGTTTATGCTGGGCACATCGGTGTACTCCACCTATAAACTGACCACCATCATATAAGTAAAAATTCTTGAGTGTGGCATTAAGCAATGGTGAAATAAAAAAATTAATAGATTCACAAAGAAGTACTCAAAAATATTTTACCGTTATGTTGGTAAGGTTTTCAGGTGAAATGGAGAAAGCCACAGCACCTGGCAGACATCTCGACTTAAAAGCTCCCAGCATGAGCTGGATGTGAACACACAAAGCCATTTGTTATTTGAAGAGAACTCATTTGTCATTTGGTCAGAGTACATTAGATGATGCAGCCAGCAAAGAGACCCTTGACCATTGGACTACCACAGTGAAGTGAGGATTTAGGCAATGAACAATCATGGATCAACTCTAGAGCTAATATCAAAACTGAGTAGTTTTTTTTTAGAGGCTCATAACCATGATGATTTGCAACCAATGTATTAAGCTTACACTGTTACTGAGACAACCTTCAAATATATCTATATCTATCTATCTATATACATATATATATATATATTCGGTCACCTGGAGACAGACATGTTGGACAGGTTTTTTGTGGTAAAATTCCATATACCCATAAGATATACACGTCGGTTTAATTTTTCCTGCAGCATAGCTAGAGTAACAGGTAAGAAACAAATCAGGCTTTAATGGCAACTGACAGAAATCACAATCCATAATCATATCACTGCACCATTTAACTGACTCACACCAGCTTTGTGTAGCTGCCTAAGGAAGCCCATGATAAGCATTATGCTGTGATAAGAAGTTGGGTTTATGGGCTTAACATTGTCACCTGGGGTATCTTTGGGAGAGAGATGGTAAATGGGCACATGCGAGTGAGGCCCTGGGTGGGTGTCTGAACAGGGTGGCACTCAACTGCGGACAGATAAGTTTGACAGAAGAAAGTCGTTGACAGATGAGGGAGCCGTTTTGGACGAGCCAGACAATGATTCCCTGTTAACCACCCTGCGATGCTGCGCTGATAAATGCCTCCCAGCCTGATGAAGAAGAATCATAGAGAGCAGCAATTTATCAAGATTTTCACAGCCATCTTTTCTGCCCAAGGAGTGATCAGTGGTAATTTTGGTCAAGCTCTAGGTCATGTCGTGCCTATTGTCAGATGGACACCATGGGGTGCTAAGCCTGCCCTGCCATGCAATGCCACATTCAGGTTAAATCTTCTTCAATGACCCGGACTCAAATAAATGCACATCCAGGCTTCCCAGCCCAATTCTAAACTGCTGAATTGATGATTGTGATAAACAGATAATTTGCCATTGCTTTAACTCACTGTGTCATGATAAAATTAGAATATTTAAGGCCTTTGACTTTGATAAGCCGAAAGTGCCTATATGTGTATTTACAACTTAACATGTCAGATGTATATTTCTCTAACGTCCACAAGTGCAGTGTACATACAATTATCAACAAACAAAATATTTCGCCCATACCAATAGAAAGAATATGCACGAAACAATTCTTAGTAACCTCCACAAATTAAACTCAGACACAGACTAAATTTACTCTCGTGAGGTTATGCTGTATAATTAAGTAGAAAGGTAGGATGGTTTCCCACACTGATTTCCTCATTCAATATACGTATACAAAAAAAATGTCAAGATTTACCCTGCTTTATGTCAACAAAACCACTATATTTCCGGGTTTACTTTTTGATTACAGTTCTAATGAAATAAAGCAAATCTAGCATGAATATTTATCCATTTATCTGATTGTTGCTTGAAAGCATACTCGAGAAAATTTCACTCATACGATGGTTATCAGTTTTCTGAATAGAGGAAACTTCTGCGCCTGGAATAAACCACCAGCATTTGGCTAGATACAGAATACATTTACCAGCTGTGAAGTACAGATATGCACACCATAACAGTGGGAAATGAGTGAATAAACAATAGGCATTACAAACAGCCACATGAATGTCACTTGTCTACCACCTATTGTCACCAAAGCCTAACACAGTGCAAGAGGAGAGGAATCAACAAGGTTGGGATTGAACCCACTCCTCGTGTCCAAGTGACTGAAAGCCAAGCATTTTAACCATTTGGTCTTGACCTGCAAGTCGATTCATAATATATGTGCTTGTCAGAACAAAGCCACACTGGCATCATTAATTAGTCAAGGTGATGAGCAGTATCGGGTCAAATTTTAATGATCAACTTGAGAAAGTGGCTGTAGTTTAGAAGCAGGCAGCTGATTCATCTAATAAAACTGTATTCTCTTTATTATTCATCACCAAATGTTCCTCCTATCATTAGACAACTCTCTGACCCTATTTGACCTGAAATTGTTCACACCACTTGATGTGCATCCAGTGGGTTATTAAAGCTGAGCACAGCTGTGGGCTGTGGGTGCAAGCACAAGCTCACCCAGGCAATATTACAAAGAGCTGAAAACACACGCTCACCCAGGCAATATTAGAAAGAGCTGAAAACACAAGCTCACCCAGGCAATATTAGAAAGAGCTGAAAACACAAGCTCACCAAGGCAATATTAGAAAGAGCTGAAAACATAAGCTCACCAAGGCAATATTACAAAGAGCTGAAAACACAAGCTCACCCAGGCAATATTACAAAGAGCTGAAAACACAAGCTCACCCAGGCAATATTACAAAGAGCTGAAAACACAAGCTCACCCAGGCAATATTACAAAGAGCTGAAAACATAAGCTCATGCAATAAAACTTGAAAATCGGGAGTTCAATCCTTATTGCAGACATCAGCACAGACTGTAAATGACCATGACTCAGCTGCTCACTGAGAGTTCTAATGATCATAAAAAAGTGTTTTAAGGTTAATCCAGAAGGCAGAATGATATCCTAGTGAGAAAAACAAATGACAATTTCAGCGCCAAAGTAGAATTTTATGAAGCTTAGTAGCCTGTATAAATGCATGTTTTGGGGTACCATAAAATGACTTTTTTCGTCAATGACTTATGTTGCAAATTCTTCCTGATCCTGAGAGCTCCATTGATTGTACATTGTACATGGGTGTTTTGAGGTTTGTTTGGAAGGCAGACTGATACCCTAATGGAAAAATGTACTTATCTGTTTAATTTCACTGGTGTTTTACGCCATACTCAAAAACATATCACTTATACGACAGCCGCCTGCATTATGGTGGGAAGAAGCCGGGCAGAGCCCATGGGAAACCCCTGACCATCCGCAAGTTGCTGGCAGACCTTTCCATGTACAGCTGGAGAGGAAGCCAGGATAAGCTGGACTTGAACACACGGTGACCACATTGGTGGGAGGCTTCTGGGTCATTACGCTGCGCTAGCAGGCTAACCAATTAAGTCACGGAGGCCCCCGGAAAAATGTAGTTTTGAGCACCACAAGTGATATTTTAGGACATGTATTTGCCTCAAAAAATGCACTTTTTTAAAATGAAATTTCATGTTATTTACAGTAATTTACTGTACATGTAAGTTAATGACACTGAACTGCAGCCACATCTGTAAGTGGTCAGACAGTGCTTAACATTCATTTCAACTGTCAATGAAGAGTATTCATATGTATGTCAAGACCAGATTAAAGAAATGCAAATATAGAACAAATACTAGCATCTGATTGGTCAAGCAATGACTGAAATAAAGAATGATTTCCTGCAAATGCAACAGGCTCTAGTCATTAAAAGTGCCACCAAGATTCCCAACCAATTCAAGGAAGGATTCTCCAGACTACAGCAGAGATATTTAAATGAGGGTTCTGTCAGTGGCGACCACCTCTAAATAATGCACTAAGATCTGAAATAACAAGGGAGAAACTTGTTCAGGAAAATGTTAAATTAGTTTGAGGTATGCTGGTTCTATACGCAGGATGTGGTGAACATCCAAAAAAAAACAGCGGGGAAAAGGAGATATATCACAGAAACCAAGCTCCTTTCAAAGCAGACATTCCACGGAAGATGCGGAAATCCAATTTGACATGAATGGAAATTTATACTAATTACAATAGGAACAATATCCTTGTGTTTCTAAGGGTGGTTTTCTCAGCCCTTCTCAACAATTCTGTTGGCAGGGAAGAAAAAGTGCAGATGGAAAATAAAAAAAAAAATTAAAAAAAATCCCCAGCGAAATTGGTCTTGGAAGGGTATGCGGGTTAGAGACAAATAGAGCGAAGAGAGGGGGTCGACCAACAGTAATCACAATCTCTCGCTTCCAACTAGAGAAGAAAACTCGTCAAATTTTGTTATTGGGAATAAAAATCAGGCGTTGGGAGTAATAAAAGAAGCTGGGCCAGAAATGGAAGCCAGCATTAACAATTATTTAGGACATGGCATTGAGGTGCACTTGAAACTGGAGAGGGGAAAATGATGTGGAATTATAAAAAGACAGTGGCAATTGGAGAGGCAGGATGACTGTTGGGGCCCAGACTGGCTCTCAACATTCATCTGTTTACTAGGATTGAAATGACTGACGGGGGTAAAAATGACACATAAACTCCCATTTTTCCTTTATTCATGATTAATTCTGGGGAACATTAGATAGTTAACTGTAGGGGCTTAACCCAGGGTGCTAAGTGACAGAAAGCTCAATCTGTGATCCCTTCTACAGACAGGTTACAGCAACATAACCTCCCCTCCATAACTGGATTACCGCATGAGATATGCCGCTCAATTGGACAAATATTGCGAAAAAATAATCTTGGATGGGCCTTCAATCAAATCATGTTGTCCTTCAGCTCACTTTATAATAGCTGCATTTTGTATCATCTCTGAAGAGTGCATTATCCTGGCCTTTTCGGAACACTTGGCAGGCGGGCGGCTTTGCACGTTCTCTGTGGAAACCCCTGATTAATAAACTCTCGACAGAAGGGAAAGGTGCCACGACCGCCAAATTGAAATATTAAAAATTCACGACGGTTGTCTGAACATACTGTTGCGATAGCGGAGATAACAATGTTCAGGCTGACTGGAGGGAGATATGAAGTCTGGGTGGACTGCCAAGGTTGTTTCCAAATCAAAACATGCCTACTGCCTCATGGTAGTTTCAGCAGTCCGACTGGTCACTCCCCATAAACTCATTTTTTTTTCTCTTTTCTAATTCTGTCTGCTCTCTAGCAGAACTCCCCTAATCAGTTTTGTTTCTGGTGTCATGCAAGTTTTTCACTATGATATTCCTTAAGGGGACATGGCTACCGTGGGGATTGTAAATTGTGTCTGAGCAAACAGGCCATGTGTTCTGGACTTGTATGACATGCATGTGAATGGCAACCCGACTCGTTGGCGCTCTCGTCAAACCCGACGCTCAAACGAATGTCAGAAAATCACACCGGGATATCATTTCTCGCGCAGTCAAAATTGCCAAAAAATTGCTAAAATGTCCATAATTCTGTCACAGGCCAGACACTGTATGACAGATGCTGACAGGGCAATTTAATTAACTCCTCCTACTTCATCATTATGAAGTCATACACAGTTCCCTGTCATTCTGCTTGACAGACATGTCTCCGTGCCATGCACAATTCTGTCTCAATTCAAACACAACCAGAAATGTAACCATTTCCAAAGGGAGAAAATGGACACCAATCCAAGAATACCCATATACAGCTGGCAGCTCAAACTAAAGAAAGATTCCTGTTCATTATTTTACTTTTATGCTACATGCTGGTTACAACATAAACATCCAAATGCCTCAAGGAAATATTTCAGCAAACTAAGTGTACAGATAATGTTTTTAAATTTACTACATCGGTATAATTAAACAACTGGTACAATAAATACTGGTGAATCATGACTGATTGTGACCATCTTTTTCCATTTCCTTCACACGCACAGCTTACATGTAGATTTACTGTGCACACCTCAAAGAAATATAATATATAACTTTTTCAAACCTGACAGAACTTGAAATCAGTGAAAATCCTGTTGAAGTCGAATTCATGACTTACAATGTCAGGACCCATCCCTCTACCAACTGAGCTATCAAGCCAAATGGGAATGGCTTGGATGTTGGAGTCAGTAACATGCACTGAATAATTTGTCAGATATTGGCATGAAAGACTTTGACACAAACACAACATTTAACATTTAATTGCATATACATTTTTTATTCTTACAGGACACATTTGTATATGTAGTGTCATCACATTTACCAAGCATGGTTTATGTCTGCAAAGGCACATGAATCAAGACAAAATATTTATTTATTTATTCATCTGATTGGTGTTTTATGCCATACTAAAGAATATTTCCCTTACATAATGGCAGCCAGCATTATGGTTGAAGAAAATGGGGAGAGCCCCGGGGAAAGCCACAACCATTCTCAAGCTGCTGACAGAGCTTCTCATGCCAGAGAGGAAGCCTGCATGAGCTGGACTTGAACTCATAGTGGAGAGAGGTGTCTGGGTCATTATGCTGCACCAACATGCTAACCCCTTTGGCTAGGGAGGCCCCCTTGAGACAAAATATAGATTTTACTATATAGATTATATATATTTTATTTATTTATACAGATTGTACATTTCAAATTTAGAATACTTAAGACCAAAAAAAAAAAAAAATACTGCTTGATATGGACTAAATACCATTGCAAGTGAGTGTGTTTACAATGAAATCAAGGCACAGTTCCAGTGGCCTTGAAAATAAGTAAAGGTCAATGAAAACCAATAGTGTCCTTCAACATGACTACATGTAGATGCATATGGAGTGCAAGTTTAAGGACAACTGCTTTTCCAGTTTATCATGTTGCTTTTACAAACTTGTCACCATAAACAAAACTTAAATCCCCAGAATGACCTTGGAAAATTGACCAAGGTCCAAAAAAATGAACAGGGTCCTTCATATTGCCTAAGTGTACATAATGTGGTATATGTTTGGCAACTGTGGCTACAAGATGTTAAAAAAATATACCATTTACAAAGAGACAGAAGTGTTTGATACCAAGAAACAGACACCAACAGCTTTAACACCTTAGGTCAGTTTTGGCCAAAGGGTAAAAACCTTTAGTTTAGCGTTCAGTACACGTATAAATAACTTCTTTATACCAATGAACCAAAAAGTCTCACAAGAATCCTAAAAAGATGTACCATTACTGGCTTAATCAGTTACTGGAGGAAAATCATTGAGTCAGTATCAACCACTGTGAAGTTAAAATCTTGGCTGCAAAAACAATCGTACAGTGGGATATAAATGCCACAGCCACAGAGGCGTCATTGACACTGGATATAAAGCTGCACGTTGATGTAAAGGACAGATTTATGGAGGGAACATTAATGTGTCCGAGCCTCATCCTCCAACCTTTCTCTCTACATGCAGCGAGAAGTTATGCGCTGAAAGTTAATCCCAGATCACAGAGCCTGTAAATGCTGGCAAATTTGGCGACACAAGCTCAGAGTTGAGTCCCCGAAGGTGCGCCGTCGCTTAGACTCTGATGAACGTGGTCCCAGCAGCTGGTCTCATTATGCTAGCTCTATTCCGAATAATTATCATGGCCGTCAATTTCATGTGCGAAGGAGTACACCTTGATCGAGATGGCGCATCTCGGAGGGGGCGATTTCCGAAGAAGAGGATTTGGGCAAGCTGATGAAACACTTGGAGCTTGGGATTTGGATTGTCAGAGAGACCTCATCCGCACCAGCCATCTCACCTCCAACACATAAATTTGCCTCAATACTTAACTCAGCTTAATTCTTTGATCATTACAGTTAACTCGTCCCAACTTCATCAGTCTGTGGAAACAATTTGGGATAAGTGTGCATAGTGGTGTTAAAAAATCAGCGACACATTAAGCTGTGGCTAGACACAACTTATTTAATGTAGGCGCCTAATAGTATCAGGTGATAGGATGAGAGTCGCACTGCAATTACAGATAAGTTTTAAACGCATTTTTATTGCATGGTCGGAAAAATCAGCCAATCAGTTTTATCAATACTGTATCTAAAGCCATTTACATGTAACTTAATAAAATGTCACGCAAATTTTTGCACTTCTTTTTAACATGACACAAGATAACAAAAAAACAAGTGAAAGGATGAACACTAAAGTTATTGACCTTACACCTTTAGTTATCCATCTTGGTCAAGATATTTGTCAAGCTTTAAGCCAATTCATACAGATTCAAAAGCACCAGATTCCATCCAAGTACTGACTGACTTCAACTTTCCCTGACCTTTACAACCATAACCACACTAAGGGTTCATGCAGACAGACAAATTCACCCAATAGTTCCTCAGCCTATCGGTAACTACAATGTATATGCATGTAAACATATGTACCTCAATATTATTTTTTTTTTTTTCAGTAAGTAATTATGCAATACTTTGGGAAGACCTCAACCTGCCAGCAAGGCAATGACCAAGACAAGTTTATGTATGGCAGGATTTCAGACCTGGGCTACATGGAAGGAAGAAGTGCACCTAGAGTGGCTGTAATTATTGCATTACCTCTGACACATCACTCTAATCACCTCAAACCTATCCATCATCAGCCCACAGTGTCTGCGAGTTAAACTAAAATATTGTAATTCGTCCTGGTGGGCCACACAAGTTTGGAATTGATCATTTATTGATGTAAATCCCTGACTGATTAAGCCATAGAATAAGTCTACAGATAAAGGCCATGATTAGTGTCTTCTTCCCCAAAAGACAGTTACGACGCCCTACTGGATTCCTCATACTTGCCCACTAATTAACACCCAGGGCTCAAAACAGCCCCCCTAACCTTTGTTTGTCTATGGAGGAAAATAATGGGTGTGATTTTCTCTCTGATACCGACAATCCCCTTTCAAATCCAGTGGCCACGGAGCCCTCCAAAGTGACTCTATCCTAATACAGATAGATGCACCCTGACCAAAGAACAGAAAGAAGTAGGAAACAGGTAAAACCTCACACAGGGCTTACCCATGCTAATGAAGCAGACATCACATGTCCCCGACATATGTATGCGAATCCCATGTATCTATCTGACCCTCATGATCACTTCCCAGGTAATAAACTACATACGTGGGAAGAACAGATTGTACGACTCTACTGGGAAATATACTGTGCTGGACTTGTGGATCAAAAGACAGTTTGTGTTCATACATATACTTCTTACTGCAACATCCACATGTCTGTAACCTGATAATCTTCACAAGAAGTTTTCACATCAATATCGAGGACCAATATTAAATTAATCAAATCTGTATGTATAATGTACACATAATACTTCTCAGACACATAGATAGAAGGACACACATAAAAGTTCGGGGAAACTAATATCTCTGCATGTAGCCAGCTACACAATACTGACCCTACCCATAAATACGGTGAAGGGTCAAAGTTTTCTTGCATACAGCATCAGGAAAACAATCTAAAAAATCATTTTGCAGATGTCATGTAAGCATACCAGAATCATAAAAACCAAGTTACCAGCCCAAAATAAATGGTATCATTTAATATTCTCTGATGTAATTTGAGAATCTGACACACAGCAACAACTTTAAGTCCGAATTAACACACTTGCCGGTTTGACAAAACAACATAAGGAACAATTAAGTCCAGACCTAAAAGAAAACACGAAAAAAAAAAAGACGTTCAGAGTTTTCCTGTAAAGTTTGACAGAGAAATAGCATGCCGAGAGTCATTTGAAAGAGCTCGCAATCCTGGAATTCATTACGACACGAAACCACTAGTTAAAGATTTGCATGTTGGTTGAGGGCGACCGTTCCATATAGATTATCAATTAAAGACGCAGGCCGCCATGTCTGGATAATAATGACCCGATATCAACATCGCTCCAAACGCAGGCGTAATAATGAAGCCCTAGCATGTGAAGATAATTAACACATCGTTCAGTGTCGTTTGCTTAATTACAAGTAATGACTCACTGTCATAGTGAAGATATCCAAAAGACACCATTAAAGGCCAGGCCATGTAAAAATTTACCCTTCGCTTTGCTCAATATAATTGCTACAAACATGGCAACTGGCAAGGAAAAGCGGCAGTTACGCTGAAGTTAGACATCCATACAAGCAATCTCTACTGGTCATCACAAGTTCACTGGCATTGTGCCACATGGCTGTTCTAGGCGAGGGAAGTAAGACAGTTCCTCTCGACACAATTGCTCACCTGTTGACTATCAACTTCTTCATGCACAGCATGCTGGGATTTAAAACTAAAATAACAACACTCCTGGATTCATTTCTCTGACTTTGTAAATGGCCCAAAATTTTGCCCACAAAAAGTTAATTTTTGAAACTAAATATATGTAATAAATTATCATTTTTTGGCACCCAGGCTGTAGGATATTGTTCTACCTTCCAAATAAATCCTATGACACCATTCTAAAATCAATATACCTCCTTGAATCGTGAAATGCCTCAACTTCGTCACGACTGAAATTTTGGGTTATTTAGGTTAATTCATACAGGTGTTTCACCTACCACGACTTTTAGCCCTGAAAGCGAGTGTAAAACGTCATAACTTGTCAACTACTTTTCATTTCTGAAGTGATGTTCAAGGTCAGACAAATACCACGATATGGCTGAAACAAAGCCAATGTGGAGTTCAGCCATGATCATTCATTCATTCATCTTTCAGTGTTATATAAACTCTAAAACAAGGTGTCCTGCAAACGTCTGCTCAAAAGGTGCTCTAAGATCTTCCTTTTTGCATGCATTTCAGCAGCATAAAAAATAAAACAAAAACACAGTAACTGTCAAAAAAAGACTAAAAAAAAGGCCCATTTGGGGCATTCTTATCATTTGTTGTGTTGATCTAATTATGAACTCGGATTAAATTGTCAGCAATCCATACAAACTTACACTATTTTGTTCCAATAATCTGCATGACTCAACACATAGAATATATTAGGAGAGAAAAAAAACAATTGGGTGTCAAAACCCCTGGAGATCTCACAATCCACATTCCACTTTTACACAGTGCAAACCTCTGTAAGGGTCATACTACAGCTGAGTGACTACAATGTTACAGCTGTATCACAGATCAAACAGTGGGAGTGGGGAGTGCTGTTACCCTATCACTGTGTGACTGTCATCCAGATCACCTGTCACACAGACTATAAGGGCCTCAAGGTGGAGTTTGAACAGGGAGAGGATCAAGCAGGGGATTCATCTCAAGAATTCTACATGCATCATAACAATATTACAATAAACAGTAAGAACTCCTTTTCTTTTTTTTTTTTTTCTTTTTATTGGAAGTCTGGTTGCAACTCTCATTTAAGTAAGACCATACATTCCCATTAAAAGACTAAGTTAATTTTGCAATTTAATTGATGTCTAAATTCATATTAAATGATTAATATACATGCATATGTCACTGCAGTTATTCTTTAGAAATTTGAAAAAAAAAGAAAAGAAAAAACATAATGGCAATCCTTAAGACTGGTCTAATAAAAACTTTCTTTGAAATTTTTATCTCATCCGTCTGCACAATACTTTACCTGAATAATAATATAATATTTTTTGACACTTTCTTCAGTTCTTATCTTATAAGAAGACAATTCCCATATCTGATATATTTTATATGATCTTCGCTAGCTTTATATGATCTTCACTAGCTTTCAACAGTTACATATTCTGGATGTTCCAAGAAATCTGACAAAGAGCTAATCTTGTTGACTATGTTGCCAACTGATAAAATATGTAGCAGAACTGAAGCACACCATATGTGGTGCCCATGGTTCCACTGAGCTTTGCAGGAAACTACAAGAATGACAGTTGTCATTTTGCACCTGCTCTTTACTGATAAAACCTCCCATTCAAATACCAATACAAGGCTTTCCCATCATGCTCTCTCTTTGATTATTTACTTTCATAACAAGGTATATTTATACCCCACACAACTGGGCTCTAATTGAGCCGCATCTTAACACTGCTTGTTATTTTGCTCCTGGCACCAGCCATCGCCTATTTCCAACCCCCGTCAATCTGGGTGGGCCTCAAAAATACTATCCTCTTAAAACGTGCAGAATTTTGAACTTCCAATCTGGTATGAAGACAGAAACTACCAATTATGTAAGTTGTAAGTTTTGCGGTTGGAATGTATTGTTTGGCTTCACAGCAGCTGTGACATATGTTGGCACTTATGACCCCGTAGCGTTTTGAGCCTATTTTCATTCCATATGAGCTATTAAGACATTACGACTGGCTAAAAGAGTGTTTCCCTGAGTTCTTGCACTCTGCTAGACAGGAGATGCCAGAAATTTGTATATTTTGATACCTGCTGTAAGAGATGAATTCCTCAAATTAGGAGGATGTGGAATTGTTTATCTCATTCCAAATATCCTTCGAGCTGTTGCATTTTCCAGATGGGTAGTTAGTGACTTGGGTTGAGAGAAGACTGATGTATGTACCCAGCCACCAACACTCTTTTTCTTATATCTTATATCTTCTTTTCTTCCCCCTCTATCCTCTGTGGTAGAGCCATTTTTGTTTCTCATCTGCTTCATATCTCAGCCCAGTGCCACTTCATGACATAACACACCCATTAGTTCTGTGATTAGCTGCACGCTACTTTACATTTTCTTGTTACTTCTGAGGCGACGTAGAAATTCACTTGACACAAACAGGTCATGCCTGAGAAAGGTGTACATCCCCTCACCCTGCATTATATCACAAGAAGAAAAAACAATTACGGTGCAATGTTTAAAAGCTGCATATACATGTACCTGTGGCAAATTTTAATCTATTGATGTTCTACCTCGAGTATCTCATCAGTTTCATTATTTCTGTCAAATTTCGAAGCTCTCTGGCCTGTATCAAGTGTCGAGTTAGCGTAAACTGTTCGCCCATCTGCCATTGTTAATTGATAAATCCTCCAAGGGAAGTTATCATTTCCTCAGGATAAACAAAAAGATATTCCCATACATTGTGACCTCATTTGCTTCATATATGGTGTGCATCCCATTGCCCCCATGTACTGCATGTAATGCTTCCTCCCACCCCATCCCTCTTCCCCTGGGATATATATATATACATGGACACCCTCACCCCACATGTGGCAGTGTACTGTACATGCATGGGGACATATCAATCACGACCCCAGTTTAAATACTGTCAGTTTTCAGTAATGAATCAGGCTGCTGTCTTATCTCTGCTTAATAAGCACACTTGCTTTATATACATGATGGCTGGCAAGATATACAAAATTATCCCCAGTGTTAATGGAGCTATGGGTTGGTTAAATTGCCAAAAAATTGAACCAGTGGCTCAAGTCAGGACCAATTACACCTCTGTACTTTGCTGCATACATGCATGTAACTATACAGTTATTGTTATTTAGTTTCATTAGGTGTATTTCCTGCTTATTCACTCATCAACATATTTTGTGTTTCTATCAAATATCATATCTACACAAGAACCAAATTCATGAAAGTGTTGAAAGTCACCTCTTCTCTCCCACAGAAGTTGGCTGAAGTCATCAGAATCAATATCAAATAGTCCCAATGGACTAATTAACTGTGTTTGCCATTTTCCTCAATGGTTTTAATCCACAACAAAACACATTTATAAATGTTCATTCAATTATTCATACCACATATTCAAGAAATTTAAGCATGCACATCACTCAGCCCTAACTCACCCATCGAACTGTAAACTTCTCATAACATATACTGAGTCTGTAGTTCAAACCAAATGCACACTCTTTGATCAACTAAACTTAAGATGAAGCTCAGAAATCAATCTTATTTGGTAAATTGGCATCCTAAATTGGGTACAAAATTGACTTTGGTGTTTGCATGCCCTACCTGTAATCAGTGGAAATCAGGTTAAGGTAATAGTCCCCAGTGACCTACAAATGTATCTACATGTGTGCAAGGTCATTACAAGACCAGAGGGTCAAAGGTACCCCTGGACCAGTCTAATGAGGCTCACAAAGGGGTTCCTGATGCATGCTGAAGTTACTACATGCTACAACAATAGATCTACAGGTTATATATGTATATATTATTCATCACTTGGAGTTATTCAGAGGTGCATGTATTATTCATCACTTGGAGTTATTCAGAGGTGCATGCATGATGGACAACTGAACCCTAAGTTCTTGAACATGCTCTTAAGCAATTTTATATGGCTGGCTTTCATATCAGTTATTTTATATAATTATATATACATATATATATGTTAAAATAAACAACACAGTAAACGCCTTTGTTCTCAATTCTACAAGCTATAATTACAGAAAGAAGGAAATGAAGAGAGGATTTGAACTTACAACCTTGCTGCTGGAGAACTGGCTTCATCATGGAACAGATGTTCTGGGGATACACTTTATCTCAGCATGTACATATGAAAGAAAAAATGAAGTGAGCAGGATTTGAACTGAAAACCCCGCTGCTTGAAGAAAGGCTTCATCAGTCAGTAGATGTACACATATGCCAAATATCCTGACAATCAACACTTGAGTTGTCTCAGACAAGGCACACAGAATAACGACTGCCACCACCATTTTATTCTTCCAACATCTCCACATGTAAGTTTGAGAATGAATTCTAATTGACATGTCAATTTCAATTTATGTACATGATTGTGTGTAATAAGTTAACAGTGTGACAATAAATAAAAATAGGTCAAATTGTGTTGGATATGATTGGATTGGAAGTTCCAGTTCATCAATTTCAATTACAAGTTTCCCAATCAACATCAAGAACTCATTACCCTAATAGCTGAGCCACTACGCATATGCTGACAAATAAAAGAGGGATTTTATGTAACAAACACTAACATATATACATGCCACAAAACCACCCTCAGTAAATTATTTTGACAAAAAAGAATCTTAGAAATAATTAATCTACTATGATGATATTTCCACAACACTTTCTTCTTTGTGGGGTGAAAAAAAATTAATTTTTGCTACACATGAAATATGACCATTACCAGCAGAGTTCGGATTAATGCTGTTCATAAATATCTGCTTTACTCGCGATTCTCTCATTTGTTCTGGATCTTTGATTTCTTTCCTTCATCCCCATGAAAATTCTGTCAGCACTAGGATGAATAATATTTATAAAGATTTTGTGTCCCGAGCAAATCTAGCAGTTTTGATTGATTGAGGCATTTGGCTTAACACACATACAGGCTGTCCACTCTGGAATTGATACATATCGTGGGTGAAAGGCCATAAATCTACCCCAAATGCTCAATGTCATTAAATTTCCATCAGGGCGGGCAAAATTGATGGCCAGAAATCTGTGACAAAAATATGAAAGAATGTCGATACGGTAATACAACATTTAGCACGATAGAGTCGAGACGCTGACAGGTCACGACAATAAAACGTCACCGCTCAGGACATTAATGGCCTCAGATGTTGTGTCTTATGAAATATGACAAGGTCATTTTTCTTCGCTCGCTGCCAGCACGGCAAATTGGACTTAATTTACGAAGGGAGAATGATAGGATCATGCCAGGAATTGATCAAGCGAATTGAAAGCTAGTGTTCTACATGGGTATAGATCAAATGGAATTTACAGCCACAAGAGTCCCCCTGTCAAGGGGCATAACTGTCCAGTTATGACTAAATCTATTATAATCTTTCAGCAATTCATCATCATCATGCATACAAGAGGTGAAATCAAACAAACCCTAGAAAAGATGTGACAAAGGATGCCACTGGCCAGTCATTTCACCCTGAGAAAGCTGAGTATAGAGACAATACTTAAAGGTAACTGGGTCTTTGGTAATGGATATAAAAATCTCTGATTATATGCCACTTTGTATAGTGGCCGTCGTTATTGCAAGGCTTCAAACAGCTAATAATTTCAGCTTCAGCGATCTGAATCATAAACGCTCATAAATAAATCACAAACTGTCATACCATAAAACGTAATGGCTATCATTGTGGTTATTGCAGATCAAAAGAAATGTGACTTTATTGGCCAATGATAAAATAAATAGAAATAATAGCTATGGGAAACCAATATTGGCCTATCGTTAAAAGCACAACACATAAAGACAGAAGGACAAAAGCATATTATATTTCATCACGTGATAGTGCAGACCTAAGATAAAACAAAAACGTCACATCAGTTTTCATTACCTGTACTAGAACCCCCAACAGAACAATGGCAGAAGATTAAACTCTGACCGAACGTTTGATGAAAATAATTTATTGACGATTTATTGTAGAGCACCATTGGGATTTCATAGTTGCTGATTTAAGGCAAGTGATGCAATCCATCTTGCGTGTGCATTAATTAGAGAGTAATTTTACCAACACTGACATTTCGCAAATAAAAGCATATCTCTGATGCAAAGGATGATCAAGGACAAAGACAAACACATAGCTACAAGGGCATTTGTAAAACGCATGCATCCTAATAACTTCATACATTTAGCACGATACTAAAGATTAGAGAATATGTATCATTTAGATACATATAAATAAATAAATAAAGAGAACCTCAAAAGAAATGAAATGTGTGTCATTTAAAAAGTTATTTCATTCAATTGTAAATATATTTGTTATATCTGTACAATACTTCAGCAGGACTTGTTTGGAACAAAATCTGTGTACATCAAAATCCATTACTGCACAAGTATCAGACAGGGGTAATTATCTAAATAATGATGTGACTGTCATTAAAATTAAGTGGGCACAAGTTTAGATGATAAGGAAGACATCGCATAGACAAAATGTCAATAAGCTGATGTCTGGGTGTGTACTTGCAGTCAGATAGACCAGACACATGGAAACACAGGGCGATTCTAACCCCCCCAACACACACACTTTATTGCAATGGGTGTAAACATTAAACACTGCTACTTTTGATGCACGTATGTCAAAGAAATCAAACTTGAAATGAACTGCTGAAACCTGAATATTGCTCAAAGCAAGCAATGCATTGAGATTTAAGGCGAACTTGTGTAAGTCCAAACACCTTAGGGTCGTTGGTTAAAAGTATATTTTGAATGCAGTGTAAAATCTAAACCACTGTTTTATTCATTAATTCAAAATCATTGGGAATTAAACAAACTTTTAAACAGCAAAATAATAGTATGGCTTTAACAGTGCTTGGGTCTAATTTCAAGGGCAAATGCTGAACTTAACACTCCCTTATATTAAAATACAGATTGCAAATGCAGTACTTGTGAATTGTGCATGTCATAAGCGCTCTCTTTGTGCTTCCAAAATACACAGTTAGCAGTTCCTGAGAGCTAGGCAAGGCTGTTTTCAGTTTCCTTTCCCTACCACTTGGCCATCGTCAGTTTGCACCTAGTCGCACGAGCGAGTTGTTAATAATTCAGGAATATCATAGGCGAGCCAGACTCGGAGGAAAGGTTAGCTGGGGGTTCTGATGAGGAATGTTCTGTTTCCCTATATCCTCTTCTCATCCAGTGCTGCTTGCATTATTTATCCCTGATGACCATTTTGGTGCAATATGAGGGCTTCATTGTCACACGTCCTGCAGCTCTGTCACGATAAATCAACAAAAACGCCGCTGATTAATTGTCAACAGGTGAAAAATACATTTGACAGAGTGCTCGGACCAAGCTACGAGACAGATCTCCTCCAAAATGCACTGAATATTTTTCAAGATACACAAGAAAAAAAATCTGTTACAACCCCAGAACTACAAGATTACCTTAATTTCTCCAAAACAACTGTGACTGCGCTCAATGGTTTCACATAAAGTGTTAAGAGTGGCATACACTGTGCAATGTGTTAATTGTATCGCCCTGTGGAATGAAAATATGAAAATACTTCGCTTCATAGGATTAGTATCTTTATTAACTTAACCTGAACGACAGCTCATATGATAAAGAGTCTGTCAAACTCTGCAAGTCTGAGCGATTTGTACTAGTGTAAGACAGGTAGAAGTTTAATTCTCACACCCATAGATGTTCGCAGCTTAAACAATAGGCACATTGCATACTTAATTCTCTCAAGCAAATGTCTATCACATGCTAAATCTGAGTTCACCTGTATCTGGTTTAGTTTCCCAACATACCCATGACCTTGCATATATCACATGTCATTAACCAAATGTTTATTAAAATCTAATTTGTTTACAATACATATCACCTAGTACTTTACACATATCCCTACATGATTTGAACAAAAAGAAATTAGACCCTCTTTCAACTGAGATTCCACTATGATCAGACCTATCTACACTGCTCTCATTTACAAAGTGCTTTGAAACAAAATCTTAGAACTCCTCCGTTGAATTTCCATTTTAATTAATAATCATATTAATGGCTCGTGTCAAATAACTTTCTCATTGATTAAAAATCAAGAAGCGTGCATTTTTCTCAACATAGATGATTGATTGAAAACCGCTGCATACACTAAGGGTTCTCAGTGATGACATGCAAATTTGATGGTCAATCACTACGCGATTGCAGCATTCATTTTAAATGGTGCTTCTGAAAAATGATGTTCTGAAAAAGTTTCACTTGCACGACACGGTCAGGTTTACGAATAAAGCAAAGCAAAATGCCCAAAGAAAACTTATGTGCCTAAAGAAAAACCAGTGCCCTTCGTAATTTACCTGCCAAACATCCTGACAAATGGCCTGATTTGAACACACAACCTCATTGGTTAAGGGCCTTACAATCATCTGAGCCAGGGTACGCAATATAATGTTACAAAGGGGTACAACACAGTCACTGACCATGTAGCATCCAAAATCACAGGCTTCTATACTCTGTGTTCTGATTGGTCCATCAGCAGACAGTAATATTTCCCAGTTGGGCCCCTGTCAATCACGTTTCAGATGATATGATATGGCCATTTCCGCTGTCTGTCAATTTGTAAGTGATTGCCCATGTGGAAAAGTTATTACATATTCATAACTAGCGTAAATAAAGATTGACAGGGATTTGTGGGATGCACAGGAAGGGCCTAGTATTACAAAAGACAGGCAGTAGCCAATAAGAGGCATATATAAGCCAATAAGTTTGGCTTTCTGCTGGTGATATGATGAGATAAAAGTAAAGCCATTGACACGGTGATGTCTTCATTACAGCCAGGAGTCAGATGGGCTGTCTCCCGGGGACCATTACCGTGCCCCAACAGCCCCCATCTTGATTAGCTCTGTTGGACGTTCACCCAGCCTCTCATCTTTCCTTTGAAACTCGGCCCAGACATCCTCATGAAATCATATTTACCAATTTTTCACAGCGATGCATCTCCCGAGTCAGCCTTACGCAGCGTGATAACATAAATCATGGGGTCACTGAATAAGTATTACAGGCGCTTTGCCCCCTCAGCAGCCCTGGGCCACTCCAGCGACTTGCCCTTTCTTATCAATAGATCAAAATGGCGTTACCCCAAAGCACCCGGCACTACATTAATTCTCTCTTTCTCCCCCAAGTCAGCCTGCCTTCATCCAAGTACCCTCTCGTCATTTTTATACAACTCTAGCTCCGTATTAATCTTCTTTGCACAGGCCAAAGATTAAACTATCCAACACGATCATTTTTCATGTTTAACCTTTCATCGCGAGGGGCATCTCTCGTAAATTCCCAGTCAATCTTGCAGTCGATTGTGTTTGCTCGTCGCTTATATTTCATAAAGAAATCAACGATACGTAGCAATTACCCGTCTATCAAAGCGTCCTCTGGGAGCCACATATCACTGCAATAGTCAACGTGATTGATGTTCAATTTTCGCTTCATCTGTTTTGCTCGCTCTAGCTTCATAATCAAAGAAGATCTCTCTCTCGGCTTAACCCTCGGATATCACGTACAAATAATACATTACCTTGGTCGCTCTTTCAGTGGCCAAGCAAACTCCAACATTAGGGACGCCAGATTAAGATAATGGGGATTTCAATCGCTTTAGTATAAAGCCAATTATTCCAAAAACATGTATGGCAATTACTTTATTACATATCCAAAGTATGGTAACAGCATAACTGCAACAGTATAATCATTAAATGATAAACCTATCTAGAATTCGGAGGATACATAAAAATTTTTAATTCGTGATTCAGTATTTTATTTCATTCTTTCCATCCTAACCTTAACCCATTACAAATGTTTACAGTTATCTGTACATTATCTAATTTGTGACATCAGTCCATCTGGAGTTAACAGACATCATGCAATGTATCACTGGACAAGGTATTTCCATAACATTACATATTCTGACATTTTCATTCAGACAGAAATATAGTTTTTAAGTTGATTGGTGTATGTTTAGGAAATGCGAAAGCGCTTTCAACTTTTCAGAAACAGGTGTTCGAAACACTTCGACACCCATTTTTAACATCTTCAAAAAAACCACTCTCAAAATAACCCTATACTGTAGTCAAGGTGTGACTTTCCTGATCATCTTTAAGTGTTTGTGGATCCACCCAACTAATAACAGTTCACAAGTTCACAGCCTTCTTGTCCTTTCGCAGGATTATTTTTCTGTTTGGCTGAATAACTATCAGTCAAATGATATCATTCGTTATATTAAGGTGTCTCCCTTCAGCACAAACCTACCAAAATCTATCTGAAAGCAAGATCTCCTTCTGAAAGGCTGAGCAAGGCCCATAATCAATGAATCAATTACATGTAAGTTGGCTTTGTTCGTGTCCACCGAGGTTGAAATTGTGACGTGTTTGTCCTCCTGTCCATTCTTTGCAATTGTACTCATTTTGTATAGAGTGATTAGACTGGACACTAAAGCTGTAGAGGTCACTGCATTGTAACCTAAGGAGCACTTAGGTCCACCGACTGACCCCCATGTAAACAAGAGATCAGCCAGCAAAGGGTCAGAAAATATCTGTTATAGCACACTTGCTGTCTGACCATGTAAATGCAGAGACAATGGGACATGGTCTACTCCGTATCAAATATCACCTGCTTAGTTCAACTCAGCATTTGGTCAGAAGCACAGGAACTTTGCCATGTAGAATTGCAAATCAATATACCCAGGACATCTTCAGTTGAATAGTTTCCGGTCTCTTTCTTTTGATATTTGCATCTTAATGGAAGGAAAGCCTTCAAAAGATTGCTTCGTTTGCATCATTATTGATGACATGCAAGCAATAAGATCCGGATGAGAATATTTTACTGGAATAGGATATTCCCTCAGAATTTTAAAGCGGACAAAAAAGAAATTTCTAATGGGATAAAACATGTCCATAAAACCTCATCAATCCAGCTGATGAAACTAAACCAAATCAAATGACAGATATTCTTTCCATAGAGCAAATGAAAACAGGGGAAAAGATGGATTTATTCGCAGGGAGAAAAGACAGCGTGTAAAAAGAGACACATCGCGTGACAAAGTCTTATTGAAGTCAAACCATAGAGACCAGCAAGAAGAAAGGCTTCCTTTATTACCTTCATGTCAGAAGAGCACCAGAGTTTGACTCAAGAGCTCTTCAAGGGCTGTTCTCACCTTTCAAATTTCAATGTGTAGAAATGCTAGCAGAACCATACACTGATCAACAGTTATGTGAAAACGAGACAAAAATAACAGTTCCCAAATATCCTCGTGTATGAGTTTGTCAAGAGCATTAATTAATCACGAGAGAAAAAGTCTAATCGTAATTCGAGTTATCGACATTTTTCTCCTTTTTCTTCGGGGTCCTCTATCATAATCAGACTGGCATTTCCCAGGTTAAATAAAAGGCCAGCAGATCAAGCTGATTTTCTGCAGGGAACAATGCTAGTTGTACTGGCCTGCTGGACACCAATGGCAAATTATTACTGCATTATTAATGCATGCGAAAACACTGTTCGCTTGACGAGCAAAACAAAACAAAAAAGAAAGAATAAAGAAAAAAGCAAAAGCCGATTAATTGTGCAATATGAGGCTACAGAGAGGTCTACTCTATCATTGTTGGGCGGCGGGGACATGAAAGACGAGTATTTACACGCGCCTGACACGTCATCCAGTAATGCTTCATTACATCTCCCTTGCTCTTTTGTGCACTATTGACCCACAGAGCAAATTTTTTCCCACCTTTATGAAATCTGACGACCGCTCTACAGCGGAAACTCGACAACCGTCACTTTCGCTGCTGAGGTTGCCGTTTGATCCGTTCTCGCTTCGTAATATCGTATCATCCCATAAGCCATTGACTTTTGCCATGAAGGGCACTTGAAGGTCTCCTCGTTCAACAGTCAAGCATGGTTCTTCCGGAAAGACATATTTATCGACCAAAGCTTCCCTACAGGTGAGCGAACACGATCGAGTGTCACTTTTATTAGGAGGTTGCCCTGTGTCTAGTCATTAGCTGGCTACAGGATATCCGAGTTCCTCTCGCAGGTTAAAAATGTATTTGATTCCCGAGGAATATTTTGACAAAAGACACTCTTTGATTAGCTTCTGCGGGATTATCGCTGAAGCAGAATGTTTATTTACATGATAAATGGCACCATATGATGACTGGCATCCAGTCGCCACCATGGTCAAAAGCTTACTGAACTATAAACACTCAATGACCAATACAAAGCTGCCTTCCCTGTATGGATTATAAAATCAACAAGAAATATCGAGAGAAAAGAAAGAGAATGAAGCTGTTTTGCGACCACATAATGGCTAAGTGGAACAGGGTGGATCAAAGGTTAGAGCAATTCAACAATAGAGGCCTGAACTTGATGACAATAATGATAGATCAAAGGCCCGTCAACATCAAAACATATTCTAAAAAGGGTGCATTTGCATACTTCAGGAATATTGTAGCCGCATGCAGGTGGAAATATCCTGTCTAAACAGAGATAGTTCATCACACCAGTCAGTGTGATGTTTTCAATCTGAGCCAGATTTAATACGCCCCAAGGAATTATTACCCTGTGGCTTGTCTGAATGGCTGTTACATAAAAGAAAAAGTTTCAGGTGACACATCCTGGCAAGAAAAAGAATAAAAAGTAAACTTTGTGAAAGAAGCTGAGCAATGATGGATTGATTAATCAGTACAACTACATCACACTTTTTCTTATTCCTTGCTTTTTGTCTTCTTCTTTTTTCACTTGAATTCATTTTTCATTAAAATTGTGAAATTGGGTGATCTCAAAAATTGATTTTAATTTTCAAATCTCAAAAATGAAGTTGGACAAACCTGAGAGGAAAGCCAAGGGTCTCCAAACGTTTAATTGACAGTTTAGTGAGCAGAACCTCTACCGACTCAATTAACCCACACAGCAAATCATGGACACTTCTGTCGGAGCACCGTCTAGAGAATTTTACTCTTCCGGGCAACGAAAAAGGGGAACAATAACAGATAGGAACCTTCTGGATTTGGTCTACACTGGGAGACCATGCCACCAAAATATTGCCGAGTTCAGATCCATCACCAGGACCCTTGTGAACGTGAAAACAAATGAACGGAAGAAAAGACAGCTTTCTCGCAAAGCAAATCAATCATTGAAAGGTTTACTCTTCCAAACTTCCATACCTCTCTTCCCACCCCCACCCCCCAAAGTCTTCCTCAATCAGCAGCACAAATGGTTTAAAGCAAGTTTTGATCAGCTTCCTGTCACGATTTTACTTCCTCATCGCTTGCGCCACTTTCTTTGGTCCAGCAGATAAATTTACTCAAAACGTCACTTTATGGTGAGAAGTTCAACAGTCAAAAATGTTCACTTTGCTACTCCTGCCGACATTTGAAAGGCTTCATTTGCACTGGCAGGCTGGCTGGAATGTAGGTTTATTGGTTCAGCTGTACCCTCATATGGACTTTCACATCGGCACTGAGCACCTCTTGGAAATTCATGACTATGCCAGCCAACAAATCAAACGTCTTGCAATTCACCAATATCGCGTCAGCCCAGCACTCGACCATATTTACACTTCTGTAATATGAGCACCATACAATTCTAAGGGTTTCATCCTGTTTTGTTTGCCAGGATTACTGTCATTTAGCCAAAATTTCACTTCTAGAACTTTACGCACATTAATTCAACACGGGATCATGATCAATAACCCTTTCATTAAAATATATTAACAGAATTAATACATGTTTTACACATGCAATTTGTATGTCTCTTTAGGTCTTCCACCTACTGGAATGTTCTACATGTACTTCAATTTTCATGAAATCTTCTTTAACAATAAAATCGCTAACGTGACAATATGTGTCAATATATATGATGTACACATTTTTTAATGCATCCCGACATTACATTACTAATAACTAAACTTTTTGGCACACATGCATGAAAGTAATTTTGACATTTGGTTTAACATCATGGTTGCTATCACACATATTTTCTCTCTCACAAACAGAATTTACATGCAGCATCACAAGAAAATGAAACAATAAACATGCATGTCTGTAATATCGAATTATTTCATTTTATATAAACACCTAAACTATTCACCACAAACGTGTGACACCTTCTTACAAATGGGTCCATGTTAAGTCAGTGTTATTTTATTGCACAGTCTCTTAAGTAAGTGTTACCACAGCTCAAACTCTCCTACTCAAGACATCAACTTTCAGCTTTAGATCCTAAAGACATGTGCAAAAGTAATGTAGTATTAGGACATATCTCATGTCACATGGCACCCTGGGGACCAATCAGTACACTGATTGCAGCAGAAAAAGAGAAATAAAAGAATATAACTCTCTGGAAAAAAGCTGAGTGTCTTAGGCACTGGTATGGCTTTGTCCGTCCAGCTGACAGACACTGCACCTGCTTTGGCTGGGACTGACAATTATACATCTTCCTCATCCATAATTGAAAATGTGATCAATTTTTGTCGCCATGATATTGTAAAGGGAGATCACCCTGTGACAGGTAAAATCCATATTATCCGTCTCTCCCCACTACACATCCATCATAATTACGCCGGCTTGGTTGGCCGTGTGTACGTGAAGCGAGATTACGAAAGATGACTCTTCCGAGGGAAAAGCTTGTCCCGGGCCAGACTGGCTGCTAAAGCCCCCCATAAATCATGAACAGCCAATCACAGCAGTTCTCTCTCTCATCCATGGCTTCCAACTTCATATAACTTCCCCTCGACAGTTGTCTTTCGGTAATAAGGTCCATTCCCTAGGTCCTCCGTTTCCTTCCCATCTCCATGTTTTCCATGCCTTACATCAGAGGCTCTGTTAATGGTATGACAAATGGTTGGCTAAATCGCCAGTTTTCACCAAATACATCATCTTTTCTCAGAGGGATATGAAGTCAGGATATCTCTCACAAACCTTACAAAGTGTGCAGAGTCCAGTGATTTGTGTTCTTCATGTCTCTCCTGCTCCACAACTGTCTCCTGTCTGTTAAATATGCTTTCGTCATTTCTGAGCACAGAACTGCCAAATTCTGAGAGTTCTGTTGATCTTACAAATTTGAACTGATGTTTGTTTGCAAGGCATTAAGATCATATCCTACCGGAAAAATGAAAGTTTCAGTGCCAAAAGTAATATTTACTTGAACATAAAAATGATAACTTAGATCATTTACTATAATTACATGGGCATACATGATAAACATTTTACATTTATACAACATTTAGTCCTATAGTTATGCAATACTGCATTCGCCCTCAAACAGTTTTGAGGCAAATAAAGTCATGCAATATTCCTACTGGTCCTGGAAGTCACATGTTTATAGAAAGATATCATCTTAGCTTCCAAAAAATCTCAATATCAACAGAACTCAGAATCACTGCCATGAAAACAAAGTTTCGTTAGAGATGAAATTTTAGGCCAAACACATTAGCATGATGTATTATGCTGTAAAATATCCAGATAACAAATCTGCTATCTTTAATTTGAAAAAAATGTTATGGCAACCCAACTGGAGCAATGTATTCCAAATTACATAGACATCAGTTTCACACTGTTGACTGAACATTGTACAGAACATTTTACAGAAACACAAAACACTAATTTAAGCAGTGAAACATCTGTGTATATTATGACCAGTAAATATGGTCAATGTCTGATCAATTCACCAACACCTGAAAGTTCCTTATCTTTTAGCCTCGTATTCACGTATAGCCTGAAGGCATCAAACAGCCTCAGAGAAGAAACAGTGAGTGTGATTTCGCAAATGTCACTGTTTCATTTATTAGCTGTACTAACCACACTGTACACAGTTTGGCTGTGTATGTTTGCTAAGCAGAAGACGATTACATTGTAGCACTTTTTGTACTGCTCTGACAGTAGGTTATTGAGCCTGAATTGGATTGAGATTCCTGCCGATGCAGCAGTGGACAATATTTCCACAGTGGGGAGGGGGGAAAAACTCGGCTGGCTCCTCGCCAAGCCAACGAGCAGATTAAGACATCGAACTGGTGGAAAGGACCAATGATAAGTTTGACAGAAAATTGTGGCCGAACTTCACCACATGATGAGGCGCCGCAGACACCAGAGAAATCTAACGAAGATGGATTGGACTGTGAGATGCATACTGATCCAACAAACATGAAATCTTCAAACGATTCCTTCACTCGGCTGTTTCCAGCCAAAGCCGCCCAGCTCTGTTGTCCACCAGCGCTGCGCAGATATGAAAATTGTGAGATTGGGGGTATTTGATTGGGTCGGCTGCATCAGTGTCAAGAAGGTCCCCACGGAATGCGAAGGTGGGGAGATATTGCATCTGGGCTATTACGGCCAGTAATGGGGCAGTCGTGTAGGGGTATGATTGATAGAGGCTTTGTTTTGATAAACTTGATAAAGTCAGCACTGAGCTCGATAAGGGACCCTTGACACCCCTGCTAACAAGCCGAAAAAGACTTACCGAAATCTTTCCAATTTCCTGCTCAAGTCACATTAGAATTTGTCGACCAAAATTGTGAAAGCCAGGTGAACTGTTTGGGCCACGGTACAACAAATGGAAGCTGGTACAAGGCTGGGGTTATCACTGACCTGACATCCCTGTCTGCCCATGATTAACAACGGATTGTGGTCTTGAGCACCCATAATCTATGCTAAGACTGAAAATAATGCAGCGATATTATGTATAATCTCCCGCTGGAGTAAGTGTGATGGCCCAAAGGAGATAGAATCAGGGCATGTCGGCTGATTCCACGGCGTTGAGAGCTCTCGTTGAGGGTGGGATATGCCATGCTCATCTCCTTTGCCATATTTCCCGCTGGATCTCCACCTCTCCTCAAACCCCTTCTCTAACGACCGGTTACCAGCTTATGATGAAATCAGCAAAAAAACAGGCTTTGCTTAAGAGGGCAGCACCTTCCCTGTTCGTCTTATCAAAAGGCAATGAAATAACAACACAAAGTTGAAACCCTGGGACAACATGTAAATTCAAGATGGCTTGATTCCCCTCTAGATTACAAAGATACTTTGAGCAAGCTGTCCTTCATAGAGGGCTTAGGGCAGAGAGCAGACTAAATCTGACTGTATGTATGAGAGGTGAAGTGGAAAGAGAGACCTCTTGTCACCTTTTGTCGTCTTAATATCCTCCAAAGTCGACACACTGTCAGCACTTGCATTTCAGCCCAGGGCCAAAAGTAGCACAATAGGCAATAAAAGTCTTCTGAGGAGAGGTCATAGATGGCTTATCTTGTATCAACACAGAACCCTTGTGCAGCTGTCATGTTTGTGTGAGAAATATTATTGATGGGGGAATGTTAACACTGGCGCGAGGTGCCAAAGGGCAAGGAAGACACACGACACTGATGCTCTTCCACAGAATCTCACTAGAAGTCACACCTGCATGTCAGAAACATGTCAGGCTTTATGGCTTTAATTCCACACAAATCAGGAACATAGACATGAGGTACAAGATGTGCATACCTGATCCTGAGCAGAGCCACTGAATTCATTATCATACACAAGTATATCCATATCAACTAATTAGCCTCAGGGTGTGTTTAGCTCATAAGTGAGAGCCAGACTTCATGTATTATGTTTTGGGAAGTTTTAAACCTGAAGGAGCCAAAAAACATGGTGGGAGTTCCATGTAAATTTAAAGTTAATGAAATAAAAATTTCAAGATACATGGATGTTGTCAAGAGATGGCGGTTTCTGTACTTCACTGCTGCATAAACCATGTGCTGTCATGCTTTAGTGGGCGAGATATTTGTCTTGGATTAAAATAAAACTCTGTAATCTCTCATTTCAGCCCTATTTATGTAATGGGACAGGTCCTCTTCAGTCTCTCTAATGACACCTTGTAAAGAGAAGACAAAATAGCTACCTGATATTAAAGTACATGGGCATTCTTTTTAACTGTATTTTAATGTATAAACACACTTTAATCGTAATTTTCGCAGATTTACAAAAAAATATTTATCTGAATTTTTAATTGTTGTTGATTTCTTTCCACTGGGTTTAATACTGCGATTTCATTATACACTTTAAGTGACTTTCCAATGTTTTCCACATGTACTGGTAGTCAAATAACTGCCAAAGCAGTCATACTTTTCACGCTGCCTCACTGAAAGCTGTGCCGGAGACAGAGATGATGCCCTGCTTGAGACAGAGATAAAGTCTAGTCATGATATAGGCCTACTGTGTACAACATACCTGTATTCACACTGTACTCTTACACTATATGCCAAGCGTTTCCAATAAATACACCATCTGGATATGATTGTACAAGACTCAATAATTTAGTTAACATTAAAGAGGATATATTTTTAATTAGGATGATTTTAATTACTATTATTTTTTTAATTATTATTATTTCAAAGGCACATACAGAAACATGCTTTTTTGCATTTGCTTCAGCACTGAATTACCTTTAATTAGCATTCAAGTATATTATATTTAGCTTTGCTTGTATTATCTGATATTAAACATATGTAATCTCAACAAAACAAATGTATTATGGCCAGATGCCTTAATCCCAGAATATGTCTTTTATCATCCAATAAAAGCCTGGGCGGTCTGGTAGTCAATAATCATCCCCCACTCCCTGGGAATCGGAGTGTAAAGAACATGTGAAGTCAAGAAAAAAACTAACTGCCTTCCACGCCAGTGAAGAAATATTTGACTTTTGAGTGAACAATAGTGATCTATATTCATCGGAGTGCTGGCCATTGTTAGTGCTTTTCAGCCCATGATTAATAGCCTAAGTTTGCTCTCTGTCAATACGTCCAGCGAGCCGAAAACAATTTCCCAGTTATGTGGACAAATGATTGACAGTCCTGAGAACTATCGGCCATATGGCAGTCTATGATTGACATTCATAGCAACGCCTCAACCAAGTATTTTCATTGGCTGACACGAGTCAAATCATACATAAAGACTTCAAACTGCTTAAAAATTATCACCTCTGTAAGGCTGACAAGTATGCAGCAACCCCACCCCACCCCGATCACCCCGTTGTAAAGAATGATAATGGCAGTGACTGGTAAAAAGTACTGATGCTAAGGACGTATGGTAACAATTCCCTAAAACTCAGTCAACTATGAACATTGTCTGTATTTCCATGAATTTTTCTGCTGTTAAAATAATTACATATATTGTAATGATTTGGAAAGCTATTTCTACTGTATTTCCACAGAGAAAAATATCCATTTGTTATCTTCACTCCTCTGTTATGTCAAAAATAGAACACCAATGAAGGTTGAAGTCTGGCAGAACGACCAATGCTGAAACCATACAAAGCAAGGAGTAAATTGTCATATCTAATCAAATCCTTACAACCTTCAAGTCTCCACAACCAGGATTTTGTTCTCCTGCAGCATACAAAAGACATAAACTTCATGTCACTAAGAGCCTGATTTGAACCCAGGAACATGTTGGTGAGAAACTACGCCAACTCTCCATGGCTGACAACTCTCAAGCCTCACCTAGGAAAAACATCCCACCATAATCTCTGCTACATAAGCTATCGTGAGTCCATCATGAGGAACTGTATCATAACCATGTACAAGGTCTTGTACAAAAATACACACATGTACACATCTGCACATCTACAGTGTATAATGAAGGATGCTGACATTTGCACAAGAGAACAATGGAAAATGATCAATTGTTGAGCTGTGCCCTAAGATAATTATGACATATAATAAATATGAGAAAACTGGAGCCACCAGCAAATAGAGAGAGAGAATTATGCAGATCTAAGGTGGCCACAATGGTAAAAATGTCGGCCTTTGACCCTTCGGAATGCAACAACAATGGGAAGAGGCAATTATTGCATAAGTTTATGTGCCAATGAAAAGGTTATAAAAACAGCTCTGCAGTTTTCCATCAGGGATATCAGTCTGTGTTACTAACAAGAAATTATTACATGGTGCCACTGGACAGTGGCGAAATGATAAATTACATGTAATCAAGCAAAATATTATGCATGATACTTCCCCTGTTGATGACAGGTCACAACTGTTTGGCATTTTCCCCACAAATTATTGTGATATTTGCACAGTATTTGCTGAAGTAATAAAACCAATCTGCTCATTTCTAACCATCCCATTGTGGCATACGGGCAATCATAAAGAGAGCCTGTAAGACAAAAAAACAGATGAGATGTTCACTGGCAATATATCTGTAATTTACGTCAGTACCACGTGCATGAACGACTCAAAAAGTAAATTAACAACTAATTCTTTTGGCGCCTCGACCAGCTAGAAAATAATTTATGAAACATGTAACCATGTTAGCTGAGCAAAAATCTAGCCTTGACGAGGGATATGTCAAAATACGAGGGAGAAAGGTATGCAAATTTAATCAGTAATTTTTCATGGCTGGATGAGATGTGTGCCTGTCACAGCGAGTCGCTGCAAAGATTCTTCCGCAGAATAATGTACGGTGTTGAGGTGTCAGCTATAAACTATTAGCCTAATAAACCTTAAAAAAAAATTATCAAGAGAAATTCTGCGATGAACTGTGCACTTTGAGACTGGACTGTAAATAATGCTACAGAAGAAACAGGTCTCTGCTCATGATCATAAATGTATATCAACGCAGTTCAAGAGACAGCCTGATCTTGTATAATGTAACTTCCAGACCAACCGACATATCTTTCTTCCAAACAAAAAAAAAATGGAAGGCACAACTGTTCCAACATGAAGTTGAGTGAAATCTATGATGTACACCAAACTATCATGCACTTATCTCATTTGCATAACAATACAGTGGTTTTGAGTCATCCCCTATATCTGTGCTCTTCAAAACTGGAAACACTAAAGGTATAGAAAGATCATTTTTGTAAGGTAATTAACGCTACCCAGTATTCAAATGAGTAGTCCAATAGATTTACCTCAAATGGCAAAGAACACCACATTTTCAGGGTTAGCTAACTGTTAAAGTAGGAATGTGTGAATGTGCTGACATATCAGTTATATATTCTATACTAGTAGGATTCATATAGCTACAATTCACACCTGGATTTTTCAATTGTTAACATGGGACCATTTCCCCTCTGTCACCATTTACATCCTCTCATAAAAGTCCATAAAAACGTCCTTGTGAGTTTCTTGTACAAGACAGGGGTCATCATTGCTTAACAAATTAGACCAGTCAAGCGAAATATATTATACACTTCACAACTTGGACCTAAACAACTTACGGTTTTGTACATGATCATCTCCACAACCACAGCAAAAAATACTTCCCTGACCGTCTAGAACTCTTCATAACCATCACAAGTAGAATACAAGCCACTGACGAGAATCTAGACTTAATTTCCACTGTTTATATATATAATAATAATTGTTAATTCCTTTAATACCATTAAAAAAAAAACAAACTACAGCCTATAGCCACTGAAATGTACTCTATTACGAATACTCAGACTTCTTGCATATGGTAATTATGTTGTCTAGCCTTTTGCATGTTGCCTATTTATGATCAAGACACCATTATAAGTAAATCTATCATAATTTCACACTTTTATCCATCAAATGTTGTTCAAGACAGGAGGCTTGAGAATCACTTTATGATGAAAGCAAATACTAATTGGAGATAAATATTCGAACTGTTGCCTGCAGGCTGGGGATTTCATCCGTACTGGCCTTAGGTTCTGTGTTTCATGTTCATGGGAATCAACATGACAAACAAGAAACACAAAATTCGTTCCATGAAAGAAATTTATGAGTAACATTTTTTTCCTGGTAAGATCTAGTCTGTAGATATTTTAAATGAACTTCACTGATAAAGTTTCTCTAGTTTTTAAACAAACTATGCTTCAGGTGAGGCATGGTAACCTATACACAGTGCAGTTATAGATTCCTGCTGCATGTGGTCAGACACTGTCAACCCCATCTGCATTGTTAAAGACACCCCATTTCACCTGAAAGGATCCAAATAAACCTCATAAAAATCATGTAACACGATATGCTGAGCATTACAGAATTTTCTGTTACCATGTCCTACATGTTTGAAGTAGCTTCGACTACGAAGTGTGATAGATTACACAGTGTCCAACGGGGAAGTTTCGAGTTCAAACTCTTTTGTCGTAGAGGGTAAGAAGAGATCAACTGTGTCATGTGACTTGTCCAAAATGTCAGGCAACTTTGTTGATTTTAATTTACCAATCACCTGTCTTGCTGTGTTAGAGAGGTACAAATGACCTCTCCTACAATCAGGAGCTTCTTAAATTAAATAAATAACTTTCAGCTCCTCAATTTTCTCTATTGTACGTCTGGTCTAAGTAACTTTCTTTGAAACTTTTCTTAGACGCCCATGTTGTAGTAAAAGTAATCAGAAATAGTTGCCTGACATTTTTGATGTCACATGATAAAGTAGGGCTTTTCTTACCTTTAGATATAAAAGAGCTTGATCTCGAAACTCCCCCATTTTCGTTATTACCATCTTGTGACTTCTAACGCGTATAAAATGTGATTAAACCTAAACTTACTTTTCGATCTGTATTGTTTATGGCACGTTCACATGGGAATGGGTCTGTATCATTCTAGAATATGACATCTTCATTCTAATTCTTGGAAAAATGATGAAAGTCACTTGACATAATGATTTGACAGTACTGGCCAAGTAAAAGCCGGTCTTGGCTCCAGTCTGTCGATCTGATATCGGGTCTGGGTATTCGGTGAAACTGCAGTAAGTATTGATTCAAATCCACTACTGTTCAACTGCGATATATTCAGCAAGTGAAGCAATATTTACTGAGTATGGCACCTAAGAGATAGATAGATACACAGGCCGGCTTCAGGGAATACTTTTCCAAGATGGCGGCCTAGTATCAAGTAGGCATAGGGCCTTTGAGGACTGAAAGCAGCACAAAAACAAAATGAAGGCGATCAGACCTCTAACACTGCGTTATTAGCGTGAAAATGATGCTAAGTCACTTAAATTTTTTTTTTACTTATATATACTAACAGAGATTTGTCCTCTGAATCATTTACCTCCCACAAACTGACAGATCTGGCACTGTTGGCTGAATGACCCTCATAAAAACAACAAAATATTCCTGCATACGGAGGAGAAAAAAATAACAATTTTAAATGTTAAATTCATTTGACTGAATTGTTACTTCACATCTCCTCACTTTAATACTTTCTAATAAGAACATGTAGCAAAACTGGACACCCGAAAAGTTAAATCTGTGCATCATCTTTAGAGCTAGCTGAGCTTTTGGTTGTACTTTGGTCAATAACTTCCGGGAGTTGGGAAATTGTCCTGACTATACAATGCATTGCTATGTGTTTACACAGAATACACAAAAACAGAAACAACACATCCAACACAACACTTCCTTCCAAAGACATGTCTACACAGTATGGATAATTATTATACCCACACACTTGTTTAAGGGGTAAATAAAAACACTTTCAGGAAATAAATTGTATATACGTAAACTTTCCACCCCCTGAGTCTTCCGCGTCATGTTTTCAAGACTAACGGCACACAGAGCTGTGTTTTAATTAAGAATTAGTAATGAGATAGCACTTCAGCCCATGTCTTGAATAATTCAGTCTCCCAGACTGGGCCAATGGGTATATCTTTGGTACACTAACTCCACGCCTTGGGACCAATCAAAATCATTCCATAAACTGATTATGGATCAACGTACCGAAAAACCTGTGCGGCATGATACCAAAGTATCACAAGGAAGCTTATGACCAGATGTGGAACCCAAATCAAGGTGATAAAATATTAACACATTGACCTTAAAAACATGGGGAGTAATCAGGGTGTTAGACTAAGCTCTTTCACCCCAGGGGGAACAAACTGCACTTTATGGTCAACTGATTACCTTTTAATCCTGCTAATTCAACTTATCCTCTGTTTTCACAAACATTTAAGCACCAAAAAGTGCAACCAAATATGCTAATGCTTTAATTTGTGGTAGTGTTTCAGATTTCGGCGAATCCGTCGGCTGGTTCATGAACGAACCTGATCACGAAGCATCCATACTCTGATTACTCATTAATATAATAACGCTCAAATCATGCACTCCTTGCTGTACAACGAGTCAAAACTTAAAAGTTAGGGAATTGGACCATGCATGCAACAAAATCCCAGTATCTGTACTGCTAAATTCAGACAATTACATTTACTTCTGGTGGAACAATTTATCTTTACATGACATCTATTAATAATGATACCAGAAAAATGGCAACATGGAAGAATGAGAGAATGATCCTGAACAAAAAGTTAAAGTTTAACCTAAGTTTAATTAAGAAATTTCTTTTTGTTTAACACTGTACCATAAAGCTGCATAAATATTACGTGCATCCTCCTGTTTCTGAATAAATAATATACACAGGGGTAGCGGTCAAGTACAGTTATAAAGTAAATTAATTTATATTTCCATTATTAGTTGTCTTGCTTTTCCATTGCTGTTGTATTAGAGCAACTCACATCTTTTAAGTACTATGACGTCCCCTCATTCCAGATTTCCACTGCAGCTCATCATGCTAACACTCATGCTCTGAATTCTCTCCCTCAAACTTTTTCAAATTCCCTATCAAATGACCAAGACAAGTATGTAGGTTTATGTGATACATCACAACAGAGTCTGTACAGAGTGCTCTGCCCCTGTCTTTGTCTCACATGATCTTGACCATGTCTGAACTAATGTCTCAGGGTGTAGGTAATCTTTCCTGTGATTTTAAAATATTTATGCTAAAGCCTCTGGGAAGATGTCCGAGTCCCCGTCAAATATATCAATAATCCAAAGATATCCACGGTACAAGGTCGAAGGCAGACAGCAAGTAAAACATCCTGCTCGACAAGGAGATAATATTTTCCCACAATTCCACAGCTGCTCCCACAATAGCATAACCTGTCTCAACCAGCCAGCCTGAATGTAAGACAATCTGTACAAGTCACACAACCACATGTCATTTTGATTGAAGCTTCAAGGTTTACGATTGCTACACCTTTAAAATGGACTTTATTTATCACAGCCCTTTGCATCTTAATAGAATGGACATTACATGATAAAATATAAGGATAGTCTGCACTAGTTTCCTGAAATTATAACAAATTCCCAGGGTATCAAACCTTTTATAAGTCTCTGAGGATTCTACAGAAACTTTGACTGCACAAATGCTTCTGTACTCGCAAAGACTCCGGTGTCATTCCAACAAAACTAACTTCCTTTTCAAAAAGATACATCGTCTTGAAAAGGTTACCTGATACATTATGTTGTTAAACTAGACGCCATTATTACGTACACATTTCTGAAAGTACACGTACATCTGATTTGCATATTTGATACAGCGTAACTACATTTTCTAGCATGTTTACAATAGTAAAACTGGCAGGTAATTTTCCTGTAATCTTCTTTGTTACAAGAAATCTAACTCTGTGTCATGAAATCTATTTTGTTATTCCTCACCAGGAAAATCTGAAACTTTTAGATTGGAAAACAAATGATACACATGTACGTGGCAATGTGCCATAAAGCAAAGGCAAAAACTTCACCAAGACGTCATTGATGAGAAATACGAAGCGATTTGATAGCCGCCAACAATAAGAGCGCATTATTAAAACTCGAAGTGCCTCAGGTGTGAGGGATTTCCCCAAATGAGGCGCATTTTTCCCGCAACACGCAGCCCTATAGTAATAACACAGCAACGCTTCAAGGAAAATTTCCTTGTACATCTTGGGTCCATAATTCTATTGAGCATTTGAAAATGACAACTGATTGCTTCGTGACTCCATTTATTCTGAACATGGGTGTGGATTATTTATCGCTATGGCAGCGTTTCTGTAATTTGTACCTTGGTCCAAGTCCGGCGACGGCCCTTTTGTGCCTGTGTTATTAATACTAGGCAGAATAAAAGCTCCCGGTATAAGAGAGAGGCACGAGTCATAACTCGCTAATATTATGGATGGGGATCAATTCTGGATTGGGGCAAGAGGGCCAGCGGCACGGCCTGCTGGCGGCTCAGATATGATCCCAGAGCCTAGATGGCTCTCCTGAGGGCTGCCTGTCATCGCGAGGCCTCTCCGATTGACTCGCCGACCCACGCCACCAAGTGTCAGCACCTTCACACCCTGACAGCAAAAACCAAATTATGCATATAATCAGATGGCGCTGGCGTTTTCTGACAGCATACGCTACAGTTTTGAGTGGCCATTGCCAGGGCTAATGTCTCCCATTTGGGGAATATCCGCGCAAACCATATTACATTTTCCCCTCTCGACACTTACATATGACACCAGGGGCAGTGCCGAGTACGAAAAAATTACATTTGGAGATGGAGAAATCAGAAAATTATGGGTAAAAATACGCCAATAAATATCAGGGCAAGCGGAGTTAATCCAATTGTATGCAGCCAGTCTGGCAAATGATGGAATTTCTGAACTATTATACACACATCTGATAACTATACAGCCGTTAAGTATGCCCAGGGGGTTTTCAGCGTGTAAATCTCCCACCGTTATATGCATCATTGCCTATTCCTCACATAAAGCCAGATCAAATATAACCAACCCATTACGCCATGGCTGATCGCATCCTTAGAGTCATAGCCTCATGAAACAAGCCCACTGAGGAGGAAAAATATGGTCCTTACACACCTAGATTAAAAAAAGAAATCCTCTATACATGAAATTCTACAGGCACACATACATAACTGTAGAACTGGATAAAATGCATGAGCATGCGCATATACAGTTTCTTACTTATTCAATCAGATTTCTGCTTCTACAAATTCAACCATTTGCATGATTAAAACAAATGCTGAAAAAAAAAATCTATATCATATCAACCCTCGACCAGCAAAACTACGTTACATGTGCAGCTTTAATTATTTTATGAACTGGAAAAATATCTCAGCCATTCTCTTACATGTATTTTCACTTACATACTCAGAAGTCTACTTATGTATTTCTGTATTAATTCTTTCCAAAAAAAAAACAAACTGTTGTGATGAATACATGCATCCAACCATTGATCAACCCTTCGTCATAAATTAAGGAAAAAATAATTCTGACACAAAAATTTACATGTATCTACTCCTACCTTCCAAGAAAATGCAGTCAACGAATGACCTTGGGGGCCAATTTTGCAACCTTGGAAATGCTCACCTGACAGATGAAATCTGGGGCATGGTGAAAACAGCAATATTAATTTCTCTGCCGACATCTCTGAACAATTAACTGCATCACGAGAGGTGGACAGCAATTTCTCTCACCAAACTAATTTCATTGGTCTGCTAAGATGCATGCATTATAATTAGCGAGAACGCAAGAAATATTCCGCGGGCCATCCCTTCAGCAAATCAACACCTAATCAAAGGCCATGCCACTGACAACATCTATCCCCTATGCCCGTAAACGTGTAACATTTGAGTACATCCATATAGCCGCATTAACCCGGGCATGATTGCTTTATCATACTGTTCACGTTATCAAAGTCCTGAGTGAGCATGACTGTATTATATTGCACGGCTGCTTCCCCTATTAACTAACACTAGCTGTATTAGAATCTGCTTGATACAGCTTGTGGGCCTTGACAACATCCGAGCAGAAACTGCCCATACTGGCATATGGATTTTCCGCTTTTTGTGGAACTTTATAGCAAGGGTTATTCGTACTAAGTTCAGTTCTCTGATTTCTTAAAAGCTGGAGTCAACCCCCCATGGTCCACGTGAGATTTGCAAGCCTTACAGCTAAGCCTCATTTATGGCAGAGTGCATCCATTTATTCACAGCATTAAAACTAGTAATATCAATTACATCAAAGTTGAGTAGCAGATATGCCAGACTGCCAGATGGACGACTTCTCCATCAGAGTCTTTACTAATTCAATTCTTTCAGAGCTTAGCTCATCACAGTTCTCATGAAGGCATGCTAATTCACACATATTACCTGTTCCATCTCGACAATATAACATCACGTGACCAATCTAGGGATCTATTAAAAGGTACGTGTATCAAATTTTCAGACACATTAAGACAGATTATACATTAATCTGATATAAATTGATTATTTGTGTCCATAAAGCATGCAAGCACTTCAGATTTTATGACTCCATTCTGAAGATATAATAACTGTGGATAACCTGTTATCATATTAAAAAACTTGTTGTTTAGCTAGCTTTTCTATACATACTTGCCAAATTATTCACCAAGTAACTGGAAATGATTTTTTTGCTTGGGCTTCACCACCTTTTACACAGAACTCATCAAAAACATTTTAACGCAAGTGCTATGTTCTGCTTTAGATACTCATGGAGTATGCCAAAATGTTAAAATTCATTTGAAAAAGTCAGGCTAAGAGTTTTCCAATTCAGCCAATAAAAATACTGAAATTTATGGCCAACATCTACACCCAATACTTTAATGTTACCCTAATAAAATTATAGATACATGCACATTTAAGGAGCCAAGAAGTTTGCACGAGAAAAAATATGCTTGTAGGGGTTTGCTAAAAAAACCGAAAGCAAATCATTATTCGCAAAATTCATCTTGTGAGCAGGACAGCACAAGCATTTGAATGAGTGGTCATGCCCTTCAGTCATTAGACAATATATGTATCTGAAACTTAACACTGAGAAAAACTATGACATTTCATTTTAAACGACTCAATAAACTTTGTACAACACTGGTGTCCCAAACAAATTAATTAGGATGGCTGTATAAAGTGTAGAAGCCTAGGTGTGGTTTTAAGTAGATGTACTGTACATGTGATAGAGTAGACTTCACTAGACTTGATGGGCTAGTGAGCAACATGTACATCTGGTGGAGCGTGGTTTACTGGATTTGATTGGCTGGTGAGCAACATGTACATCTGGTGGAGCATGGTTTACTGGATTTGATTGGCTGGTGAGCAACACATACATCTGGTGGAGCGTGGTTTACTGGATTTGATTGGCTGGTGAGCAACACGTACATCTGGTGGAGCGTGGTTTACTGGATTTGATTGGCTAGTGAGCAACACGTACATCTGGTGGAGCGTGGTTTACTGGATTTGATTGGCTGGTGAGCAACACATGCATGTGGTGGAGAGTGACTTACTGGATTTGATTGGCTGGTGAGCAACATATGCATGTGGTGGAGAGTGACTTACTGGATTTGATTGGCTAGTGAGCCACACGTACATCTGGTGGAGCGTGGTTTACTGGATTTGATTGGCTAGTGAGCAACACATACATCTGGCGGAGCGTGGTTTACTGGATTTGATTGGCTGGTGAGCAACACATACATCTGGTGGAGCGTGGTTTACTGGATTTGATTGGCTGGTGAGCAACACGTACATCTGCTGGAACGTGGTTTACTGGATTTGATTGGCTGGTGAGCAACATATACATGTGGTGGAGAGTGACTTACTGGATTTGATTGGCTAGTGAGCAACATGTACATCTGGTGAAGCGTGGTTTACTGGATTTGATTGGCTAGTGAGCAACACGTACATCTGGTGGAGCGTGGTTTACTGGATTTGATTGGCTAGTGAGCAACATGTACATGTGGTGGAGTGTGGTTTACTGGATTTGATTGGCTAGTGAGCAGAATGTACATGTGGTGGGGGTGGGTTATCTGGAATTGATGGGCTGTGGAGCAATATGTAGTAGACTGGACTTTTTAGGACATGATGGGCTAGACAGCAACATGTATATGTGTTGGAGTGGGCTTTACCGGACTTGATGGGTATTCTTCACAAGGTTGATGGGCCATAGAGAAATAGCCTCAATTGTTAGTGGTAACACAACCCTACAAACAATAGGGTCAGTCACTAGGGAATTTTTTACTCCAGCCCATGAAAGAAATCAGGATTCTAACAAACACTGAAAGAAAATTGAAACGTGATATTTCATGGACGGCCGCTGATAAACTTAATCATAAGGACTTTTTTATAGGGTCAATTGGGTTATCCCTATGAAAATGATGTAATTCATGGTCTAATATGAACTGTAGGCCTTCAGGTGACACTTAAATTGGTTTCACTATTATAATTAACCAAAAGACCCATAGGAGCGCTGACAGTCTTAACAGTAGAAGAAATGAAGAAATGAAACACAGTGTCTAGAGAGTGACACCTGCAATACAGATCACCTAAGGCATGTCATGAACTCCATGCCCTCGTACATAACCTACAGATTCATATGCTGTTTCACAAATTAGCGAATCATGGAAATCATTTCACTCAGGTATGATGGTGTTAGGAAATCTCCAGCAGCCAGGTAACGTGAAGCGCGTAATTGTACACAGTTATCCGCAGTCTATAGTAATCATTGTTGGAAAAAAAAAAACTTCCGAGCCACAATGTACTGGATTGATTTACGCTTTATGATCTTGCGGACACGGAAGTCAAAGATAAGAGATTAAAAGAAAAAAAAATTCCTCACCTCCTTTTCTTATTAAAATGCATGATTAATAACTAATCAGACTTTGTTGTGGGCTTGAAATATTGATAAGGAAGCAGACTATGGAACAGCTTTGGAGCATTAAATATCCCTGCTTCGGCTCAATCGCATGTAACGAATCAATCATTATTACCTGAATGCGTCTCCCTGTCTTGATCAAATTTCAGGTAAACCTGTTATTAAAAATAATAAAAGAGTGCTGTTATCATCGCACCAGGCACGCAAGGGGAAACGGAAATATATCAATATTATGTTGAATACAAGCCTAATAAGCACAGCTGATTACAGAGAGGTACATAATTACAGGTAATGATCAAAGGGTTAAGTGCACAGGTGGAAACCTGTCCTGAAGGGCTATGGAATAGGGGACAGTGGCTGTCAAGTCCAGAGACAAAAATAACCATGAGCTAGGCGCCAGCAATATATCAAACCCAAAGTTATACATGCAGTACTTCTGTGTTCATAAAATGCATGTCAGAAGTTAACATACCCGAGCAATTATTATGATTATGGAGACCCACAGATCATTTAAAGCAAAAACAAAAATTTGCGGTTAAGATTAAATTAATATTTTCAAGTAAAATATATATAATTTGGACATTTAAAATATTCCATTTCAAGCTGGTAAATCCTACTTTGGCATCTTCAAGGCAATATACCCGAATTTCTTAACATTTTCCAATATGAAGAACAACTTTCAGTGCAATTTATACACATTTTTAATTTCACTTTGGAGAATGAACTTCATTGGTTGGATTGGTCAGTTTTAGCAGTCAACACAGAATAATACCTTCAGAATATGTTTCAGTAAACATCTTACAAACAAGCAAAAAGGTTGAAAACTTACAGTATAAATGTAAAAAGCACTACACTATACACAAATTAATAAATAACAATGTATTCCGTCAATGAAATGTCATATATGAAGATGCATACTCCACATGTGCTTCAAGGAAATATTCTCTTCGTATTAGAAAAGTACTTTTCGATATAATGTAAGCTTCCACATTAATTAAGGAACTGTGCATGTACATGAATTGATTCAGTTCTTGTTAAAATAATTCACGTACAATGTAAAATCAATATTGAACTGCAAGGAAATTTCCAATTTACTTTAGATTGCAATCTTGTTTTGTGCCGTTAATAATCTATCGCAACAACACACAACAGAGAGCAGATTTTTTGATGTTTTACGTCAGGAAAGAGGATTATAGTTGACAAGCACTTGACTGGGTGGGTTTACCTTGCTCAGGTGTTAACGATGCAAGAGGACAGGTGTCTACACAGTGCAGTTCATCAAGCCTCGCGTCCTCCAGCAAGATAACAGCAACCAACCTGTGGCAAGCGGATCCCCAACCCACTAACATAACGAGTGTCCCTCAAAGACAATTAGAGTCAAGGTAAACCATTACTGTAGAGATGAGAAAAACCTGTCAGCTGGCCTTAAGTGCATACCTGTCTGGCTGGACTTCCAATGCGTGAACAAAGGGGAAGAATCCTGCAGCTATACCTTTCAATTTGATCTGTACAAATTGGGAAATCTTTGTGCGTGCGTAAGCACTTGTAATTGTACTTAAATGACCGACAAACTGCCACCCAAAGACAAGGCAATAACAAAATAATAATTTATTGATAATAATTTTCAATAATTAGACGTTATTCATTATGAATACTACATGTATCAAATACTTGACTTCTGCTTTAGGACTTGACATGACAAAATCTTTAACCACTTGTCTCATCAGACCACATAATACATTAAATTCCAATTCCTATTTGAACAGATATGATGAATTAAAGAAAGACAATGTCTTTGGAAAAAGTTATTTCTTAACTGTCAAAGACCTTAAAAACAATCATGCCAATGTGTTTCTGTTAGAAGAAGGGTTAGTAGTCTTCTCAAACAAAAACTTCGGCAAAATCAGATTCAATTTAGAAACGCTGAGTTACATAAATCGAGAACCACACATGTAAAATTACATTCCTGAGATAATGTTGATATAGATGTATGTCCATATTAATATCCTACTCACCTGCGATTCATATGAATTCTTTTCATCACTTCTTTCGGCTTTCTCTCTGATAATGACCGACAAGCTACAGAACTAATTTTGTACCCATCCAATTTAACAAAACATTAAAGGAATGAAAAAAAAACAAAAAACAAACCCGGTATCAGAGCATAAATGCTAAAATAAGTCTAATAGAACAAGGTAGAAATGTATATACCAAACAGTATGTCACACATACATGTAGATGTAGCAAATAAATAAATGTCTGTTCATGCAAAGACAAATTGACCCTCCAGTTTTCCAGACACTGTTCTTCCTTTTCACCGTCTCTAAAGGAAGGTCACTCAGGGACTGTCCAATTTTTTTGCCTTTTTGTTAACAACTCGGCAGCTGCTGATGATTCAAGCAGATCTTGTGGGGAAACTCGTGCCAAGCTCGTTAAGTTTGAGCAATGTGTTTATGGTGGGAAAGCGTTCTTGTGCCGTAGCCTTCGTGTTAAAGACAAGGAAAATTAGGACAAAGTGGCCAATACGAGACAGGCCGTTCTGTTACTGTCATGGTCATATTTAAAACTTTGGGCCGCATGAAAGTTTGATGAAGGCTTAAAGCTTCAGGGGACGTGCAACAACTGGGGAAGGCGTGAAACCTGTCAGGCCCGATGACCTCGGACATAGCGTACAAAAATGGTGATATAATTACCCTCACCTCTCCACACCTAGACAGACAATATTAAACTTATTACCTCCCATTATGGCAATCCCCTTTGGGTGCAAGCAGATGGCTATAAACTGCTATTTCTCCGATTCGTCTGTCCTAAAGGGGGGGGAGGTATCTTTGCCTGTCTTGCACCCAAGGCTTATGTATACAGGCAAGAGCATCAGGCCCTAGGGTAATTTCTCAATGGCACATGGGGCCAAAAAGCGTCATGGTCTCACACCTCTGCAGCACATATGCATGTGGACTTGTGTCCATCGTAAAATGCCAGCAGGACATATACCGCAAAGGTGTCCACTAAGCTTTCAACTAAGTGCCATTTTTCTTGGTATTTAATCTTTAAAACGTGAAAATATTCACTAATAAATTACTAATCGAATATCAGATAAAAAGACTCCCTCTCCCTCTCCCCAAAAAAACAAAAAATAAATAAATAAAAATGTTTTGGGGTAAAATGGAAGATACTGTGCAAATTTTGAAAAGGTTTACTGCAAAAATTTGTGACTTTCAAAAGCTTTCTTGGTCGCTTACTAGTGGAACAAGCTAATAACGTAAAACATACACTTAGTGGCAGGACAGACAGCTGGATGGACTCCATAACTTGATATTCTCTCCCATCCCAAAACATTTACTTGTCAATATCAAGCAATGATGTAGAATGTATATTGTCAATATACATGACAGTCTTAATTGCATGTAAAAATTCACATCATTTGATATTTGCTAAAACTAAAAAGACTTCATTCACTACTATAGAAATAAAAGTATTATACGAAAGATTCTTAATAATAGTTCTCAGTATTCCCAAAGTACTGAAATGCCTTGGTGCAATATGTTCTCAATAAGTATATATACTTATATCAGGTATACATCTTGTGCAGTCTGGTCTGCAGAGCCAGATTTGAGAACGTTACCTGATTGGTCCCAGGGCAAGTGGTGTGAATAGAACAAGCACATGCCGATTACTCACCCATTCATAAACCCTTCTTAAAGTTTTCTCCAAGTTATCTTCAACCTAAATTATTCAACAGGCTGAGCCAAATGAGACGGGAGATGTTTTCAGTTATAAATCAAGAAACCAAGAAAAGGATATTGCTTTCAATACGTTTTGGTTTAGTGTTTTAGAGCTCTTTCACCATGTGAAAAGGTCAGTTGATAATGGCGGGGCTACGTGGACAAGGCTTGTCAAGAGCCACTCATCTGGCAGCAGTTCAGCCATATTTATTGTGGGTCCAGTTTACTTTCCGACCTTTTGTCACCTCGTTCAACTTGTAGCTTAGTTCCATGTCCTCTTTTATCAATATTTGCAGTCTCTCTCTCTCCATGTCGTCTACAGTTATTACGTCTCGATTGCTCATTTTAAATGTTTCGAATGGGAAATATTGTTTACTTCAGCCCAGTTCCAGGCTGTGAAAACACATCAGCCTCTGCTGTTACACTACAGTATTTGTGAACTACATCTATCTGACTGTTCATGATTTCAGCAGAGCACTGACATATTACAGAAAACAACAGAAGAGTCGGAATACTGCTTGGACTAGTAAACTTGTTTTAGTTTCACACATTGGACACAACTTTATGTAACAACAAATAATAGTTTGTCACAAAAATACCAGTTTCACAATGTGAACACCAGTTTCTCCACAGTAAACATCAATTTGCCATGTTGGGCATCCATTTGCTGCAACAATCACCTATATCTCACAATGAAAACCAGACTGTCAGACTGGTCCCCATTTTGCCACAACACCAATTTATCACAGTTGACATGAGTGTGTCACAATGATGCACAATCTTTTTCATTGGAATCAATTTTGTCACAATGAACACAAGGCAAGTTTTCAGAACTAGGTACAGTTTCATACACAAATTCTTATGGGATACAGTAGAACAAACTGCTCTGACAAGGTTACAAACACAAACAAATTTGAACTGTGGTGCTTATGGCAAAAGCCATTTCACAATTTACTAAAATGTTAGGCAGTTTTCTTCACACAAAATGTGTCACACTTGTGACGTAAAATAATGATGGATTTTTGCTAACACAAGTGTTTTGCACATGGTTCTCAAAGAACCTCTCGCCACTTATGTCTCTAGCTGTATTATGCCCTGAAGCCTTAAAAACCTTGTTTCATACAAGTTCCATCACCACTAACAAGTATGTCACCCCTTGCTTCATTTATTTGCTTCTATAGATGCCAGCAGTGTCAAACACATTGATCACGCCTTTGTTAAGTTTGGGCGAGATTCTGGACCACTGGCTCCTCTGTCTGCCCAATTCTCAAGTGGAGTGACCGGGCCAGCCACGGGCCACCTGACTCTGTGTCAACACGGCCAAATAAGGAAATGATCAGAGAGATTGCGTAGTTAAGACAAGAAAGTATCGACGTGAATGTTCCAGCAAGCTAATCAGGGCTCGGGTATGAAAAATGGTTTGCCCCTGGCGAATAGAGTGAGTAACTGTCTAAGACCAGGAGGAGCAATCAAACACAATTTCAGGTCAAATTTCCGTGAAGATAGTTTTGAAAAAGGTCCGATACAAGACAGTTATTACTGCTGATTGTTGTAAAAACATTTCCGCTTGTTTTAATATCAGTCTTTTCTCTTCCAATTTTCTGAATTTTCAGAAGTTGGGCATGCATGCGACCTCTGTGAATGCTGAACCCTTAATTAGACATGGAAATTATAAGCTAAAAGTAAAACCCTTGCAAAGAAAGAAGCCCTTAAAACACGAAATGATTCAGCTATGTGATACAGCATTTCCCATTCAATGATCTTGTGATAGATGTCCTGTTAGACATGGGTCATCGACACTTAATGCAGACTCTTTTTGGAAATGATGTTCTCCAAAAAACCCTGCAAACCCAAATCATTATGTGTGATTATTCCTCGGCCTTCTTGAGATGAATATAAAACACTGTATATCTTTAATTTCTATTTGAAGAAAACAGACAGTATAAACAGTAGAAGCTGATTTTAAATTTACCCCGCACGCACCACACTGGTGTGCAGGGAGGGGGATACAAAAGATTTGTTACAAAACTTATTCAAATCTGGCGCCTGGACGCTTGGAACACTTGGAATTCTTCACCTCCCAAAGACTGGTGCAAGTAGAATGGTAAATAGCCACAAAATGGGGATTAAAAAGCTAATTTGGTAGAAAAGCAACCATTAGCATTCAGAGAGCTCCTTTATGCCAACACATATTGGCTCCATAATCCCTCCGTGTTTGACTAGCTGGACTCCACTATTTCTTGGATCAATTTCATTGCCAAGGCCAAATTTATGATCTTTATTTTGTCTGTGGAGAGCATGTATGGGTTAAATCAAACAGTTGATCCAAGCGTCTGTTTGCCACAGCACAGCTTGCTATCGGAATAGGGCCAGACAATGCAAGGCACATAGGTCTGTATATACAGTACTGATTTTCTCCAATACTGCACTCTATTGAATGAATCAACATGTCTCCTAAATTACTGAATGAAAAGAGGAACATAGAGAAAACATTATTTCCATAAAAAGTATATACATTTGTGTATAATGTATGGGAAAAAGATTGGTGGGTACAGTACTTAATTTCATTTTTAACATTTTTTTAGACTTTAGTTGGGACACAATTTTGTTAATCAATTTTATCATGATATTACTAGCACCTCTGAATCATGGCAACCACTGATTGTTAAAAAAGGAAATAAATGTTCAGTTACGCAGGGCAAACTTTTGTGCTCAATAAATTTACCAATTTACAATTGCTTTTTTTTTTCGATACACTGAGTGCAGGTGACACTGGCTGCAGTTAACCAGGGCTTCATGAAGTGTACTTAGCTAAGTATTCCCTTCACTGCCATGACAACGTATGTTGTAGAGATAGGAAATGCACTTAGCTAAGGGCTACTTAGCACTAAGTATGCTTCATGAAACTGGGCCTTGCACACAATGGACCGGTTTGTTCTCAAATTTGTTGGTTGTACGTAGACTTCGGGCACAAGGCTGAGATTGTTAGGACTGTGAGTGTGACTGTATAACACTTGTGGTGGACACATGCAACGGAGAGTAAAGTCACACCAACGATGAACTTTTGCCACGCTTTTGCCACACTTAGCCACCTAGGCTACAAATTTGCTGTAACATATTCACAAAGACGATTTACACAAAGGATAGAGACACAAATTGCATGTCTGATACCTTATTCCCATAGCCCTCCTATTAGGGGAGATAAAACAAACACACTACCTTAGGTCCAATATGGTCTTCTCACCCAGCCTCTTGATTGAGCTCTTCAGTCCCTGGAGGAAGAAAATAATTATATTTATTAATTCCTTTTATTGGGCAATTTCAGATCCAGCAGTTTTGGATCTTGGTTTCAGCTTCGGGGATGCAGCTAGAATACATAGCGCAAACTTTTACGCAAACAGCATCAAAATTTGACCTTCTCAAGTCTACAGAGAGATGCTTTTTCACAATGATCAACAATTTTCTCGCAAGATTCCCTGTGGGACACAATGTAATGATCTCTGGGATACCCGCCGACTTTGCGTTTCTTTTGATGCTAATTACATAGCTTAGTGTGTCAGAGGGATGAAGGGATATAACTCTAGTTTATGGGGTGTGAAGGTCCGAGGCATCTTTAATTTATAGACCAGAAAAGCCTTCATTTAATCAAGCCAGCTAAGAGTCTACAAGTAATCCCCTAGTAAGATGGTATTGCCTACAAAACAGTTCGAACAAGTCCCACAAACTGGACAAGACTAATACTCTACATATACAGATATATATATCTATACATACACACATACATATATATATCTATAGATACACACATACATATATATATGTACTGCTTCTTCTAGCATGGTTTGCCACAATATGGCTGAAAGCATGCTGATTTAATCATTCCTTTTAATAGCATGGTGGCATAGCCAGATGGTGTAGCAGTATGCATGGTGGCATAGCCAGATGGTGTAGCAGGATGCATGGTGGCATAGCCACATGGTGTAGCAGTATGCATGGTGGCATAGCCACATGGCGTAGCAGGATGCATGGTGGCATAGCCACATGGTGTAGCAGTATACATGCATGGAAGAAAAACAATACTTTCAATAAAACTCACGTACACTATACAGTATAAAAGTGTGCATGCAAGTAGCTACTTCTCTCCATCCCTAAGGATTTCCTCCAACAGATCCAAATCGGTTTGTCACCTAATCAATTCAGTATTGATCACTGTCATATTTTGCCGACCACAATATCGAATATTCATTAAGAAATTGTTAGGGCGAGAAATCCGCCGGCTGGGAAATGAATACAAGATCGGCTTACTAGAGGATGTAACCCCATGCTGACTGGAAATTGTCAATAAATATTATTTTGGCGCATCCTTTCTTTTCAATTTTCCGCGGGATGTTGACTTTTCATATGGAGGGTGGATAAGGGGGGATAATCACGGATAATGACTTTCAAGAGTCTATGGATTTCGGCTCGACAAGTGTGCTCTAACTTGTCTGATTCTTAAAGAAATCGCAGCCGTGAACAGCCAGCTCTCCAGACAGGGTATCCACAATAACCAAAAAATATCAATGAAGAGCAAACTGGGAGAAAAGAGCATCTCAAAGCAATGAGGTTATTTTAGCAAACTATCCATTATAGAGAACCGATTCACAGCAAAGCACTTTAACCCTGGAAAGATGAGGGGGAAGAAAAACGCAAAAATGGTGCGGGGTAAAGTTACAATGGAAAGGAGCCAGCTCTGGAAATCTATCAGCAAGAGTTCTGTGGACTCCCATCATTTCACTTCTAATCCATATTTCCCCTTGCAAAATTATTGACCAAGGGATTTGAGGAAATGAATTACCAAGAGAGGATTATACTGGCTAATGTTTCCATTTCTTTTCGGGCGGTGAAAGTCTACCATTCCATCTGCAGTGCTACAGTATTGAATTGATCCACAGAGAGATGAACACTGCTGAGGGGGGAAAAAAGACAGACGCGAGATGCGCATGAAAGGTGGCGACAGGCGTCGGGCCATGTGAACCTCTTTCAGCTGGATCATTCTTAAATTCCTACTGATGGTAACAGTCACAGGACACCCAAGTAATCCTGAAGATTAATAAGGGGGTAAAAAAGGTCACAATGGCAGTTTGTGAGGATATCCTATGAAATGCGATTCTCATCCCTTATGACAGCCCAGTTATTCTCCTTCCCTTTCTAAATGCTGATTACATCAAGACCTTCTCTACTAAGAAGGCTTAGCACGCGGTCCGAAATTTCATACCCTGCGCCCAGGAGAGAAAATGATGGAAAATATTATCTGGGGAGAATATGATCTGCGTAGTGAAATCTGCAATCTGGGGATTTTACAGTTGTGCACTGACACAAAAAAAAAGGGAATGAAAAAAAATGCCGTAATCTGACCTTTAAATAAAACCGGCCCTTGTCAGTGATAAGTCTGTTAAACATAATTAATGAGGTTATTGCTTCATTGCAGGAAAGCTCTTTTCTTTGGAGATTACATAAAAAGAAGCTGAGTGGCTTTGTGGGGAGGGACTACAATCAGGATATCTTCCGCCAGTTGGCAGCAATATAAGATTATCAGCTACCAATATGGCTGCAGCCATTTTTTTTTCCTTCTTGCATTTTCTGGTGATCAATTGTTCACTACGCTTACCAAATCTAAATACAGCTACATGACATATGAAATTCCATGGACAGTTTAACACTTTCCACATTTCCACAAAGAACAAGAAGCCCTGCCAATGGAATTTATCATGGTGGATGTCAAACCAAATTAACCAAAGAGAAGTCACATACCAAATCAGATCAAACTTTATAAACGATGCAAATTTCCATTTTTTCTCCCCCACTATTCCAAAAACAACTATACACAGTATCTGGTATATTTTCACAGGTTTGTGAACACAACAATATAACTTATACTCTGATTTACAATTTCATGGAATGTTTCCGCAACAGATGTGCTCTACAAATTTCTCTACAGCTCAAATGGTGATTTGTTGGTGAAAACCATGAAAAGAGACATGATTTACTGTTAATGACATATTTTTTAATCAAATCCCTTGACATTACACACGAGTTTACGCTGTACATGTACTTTGATTTCCAATTCACTTAGTGGCAAATTAGTGTTGTGACAATCTGATATAATGGTCAAGTTGCCCATTGAGAAAGTAACCATGTAGAATGTGTTTCCATAGTATGATATATGTAGTTTAGAATCCTTGATGACTCATTAAAAATATCTTAGAAATATACAGATCACAGTACATATTCATTAGCATCAAAGACCTATATTCAGGTAAATGAATTTGTACCTCAGTGGGGGCCTTGGTGGGTGAGGGGATTAGCACGTCAGCGCAGCGTTATGACTCTGTGCTTCTCACCAATGTGGTCGCTGTGAGTTCAAGTCAAGCTCATGCTGGCTTCCTCTCTGGCCGCACGTGGGAAGGTCCGGCCCCAACCTGCGGATGGTGATGGACTTCCGCAGGCTCTGCCCAGTTTCCTCCCATGATAATCCTGGCCACCATCGCATAAGTGAAATATTCTTGAGTATGGGGTAAAACACCAAATAAATAAATAAACAAATAAATAAAACTGTACTTCAGTTAGCAGGCTGATGGTAAACAAGTGCTGACCACTACTGAGATCTGCAAGGCAAAACAGTATGTAGACTTCGAAAGTCAAAAGTTACATCAGCACATATTTCTACTGATCTCAAGATAATTTTTCTCAACGTCAAAAATTCGTATATTCCACGACCATGATTATACACTTAAAGAGAACCTGTGTTTACACTTCATTATGTAGGCCGACTACATCCTGTTTTGATGAGAATATATCGATGACACTCAGGCGTACTGCTTATGCCCTCTGACATCAAATACTGCTCTCATTTGACAATCCAATGAAATCACAGTGAAATATTGCTCCGTCTGCCACGGTATAATTGAATGGAATTCTGTGCAAATTAATAAAAGTGCAAGTTGACAATTTTTCTGTCAGCGCTAAACTGACAGACATAAAGTGGTGTAGAGCTCCGGCATCACTGATTACTCCTACCAGCGTTCAATCATAACGGTCGACGACACTCACACTTATGATTTGAGAGGAAACACATGTCTGCAGTTCAGCGCCATGACAGACAGATAATACCCATAATGCCTTTCATAAGTCAAACTGCCGGCGATAAATCAATGGAAGAGCGTAGGGGTTTATTTTAACTCACTGGCGGCGAGAGGAGAAATGGAGCGCCCCACAAAATTATTAAATCCATTTTAACCGGTGCTGGGTCATGCCGAATACCAGTTACAAAGAGCACTGACAGATCGCTGCAGTGTGAAGGGGCAAGAGGGGGCTAAGAAGGTCTTAGAGCAAGGCCTTCTAGTCGGCTTCCCTCTGTCAACCATTCTCAGACCTTCAGATAATAAAAACCATCACTCATGGAACCCTTCCTCTGGACAATAATGGAAGAGAAATTATCAATGAATAAAAGGGATTAAAGAAGAAATGGGCCAAAAAAAGGAGTCAACAATTTAAACCATCCTTCAATTTTCGTGACAAAAGGAAATACCCTTGTATCGCATTGCATTTAATAGAGCTCATAAATCTCCATAATTTTCAATAATCGGTAATACTATATATTTAGTACCACAAACCCATGCCACTGGAGTACACAGAAAACTTGTTTAACATGTGACTATCTTCCAAGTTACTACTGTAGAACTGTTCAGTCACAGGGAGTTCTGAAACAGCTGAGAAACAATGAATTAATTGCAAGTATGGGCTCTTCACAATGAAACTTTTGACAAAAAAAAAGTTGCTTTTTTTCCTTTCCTAGTGATTGTTTTTAACACAGCTTTTAATAGCACGACTCTCCACCCCCACCAAACTCCAAAAGACAAGGCATTGTTGACTGCCCAGTGAACTTTTCTACTATTGACACACCATCCATTGTACAACATTCATTCAGTTTGCCATTATTCAGATCATCTTTGATTGCAGAACTTTTGGGTTCCTTAATATTAAGTTTGGTAGCCTGACATACCATCATAAAGCCCGCCCTAAACAAACGGCCAATGGTTGGTCTTGACCTCCAGTTGTGTGAATAAGGAGAAATCGGTGAGGAATGGCGTGTTTTTAGGAGTTTGAGGCCATAAATAATGACTATGTAGAGCTAGAATTCCTTTATCAGGCCATGTAATGACGTCCACGGAAGCCATTCAAAAGACAACGGATCAAGATACCCTCTTGTTCCATTAGCTATGAAAATCTCTTTCTTAAAATCTCAAGACATCCTGTAATACTGAGCAATAAATCACCAATTCCAAGCTCTCACATTTCTACAAGTTCGTGAAATCCCTGCGAATTTTATTGAGGTCTGGCAGTCAATTTTGGAGAGCAAGCCCAAAGAGGCAACTATGTCCGCCAAAAGATTACTTCTGTGAGCCTAATGATGTCATAAGATTATTTTCTATCTCCAAAGATTAAAGAGGTTCACAGCAACAAGGACCATTATAAGCCAGGGATCTTGACAAATTCGTTTTCTTGGCATTTTTATTTACTGTGAGCATCCAGGACACCATGGAATCTAGCAACGGAAAACTTGTCATTAAGTTTTACGAACCCTTCTCCTCCTAAATCACTCAAATGTGATGTCCGTGTGCCATGGATGACCGGAAAGCAGTTTATAGTCGAGTATCTCTGTTTTGAAGCTTCTAAAGGATCTAAAATGGCATGCCATCAAAGCCCTGAGGTTAATTAATGGAGAAATGTGGACAACCTAGTCATAAACCCACACAGCTTTATTTCCTTCTCTGTCTTGAAATATTACACTGACAAATTAACAGACCATCTGATGAACCCACGTTCAAGCATTCTGAAACCGGGAAATTGAAACATCAACAAAAAATTACTTACAGACTTGTGTAATCTGTATAAGCTCTTAATATAAAATAAACCATGCAGTTTAAAAGCTAATGCTGTGAAACATCTACATGTATACTCAACAGGGATTGTTCAGATTAATCAAACATTACATGTAGCTTTTAGCAATTGAAGGAAACCCCTGTACAACAGCATAGCGGTTTATGGTATTACACAAGGGCGAACAAAGATCCTGAGGATTTGTGCCAATGTTACCCTACTGGTCAAAATCAGGGGATATTATCATCTACAGATCTGATATGTAGATTAGACTGAAGATTGAGCATCTTTCGTATGGAGTTAGATAGTAAGTTTATTTATGACAAACGAACCCTATCAAGTATCTTCCATTTACGATGAGCCTTGGGCATGATCACTTTTCTCACATCTCAAGACGATGACATAATATGCTTGAGGTTGTCCAAATTAGTTGTAAGCTAAGATGACTTATTAAGTAAGTACACTTTGATACATAGATACCTATACATTTACAGTTTCGTCCATCTGTTTCTGCTACTTCAGACTCAGATGAACAATTGCATGCTTTTCCTTGAAACCAATGTTCATTTACATATAGTGATTTGGTATACACGAAAAATACTGTATTTTTACAATGACAACTTAATTCACTGTACTCAACTTTTAAGTCTTACAAATCAAAATGATTTTGGTCAGCAAAGTGAAGGGAAGATTTTATAGCCACATGCAACTGTAGCGAAACTTCTATTCGAAACCTTGTGTTTAAGTACATATCACCCTACAAAGACTGCGCAAGGAATGTGCATGAAAGCTGAAATTTTCAAAATGGCATCGGAAAAATGTCACCACTTGTCGGTTTAACAGAGTAATAAAAATAGCGGCTTCGGATTCAGATTGGGTATTAAAAGAGAACACTGCGCAATTACAGAGTCTTGAAGAAAGCTGCTTTTTCTATGGATCCCAATAGGAGCATCAATCATAGCATAACTCCTAGTTCACCATAAGATTCGGATGCAAATCGCCTGCAATTATTTTGCTCCGAAGAATTAAGCAAAGCGGGAATGATGTGGAATACCGAAACATTTGGGCCAGTAAAAGCCTTGTAGGGCAAGCCCCCGTGTCCAGAAAACATTAACCCCTGCTCTCCATAGTCACTTGGCGAAACACAGCAAAGTGGACTATTATCTTAAAACTTTTGCCAGCCATCCCTTGGGAGGGTAGCATGGCTTCTTTCGTCAATATTCAACTTCTGCCTCAATTATTTATAGAGGTAGTAACTCATTGAAGAGGGATTAAAGCTAAGAGGGAGAGGATTTCGCCCCTACCAGTCAGCCGCCAAATATTACCCAGGCACCGAGGGTGATAAACTGTTTTATTGGCCCCTGCCACTCGACACTAAAATCATAATCCAACTCAGTCAGCTTTTCCCCAGCTTCGATTGCCAGTTGTGGCTTTTAACCAATAAATGTGAGGAAATCCTCGCCAGAGAAATGATCCGACATTCGGGAGGACAAAACAGAGTCTTACGCTAAGACTGATTCATGGGATTTCACTAACACCAGATTTAATATTTGTCACTATGTTTCACTATTAATGGCAGTGCTCTCACCAGGTTGGTACTTGAAAAGTAACTGTGTGACATCTGTATAGCCATTCCTAACACTAACACCACTATAAGCACAATTAAATCACATGGTGTACAAAGCCATTCGTTTACAAATTAATATATATATATATAAATATGCATGTACACACCTATCAGTCCTTGCCATTACATCAAATTGTGCTCACCTGTATGGAGAAAACGATAGGGTACAATATCATTGGTACATGTACAGACATAAAGAATAAATGCTTGGGAAAGTCTGTCAGCAACCTGCAGTCAAATAAATGAAATATTCTGGAGTAAGGTTTGAAACTCCAATGAAATATAGCTGTTAGGGATAGTAGGGCCTGTGTGTGCATGTCTGTAAACTTTCTTTGGTTACATCGGCACATATACAGTAGATGTGCATCCCTTTGCACTATGAGGTTTCCATGTTTACAGCTGTAACAGTTTTCATTCACGTGATCTGCAGATATGGGAGAAAACTGGACCTTGTTGCACCCTGATAGCAATTTGTGGCAAAAGTATACATCACAGGAAAAAAAATTAGACCAGATTCGTGATCAGAACGTCAGGTAGCATGCTTTCAATATTCGTACTTTCATCCTAAATGTGAATGCACTGTAGAGGCATTATATATCTTAAAGACGTATATGTGCCAAATATAGGACATCGGCCTTTCCTCAAATCTTGATACCCTGTAGATCCTGTATTTCTTAAGACAGCTCAAAGATTTTCAGCACACATAAAAAAGACGTATAGCACTTTTCACTGGGAGATCATGAGCTTGACAGCTTTAACCGTTTTCTGTTAAGTCACATGCAAATGTGGGGGAAGTTGTGCTTTTTCGCATTTTGGTCCCAATTTGCAACAAAAATATGCATCGTAGCAAAGAAATAAGATCAGATTCCTGACCAGGACTTCAAACTACACCAGGTAGCATGTTTAGAAGACTTGAAGTCTAAATTTTTGTTTTTACATGACATCACCTCCGGTTCCAGAGTTTAAGTTATTTGCTTAAACATTGCAATCTGTTTCGGTCAAAATAATTTGTAGGCAACAGTTGTTACATTTAGAAAATTTCAGGTCAATTGGATTTGGGGTTCGGAAGAAAATGCCTCTCAAAGCTTTTAGTACCAACCCAATATGGTGGCTAGATCACGTGACCTAGGACGACCAAATTTTGACTCACGAAAGACAGTCCTCAGGCCTACTCTTTACTTAAACGTCACGCAGTTCTGCACTGCCATTTTAGCCATATAAGTTTTTCAGTTTTGAAACTTTGAAAATGGACAATTTTTTTTGGCATGTACTACTTCTGGTTTGCTGACGTCATTTCCGTTTTTGTAAAAGTTGCCTCTTGCCTTGGGACGATGTTAGGCCTTAAGATTGTATCCCCAGCTTCATTCGTTAACGAGATATACCCACTTCCAGTTTTGATGACATCACTTTCAGTTTGGCAAAAACTGCAATTTCGGAATCAGCATCCATAAATGCATCAGATGGTACTATTTACAGGGCATCATCTTTGGAAGTGTAGAAATTATTAGCAAGAAACGAAATTTGGGGTTACATGATATATTCACCCAACAGCCAGCTTGTACAATTTTCAACACAGAAAGTTTTCATTATCACCCTGAATGTACCTAGGCCATGTGTAACTGCAGTTAAAATTTCAGCTCATTCGCATCAGCCATTCTGCAGAAGAAGATCTTTTTATATCTCCATCAAAATCCAAGATGGCTGCCAAGTCACGTCACCACATCTGCCCAAAAGATTCGATGCACAACTCCAAGTCATACGGACAACCGTATTAAAATTTCATAAACTTCAACCTAACTGTTTTCACTAGAAACAAGTCACAGTTTTGCTGAGAAAAATAAAAACAAATAATCCTAACAGATACAATAGGGATTCAAGCCTGAATTGCTTGAACCCCTAAAAATCCGAATGAAAACAAAAGGGATTCAAGCCTGAATGGCTTGATGAATTTTGATGATTCCAGCCTGAATGGCTTGAATCCCTAATAAACATCACAAAAATACCATAACAAAGTGAAAAATGGTAATACAATACTAAGGGAGACAACTGATGCAGGAATAACACTTGAGACTTACCTCACAGGCCTTGTCAAATTTGACTTTTGGTTTACCTGCAATACTCTATCTTTGAAACATCTCATTCCACTTATTCAAAACTTTGGTCTGATTATTTATTTGACTGTTGCTGAACACCTAACTCAAGAATTTTTAACGTATCCCAGGGTATCAATGTCTGGTATAAACCATGGACCTTTGGCAAGTTAATAACTAACTAACTTTTACACACAGAGATATCAACACCATGTCAGTGGAAGACAAGGTCTCCCACATAAGTCAAACTGCGCAATCATTGATGAGAGCATAGTCAACTGCTCATTGTCACCAAGGCTTCACACAGCAAGAGCTTGGGAAACGACAGATGCTATGTCCAAGGCCGGGTTTGAATCCACACCTCATTTGACAGGCAAGCGCCTCTGACCACTAGGCCATGGGCTGTCGGTACCCAACACTGGTAAAAAGGCGGGCCAGGGTTTTCAGGAGATGTCTATAGGAAGGGAGACAACCACCAAAACCCTCTCGCTCTGGACGTAATTAGGCCAAAGTCTGTGTAATTAAGGTCGGCTAGTGATAAAATGGGTGATCACACAGCAGAGTGATTTGCCACAGTCTGCAGACCAGACTTCGACCCTCTTACCCACCTTCAAACATGTCCTGTTTTAGAACGGCTCTCTTTGCAGCACAGACACCTAACTTAACTTTCAGAGGCAGTCCTGTCTCTTGTGTCTTACATACGATACCTTTACTTGCTTGCCTTGGGCTTAAAGTAAAATGTTGCAGTGTTTTTTTGTTTTTTTTTTACAGGAATAGAGAGAGAAATATGACAAAAAAAGTGCTGAAATACTGGAAGATCCATATGCACGTATGCTGGATGGCTTGTTTGGATAATTTCATGCTGGACCTGCTGACTATGAAGGCTATGACACAATACTGATATTAATTACAGATACAGTCACAAAATAATTATTAACAAACATAATTAACAGAGATAGAAATGAAATCCATAAACATCAATCAATGATTGTTTTTCAGTATAGAATCAAGTGTTGAAAATAAATCAGCACTATGAGTAGGTGGATATGCACTTAAAATTGAAATTGAGAAAAATATCAAAAAGAAGAAAAATTCATTGCCTTAGGTATTCTAGACTTCATTCATGGTATATGTAATCATAAGAAGAATGGTTTATGAATACAAACTGTAACATGTATTGCTTGTATCATTATCTACACACTCAAGTATCATTTTCAAAACATGAACGTAACCATGTATGTATCTCGTCCCTGAATCCAAACCAAGGATTTCATTCCTGACACATTTATTTCTAGCCAGACAAAGCCAGCCATAGTTAGTTTGGCGATCTGATGTAGAGATTGCTACTGCATGGAAAAGGATTCCTAACGCCCAGTGATGAGCAAGGCTGCCCTATAAATTCTCCCAAACAGCAGAAAATTGCTTCTGACTTTCGTAATGTTTCGAATTTGGACAAGGCTTTATGGCCAGAACCAACACAATTTGGACGGCAAATTGCTTTGTGCCGCTGTACATTAGACTTGACACTGTCCAGCTCCCCAACAGAACATTAATGTGGGCGCAGATTTCCGGGGTTATGCCAGTGATTTGTCCTCCAATCCTCAAGGTTGTCTCAATATAATTTCTCCAGCTCATAAGGGACTGACCTTTGCCCTCTGCCCAATCACTCATATTGTCATCGAAATGAGGCTAATAGGAGCCAGGGGACAGGGCGTTCTGTCTACCGTGACTCGGGGCAAACACGAGCCTCGGCTAATCAATGCCTATCCTCCCATGGTTATTCCCTGTAGATGAAGCCAATGGCTCTCTTCTAATCGTCTCCCAATGGTCGCTCACCAATTGGCTACATTTCTCCGTCGGAATTGGCCAAGCTTAGCAGACGAAAACTTTGAAATAAATCAAACAGTACAATTATACAATAACATGGTCTACATGTACAGTAGATAACACGTAACACCCACACGCCCATGTGTGAGCTGATTCTGATGTTAATTTTCAGTTCACCACTTTTTTTTTCTACAATTTTTTTGTCCGATTCTTGACAAGGGAAGGGACTGTAATATTATTCTGATAATAATACACCCTTTTCAGAAATTACATAAGTGTAAATATTGTGTTTTCAAGGTGAGAACTGACAAATGATTACCACTATGGCATTATGACAGTAAATACATCAGACAAAAATTGACTGCTTTGAACTTATTGTATTATATTTCATTTTCAAACACTTGCATCTAAAATGTTATCAAACGGACATGAATGATGATTGCTTATATGCAATATCTGCACAGTCGTTTTTAGGAAACTACTCTCTGTTTCGATCTAATCCTCTGCCCATGATATTTACTTTTTGCCCAGGTTTACACAGTTACTATTTTTTTTATCCAACACAGCATCCCGTCCTCTTGGATCTGCTTAATTTTCCCAGCAACTTTTCACAGCCATGTCGGCAGCTTGACCAGGTGATCGCCTAACACAATCACGAAACGCGCAATCGCGAGTCTAGCGCATAGGCCGAGAATCAAATTATGGGCAGTTGATGAAGGCCTAACCCTCTGAAGACTTGCCCTGGCCCAACAATCATTAGGTCTGATATGAAACAGCCATCGCAGGCAGACGGCGCAAAAATAGCAATTTTATTTCTGAGCGAAAACACCCCTATCTCCGACTGCATATAACTTTTGGACGAGGCGACCATGACAGCTCATAATGACCTGACTGACATCCGCCATAATTAACGCTTGATTGGAAAACTTTCCTTCGCATACAAATATTTCCCTCAAGACGCCAAAAGACCTAATATGGCTGGTTATAATGGAGCAGGGTCAGGCTAGATGCTACTAAACAACCAGATCGGTTATCAAGAGAAAATTGAAAAAAAAAGGGGGGGCGAACGGGAGATGACAAAAAGTGCCCATTCTTTTATTCCCCGATATTGTTTTGCGGGATGGCAGAAGAAATAGATTGTTTGAGTCTTCATCATCATCTTATAACCCATGGCTCGTCACAGCACGTGGGTTTCATTAAATCTGCAAATAACGAATATCTCGAAGTTAGACACATCAAAGCTGACTGCAGCCCCTTCGTACAGAAATTTGCAAAATGGCAATATGATTAACGAGTATTGAGCTGATTGCTTATAACAATAATCTGTATCAAGTCTACACACCTGAGCCTTTGTGCATTTATAATTTAATTAATTAAATATTCAATTACAATGCATTGCAGAATGGCTCAAAAACAATTCTTCATATGCCTATTGATTTGTTCACGTATATACAGCGTTCGAACAATTCTTACAACCTACATTTTCAAGAGTATATTACTCTAGATATCGCAAGTACATCACATGTTCATGCCAGTACATGTACATGCAAATACCAGCTACCTTTACTTCACAACACATACCTTACATACAAGTCAAGCTACAGAAAAACACACACTCCCTAATTGTACTCAATACCCCTCGAAAACTCCATATAAACCCATGTGTATGTGATTAATCAGACATAAAACTGTTTGCAACACACTCTTGCATCTCTTTACAGATCAGGTCTCACACAGAAATCGGATACATAGTTGACATTTTCTATACAACTTTACATGCTTTATCTACATGTATATACAAGGACATATACAGAAGGCATTCTGATGTCCATTTAAAAACCACCATTTCATTTCATTTTAGTATACGTGTATACAGGCGTACAGCCTTAATTTTCACTAGGCTGGACCGTAGACACAACTGATGGCAACTAGCAACTACAGAATTGAGGACCTTTTTCTTGTATTGGCAATCACATCTATATATACTCAGGGTGTCCACATGCAACAAAGGTATGGTCAACTCTCATAGTTGTTCAGATTAGAGAAAATTACACCATGCATACAGTGGGGTCAACTCCAATGTGAATGTTGCAATAATTCCAACATTCCACAATTGCTAATACGACACTAGTTTCTGCCAGTTGTTCAACACTGTGTTTGGACGGTACTACCAATCAGATTATACGCTCCCAACCACCAAAGTCTTTTACTAGGCCAATCGATAACTGGCGAATGGGGAGTATATTTGGGGATGAGCTGATTTCGGAATTAGCCCAAGCACAAGAACCATTAGAGGAAATTCATGTATGTCGGCCAGTTATGAAAATTCCAGGGCTGTTCGCCTTTCAGCAGATTTGGTTTAAGTGGCGACCTCAACTCACCACTCAGATACTATACAAGCCCAATAAAAGGGGCCAAATTGTGCTCCAAAAGCAACCTATCATTATTAGGATTTTAAAACGAAGCTGTACAATAATCCATGTGAGAAGACAACTCGGCATCGCTGAGCACCTAGAGTATGGCTGGGTTAGAACGATAGAAGTTAATAATAACAATGAGATCTCTTATAATTACAGACTTCTGTTATTACCTCAGCCTACTTAAGCCGTAACAAGTTATGGAAATCAGATTACATAAAGTATGTGAATGTAAAGAAGTATTTCTTTGACTGATGTATCTGTACTATTACATTTACATTCATGAAGAAATTTTCACTTAAATCACAAATGACTTGGACAAAATGTCTGGTAAATATACATTTATATATGCCCTAATTCTTCAACCTTTTCAGCCACTGCTGAAAGCTACTTCAGTATTTTCATGGATGGCTGCAGGGTCTAAAGAAATAATTCTCCTAGTTTAATGAAGCTTACACCTATGGTGACAGAAACAAATCATTTCTGGCTTTGTTTTCACAATAACTGTATGCATAAATTACCCTTGAATAACTGCTTTCATGATTGAAAGATTGAAGATTGATATATATATATATATATGAATCAACACCATTTATCTAGCACTACTAAAGTTTTAGTACAGTTGCCTATAAAAGCCGGGCCATTTTCACGTTTCACCCATTCCCGCTGATTCAATCACTTTTATATGAAGCTGGATTTTTTTTTTTTTTTTTTTTCATTATGCACTTTGGGTATGCAAAGCTTTATAATAGAGTTTGAAGCATGAAAAAACATACATCTACTCAAAACCCAAAACAACAATAAAAAAAAAAGTTACACATGTATTATTTCTAAAGCCTACCAGCCAAACAAATCACTTTGTGTGACAATTTTTAACAACATTAATTTTTTTCGTAACAGCCAAAGCAGAACTTGCCAACAAAATAGCAGCCCAAACACCTACCAGTCAGCACGGAAATGCTTATTTGCACTTAACCACGCCATATCTGGTAATACATATGGACAAAAAAAACATCTATCTCAAGTCTGTTTTTATTTCAGGGCATATTGGTATAGTCACCTTAAGGGTGTTAGTGACGCTTGGATCTCCCAAGAGAGATGGCCCTTCTGCTATTTGAATGCATCCATGTTTGCATTTTTCATCATGGGAAAACCTATCTGACCCCTGCTCAGTTTAGTGTCAGTACACAGGAGAGTTACAATTCCAGAAACAAGTGTCATATCGTATGTGCCAGAGACGGGGCGTGTAATTGACAGTATTTACAACAGTCCACAGTTCGCTGGCCCCACTGCCATTATTCTGGTCCCTTATCGCCCAAAAGTAATTACAGGCCCATCTTCAGGTGCCCATGACAGCAATTTCAGTGTTAATATTTTGAAAACAGATGTGTCATAATTGGGCCAGAGGTCACGTTCCTATTACAAAATTGTTGACACTTTCTCGCAGTGAGGGGCTTAATTTTTTCCCCCGGTTGTTTCCTTAATTTCATTTTTTGATGCCTGCCGCTCTCTTCAGCTGTGAATGGAAGGTGGAATTCGACACGTCCCAAAAACACATGTGAAAATGACTTCGGTAGAAGTGCTTTCTTAAATCCCTCCATTAATCACATTAATCCCTAGGGATTGGCTAGACACCCCACTGAGATCACAGCAAATGGCTCTGACAAGCAACATACATGTATATACCGTCTAATGTATAAAAAAAAAAAAATGTTAGTAAATTTGTACTGACAAGATGTAACTCTGTAACAGTAAACAAATCCATACATTAAATGTATATTTGTGAAATCATGTGTATTAAAACCCCCAAAACATGAAATCTAGAGTCACCCAAAATACCCCTAAAAATATCCCGTAAATTAAAATCCTACAAAACTTTTAAGCTGTATAAGTGAGATTTTCTCTGCTAGGAATATATTGAAAGTGTCGAGACTGGAAGCATGTATTGCTACACATGCACTGTCCTTTGAAAAAACCTTGATAATCGACTGCCAGACAGCATTTTGATTGAAAACACACGCTTGTCATGTATTCCTTGATGAAGTGTCTCATTTCCACTTTGAACCATATTTTGCTCTTTGACACTGAAGGTTTCTCTTTCCCATACTTAATTATCACAGCCAATCAATTATCAAAGACTGGCCAAAGCTTCTACAAAATGTGATCCATCATCCAGAATTTGTCTTATGTACCTCTGTGTCGCACAAAAGCATCATTCGATAGCTGGATTCTTCTTTTAAACAGGTACTGAATTTGACAGCAAAATTGATGATAAAATTACAATTTCAGCTCTCCTTAAGAAAGCTGTTTGCCATGTATGAGGCTTCTAGCTCTGTTATTGACATTTGTGATACATACAGATTGTCTATCAGAGAATATCGTGAACTTTATTACTGTTTCCCTACAAGGTCAAGTAGAAGCCGATATAAGAGAAGTCCGACAAGAGACCTGAAATTTGGATAATTCTGTCTGTGAATCCACTCAAATCAAGTGATAACACAACTGACAAATAAGCCTTAATTACTTTCTTCATTAAGTCTGCATATGATAAAGTCCATTTGGTCATTACTTGTAAGGTCTCTTCTGAACATTGTTGGTATTTTGAATAGGCAATTTCCCAGACAAATTTGAAAGCAATTTATTTACCATAATAGATGGACTAAACAAGTATTAAAAACTACACTGACTGGTTTACCAAATCTAAGGTTTCACAAAAAGTACATTTCATACAATGTAAAAAAATGTGCAAAACAATCTATACACATGAAAAGGTTAAAAAAATTTAAGAGGAGAGTAAAAAAATCAAAACCATGAATTCTGAACACTACCTACCCAACAATTCAACAACTACCTGTACATGGTACTTTATATACCAGTTATTTCCAGTCCATTTTTAGACATGTTCCTCATCATCTTTTGATGACATAAATAGCAGAAAAGCGTGTGGCCCTCAGTTCCTGTCCTAAATTAGACTTAAGTACACATGCATTTTAATGTATATGCTCAAAGCTGTATTAAAATAGGTAGGAAGCAAACACATTATGTAGGTAGAACAGACAAGTCAGCAACAGAATTTTGTCTGTAACTGGACAGTTTGACTAACATGTAATCTAATTCTGGTCAGAATATTCCCTTCTCTTCTTCTGATCGTTGCCATAAACTGAGTGTGATGTAAACAGGGAGACAAATCAAAAAGGGAGATTGAGGTTTGACAAATCGATGAAGATGTGATGACATGGAAGCGGGCGAAACAAATGGATGAAATGATTGAGAAAGATAATTCTGTCAAATAAAGAGATAAAAGGGAGGCCGATATTACACAAGTGTAAACAAACGAGGGATTTTAAAACGTTTATTACCATATTGAAAGGAGAGGCTAAAGAGCTTGTTCTCATAGAGGGTGGTAGCGACTGTGTCCCGAATCATAGCGCCCGGATTTCTATGGGTCGCCTATCCATGTCTCGGAATTCGCGCTTCCACATTAGTTTGCCATTTCCAAGGTTAAATTTGTCCCCGACTGGGTGGTTATTGATCAGGAATAATGGGGCCGGCCTGTAGCTATTCTGGTGGGCTGCGAAGAACCGTGCCCGCGACTCATAGAAATCACTCCACAAACCTCTCAATAAGCTCATCTTTGGTCCATTTTGGCCCCCCTTATGGAGTGGGCCGAGTGCTCTGGTGAAAAACGCTGACAGTTATCGCCACGATTCCGCTGACCATTGCGGTCAGAGTCACATCCAAATGAATACGTTTAATTGGCCGTATTTCAAATAAAAAGGGGCCGATTTACGTCGTCTCTCGGTAGGGCACATTAATAAGCTGCCATATTTCATCCCTGGTTTGACAGGTTTAGGACGGAGGGCTCAATGACTATGGGTGATCAATGGCTTTATCAAATCCACTTTACAATGATAGGCTGAGCAGAAAAAGAGATAACAAATTTGCCAAAGGTTAAACATCCTGAAATGAAAACCCTAACAGGTTCGTCTGTGTCCCTGTGGTGTTGGGTGGGGGAGTACAATACAGATGCAACCTATATCACCTCCATGACATCAAAGATATCATCTTTAGGAAGTCTCTCTGAAAGACATTGATTTTACTGAAGGTGACTCACATGTATAACATGACGCCAGGAAAATGACAATTAGCAAGCGCAATTAATGAGCAAAACCAGAAAAAAGGACTTCTCTCCCTGATAAAACCACTGACGGCTACAAGTAACAGTTTTGCAGAATGTGTATCACCAGTCCAAATATGATCAGTTTTCAAAGATTCAAGTATCATAAAAGAAATTCCTAGATATCGAAGAAAAAATCACTATATCAGGCCATGTTACACACTGTCAGGGCAAAAACCCAACAGAGGGAATAACAGCTGTTAACCCTGGAGCTAGCCCAAATAGGAATATACCCTCCATACACTTACAGATGAAGACGTTTTGTTTTCTTTTTTACAAATTACACACAAAATCAGGCATGTTTGTTCTAATCTTACTGTGTGAATAAAAATATGAAACAAGACTAACAAAGTTGGATAAATGGGATTTCAATCAACAGTGTCTTTGAAAATGGATCAACACAAGTTATCATAGAGCAATTACTGTACTTCACCTCAAGTTCAGGAGGACATACTGGCCTTAAAATGATACTTTTTATGCCAATTTCACTTATGTTTTCCTAATAAGAAATTAATCAAACTTCCCAAAAAGCTCTTCACTAACCCTACGAGGTGAAGGAATCAATCAAAACAAAGCACTTAATTCGATACTGTCACTTGAAAAATAACAAATGATCAGGTAAAATACAATAATTTTCAAGCTTCATACATTTCCACTGTTTCCACAAACCTGTTCACAAGCCCCTAGAATGTACAAAATGAAATACCAGCATGTATGCATAAAACTTCATTCTTACAAGTACACTGGGCAAGAAAATGTCATAAATCAGTTAGAGACATATAAACACTTTGATTACCCCACTAGGCCCCTGATTTAATAATGTTGTCTAGAAGTCACTTCATTAGCCCTCTGGCTGGCAAATCTAACAAGGGAGAAGGAAATTTAAGTCACAATTCAGGAAGTACATATAATACTGAAGTCCATAAAGTATCCTGATATGATCGAACCTAAACTTTGAGAAATTCTCCAATAATGGCATTTGGAAGTCAGTGCACTAGCTTTCAATAAACTGCTTCGCATCAACGTTTGCTTTACTTCATCCCTATGCACATAATTTGACTTTCCAGAGAACTTTTCAGTTCAGAACTTCCAACCATCCAACACCTTATAAAAGGGCAGTGAAAACTTTTCTTGGCAAATCACCACATGGATAACAAAAACAAAAAAAGAGACCAAGTTTCACTTTCGGCATGTCATGACAAACATCCATATTTTGGCCTGCTCGTCTAGCCATCAGTGCCCTGACCACATCGTAGCCGATGACAGGAATTAGCGACCACATTCGGCTGAAATAATTCAAGGCGCCAACTTACAAATGGCTGCTCATCCAAGTTGTCAGTGGATGCAACGAGATGGAGATTTCAGCACAGCCAATGACGTTTATGGGCCACTCTGTCCACAGAATTGTGGTCAAGCGTCAAGCTCAGTTAAACTGACCCTAATGGTCAGGCACAGAATCCATAATTCAGATGACTTGGAGAACCCGCCAACCTACAGCATGAATCTACCTCAAACAACATGCAGAAGGCCCAACCACAGCTCACTCTTTCAAAATCTCACCAGTGATGGTGTGTTTTTAATGTATACTTTGATAACATTGTTCCATTTAGATTTGGAATCAAAGTCTTCTTTGTCCAAGTAAAATGCATGCATACACATAATCTTTAATATACACTTGTAAATGATCCACATCAAAGAATAATTTCACATCAAAATCTGTATTTGTACTTGAAACAGTTAACATTACTTAACACGATAGTGTAAGTCCTACAGGGTACATGTACATGCAGACGAGTCTTTCAGGCTAAATGTACACACACAGGAGTCCTACAGGCTAACTGTACACACACAGGAGTCCTACAGGCTAAATGTACACACACAGGAGTCCTACAGGCTAACTGTACACACACAGGAGTCCTACAGGCTAAATGTACACACACGAGTCAAATGTACACACACAGGAGTTCTACAGGCTAACTGTACACACACAGGAGTCCTACAGGCTAACTGTACACACACAGGAGTCCTACAGGCTAAATGCACACATACCGGAGTTCTATATGCTACACATACAGGAGCCCATAGCCAATCTACCAATTGTCGACAATTATAATTATCAAGTTCTGCAACTCATAGATAAGCTCGTAGAGGATGTCTCACCTTTCCCGTACCTAATAGGAAAAGATCTTCAAATAGGTGCACGATGCTTGGGTGGGGCATGCAAATAACACTGCTTGTAACGAACAACCTGAAGATAAGTGTCTGTTTGCAACTGTTTGACATGTACAGGCAGCGAAACAAATGATATAAATAACTTGAAATTTCTGGGGCCCTTTGAAAGAAATCATAGTGAACTGTAAGTTAACTGTAAATTGACCGTGAATCTTAGCTAAACTTACAAAACAACATTAAATTTTCTACAACTTTTCAGCTGATTCAACAAATTACCAAGTTTTAAAGTGATCTGTGGCATAAATTAATTGGTTTTCACATTTCCGGGTACATGTGTGTTAGATAATTAAGGAATGTCAAACAGGACAGGGCAACATAAACGAGACTAAGCAGCGATTTAGCCCTGGCCAGCAACAACCACTTACATTACCCAGGGAAGTCATGATGACCAGTGACAGACAATGGCATCCAGGAAAAGTCTGTCAAAATCCGCTTGAACCATTTTGTTTTCTACTGATGACCACTTCTGTTTGGCAGACAGCATTTCAAGGGCTTTTGCCTGTGCTGAGAGCAGCCATTATTGTTCCATTACATTAGCGGATTATTTTATGAGCTGACAGAAATATGACCAGTTTATTAGCCGTGGCCGCTTGAAGGAGCTCAGCAGACGCCCTATGACACGTCCCAAGAATGCACTTCCAACCAAATTACAGCCAACGGGTTGGAAAGGTTTCAGGCGGACTCGATACGGCAGGTGGAGCTGGGTGTAATAAGGTCAACCATTGCTATTTTGTCTAAACGGATTTGCTTAGAGGAGATTTTTCCACAATTATATATGGAGGGTTTGTGCTTTACAGCTAGGCCAGTGTTGGGCGAAAGTATGTAAAGGCTGGGGTCAAACCAGACGCTGTTATGCAAATTAAATCAAATCTGACGTGGCTAAATTTCTTTCTCGGCTCTGAACCAATTTACGCCAAAAAAGATTTTCAATCGGCATCCGCATGCTGTCAGAATTTTGCACGGTGACTGGTTTTCAACAGACTTGTTTCGTCTCTATTCCTCATTAATGCTCCTATAATCCCTGCCCGACAATGACAAACGAACTGCAAGTCCTTTCAATGGCTCCTTTAAGAGATGTGCTATGCCATATGAAATGTGGTAATTGTGTTAATTATGTACTTGCTACGCCAGTCTCTCAGAAACACAATGCTATCCACGATCTGTCACTCAAATCTAATTCATTTTTGGACATAATGCCCAGTGGACGTTTGGGATCGGCCCCATTGAATTTTCTCGACCGTTTTCCATGGAATAAAGCGATTTCTAGAGCAGTGAGTTAAGAAGAAGTTTTGGTAGTCACAAGACACAGATTTGAAGCTGGCCAGGCAGAATTATCACTCTAATTCCTAATAAACTCCCACAGAAGAATCTGGCAAATGGGGGCTGCCAAATCTCGCCTTATTAAATCACAACGGTTATTTCCAAAAATCAAATTCCGATACAGAGAATTGTCTTCATGCCCAGTTGTCTCTTTGATAGAAACCCTTAATTCCTGTCTCGTTATCAGAGATATATTGAGCATATCAGTCTCTAGCCTGGTGAACCCCTCCAATACCCGCAGCCAGGAATTATAAATTACTAATACAAAAGCTCAATTACAAACTGTGGCTGGGTACCGCCAAAAAAAAAATATTGAGTCCATCGAAATTATCAGTTAAGCAGACCGCTTTGGTGGAAAACCCAAGACTTAGTGTCCAAGGTTTAAGACCGATGGCCCAATAATACGCCACTCTAGTATATGTTGAATCATCCGCAATGGAAAAAAAAGAACAGCAAGTGGAGTCATAAAGCCGGCAGTAAATTTTCAGCAAACATTTTACTGGAAACACACTGACATTGATGAATTTAATGCTCTAAGATGTAGACATGTCTGTAGTTATCCTGTCTAAGGTTTTTTTTTATGGGGGGGGATTCAAAAACTTTCACAAAAGTTACACAATTTATTCATTTTAGTTATGTGAGTGGTAATTTACACTGCTCATCCCATTACATAAACTTTGTCCAGGAAGACAGTCTGAATACACAGGTAGTTGTTTCTTCGACCGGTATATCAGTGAAACAACTTTCTTAACTGCGCATTAAATAGTCGAGTCTACTTAATACCATTCCTGTTTTATTGAATACTATTCCATGGGAAACCTTCCCTGCCTGAAGTAATTAAGTCCTAAGCTTGTAGTCTATTCCTGCCTTTAATAGTGCATTACATGTAACATTTTGTAGGGGAACTGATAACGTATTACTCTACTGTATTACAAGACATGATGGTCAACTCAGTTTGGACCTGCTGGGTAACAACTGTGCAGGAACACGATACACTCCTTCAGTTTTTTCAGTAACAGCACCTAGATGGTTAACACTACAGGTGTACTGGCTGTCATATTTAAGGGTTTGGCTCAAATTCTTAGGAGATGGTATTCCAATGACTACAGCCTCTGAGAGCTATTGCTTCAAGTAATCATGGCACAATACAGCAAAGAGTGAAATAACTTCTAAACTTTCGAGGAATACAACTTCAGAAATCAAAATTAAGACACTGAAACGTTAGGTGAAAATCCTTGATAGAAATGAAAACCAACATTTTCTAGAGCCCTCCATACACATATTCTACAATTTTATCTAACAATGCAAAACTGCTGTTACCAAATAAGAAGAGAATTTACAAACCTAACACTTTAACACTTTATAGTTTTGTTTTTTTTTTATTTCTTTTTAAACTTTAGTCATATTCCAAGATAATTTCTGTAACATGGGCTGTATTGTCCCAGGCGCCTGCCACTGGCTTTACACAGTCATCTTCTCACCTTACTTTGACCAGTTGTGTTTCCCTTTACCTGGACAGTTTTGCTGCAACCAGATCAACAGTGCTGCATCAATGAAACCCCATGCTGATGACACAGACACCACTTACCTGTAGCCAAAGACAACTTTAACTCCATGTACAGCGTCAACAGCATCATCCAGTACACGTACAATTGTACTGAACTGTACGAAGTGAACATAATTTGTATATGTATAAACCAAAGTATAAAACATCAGAAAAGTCTCAGGTTCTACAATATGTCAGAATATATCATATCTGGGTTCAAACAGTTAAACTAGAGCCCAAGGGCTGTGATATGGGTCTATCGCCCTTCTCCTAATGTCATTCTTCTTGTAACGAGTGACCAGTTGTCTTTCGGTACAATTCGTTAGTCTTCTCTACATAAAAACTGCCTTTCCAGTATTATGTCCATAATGGGGGATCCACCAGCTGTACTTTGCACCATTTTATATCGATCTCTTCTCCTCCAGCTCATGACATTAGTTTAAGGAGAACACACAGCACTAGAACATCATACTGTGATATACTGTAAGACTGAAGACTGAAAATCACATACTTCTCTAATGCTCAATGCTTAAAGACATATGGAGATGGGCAACACATTTCTTTCAATACAGAATTAAGACTGTCCACAAAGCTGCAAATGTTTCAGGATATTTGTTTAATAATATGCTCATTAATATTCTATAATAGCAAACAGAAATGCCTGCAGGGGCTCATATGCACAGAACCACTGTTTAGGGACCAATCGAACAACTCTCGCCATTGTTATCCAGAATAAAGGTTTGGACAATGACAAATTTAGCTGTCATTTCTTAGCCAACTCACCCAGGCTCTTGAAACTTGCTGGTCATCAAGATTAACATATGAGGAAAGTTTTGCAACAAAAATAAGCAGCATAGCTCTAAAGACAACAGACATATACAATTCTCAACATACTTTTTGTTGCCACACGGCTCCATTCATATCCTCACCCCCAACAACGGTAAGAATGTACTTGAAACATTCCATAAACCTTCCTCTATGCAGTGCCACTAATATTTACACTCAGCAACAGATCTAACCTCTCGAAGTAACAAAAAGTTTAACACCTACTCTTGCTGGCAGCCATATCATTACGAGGAGTCATCAAAACAACAGCAACACGGTGCAAAGTAGCCCATTTTCGATTCGCGCTCCTGTACCCAAAATGGCTCCTTTACAAACCTGTACTGCTTATTACTGTTCTGAAAAACACTGGTTCACAAGCCAACCAGCAGTCAGTAGCTATAGGATACACTCAGTGCACAAGTTAGACTTCGATAACGATTGTAAACAGTATACCATGTGACCAAAACAGCCCTTGTTTGGAAATGGCATTTAGTGCAGATGTTTTTTTATTTTTTCCGGAGTTAGAGATACTGCTGTATGAATATGTTGGTAGCACTGCCTAAACAGTGTTCCGAAGAATGTTCCTCGTACATTTATACTGTTGCTGGAGCGAAGGCCTCTGAAAGAACTATGTAGGTAAGTTGAACATCTGATAAGCTTGTTTGTGTATTGTATGTGTACCCAAGAACTCAAGGTCCTATGTGCCCTGGTTTCAAAATGAGAGGAAAATCTATGAGAAGGCCTGTCCAATGGCAGAAGCATGCACAATTTGCATGATTCCCTCTTAACTTACCCTAAAACAGGAGGCAAAGAGAAAGAAAGGCCCAAAATTGCATTTAAGCTTTGCTAGGAAATCAAGAAAGGATAACCTGTGTACTTTTTTCTAATATTTATAAAATAAAGTTAAATATGCTCTTATCCTATTATTACATTAATTCACCCTATGAATCTTATCACAAAAGGAAGGTAATATTTGACATTAACACACAGTCTATTTCATTCAACGCATTGACACTGAGTACTTCAGTGAAACTACTTCCGGAAATTTCTCCACATTTTTTCATGTCTCCATACTAGGCCTCTCGCGATTCTCACCAACAGACCCATAAAAATGTAAACATGCTTCCTTTACGCCCTAAGTTATCATTTTGTTAAAAGTACTGTGGCTCGCCCACTGGATATGGATGGCCAATGATTCAAGAAGACTGATACCGACACTGTACATGTGTAAAGTAACACCATACATGGTTCTGACAGTGACCTAGCCGTTACACAACGATAATGCAAGCCTGAAATCATCCAGTCATTCCGTTTCCAAGATCAAAATATATGACAGACATTATTCACAAGCATATATCGATTTGCATGCGCTACTGATAGATGCGCAAGTGCAACATTTTCTAACATAAACCAATGAAACAAATGGTATATGTAAGTAAATAAATATAAACTGACGAGTTGGAGAACATGGAAAACCTGATACGCATTTCTGTCCTAAGAACAATGTGCGTCAGATTCATTGGTCTCTTGTGGAGACTTTTAATTCACAAGACCCTACCAAGAAAGCGATCAAAATGCAAAGTCAAAAGATCGGACTTATGACCTTTAACATCAAGGATTTCCTTCCACTGCTTCAGTTAACACTAGCCCGAGCCTCAGACGAACAGGCCAGATTAGAGCTAGCCAGGCAGACATTATGTTTACGTCCCTTTCATTTTTCATTGCAATTTGTCTATGGCCTGATAACCTTTTGAGAGCGCTGACGGACTTGACGAGTTGCTGGGGCGTGGATTCATTACCATGTCTTGGTCATCATTGTGCCATACTGTGTAATATTTCTCGCCCGGGTGGAGATTAACCAGGCTTGCTTTGGGCACTTCATAAAGAATTATTAAGCAGTCGCGGAGAGGTGAATATTAAGACGCACCACAGTACAAGGCTGAAGACGGCTCCAAAGACTCTGGTAGCCACTGAAATTTGCTCATCCATCCTGCTCGACAACTTTGTTTTCGGGTCATAAACAAGCAATCCTGCCTAGGAGTGATACGGAATTCTGAATAAACCCCAGGCCTGCTTTCCCTCACACACAGTCTATGATGCATCTGCCTTTTTTCACCTGCAATAACAACGAGCTAACAAAACACAGATGCTAGCAGAATTGTTAATATCTTTGGTTAAACTTAATCCCTGTGGGAACATAAGAGCGGACACAAGAAAGAACAGAAAACGCTGCCACTGTGTTCTATTCAGCAACTGGTCTTTGTGACTGTTATTCTGTAAAATGCTTTAAAAAAGCAGCACAAAAAGCACAAAGTAAAATACAATGTGGTACACAACAGAAAAACACTGGGACATAAGTAATGCAGCATGGTACAGACTACAACTGCATGTACACGTATATAGCATAGTGAGAGGGAACTCGAAAACTGTACCGTCTAGAGAGCCTTCAGCTTGGCGTACATATCTATGATAAATATTGGAAAGAATAAAGGCTGCAACTATCGAACAGTGTGTTACAGTAAAGGACAGCCATGAAGGCAATGTCTATACACTAGTATCATATGGCACACCCCTAAACAACCACAAATCTCTCAATCTACATATACATTGCCACATGGTACCGCAATGAATGGTTACATGGAAACTGCACCTACAGCGTGGTACAGCACATCCCGAAAAAACGCAACGTCGGCCGTATCTCGGCCATGTCGTTGGCAAGAACATGTTCAAACCAGGAAACAGGTAACAGTTTTCAATGTGATGTGATGAACACTCAAAATCACAAGGAAACAGATGAACATTCTTTTTAAAATTAAAACGAGCTATTGTACAGCAGGTTACTGTAAAAAACAGCCACTGAAACTCTACCCACGGAAAACACACCTGTAGTGTGGCCCAACAAAGAACAGCCATAAATGTTCATTACTGTATAGTAGAAGTATAGCAATGGATAGTCAAGAAGACTCTTCCTACAGTACGGTATACAGCACCCCCAAGAACACTTCTGCTCACCACAGTAACTACTGTAGGGTATGTTGCAGTAATGACCAGCTAAAACGGATGAGAGAGTAGCAGAAACTGAAACATATATTTCTGCGTTCCCAAATCAGCCTACACAGATAATCACACAAGACATTCACAAGGTTAAAAATTACAAATGGTCAGAGGATGGACCCCAGGGCTATGTAACCAATCAGGACTCACATTACAGGATTGTTTCCTAAACACTTTTAAGTCTGTAAAGCAAGTCTATAACTGTGAGCAAAATATAATATTTATTTATTTATTTGATTGTTGTTTAACCCTATACTCAAGAATCTTTCACTTATGCCTAAAGTGAAGGCAAGCAGAGTGTTGGGGTTATACCACTGACCTTAGGCAAGTTACTATCAAACTTTTCCTATGTATGACGTGCACATATGCACACCAAATCAGCATGACAAATGGTCTCCATTGAACAAGGGAAGCTCAAATGGCCAGATACATGTATTTCCCCAAGAATCCTGCTTCTTAAAAATACTTTTAAAAAGAGAATTATCAAGTAAATTTGAACTGCTTCAATACACTGTAAACAATCCGCAGTGTATTAAAACTGCTATTGCAAGTTTTGGAGGACCATTTGGATGCAAAAGTTTTCTGTTGTCTCCACTCTAGCCTAGTGTGATATCACACAAGAATCCATGGCATTAACCATCAAATGATGCTGCACTTTCATACGTTTTTGACATTATCCCAAAATAACTGCTATAATCAGCAAATATACCTGATTCAATCTCCCATAAAAAAGTTTCATCCTGTCATATCAGGCAACTTTAACAGACTGTGAAAGGTTTTGTTTTTTGAGGGATCTTCAGTAACGATTTAAAGAGTATTTACTCATCACAAATTCTTCTAACATATCTTGTCAGCTCTGTTCTACAGGGAGTCCTTAAGTCACATCATTTTAAAACTTCTTCCATGTTTCTCTAGAGACTGGAGTGGCTCTTCAACTTTACAGAGACCACAGAGAATAGTTTCAGCCAACAGCACACTAACACACTAACTTATCAGGCGATCTGTTTCCTAAGGCATGGGAGACAACTCTGCACTCATTTTTGGCCTTACTTTTTAACAATGCATGTGCGAGAGCTCAATAAGGCCAAGAACCTGTAAACAACATACTGACATGACATCTGCCAAACTATGTGTCTTTGCTGCATGGATATCCTTGTGAGTTTTCATCTTATATCCCAGAAAAAAATAAGCACAAGCTAATAACAGCAAGTTTTGTAAACCATACACCAAGAGGTAATAAGGAATTAATGTATTTAATAACGTTTCCAACCAATTAGATCAAACCACCTACACAACTTCTAGGATATACTGTTAATGACCTAAAATTTCAGTAAAAAAAGTGCATCTTTAGAGGCAAGTAAATGTCATAATGTCTGGTTATGGAGTTCACATTTTTCCAATCAGGTATCAATCATCCAACCAACGTTCTCAACTTTTAACAACTGAGATATCATACCTGTAATATTACTCTCTTAACACTGCTCCTCTCTTGTGATCTTAGCAATCATATATCATTAAATCAGAAATAAAGCTGTCACTGGATGTGGGGCCTGTAGCTTTGGGGTGATAATAAGTAATAGATGCCACTGGTCGCATCGAGTTATTTTATTTATGTATCTGACTGGTGTTTTATGGCGTGCTCAAAAAGATTTCACTTACATTACAGAGCTGAGCATTATTGTGGGAGGAAGCCTAGAAAGGCCCGGGGGAAACTCAAGACCGTCCGCAGCTTGCTGGTGGACCTTCCCAATTACAACAGCAGAGGAGGCCCGCATAAGCAGGACTTGAGCTCAGTGATCACATTGATGAGAGGCACCTAGTGCTGCACTAGCCCCCTCGGCCTTGGGAGCCCCCCATGGAACTATTTGTGCGGTCTAATGTTCGTTAGACTGCATCACCAGACATCAATAGAGACAGATATACGCTATTTATCGCTGGTTTACAAACAAATGAAACATTAGCTTCCAATGGAGCTATTGTCAGTGATCTTACAATGAACAATGCACACATAACTGTAACGTCAAAAATAAAAAAAAAAAAAATAAAAAATTTTCAACATGTCAGGCATGTTTCTCATGTGTGACACATGGGAAAGTTTGCCAGTATGTTGTCAAAGGTTAGTGGTTCACACCTGGAACAATTTCCACCCAGCAAACAGGCCCCCCCCCCCCCAATCGTACAAAGTGACTATTATACTCAGTATAGCATTACACAACAATTAATCAAAATACATGTACAATCTTTAATACCTATAGCATAGGCAATCTAGGCATTCATTTTGCACAGTTCATATCAACTATAAAGTGCCAAGTACACCCTCTTTTCAATCATAATGCGTTCCAGACAGCTTCAAAGCAGAGCAAGGGAGAAAACTCCAACCATGTCACTGCATAACGAATTACATTAGGTTATCTCCCTGGTTAAATTGAAATCATTCCCAAATACCACCACTATTCAAGTTCACCTATGCGTAAGCACATATTTTACTTCACATGTCGGTGTGTATTTATACAGCTTTCTCAAGGAGAAATGTTATCAGCAAGGAAGGGTTGTAGGTATACAGGTGAGATCTTCAGAGGAGATAACTGTTTGCTCCACTGTACTCATTTAGTCCACGTCTTGGATTATTGTCGTGATTGCAGGGTTTCAACAATTTGCGGTCATATCACAACCGCATCTCCTTCAAGCAGGATGAACCCAATGCCACCACATTCCCAGTGCTGCTTCACTGGAATGCCATGCCAAAGACATTACAGGTGGCCCAACTTTACACTGGTCACATTACAGTCACACCACAGGGAAACCAGTACTCATGCCAAGTGTGAAACAAAGCAGGCCCAAGGTTATAGGTTTGGAGATGCAACTTGGAAACAAGCATGTTAATCAGTAATGTAATCTAGAATCTACTGGAAATTCACCAACCAAAATTTATCTCTAGTCATAGGTTACATGTATACATAAAAATTTTATTTCATGTAAAGGTTTAAATTCCCATGAAATCAACATTAACAACCTTTGCAACGTAATGTGACAACCTGGCATTTATGCAAATCAAATAAAAAAAAAATGTATAAGACCTTTGCACCACTTACAACAAACAAATGAAAAATACATGTACATCTGATTTTGAACTTTCATTTCTTTTCTTCTGGACATAAAACTGACATTTGTCCACATCCTTTGCTGGTTATCCCACACTAACATACAGAGACAACACTGCCAGGCTCACCTGTGTGACCCTGCTCTGGTGGATTGTCTCCCCCTGTCACGGCGCCCTCTGTACTCTGCTGTGTCACTCCGGGATTCATACCATCACCCTTACCCCCATCTTGCTCCACTCGGACAGACTGGACACCTGATCACAAGGGAATTATAGTATTTGTCAAATAACTCGCACAGACAACTACATGTACATGTGGATAAAGAATACATTCATTTTGCCTGCCAAATGTATGACTTTTACAATAAAATAATCTATTCAACATACTTAATTATGTGACAATTATGGGAGTTCAAACCAATCAAAATTGACCCAGGGACAAGCCTTGAAAATGAAAATCTCTGTGCTTCAGGAGGATGACTTGCCCCACCCCCAAAATATCCTGTATTTGTCCAGTGCTAATACACTTCTGAAGCATGTTAGAGAAGTCTTAAAAAGATACTTCATATCCCAACATTTACAATTTTCTGACATGTATGGCAGATTGTGATAGACTTCTTTACATTTTTATCATAACAAAAAGAAGAACGAGGAAGGACATTTTCTTATAAGCTGTCAACAATACCCACACTGAGTTTTCATGTAACAGTGTACCTACCTAGAGGCCCTGTACTCTGTATAAACTGTATGGGCATTATGGTGGGCGGGATAGAGGTCAAAGAGGCATCCCCGTTCCCACTGATCCCGGGGACGTGAACCACAAGATTGGGCTGGGCTGCTACCCCAGACGCCCCCTCCTCCTGACTGGGTAAGACTGCCTGGGCACCCGTGGGGAAAACCACCTGTACAGCTCCAGGGGCTGCTGCTAACGGGTGATCGATGACTTGGGCCAGAGTTTCCAGGTTGAGTCGAGGTATAGCCATCCCTCCCTGGGTGACTTCTGCGGCTTGCATCTGTGGCAGTCGTTGTTGCACCAGTTGAATGCTGACAGGCAGAGCCGCTGTGCTGCCATCTGCTGTGACAACAGAGTCGGGCGATGTCAGGACATGCTGCTGCTGCTGCTGTTGTTGTTGTTGTTGTTGATGATGAAGATGATGATGAAATTGGCGCTGTTGTTGAAACTGCTTTTGCTGATGAACTTGTAAATGATCCTGAAGATGAAGTTGAACACCTGCTTGCTGATGCTCAAAGTTAAGCTGATGGTCCTGCTGCTGCTGTTGAGGCTGTTGTTGTTGTTGTTGTTGTTCTTGCTGTAGTCCAACTGTCTGAGATGATACACACGTCGGTGTTGCTATGGCAATCTGCTGGACAGAATCAGACTGAAACTGCCCTATGAAACCTGCAACCGATGTGCCGAGTACTGCGACAACATTGTCTGCTCGCTGTCCAGATAAAAACTGGGTGCCGATCAGTTGAGATTCAGAGAAAAACTGCCCACTGGGCAGTCGGATCAAAGGATACTGAATACCAGGTACCACTTGGAGCCCCGATGAGCTCTGGACCAACCGCCCCGTGGGCAGGGTGCTTTGGTGAAGCTGAGCTTGAAGCGTCTGAGCTGTAGACACCTCCACCTGAGGCGACGCCACCTGTACTGGGGCTGACATGAGCTGTTGTGGATTTGAGTGAGAAGCTGTGGCGGGAGTAGCAGACGAGGTCACGATGTCCACATTGCACTGCGGGACAGTGTAGATATATGAGCTGACTGGCTGTGTGAGCTGAGGGTCAGACATGGGCTGTGACGTGAGAGCTCTGTGCACTCCCTGAGCTGTATGTCCGGATACCCTGTAACCAGAAGAGCCTGGAGAAACAGTCTGGCTTACCTGCTGAGGTCCCACACCCTGGTTGTCCGTGATGGCGGCAGACGTTGAGGTGTTTGCGCCAGCTATGACAGGGCGCTGCAAATCCAACACTGCCAAAGCTGTACTCTCCAGACTGATTTCTTTATGCTGGCGAATATGACTTCGCAATGAATCCTCTCGCACGAATGATGCGCTGCATTGGTCGCACTGGAAACCTTGGCGACACAGCGTCCTTCGCTTGGAACGACCAGCAGGGTTAGTAGCTTCCTCTTCTGGAGCCATATCGGATTGGTGTGTATCCGACGATTTTCTGGATGTGTGATGCTTTGTTTTCTTGTTGCGAATTTTTTCAGGGTGGCGTTTTCTGGTGTGGGTTTTGACGTTTCCGTTTTGCTTTGAGGTGTAGCTGCAAAACTCACAGTGGAATGGCCTGTCATCGCTATGAATCCGCATGTGGTTTTTAAGAGCTGTTTTACCTGAGCAGAGGTAATTACAGGTAGCACACCTGGCAGGTGTGTCAGGGTTGTGACTTTTCAAGTGTTCTTTATAACTCTTTTTTGAAGATGTACTGAAGTCACACTGTTCACACTTCATCAGTGGATCCATCGCATGATTGATGCGAATATGACTTTTCAAATTTCCTAAATAAAGAATAAATTAATTGTTACAAATAGTACATTAATTTTACCAGCACAAAGAAAGAAGGCATCTCTGCACATGTACAATCTGGCAAAATCAATCTGAAATACTTCATTGGACAAGTCATGTTGTAAATTTCTTACATCTTTATTTCCTTCCCCAGACATTTAGGTGCATTCATACGACATAAATTTCCACATAATTTTCACCTGAATTCACGCTGACCTTCTCATCAAATATGTGAACATTATTTGTTTCTTTTATTCATTTAGTTTATATGAAATGTTTACTCAAGCAGTTTTCACTTATTTGATGGCAATGAGTTTTATAGGATAAAATCAGAGAGCCTGGGGTAAGCCACTGACCTTTGGCAAGTTAATAACAAACTTTTCTTAGCCAAGTTGTGTCTAACTTAAATCAGACTACACAAACAGCCAAATGACCATCATCAAACGTACTATCCCCAAGCAAAATGGGAGGACAATGTCTCTGTCTCAAAGTTTAAGAAAACGGCAGATTTATACACTTTTCTGTTAATCCATAATCATTCCTAAACATTTCAAGCATAACTGGCTAACTTTTGTAAAATGTGTGACAGAAATTTTGTTACAAAGTTATGCCTGCATACTACTGTTAAATACGTGTATTTTCTCTCTTTTTTTTTCTCTCTCCCTTTTGCTTTTTAATAGAGCAGTAATTTATTATTTATATTAAATATTTCAGCAATGTGTATTCTGGGAAAGAACAAGTTTTAATAACTTTAATCCCGCGACTGTCCAATTTTCAGTGATGTATATACAAGCAATTGTTTGAAATTATGGTGAATAAAATCAAATCAAAACAAATCAAGCTGGTGATGCTACCTTTAATGGAACACTTGTAATCACACTTGTCACACTGGTATGGCTTTTCCCCTGTGTGGATCCGCATGTGACGCTTCAAGTCGGTGTTGATCTTGAACTTGGCTTCGCAGAACTGACACTGGAAGGGGGAATCCCCCGTGTGAGTGCGCAGGTGGACAATTAGCTGACTTGAATTGCGACTAGCGTACGGGCAAATCTGACACCTGCACGTGAAGATGAATAAACCTTGAGAACTGATTTTTTTTAAATATGCTTTTAGGCTAATTCCTCAAGGCTATTTCTCGTTTGATTCAAATTCCAATTTTTTTCTTAAATAATAACACGTGTTGTGAATAGTTTAAACATAAAAAAACACATGCATGCAGTACCACGTAGTAAAGGAGAAATGATTTTTCAATCCTAAAATCACATGACGATGCAGAGAAAGGTTGTGTTCATCAGTGTTGAATGTGCCAGTTACACACACATCAGCAAAGGGAGCTCACCATGTGATACGGTTGTCTCCCTTCATTCACAAATGCCCCAAGCCCATTTCCATTGCAGGAATCCAAGTTGTTATAAAATTATGTTCATGGCTTTCAAATCCTCCACTGAATTTGAGCAATTAGTTAAGGTGTACATGTATGTTCTTTTCTGAGCACCAGTGTGGTGTTTGAGAATGCACAATCCATCAAGCCCTGCACACCGATGTAAAAAACATCAACAGGAACACGTAAATTGAAAGATGATGTGTAGGAACATATGGTCTACTGTTGTGGGATTAACACTTGTTTCCGCTTTATCCTTTCAAATGGTCTCCATCTAAAGACGCTCGCATACATCTGACACAATACCTAACCATCAGCACATTTCACCAGAATACACTGTCTTGCTTTACTTGAATACCTATTAAAATCTACCAAATATAAGGAAACAGTCTGTATTACTTGAATAGTTTTTCAACAATATCCAATAAATAAAATGCTTCATCTCCCTTGTAATGTTGTATCTCAATAGTGCCTGTATTTTCAAACCATTATAGCACATTGTTAGCATTACTGAAAAGTTATTTAAACGTTGTCAAATTTGACAAGATGTGGCGTCTTACTTGAATGGTCTCTCATCAGTGTGAATTCTCAAGTGTTTCTTCAGACTGCTGCTGTCAGCTGATGCATAATTACCTGGGAACAAATAAAAGCTTAGTTGACACAATTTACAATTTTCTGACCCTTTAAAAGTGAACCGTCACCAAAATGATCTAGAAATCAAGAACTTCACAGAATTTATTAAAAGCAAATAGATACCAAAGAGCTTGTGGTAGATACTGGTGACATGACTAATTAGGCAGTTTGCCTTTGCCAGCTGTCCATTGTTAAACCAGACTAGCTCTTGACCAGTTAAGGTCATCAGTTCATATCTGCCTACTGCTACAGTAGACATTTGTATGTATTTTACAATTCTTTCCGCATCCCTTATTACTGTTATTAATTCATTATTTGTATACACAATCGAAAAATGTGGAGCAAACTGGCTTAATGATAATACATCAGAAATTACATTCCAAAATTAAGTATTTTGAATGAAAATTTCATCAGAAGAAACATAAGACCAACTATACACCACAGCATCTTTTTTACTTCCATGTACTTATAACCTTTAGGTAGAAGGGCTCCCAGTTAAAACTGGACTCCTGGTCTGAGGCCAATGGAATCTGGGTCAGGCCAGTAGAGTTTACAGGCAGTGTTTATAAGCACTAGCATGAATTGCCTGTAATGCATCAGTATTTAATTCAGTTATCACTAACTGCACCAGTCTACATATATACATACTTACCTTCCACTAAATGCAATGCATATCAAAATCATAGAATGGCTTCACCATGTTTTCCTTACATATTTAAAACAAAGATCAGCTAATGGAGAGGCGAACCAGACGATTTCAAAGAGCACAAAGCAAGCTCCGTGGCCCTGTTGGCCTCAGATTTCACTTCTCCACTTTCCTGCTTTCTGATACGACTTGATAATTGTAGAACTAGTCAACAATGTGATTGGCTATTGTCTAACTACTCACAAATTTGGCATGCATAAGGTTTGTCCCCAGTGTGGCCCCTCAGGTGAATCTTCAACTTGTCACTTCTGTTAAAGGACTTGTTGCAGTAGTGACAGGTGAATGGCCGTTCACCTGTATGCGTCCTTGTGTGGCGCTTCAAATCTTTCCAGTAGGCTGTGAAGAAGCTGCATCCCTCGTATGAGCATTTGAACCTTTTGTTTGGCAAGTTACGCGGCTTCTTGTATGTCGTAAACTGACCTGCGCAAAAATTTAATTCAAGAAAATACATAAACTACAGGAATTGAACAAAACACATAACGACCAACCAAGAAAAATGAACGATTTCAACAAATGTCCATGAAAAATAGTGTCCTTCAGAACCTCACTCAGTCTCGACATAACATAAACACGCATGTCACAGGCTATACTCATGTCACAAGAATAAAAATTTAAATCAGCATGTAACAGCTTGAACCCAGCTTGATCTCAATGGATTAACCACTTCCCTCTCTACATGAATGCCTTGTGCTTCCAATAACTACTGATGACAGAGACTTTAAAGATCCAAGTGTTGTTCTTTCGAATATTGGGCACTTTGAACAGCCGCTCTAGAGATCCTTAAAAATTTCTTTGTTGGCCACAAAGTGACAGTGTTAGGAAAATACTGTCAGTCGGTAGATAAATCACTTAGTTTTATACCATGACTATTAATGAAAAAGGTAGATATTTTAAAAAAATTAACACTAAGCAAAAACATGCTTGAAAATCTCAATCAAAACTGCAGTGTAAGTCCCTTTTTTAGCACTGTCAGTCAGGTTATGCCAAACATATTTTTAATGACGGCCTAATAATGTGACCTTGACCAAACACACCTCTGGCTTGCTGTGAGGAGGTTCCAAAGGATGGAGAACTTTCCAGGACAGTATGCAGGATCTTGCCAGGCGAGGCTGTTTGTGAAATCACATTTCTTGGAGAAGAGAACACTGAATTTTTCTCAGCGAGAGTAGCATCACTTTCTACTTGTATAAAGTTTGTGATTGTTCCATTTGACCGACTGATATTGTCCTGGTGGAGGCTTGCCGAGAGTTCTGGCTGGATTACGTCTGATGAACTGTTTCCTGTTTGTGCAAGCTGCACTGTGTTAACTGAATGGCTTAGAAACTCTGAAATCTCCTCTTGCAACCTTGGTGGATTTATCTGCGATGTTAAGGGGAGGGAACTGTGCGTGGCTGTAGTGTGCTGAATTTCCCCACGGCTCAATGTTTCGCCAGTGCCATCAACTGATTGTACCATTGTGCGAGGGGCATTTCCCTGTTGAGCAGAAGGGCCCAGTGGGGCAATAACCTGCGCAGACTGGAGAAGAGATGCACTGGCAAGTTCCGATGCTTGAAGTAAGGTTTCATTTGAACTCTGACCTTGGGACATAGCTGACAGGTTAGCCTCTGTACAAGTGACCCCCTGACCACTCAAACCAGTCTCTGCCAGACTGCTGGCAGAGCACAGTGCTGCTGGAACAGAACCTTGCTCAGTTCGAGACTCAAAGTGATAAAATTGAGTAGTGTTTTGATTCACTGAATTTTCAAGTTCGTGAGTTTCATTGTTGGTCGATCCTGGCACGGGTGCTTTTCGAAGAGCTTCATTTAAAGTCGAGCGATCTGCTTCTTGCTTGTTTGAAGTGAAAATGGCCATTTTTTCTTGCACTGAGACCTGGGCTGTCAACGTAGCCTGTGAAACCTGGTCGGAATTTTCCAACTGGTGTGAACCGTCCAGGATCATGGATGGCTGTAAATCTCCATGTTGCCTCTGCTGTGGTTGCTGCCTGTGGTGATAAAGAGAAGCATCAAAGCTACCGAGACAAGCTCCAACATTTCCAGAAGACACATGTCCACTTTCAAGATTTCCAGAATTCAACCCTTTCTGAGGAGACAAGTGGTGTTGGGGTACTAAAGGGTGGGCCGCAGGACGAGCAGATGACAACCCCTGATGAGGTTCTTGAGGGGGGCCATCGGTCGTTGTAGCACTCTGTTGCAGACATCCCTGCTGCTTGTGCTGAAGGAACATCTGGACATGGTTGAAGTGTGCATGACATGCTCCACAAATGTGTGTGTCCACTACAGCTGCAAGGAAACCAGAAAAACAGCATCAACAATCTGAGTAAAATATGTCAGACTTCTACACACATTTTTTACAAAATCACACAAGAATTGTGAAACCACTAAACTTATCTGTGAATACAAGCTACAGTGTGCATGCAACACATTTACATACATCTTAGTACATGTATGTATATGACTTCTGACAAGAGAAAACCATGCCAAGTAGAAACCTCCTGGATACGACTTGTACAACTCCCATGCAAACTCAAACTCGGAACTCAACATGAATACAAGGGCGTTTCAATCCTGAAGACCGGGATGAAGGACCAGGCTGGAGAGGTTTTGAGAACAAAACTGTCAGGTCAAAGAGAGAAGATAACCCACTGAAAATGACTTCTCAGGTCAGCTTTTACAGCCACGTTTTGCTTTTGTCAGATCCGAGCAATACATGTAGATCCAAACTCAAAATAAATTGTTACATATTACATATTTCTGTATAGCTTGAAATGTGCTCTCTGAACCAATTCCTTGCTAAATGCCCGAATGATACTTATTGTGTTACGGCCGTCTGTGTGCAGCTGACCCCTCTCTATTCCTATCTTCATACCGGTCTGGTCCATCACTCCAGTTTTTTTTCTCTTACTGAGTGAACTGTTAAAAGAGCACCCCCAGGGGACATGAGAAGTGGAGCCAAACAGTACATGCACCTGTACACACATATATGCATTGAGTGATGCATAGCTGGTAGTTTGTGACTGTATGCAGAGTAAAACAATGCCACTATTCTTGATATACTAACGGTGCATGAAGGTAGAGGCCCAAAGCTCTAGTTCTGAGGTTTTGGCATGGGTGATGCCTGTCAAAGATCATTTTATACTTTTCCTAATTATACATGTATTACATGTATTATACAGGGTTAATGGCTGCATTCGAGCACTCGTAAATGTCATATATACAGTGTATACACACATTTTCTTACCATATATGTATATATATATATTTATATATATTTACTATACCTCATGAGGTAATACCTCCCTCCTATCGGTCAATACACGGTCACATGATATTCGGCAAAACGTGATGTACAACTATCATGAAGCCATGTACAATGATCACGCGCTAATAGCCGATGATAATGCGCCAATAGCCAATGATCTTGTGCGCTTAATCTACAAGTTTATCTCCCTTTGTCCGCTCTCTAATGTCCACTTGCTGATAAAGTGAACAGTCAGACGATGGCTTTCTCACCTAGCAACGGTGCAGAAGTCCAGCAATTTAGGGTTTCTGCAAAGCAGGTCATATCCTTTCCTTTTTCTTCAGCTTTCTCTCGATATAATAAAACATCACGCATGCTGTGGGACTGTCTACAGTAAATTGTGGGCTGGAGAAAAGTGACATCACTTGTCGAGACTACCTGTATAATATATATATATATACCTATACTAGTTTCTATATTTTTATTTCTATATTTACTATATTTCAAGATTTTTCTGACTTTTGGAAGTGTAGGCCTAAAGTGACATAACTTGATAAAAAATTCTACTGCTCCCGGCGCAAATCGTAAATCTGCACATGCTGCTTGTTAGTTGAAAGAGGGACACCGTAAAACCTGGAATGTAGACAGCCAGCCAACAAAGACTGACAAATGTGTAACAGGGAAATATTGCCGTCTTCACGCAAACACCCTATTAACGTAATGTAGCATTACCAGGCGTCATCAAATAAAGAAGCAAGAAGAAGTCAGTGATAACCCAAGTCCAGTCGGTCAGTCGTGACCCATGTAGTAAGTAGATGCTGTCGTGTTTACCCGGGCCCAGACAGGGCGAAAATCAGGGCCCCCGACCCAGCAGTCATCAACACCGCGTGTCACACTCCATCATTTTCTGTTTGAAAGAATTAGGCTAGATGATTTCAACTATACTGACCTTGAATGTGGCTTTCTACGTGACTTTCCTGGGTGTCCATAGTTGCTATTGTGGGTGGGGGTTTTGTTTTACCAAGGTTAATATCAAGCCCTCATTTTTATGCGCGAAGAGACAGAGAAAATGGCGGAACGTGGATAGTGAAACTCTCAACAGCGCGACCCGTCAGATGGCGCTGTTTACAGCTGGAAGTGATAATAACAAACCCACGTGGTTCAGACGCTGGTGGATAGTATGACGCTTAGGTGGTAGAAATTGGCGAATAATGGTCCGGGACGCCAATGGATTTCGGATGCTTGTTTGTATATGAATGTCTTTTTCAAAGCCTCGATTTCATCAATTCGGGTACACGTAGAACGTAGAGTATTTTGTATGTGCTTGTAAAGATTGTGGAGCAGCTAATATAAGATTACTACGTCATATACAACAGTACTGCTAAGGGTAGCCCACCAATCGATGTCTTGGGTCCACTTCTAGCCAAGTAATCAAATGGCCCCTCTACTACGCTACAACACCATGGGAAGGTCACATTGAACACTAATGGCGCAAACTCGGCCAGTTACCGTTACCATCTTTCACCCGACCAATTCGGCTCTGCTTCTGTGTTGCATTTTTCTCCTTAGGTTGGACGCTTTGCCTCCGCTACAATTTCTGACCTCTGACGCCAACTGTTAAGTCATAAATAAAATTCGAGCAAATTTTTATCTCTCTCCGTACACACCAGGTTTCGCCATGTTTGATGAAGCTAAGCATCCTGATCTAGGCCTCGTTAAAGTTTACCCTAGAAACCTATGCTCCGCTATGTCATCAATCTTCGCAGCGGTTGTTGCAAACAAATGTGAAATACTTCTGGTGTTTATGAGGATCAAATGTCGCCATCCTCTAGATATTGCCCCAAAGAATGAACAACTTACTACAAAAGAGTGTAAACCTAGGATAAAATTTAAAGTCGTACCCATAATGCTTTGCGTCATCATTACCGTGCATTACCGAGGTCAAGGTGGAGTCATGCTATGCTTTTACTCGGCTTTTCTTTATAACAACTGTTAACAATAAAACTGTGTAATAGGAATCATTGTGAGCCCTAAGTCATTAGAAAATGCTGAGAAAATTAAGGCACTACAGGCGCGTTGGAAGCAAATTAAGATTGCCCCGACTATCTCAGCCCAACAGGCGAGGGTCCAAGGGCCGCCTAGACCCCGGAAGTTGCGGACTTCTAGACGGCCACAGAAACGTTGAAAGCGATTTCTGGCGTCTAAAATTAGGAACTACATTAAGATCTATGAAGTGCTGAATTCTTACTATTGACGCACATATCGGTGCCCAGTGGCGCATAAAAATGAAAATTGTTGGGGTCAAACTTTCATTAGGTAGCGAAAATTCGAAAATTTCGAAATTCGGGGCTAAAACGATCATACATATCGGAAAATGATGCCGTCATCTATATTTAAAGCCTCGAAGAGTATACTTTTGCAGGCAATTTACTCACTTCAATGATATTGAATCTGTGAGCCGTCAGCAGACTGCACAGATGGCGCTGTTTTGATGATAACAGGCTCTGTATAAATACCATCCAGTAACCGGTTGATTCTAATACAGCTGTAGGCCTACTTGTAGAAGTATTCAAACTGCAATTTGGTTAATTCATTGCTCGTTTCACTCAAACTTGATTATTTTCAAGGTAACAATTCGAAATGTCAATTCTAAGCTATTTCTCTCTAAAATCACGTTTAGAAATTTGTCAGAATCCGTCTCTTGCGGCAGAGGCTGTCGAAGAGAACCCTCAATGCAGTGACAACGCGCCTTTGACATATGGATCCCAAATAACCCCACAGCGTACTCGCACGACACGTGTGTCATCTACTCTCAATCAACAACGATCGTTTGATTTTCCATTCCGTGAGTATGGAAAAAAACTATCGTTAAACGAAAGTTTCAAACGGAATGGTTTGATAAATACACGTGATTGCATTATCAAGGAAATATCGACGTAGCTTTCTGCTTTGTATGCCAAAGCGCAACTTTGTCGTCAAGGTAATCCTCCAGCAGTAAGGCTGAGCAGACTTTCACATCTAAAGGTGTCAGCAACTGAAAAGAAGCACAGGGCGTATTTAGAGAAGCTAGCAAGTGTCATAAAAAAGCCGTTCAACGTCTTATTGCCTCACCAGCAACTACTAGAGATATTGGCGAATCCCTCAGTCAAGTGCATGCTGAAAAAAAGGCGGAAAAAGACGCATTATATATAAAATATTTGAAGATATACGTCACTTATGTCGACAAGGGTTACCATTCCGTGGAGGCAGTGCTGCTGCAGATGAAGACGATGGGAACTTCACGCAGCTTCTCATATTGCGTGGAAGTGAAGACCCATCTGGCATAACATTCAGAATGAAATGATTCGTGTTCAGGTCATAAATGAAATTCTGAAGTCCATCCATCGCTCCGAGTTTTACTGTGTGAGTTAGCTGACGTTTCCAATCATGAACAGGTCGTACTATTTTTTAGGTGGGTAGGAGAGGATTTTATTGTCCACGAAGATTTTATTGGGGTTTACAAAGTAGATGACATCTCTGGTGAAACTGGTAAGAGTAATTTTGGACTTGGTAGAATGAACATATCAATAGGAAAATGCAGAGGACAATGTTATTGTTATAATGGCGCGAGCGATATGAGTGGGAGAAAATCCGGCGTGGCTGTCAGGTTACAGGAATTGGAACCGAAAGCGTAGTTCATGCACCCTTATGGCCACTCATTAAATCTTGCTTTTCGAGAAGATTCTCCAAAACGCAAAATCACTTGACGTAAAAGACCCCGTGTTACCGCGGAATCGCTAGACGCCATCACGATACGAAGTTGGCGAAGGACCATTTCCCTAAGACGCCACGAGAGGTCCACAGGCAACAGTACATTCATGTTCTTGATCGTATCATTAATGCAATTCAAGCCAGGTTTGATCAGCCGGGGTTCCGACAATATAGAAATCTTCAGGATCTGTTTCTGAATGCCTGCAATAATAAAGAGTACAGTCAGCAACTAGAAGCCGTGGCAGTATTCTACACATCAGATTTTGATAAAGAGAGACTAAGTACTCAGTTAGATACGATCTCTGTAAAATTTGCCGAAAGGGAAGAGTCACCTGTTAATTTGTAGCCTCTGATTTCCCTTTTTCCTGATATGTCACACCATGAGAGGACCTTTGCCTCCGAGGTTTGCATTGTACTTCGTCTGATCCTTGTTATGCCAGCCACAAATGCAACAAGTGAAGGGTCTTTCTCTGCTCTCCGTAGGCTAAAAATATACCTGCGGTCCACCATGACATGGTCTCGGTTAAATGACCTCATGATTTTGCATATTCATAAGGATTACACAGATAACATTGATATCAAAACTGCAGCCAATTCGTCCCTTGAACTCTCAGACTATAGGGAATCAATATTTGGAAAGTATTGATAGCCAAAATTGATCGGCAAGCAATTATACCAGCGTAATTATTTCAACTAATTGTGTGACACTCGTGTGTCCACTCAATGCAAACCTGTGTCAGAAAAGAGCCAGTTCCTGACGTACAAATGCCAGCCCTTATAAGAGCGGTTCTCGGACTCGTTCTGTCTTTCCAATATACTGCATTACTGTTATATAGTTAGTTTCATGGGCAGCAGCCTACACACCGAGCTTAAATTATTGCCCCGACCATGGTCGGGGTGGTTGAGTCGATTCCGTCGCCCATGCACTAACAGGCTACTGTAAGGCCACGTGTGATAAGCCGTTTGGATGTAGGTTGTCCCTTGCAGTTTGATTGACACTTTGTAGTTTGAGATGAACATTTCAGCAGTGCTGAGCCTAGCAAGACAAAACCTAATGCTATCGTTGAGTTATCACAAAGATTGGTCTGGGCGTGGCGATAAATTATAAGTGCTCAGATAATCGAACTATATTAAACTGCTCGAGCACAGCTCTCTATATATGCAAAAGACATTGACACGTCAACGCCTTTGATCGGGTGACAGAGAATGACGTAATTGTACGTACCACAGGCTATTTATTGGAAGCTGACAATATAGGTTACTCTTTAAAGGTCTCGAATCCTCAGTAGGCCCAGGCACTGCTCATCGGACCTGAAGATGATGAATACCGTTTGACGCATAGGTCTACATGTATCATGATCTGGTCCGAGAATTGCAAACTACACTTTTAAAGATGTCAGGGTCGTAAAGAAGCACTAGATTGTAGGCTTATTCATCTTCCGCAGATATACCTTCCTGCGTAGGAGACATCAGATCCGCTCCTAACTAAAGTCTACTGAAGTCGAGGTAAGTTGGAATGCTATGGATATCGTTTCGTGTGAATTTCAACACCTCACACATAAATCGCTATGTAAAATCACATAATTCATAAATATGTGGCCAGTATGGGCGTAGATGTGAATGTCCCGATGTTTTAAACACGCGTATAAACATTGGCCGCTGTATGTTTTTCACTATTAGGCTTACGTATTGCCTTTCTGTACAGAGGCCATAGGCCTACACAAACCAGAAAGTCACACTGACATGTGGGAGACGTGACACCAGCACGTGCAGAAAATTATGAGGTTTAGCCACTGAAAAAGAGTACGACAAGACAGATACAACATGTCTATTCACGTTACAAAACCTGGAGGTTATTGAAAGGCACCGTCCAGCCTCTTGAAAACGTCGAGAATATTCTAGAGTGGTGCGTACTTTACGTGGGAAATCCCCTTGTATGGACTGCTTTCGTTTTCTCAATTCTCGGCTCAATTACAAGTAACTCACATATCATGCTGGAGGTGGAAGAAATCTCTCCATGCCCAAGTCGCTTACAAGGCTATACTCTGGTTCCACGCAGACAAGCCCCCTGATGAACAAGCTTACGTGCCTCGAAATCGAATCAAACCATGTATTGTTTAAGATGTATTAGGCCTGCATACATTCTATCGTATAATCAGGATTAGCGATCTTACCCATATATTATTATCTATAGAGGCTAAGGCCTAGATTCTTCGTACTTCCTTCAGCATTATTTACCAACATACTATGCTGACCCTGTCAGTTTGATGTTGGCATCAATAAAACATTTATATCCGTAGACCAACATGTCTGTCTGTTGTCTGGTCGAACAGCCTCTAGTAAATGCACACGAGTAAAAACAAATAAACCCATTTGGAAAGTCTTTCGCGCCGGACTGGCTATGTTGACTACTACGTCATCGTTTTGCGGGCCCGCTTTGGTGTTGTTATTTACCAGAGACCAGAGACGAGTACTCGACCAGCGAACCTCCGAGTTTCGGTCAGTTAAGTCCGGCGGGGCCCGAAAACGATGACGTTGTTGCCAACATGACAAGTCCGGCGCAAATGACTTTCGAAATGGATCTACTGTCGAGGGGTTTGTCAGTATCTTGCCAAATGCCTATGGTTTAGCCCAAGGGGCTCCGGTTTATCCGACGCAAGAAACTGATTGCCATCGTGTAAGTGAAAAATTCACGGGTATGACATGAAAGGATTACAATCAAATAAATAAATAAATAAATATAGGTGATAGTCTGCATTGATAATTTATGCATCTTCCAGCCTATTTTGGGAAGTGCCGTAAGTTGTTTTACCCATGCACACAGTCTAAAATTTCCTGTATAAGGTTTATTCTGTAAGATTGGGTAAGCGGCAGTCCTACCTTACTTTGTAGAGTCAAGACGTATTGTAAGCAGATGACTACACTAGACAATAGTGTAAACGTTAGGTGTAATATCATGTAGTCTTGTGTCATGGAACATGATCATACACCATAGTCTACCAACATGTTATGTATACCCTGAGTCCCGAATTGGTGCTTCACAATGTAACACATGTACGTGTTTACCTCATCTCTCAATTTTTATCACTGAATAGTACAAATCTCACATTACTTTGTTGTCCAACAGCGCTATAAATCAAACCATTTCTTTGGACACAAACTCCTTTTCTCTTGATTCTGTGCCGTTATAGACACTTTTAGGGAAGATCCATACTGATTTCTTCGGTGGCAGGCATCTTCGTATTGTAACGTCCTAAACCTCTACCAGAGCCACAGAGATGGAGGAAGAGGACTGGGAGAAGATCAGACAGAAATACGTAGACATTGTGGCAGATCTGAACGCCGAAGAAGTTGCACTATATCTGTATCAGGATGAAATATTCCATATGGGTGACACAGAGCGCATCAAACACGAGGTTACTTCGGCAAGAAAGGCCACAAAGTTGCTGAGTATACTGAAGTGCAAGCACGGAGGTTACAGATCGTTCTACACAGCGCTAACTAAGGTTCACTCTCACTTAGCAGACATGTTGAGGTCACCATCTGCCATAACGCCAGGTAGGTACGTTAATATTGCATCATACTGATTTTTTTTTTTTTTTTTTTTTGTTAGCTCACCCTGGTGTCCAATAGCTCAATCTTTTAATACACGTTAGGCAAAGAAGTGGAGAGTGGTGGTTCAATATTTTTTTTTAATGCATTGTGTGGGTATTAGTTATTCTGTTATACCCTGCGTTTTCCTACTACATGCAACGCTGAACGTCAACGAGTCTAAATTCAGAGACATATAAAACATAATGACGTCACGACTCGCGTCAAAATACCCGACGTTAGGTTCTCACAGGTGTTTAACCCACTTGTCGATCAAATTCATCTGCAACGGCGACTATTAAAGTGAAAGACAGCGCATGTTCTAAGTTAAGTGTGCCAAATATGATGCACAATATTATGTTCATTTCGGTAAAGCATCTTTTCTAACAGCTACTACAGCGATAACTGACACCTGAGACTGTAGTAAACTGCTAGGGTTGTGTTTGTATTTTAAGTGTATATGTCAATTATATAACATGAAATGATCAAGAAACCTACTACCGCCACAACAAGGTTGTCTGGAAATTCCTTGTAGTGTTGTCCACCCATGTACTTGTTATAATTAAAATATATAAAATTAAAACGGTGTGGTGTCCCTGTGTTATTACATCGACAGACAACTCAGAACATTTACATTACAGCTTATAAACAGGTGATATCTCCTAGCTCTCTGATTGATCAATCCCTCATAAGCTTAAAAGCATGGGCACAGATCCCCGGTCGGCAGCACAATACTCCACAATTCAAACGAAGATAATTCAGCAACGCATTCATACAATTGCTAACAGTTTTTTACATTTAAGAGAGAATTTTATAAACTTTTTAATGAACAGTACCTCAGTCATGAGCTGTCTTTTACTTTAAGTCACCGAAATTAATAAATAAAACATATGGCGCAGTAAAGGTTGAATAAATAAATATTGTTTCAGTGAGCGGTGAAAATGATTTCAACTTTTGTGCAACATTCTATTCATTATTTATGTTTTAACAGCATCATGATTTTGCGTATGTAAAGAAAATTTAGGTAATGGTTTTAGCTGTACAATGACATGTATATAGCGTGATCTCGTATGCATGACGTCTTGTATGACGTGTCTTCTTGCGTGAGGTAGAAATGTTACATTTTACTAAACTTGTATTATGAAGTCATTCAGTTGAACTCAGATTGAAACGTTAGAAAATAAAATGTTATTTTTTGTGAAGTCATGACATCTGGGCGTGAAAATCAAAATGAAATGACAAAAGGGATAGGCCTATTTCAGTTTTATGAGTGAAGAAAGTCCTGGTATTTCACTGATGTATAAATAATAAAGAACACAACACGGAGCATATGAAGAAATTTATACGAAAAACTAGTAAGAAAATTATGAAGCCAGTAAACAAAAATTGATTTCGTGCTAACACACTTCACCCCTCAGCACTGGGTGGGAGATTGGTTTTTCCCAAAGGCCCGTACTGTTGTTGACAGCGGACAAGTTAATGTAGAGGGCGGAGGGGTAGAAGGTTGTTTAATTTGTGCACCGTTCATCATTCCCCTGTCTAATTCATGTGTAAAAATTTTCGGCGCTTCGTTCTAAAATTCTTTCACATTCACTGTGGTTAAACGAGCAGCAATGACTAGATAACGAATCACGATTTCTTAAAAAAAAATGTAAAAAGTATGTTAAAAACATTTCAGTTTTTCTTGAAGTCACAAATACTGTTATACCACTTCAATCGAGTATGGTAATGAAAATTGAAGAACTCTGAAAAAATTCAAGATATAAAAATAGTGAAACAACAATCATGCTATTGTTGTTTGTGTTTACAGCCAATAACCCGGTTACCTACATCAGGAGTTTGTACGAAGAAGCTAGTGAAGCCCAGGTACCTTTGAGTGAAATTCAGGAAGAACTACAGGGGTACACGGGGAAAACTTCGAATGCCACAGACACGAGAAATTGGATAGAGCAGGCTTTCGAACTGGCGGAATTCAGTGGAGGAGGAAAAAAGAAAAAGAAGTATCCTTCAGGCCTACATGATTAAATGCTTCTTTTTATATTTCAGAATAACTATTTTATAATATCAGTATAGATGAAACACAATGTGAGAAAATAGTCCTAATTTAGAAGGATAACAAAGATACTTCTTACATTGATCCACTACCTTCATCTGATGTAAATATCTGACAAGATTCACTGTATCAACTGCTTAGCTGCAGAAAATCAAAGTAAGAAATAGCGAAATGAAAACTTTTCAATGATATTATTGCACAATAGTTCTATTTTCCTTCCAATTTCAAACTGAGTGGGATGAAAATGAATGTGGGGAAAACGTATTAAATTCTAAAGATTGCTTAGTGTGCGATGTCGCTCAGTATGCCTTCGGTATATGTTTTACTTGGAAACGTTGTGTAAATAAGAAGTGAAGCCTAATAATCCAACCTTTCAAGATTGGTGTTCAACACCAAAAAAATCTTAAATTATGTGATCAACGAAAATGTTTCTTCATAACACTTCTCTTTGTAATGAGTTTTGTTGTATCCGTACATATGCAAATTTAAAGGTACACTTTAGCTTATAGATATGATTGGCTTTAAGTTCGCCTGTACCAAGTACAGGAGGCCATATACCCCCAGCGTAGGCGTCGGCATCCAGTAACAGTTAAAGGTACATTGAGGTAAATTTTATAGGTACCATTTGAAAATACATCATGTGTGTTAAGCTGAAGTGTTGTGTACATGTAACCAGTGATACCAGGGGGTGTTCCATTGTCGATACCTTGTGTGAATATCAATTGCCATAAGTTACAAAATTCATTAGAAGTAAATGTTAAGGGTGATATATCTTATGCGGTTTCAAGGTAAATGCTGTGGATGGTACCTCAGAAAGTGCTGAGTGTATTGTGCTCACACCTTGCAGGCATATAAAGCACAATAACTCGAGGAGGATGCTCCGTCGTTGACGCTTTGTGTGTGGATTAATTATTGTAAATTACAAAATTAGTCTCTTTCGGAATGTTAAGGGTAGTATCTCAAAAAGCATTGCACGTAGTGAGCTCGGGTTCTGCGTTAATGGAGAGCAAAATTCACGAGAGTGTTCCCTTGTAATTGATGCCCTTTCTAATTCACAAAGTTCTTGACTTAGTCCCTTTTGTATATCGGAATACACTTGAAAATAAATGCTAAAATTAATGTACTTAATGTTCTGAGCTGAGATTTTGCAGTCATGTGTTTCCTACGGGCGTGCTTTTCGGTAGCAATGGCATCAAATCTGTTGTTATTTAGTGTTTCATGATTGGCCTTAACTGTGTTGATAAAACAATACGTGTTAAATATTAAAAGGCGAGATGACATTCAAACACAAGGATGCACAACTCAGTGTACAGGTGCCCATAAAGATGGTGGGTATAATGTTAAAATTGGATACTAAAACAAGAATGTTTAGTTTTTAAGGACACTTTCTTTCACTGAACAAACAAATTATTTACAACTTATAATTGATTGCATTTTGTTACAGTAAATACCCGACCTGTAAAAATATGTCTTACTCACCTGTTTTCATTCGTTTTCAGGTTCTAAGGAAGCCCACCTGTCGTTGACGGAGTCCTGCACACCTTCACCGAACATACTTTCCTGGTCAGTTGAGGAGCTTTGTGCACAGCTTCAGATCTGGGCAGATCGTAATAGTGTTGACCCCAACTTTCTGGAAGTCATCAAACGGGAGGCTATAGATGGGCGTGTTCTGTGTGAAATGAAAGAAGAAGAGCTAAAGGAATTATTTCCTGGCATGTTGTTTGGACATCGAAAGAAACTGCACCTTTTTCGGACAGAGTTTGAATGTGAAACGGACGCCGGTAAAGTAGATAAAAGAAGAGAAGAACAATTAGAGGAGTTTGACAAGGCAACCAGACCAACCAGCTCTTACAAACAGCATTTTATCATACGAGGAAAGGAAACTAGAGTAACGAATATGATAAATCCTGTGCATAAATTTGTGGGACCAGAGACCAATAATTGTGACGAGAGTCTCCTTACCAGTATGGCCTCGGAAGTTGTTCGTTTTTCAGCTGCTTGTTTGAATTCGCGCACCAATGGAACGATACATTTTGGGATAAAAAAGGATGGAGAAATTCTGGGAATACAGCTAGACGAAACTGAATTCCGTGAGAAATTTGACAAAGCGATTGAAGAAAGATTCTTTCAAGATCAACACTCTATTGTGAAAAGAACTATTCGGCCACCGAAATTTATTGAGGTGTTGCAGGCTAGTGCTGCTCCGAGACTGTATGTTGTAGAGATTGATGTGGTGCCTTCATTCTCATGTATTGGTGAGGAAGCGTTTTTTGTTCGAACACTGTCAAAGAGCAAGAAGAAAGACAACGCCACACAGTTAATCGTATTTGACAAGGACGAACTGAAAGAACTGGGTGGTGACGACATTAGAAAATACATGGATCAGAAGAAGAGCCTGTCAGATCAAAGAAACCGTGAAGAGATGAAGGCTCTAAATAAGCGGAGAGACAGACACTGTCCAGATCTCGACAAAAAGTTTGAGCAATTGTTTTGTGGGGGAATGGACTCGCTGGGTGACAGTGACCTTTATCCCATACTTGTGTGTGGAAAGCCTAATGACAAATCTCGTGCTGCAATAACCGACGAAGGTTTCGACTTTCTCAGAAGAAGAGACTGGACAGTGGTAATGGATTTGGATGACTGTACTGAAGGCAAAAGTTTATACACTCTGTATGAAACGGATTTGTCTCAAACAACCACTGTCCTGACGTCTGATGACTTTGATCCTCGTTCTTCAGAGAATACAGACGACAAAAATCGCTTAAAGGGCTTGTATGAAGATTTGACCAATTCGCTCCATCCACCTTGGGTGTTTCTAAATGGTTACGCACCGCTGAATAAGGAATCGTTCCCCCCATCTGTCTGGAAAAAAAAGAGATCTATAGGTTTTAAAGAAGTGTTGAGGTTTTTCCATGCGGAGATACCCGACGGGCGAGCAGTTGTAGTTATTCTACTGTTGTCGAAAGATGATGGCGTTCTACCTGAAATATGCGATGAGATTTGTAGTTTATTTGAAGAACAATGGATGGTTTTGGCAGAGGAATCAAACATTGCAGATTCTCTTAAAAGCGAATTGGTTCGCCGCAATGTTGAAAAAGAAAGCTTAGAAGATCGTTTTGTTGTGGGTATTCCGTGGAACCACGTCGCCCAGATTGTTAAACAGCTGAAAGGCTCTGTTCCTCCATCAGACTGCTGTTTGACAACATCGACTGGAGCATCTTGTGTCCTAAAGGAAAAAGTCAGAGGAAAGCTAACTGATCTGGATATTCTCAGTAGAACAGAATGTGAGAAACACGATTGGGAACCAAGAAAAATGGAGGAATTTTTAAAAGAGGAAGAAGCACGCTTTTATAAAGGAAATGAAGCATCTTGGTGGAATTATTGGTTCCAAGGTCATGTTTGTCAGCGAAAACAGCATGGGGATCTGATGAATCAAGTGAGGAAATCCCTGGAAGGAGACCTTCGCGAAGGTGATAAAGTAGGCCGTGTACATTTTTACCACCACCCAGGGTCTGGTGGCACAACGTCCGCTAAGCATGTACTCTGGGAACATCGGAAATATTACCGTTGCTGTATTGTTAAACAACTTTCCGACGAGACATGTGAGCAGATTTCTAAACTTCGTCTTTACGAAGACGCCGAGAGGCCTAAGCCGGTGCTTTTGCTCCTGGATAACTTAGACGAGGAAAGGGTAGATCAATTGTACGCAGAGCTGGAAGAAGCAGGGAGGCAGTCGGCCAGAAATTCACAGGAGTTTTCCGTTTTTTGTGTTATGCTTGTTTGCTACAGACGAACCAAATCAGCCACGGCATACCTAAAAAAACTAGTATGGCTCACTCATGATTTACCAGAAGAAGAGCTGCAGTGGTTTAAAAAGAAGTACACAGACCTGGAAAGAAATCATCGAGAGAAAAGTGGTGTGGATCCGAAAACGCTTATTGCCTTCAACATCATGAAAGAAAACTTCAACACAGAGTACATAAAGCGCGCTGTACGCAAGTTCCTTGAGGATATTATAGACCCAAGGGAGCGAAGCCTTTTGAAGTATGTATCGTTGATAAACTCCTTTGATACTGACTTTCACCCTGTTCCATTGTCCAGCTTTGACCCCATAATGGTGCCAGCACACAGCAGCAGGCATTCAATGCCCGGTTGGGAGACACAGCTTAGCACTTGTGTCAGAGTCCTTCTTAATCAAAAACCCACTCAAGGTCTAAGAGGACAGGTTAAGGGCTTGCGAGTGTTCAGTTCCCTCATGTCAGAGGAAATCTTGCAATCGCTACTGGAAACCACCCATAACGAAGGTAAACCGCAAACCGTGTCCGAAGCTATGATCGAGTTTCTCAACTCCAGTGTAATGAAAAGCAAAGATAATTCAAACAAACAGATCTGGAAGATGATCAGAAACCTTATGAAGAAGCGAACGTGGTTAAAGCCAGGCAGACTGGCCAAATTTTCACCGCTCATAACAGCTATATGTAAGGAGGAGGGGGTTGACGAAGCTGCAGAAGTCATGATCATTGTGTTTGAGCTCACCGAAGACCCCATGGTTGCACAAGGGATCGCAAGACTTTACATTCAGGCTGAGAATTGGCCAAAGGCTGAAGAATACGCCAAAATATGTACTAACATGAGACCCACAAATTCCTGTGTTTGGGATACCTACGGTCAGGTTTTCAAAAGCAAAATTGAAGCTCTGTATAATGATTATGTAAAGAACTTTAGAACCAGTTCAGCACATGTACCAACTGATGATGATTTGAAAGCAATAGATGATGCTTTTACAGGTATTGAAATATTCAGAAGAGAGCAGCGAGTGAGTAAAAACGAAAAGACAATGGCTGTTTCAAATAAGGTAGGCTATTTCAGTGAGCTACAGATAACTCTTCTTTTGCTTGATTTGTTAGGCTTTTTGACTCCTTTTGAAAATAAGGAAAATCTACACCGATTTCTAGTCCACCAAGATGCCATTATACCCGAAGCAGAACATCGTCTGGGGAGGGAGCGTTGTGACAGACTGAAACAATTGTTTAAGAGCTCTTGTGATGCACTTATCTCGTTAGAGGATGAATTCCTGCATTTGAAGGACGGGACTGTGGACGCTTATCGAAGGGGCATGCACAAAATCAACAAAAACAGACTTATCAAGCTGAAGGAATATCATGATGTACATTTCGGAGAAAGTCAAGACAAGATGCCAGCAAACATGACCCCCGAAGACGCCGCAGCTTTTCGCCGGAGAAGAGTTATTCGGCTGGGAGGTTTGTCTCTTGGGAAAATCTTGGATGTTCGTGACACGCAGAACGGCCACCAAACTCTTCTCCAAATGCATGGGCTTTTGCTCGAAAACATTAATTCCCGTACATCAGAACCGTTTGATTTTAAGTGCATTATTGGAGTTTCCTTAGCTCTGTCTACATCAAGCACAACTGGAAGAGTGTGTACAGTTAATGATCTCATCGAGTGGAGTCAGATTCTTTATGGGTTGATCAAGGACGATGAGGAACGAATTGAATTGGAAGCATATCTTTACATGGTTATGTTTCACTGGCCAACTGGAGATGGAAATGATCGCTCTCGCTGCCCAAGTGGAACCCTACAGTCAGCAATAAAAAGGTGGAGGGAAGCGTTTTATAGAAAGTATCCGTGGCAAAAGGAGGTTCCGCCGATTAAGAAGAAGGAGACGACCATTTACCACCTGGGAAACGGATCGGATTTGAACCAGTATACACATTTTGAGCAGCTTCATGGAAGGCAAGGGAGACGATTGATCAAAGGGGCACAAATTTGGACGAACCCAGAGACAGTGAGGAGACTGAAGTTACTCCAGGGAACCTTGATCAACCAAGGCAATGATGTGCAGATTCCCATCCGCTCTACTGAGGGAAGTGTGTCCCAAATAACTATCCCAAGCGGCATGCCACTTCACGACAAATCCATTTGGAACAAGCATGTGTTCTTCTTCTTGGGGTTCGGTTGGGCAGGACCAAGAGCTTACGGTATAACGGGAGACGATCCCACACAAATGCCATATCAACAATCTTCTACTCCACAACCTGTGCCTCCCAGACCATACCACCAAGCCTCCTCTGTTAACCAAGAACCAAGTCTCGAGATTACGTCTCTTCTCATTCAACTTCGACAGATAGCGGAGTTAAAACATATTTACAGACGAAACGGCTTCCTCCCTCCCCACCAGGTAACAGAACTAAAGGTCTTTGCATGTTGGTTGATCAGAACATGCGCCTTGAAGAGAATGTTTCACTTAACTGGAAGCAACTGGACAAATCAAAAAGAGAACTATCGGACAAATAATTCTAAGTGAAATGTGGGAAATCAGTAGGCCACAGTAGGTAGTGCGATACTATTTTGAGTAATTCTACACTATTCATGTTTAGTGAAATACTATTAACATCACTAGTAGGCAATGTGCTAGTAGGTGTTTTAGGTTGCCACGGTTTAAGCATTTACATGAAAGGTTGGAATTTACCCCAACTGAGGTCAACTGACAAGAGGCCAAACTTCACCACTTATCTGTAATCATATGCCAACTATTACAATTATTAGCGCTTCTCTAATTTTACTCACTATGCTCTAGTCCTTATACTATGCATGCTTAGTTTTTCCATTGATAGTATATATTGTTCATCGTAGCCCATTTTGACCTTAGTAACTTCGTAATCTTTATAACTTTATTTCAGCTAGACTGTAATTTTTCAAATGAATTTATTAGCACTTGTGTGAAACAGGCTTAGTCGCGAACCAGGTTTCTCATGCCCTCCTGTCTGAATACCAACAGAATGTTCCTCAGTGAAATCAGATTATTCCTATTTAACAAGAATAGCTCAAGTATGGCCTTTCAGAAATTATCAGACTCCTGCCTGTAATATTCACAGTGATAAAATGTAATCAAAGTTTCCCTATTTACCAGGAATAGCTAAACTAGTCTTTCATAAATTATCAGATACCTACCTGTCGTATTTTGAAGTGACAAAATGACTCTCAAGTTGAAAAAGTTATAAACCAACCTGCATTATAAACTTTAGGACGAGGCTGATGTTTTGGTGAAAGGAAATCTACTTGGGCTGTTCTGAAAAAAAAGCCAAAATTCGACTGGATTTTGGCTAATGCATCTTTTGCTAAAAATCTCCGGTAAATGATCTTTAACTAAACTGCACTGCTCTATTTCCAGTGGCAATTGATGAAGCAAGAAGACCACTTGAAGAGAAGTCTGAAAACCTTGGAGTCACATCGCAGTGAAGCGTTTAGCGAAACTCAGCTACCATATGAAAACTTCTAGTTGTGTAATGCTTTCTGTGAACGATGGCTACACAGGCTTGTCTAACCTGCCTTTTGGAACTTAACGCTAGGTTGATTTAGACGTTTACTCGACCGTTTGAAATTTAGACTTACCTGTGATTTTCAGTTCATTGCGCCTAAAGTTAGACTTCCCTTAGGGTTTTCTACTGACGACACAGCTTCGGGTTTGTCTGGAAAATATTTATCTGGCATTCAAGCGGCTAGAAGACAGATGTTGAATTGTGTTGGTGGACCGGTGCATTGTGATATGCGATGCTGGTAGCCACCGCATTTGGCTGAACATGTGCTTTTCTGCATTCAGCTACATACATCTACTTCTGACATTGCTTGGAACCGTTGTAGTGGCATAATTGCTTATGCAGGAAGCACCTGATGGAACATCATAATTCATTGCGTGTTCAGACCATTGTCTAAAATAACTGAACTACATTATTGATATGTTGAGAGAACAATATGTTTTAAATTTCCAGTTATATCATTCCAGTTATTTAGGTAGACCACTTTATTTAAATGCAAAGCGTATAAATTACATTTGTGTTAAATACTTACTAAATCTTGTTGGTAAATTGTACATCATTATTACCAGCCCAGTTAATGTCATCGTGTATCACATCTTCTTGAACATGCTTCGTACATGTAACTACGTATCTTGAGATCAAGTCAGCTGATGAACCCTTGAACCAGTAAAGTATTATTTGTCAAACCATTAAACAACCACTGTATATAAAAATTTAAAATTTCAAATAACGTATTTACAGATTCTGTTTCACCCGCCATTACCTAAGCAATTGTGATCTTTTCTAACTGGGGCCATCGATTATCAAGAAATTTTATTTTCAATGACATGTACACTTAAATATATATATATTTGTACGAATCTATGTTATCATGAATATATGTATTTTGGATAAACATATCATGTCCACTGTTACAGGTAAACATGTATAGAATTTATACTTATTACATCAATGTACACTTCCTATTACATGAGTTTCCACAACATAATAAACTTTAAACGTTAGTGTTATAGTGTACTTTGTCTCTGTGCTATTTCAGTGGCTACTTATTTATTCACCTGATTATATATTTATTGATTTAATTGATCTCATTTAACAAATTAATATCCGTTGATCTTATCAGTTGCGACAAAGCAGACGGCTGTGTCTGTTTGAGTGCACTGTATTCCGTGCAGTGGTAGGCCTATCCTACATATAAATCATTTGATTTCATGAGCTCAACATACACAGTGAGGGGTAGATGGATTCAACACAGTCATCCAATGGTAGATATATTTACAATTTATTTGGCAGCTGTGTAGTTCACACCACAGCAGTTTCTATGCGTGTGACGGGTAACCAGAGCTGTGTTTCTCGGGAACACATACTGTAGTAAGTATAGGCCTATGGTGGAGAGGGAATGTAAGTAACATAGAACTTCAGATAGGTGCATTGATTTCATGGAACCAATTCCTTTGCATCAGTATGGATAAGTCTGGTTGGAATTATAAGTGATTTCAGTGTGCGTTAGACCGTGCTGCATTCCCAGGATAAGCCTGTTGGATCTATTTCATCTCAGTCAGTACTAAGTGCTATCATAGGGTACCACTGTGCCAGCTCCTGATACCGACTCAAAATAAAGGTCATGTGACCTTAATCAATTTGATCTTTGATTTATATATTTGATTGGTGTTTTACGCCGTACTCAAGAATGACGAGAGGAGAGGAAGCCAGCATGTCCTGGACTTGAACTCATAGCGACCGCATTGATGGGAGGCTTATTGTCATTGTGCTGCGATAGCGCGCTAACCGACTGAGCCACGTAGGCCCCCGACCTTAATTAAAAAGCAGGTTTTACATAGTGGCACTCATAGTATAAACGTGCCACTATATACTCAGAAAAGAGCCATGAAAAAGATGCCTTCCTGGCCGACATGTTATCAAGAGCCTCGCGATCATCATTATGGTCGCTGTGATTTCAAGTCCAATCCCGGTTGGCTTCCTCTCCGATCTTCTGACAGCAACCTGTGAATGACCGTAGGTTTCGCCATGGCTCCTCCCGGTTTCCTCTCACCATAATACCGATCGCTGCCATATACGTGAAATAATTTTATATATTGGACATGAAGTATTAGTCAAGAAAATAAATAAATAAATAAATACATACATAAATAAATTAAAGTAGCTTATAATTCTGTCCGACTTAGACTGTTGGTGTTCGAGTTAAAGGGTTTTAAAATGCAACAGAACGTACTGAATGATTCCAAGAAATGCCTTCAGTGACCTACCAAAATGTTAAACATGGCGGCAATAAATTTTTATTTTATTTCATCAATATCCCTATCGAATACGGACTATGACATTTATAAAGCTGACATACATCGAGGAAGAGAGACTTGGCCCATTTCGTTTGACGGCTGATATACGAATATCGGCTTCGATGCCTGTAGGTTGCTAAATATCAAAGTATTTCATAAACAAGACACTGGCTTCAGAACGAGCAATCTATAAGGCAACAGTGAACATTTTGAAATAATAACGTTATTAGGAGTGTCTAAAATTTGCAACATTTAGTTGTATTATATGTAATAATCCCAGGTAACCTTCATTATACTGTAACAGGTTGTCACTTTTCGTTGTGCTTTATAATGCACAAAACCATGCAGATGATGCGCCTTACAGAACACCTCGGAAACCACACAGCACAACATACGAGCAATTTAAAAATCGTAATGTGAATTTCAAAATCGGCGGATACTGCATTTATTCCAACATCTAATTGTTTCAAGAATTAGAAATCCTAAAGCCATAATGTCCAGGTAAGTGCTTTGGTTTAACTATGCTGGTAGATTTCTGCAATTTATAATCAAAAGCTAACGTATCCAAGTACATTTTTATACCCGTGTAGCGTTTGTGACCTGGCATGTAGAGTGTACCTTTGAGAAATGTGACCAACGAAATGATAAAATTTCGGAGGAAGAAATTACACCTGAAAGACTCCATACATACAGATTTAACATGACTCGGTGTGTAGAGTGCCAGATGCCCTATGGAGGTTAGATGAAATATTGTCAAGAAAAGAATTTTAATGTGATAGCTAGAAAAATCTTAGAAAAACAGTACAAATACTTACCTAGTCCATGGTTGATCGAGGTTGTTTTTCGACGGAACAATAGCTGTATAATAACTTTAATGCTAATAAGATGTTTCATTGAACAATTCGCGGGAAATTGAAACAAAACAGATGCAAACATGAAACCAAATCGTGGGTACTGGGACCGATTCCGCATAACCATTTCCGACTTCAGCCAAAATTAAAACATCACCACAGGGCTTAGTTTTTGACATTGGAAGTTGAAATTTTGGTACATGTGAGTGATTATAATATTGATGATGTGATCAAAATTTTAATGTTTAGACCCCCAAAATAAGGTTAAAATTGTATGTGAAATTTTAACTTAAGTCAGAAATGGCTTTGTGGAAGCGGCCCCCTGGTCCCAGGATCACGAAGCTATCTCAGACTTAAGTCAAACTTAGTCTTAAATTCAAAACAGTTTTCTGCATTAAAATTGTGACTCACCTTAATAATATTTATTCCAATACTAAGTGTTGTCCTAGACCTTCTTGACATAAGTGAAAATTAGCATTTAAGATCTAATTTAAGTCTAGGATTAGAACCACAAGTTAAGACTCAGTTGGACTTAAGTCTAAGGCAGCTTCAAGAGTGACGCAGACAACACATGACGTAATTTAGAACATGTTTGTCAACTAATAGACGGTTTGCTTGAGCGCTGTTGGACAGGTGCCAAATCGAGGTCTGTTCTTGCCTCATCGCAAGCTGTTCATTGTGATTAATCACATCGCTCCAAGTGTTCGAATCGCATCGTGTATATTCCTTAAAAGTGGAAATATATGTTGGATTTCCATGATGAAATTCTTATACTTCAGAATAATTACAATGTTCCATTAAGTAAAATGTACTTTAGTTCTACATCGAAGGTCTATATAGATCTGTCAGATCCGCCATAAAACTCTCACGAAACTACTCCTAAACTATTCCCTCTTCAACACATAATGTTATCTGGGGCGTGGTCAGTCAAAACGATAACCCACTTAAATTCCCAATTAAAACTTTTAGACGTAAGATTGTGATATTTCAATCAAATTATTTCATGGATATCCTAAATGCCTTTCAGGAAAATTTCAGAGCCAAGGTAGAAACTAGTACTGAACACGCTGAATATTTTACTTCACTGACACATGTCAAAGCAATCAGACACAGGCAATACTTTCCACTGTTTGACACTGTATGTTTCAGGCATACACTTTTAAATACGTTTTAATACTATTTCTTCGTGTGCTGCTAATATTACCTAATACATATACATGTGTTATATTAAATAATTATATTAAAATCTCAGTTGAACGTTCAAAATATTTTGAATGATTCGGTATTTAAGACGGTTATCGCTATTTTCCGATCACACTGTATGTGACCTTATCATATTATATGTGGCAAGTGAACTGAAGGCTTCTATCAGAATTTACCAGCAGGCTTCTTTCATGCACCACAGAGTTCCTCCGATCGAATCCCGCTCTGCTTGGTTAGGTTAGGCTTATACGCTAAGGGGTTTGTCTAGTACAGTTGAAAGAAACTGGCCGCCGTCATATAGATGTGAAAAATTCACTTGTAGGGCATTAAACAAGTAACAGAATAATCAACATTATACACTTTTTATTTGTTAGTTGTCTTTGAGATATAAAAACGACATGTAGGGGAGTCTACTGATTATTTCACTGACGCCATGAACTCGGGACTAATCGGCATCCAATGAATTAACTCCCTTGAAGCAATTCTCCAATATTCATGGCGCCTTTGTTTGATTGATCTATTTATTTGATTGATGGTTTACGCCGTACTCAAGAATATTTCACTTATACCACAGCGACCAGCATTATGGTGGGAGGAAACCGGGCAGAACCCGGAGAAACCCACGACCATCCACAGTTTGCTGGCGAACATTCCCACTTAAGGCCAGAGAGGAAGCCAGCATGAGCTGCAAGGACTTGAACTCTCAGCGACCGCATTGGTGAGAGGCACCTGGGTTATTGCACCGAGCTGGCCTTTGTTTCAGTTTTCTGTGTTCAGGTGGGACGTTTAAATATGACTGTATGCGACGTATCAAAGTTAAATTGAGATAATTTAGCAATACGTTTATAAATCTTGATCACAGAGAGTTTTTGTCTTCCCATAAATCACTTGCAACTAGATTACCCCCACTGTTCGGTAGGGATTTTCGAACCACGCCTTTCTGTCCACAAGTACAAGGAGCAAATTCTCGTACATTTATTTGAAATTAGCTCAAGATCGTTTGTCTCTTCTCATCACCCCCAGCCATCGTTTATGTATTTTGAGCTGCAAAAAGAATGAATGAATGAATGATTATGGCTTAACGCCACATCGGCAATATCTCAGCCATATCGTGGCGAGGGCTGCAAAAAGAAGCTCGCCAACTGCATAGAAGGACACTTGTCAACTTTCTTCATTTTCTTGTCTGGCACCGAACAGTGAACGCAGCAATGTTTGATAACCATTTTGAAGTGGGTTGGGGGGAGGGGTGCAGTCTGATGCTCAGAAAGGAGTTATTACCACCGTGAAATAACCTACAGATTTCACAGTCATTCAGGCTATTCAACGAGGTTCCACTTATGGTAGTTTAACGCGACAAAAATGTTGGCTGTTACCTGACAAGGGAGGTAATAAAGAGCGGACCAATCAAGATTCGAGCGTTACACAGTTAATAACTCATTACCGTCTTCTCCACGAACGTCCTATTTCAAGCTCTATGTGACTGTAGTTTGCAAACTGGTACTCTTAGCAAAATAAGCTAATTATAATATCCATTAGATGACACCATAATATAGGCCTAGTGTATAAGTCTTTGGTTTCTAGGATAAGATATATATTCGAACAGAGAGCTCCTCGGCCACCGAGGACCCGGTCCTTAATTGGTATTACATTGTAACACTTACCTTCATTATATTTTCTTTTGGAACACGTAAGTGCATGATTTTATTTTTACGGCTCGTTTATACCGAAAGTATGTGGATGAAGGGTTCAGAAGATACCTAAAGTTAGCCATTATTTTTCAGTTTTAATTTCCTGACCTCAAATATTAATAAAGGAGAATCACTAGTAGTACATTTGTTCTTGAGAATGTAATAGTATTTGGGTGGTTGTCTTCAAGTGTGTTTGATCAAGATTTTGACTCAAATCCCGTGTCATTATACACAGGTCTAATTGATATCAGCATTGAAATAACTGGAATCATTGAAATGAATCATCCTGTCAAATTGCTGTTAAAAGAGGGCATGCTGATTTTTCAAAGCTAAATCACATGTAAGAGATAAGTATGCGTGATGAAATGCTTCTTCCTGTCTGCATTTGCCGTGTTAAACATAAGAGTGAAGGATCCATTTTGATTTAGCAGCTTGTAGGAGTTTTCCCGGTAAAAAGATTCAAAACTATTTTCATCTGTTTCAGAATACAAAAGTTATTAAAGTTTAAAACAAATGTAACTAACAACAGCGAAATAAAACCAAATAGAGAGAGTGCCTGAGTGCTTGAGGTTTAACGTCGTACTTGTTTCAATGAAACAATGCTTCAGTCATATGACGACGAGGAGTCCACTTGTGGCAGGGCGAGTCCATGTCTCCAGAGTGCTGCAGTCACTGGAAAGTCGTGCCGCAGATGCCAGACATGACACTGACACCGGGAGGACCAGTTCTGTTTCCTTGCTCTAAACTCTCTGTGCTGAGCGTCAAGCGAGGCAGCAACAAGTGCCATTTTTTAAGTCTTTGGTATGACCTGCCCCGGACTTGACCCTGGATCTCCCGACCTAGGGACAGACGTTCTAACCACTAGACCGCCGAGGTGGTGAAAAACAAACACAGTGTCAAATGTCCACCAGGGTTGTGAGTGATATTGTTGTCTTCATACGTGCCAAGCACAAATCTAAAGACTCCAGGTTTAGTCCTGAGCTAGGTTGCAGCTCGGACCAAAAAATGAGGAAGTTGCTGCTTCCTCGCTTAGCATTATGGAGAAATAATAATCGCTGGTTACCCTGGTATTAGTGTAATGGATTAGGTGTTTTCGGCAATTCTTCTCGTTGAGACAGCACCTAAAAAGAGCGGTGCGGTATTTAAGCACGTACAGAAGACTCTTAGTCGTCACATGAAGTATGAAATATTGTTGACGTTACATTCCAAGCATCACAGCATCCAGAAGCCTTGAAATCGTGATGATGCAAATCCATTTAAATTACCACGTGGTTTTTTTTTCTGCATTCTGAGTCCATGTCTGTGATTAAAGTACAAGGATATTTGTTCTCTTATCCACATACCTTATTTCTACTGATATTCTAATGACAGAACTTAATATACTTTAGAGATATTTTCACTTTAAATTGTATTGTATTGTATTTATTGTATACCGTACAGTCACCATTGATATGAATCAATATTTCAGAATATATATTTGCTAATATAGCAAAATACAGTCAAAAATTTGAACACGATATCGTAAAGGAACCAGCTAAATACAGGTCAACTTGAACTACACAAGACATATTCAGCTCTTCACTTCAGTGACTGAATATTGATCAGAATGTGTTTCCGGGCATCTGGGTGCGCGGGGTTTCCGGGGCCTAGGACACCTGGCCCCTCGCCTAAAGTTGGCTGTCATAGTCGGTCCGCTCCTCCGGGTCATGGCAGCATCCGAAGCCCATGCCTTTACAGACAAGCATGTATTGTCTTCCACATACAGACATGCATTGTGTCTCAAATATAGGCTGTTCGTCGTATGTTAATTAGTAAAAGTTAAATAGTTTTAATTCACTGGCTGTTCGTCATAGTAGATCCACTAGTGCTGCCCACTATGTGTTGGTATACCCAAGTGCTGTCCATTATATGCTGGCATACCCAAGTGCTGACCATTATGTGTTTGCACACCGAAGTGCCTCCCATTACATGCTGGTAAACCCAAGTGCTGTCCATCATGTGTTGGTATACCCAAGTGCTGTCCATTGTGTGTTGACATACCCAAGTGCTGCCAACTATGTGTTGGTATACCCAAGCGCTGTCCATTACATGCTGGCATACCCAAGTGCTGACCATTATGTGTTGGCACACCGAAGTGCCTCCCATTACATGTTGGTAAACCCAAGTGCTGTCCATTATGTGTTGGTATACCAAAGTGCTGCCTATTATGTGTTGGTATACCCAAGTGCTGACCATTATGTGTTGACATACCCAAGTGCTGCCCACCATGTGTTGGTATACCCAAGTGCTGTCCATTATGTGTTGGCACACCGAAGTGCCTCCCATTACATGTTGGTAAACCCAAGTGCTGTCCATCATGTGTTGGTATACCAAAGTGCTGTCCATTATGTGTTGACATACCCAAGTGCTGTCCATCATGTGTTGGTATACCCAAGTGCTGTCCATTATGTGTTGACATACCCAAGTGCTGTCCATCATGTGTTGGTATACCCAAGTGCTGTCCATCATGTGTTGGTATACCCAAGTGCTGTCCATTATGTGTTGACATACCCAAGTGCTGTCCATCATGTGTTGGTATACCCAAGTGCTGTCCATTATGTGTTGACATACCCAAGTGCTGACCATTATGGATTGGTGTACTCAAGTGCTGTCCATGATGTGTTGGTAAACTCATGTTCTGTCCATTACGTGTTCGTATTCCCAAGTGTTATGCATTGTGTATTGGTATACCCATGCGCTGTCCATTATGTGCGGTTATTCTCACGTGCTGGTAAACTCAAGTGGTGTCCTTTATGTGATGGTAAATGTACACTCACGAGCTGTCCATTATGTTTTGCCACACTCAAGTGGTGTCCTTTATGTGATGGTAAATGTACACTCACGAACTGTCCATTATGTTTTGTCACACTCAGGTGATGTCCTTTATGTGTAATGGTATAGTCAAGTGATGTGCATTATGTATAATCACGCGATGTCCATTATGTGTTGGTATATTCAAGTTCTGTCGGGCCCTCCGTGACTGAGGGCATTAGCGCGCAGCGCAAAGAAATTAGTAGAAGGGGAGGTAACTCTTAAGTCCAAAGAATAGTCCCGCTCTGTCGAGTGAATGCGGCTGAAGACTATTTTCATCGTACAGTAGAATGAGTTGACTGCTTAATGGGAAACCTTTTCCACATTAAATAACTGGGGCCGAAGTTGTGTAGTCCGTTGTTCACTCCTGCTTGTACGGAGACAATTTGTAGGCAAACTGGTTAGGTAGTGCTCAAATGTTCCAAGAGAAGAATTGTCAGTCCGACTTGATCGAGTCGCCATGGCGCGAGCAAGAGTACCTCATTGTTACACTCACGTAGGTGTTCTCATGAGTATATGACTTGTGACTACGGTCAGTTTTATGTGTGCAAGAAAACGGACTGTCTGAAGTAAACCACTGAACTTTGGCGAGTAACTGGTTAACTATTCCATGAGTGACTTGTTTTCACTCGCAGTTCGAGGTCGTGTACTGTGTATGCCACTATTGGTGGGGAGGGGGGAGGGTGAGTCGTGAACTTCATGTAAGTGGAATTTACCGGCCTCATGAGAGTTGTGGATCACTTACTAGCACGATGGCCACGTGATCAGTTTTGGTGAGCGAATCTCGAGGATTCTTTTGGAGCACTAGTGATTAAAAGGAAATGGATTTTAACCACTCCGCCACGACAGATGTCAGTCTGCATGTTTGTGAATAAGTACGTATATGTGTATGCTTGGGTTTTACCTCATACTTAACAATTTTTCAGTCATATGTCGACGAGGAGTCCGTATATGTACATGTTTCTGTGTCTTTTTTGAGCAGGGCGAGTCCATGCCGCCAAAGTGCCGCCGCCACTGGAACATAATGCCGAAGACACCACACATGACACTCCATCCAGTCACATGACACTGACACCGGGCCGACCAGTCCTGTCTCCTTGCTTTAAATTCTCAGTGCCGAGCGCAAAGCTAGGCAGCACACGTACCACTTTTAATATCTTGGTATGACCCAACCAGGGATTGATCCCGGATCCCGGATGTTTAACAAGCTTGAGGCGGAGGCTCTAACCACCAGGTCACCGAGGCGGTCGCTGTGAAGAAGAATTAAGTTTTGTAACAGCCTGGGTGAATGGTGACCTTTATTTATTTCAATACTTTATTTATACGACGGCTGTAGAAAGAAACTGGGCAGAGCCCGGAGGAAACCCTTGACCATCAGCAAGTTGCTAGTGGCAATTAAGTTTCGTGCCAAGTGTATACATACAGATACGCAGAACTCCTAATCTCTACTAATTGCAAAATGTATTTATTTTATCCATCGCCTGAAATTCGTATTTAACTCTCAAAGCTAAGTGTAAACGTAATTAATAAACAATAATCCATTTGAAATAATTAAAAGAGCTTTCAATTGATATTACAATACGTTGCACAACACAATGTCAGTTTTATGTGACAGTGCTGACAATTCTCATCGTGCATATGTCTTCGCGATAAAAACTTGTAGCATTTTTCCTTCAGATAATCACCGAAATCTTTACAGGATACACATCTAACTGTGCTTAGAGTGATTAAAGTCAGACAGGAATGTGGCATTTCTGCTGATTTGCCAATGGTGTTTCCTGGTTAGATGCCATGCTCGGAAAAACATCTGTTTAATTGTCATTCATTTGATAATAAACCAATCACATGTCCTTGTAATGTAATAAAAAGATAGTACATTCGCAACATTTACAGAAATTATCTTTCTAAATTGTGTTAAACGAGCACGACCCGTAGTTGCACGCGTCTGACTGGTAGTGGCACCTGCTTGACGCGTAGTTGCACGTGCATGACTCGTATCTTATCCATAATGGACGTGTTCACTGTTAACACGAACATTCTTGGTAAAATACAAATTAAGATGTCACCATGTGTTTACTTTCTCGGCATTTGTATTGCACAGACTTGTCCGGTTTTAACTTTGTTAGTTTATTTATATCCAAATGTAACAGGCCTAAATCCACTTGCAGGCTATAAAATTTCAAAACCTTAACTGTAAATCTGTGCATGCACAGTGACAGATGTAAATCAGACAAAAAAGTTTAAATAACGATCAATAAAAGGTAGAAACAGTGGGAATTCAGAAGAAGTTATCTAAATATGAACGATAGTGACATTAAATTCACATATTGTAACCTATCGCATGTTAAATTTGTGTGATTATGACATCAAGATACATAGAGCTTAATTATCCCTTATGGTCCAAACGGCTTACGCTATGCGTCATTTTGGGCATTGTCATAAACACCCAGCATGAAAGGTTGACAGACGCAAAAACCCCTACCACCCTCACCTCTTTGGTTTATACAAATGCACAAACGATATTTGCACTCAGCGGAAAACTCAGTTTCATAAATCGTTCGTCTTCTTTCCGTATATGTGTTTACAAAATACCAGTCAAACGCTACATCTGGGGCTCATGCAATTCCATTGCAAAGTGACTGCCTTCGGAAATCTGTTATACCCATATAGTCACAACATCTCGTCATCATCACAATGTGTTCGCGGAATTCAAATACCGGTTACTGCAGTCATCTAAAGGCTTTTCCAAAAACAAAAAGCAAAAACCATAAAATTAATGTGAACTGCATCATAAATGAATTCAGATTTAATATCTGGATCTGCATGGTCAAGGTAAATGACTGTATTATTATAGATACTAGCACTGTGTATTAATGTTAAACGCGCATATACATGTATTCTTTTAACAGCTTTCTGCTGGCCTTATACGCTAACATGAAAGTCTCTCTGTGTAATACAGGGTATGGATTTCAAGTTAACGTGATGGGTAGCCACTGGGAAATTCTCTCTGAGCTGTCTGAACGATAACAGAAAAACTATATAAACACATACTTGTGATGCTTTTAAAATGTGGTGAGTTTTTTTGAAACTCTTTATTGTATTGGAAGTTTGGAAGAAAAATCGCGTTTTGCCTGCATATCCAAGATTTAAATTTTATCGGTAAAAATTATACCAAGTCCATCGTAGTCCAGTATCTACTGACAATCTTAACACATTTTAGTTTCTAAGAGAAGGATAAGAGATTCACTGAATGACTTGTGTGTAGCAAAATACTCACTTTTTCACCTTTAACTTTCCAGTTTTAGGGGTTGGAGGCAACTTTCCCACGGGCCACGTATAGACTTGCAAGCCTCTTTAATCGAAAACAAGTGGTTTTCCATGGACGTAAGGGCTGTAACGGCCCTACAATTGCCCTACACCATTCATTGTCATAAAGGTCCGTATTAAGAATGGAATCTACAAATTTCTACAAATAGGCCTACATTTTACAGTTGCATTGCCCTGTCACAAGATAAAGCGACCAATCCGTGTAAAGATCATAGATATGGGGTAAATATCAATTTGATTTCTACAACATTATCAACATTAGCAGGTTTTGAATGTCTTGAAATAGTAACACTTCAAAATTTCACACTCGCGATAGTGTAAACGAACTAGGTATAGCTCTCACTGTTCAGTCCCGTGAATGTTGTCTCCCCTGAATGAGGAAACGCTTTCAAAGAATATCATTTCCGGAGAGAGGTGTAACAAAATGGTCGGAAATCATCAAAATGGTAACCTTATGCAAACAAGGTCCACATTCTTGCACAAAAGCCGAGCTGGCGAAACTTTCGAAAGCTTGGTATTTTAAAGCAACCAGAGTAAGAAACTACAAATAAAAGAGCCTATTGACAACATTAATACATGCCATTTTTCGACAAAAACTTGTTTCATTTCCTGCAGACAACACAGTATGGTATACGTAGGAGGAAAGCAAGGCTAAGTCTGACCGACTAATTTCTTGAAATTCAGTCTTCGAAGGCAAACGTCTACTTAGTAGCAGCGCTCGGGTACAGTTAGATCTCATAGACCATGGATTTCATCATAGCCGAAAAGGCACAGTAGGTAATCTCAGTGTGTGTAACCCTTGAAAAGCTTTCAAAAATAAAAATATTACAAATTCAAACATTATTAGTACTGAATCTGGTAAGCGAGTTTGTTGCAGTGCATTGCAATGTATACCATGCATATGCAGCTCATCTGCATGAGGTTGTGTTTTACGCTATGGCGGAAGTGAATCATCGCAAATCCCACGAGGAGCTGTGTAAATAATGTACTCGTGGCTGGATTTGACAGCTTGCTTCACCCTGACACCAGTAAAGATTTATCTATTGGCCTATGGTTATAATTGCGGAAGTATCTAATTTGCCAGATTGACCCCGAAAATGCATCGAGTCCACATGGAATTTTAGACCACAAAGGTTGCTAACAGTATTAGCCCAGGTGCATTGTTATATATTCCCCTAAAAATTACGTGCAAAAAGTCTGGTGACAAGATGCCAGGTGTTTTTCACAGAAAAAGAGCTGTCATAAAGGTCATAATACCATCGTGTGAGATAATGTGTGAACCCGACAGGGGTTACGCATTTCACCTATATTACGAGTCTTTTCAATACTACAGCCACCGGAAGGGCGAAACAGCTGAGCTGGTGTGGTATAAACACGGACATTTCTAACACATTATGGAGAATTACTTGCCATCTGTCATTAATGTAACACAAACTGTATACTTCCTGCACTTTTCATATTAGACTGATGACCGTCGCACCATTACCATGCATGTAAGTTCCATAACTACGACAATTGTTGGTCGTAAAGAAATGGTTGATATATTCTCCTGAGTAACGCGTATCTTCCCAGACTATCTTTGCCTCTGTATTTTCACATTAACTATCTCACTACAGCTCTTCGACCTTGTATGAGTTAGGTCGACTGTTCAAATCCAGCTCTTGCCGCTTTATGTCAGAAGGCTTGTTGGTCGAGTAACTGGAGAAGGGCGTTGTATGGTTTCTTTGTGCTCTTTCGTCCACTCGTATGGACATGACATCGGCGTAGCATAAGTGATTGATTAATACCGCGCTCAATTCCTATCAGGTAAATAAATATAAAGCTTTTATTCACAGATTGAAATCAGATTTCATCAGATGATCAGTGTAAGTAAAACCGAAGAAACGCGGAGGTAACTTAAGGGTTTAAGCAAATCAGCTGACTCCAGCTTTGGCGTCAGGGAATCAGTTGCGTTCTGCTTTACTGTATCCTGTGTGTTACGGTTACCTTGATACCCAGCGCCGAGAAACCGCCCAATAACTGAACCGAAACATGTTGATTTCACATTTTGTATAAATGAGGCGTTACCAAGGAAGACCTTTCCATGCACTGCAAACCAGATAGGCCTATACAGTGATATCGCTCTATGAAATTGTGAGGAAGCTTAGGTTTTTTGCGTTCATTGAACTTGGTGGGGGGGTTGGGGGGGGGGGTGGGGGGTGGAGAATAATTTAAGTCCAGTATCCGTGTCTGTGTATCAAAAAACTTTTCTTGTCACTTTTAGTGTTTTCAAGTGAAAAAATATGACTTCAATTAATACGTCACCAGTAAATTGTGATGTCACCCGAAAAAGGCTATAGTTATTTTTACCGTGAAATAGCAAGTGAAGTATTTATAGCGGCCAGCACTATTTTCCACCAATAAATGAAGCAAGCACAAAGGTGAATCATGTAAATATCATAACAGAGAAAGGCTATCAGCAGTGTCAGAAGGCACAATGGATTCTCTTTCTGAAGGGAATGCACTGTCTCGTTTTTAATATCAACTTTCAAGATAATGGGGTGTTTTCTATTGGGATAAGTCTATTAAATTAAAATAAAGTCATATATGTTTCATTAAGTTAAATTAGCGGGTAGGTAATGCCAACAACTGGGACGACAGATGTGCAAAGCATTTGGTTACATATCACATGTTTTAGTGTAAGTCTGATTTAGAGAACTTCGAAGCATGGTTCAGTGGTGGAGGAAACAGAGCGTAAATGGCGCCAAAACATTTCACATGCCTAATTCCTGTAAAGATACGTACAGCAAGCTACATCAGATTCCAACGAGCATACACACTTAAGTCTACCAGATTCGAATACCCATGATCTTCTTCTTTGCGAAATTCTCAGTGTTCTGACAGCGTTACATGTCATACATTTTAATATATCCAACTCACATTTCACCAAAAATAAAAAAAATCAATGCTTTTCAAATCTAAATCATTACCTAACTTTTTAGCATCTTGTCTTGTATTCAGAATTCATAGCAGTACAAATATGACCGAAATATATACAACTGTCGACACACTTATATCCATCTGATTCGGTACACAAGGAAAGACAACATGTAGAAAATGCAGTTTCAGGACCAGCCCAAGGCAGAGATTTCAATCCGAATTACTCATTTAATTAATCCAAACTGATTATGGCAAAAGCTTGCCAAAAAACGTCTATGCCGTACCGCATAGTAGAGTTAAAAAGAAGCAGTTGTAATTATGTACATAAAACAAATTTTCCAACCAGTTAAAGACCGTGGCGTTTTTAGATGCTCTCCATTTCTACGAGTCGTTTGAAATGACTGTGTTTTACAAAGGAATATGACCGGCCCAACCTTGACGCTGTTCCCTCTGCTGATCTGGAACAAGAAACAAGGTCTCGTGTTGTTTCCCTCCTAAAGTGATCTGGGTTCAAGCTGTGTAGTCTGTTACATAACGATTTGTGTGAAAACTGGAAAGTAGTCCTGTATTACAGAAGAACAACTGTCAATCTTAGATGAACTCAAGTCGAGGAAATAACTACCTCATTAATACCAGTATCCCGGTTTTATACAGTAATCCCAATGTCTGTATGGTCGGCTTGAAGGAAGCCATACAACCTTGGTATGGCTGATTACGTCACGCTTAAACCCATCTACAGGACATACTCAAATCATCATTCTAGGTAATTCCACTCTGCTGCAGAACATAGCTCCCTTTACAGCACTGCATCGTTTGGCTTTTCTCAGCATTGGGAGAGCTTTATAAATATCTCCCCATCACCTAGCCAAATACAGTTGGTCTGGCGTTTCTAATAATTCTAGTTTTCAACTTTCCTTTTCGGTGTCTCCAACAGGGCGAGTCCACCTGAAATCATTCCACTGGCAGCCATCAAACTCCGTTGCAATATGACAATTCTCAAATCATTCACTTGTATGACCAAAACATACACAAACGATCTGGCGTTGCCAGTCTAGCTTCCAACTTTCCTTTGGAATACCCTTTCTCTAATAAAGCGTTTCTGTTTGAAACCAATCCACTGGCAATCAACAACAATCTGAAAATCTTCAAAAAGTATTTGATCTCAAATCAAGGTCGCCGAGAGTCTTCAAAAGTTGGAGTCAAGATCGTCCAGGGACAATGTCCTGGCCACAGTCGTTCGCTGGAGTTTTATGTGCGTGGGCTTGGAATTCTCCACGTCGTTAAAGCCGTTGCTGCTGACACTCAAGTCGTGAACGAGGCGGGACTTGCTGTCCCTACTTTCACTTGACAAGCCACTGTCTACCGTTCGGTAACTGCGAAGGCTTCTGGAATCAAAACTCTGAGAGGCCGCCAGCGAGTACGCATTCTTTCTCTCGTCCCTCTTTTCAAGGTGTACGACGACCAAGCGGTATATCAGCAACACAATCACTAACGTGTTCTTGGACGTAAAGAACATGTTCGTGTAGCTCAACACTCGGTACTGGAAAATCAGCAGCATTCGTAACACAAGAAAAGGAGCGTCCTGTAGCACGATTGAGATCATAATGCCGAAGACGTCGGCCTGACAGCAACCGACTTTGTTGTCCGAGGACTTGTACGTCGTCACCCTGGGGACCAGCCCAGACTGATCTCGTCGAGCTCTCGCGGCTGTGAGAACTATCGAGAACTGGAGAAGACTCAGCGACCAGATTCCAAGAATAACCAAGCACAGCATCTTGTTGTAGCGAACCTGGAACAGAGACGAGGGATATTTCGAGTTTGAGTGAAAACAATCCAAACTTACTTACTATGCTTCACTTCACGTTAATGAGTTTCGTGTGGTGCAAGATGAGGTAATTTTTATCCGGGATCCAACACCAATAAACAAGTCAACTTACGTAAGTAATCAAATGACTAAATCTCCAGTATGAAAAGTAAAAGCACTACTTAAATAAAATCTTATGATTTTCAATTCCTTTTTCTATTTAAGATCTGAACTAGGATATGATCTAGATAGTTTTGGTTTCCATCAGGTGATTCTCTTCGTCCGTTGATTTACATAGCAGTGTGGCCATAGCATCAACGAAAACGAAGAAGCAAAAACATCTGTACATGCTCTGGAAATTTTTGGCATTAGTGAATTATATTATTTTGCACACCTGTATGAAGTCAGTAACAACATAGACGGCAAGCATAACACAACTAAGTTGTTATAAGGGTTAAAACGTAGAGGTATTGCCTGGTACGGGAATACAATTTTATACCTCGTCTTCTTTAAAGGCCTCAAAGAACTCCACAATATCAGCGGCCGTTCCGATGTACACCAGCAAGAGCTGAGACAGCTGGTCGTGGGTGAGTTTCCCTTTAGGCAGTATACCACGACCGAGAATCAGCAGCAACAACAACAGCTGTTCCAGAGTGCGTATCCACTCGTCGGACGTCAGGCTAATTGGAATGTGGATCTCTAACTGTACCTGTAACAAATGGAAGGCATATTCAGTGCTGTTGTAAGATGTATTTAACGTCTTTATGGTTCAAGGGAGATATCAAAGATCATCGATAAAAACTTAAACCACAAGAAATTAGAAAACTGAGAAAGCGTTAGTGAATTGAAAAGAATGAATGAATGCCTATTGTTTAACGCCCTACTCAAGAATATTTCACTTATACGAAGGCGGTGTCTCCTTGGTGCAGGACGGATTTCCACTGTATCTTTTATCTGGTGCTGCCTCACGGAGACGACTTGCGGAAGACATCCAACTAGCCCCCTCACCCAACGACATTATGCTGACACCGGGTCGACCAGTGTCCTCTTACTGCTGAACAGAATGTACCATTTGTTAAAGTCTTTGGTATGACCCGACCTAGGTTTGAACCCGGATCTCCCCGTCCGAAAGCGGACGCTCTACCAACCTCGCTATCAGGGCGGGTGAATTGAACAGATAACCGAAAACTACATTTTCAACACCGCCTTTGCTTTTTGCTAAATGGAAAAAATGCAGTCAAAAATTGATATTAGTAAATAGGATATATACATGGTCCAATTGCGAGAAAATCTCTCAAAAGAGCAGATCACCTCTAAGTAATGTACGCATCATTCCAAATGCCATTTTGTGCAGATTCTAAATACTTTTCAAGATGTCTTTACATTTTTTACAATGAAAAAAAAAATGAAAAACACATTGAGGTTGTGCCGTGATCATTGAGGCCACACTGAACAGTCTAAACTGTAACTGTTACATTCTACATTAAATAGAAATATAGATAACTACATGAATATTCATATTGAATTATAGAATTACAGCAACCAAAGCGTGTTTAGCAGCTAAAAAGAATCGGTGATATGCAATCGTTCCTTATGTGAGGTAAGCCCTATGAAAATACTTCAAAACTTAAACATTAAGGTGCTTAGCTCGAAATTCGTATACATTCCATTGACATTAGATAATGTGAGATTGACATTTAATGAAGAGAGTCCGAAGACAAAGCTAAGATGAAATTCAACTCCAAATTAAAATTTATTGGTTTTCTTAAAAAAGTGACAAATAAATTCATCTGTTTATTTTTCTTTTTCTTCCGCTTTTAATGACGAAAACGTAATTTTTTCAACCATTTGATAAAATCAGTCCTCTAAGGAACCCAAATATTGATGGCACTCTAATACCGTGAAACCTGTGTGAGTCATTATAATGGGTTATCAATTCGCCAGCTTTTCGATACCCCCGATAATTCAGACAGCTTCATTTGAAGGTTTCCGCAATACGTCGGTATGGATGATGAATGTAGCAAATGGCTAATTTTGCAACCCGCACAAAGAGCCAGCTGACTGACACTCATTCGTCGCCCTACAATAATTACATGCTCGGGCACATGTGTGAATATGTGACATGTACACCGAAACATTACTCCGACATTTACGGTGAAAATATAGTCTTTCGTATATAAGGTGTAACTTAAACGTATATGGATTAAATTTTTCACCGCTTTGTTCAAAAGTTGTTAATTAGTTTATCACGCTGACATTTTTAGCCAAGTTACATAATCAGCAAATAAGCAGTGGAATCTCACTCAGCCATGACACCAAGTCACAAGTTGATGTTCATCTGGCGTCACAAGCATCTGGTGGCTATGTGCTTCCTTTCTGGTAGAGTATAAATACTTCTATCAACAAGGCATAGGTGAAAAGTTCAAATTTATTGTACTGGCATATCAAACGGAAGCATAGGTCCAAGACTAAATATAACAATGTGATTATATATCTTAAGTATACCTTTGGTGAACTGGCTCCTGCTCCTTATGGTGTTTTGTGTGGTTGATCTACAGCCTTCGAATAACCAAATCCAAAAAGAACCTCGTTAACGAAAACAATATCGGGTGCTGGGTTCTAATATCAGTAGATGAATGAATTGATCTGGTTTGGATTGAATGGTTTACAAAATCTTCACAATATAATTTTGACTGACACACTGAGATTATCTCCAAGATAAAGCCAGAAAGTGAGCCAAGGCCCTCGATAGGGCTAAGGCGGAATGATTGATAAGGTTGTCATGGATATGTTTCATGTCAGTCTATTTGGCGTTTCTCCGTATACCGCCGCTTGCGAATTTGCAAAATGGTAAATCCCAGTTCAGGTTTGTAGGTGGAGGAAACCGGAAAGGCCAGAATAAACTACCGACCTTTCCCAGGTACCTGATAAATCTCTTGAGGTAACACTTTAGCCGAAACAACGAGAGGTAGAATCGAACACACGACCTTATTACTAAAGGACCTGATGATCGCCGCAAGCCAGCGTTTTAATCATCTGCGCCATCAACGGCACCAAACACCACTCGAAAAATTATTAACAGCTGTTTTAAAGACACATTTTTCTCCACACAGAAGATTTAAAACATTAAGATTTCCAAGAACGTTTCATATAATTAAATTTCACACACACACATGTACATGTAGAGGAATTTATGCCCAAGCCAAGAATCACTGGCACCTACCGATATGCAATGCACTATATCTGGAAACAAAAGTCGATCATAACGGGGATCATGGAGAGCAAGGGGTTAGTCATGAATCTCAAAGTCTCCCCAGCCTTGAGGCGTAAGCAGTATACGTCAGCCATAGCAGTACACAGGGGAACGACCACCGACTATGTTTAACAGACAAGGGTATACATCTGTTTGAAACGAATATTTTAACATAGAAAGGGCTGACTGTTGATGATGATAATCATGATGATATACATGCACGTTTCAGTTTACATCAACGGTAAACTTATACATTTATGCAACCCAGGGCATTATGAGAAATTGTACAGCTGGAATTCTGCTTTCAGATCTAGCTTAACGATCGAATGAGTCTTTTCAAACTTGGCAGGCTGCCCAACACCTGCTCGAAGCACTGCTTGTTACAGACGAAGCTGTGGGCATTGGCGTCCGTATTGAGTATGGCCTGAAATTCAAATCCCACACTGCTCTACTGTTTGCGCAGACTCTGACTTCCGGCAGAGTTCGGTTCTTTCCTGAAAATCAGAAATGTGGAGATTTTTGGCAGACGAAATCGCGACGACAATTGTAAATAACGCGTTACCGATTTGATGCCCAGCGCCCGTAGAGAAAACTAATTACTTCAGAGAGCGCGCGTTTCGTTACTATGACAACGTCCCGAAGATCAACTAAAAATTCTGTTTGAAGAATGGCGTAACCAAACGATTGCAGGCCAATTCTTGACCACAACCGCCGGAACTGATAGGGTATGTTTGAAGCCACAAGGCAATAAATTGTAAATCGTTGGGGATTTAGCCAGACATTTAACGTCCCTGTGCTCATAGGGATTTGCCCTTGTGACGTCAAATAATCTAAAGCCCTATATAGCATAGCTTTCCTTAATTGGATTCTGGCAAACATTTCCTTTCATCAGCCGACATTGAGAATGGCATGTGCCTGGATTAAAAGAGTTTTTACCGGTAAATTCAATTGTGCATGCACGAAAGAAAGAAAATAGTTGTAACATCAATGGCAATTAAAATGTGAGATTAATGTGGGCACATTCCTAAAAAGAACTTTCTGCCAATGCCATTAAGCTGGGAATAATGTTTAGTGTTGGCATACATTATGACAGTGAAAATAGCATGGTAGAAATTAGAGCGTATACATTTAGTGTGCGGGTATATTATGTTTATCTACAAATAATCATGGCCATTTGGGACATATCACGTGTAAATTTATCTACTGCATGATTAGCTTCACGTAGGAAAATAATGTGCAAAAAATTGGTATCTGTAGCCAAACTCTTTGGTAAGCATGGCAGCAAATAAACCAACAAATGAAAACGTTACTTCTTCAGGGTTAAAGAAATCCTTGCAACCATTGACCAGGGATGTTAATCCAATAAGGGATAGCATTATAACAACATATTACTGTTTAAGCCACTCTAATATAATAGTGTACAGATATACTCAAAATCAATCGATATTTTGCAACTTATGGGGAAAATATTGCAGGTACATGTGCGAAAAGTAAATCGTTAGCGAGTTTTACAGCTTACAAACGTTTTATATTTAGGTGACAAATTTATGTAAAAGACTTTTGCTGTGTAAAAGTATGTTCCAGACTCTATGCATAAAGAACAAAACGTAAACGGACACAGCACGGCTTCCACAGGCAAGCATATGAGCGCCGGAAGCGAAGGGTTTTTATATAATTTATCTTGAGATATGTCACAAGATCATGTTTACAATTGTTTCCCACCCTTTGATACACCCTCTAATCCGGAATCTCAAAAGGCAGGGAACGTTTGAAATCAGGTCAGATGGACAAGATAAAATAAACATCAAATTGAACTGATGGCATTTCCAGGTGCCCCTAGTCTACGATGTTGCAAGGTTTGAGCAAGGCCGTCTTGCTATAACTGCAGTTTCACAGCTACTGTCCGTCCGCTGACGAAGAAAGCATGTGTTCACCGAAGTCTTCATTTCCTCCCCGTAGGAGATCGTGTTTTTGTCGGTGTTTATTGCACCTATGTGTGTGCCTGCCTGTAAACAACTTTGCGGAAAAAAAGTTACATGAAGCGAAATTTTTCCCTCAGGCTGGTCTCAGGTGAAGAGCAATTCATAAAAGGATCCATTGCAACTAGAGGGAACTTTTCCCCCTGTCGTTCAGACCGATTACCAACCTGCTCACAGTGAAAGATCTACAACAGAATGACGCTAGGGCTTCTCCGGTATGCGGTTGAAGTTGTTATATAACAGGCCGTACTTGCAATAGGCCAACAATACAGTAATAACCATGTAGGAGGGTCCACCCTGTCTTTTAAACACAATACTTTGTCCTCTAAAGTCTCTTCCAGTCAGATCAGTACGAAGTTGGATTTAAAATAGGTTTTGTCTCGGACTTAGCCCGATAATTATTAAGGTGAACTGATAAACACACGCAGTTACCTTTCTCCACATGTAACTATTCGATATGACAACACTTAACGCGTTGCGCGTTGAAAAGGACAAATTTGTAGCTTTGCAAAATGTAAACAAATAACACCCGTCTCTTTCCTGGTTTAATCGTTTTTTCCATTTTTCATTTGGCTCGAAATATTTCATATTTTTCGATTTACAAAAATATGATTGCGTTAACCAACATGATACCTCGCAATAGATTAGAAATCTACATCTTGACATCAATGGCGCACAAATGGTTTTGGTTCACGTATTCATATTTTTATTACGATGGGAATTCCATCCGCAAAACGCTTTAAAATAGCGAAGTCTGCTACTGACATTAATTTGCCTTCTGATAAAACCAAAAGCATGAACCACACGACTACAATTTTTCACAGATATGTTGAATAGTAATTGTACATTTTTTGCATGAAAAATATTCCACACCTGCAACACCGGGGGACGATTTCCCATCTAGTTGCAAGGGATCCTTTGGGTGGTGACCCAGATTTTTATTAAACGATTCTTCACTATTTACACATATGACAGAAATGTTAGAATACTGTCATTTTGCCTGCAATAGAGGGGAAGAAAACACCTTTCAGACTACAACGTATATCTGCCCCCTCCCCCTCCCCCATCCCCAATATCTTGGATCGGATTTATCAACTAAAGGCTCTGTGAAATAAGACTGCCAAGATATTATGACCATACACTGAATATTATATTTTGAAACATGTCGTGCCAGGTATTCGGGTTTATGCAATGTTTACCTCAATTTTCAGTTTTACATTTCTTTAATAAACTCCAGCGGCACGCGGTACGAACCCGCATTATTAGGTAAATCGTGAGACTTTATAACCCAAAGAATTATAAACTTGCCGCTCCGGTGATATAAAAGTTTATAGTTTTAATGCAAAGGCTGTTTTTTGCCCTATTAGAACCTAGTGCTAACCACCCTACTATCTAATGGACATACAACAGGCGTGGCATCCATCCTGTTATTAATGTGCCAAAAAACTCTCCTGAAGGAAATTGCGCTGTGTAATAGTGACCTAGCGCATGTTGGATCCCTCCTGACAGATGTTTCGTGCGGAAGTGGGTAAAGTTTCCAGGTTAAAAAGTGCGTTAAGCGCGCAACAGAAAAAAAAGGAGGTAAAAAATGGGAGCAGGCTGTCCCGAAAGATGCTTTGACTGAATGGATATAGGGCCTTAAACAGCTGTGCTATATCTAAAAGGTACATATACTCGGTATTATTGTCCCGAATTCTTGTGGCTTATCCTGGCATAATATAAAAGGAATGAGACACAATCAAAACCTGTCAATATACATTTACCTACAGCCACTACTATCAACCAAAAAGAAGCGACAATGGACAGCTATTTAAAACTGCTTGTACTGTTACGTGGACAAAAACACACTTTTAAATTAGTTTTACGTAACTTTGCTGATAGTAATTATTGTCGCCTTACGACAGTATAGTAAACACATCTTAATTAAGCTCTTGCTTATTTTCGACGTAAATCATGTCGCCTATTGGTGACCTAGTGGACATTTTCACAAAACTTCGTAAAACCAATTTCTCTTTATTCTTGTTTGTAAATAATGCCCGAGTTATTGTTTTATAAGGCAACTTCACTCACGAAAACAGTAAAGACAAGTTAGATTTACTAAGTTTTGCCCTCTGTATCACAGTGGCTCTCTGTACCGTAATTGCCCTCTTTACCGCAGTAGCCCTCTGTACTGCAGTGACCCTTGGCACGCCGAGGTCCTCTGTGCCGTAGTGACATTCAGAATCACAGTGGCCATCTGCACCGTAGTGGCCATCTGTGCCTCGGTGGTTTCTGCTCCCTCTGTACTTTAGTAGCCTTATGTACCTCATTGGACCGTTGTACCACAGTGACCTATAGTGGTCTCTGTACTGTATCGTAATACTTGGTCCTCCGCACCCCCCTCCCCACACCGCTGTGCCGTTGTAGCCCTTAAAATTGGTATAACGTTATTTTACTCACCCCTAGCACACTGCCTAACGTAGCCTTCAGCTCTTTGGCGGTGTCGTCTAAGTAACCAGAGGACAGGGTGACGTTGTCTCGGACCAGTATCCGCCTGTCCAATTCGTGGATTTCAAGGAACCAAATGGAAGGTACGACACTCAACAGGTATATGAAAACGCTGGGGCAAAACCTAAACAAACAGATTGTACTGGTGAGTCCTAACTTGGTACACCGGGAGCCTGTGAAGGAATCTAAGGCAGTGGGTAATACACTCATTGTTATGGGCTACATGTTGGGAAAATATGTATGTATGTATGTATGCATGCATGCATGTATGCTTGGGTTTAACGTCGTACTCAAGAATAATTCAGTAATATGACGACGAGGAGTTCGTCGGTTGTGTGCATGTAGTGTGTTTTCATGTGACAGGGCGAGCTCATGCCGCCAAAATACTGCCGCCGCTGGAGCATCATGCCGAAGACACCAGACATGACACCCCTCCCCAGTCACATTATACTAACACCGGGACAACCAATCCTGTTTCCTTGTTCTAACCTTTCAGTGCTGAACACAAAGCGAGGCAGCAACAAGGGCCATTAAAGTCCTTGTGAAAATAAAAACCGAAGAAAGTGATCCCAAACAATATACCTTGAAAAGGTTCATATCGAAAGAAATCATATACATGAACTGTTACATTACTTCAATTAAGAGAAGGTGCCATCCAGCGTAAGTCAACTAAAACTGTAATATATTTCAAAAATATATGATCCTTCCATCGAAGTACTTTCAATTTCATCCACACATTTGGGAGGAGTTACATTCACCGATGTCAAATATTCATAAACAGTGAAAAAAGCCAATGAAAGAACCTTTCCCGCCTAACTAATTTGCGCTCAAGCTGTTTAGTTTATTGTCCATACCTGCATTTGAACCCTGCATTTTGAGCAAACTGGCATATTAAGGTACTGCTCATTCATGGCAAGAGAACAATAGTCACTTCTGCTTAGAGCCGAATCGCCATTGCGTAGGAAAAGGTACCCTATTCGTTTGGGTAGTTCCTAATCACTTTATCACAGCTACCAAGTGAATGTTTCTGATTTTTTCGCTTACCATTTCCACTCTTTACCGCCCTTCTTGCCCAAAGTGACGATGGCCTCGATGAAGAGTAGCCACAACGCCGTGGCCAGGTACCAGTATCTGGGGTCCTGGGTGACCACACACAGGCGCCATATAGACACGACCCCGTGGGCGGCAAACAACAGGCGGACTATCACCGCCCGAACAATCGTCAGAACGCTGGCGGTCATCGTGGCAGAATCTTCGCTGCCAACAAAAAAACAAGTATGGTAAATTTATATTATTTAGCTGTTGATGTGAATGATGCCGTGCTCTAATTTTCCACCACTTGTACGACGGTGGCTACTTTGTGGTATGGGGGGAAAATCGGAGTGCCTGGAGTAAACCACTGACCTCCGGCAAAAAACAGTAACTTTTCCCATATATTATCGTCAGACATCTACCTGTTGAGTGAGCTCAAGATGTATGTCATATATGTGTAAGTGCTTGGCCAACGACTTTCTTGTACTAGACCACGTCAGCAGTCGTGCCAGCACCGTGGAACGATTGCTACAAAGACACCAAAAAAGGGCTCTGGGCTAGCACGTTAACAACCCAGGCACAGAGGCATATGTGGAGAATTTATATGTTTTGTTAGGACGTATTAAATTGTATTGATTAACTGTCCTTACCGTTAGTAAAGTTAACTGACGATAGTAAGGTGTATGGGTAGAGAAATGTGAGAAAATGAGACAAAATTGATCAAGAAATTTCTGGATTTGAACCCTCAACCTTGATGGTAACAGGTCATTGACCTTACTTAACCTCACCAAGAACCTCAGAGGCTGTCCATACGAACACTTGACCGCAGTAAAAAGAAGGTAGCCACACGGATATTGTGTGTTGCCATGGATACAATAGTGCTTTAAACATATATAGTGATATAGTGATGAAGAAAAATTCATCCTCTTGGATTATCAAAGTGCACTGTTAACCCTACAGCAACTGTTTGTGGTGGAAATGTGACAAGTGCTTCACACACTGTGACACAGTGAAACTGTGTTCTTTGTCCATCCAGGTGAAAGACCTCGGTGTCAATCATTCCGTGACATCACTGTTCGCTCCGGTAGTTTATGCGATACCAAATTCATCTTTGCAGTTTCTTCTTACATAACAAGACAGCCAGCCACCTGCAGTTCGTCACGGGTTACCCCAGGTTCTGTGTGGTTTTCTCCCTTTATAATGCTTGCTGCCGTCGTATAGGGTGAAATATTCTTGAGTACGGCGTTAAACTTCAATCAATGAAAGAAATAAAGAAATAAAGAAAGAAAAGAAAGAAAGAAATAATACAGGACAAAAGTGAAAGGTTGTATTCCTTAATGTTCTAATATTTCCAGGAGAATAACTCTATTTTAGTGCATAGAGGTACCGTCTGGAAGATACGTTTATTACAGTATGTCCATACACACAGTATCGTTTTGGAGAGTCCATTTGGTCGAGGACAATCCATCACCATATTTTATTCAAGCCAGTACCTGCTGATCTCATAACAATAGTTCATACCACAAATGCGACTTCATCAGTGCAAATGGAGCTGTCTTCCATGTTAACCCGGGCAAATACATCAGTGTCACACATTCCATTGTGGGGCCAGTCGCTCCTACTTCATACACCATCGACCCAATCTTCACTTGTATCAGTACGAAAGAATACAGCGTCACGAGTATAACTACACCAGCGACGACAGCCATATACTTAGCATGTGATCACACACCACTTAACCTCTGAGAGGGCTTCCTTCCAACTACTCATGTAAACGCTTATATACATGTACATAGTAGTAATTAGCACGCCGCTAATGCAACATTGGTAAAGCACAATATGGTAAAATAATAAATTCAGTGAATGGATGTTGGAATCAATTTATTATACTCAGAATACGACTCAAAACAACGTGTTGTCGAATCCGTACAATAACCCGTAAAACGAAAACAATGCATGAGGACAAAGTCTTGGGGATGCTTAGTACACCAACGGTTGCCAACGGTGCTCAGACCGTTTAATTGCGTTTACGTGAGGTTCACGGATTGTCCCTGGAGAATCTGTGGGACTCTGCTTCATAACCGTGCCTATAATGGACTTTTCCGAGCTGTCAATCAAGAACGCGCATTTGACCAATCATAATCAGTATTGCTGCTAGGTCACACGGATGTCCCACACATTGGTTACAAATGTTCAATCTTCCTGTGACGTCACGACGTCACAAGTGCTTTCACCGGTAATGGAATGAAAAGTAACGTTTTCACGAGAAGGGGTGGTGGGACATTGGTTGTGGTGGATCTATCTATTCCGCTTGACCCGGGGCTAGGGAAGAGTGGAGGAAAAATGTAAAGTAATACTGTTAACGTTACAGTAATGTAGATAAGGATAAGTCGTCAGAATCCACGACACTCGTTACCATATATATACGTATACCAATCGTTAACCGTAATATTGGATGGTCCAGGTCAATAATAGTGGGACCAATTATCAAATGGACTTTCAACATAAACCATTGAAGAAGCAATTTATTTAATTATTTTTCATTGGTTTTCTACACCGTACGCAAGAAGATTTCACGTACGAAGGCGGCAAGCATTATGGTAGGAGGAAACCGAGCAGAGTCCGGGGAAAACCCACGACCATCGGCAGTTGCTGGCGGGCCTTCCCACGTACGACAGGAAAGGAAACCAGCGTGAGCTGGGCTTGAACTCACAGCCATCGCATTGATGAGGGGCTCCCTGCAGAAGTAATAAAGTACGTGTAAGTAAAGTTGGAAAACATCCCTGATTCGGCTAACAGAAACAGTCAGCAGTAACAACTGCTACAAGGCGAGATTATGTACACGTTATATGCAGGACCGTTTGATATATTGCTATCGAAGTAAATTTTTTAAATTTCGAGTTTAGATGAGCCATAACTTTTAACTCGATAGCCATGTGGTACAAAGCCCAGTGACACACTTAAATTCACACATGTGAAAAGAGTACTTTGTGGTAAGTTATTTTTTTTACCTCCACTGCCAATAGTACAAAGAAATTGTGTTTCGTATATTATAATACACTGCTCCCTCCCAACGGATGGAGTTCTTTGTGCCGATCGAATGTACAAATTTCTTAAAAGTTACACTAAACTACATGGTAGTGCTGCATAATATCCTGGTATACACATAATATGCTGGTATACACATACGTCACAACACTAAACACACGTTTGCTTTTGAAAACATCACGCTCAAACTGTTTGTCAACATCCTCCCCTGTTTTCCAGTTAACAGAATTCCTTTTGCGAGGTCTCTTATGTGTGCAAAATGCGCTATATTTTGTTTGAAGAATGCGTCCAAAGGATATATAAATGACACATTTTTGAATGAGCTTGGCCCAAAAGCTCTCGTGGCAATCATGACTGATTGCATTGAGTAAGTCAAAACTTTCCATCCCTACCTACACTTGCTTTCACTGAGCGTAGAGACAACTTGCAACGAATTTCTCATTGGCAGAGCGGAAATGCCCCCAATGACTCTCTGATCGTGTAGACGACGCATTGGCATTGCGACTACGGGAAAAACTTTAATGGGTATCAATTACTCAGATGAGACTTATTTATTTTTCTAAGTGTCTGGTTACAGAATATGTTACCATCGCGTTACGTCAGGCGTATATCACAACTGATTCATAAGACGAGTCCCCAGGTAGCTTTTGCCACATCCTATTGTCATTTTACCGCAAAAAAAAGAAACGACTCCATGCACACGAGTCTTCATCAAGGGTGTCCTATCTTGAACGAGCAGCCGTGAACATTTCACCGTACGGGAATAGACAAGCAGTGTGGGTGGAGAATTCACAGCAAACAAGCCGGATATCCATCCACAAAAGCATCACAAGGATTTAATGTCGGCCCATGTAAAATTACATCGGGCAATACTGTAATTCATATGACGTTTCCAGGAATAAATCCCTTTATCACGAAAATCCGCCACACATGCGCTGGTATACTGCATAGAGAAACTGAATTGCACTGAATTCAGTAATGCATGAAATTAATCGAAATCTCTTACTGCATGCCATAGTCCTGTCATAGAAAACTACGACATGGGATTATTGTAGTCGCGGAGCACATATACACGTAGTGTTACAAGTGTTACGCACAGCAGGATAGGCCTCAGCATTATTTGCAAGGAAGACATTGGCGAACGTAACACCGTATACGATTATCCAATGGTACGTAATGGGCTGTTTGTATGAGGTTGTTTGGTCAAATCTATCAGCCCGAAAACGGCTCATTGAAAATCCTACTCTAACGCTACAAAGTGGATGGGTTTTCACTGTCAGTAGAGCGAGCTGATGTTGCTAGCTTTCAAAGTGCCCCAAGTTCATTCATGACAGACAAACATGCGCTTCAGTTATATCAGCAAGCGGTCAAATAAATTAACGGGTGATCTTTAACAGTTTTATCATGGGATTCAAACAGGAAATAATACAGCACTTGGAAATGCTGCACCAAAGTATAATACAGATGAATGGCCGACTCTTGTATTGAAAATGATTGGGACAATATTGGATTTATTACGAAATGAACGCATTGACCACATATCGGCGCAAGGCTACAATGAATTAATACAAAAGTAAAGAAAATCTAATTGGAGTTTGCAATTTAATAGTTGTAGTGATTTTTAATACACTATTTTTTCACAAACGGAAATGAATAAATGAATGATTATGGTTCAACACCAAATTTCGGGCGTACCGTGCCATGCCAGGAGCCGGGAATGTCACACTGGATGTGCGCTTGATCGCATCTCTCGCTAGTCCAGCTTTGGCTTTAATCGGAACCTCTTCCCATGAACCCTAAGTAATGCGGGCCTAAACTATGTTGTCTGTTGTTCATTCCTGATCTAGCGATGGGCTTTTGTGTGCAAACTACATGATAATGTATGAGTCAAGCGCCACACAGAATGGCGAATGAATGAACAAGCGGTCGGTCCAGCTTGGACCCGAGGCCCCATTCATCACGTAGGCTCTTCCTGTTTCCGCCACCCACAATCCTGAACGGCGTCGATTACAGAATTACAGCCTCCTTCATGTAAATAGATAAATAAATAAACTATGTGTATATAGCTCATTAGATTTCCGTGCGTGAAGTATTGTGAAAACGACACCTACAACCATCTCATAATGTCAGTACTCCTACGTGGGTATTTACATCGCAGATGAATTCCGGCACTTAGTACAAGGAAGACTACAAGAAATACATATTTCAATATGGAATAGAAAGTGTTTGAAAAAATAGAAATGGCTGATAATAAATGTTATCATAATATAATATTATTATATTATGCATTAAGCATACACCATTATTATAGTGTCTCTAGACGTCAGCAGACCCGTATGAAATTCGACAGTGAAAGTGATTGATGTGACAAGACATCAAGCATCAAACGTCACCACTGTAGTGTCTGTATATCAACAGACCCATATCAAACTCGACATTGAAAGAGGCTAATGAGAAAGGACGTCAAACATAAAACAGCACCACAATACTGGCTATACATCAACACTCAAGTAAAACCCGGCATTGAATGAGTGAAGAAGTTGAACAAAGACAATAAGCATTAAACAAACCTTGGTACAATGTCCATACACCACGGATTCAAATAAAAAGTTGGCGTTGAAGGTTTTTAATTGATAATAAAGAAGATAAGCATAAAGCATCATCACTAAAATGTCTATATCACGAACTCAGATGAATCCCAGTGCTGAAAGATATATGACATAATTCATGAACGTAAAACAACACAATATGCTATAAAGCCTAAATATCACAGACTTGGATGAAAGCTGTTTCATAAATTCGATAGTTAGAGATTACATCAACAATCTGCAATGATATTGCCTTCTCAACGAGCACTGAGCAGCATAAAGGAGAAATTAGCGTGTAAGAAACTTACCCACCATGTGTCAAACGCGTGGTGCTAGTCAATGGGGCTTATATTAATAAAGTGTCAAGATAACGAGACAAAGATTCTTATCCGAGAACAATCTCCATTTGATGGTGCCGTCCAAGTACGAACGCTGTCATCACTGGGCATAGTCTGTACAGATAGGGAGATCTATGGTAGACGAGATTAAACTCGGCAGGAATGACAGCGGACTTGTGTCCAAGTCATTTTCTCCATAGTTCCAGGATTCGCATTACCTCCGAGAGAAGGCTGTCTCTAGAACTGCCCCAGAAAGTAACCGCACCCAGCCATGAAGCCAACGTCATTAAACTCTGCGTAGTCCATGCACACCTAATGCTCGCACATCGTACACGCTTCCTGTAATCAGACAGGAATTCTGGAATAGCTGATGATTTTCCATCAAGTAGGCTAAGACGTGACTCAGGTATGAAATACGAGATAGCCGTTCATATGGGCGCTGGGGATATAATTCGTGGTGAAAAGTACGGAAGAGCAAAAGGAGCACAGTTCAGCCCGTACGAAGTAACCACTATACCCAATCGCTGGGAAATTAATTATGTTATATGGTTATGACGCTATCAGAGGAATGTTTGTCTATCTGGCCGGTAATGATTAATGCACTGCCGGTGGTCGGGTCCCTGTAGCTTTCAGAGATTCGGCAGGTCCAATACATCACTCAGGACTATAGACTGTCATTACCTGTACATCTGTCTCTGGATTGATTTACACATTGATTTCGGGTTAATGTTACACGAAGCGCCATTTTAACAATACCCTCGAATCCAAACGAAAACATTCCCCACCATCACTTCATCATTTTTAGGCGTTCCAAGTGAGGAAAGTATCGAAATGTTTCTATCTTTCTGGAGAAAAAATCATATTGAGTTTGAAATGGAAGATATACTTCATTACTGACAAGCTGAGATGCCTCATAATCATTGTCCATTCGTGGTAAATAGTAATTAACTTTCAACATTCATTTATTTATTTATTTATTTATTTTGTGTTTTATGCCGTACGCAAGAATTTTTCACTTGTAATGCGGCGGGGGCGGCCAGCATTATTGTGGGATGAAAGCGGGAGGAGCCCAGCATCGTTGGTCTTTCAACGTACGGCCACCTTCGGATGTAGATGAAACCAGAATGAGCTGAACTAGCAAATCTCGTACATACACCATGCTTCAAAGTTTTGACGAAGTACAGAATTCATTTACACACATGTTGCTAGTATAATGCTAAGACCACTGGTGTCCACATTCAGTCCCGGTCTAAAATGGACGGGGAAATTGCGGATTTCCTAGCTATCGCTGTTCGTGGGGCCTTCCTGATAACAACTGGTCCACCGCTGTTCCTGTGGGGTTTTGTGCAGTCTGACATCAGTATATCGTATATGTGAGAAAGTTCGTGGGTAACCTGCCAAAGTAAGGTCGGTGGTTTACCTCAGACACACCGCTTTGCTCCCCACATAAAACTGTCATCATGAAAGTGCAAAGTTGTGGGTTATGCTGCTATACAAGCAGCACCTAAAAACACACATTTAGACACGCACTTTGTTACACAAGCTGGGCCACCATGCTCTGATTTTCTTAAGACCTTTTCCAGCTATATCTGTGGTAATTTACTCTTATTTATACAAGCTTACTAAGCGGACTGTATTTCGGGCCTTGTATGTATTTGATTGGTGTTTTACGCAGTACACAAGAATATTTCACTCATACGACGGCGGCCAGCATTATAATGGGAGGAAACTGGACAGAGGGGGGAATTCCTGGGGGAATTACGGGACTTTCGAGATGCACGTCGTGTTGAAACATCACACTATAAACATTGATACAATACACACCGGTATTACGTATAAGCAGTTTGTTTCTATAATTCTCTCTCATATGAAGGTCTACCCGACGTTTCGGTCACCAAAATGACAAAGTCCACATCTATACCTGACGGCTTCAGGGCCTGTAGCTTCCGGGATTCCTTGCCCCGAGCTTCCGTGTTCATCGATCAGCCAAGGCAGGTAAGGTTATTTGTTGTACACTTTCACTATTTCTAGACCACTTCACCTTAGAAACCTTATCTTGGTTTAAAGACTAGGCAAACATCTTGACCAAGTCGATAACTACGAAGTCGGGACATGATGTTAAACATAGAGCGATGTATTATGTTAAAGTCAAATCAATAAGGACCAAAAAAGCCTCCCTGCTGCACTCAGATGAGTTTCTTCGGAGCCCCCTCGAATGGGCGTAATAATCGATGTCAGCAAACACGATGCTTTAACTCAGATAAGCTGTTATAGTGCGAGAAACCCAGATATACAGAACAAGCCCCGCGTGATACAGAATTGAAAGGCATGTGTGCAGGAGATGGGGAGGGAGGGTGAAACATCGGGTGATGAGGACACTGAGTAACCCTACAGCATAGAGACTAGTCAATGGTGCTGAGAAGAATGAATGTATAAGAAGGTGAAAGGCAGAGAAAAATGCTAAAACAAAGTTTATGTTAGACGAAAGCCTACATATCACTGTCTAGGAATAATGTTTCTAGAAATTTCCCAAGCGAGTGAAATACTGTTAATCAAATTGCTTCAAATGGCTCTTTGTTATAACGCCCAATCGACAAGTGCATTTATAGCTGTGTGTGCAGATGAACATTCAATGCAGAAGTCTACAGCAGTATGTTTGTATTATGGGACAAAAACCAGACAAGGCCACAATAAAATGCATTGTTTCACATGCAATTTACTCAGTTGAAAAAATTTTGAAACAAAAAATAAAAATCAGTTTATTTCCCTGCACAGTGTTTAACAGTTAAATTTCAACTGATATATATTTAATGCTTTATTTTTGAAAGTGAAATTTAAGTGAAGTGGTGGTTCCGTTCGTTGAAAAGCAAGCCTTTCAAAGAATGAAAGGAGCTTCCATAGACCCAGAAAGCTGGTTTACATGCCATGGGAGACTGGTGACAGAGCATATGTATAATAACTATATCACAAAGGTGCGGTTCTTCGAAAGAAAATGATGAAAGGAAAAACTAAAAATAGTTTACAATAATTAAAGACAGGTAGTTAGATTTGTATCTATTTCCCAATTTTACCGGGATTTTACATTATTCCGTTATCTTTTACTGTAGATTAGCTGCTGGTGAGGTTTTCTTATGAACTGAAGGGAACGCTGTAAGTCTTCTGTAATATTAGTATTAATGGCCTATTTTAAAAATCACAAAGGCGCGTTGATGGTAATGCATTTGAACTTTGTGACCCAACTGGACATTACTCTCACACCCTCATCAGCAGTGAACTGGTCAGCGCTGTAATTTCTTTTCAATATTTAATCAGCTCTTTCAAACTGCAAATGAATCCGGGATCGGCTGACTGTATCGTACTTACGACCAGAATCGATCACCTCTTGGTGACATACGAGGTAATCCATGCAAGATTATAACATTAATCCAAACACCCGCGTGCTACCCGAGGGTACAAGGGTATGACTACGGGGGGGGGGGGGTTAAATACGACCGGGTCCCACGAACGTGTTCATTTGGTGGTCAGCTTTCCCATTTAGACCATTTTCACAGACATCATGCAGGGCTGGTGAATGACTTGTGAGTTGACCACAGCAGATATATGTTCCCAGCAAGCAAAGGGGCCATTTACTGAGAGGTTAGCATGACTTTACCCTGGGGATTATTCGATGAAGATTCGGTTTCAGTCGGCTAACCATTTGCAACTCGATGAATTATTCTGGCTACTCTCGCTTTCTGCATGTCCTCTAATGGGATGAAGCTTTGGTCCGACACTCAACATCATTTCCGATCCGAGGCGAAAACACATAAAAACCATTTGTTGCGTAAACAAAACGAAATAATCAAAGACTTCTGTAAGATTGGACAAGGAATCCAACGCCTTTTCATTTCTCAATACCAATATGCAGGGCTGAAGCATCAAAGACTTTTATTACGCAATCCGAACCCTTGCGCATAGTCTCCGTGCACTTTCGATTTATGTTCTCATTCTGTTGATATGATATATAAGCCTCTTTGACAAAACAAGTGCTCCAGATAATGGGAGAATGAATTAAACATTTTATCTCTAACCGGCCTGGTCATGTGTCTGGTGAGAAACTTGGGCAGAAGTAAAATTTCTTTATCATATCCGTTTTATTGATGTGCGAGACAGCTGTTACTTAGTTCGGGTTATACCCTTTTTAGAATGTTTACATAATTGGGAAGTAAACCTCTTTCAGTATCTGTACATAATTCGAAGTGTTCCTTTTTCGGAATGTTTACATAAATTGAGGTATATGTACACCTTTTCAAGTATATTAATATTGTTCGAGATATACTCTTTTCAGTTTGTTTACATAATTCGAGGTATACCTTTTTACAGAATGTTTACATAAATAGAGGCACATGTATATCTCTTCCAGTATATTCACATATTTCGATGTATAGTTTATTCCATACATTCCATTACATAGTGCGAGGTATCCCATTATCAGTATGTTTACATAATTCGAGGTATACATTTGCTAGAATGTTTACATAAATCGAGGTACATGTGTACCTTTTCCAGTATATTCACATAGTTCGAGGTAAACCTTCTTCGGAATGTTTACATACTTCGAGGTATACTTATTTCAATATGTTTACATAATTCGAGGTATAACTTTTTCAATATGTTTACATAATTCGAGGTATAACTTTTTCAGTATGTTTACATAATTCAAGGTGTATCTTTTTCAGTACGTTTACGTGATTCGGGGTATACTTTTTTCAGTGTGTTTATATAATTCAGTGTACATCTTTATAGATATGGCGGCTTTCGGACCGAGCTTCTACAAGGAGACACCGTCATAAACCGAAAGAATGTTAAATTAGACGTTCAAACTAACAAAACCAACCAGTACTTAGGTAAACTTTTACTCTCGCAACGTTTGTGAATAAGGCTTTTAGAATTGAAAATTTTTTCCAGTAAATATAAGGCGAGAGTGGCCCGGTGGGGTAGGGGAAGTTGGATAAGGGGTGGGCGTTACAAGCAATTCAGTTACAGTATGGTTAAACATTAAGAAAGCTCGCAATTTTTCAAACTTTATATATTAGCCACATTTTGATGGTGTGGAAGCTGGATCATTTTACATTATTTAAAACAATCATGTTTTCTTTGTTTTAGTATATTATGTGCAACCGATGTGTAGGCAAAAGATTTCCATTTTGATGGATAACATTTTTGCAGATAAACGCATGGTCACCGTCATGATGGAAATTGTTCTAGACATCGGATTGGGATTTATTTAAAAAATGTATAACATAAAATAAACATTTGAAAGAATACAATGTCATTCAAGGGGACACTTTCCAGACGTGGACATTATTCTCTATAGAGTGGTTGGCTATTAATTCGTTTTATTAAATGTCTGTGTCGATTTTTAGGGCGCTATATTGCCATGTTTCTGCCATTATCCGCATTCTTAAAAATGCGTGTGTGTTACAGTCGATTTGTATGCTTTTGTCAGCTCTGTATTAGTTCGCTTGCTAGTATTTTGTAAGGCGGGAAACAGTGCCGTTTTCTTAGATTTGGTTGGTTGCAGTATTTCCCGTTCTATGCTTTGGGCCGAATTGCAACTGGCCGCCAATTTTTATCCCAATTCTCGGTTTGGAATGGGATAATTGCAGTCAAGTACTGCTGCCATGGCTCGTTCAAGTGGAGATGGGTTATTAGAGCAAAGCGATGGTCCCCATGCTCTAATTTATTTATTTATTTATTTGATTGGTGTTTTATTCCATACTCAAGAATATTTCACTTATAAGACGGCAGCCAGCATCATGGTGGGAGGAAACCGCGCTGAGCACGGGGAAACCCACCCGGCGGATCTTCCCACCATACGGCCATAGAGGGAGTCAGCTTGAGCTGGACTCACAGCGACGGAACTGTTGAAAGGTCATCACACTGCGCTGGCGCCTTAATCCCCTCTGTCACAGAGGCCACCCTGTGCTCTCACCAGGATCTGGTTAGACAAAGTGCACCATTCTCAAATAAGGACTGTGTAAGTACAGGCGAACATCTTTCCCGTTATCAGATAGAGCCCACATGATTACAGGCATACAATTTCTTCTTTTTCAAACAGGGACCAGTTTGCAGCTTTAGGGAGACGGTATTTCAAATTCTCAACTATAAGAAACAGGAACCACTTGCACGGAGCCCTCTTACGAGCAGGTATCTACCATGGGAACCAGTATTGTATATAGGCATTTCGTCGCCATGGCAGCTACGAGCTCGTAACGCTAAGAAGGCTTCGTGCAAGTGGGCTCATATTGTTATACACAGATTCCCCGTTGAGAAAATTATCGTTTCATCCATACATGGACGGTTTCACATGTCCAAGCCAAAGTCTATATTATCTGGTGTTCCATATTATATCTAAATTGGGATGACGAAGCCAATTTCTAATTAGCAAATTACCCAACCAATGGTCAAACTGAGATACTGAATCGACAACGTAACTGGTGAATGATTATCCTGTTACTAAACCAAAATCAAACGTACCAAGGGATAAACTGCAGTTGGTCACAATTCCTGTATTGATTTTGGATATGATTTCCACCTCATTGTGTAAACTCTGGGGTGGGTTACAATTTCATCTTGAAAATGCTGCTTGAAACAATTGGTTCCACCCACTCGCCAAACAAGTATTTAAGTTGATCACACGAGGTTTATGTTTGTGTTACCATCTGACCATACCTTTGAGCGGTCAAAAGCTGTATAATCATCGATGATCGTTTAATTTGAGGCGGTTCCTGAAGATCTAAATCGAGCCGAAACCCATCCTACTCCGTTAGGTTTTCTTCGCTTGGCCAACAATATGCCGGTCACGATCGGATGAAGCAGATCCTTGTCCTAATTGCTTACTGTTAACGCATAATGCGGCTGAGAACAGTGAAGATGTGTCAATAACCAACAAGGAAATTGTTAGATTTCGCTGTTATACATGGCACAAAGAAAAGCTAAGTCAAGAAGGAATCAATTCATGAGTGGTTATTAAGTGGCACAGAAATCGATATATCTCAATGCTTCAGCAGGAGAACAAATATCCAGTATAGCAGAATAGCTGGAGACATGATATGACTTAATATGGCCTTAAACATGCTAGAAACATCGTAACATTTATTGGACAAGTGCATCGATCTTGCGCTTTTTTTTAAATATATACACACAAGATCATTCCACTGGCCACAGTGATAACTTTCGGTCACGAAGGCTTGGACCGAAACTTTTGGCGAGTAGTGCTGTCAGTACAAATGAAGTTTACGAGCTGCTTTCTGTTAGGTACTGGTATTCTAAATATGTCCGGGGTTTTACTCTGGAGAAAGAGAAAAGTGAAAAAAAATCTGGTCAAACAAATAAATAAATGTTGCCTAACGTACAATAATAATGTATCACTCAAGTGGTGAAATTAACTATCCCTAACTACCAAGGCACCAGCCGCCAAGAAAGAACGACAGATGAGAGATTCAGTGTTGGTGATGTATTAGCTGTTACACATAGGGTCGAATCGAATCCTTACTGGATCTTAAGATACATTTCCTGGCTTGCTATTGCTTCTCGTACATCACAAGGCCTTGGTTACAAAATTTGACTAAGTTGACTAATAAAGGTTTTATTTTCATGACTTTGTGCCACTAGGTTTAGCATACATAAATAAGTTCTAATGATATTGTAATTGTAAATGCCTGACGACATTCTCTGACGTAGTGGATCCAAGACAACCAGAAATTTGATAACATTCCCAACTCACCCCCAAAACTATCAATTAAGTCGTGGTGTTTACGTCTCCATCTATACGAAGTAGCTTTATCAGGGTATAGCCTCGTCCTAAGCAAAAAATCAACATTAAAATGCTGGTATCGATCTCTCGTGATATGACGTTTATTTTTTGTTGTAGCGCGTCAGTAATGGCGTCTTGCTTAGCCGGAAGGTGGCCGATGGCGAATCGAGACACGACTGTATAATTTGGCGCTGTTTCGGCCCAGTTTTTTAGTCGGACGTCACGGCTCGTGCGAAGGTGTTAACAAACATGTATGCAAACATGTGGCTTTTAGCATCTTCTTATGAGGAGTTTCCCGGCTTGGAGTGCATATTGATCCTTAATTGCGGCTCAAGTTTCTGCACAATTTATCAGAATATTCCGCATTATTGATTACGTAAGAAATTTGATTGGAAGTATAAATCAGTAAAGTCACTGAAGAGTTTTCACCTGGTAGTGAGGGGGTGGTATATAAGTACACTAATTTTATACATATAGGTATAACCCTATATCAATTGGTAATCAATTACCATACATGGCATAATTATAGCTATGGTGTTTTAAATGACTTGATGCCACAAAACCCTCGTTTACATACCTGAAAGATTAACCTGCGTGATGTTACAACGAACCTAAACGCAGGCTGCTTAAACAAACCATGACAAAATAGCATACTTTTGCCAGTAAAATGAGGTTGTCATGTAATCAATTTATACAATGTATGATACACGTATATATCAAAACAATCCGGATGCCTCGCACGGATATCTCAAACTCTGATCTAAATCCCGCCACATACATGCTGACAGATGATTAAAAATTTCTTTAAAAATATATGTTTCCAAGATACCAAGAAATTGCTGTTCATATGTTTGACTTGGTTGAGGTAATATAAGTTATTTATATACATGATTAGCAGGTTTGATTGCTCTGCTGAAACGTGAAACTAACGTTTTGGTTAATAGTTTGTAGATTTTTATGGATTGCATTGGTAGTTACGTCAACTTGTCAAAATTGGACACTGATAAATTGATCGGTTAATAGCAACACCACATGTTGCCAGACAGACACATTTTGAAACAGATCAGAGGTTCTTTGATGTCAAAATGTGTGCGTTCTATTAATAAAGGCATCATGTTGAGATATAGTGTAATGTACAGGACCAATCGGAGCTTAATACAGAGGTAGGTATATGTCCAGTTCAGTCACAAAACTGTAAAAAAGCAGGTGAAAATATACATGTATACAGGGAAAAAATCAAAACTTTAACTTCCATCGGTCAAGATGGCTTAGATAACATTGTTTGCGACAATGTTCATATACAAATGTTACAAAGGCAAAATCTTCCGTTAATATGCAATTTAAATTCATCGTTTCTCATCTGAATTTGACAAGTGGTATTTTAGAGTAGTAGTTATACCATTGTCCTCATTGTGTGTGACGTTCGGGGTTTAAAACCAGGAGCGGTGAGAGGCGTAGCTCAGTGAGTAAGGTGAACGACTATTAGCCACTATCTAGGCAATCTAGGCACGGGTTCAATCCCATGCTTAGACAGAGAGTTAGTGGATTTTTTCCCTTGTCACTGTTCGTTAAGCGACTTTGATTGCAATACGAGCCAAAAACGGTACTGTGGCCGTTCGCGCAGTCAGCCGTTTCTTGAATACCATCTATCTTCCACTTGTTCGCTGAACATACCTGTACATTACACATTAGAAACATCTTCAGTAACTTGCCCAGCGTAAGTGGTTTCCTCCACACATAAAACTGACCACCATCGTATTACAAGTGAGAAATTCTTGAATTTCCGTTAAACAACAATTAGGTAATAAATCAAAACCAGATGGTTTTAGTTCTAACAAATTTTATTATTTTACTCGTTGACATATTGAGATTACTGGAATTGAATTCATATGCAATAATAAATTATCTTTCAGGATAGAATCAGAAGTATGTGGTCAGGCCAGTGAATGGCTACAGGCGATCAGGTAAACAAACGTGTAGTTGGCAACAAACTACCTTCTTGGATTTGGCAACAATCTACCTTCTTCTTCTTGACAATAAGCTACTTCCATGTACTTGACAACAAGCTATCTCCTTGTATCTCGGAGTGAGTTACTTCCTTGAAGATGGTAACAAGCCACCTGCAGGTATTTGGCAACAAGCTACCTTCTTGTATGTAGCAACAAGATACGCCACTGCATTCGGCAACAAGCTACATGTGTATCTCTTTGCATTTGGCAATATGCTGCCGCTATGTATTTGGCAACATGCTACTTCCATGTACTTGGCAGCAAGCCACCTCCAGGTATTTGGCAAGAAGCTACCACCTTGCATAGCACAATTTTATCGATGAATGGTAAATAGGTATCTACCTGCAAGCATTTATTTCTGAAAGTCTTATGTTATGTATCGCTACGATCATTTGTAAGAATCCCAGTCACAAATCTGAGATATGAATCAGCATAAACCAGATAACAGGTATAGCAAAATAAATAAACAAAGAATAAGACATCTGTCTAATGGAATTCACTACCCCCACTCTCATTCATAACGTCCATTGAAATTCTCCACACTGTCATTACAGGCTTACGCTTTAGTATACTTGATAAAACGATACAAAGAAATGTCCCAGCGGGCTGACAACGTCGCTAACATATCGACTGAACCCTTTGAGGCAAAATCAAGAATCATTCCCACGTATGTAATTTGATTCAAATTCACCATGGTCACAAATTGTGCTTCGATTAGATGGCTCGAATTGTTCCATTTCCAAGGGGAAATATTACTTTTTCTCTTTTTAGTTGGAAATGAAACCAGTAAATGGAGTTATGGGGCTTTTAATTCTAGAACAGACAAACGTCACGTTTCGAGCCAAGCGTTTACGTATAGACCTGGCTCGGATCATACATGGGACAAATACAGTTGCAATACTTGATTTATTGCTCTTCTTCGACAGACTCAGTTTAACTGATGAAACTAATCGAAATGACAGAAAAGCATCTTGTACATGAAAGAGACAAAAATTAATATTTGGAAACGTGTTATGGGATAATTAAATATGTTTATCTTCATGTACATCAGATGATTCAAACTCCAACTCAATTAGGAAACCAGAACATATACGCCATCGATAAAACATACTGCTTTCAGATTAGGTTAAGCGAGTTAAATATCATACATATTTCTTAAAAAAAGTCTTGTACATAATTCAGAAAGTCTATCAACGTTTAAACGAAAACTGTGCTACCGACCTTGAAGCCGATTCCTTGTGATTATGCCGTTATGAAGATGAAGTAGGCCTTTCACGGCGTCCAGCTGTGATAATGGGTCATCGTCCCATCCTGTACACCTGGCAGATCCATGTAAGGCGTCGAATCAGAGTGCTTCTGGTGGCGGTATTCACAATAGTCTAACACGGAGTGATCAAGCAGAGCTGAGGCTGGCAATCGATCCACTGATGTGACCACGCAACGACATCGCCACACATACATCAAGCCGTCTTTTCAACATGGCCTATAGGCCTACTCGACACACATAAGAGGATTCAAAAGTCAAAGGCGCGGAAAAACGTTGAATGGGTTTTGTGCAGTTTTCAGGTAGATTGATGGTTTTCGTTGGATTACATGGTATCTATATGTGATATTCTACACTCCCGGGCTTGCGGGTGCATGTGTCAGTATGTGTGTCAGGTATATTTATATATTTGATCCGTTGTCCGGAATAAAATCACAAATCTCGCGGATACAACAACAGCGGCCTGAGCACCGTAAGAAAATAGTGCTCGTAAGGTACGTAGGCAGGTTGAAGTAATGGTGTGTATGGGGAAAAAAACGCAAGGAATAAAAAATCATGGATGCTACCTATTGTATGTGTTTTTATGTTTTCACAAGTAAACACTTGTCATGGGGAATTGCAAGAGAATAAGAATGAATCCAACTTGTACCCGAATCGCCATTGTGAGGAAAAAGTAACCAATTTATTCACGGCTTCACGAGTTTTTGCCATATGTGTGACAGCTCGCTGATCTGCACAGGACTTCACGTAAGGCCACGTAAACGTTCTTAGCAGAGGTGTCTACCGCTCCAACGGCCAACGGCACATAGGGTCCATTCAATGCGGGAAAACGCGAGGATTCTCTATGAAAGGGTGGCCTCTGTTTACCTCAATCATGACCCATAAGTATTAGTGTCAACCTTGTCCAACTCTTAAAAATCAGCCATGCATAAAAATAATGACAAAGGTTGACTGTTATTATCTGAACCTTCCCACGTTCCGCTACGTTCTTAAATACGTTAGGGGTCGTCAGCCTAGAACCCCCATCAATACCTGACATCCTCTACTCTCTCGACAAGACTTTTAATAAAACTCATCCTTAACCGAAGTCCAGATCACTTGCATTATTTACATATCAAGAATGAACCTGTACACCAAACAAGCCTGCTGACAGAAAAGAAAGATTTCAGTACCATAAAATACACAACCTGGGAGTTATCCCTGAAAAAATGAAGTGATTACTGTGTCCCGATGCAATACAACCAACACCACGTGTGCCCTAGCTATCGAAGAAAGGTCATCTTAACCAGTGGCTTGGTCAGGACCTGTGCTGCCTCTATTCAGTCGATAGACGTATCATTAATTGTAATGACGAGATCAACTGCAGCACACGGATACATTTTCTACACATACGCACACTAATATCACAAACTGATGCCTTATCAAACCGCCAGTGATATGACAGATCATTCTTCAAAGACTGGATTTATGGTCTCATAACTGTTTTAAATTTATCGTGTCGTATGTATTAACTTTATTGTTTATAAACGCCGTACACAAAGAATAACACGTCGGCGGTAAGTTTTATGTGTTATGCGTAGTGCCCAGGGAAAACCACCGACCTTTGGTAAGTTACGAACAAAGTTTCCCGTATGCATATCATATGTACACCATATTGATGAAAGTCAGGTGGTCTCCAGTGAACGTGGGACTTCACCTACGGGCGTCATGGAGCGATTACTATCATTAAGACCCCAAGAACAGTGAGAGTTGGAGAATCTGCAAGCTCCCTATCCTTGGCCGGGTCTAGCAGATTCCACACCTCTACGGTGTTACAAATAAATAGCCGAAGAGCGGAAACCTCTGCACCGAATAACCCGAGAGAGTTACGCCATCCATAAATCCAGACGACGTTACGTGGAGGAACTGTGTAATTGACACTGAAGTACACAAAACAATAGGGTGTGCAGATATCACAGCGTTACCCTCCACTCGCCAATTTCCCATTTGTATTCTACTGCACTGACGACAATTAATAACTACAGCAAAAAGCTATTAATTTCCGCTGCTTCCGACACTACAGGCTATTATGATGATTTGCAGGGACAAAGGTGCGGTTAACCGTGCTGATGAGCAGGAGAGTCGGGGGGAATTTCAAGCTATATTTATATAGTATAGCGTATTTGTTCAGTTAAATGCTCCATCCGACAAATTTTCACTTCGATAAAAGAACTAATGAAAGCTAATTTTATTTGCCCATCTGACGAGAACTCATCTACTATATTTACTTAAACTGTTTGTACGATGACGGATGGTTGGATTAAGAGGTGGTGTAAAGACCTCGATGGGAAAGTGCATGTATCTCAACAGATCAAATGCATACATGTATACATGTTGCATAACAGGTGATTATTCAATTCTCCTTTAGTTCATCCAGATCTTCACCCAGTTCCAGCTGGAGTGAAATCCAACGATGTCGAGGATTGGGCTAGTATGTGACAAAACTGACCAATCAGCGCAGGCGTGTAATTCAGTCAATTGTCCATATCTCACAGACGATTGGTTCTCATTATCCAGACTGTTGCCATCTTACGGGATGGTCACACGAGAGCTGATATATTGGGTTATATAAAAGTCATTTTAGATAGCGAAAGCACAACATATGGGCCAGTATCATTTCATGCACTTCCCACTAGAACCAAACACAGTCGCCTGACAGAACGCCCATGGCAACACATGGTGTAAAGAAGCAACGCCATGGTGCAGGAGAATGCGCCTGAAAGTGTTGCCACAGCTTGGTAAGACAGGCCCCTGAACATAAACCTTGTTATACCCTTAGGTGCCTGGTTGACTCCAGCTGCGGTCAAATGATAATATGCACTGATAAGAGCAAACAAATAATAATGCAAAGCCTACTTTGTAGCCGCAACCCAGGGGTGTGGAACTTTTTACTGAGTTTAAATACGAGGGGTGATTGATAAGTGTTATGATTCCCCCCCTCCCGAAAAAGATCTACCGCACCACTGTCGTCATCATCTGTATGATGGGAAACAGGTATAGCCTGAGTGTATTCAATCAGGTGAATATGGCGAGTGTTTGGTGAGTTTGAACTGATCCACATTCCTTCCTGGATGGCTGTCAAGGCCACTGTGGACTTCTGGACAGCTGAATGAGCACTCCTCTTGTCAATTTTCCGCGTCACAGCTTCCTGATTTTGTCGCTTAACTATCTCAAGAGGTCATCATAGTATTCCCCTCTAATAGTGCGACTATGTTTAAGGCGGTCCACCTGCAGGACTCCTTCCACATCTTGGCCTTTTGAGAGGCAGACATCCTAAACACTTCCACTGTTTTGATTGTTCTTTCGTTTTTGGCAGTTGTCCACCAACCTCTCATCCATGTTTATGAATCGGTGGAGAAATTTCTCCGGGCTTGCCTCAAAAATGGCAAGGTTGCCTCTTGAGATGATGTGCCCAGCGTGTATGATCAGATCCAAGGAGCTTTTTGACCCCATGAGCTGACATCTTGATCATTTGGCATTTGTGACAAATAACTGCGTCGACGTGTTCCAGGGGGAAGAACGGGGGCCGATTCCACAAAGCCATTTGTCACTTGAGTCAAAGTTAATGAATTTTGTCTCAGAGTTCATGTTTTGGAACTGGGCGTTGAAATTCTGACACACTTGTTTCAAGGTCAAAAATTTAAATTTCTGGTGCTCAACAATGAGCTCTAAAAGTGGTTTTTCAAGCTTTGACTGAAGTCAGAAATGGCTCTGTGGTATCGGCCCCACCTCTGTGGCAATGTGCCGCTGCGCTATTCACCTGTCTGCCAAAAACATGCTGTCTTCTACATGCCGATGGTGACAAACCATCCTGGACGAGGTTCATCTTGAAGGTTCTCTCTGCCACATTTGAATTCAGCATCCCACTTCTTTGCCATTCTAAAAGAATCCTGCTCCTTTAGTGTTGCCAGCATGTCTTCGTGTACCTTCTTCGGTGGTAAGCCTTTGATATTTGATTTTTGGTTGAAGGCTGGTATACAAATGTCGGTTTCTCGACGCCTTGGTTTGAGACCAAGACAGCGGATAACTGTTCGAAGGGCGGTGTTCTCTATTTTTCACAAGGGGGTCTCTAGAAACCTGCAATCATATACGACAGGAAAAACACAGAATATAAACTACTTTCGGTGTAATGATTCAAAGGGTTGAACTGCAAGTGAACGTAATGAGAGCTGTCTAACATGTTTCTTGCGACCTTATGCCATGACTATACGTATCAATAACCCCTCGGGAGCTCTCAAGTGACCGGATTTCACCGGTAAGGCCTGTCCATTTGCCAGCTAACACACTGTCGTCGCTGCTCTGGATTTACTCTCCACTGTAGTCTTTTAGAATCTACTTCAGCATATACCGGGATACTGATAGTGGACTAAGCATCCTGGTGTTCTTGCATTGTTTGCATGTTATTGCGTCTACATGTGTTAAATGTGATGGCAACACAGTAGTTGTAGACCAATGACGTCCAATAAATTGCATTTAACATCACTGTATATTGTGTTCTGCTTAAGCCATTGTGCGAGGAGAGTGTAAGTTGCTACTTCTTAAACACTTACATGAAGCCTATAAAACCCTATCTGAGGTATTAAAATTAACAAGAGGCCGGATTTCATCGAGAACGTGAGACCATCTGTTAGGTATCATACTGTCGTCGCTGCTCTGAGTTTACTCTCTTTGCTTTTACAACAATATTCATTTAATAAAGGGTCTGGGTGCAAGACGACAAGAAGACCTATCCGGGATTTTCGCAGCTATTGTGAATTAAGGCTTGTTTTAAGAAATATTCCGAATCGACATGCACATTTACTGTCTTATTGTTTAACAATAACCGAAGCGGATGCAAAATATTTTTGGTTTAGTGGAGTTTTTAATGTCGTGCTCAAGAATACTTCACACACAAGAGGCCTGGAAGGTTCTTGGGTAGAGGAATCAGAGCAGAAGGCCTCGTGGAATATCACAGTCCTTCCTCAGACATCTGACAATACTCCTGACGCTGCCCAACTAGCGAGGCCTGGATTTGAAATTTCTCTCCCTTTGATCAAAGCCTTTGTCGTCTCTTGCAACAACCCATTATACCACTCGGCCAATGACGACCCTTGCAAATAGTACATATATTACGTAGTAATGTATAGCCTTTCAAAGTAAACAATTTGGTTTGCTTTCAGCAGACGAGAAATCGTGACAATGTATAATCCAATAAGCCTGTTTAAATACATTCTTTACCGTTAGGCAGAATTTTGTGTTGAATTCGTTTAAGCTAAATACAATGTAGGATTTCAGTCACATGCCATTGCAAACCCCAGCCAAGAGATTACTTAGTTTAAAGAGCTGCACTTCTGTTTATAGCCCTGATGATATTTGCAAAGTTAAATATGGACTTTAAGTGGTGGGGAAATCCTGTGGAACGTGACATATCGTGGAATTTTATAAGTTGATCTATTCCTGTTGTACCTTTGTGCCGTTGACAGAAATCTTTCGTGTATCCAGTCTCAGGACATACAACACAAAATGTTAAACAAATTCAAATCAATACAACACGCACGTAAGTCAAACCTACGTCCGATTACGTCACTATTCCATAAAGTGTGTAATTATGAGTTAATTCTTTCCAAAATTGCGTTTGCGTTTGAATGACCAGATGGTTGTAATATGATTGCTTAACACAACAGTGTGTGCATGCAAACCTATGAATGATGGCTTTGTTAAGCGATTTTTAATGCCGCTTCATATCGGCAAGACAACTTCGTAGAGATATTGTTTCCCACATCCTATAACTCAAAAGCAGTGAATCATACGGTAAAGCATCGGAACCCATGGAGACGTAAGGCGGGGAATTCTTGATCGATGGTGAATATTCAAACCTGTCTGTCAGTAGATTTACACTGTATTTGAACACTGCATGGTGAATCTTGCACTCAACGAAGCTATCTTTATACAACATGATTGCTCCGCTATTCTTAAGACACAAGTGACTTACTGTATTTACGTAAAGTTTGGCCTGTGAAAATCCACATTCAGAGATACATAAAGACTTGAGTACTTTTGATACTTTTGAAGCCAACACGTGAGTTTTTTTGGATAAGAAATTAATCAAACTTGTTCAAACACTAAAAAAAAACAACAAAAAAAATCTTGTGCATTTATTCTAGGTTTGTCTCCCTTTGTGAGCTCTCTATTGTCCTCTTGTGTGTATTTTATTTGTTTGATTGGTGTTTCACCCGGTACTCAAGAACACTTCACTTATACGACGGCGGCCCTCTTGCTTGTGAACTAAACAGTCGGATGATGGCTTGAACAGTTAGCCACCACAAATTTCAACGATATAAGGTTTAAGTAGAGTAGATTATTTCTTTTCCTTTAATAAAAGATATACCCTCGCACACATTGAACATCAGTTTATTTTATTTGATTGGTGTTTTACGCGATATTCAAGAACATTTCACTAATACAACTTCTGCCAGCATTATCTTGGGGGGATATCAGGCAGAGCCCTGGGGAAACCCACAATCCGCAGGTCGCTGCACACTTTCACAAGTTCACAAGTACGACGGGATAGAAAGCCGGCTTAACATCAGTTGTGAGGTGACAATATACAGAGAGGGCATGTCGTGGGATTGTCCATGTGGAGCACGCGTTGAACATCACTTGTCGTGAGCTCACGATTTTCCAAATATAATCCCACGGATACAATGCACTATATGTTTTATTACACGGAAAGAAGGCTGAAAAAAGAAAAGATATGACCTGCTCTTCTGAAGCCCTAAATTGCTTTACGAGAAAACCATCGTCCAACTGCTTGTTATCAGCTAGTGAACGTTAGAGAGCTGACAAACGCAGATAAACTAGATTAAGCGCACGACATCGGTTGCTAACCGGTCGTTGTACATTGCATCATTACCATTTTCATCATGTTTTGCGGAATATAACGTGACCGTGTATTGGCCAAAGGAAAACTAGTATTACCGTGTGAGAGATAATAATTCCTGATATCCTATTCCACATAATGCCTTCCTGGTTCCTGACGTATTTCATCGCTTAAACCTGCAGACAAACTAGGGAGAGCTTGATTCTAATCTCTGACCTCACAGGTGTTGGTCGAAAATAACGCTTCCGTGCAAGTAGGCAGTCATATTCCAAGCAGTCACATTAATCCTAACCTTTCATGCAGGTCCTAACCAGTAACACCAGTCCTATCTAGTCATGCCAGTCATAAACAGTCACGGCAATAGTAACCAGGCACCCTAGTCCAAACCAGTCATGCAAGTCCCAATCAGTCGTACAAATCCTAACCACCCATACCAGTCCTAACCTTTGATGCCAGTATTAACCAGTCACGCAAATCCTAACCAGTCACGTCTGTCCTAACCAGTTATGCCAGCACTAACCAGTCATGCAAGTCATAAAATATGAAGCCAGCACTAACCTGTCAGGCAGATCCTAACCAGTCAAGCAAATCCAAGCAAACGTCAACTTAGCTCAGTTGGCTAGCACGACAGTGCAGCACAATGACCCAGGAGCTGCTCTCCAATGTGGTCGCTGTGAGTTCAAGTCCAGCTCATGCAGGCTTCCTCTCCGGCTGTACGTGGGGTCTGCCACCAACCTGCAGATGGTTGTGGGTTTCCCTGGAGCTCTGCCCTGTTTCCTCCCACCATGAAGCTGTCCGTCATATAAGTGAAACATTCTTGAGCACAGCGTAAAACACCAGTGAAATATATAAACAAAACATCAACATAATTTGAAGGCAGCAATGTAATTGTTTACTCACATGAATTCATGCAAAATCCACAGGCTTGCATTTTTTCAACCAGAAGGAAAAGGAGCTTTTAGAATGATAGTGATTTACTTAAATCTCCTATGTCTCTGGGGAATGTTCTGCCAAACAATCACCCTGTGGTCAACCTGTGGTCACCCTGGCGCTATAAAGGTGGTGAAAATCAGGTGAATGTACACGCAATTTATAGTAAATCGCATACTACTTCAAATGATTTGTTTACAGACTAATCACAAGTCTGTACCACAGGTTACGGGACAGGGTGACAAAATGGTGAAAAGTTCCATGAAATTATATGCCATTTACTGTACAGTGTTATTTTGTGTCTGTGACAAAGTCTTGTTTCCATAAGAACTCCTCGGCATAACCACCTCCAATGTCACAGTTCACCGCACACGTGTACACAGCCAGGGTCCCCCAGTCCAGGCTGTCCCCCAAACTATCCACATCCAGGTGATTCAACAGTTGTGGAAGAATCTGAAGTTAAAGGAAGTTCTTATCAATGCTTGGGTCGTCTGACGTACTGAAAAGCTGTGCTCAAGTTGGAGGAAACAGGGGTGCCCAGGGTAAACCATGAACCTCTGCCCTATGCCATGTCCCTGACGAACAACATGACTTAGTAAACAAGGGTGCCCAGGGTAAACCACCAACCTCTGCCCTATGCCATGTCCCTGACGAACGACATGACTTAGTAAACAAGGGTGCCCAGGGTAAACCACCAACCTCTGCCCTATGCCATGTACCTGACAAACGACATGACTTAGTAAACAAGGATGCCCAGGGTAAACCACGAACCTCTGCCCTATGCCATGTACCTGACAAATGACAAGACTTAGTAAACAGGGGTGCCCAGGGTAAACCACGAACCTCTGCCCTATGCCATGTCCCTGACAAACGACATGACTTAGTAAACAGGGGTGCCCAGGGTAAATCACGAACCTCTGCCCTATGCCATGTACCTGACAAACGACATGACTTCAAGCTGCAGACAAAAGCACAAGAGCTAAATCTGAAAATGCCACCTCATGTGCCAAGGGCCTACAGTGCCTTAACCATCTGTGGTCATTTGTTAGGGAAACGTTATAAGGCATTCCAGCTACAGGTGTACAACCTTTGAAAGAGTAAGTTATTTCACAACACAATAATTTGCTTCCTTTCTCTTACACAACATATCCCATGATGTCTTTTCTAATGGGATATGTAAAATGAATACCAAAAAGAGCACAGAAATTTCCTCCCAGAGTTATTCCCCTTGAAACATCTGGAAGCCAATACATACATCTATCTTTTCTTCTCACCTGACATGATCGTTATATAATTCCTACGTCTTCTAACACTGATTTAATCAGAATTCACACCTTAAAATGGTCCAAATATTACCCTGCAATCATGCTAATGCCTCACAGCAGTACTGCATGAAAGACGACACATGCCACAACTCAAGCATACACAAAGCACTAAGATTAGTCTCTACACTGTGAAAATCTGCTAAAACCAGTCCTAACCATTTTTCAAACAATGTGATGTGGGGAAAAATCTTCATGTGTAAAGCTGGAGTTCAAGGCTTAATTTACTGTATCTGATCTAAAGTTCAGTAGGTTAAGATGTGCTTTCAGAAGCATATAAAGGCCTTAAAATGATATCTCTGAAGCCAACACTTAATTTTGTCTGGTAAGAAACTGACAAAACTTCCCCCCAAACTTTTGAGTAGCCCTGTAAACACTATCAAGCAAAATGTGTCACTTGAAAACTGCTAAACAGTAATTCAAAATACAATGTAGCCAGGAGAAAAACATACAATATGAAACAAACTTACCTGGAATTCAAATTGCCTCTTAGCACCACAGATGCATGCTGGTATATCCTCAGGTGAGGGTATATTTTTACCGCTTACCCACAATGGTTCACCCCCTCGCTGATAGCGCAAAACCTGGATAACAATATTCAGGATATCAAAATCTGCTGGAGTTTCACAAGTTTCCATCACATCCATTTTCCCAACCATACCCTTTTGCAATATGTTAGAAATTGCAGAAAATGAATCTTTAAATCTTGCCTATCCAATCAAATATGACAAACACATACTTCTGATGCCAAACCCAAATGTCTCATGCCTGGACACTACCCTTCCAAATACTGACAAATCAAAAACAAAATAAAATAAATTAAATAAATAAATAAAATGACCAAAATGTAATCTTGGAGTACTGAAATTCATGAGATTAGATCTGCATACCACAGAAGTATTCAAAGAATCTTACCAAAATAAAATTTTAATGACTGCACATCATACAACTCGTCAACAGATTTGTATTATAGTAAAAGAGTATTCAGTAAAATGCTGGCTGAGGTACAGGCTATAATACATGTGTGGTACATTTATTTATATATTCATTTACTTAATATTCATTTTATTGGGATTTTACACTGTGACCCAAATATCTGCTTTTCACTTATTTGAAGGTAGTAAGATTCCTTGGTGACAGAAAAGCCAGGCCAAGCTCCCTGAAGCTATTGGCCCACACTACTTATTATGTTACCCGACTGGCATGTAGCACACAGGCCACCCTTAAAAAATAGTTTGTTGGGCGTAATCTGACGCTATGAGGAAAAAGTCGGTAGGGGATTGCTTTTTTTTTATTCTGGCTGTTGAAAGAGATAAAGGTTTAAATATAAAAGTAACATGGTAAAAAAAAAAAAAAAAAAACCTTTTAGCAAAGCATAAATAAAAATTTTTGAGTAGAGCCCTTTTTTGAAGGGTCTGTCGGATTACACCCAACGAACATATTTTTAAGTATGGCCCGACATGTATATTTTACCCTCATACCTGATCAGGATCTCGATCGATCTTGTGTTTGAACATTTGGAAAACCTTGTCCTCCTCAGATTCTGACAGTGCCATAGTCTCCAGTTCTTCATTCAGAAAGATCTCTCCCTCAGGCTTCAGTTCACCTTGCCCAATGATCTTCCTGTGCTTCACCTCTGCTTCATTCTCTTCATCGCTCACCTCACATTCTTCTGTCTCAGTAATTAACTTGAGCTCTGGGAACAGAGCAGAGCTGGATGGTCTGTCTGGAATTTCTGCATCAGAAATATGAAGATACCATGAGTATGTAATCAGGCTGAACAATTACATTACATCTAAATGATGTTTCAGTTATCACATGACAACATTTCATTTGGGCAACTTTAAAGTGGAGGAAAATGGGTTATCTGTCTTAGTCAAAAATCTTGGGACAGCAAGCACCAGAGCACACCTGGACAGAAATATTGAAGAATTAAAAACATTGCAAATTTGAGACTGCACACATCCCGGCACTTCACTCGCTTGAGGCAGCGGCCAGCAGATGACGAAGTGAATGATAACATGGGAAGGGATAGGAAAATGAACAACACTGGGCAATATTCTGAAAACTACGGCTGACAATAACCAGATACTAAAGTATGTTTTACTAAAGAACAACCTGCATAGCATATGTAAATTATGATCATTAACGAATCCTAGTTTTGAACTTATGAGGCCGTGAAGCAGAGTTCCCTATTAACTTTCATGTTATTTTGAGAATGTGGCAGTTGTGAAGACCGGGATCCAGCCTTTTTCCCCACTGGCCATTTTCCCTATAGGCCCTTTTCCCCACTACAGATACAAATCAAATAAAAAACGATGTACTGCTATGTGATTTGAAATTAAAAAATGGGTACTGTTGTAAAACTGTTTCAATGCTTCATGCCATTACCAAAAATACCAATGTTCAGGAAGTATGCATACAAATCAAACTCAAAGAACTATTTTGTTTATATGCAATGAGTCTTTTATTAACATACACAAAACAATGGTGAGGCTGTTTACATGAACAAGTTATGTAGATAACTACTATGGAAGAGCACAGCATACAAACTTTACTACAAATAGCAAAATTAGGAAACTCTAATGGTGTGTTCAGCAGCTCGCAGTGTCTCTGATGTTCTTCTGGTGTTGTCCCTCCTGGTTGCTCTACGAAATCATTTTTGTGGCTGCTGACCAACAGAGTGCTGCACGCCTGATCCTTCTGTAAATGTTGAGTGATGGTTCAAACAGATGGATATTGAGGGTCAACTAACTTGGAAAAGGCTGCATTCCATGTCTGGTAGAGATTATTCGTGCTGTCTTCTCCAACCAGGGTGATGTCATGTACATTCCAAATGTGGGGAAGGAATGTTGGTGGAATGTGTTGCACTCATACAGAGGCAATCTGGCCATCAGCAGTTGGGGGTGGTCGAACACGTGGGAAGGTCCCAGATACGTACGTGGCATCAAAATACTTGATAAGGGGCTCGAGACAGTCAGGAGCACTGTCACAAATATGGCGCATACCCTGCTCTACTTCATCCACTGGGAGGAACGCTAGTGCACCGAGCATTCCACAGCACTGCCTCATCTATGCATCAGCCTTATATTGTACAATAAGGCCCAAGTCTTGACTTTATCTCTAGGTGCTTTGTGAAAGATGAAAAAAGCAGCCTTGAGTGGTTACATGTTGTCATAGGATATTCTGGATGGCCTGCATAGATGCCTGTTCAAAATCAGTTATGACTGCTACTGGGTCAGGATTGAAGCCAAGGACTTCACAATGATCCAGGATGGCTTGGAGCATCTCTTCATAGCAAGCACGTGTCTTGTGTGAAAGCAAACAGTATACACAGGAAAATGCTGTGTCTCCCAATGGAGCATGGATTACATATAACTCATGGAATATGTTTGGCGCCATGGCGTGGTTACCATCCATAACCCAACGTTCACTTCTGGCAAGGTGCTGTAAGGCTTCATCTGAGGCAAGGACTACAACTCTATGAGATATATAGTCATTATAGAACATTCCCAACATACGTCCTGATAGCTCATTCTTCTTTATGTACATGAAGCCTTGGTTCAGCAACTTAAATCCTCCACGACTTGTCTTTATGACTTCCATGGTAATAAAGACAGTTAAAGCTGGATTGAGTAAACCTGTGAATGTCATTGAGAACTTACTGAACAAAGGGATTTATCCTTAATACCATGTACCTGTATGTTCCTCAAAGCACTAAAACAAAGGGATTACAGTGAGATGTAGTCTGCTGATCAGTGTGGCATATAGAACTTAGTAACCAGATTAACTGGAGGAACCTTGCTCAGGAGGCACATGTATTCATCAGAAGGATTATCATTTTTAATCTATTCAGTGCCAAACGTTATCCCCCAAACTTGTCAAATCTTACATTATCCTGCTGTATAGCCACAAAAATAACCAAATTCATTTAATTTTATTGCATTTTATAAAAAATATGTATATATATTTCAAATCACATAGCAGTACATGTTTTTCCATTTGGTTTGTATCTATAGTGGGGAAAAGGGCCAATGGGGAAAAAAGCCGATGTTGAAAAGAGCTTATTGGGAATATCCCCAGGGAAAAAGGGCCTATGGGGAAAAGGGCCTATGGGGAAAAGGGTCAGTGGGGAAAAGGGCCTACGGCCGTGCCTTTGTTGGTCACTGACCAACTTTTCTCATGTTTATTGTGAAAAATGTATTCTTCAATGAATTGATAAAACATAACTACCACGTGACTGCATCCTGGTTTTTACTACTGCCCCTTATCTTTACTTTATAGCTTTTTATCGTTTTTGCCCTAGAAATTACAAAACTTAACCTTTCAAGCCTTCCACACACTCTAGTTTATGGACCCTCCAGTCCAGTTTTTGGTGCTCTTTGCTGCAGTAGGATGCCACCTTACACTTCGCACATGCTTTGAGGCCTAGTCCGCCACAAACAACACAGAGCTTGTTGAAGTCTGCAGCCGATCTTTTCGGAAATTGTTCGTCATCCGTGTCTTCCCACTCTCCAGAAGCTGCCTGAACGACAGGTGGCTGGTCGCTGTAAAACTCGTTATTTCTGGGAAGCTGTGATCTGAACACACGGAAATGTTTTGTGGAATCTGTCTGATAACACTTCGACTGCCGGCAAACAAAAACAAATACACTTCTGTGAAAACAGTTCGAAGAGTTGTCGTCTGGACAGTACACTTGCAACAACAACACACACGGTTTTCCGCACGAACGACAAGTGACATTTTCCACCCTTGGAATATTTTTTAGGGCCAACCATGCGGGGCGGCCACCGACTTTACTGGGAAACCTATAGCTCGAAAGGCTATCAACTGAATCTGCTTCTTCAACAAAGCCCAGGTCGACTGGTGTTTCGGTCGCTTTACAGCAACACGTGTTTTCAATACTTTCGTCTGCCATTTTGCTAACCCAACCTCCTCATAGGGAGCCTTTGTAGGGATACAAAAATATCTCTGTCAAAGAAAGCAGTATAACCAGATGAACATTTTCAGTTTTTTTACCACAGTGCCCATGGGAATATTCATAGATACAAATACATATATTTATTTTACAGTGTCGGGAACTATTGACGTACCCTGGCATGCTGTATTTTGATAAAGAACCTTTACGTTAAACCAGAGTATAAGATTCAAGGGAGATAACTCCACAGGAAGTTTACATGTTCGGTCACGTGTCCAAATCGAAACCCAAAAGGAAGGAAAATTTAACATCCTGGTGTAAGTGACGATATATTGCAGAGGTTTAAGGAAGTATGTGATGTTTTGGACTTGTTCACTTTTTCCGAATTTGAAAACCTGTTGTAACACTGAGCTCTTCTGAGAAACTGTGGGTAGATCACAGTGAACGTCACTTCGTCAGATATTCTCGGATTATGACAGGAATTAAGAGGCGTTGAGTTAGATCACAGGTCAGCTGACCAACAACCTAGAGTACAACATCACTACCAACGCGGCGTTTTGACTACACGGCTATCAACTGAGAAGACGACGATTCAGAATGGCCTGGACACTGAATCAGATGGGTTTGGCACTCATGATGTTTATCACTGGGTCTATTAACACCCTATCCACAAAGTAAGTAATTTGAACCCAGTACTACATGTATCCAGTATATATATATATATATAGTCTCAGTAGTTTGGAAAATTTTATAGTCCAATTACTTCTTCTATTCTGGCCATGGAACCTTGACGCTTAAAATGTTAAGTAATTCATACTCAAAGGTCATGTCGGCCAACTCTCCTTGTTGTCTGGAGCCAATAGAATATTAAAGAACTGTACATTCTGACCAGAGCATGCAGTCATGGTATCCCCGCGCTAGCTCTGGTAGAATACAGGTATTACCACCAAGAATAGTAGTGTTAGTAGTGATATGCGTGTAATCTTTAGCTTCATCACTCCTTTCATCTTTCCATTTTGCCTGTCACTGCTCATCTGCAGACAGTTTACCTCTCCTCTCACCTGGGCTCACCTCCAGAAGAGGGAAGATGGCCAAAGTCAGCAAAGATTTGAACACCTTTACTCAGGGTAGTAACACATCTATGCTGAAGTGAGTAAGGCCTTATGGTTTGGGACAAGGTGGAAGGACTGTATAAAAGACCTATAGTTTCGCCTCTATAAGATCACTTTTAGAGGCAAAGAAATGTCATGAAGTATTGTTTATGGTGCTGACGCTAGTAGTAGGATATCACCTTGAGGATATTGGAAGTAGAACGACACCTTGGTAAGGTCAATAGAACTCTCAGAATCTGGCAAAATGAGTAGCTTAGCTGTGGACGAAATTTTAGGTCATTTGGGTTAAGTGCGTTAAGATGACATCTTTTCTAAGACTTGTTCATTAACAAAGATGATTGATTGAAAATATTATTGAGAAAGAATTTTACATAAATGTTAAGACCCCACTGATGCAATAGGCAGTAGTAGAAGATGAATCTTTCTGATATCATATACATGCATTCCTGTAAAAATATAACCATAAATGCCTATATCAAGTCAGACCTTTCTTAAAACATAGTCACTGGACGAGGGTTATGGACAGATATTTGAATGGCAGCATCAGTAAAATGTGTAATAGGTAAAGAGACATTGATGCTATAATCTGCTATAATCTGGGCTTGCTAACTGTGTGTGAATAGGTAAAGCACACAGTACTTTGTTAATTGATTTTCCAGGTGGCTGAAGTTATGCCCATGTTATACACTGTAAAAATTCACCTCAACAGTGTGCATATTAGAGAGAAATTCAGGTCATAAAATGTTGCATTTGGTGTTGCTTTGTAAAAGGCTGGTTGATAAGATTTTTTTGTTTTTTAAAATTAGTTAAGATGAAGACTTTTGTTTGATCTGCTCTCACCTTTGAAACTAACATGCAATAAAGCTTCAAATCCACACTTTCGGAATAACAAAAGTTATATCCCTTGTACTTTAGCTTTTTTTTTTTTTGTTTCAAGTTTTTACAACAGTGCATTGAATCTTCAAATGTATTATGTGTTTTTTTTGTGTAAATATTCTCACACTGACCACTCTGACCGAAGAATAAATATTATCTGGCTTCAGTCCTCTCGATTGTAAAAAGTTAACGACAAAGACATGCAATACTGACATGACAATTCAGAGAAAAGGTTGAAAAAAGGGAGAAAATGGTTGACCCTTATAATTGAAACATTCTTGAGAACGCCAAAAAAAACCCCAATCAAATAAATAAAAAAATAAGATTGGTTGACTCACCCCACAGCCGTAACCAAGTTGCATCAGGTAAAAAAAGCATGCCTCCCGGTGCAACAGACCAATTAACACACAGTGTACAAATGTAATCACATCCTTTTTCTAACTGTAGAGATAAGGAAGTTGTTAAAGGTAGTTTGTCCATGAAACAATCAGTGTCATAACCAAGATAACTGCTACTTCCTTTAAATCATGAAAAACTGTAGAGTGTGCATGGTTGTGTGTATGTATATATATATATATATACATTTATATATATACACACACACATATATACAGATAGATACATCAGCCTATATATAAGCTATATCAGATTCCTCTGCACTTAGTGTAATTTATTTGTTGATGCATATTTGCGCATTGTTTATACCTGCAATAAACTAAATAAGGTTCCAAATGGTCTGAGGACTCAACATGTTACAGTCACAAGAAACTGTAAAATAAAGAACTGAAATATTTGTAAAATAATTAAGAGGAAAGCTTTATACTCCACATGTACACGTTAATACATGGACAGGTCTGATGAGATTATTCAGTGGTTTAAAGGTGACCAGTAGTTCAAAATATAAATGTGTGCCAAAAAGCCTGTGTGACATCACTGAGTGAACAGGAAGCTTTTTATGCTTGCCAAAGTGTTTGTAAATGTGCAAATTAAGTGAGGGAAAATTTGTGTGTTTTGTATTGTAGATACACTAAATTGCTTACGATTTTCCACTTTAGTATACGAAGACAGTCACTTGTAAGGGTGGAGCAAACTAAAGTGCCAGAGGCAAATCACTGACCAACTTTCCCACTTACAACACAAATGTTTATACCAAATTGGTAGAACACAAGTGGTCTACAGTTGACATATGTGGAAGTTGCCGCAAGAACAACATTGAATGGAATCAAAACAAATTGAACTGATATTATAGTATTAAGGGCTCAGAATTTCTATATTCTGGAAATTCTTAATACCAAAAGAACCAGAGATTAATACCAAACTCAAAAGGGTACAAAACTGCTCATGTAAATAAATAAATAATTTGACACACAATCCTGTATACATGTACAATGCTCATGAATGACTTCTGTCATGAGCGCTGAGTGATATTCCTAGTGGGATTTATATTTGATATAGCACTGAATAATTCCTTTCCCTTTTTATTAGATGGGCTGATAACGAGGAGGCTAAAGGTAGAGTGGGGACAGTCCACAAGTTTGACCATCCATTTCTACAGGTAAGTGTGGACTAGCTGTGTATGGTCTGGCATAAATCTGTATTCCTGAAGAGTGGATCACTGGGAAATAGGAATTTATTGTCCTTCTCATGCCAGCAGCCTATTGGGTAGTGGAAATGATTTTAAGGGCAGGTTAAAAGTAATTTTAGGGGGGACAATTGAAATTTGTACGAATTGAGGATAGAAATGTTTATTTAAAAAAATTACATGTGTTATTTAAAAAATATGAATCAGATCCTACAGTTCCCATTGCTTCTGCTCAGGCTGGGAAATACAGCATAACATTGAAAATGAAGTAAACATCAGTAGAAATATGTTTATTCTATTGTTTAGATTTTTATTTGCTAACTGAAATGTAGTGAGCCGTTTAGATTGTAAGGTGGCCTGGATGACCATATTGACAAATTGGTCACAAAACATTTTCCTTTTTAATTAGACCTGAATGATATTGTTGTGCAGTTTACCCATGTACTGTATATGTAATGTGTGTCTCTGCATGAAGAAGCAAATCTGAATTTAAATTCCTGTTTTAAAGTTGTATATATTTATTTATTTATTTATTTGATTGGTGCTTTGTGCTGTACTCAAGAAAGATTCACTTATATGATGGTGGCCATCATTATGGTGGGAGGAAACCGGGCAGAGCCCAGAGGAAACCCACAACCATCAGAAGGATGCTGGAGGACTTTCCCACGTATGGCCAGAGAGAAATCCAGCTTGAGCTGGACTCACAGGGCACCTGGCCATTACACTGCACTGTTTTATTATTGTACCATCATTTATGACCCCCATTAACAAGGAATATGGTTCATAAAACCTACTTTACTGTCGAAATCTTTGACTCCATTTAATTCATAAATCTTGTTTTGAGATTTCAAATACATGTAATTAAATGCATTTTAAAAAAATGTAAAAAAAAATAAAATAAAAGTATTTTTACACATAGTTTTTATTTGTTTGAGTCATGAAGGGCCAACCTTTATTGTTTACTTTCTTGTACAACAGTTGCAATCAATAAATACCACACCTTAACCCATGCGATCTTGTCTTTGTCTTCGCAGGCTGTGGGTATGTTTTTGGGAGAGATGCTATGCCTGGTCCTGTTTCGCATTTTACTCATTGTGAATAGGCGTAGAAATCGAGATGTTGAACTGGGAAACCAGGAGTTTCGTCCATTGATATTTTTGCCTGCGGCAATGTTTGACATGTGCGGAACCTCCCTGATGTACATTGGCCTCAATCTGACCTTTGCTTCTTCCTTCCAAATGTTGAGAGGTGATTATATTTCTTTAATACATTGTTTTCTTCATAAAGAGCCACTGACGTGACACAGACAATATTTGTGATTTTATTTTAAATTTGATGACAAATTGGACACCCTTACTTAAAAGTCAAGATTCAGTCTATAAATCTAAGTCATTCACATTTTCAATCTGACCACACAACTCACCACATCATAAGTTGTATATGCCTAGGCCTCACAGGATAGCAGTCATTTTCTAAGAGAGTAACCAAAGTTGCATTTTGTGACCAAAATAAACTTATTACATGAAACCAATTTATGACAAATACTACATATATTCATTCTGCTAGTTTTAGTTTGCAGGAGATAATGTTCTTTAGAATTCTAAAGTGGCATTATAAAGTATCTTTTTTTACATCTATTTGTTAATACAGCCTACTCATTCAATTAAAGATCTGTCATTTTATGTCAGAATGTGACCTTTACAATGTTAATGATTCATAGGGGCACTGTATTCTTAGATTGTCGGCATTGTATACATTGTATGAAATTAAAGTATGATATTGAAGGTAAAGCCATTTGCATATATTTTAAGGTCTTTGTTTTTGAGGGTTTTTTTAAAGGTTCCATTGTATTTAGGTAAATACATGTATATAGTGACTGGAAACAATGTTGACTGCTCTGTTGCCTTACACTTCCATGTAGGGTGTTTTATGTTGTGGACAAGTAACTCAGACCACTGTATCCAAGAGAAACAAGAAAACATTTCCCTCGTCCCATCAGGCTTTGTGTAAAAAGAAGTGGTCCAGAGTGTGTGTCGGGCAGGTTGTGCAGTCTTGCGTGCTGAAGACCACTGGCTTCTCTTCCATCAAGTTGGCATGCAAGTGTATACATATACATGTATAAATGTCATTGGTTCAGGTCAAAGGTCAACTTCAGTGTCCACCACTCACAAAATCTGACCATCATTGTATAAATGAGTTCTGACTTATTGACATAATTGGTTGATCAATCAACCAATAAGTGAAAACATTGTGTTTTCATGTTTAAAGGTGCTGTCATCATTTTCACGGCACTGCTGTCAGTGGCCTTTCTTGGCCGTTCCATCAAGCTTGTCGGCTGGCTGGGAATGTTCCTTGTCATCTGTGGTCTGTGTGTTGTGGGGCTGTCGGACATCCTGTTCAATACTCAAGAGATCCATGACATCAACGGCATCATTGCTGGCGACCTCCTCATCATCATGGCGCAGATTGTTGTTGCTACTCAGATGGTGTACGAAGAAAGGTTTATCCTCAAGCACAACATCCCAGCTCTGCAGGCCGTGGGATGGGAAGGTAAGCTTTATCCAGAAGTACAACATACTAGCTATGATGGAAAGGTAAGACACAGCTCAGTGTACAAAGAAAGGTTTATCCTCAAGCACAACATCCCAGCTCTGCAGGCCGTGGGATGGGAAGGTAAGCTTTATCCAGAATCACAACATCCCAGCTGATCAGGCTGTAGGATGGGAGGGTAAGGTTTACCCTAAAGCACAACATCCCAGCTCTGCAGGCCGTGGGATGGGAAGGTAAGCTTTATCCAGAATCACAACATCCCAGCTGATCAGGCTGTAGGATGGGATGGTAAGGTTTATCCTGAATCATAACATCCCAGCTGATCAGGCTGTAGGATGGGATGGTAAGGTTTATCCTGAATCATAACATCCCAGCTGATCAGTCTGTAGGATGGGATGGTAAGGTTTATCCTGAATCATAACATCCCAGCTCCTCAGGCTGTAGGATGGGTAGGTAAGGTTTATCCTGAATCATAACATCCCAGCTGATCAGGCTGTGGGAAAGGAAGATAAGGTTTATCCTGAAGCACAACATCCCAGCTCCTCAGGCTGTAGGATGGGATGGTAAGGTTTATCCTCAAACACAGCAATCCAGCTCCTCAGCCTGCAGGATGGGAAAGTAAGGTTTATCCAGAAGCACAACATCAGTTAGACCAAAAAAAACTGTTTTGACTTGAGGTTTTATTCCTGGAATTTCATTTGAAGTTTAACCTAAGACAACTCTAAAGTATTATAATAAAAAATTGATAAGATTAGTTGCTATTTCAGTGCAATGAACTTTTCGGAAATAAAGACTAAGAAAGGTGTGTGATTAAGTTGTTCTGTGACGTATTTATTTGTAACTGTTCTGTTAGCCTAGTAATGACAACTTTGCACATTATCTGATGATTGGTAATCAGGGATTTTTTCGGGTGCAAATTGAGATTTTGGCATATTTTGAAAATGAGGGTTTTTTTTTTTTTTTTTTTTGAAATAAATTGAGTTTTGGGGTTATTTGGGGGTATTAGGCGCTGTGACGAACGATGAAAATTGAGTTTTTTTTAGGTATCTATGATGAAATAATCTCTGCGAGCACGATCAAGGGCTTTCCAAGGTCTAGAACTGCATTATTTATCTAACGTCCTCAGCGGTTATATGCCGACATTATATATGGTCCAATTTCCGATACCTATCCACACCTTACCCACATATTTTTCTTGGATGCCAGCAGTGAACTGGACCATTGTGTCGCGAACAGTGATGATGTATAGGCTTCCATTATTGCCCTCGGTAGCATATAGCGCTTGACTTATTCATTTAAAAACAAAACAGAGATTTAATTGAGGTTAATCTGTGTTAAAATGACATCCAAGATGACGCTGCTTGTTGCTGGATTTGAAGGCTCCGCGCGATAAGTTCGATTTAGAAGTATCAGATGTAATATGGTGAAGGTGTCAATTTCAAATTTGCAGAGTCGTAAGAAATTTCATTCAGGATAGAGCATTGTACAGTTTATTTGGAAGGGGAGAAAGCAGTTAATGCAAGATATCTTGCAAGATACTTAGAACGTAGGCCTTCTGGTAGCCTATAAACGTAGCGTAATTGTGAATATTTACGTATTAATATATTAATAATATAACTGAGAAGGCTAAACTGAAATTCCTGATGCAAATTAGAGTAGAATAATAAAACTTGAAGGCAACTTAGGATTAAAGAAAAGTATTTTAAGATGAAGAAAACCCGTAAGATAAAAATATATGGTAGGCCTAGGTCGTTACCGGTATTTAGAAAACTTAAATTCTTTCCTTTCAAACGTGATAAACATCTGGAATTTTATTCACGTTTCTCAGTACGAAATCTGTCAAAATTTCAAGGAAATGGTGTCAGCAAGCCAACTGTTTAGGTCTACACTTAGGGTACAGAAACTCACTGACGGTAAGTTAATAAGCCACATTTTAATATCCTGAGTAACTAAGTTTTAATATTAAGTCTTTTAAGGTTGTGGTAAAATAGCCAACACTGTACAGTGTTATACCACTGGATATGATTAAGTCTACACATTGTGTTTGAAGTTGGAAGATCGCCATACCAACAGGTTATTGAATGTCCTTAAGAAAGCATAAAAATTATGTTTTATACGCCGAGTAGTAGGAAAGGATTGAAAAATGGAGTTTTTCCTTTTTTTGCACGCCATTGACATGCGAAAAAAATTGAACTTTAGCACTATTCAAATTAAGTTCGGTAAAAGATTTTTGTCTAAAAAAATACCCTGGGTAAGGAAGGCCCCCTACATAATTTGAGGGTGATTAAAACGACCTTCACTTAGTTATGTTGATTTATGTGTTTTCAGGTGTTTTTGGTTTCTCGATCCTGGGCTTTCTCCTCATTCCATTCTACTTCATCAGCGCAGGAACATTCAGCAAACTCCCAGATAACAAACTGGAGGATGCCATCGACGGATTCATTCAGATCGGCAACAGCTGGAAAATTGCTCTGGCCACATTAGGTAATTGCCACATCAGTGATGTGGCGTGAATGTACATGGATGATACATTCTGAAAGATCAACTAATTTAACCCCTTCTGGTGCAATGGGGGACTAATGTAGGGTTTTCACTCTTTCTGCTTGTCCATCAGTCCATGAGGAATGAGTTATCTGACCAAATTCTGGTCATTTTTGTCCGTTTTGAGAGTTTCGAGCAAAACAGTTTGTTGTTGTGAATTTATTGTTATATGGCTTCAGTGAAACAAAGTTATAGACCAAGTTTTTGGTCATTTCATCCACTTGCAGCGAAATGATGGTCCTCATTTGTTCTGTTGTGGACCTTGAAATGGCTCTTATTCTGATTTCTCAAAACAACCTGTATTTTTTTCACAAATACTGCCAGAATGTTGTTTATCATGTTTCATTAGTATTGATAAGGTACTGTTGAAATGATGGACGTCCCTCCATCAATATGTCAACCCTGCACTGTGACATCTTTAACCAACTATACAGTTACCATCAAAAAACAGTCAAACTCACAGGTTTTGTGAGAGACTCTTGTAATAGACAAATTGTTCATATTTCTTGCCTGTTTCAAACATATGCAATGGTTTTATGTAAATGACTCCTCTTTAAGGAGCCTTGCCCACCATGCCACTGACCAGCATGACCAGTGAGGTCAAATCTGGCTCACTCACTGCTACAGTTGCAGTTTGAAGTCAGGAAGATGTTCAGGGCTTTGTTTCACATCTTTAGTAACTTCGCAACGATGAGCTGTCGCTGTGATGGTAGAAAGTGGTGACTTGGATATTTCCTGTGCAAGAAACGACAACTAAACTTTTTATTTTCATTTCTCCAACAAATGACCTCTTCATTCTGTTATATGCCTTTCTTCAAGTGTTATTACCACATGGCACATGGCTATATATATATCACATAAACCATAATCCATAGTTACCTCCCTTGTCATGTGAAAATGTCTGTTACAGGGAATGTGTTGAGCATTGCCTTCTTCAATTTCTCCGGGATCAGCGTTACCAAGGAGATGAGTGCCACAACACGAATGGTTTTGGATAGTTTACGCACTGTCGCGATCTGGGCGGTCTCCTTGATAGTGGGCTGGCAGGGATTCCAGTATCTTCAACTTGTTGGGTTCGTCTTGCTGCTCTTTGGTATGTGTCTCTACAATGAAGTGATCATTGTTCCGTTCTTCAAATGGGCCTGGACAAAGATGATTATCAGGCTACGACCTGGCCATCACTTGCTGATCAATGATGATGAACAAAGAGGTGAGAGGTCAAAGTTCAAGGTCACAAACCATTGAGTTGTGCAGAGAGCGTGGGTTCGCATTGTAGACTTAATTAGCTTTTATTTCAGGTAAAGTAATTTTTGGTTACATGTGTTCGCTGAACTGGATTTTTTTTTCATGACAGATCATAAAACGTATGAACATATGTTTGAAAATTAAAAATTTCCTGCATTAACAGATTCATCTAAGGTCTTCACAGACAGAGATGGTTAAAACATTTGCACACCGAAATTGTCAGGGCCTTCACCTGTGGGTACATCTGTGGTACAGAACACATGTAATTGCCAATGCTGCTGAAATAAATAAAGATGCAGTGAAATCTTCTGTCACAAACACGTATCAGTGCACACAAGTGTTCATGTAGCACTATATCCTGGGTTAGATCTTCTGTCACAAACAAACATCAGTGCACAAAAGTGTTTGTGTAGCACTATGACATAGGTTAGATTTTCTGTCACAAACAAACATCAGTGCACACAAGTGTTCATGTGGCACTGCATCCTAGGTTAAACCTTCTGTCACAAACGCTCACCAGTGCACAAACGTATTCATGCATATGTACACACCAGCCACATAAGGTTTGTTGTCCAGCAGCCAGGAGATTCAGGTCGTGCACTCAAAACAGCTACCATGGCCTGCATCTGGCTTGTTACCAACAGATCAGATTGTAGTCTGTTAAGCCCATGTCCATGAAACACACCAACTATTCAAAGTCATTTACGGATTTTTTTAAGGTGGATTTTTATTTTGATGTAAATTTGTTCTTCATTTCAGAAAATGCTGAAGAAATCAATCAAGTGGCCTAAGGGTCATACTTCCCAGCTCCAAATAAATGCTTCCGTGGGTCCCCAGATCCTGGGATCTACCATGGTCAGTTTTCTGAATGTTCTTTAGTCTGGTGCATTCCACTTTTCTGTCTCTGTACACAGAGCAGAGTGTGCTTACTTATTTTAGTCATAATAAACCTGTGTAAATAATGACCAACATGTGTACCTATCCCTTTGAATATTTAATGAAGGCAAACTTTATAAGTTTGCACATTTTTATTTTTTCACATTCACTAACTTTTTATTACCTGTAATAATAAAATCTGTTATTATATATTTGATACTTTAGATAGTTACATATATTTGACTGATCCAAAAGTCACTCAATTGAAAAATTCTCAATTTAAAAGTACAGGGAATCTATGTGTATATAGGGTATGAGACTGTTATACTTGATGGGCACCGAATGACTACAATTGTTTATTATTTATTGTAAATATTGTACACTGGATAGTTTTTTCCATGTAAGGGTAGTGTGACATTCATTGCCAAACAGACCGTTTTGTTCATCAGCCTGATTTTGTCATCTACAACTGGACACATACTTGTTCATGTCTTCTTTACTGACAGGTACATGAAGTTCTTAAAAAATCTCTAAGTGACCTAAATTTCACTCAGAAAACTCAGTTTTAGAGATACATTCATATGATTGTCATGAAATACTATTTGTGTTGAAACTTATTTTGCAGTAATTTATCATTCTACCTCTCAGTCAAACCTCAGAACACCTTTATAAGATGAGTTAAGTTGTCATGGGCACAATTTGAGATCATTTATTGTGCTCACGCACCAGCATAAAGGGAAAAAAAGTTATGTGAGATTATGAGAAAAAAGTTCTTATAAAGTTATTATAAATACATTTTTCCTGTTCCGTCTCCTGTCTAAAAAGTGAGTTTGAAGACAAGATCTTCCATTTTTGTCAGTGGGGGACATGATATACTAATTATGATTTCTGCCATAAAACAGAAACTATAAAACTGAAAATCAAATTACCACTTAATCAGTCAAACATGTTTAATTATTAGTTTAAATGATCTTACTCTCAAAAAAATGAACTGAAAATATTTGAATCCAGATTTAGCTGCAATAAGTATCTCTCTAAGTTTGTCTTTCCTGTCTGTCTCTTTGTCACATGGTGACCGGTCCAATTTTTATCATCTTTTCTTTTAACATGGGAAAGTCAATAAAACTTTTTAAGTCATATCTTAAATTGTTCATTCAAAGAAAGTTTTGACATCCTGTCCTCTAACATGCTTAACATGAGGCCAGTAGATTCGAGTTTTGACATTCTGCATTTCCCAGCTTTTAATATACAAGATCCTTCTGTCATTGAACGAGGGTCATATGAGCAGCGCTATTTAGATCTTAATGGGATTTTACTGAGAAAAAAATTCTGATGTTCATGATTCAGTTTTCTTTATATGCTTTTCTTGTATCTGTTGAGATTGACTTCATACTTAATAATAAATTTTGACATTCACCTGTCAGGTTTACATTGATTATGAAATAACTGTACATAACCTTGACATGTGTTTCTATAAATATATGCTGTTTTCTACATTTAAGTGAAAACACTCTAATGCGCATCATAAGCAGGAGTATATATACTTATATGTGAGAATAATAACCATATTTCAAAAATGTATGGAAAATACTTGTTACTGTATTTATTTCTGCACTTTGCCATTGGGAGCCCTCCATTACGATACATAGCTGATCATGAGACTGTCTCATTTACTCCTTCATAAAAGTATAAGTAACAGTATATCTTTAATATACTGAGAATTTGTGTACTGTACGACTTGTCCTTTCATAAGCAACAGAGCACTGCTTTAAGAAACTTTCCAGTTTCAGTAAATTGCTGAAGTTGGTATTTTATTTTTCTAGAGACCAACATGGACTGTTTCACGAAAAAATGGTCAAGAAGTGTTAGAATTACATTGCTTAAGAAAGACGCTTTTGCCTGAAGCAGAAACCCTTAAGACGTTTCTTTAAACAATTCCGAGTCTGTACAGCTTGGATCTGAATAACTGTAGGTAGAAATATGATTTTCTGGTCTTTGCATTTTTGTGTGTCTGTCAGTAATGACAAGTCGTATTACCTTGGTCGACTATAGGTGCAATACTTCTCTGGCATTGCCATTATATTTACAGAGCCACTCCACTTTTTAGTACAGTTATAATGTATGTTCACTTTTTCCCTCCAGCGCAGAAGCCTATTGAAATCAAGTCACACCAATTTACAACATTATACCCAATGTATATATGATAAGAACTCTGCATCTAAGAGTTTGAAATAGGCTGACCCTATGTATTTTGATCATCAGCACCAAGTGTGATGTCATTATTTGCTAGTTATTATTTGCTGCCACAATAGGATTGTCATTATCTTCCAGAACTCATGCTTGGACTGTGTTATTAACACATTATGTTCAAGCAGCCTCTCAGGGGCCTCCGTGGCTCAGGTGGTTAGTGCGCTAACACACCGAAATGACCCAGAAGCCTCCCACCAATGCAGTCACTGTGAGTTCAAGTCCAGCTCTTGCTGGTTTCCTCTCCGGCCGTACGTTGGAAGGGTTTCCTCCGGGCTCTGCTCGGTTTCCACCCACCCTAATACTGGCTGTCATATAAGTGAAATATTCTTGAGTACGGCGTAAAACACCAATCAAATAAATCAAGCAGCCTCTCTTCAGATCACAGGACATTAATTATCCAGGTTTCTAATCAAGTCTAGCTCCTTTCAGGTGGTATGTCAGATGCTACGTGTTTGTGAACTCATTAATGGAAAAACATTTTGAATATAGTTCTAGGATCCTAGGGCTGAATCCAAATAGTAGCAAAAACAATTTAAATTTAATTGATTGGTACTGCCTCTGGATTCTATGAAGTCAATCCTTTTAGGATTCATGACTGAATAAGATATATGTTAAAGTTTGTTATACTACATTTATTATGTTACATGTGTTAGTTTCTTTAAGAAAGAATTTGTTTCATAGGTTAGGATTTTTATCTAGTGATGAGTTGTTACTTAAATTTAAGAGTTCATCAGATTTATCCTTGTTATTTCTGATACTACCTGCAACTGGTTATGGCCATGTAAATTTACTTGGTCATTGTGCTTGCCAGTTTAGTTAAGACTCTCATATTGACCAGCTGTTTGAACTGAAGCTATATTACTTAATAGGTGAGGTGTTCCTGTGAGATTTTTTTAACGACTTATGTTTTACAGGTAGCATGTTTTAAATTCAATTATTCACCGTACATTTAAGGTCAAGAAAAATTGTTTCTTATTTGTTGTTACGAGTATTAGGGGCCAGAAACTTTCGGAAGGTTTATTAAGTTATATGAATTTTGAAAACGGTGTTGAAGTTGCTCAACCCATTAGCAAGTTAGTGTTCAGCGTGATTGTTGTCCTCCAGATTGTTATTGGCTTGATTGTTGTCATCGTAATACTTCTTGGCGTGATTGATTGATATCGTTGTTGGTATTGTTCTTGTCAGTATGGTTGTTGCTAGCAAGATTGTTATTTGCGTGATTGTTTTCTGTAAGATTGCTGTTGGTATGATTGATATCATCACAGTTGGTGGTAATATTGTTTAGCATGATTGTTATTATGGGGACGTAAACTTCAGATGAAAAGGTGTGCAAGGGTACCACTGTCGGAGAGGAAAAATAATGAACAAGTGGCTTCTTTAACTCTCAGACAGCAATAAGCCTTACACCAGATTAAACAACGAAACATGAAGGCGCTTGACTAATTTTGATACATATATATGAACAATATAGACAAATAGTACAACTGACAATAATATACAAACTATACAGATAATTACCAAAATATATATACATGGTTTCTGACTGATGATAGCGTTCAAATCCGGATGGGATATTCCGGCTTCCGAAGGCAAGTAGGTCACCGCGAATATAGAATCCACAGCTCTTGAGAATTCTCGAATCGAAAGATGACAGTCTTGTAGTGACGAACAGCATAGAGCACTGTACGCCGACTATGGCATATACCCAACTCCGACAGGGTGCACCTTTCCTGGGCGGACGGGTTGACAATAGAGCGTGATGCAGAGCTGGCGATGAATGTTTCAGTTCACGGAAAAATATACACAAAGTCACTTTCTGGGCAAACTGGGATGAAATGTACGTAATCCCACAAAGAGACAATGCGTGATACAAGCTCCAATAGAACGTCTCAAGCAAAATGAGTGGCGAAACACAAGCTTACAAAAGTGCTAGGTACGAAAATGGAATGTAGAATGGCGTATGTCCAATGGCACGAAAGCCGATATCTCCAAATCCCACAAAATCCTTTTCAGTGAACGAGAGTAAATGTGACTCCTCTCAAATGAACTTGAGTAAAAAACTGCTCTCAAATGGACATAATCAAAACGACTGCGAGCTTCGTCGCTTATATTTATGGACTACCGTAAAGAAAATTCTGGATGATTTGATCGTAAGCATGTTCACAAGATGGGTACATCATTTCAGAATGTACCCTCTATGTACAATGACAAGAAACACAAAAGTCTCGAGAACATGCGACTGAATTCATGTACTTGGTGTAGTTGTACTATTCTGTTGCTAGTTTCCTTTTTTAGCCTAATTGCATACGTAATCTTGAACATTATGATTATTTTTTTATATTGTAGATCATGACTGTCATAATTTGTGCTTTTACAAACGACCCTGACTTGGTTTTTATTTTGAACAACTGTTGAAAAATTGGAAAGAACTTCATGAATGTAACCCCATGGGTACCCAGGTATGGTCCCGTAAAACACCGGTGCCGCCGTGGTATCCGTCGGATACACTTTGTAAGACCTCAGTGGTTCAGCGTCCCATACACGTTCGACTGCAACCTTTGTCTTGACCAGATGTATTAAATTCAGATCAAAATAAGGCAGAACTCATGCATAATAAAATCAGCTCTGAGAATATTAGCTATTATATTTCCTTTCTGTCATATATTATGTATTCACATTTGAAATCGGTTTGAGTTTGGTGGTGTGATCAAGGTGACCCTGCTCATTATTCATAGGGTATATATATGTTCTTCATTTATCTATTTATTTGAATGGTGTTGTACGGCAAGCTCAAGAATATTTCACTTACACGATGGTCGCAGGAAACCGAGCAGAGCCCGGGGGAAACCCACGACCATCCGCAGGTTACTGTGGACCCTCCCACGCACGACCAGTGAGGAACCCAGCATGAGCTGGGACTGAAAAACGATCGTATAAGTGAGAGGCACCCGGGTCATTACGCTGCACTAGCGCGCTAACCCCTCGTCCATGGAGGCTGTATTTGTTGATTAACGCCATAGTCGAAACATTTCGATTCCAATGATGGCGGTTAGTTTTATATGTGGAGTGCCCTTTGGCAAATTACTGACGAACTTTGTCTCGTGTGACAGAGAGATATGAACACCATATTGGTGAAAGATATGTGGTCTTCAACGAACGTTTGGGGTTGGAGACAGCTGGCTTGTTTGGCTTTTAACATAAGCACATGAAAATGTGAGCGAAGTCTGTTCGTTTTATGTCTCCCCGAGACCCACTGGTAAAAAAATGGGCATAAGAAAAATGGTTAAATTGCGTGCGCAAATCTGTGGTATTTCACAGTTAGCAAATAACTTGTTTTGCCACAGGCAGCAGTGTCAGCCGGGCCCATCTCGGTGGACTCACCGTGACATCCTAACTCGCGGAGCCCTCCAGGTATCACGTGCATAAATATTTGGGATGTTTTTAGTATCAGCACATTTGCTCCTTACAGATAATGAATTCACAAACACTTCACGTGTGCTGAACATAGGAATAACGCAGATCGCAGTAGCCCAGTAGGCCCGTCTCGTCATATGTCAATATCGATATAAAAGAAGGATTTTTCCGATGTGGAGAGATAATGAAATAAAATAAACGAGTGAGCCTTTCACAACTTTCTACATCATTGTATTCCACTGTACTTTCGAAGGTGTTGTTGTTCTCAGTTCTTCCCATTATATACATGAATTTGTCTTGGTGTTAGAATTTTAAGTCATTTATAATATGCAGCAAATATTCAACGGTTCACCGAGGACAACGTTTCACTTTCCAAATGTGCCCGGCACGACATTACCCCTCTGCTGTTGTCCTGATTGAGGCTTTTCATACGAAGAAATTTAATTAGGGAAAAAATGTTTGTTGTATTACAAACATAAGCTTCAATATTTGCGCACATTAAGTGGTATGACGTGGTAGCCTATCAGTTACAATGTTTTTTTGTTTTCTTGTTGTTGTTGTTTTTTTTTGGCATTAAGAATATGCACATTTTGCGCGAAATCGGATTTTTGGGCAAGTATGAGAAAAAAATGACAGGTTTGCTCGAATGACTCCTAAATGCAGCTAGGCACTTTTCCGGTTACAGCGAATTAGTTTTGGAAATGTTCACAGCTAATTGTGCCTTAAGGCTCTGTGTAGTCAGACGGTCAGTCTGTATATAAAAGAACAGATTTCAATTGTGTTGTCTACTTGTTCAATGCTTACGACTCCGTGACCGAAGATGACGGGTTTTCTGTCTGTTAGCCTTTTGTGTGGCGTGTTGATGGTGGTCCTCGTCCCAGAGAGCTCCGGACAGTTTAGGGGGCGTTTCTTTTTCCGCACAACGACAACGCAACGTCCCACGACAACAACACTACCTCCCACGACGACGACAACTACGACAACACAACCTCCCACGACGACGACAACTACGACAACACAACCTCCCACGACGACGACAACTACGACAACACAACCTCCCACGACAGCAAGACCGACGACGGCACGACCGACAACAACGGCGGCTCCCACTTTGAAACGTAAGTCATTATGCTTGTATTTCAGTGATAGATTTAGGAGTTTTGATGTTAAATTCAAGTTACAACCTCTTTTTATTCCGAACTCTTTCGAGAGTAATCTCCATGAGAATGATATAAAGTATTTTGCGTCAGATCTTTCCGTATCATACGTGTTCCATACGCATATGTTTTGAGGCGAGATAAAAACGAGAAAAAAAAATGGTTGCATTAGAAAACCGGTCACATATCTGGTATGTTATGAACTGATAATCCAGCCCTAAATACCACTGTGCACATGTAATTGCTCAACTATAACATCGTTGGGCGATAACATCTCGATTTCAAAATTTTGGAACCAGCAACAAAAATAACCTTGTTGCCAAAGAGGACAAAGGAGAAAAAATTTAAATATATGATTAATGACCGTGTCCCCAAATCGACAATTAAGACTAACAAATCGGGACGCTTCACTGAACTTCAGGCAGACAGGTGGACCGAATAACCTTCCCGCGACATAACGAAATGTGCCAAAAGTTCACTGACTCATCTATATTTTTCCTTCTTTTTTCATCGTCTGTTTTATTGTCGCAACGCAATATAGAACGTCACAGTTTATCACGTACATTAATATACAAGCACAAGCTTCTAGAGGATGTTATTTTCAATAACACACAAACAGAAGCAACAGGTATAGAAATACATTACAGGGTTAAATATTAACTTTCTTGGTTAAATATTGCTTATGACCCGAAGCCTCCTACCAAAGCGGTCGCTGTGAGTTCAAGACCAGCTCATGCTGGCTTCCTCTCCGGCCGTACGTGGGAAGGTCTGCTAACAACGTGCGGATGGCCGTGGGTTTCCCCCGGGCTCTGCCCGGTTTCCTCCCACCATAATGCAGGCCGCCGTCGTATAAGTGAAATATTCTTGAGTACGGCGTAAAACACCAATCAAATAAATAAATAAATAAATAAATATAGCTTTCTTAATACCCTTTTTTGAGTTTGTCTCAACAGTGACAGTGTTCGTTTCATAGGATTGCATGATGTGAAGTATGGACATATTCAAAATGAAAAATGTATTGGCTTAACAATAGGTCATTGTTAGCTGCAATTATTTTATGTGTACCAGTAATTCGGCTCCTCCAGTGCTACTATATGTGAAAAAGGGCTCATCAGAACGTCATTTTACATGAGTGCATGGTAAAACTCCAATGAAATAAATAAATATATAAATAAATAAGTAAGTAAATAAATAAATAAAAAATGAAACTCATATTCAGCACAGTGATATACTCTTGAGAGACCCTCTTATATGAGAGACGAGTCTGTATACTGATTCACCGTTTATTGGTTCAAACATGTTATCGCTACGATATGTCTGAAATATTGCCGATGTGGCGTTAAGTCATAATAACATAATTCATTCATTCATTGTGTATACTGACAAAGGCCCTAAATGATAAAAGGCTTCAAAGAAAAGCCTTCTGAGTCGCGGCGAAAATAACTCCCGTTATCTATAATTCCTTGCGTTTATATACTTTTTTATTTATTTATTTATTTGAGTGGTGTTTTACGCCGCTCTCAAAAATATTTCACTTATACGATGACAGCAGGCATTATGGTGGAAGGAATCCGAACAGGGCCCGGGGGAAACCCACGACCATCCACAGGTTGCTGGCAGACCTTCCCACGAACAGGTGGAGAGGAAGTCAGCATGATTTGGACTTGAACTTAAAGCGACCGCATTGGTGGGAGGCATCTAGGTCATTACGTTACGAGGTGACCAACTCAGCCACTAAGCTCTCCCCACCTCCCCGCGTTTAAATAAACACAATAGCTTGTCATTTCAACAATGGTTTGTTCACCACGTGTAAGGTCATAATCATACATCATAATAAGCAACATGAATAATTATCACACACATCCGAATAAAGTTTGGCATATATAATACTGATGGTGCGAAAGGCATGGTAATCGTGTTCGAAACATCCAGATCACCTTTACGACCTGCGTCCTACTCACTTTCTAAAGACGTGCATCAAAATTATATGCGACATACATCATAATCATGCATATGTGAAGCATGCATCAGCGGAATGAATAATGATCCGTGATATATTTACGTACAGAGTGTCCATGTATCATATGCATATGAGACGTATCATAAACATGTGAGAGTATCATGATGTATCATGATGGATGTACATAATTAGCTTATGAATGTACATCATTAGCAAATGGATTTACGTCATCAGCATATGGATGCACTTCATTAGCATATGGACGTACATCATTAGCATTATACCATATGCTAGCGTACATAATTAGCATATGCATCATATGTTACAATAACATGCGACATGCATTTTGGTTTTTTTTTAATTTTATGCAGTTGCGGCTGCAGGAGGTCAGCCAGTTGGCTTTAGCGCTGGACTGTTGGGCCACAAACGCGGCTTGTCGAAGGGGGACACCATATTCTTCAATGACGTCATCACCAACGAGGGAAATGACTATGACCGACGTAAGGGGACTTTCACCTGCGAAGTCCCGGGTCTGTACCTGTTCTCTGTCTCCATAACCGCGTTTGAGCGTCACCCAATCACCGTGGAGCTAGGTGTGAACGGCGAGAAGAAGATGAACGTTGGCGTCGGCTCTGGATTGGTGTCCACTTCATCCTCCGGAAGTGTTGTTCTCCGTCTAAAACAAGGCGATGAAGTACGCGTTACCAACTCCAATTTTGTCGGGCATAAGATAGAAGCCCTCGGCACTACTTTCAGTGGTGTTCTGATCCAAGCAATGTAATTTAAGTTTAAGTGTAAATAAGTTAAGCTCTGGGACTAGTTTCAGCGGTGCACTGTTTCAGACAATATAAGCTAAGCCCTGAGAATTATTTCATGTGGCGCTCTGATTGTTCGGAAAAGCAGAGGAAGTGTGATATGGACGTTTCTGTGTTAATTTAATAAATTATTTACATCACTGTTGGAGTACGCGAGATGAAATATTGACACTAAAACGTATACATAATGTTGTTTCGTCTTTTTCATACATTCATTATTTTATAGCGGTAAATGAGGGAAATATGACTATGGGATTTGGTTGGGTTTCTACGCCGTTTTCAGTTTAAATACCTCCACCTAATTAGCGGAAGCCATATTTTAGCACGTGTGATCGGGTGAGGGTCCTAGGTGCATGTTAAGGTGCCGTGCCGTCTCTAGGATACAGGAGGTGCAGGTTCAAACCAAGTCTTGGGAATTGTAAAATTCCCCGCTCTCTCCAATCGTGGGACGTTGGTGAAATTAGGCAGTCGATGACACTCGTGTGGAAGGTCGTGCAGCCAAATGTCCATTTAAGACCATCTGTTACCTGTGGCACCCAGGATTTCCTCTACCCGTTAAAAATGACTGCCATCAGATAAGCGCTAAATGTTTGAATATGGCGTTAAATAACGATCAGGTAAATAAAAAAATTAAAGTACTAATCTTTCCTGGCCAGCAACCTGCGGATGACCGTGGCTTTTTCCCGGGCTCTGCCCGATTTCCTCCCACCATAATGCTTTCCGCCGTCTGGCTCACCCGCAGTTTATTATCTATAGAGGCTAAGCCCTAGATCCTTCCTACTGCCTGCAGCCGTATTTTACCAACATACCATGTTGTCCCTCTCGGTTTGATGTTGGCATCAATGAAACATTTATTTCCGTAGACTCATATGTCTAGCTGTTCCTTGTCCCCGTGTTGTTACAGTCTCTAGTAATTGCACACGGGTACAAAACTTTTCGACGGTAAATCCATTTCGAAGGTCACTCGAGCCGGACTGGCCATGTTGACATGTACGACTTCCTTTTGCGGGCCCGTGAGTGAAGCAATCGGCTCTTGTCGGACTTTACCGAGCGAGGTTCGGAAAGTGTTCTTGTTTACTTCCGAGTTCTGCCCGGTTTCCTAATGTTGGCTGCCATCACATAAGTGAATTATCCATTATTATTATTTAATAATATTATTCAACTCAGGCGAAAGATATGGGAGACGTTCCTGATAACGAGCCTCTCCAGAAGTTTCCTCACAATGCAGCGAGTGTAAAGCAGAAGTTGGCTTGAATCGATCTGCATGGTGCATCAGTAGGCGTCGACCGAAATGAGCTTTCTGGGTCAGTATTAGCAACAAGACCAGTTACCAAAATTACGTGTAACTCCACCAAAGGACAGGGAAAGTATATATAATATATAAAATAAACCGACGGATTCCTGCCAAGAGGAGCAATTAATAGTTTTCAGTGATGAAGGAAAGACGAAAAGAATGTTCTAGGCGGATGAATGAAATTAGCATACATCCAAATCGTATACCATGCTAGTTATATGGTGTCGTTAATCTAATATCTATCCAGTTGCTCTTTGACTGCAACTGTTCATACATGTACAACCAATGTGGCGGTTATGCTCAACACGATAAACATACGGCTCCCAGTCCCGAGTTAAGAGGTATTAGACATAATTATGAAGCTGAGTTCCAGAGTTCCTGGATAGACATCATGGCATCTCAACAATAACGGCAGTAATAGAGTTGCTTCTTTGACTGCAGTGAATTTGTTGCTTCCTGGCAACGAGTTAGAAATCATTATAATATCGATTTATTTCCCTGCAAATGAAAGTCCAAGTCAACCTAACTTGTTTTTCAGGGAAAGAAGGCATGTTTACATGTCCATGTGATCAACTTATGTTGTACTTACTAGAGGATATTTCAGATTCAAAACTACAGCCGAATGCGTGGGAGCTAAATTTAAGCACATGATCGAGAGCGGGACGTGGGTGAATGTTAAGAATCACGCCAATCGCATGAGGTACGGATTCAAACCGGTATGTAGGTCTATGTATGTATGCTTCGGTTTTATGTCATATGTACTCACAATTTTATGTGCCCTCTCGGATTTTATGTACGTTCTCAGTCGGAAATTTTATGCACCTTTTCACTTGAGATTATGACGTCTTTCGTCCTCCCCACAAATTAATGCTCAACCATGTCAACTGCACTTTCGTTTTCGCCCACATTTAGTTGAGGATAGCACTGTACATTCATCTTCTTTCAAACATAGGCTATATGGCGTCTTTGTCCACACATATATGGCGCCCACAGAACTGAACATTTCGTCTTCGCCAACACGTGTCCATAGTACCGCACCTTTCGTCTTGTCAACATACATGGCACAAGCACAAAACCTTTGTCTTTGTCAACACATATATGGTGTCAATAACACTTTACTTTATGTCTTCATCAACACATATATCGTGTCCAAGCACTGAAACTTTGTCGTCGTCCAAACATATATACAGTCCATAACACCATACATTTCGTTTTCGTTCAAACATATATATACCGTCAACAGCACCGTACTGTTCGTCTTCGTCAAGACAAATATGGTGTCCACATCACCGAATCTTTGCCGTCTGCCACATGTATTGTGTTCTATCTGCCACACTATACCTTTGGTTTTCGTCGACAGATATACGTGGTGTCCTTAGCACTGTAACATTCGTCTTTATCCACACATGCATGGCGTCCATCCTACTGTGCTCTTCGTTTTCGTCCACACATAATTGGTGTCCATAGTAGTGTGCCTTTCATGTTCTTTAACACATATCTGATGTCATCTCCGTTGACACAAATATGGTGTCCATAATACTCTCCCTGTGTCGTCGTCCACAGATAGATCAATATGGTCACCATGGCAAATGCTCCATCGGCATGGATATGAAAAGTGATACATACCAATCACGGAATTGAGTACTGAGTATGTATTTACAATACGTAAACGGTCAATAGCAAAATTGTATACTATAAATATAATACAGGTAGGAGAGTTAAGCCAGACTGAAGTGTGAATTTATTGTTTTACCAAGAAACTCGGAAGAGCGCCTCCTATAAGTCTGATGTTTTCTTGATAATGCAAGAGTAAATTCACCGTAACTGGATTGCACAGTGGTAAATGTCATAGTAAGTGGATTGCACAGTAGTAAATATCATCATAACTGAACTGCACATTAGTAAATGTCATAGTAACTGGACTGCGCAATGGTTTCATTATAACTGGATTCAACAATAGTACATTTCTTCGTAGCTGGATTGCACAAAGGTAAATTTCATCGTAACTGGGTCCCACAATAGTATATTTCAACGTAACTGAATTGGACAATGGTAAACTGGATTGCACAATTGCATTTGGATAGTAAATCTTAACATGAATTTGCCCGACATGTCCAGGGCTTGGCGAGTGGGTGAAGAAGTGATGGTCACATACGCGCGTGGAGTGTTCTTGTTTTTTACCTGACAAAAGCAATGCGATATGGCTGGGCACGTGGCGGCATGGTATATCCCATAAACACAAACATGGGACACTTGAGGTTGTTTTTCTATTCATGACGCGGACGACAACCATCTGCCGCAATCTCACGATCCACTTGTGCCGAGGTGATGGCCAGTGTGAACTATTTCACAAAACTGTGTGACATTTTATTATTCTGTATCAGCTTTCAGCCGGCAGAGACACCTAGGGTTTGCTTGATATCGCCTAGGAAACAAGTTTCGGAAACCATTTTAAGATTGATGATATCAGTTACTGATATACAACGCTAAGTGAGCCGAGCAAATCACGCAGATGTACGGGAAGATGGTACTGTCCTCGCTGTAATTCTTGCTCCTGTACTTGTTTTGGAGGATGATATTCTTCCTGTCTTGACTGTTGGTTGCACTTTTCTTATGGCACGTGTTGCAGTAGTATGTGTGTCTGTCTGTATTCACCGGCCTAATTGGTTACTTAATAGTTTAACTTTTGATGTACTGGTTATTTAAATTTACAGCACTGCCAATTGATCGAATGAGCTCCGTCAACCGATCTGATTTATTTATTTAATCTGTGTTTTACATCCGTACTCAAGAATATTTCACTTATATGACGGCGGCCAGCATTATGGTGGGAGGAAACCTGGCATAGCCCGGGGAAAACCTACGACCATCCGCAGGTTGCTGGCAGACCTTCCCACGTACGGCCGGAGAGGAAGTCAGCAAGAGCTGGACTTGAACTTACAGCGTCCGCATTGGTGGGAGGCTTCTAGGTCATTACGATGCGCTAGCGCAAACCAACTTAGCCACGGAGGCCCCCGGGATGTTTCATTGGGCGAGACATTGGTTTTCCGGGGGATAAAATACAGGGATTAATTAACGATAAATAAACGAATAAATTGGCTCGAAAAATAAGTAAGCGTGAGTAGAAAGGCCATTGTAAACTATACATTTTTGTAATGATTAAAGTATATTTTACAATATAACGTTTGAATTTTTACATTAGCTTAGATTCTGTAGCATTGGATCGCAAATCTGTGTTTCTTCCTTGTTGGTTTGTTTTTTTCCTTTTATTTTTTTTTTTACTTTTTGTTGTTTTGGTTTTGCTTTTGTTTTCATTCCATGAGAATACCCGAATAAATGCTACAACAACTCTCTTTTATACACCAGCAATAACTCACATCCGGCAACCCGGATTTTTTACTTAGCAATATGACAGAGTGTTTATGCATTGTTTTAGTTTCATGTGTAAATGTATTGCCAATTTAGGTAGTGCGAATAAGCAATGATGCATGTTTCGTGTTATCTGTTTCAATGGTATTTTTGCATATGTTCTGGCAATTTAGAGTTTTATTTATTGATTATTTCTGATGTTATTTTGTCCACGTAAACTGAATTGGCAGGTGTGAAATGTCAAGTGAATGACGGTATCACCCATTTTCTTATCGCTGGCTGATACAGTGTAGGGTAAGGCTTAAATAACCGTGCGTTAACATGGGTCTGTCCAACAGAGATAAGATTATAACAAACATTAGCTTGGACTGTTGGTATCCGTCATTGCCAGATGGAACAGCAGCGCAACGCGGTGAGCATTCCCAGATCTCTGCGCTCCAGTCCAGCGATTCTTAGGCTGCCAGGAACTTCGCGAAGGAAATGATGGATGTTGATTCTTCCTTAAATCCTGTGTCGCCTTTGTAACTGGAATGTGGTCGCCTAACTGTCTGTGGGCAGACAAATCTCAACCGGGTGGTCCTATCATCGAGCAAGACAGAAACACCTTAGGCAGCCAAAACAGGCGGAAATGGACGAAAAGCCCAAATTATGGATCGAATGAGCCAAGGGGGTGCCATACACTTTTCAACAGGTGCTGAAATGCCGGAGAATCAACACTGAGATAAAGACTTTCGTGTAAATGTTTTGGATAACTTCTGCCAGTTGCTCTTTAGGATCTCAGAAAAGTTCAATCCATAATTTGATGGGATAGTTTTCAATCCCTTTTTTTTTTACTGCAGGCGTGTTTAAGAAGTTGTGATTTGTTCATTTCGTCCATTTGGACTGCCCAGGCCACTTTGCAAAATTCGCATCTGTTTTATTACAGTAGAACGGGAGGTACTTCCCTCAACAGACATGGAACTTAACCATGCAGGCCAAGCTTCGTGCAAGGTGAAGGTCGGTTTTTCAGTGCAACATAAACGTCAACTCAGCGGCTTGCGATAATCAACCCAAGAGGAACAAGTCAAACTTGGCATTCGTCATATGAAGGTACTGGAACTTTTTGTATACTAAAAATGAGACTGGACGACATAAACCTGCGCAAAGAGGCGTATGAAAGCCAGTTTGAGGAGGAGGTTGAATGCGACATCGCAGCTGTGACATATTACTGTGCTCGAATAGTATCCATTGTGTTTTTGGTATTCTGGAGGAACACCTGCTTGTGTTAAGGGACTCCATTTAATCGTTATTTTAACTGCAACCTCCAGTTGTTTAATCTACCTCTGTTAAATATCATGAAGCCGTGTTGGTTTTTTTGGCTGGTGACGTTGACATACACTTTACCCGCGTCTCAAGACGTGTACAGATCGACCGTAGAAACTCTGGTTGACAAGGGTGACATTGACACTAGAGATAACCCCGGAGTGTCTTTATCACCCCGTCTCTTTTCGTCAGCTGAAATGGTTTACCGAAAGTACGCACTTGTGAAACACCTGTTGAAGGAAGATTACAAGGAGCTTGCTGACGCGGAGGGTAAAATATTTCAAGCTTTTCTCGTAAGTCGAAAATCTGACCATGGCCTCAGTCAAAACGATGACGCAGAGACAGAGGCAGGAGGTCATTTACATACGACCGAAGGACGGTCAGATAGTTACGTTGAAAATAGTCCATCCCCAGGGTATTATCAGCCGTACAAAAAATGTCGGACAGGGCTGGTTAATGTCCATAGTCCGTTATCTTTAATAAGCGCGTGTCCTGACAGCTACTCAAATGATTCCGTCCGACAGCTGTGCGAGACTGACCTGACCGTGTTTGAGCGGGAATACGACAATCTGGCGATAAAACTTTCCTCTATGCCCGTATCTGATGATGGAGTAAATGCGTTCGCAAACAGATACTGTGCCTTGTGTCATGGAGCATCAGGGATTACCAGTTGGAAATTTTCATTGGAATGTGAAAGAGTGGACTTTGACAAGTACGACCTAAATGGGATTGAAGCCAGTATTGGCACTATGCTACAAAACTGTGGTCTCAAAGCTTTGCCGCCGTTCCCACTGGAACCTAACTATTGCGACGCCATTACTCCTTCCAGACCACATCGAGTAAAGCGAGGAAAAAACTCAAGGGCTGATAAATCGGACCAATCCGACATTCATTTCCCAGTGTCTTTCTCTATATTAATGAATTTTGGGTTTGATGGTAAAACGCACATTTTGTTCAGTGAGGCCCATCATATTTTACAGGCACCTGTTGATATAAATCCTTGTCCACAAAACCAGATTTTTGACCCCGAAAAACGAATATGTCGCCCGGTTGTCTGTGACAAAGGATACGTGCTGAAAAATCAAAAGTGTGTCAAAAATTTGCTGTCTAAACCGACCTCCAAGCCTCTGGCTGACGATGGAATGATAGCAGATGATATAGCCCAAGTGTCTTTGGAGGTAAACGTTTCCATTGCCGATTACTTCCTCGTTCTTAGCAAGGATTTTCCACGCCTGATGCGCGCCGAGATTGGAAGTTTGTTTAACATTAGCGTCTCCCGCATTCAGAACGTTACCATAGAAACATTACAGGGTGATGGCACTGGAAATATATTAGAGATACATAAATTCAAGGAAAAGATAGGTCGTAGAAATCGCAAAAGACCGTTAGACTCTGGCACAGGGAATGAAGACACCTATTCCCAGATAACGACCATACATAACTCTGACATGCATGTGGCGGAATTTGTGGGTAACAAAGGATTGTTGCATGGCATGTTTATGCTTTTTAATATGGATGACCAGATTCACAGAAAACAACATCCTACAAATGCAATTTTCACTCAAATGAGTGAAAGTTCTACAGGTACAGTTGAAAACACTGATAGCTTCACAACTACCCCTGATAACCACGAAAGGTTCACAACTACTGCTGATAACAATGGAAGCTTCGCAACTTCTGTTAAAAACAAGGAAAGCTTCAAAACTACCCAAAGGTTCACAAAAACTACTGACAGCCCCTCTTTGGTAGCTTCAACTGAGAATATACGAAGCGAAAAAACACAAGCACCAAAAGTTCCAACCCGTCATTTCGTGGTCAAAATAAGCTTTCTACTCTTTCCCCCGCCTAACGAAGCAAAAGAAGAGACAAGTGTTGGTGACGCTGTGGAAGAAATGGCAAACATGGTGAACGAGAAAAGTTTTAAAATGAAGGTAAACAACACAAGAATCAGCGTGGTTAACATCATTAACGAAGGCGAACCGGTTTCCATGGCCGGTTGGTGCACCGAAGGGATCATAAACGCGTACGACGACAAACACTTCCATTTGCGACAAGTCGTAAGCCGGCAAACCGGGGAGAGCGAGACGGCTATATATGTAAACGAAACTGGAGACTTGTACAGGCGTGGGCAATATGATCTGATGGTGTTAATGCAGGGTAGCTTGATGGACAGCCGCGACTCGAATATCAGCGCTTATGTGTTTGTCTGTACGATGCCCAGGATTATCGACAAATCCTGTGGCACGATTTTGCTGCAGAAAGACGAATACGCCGTTGTGAACCACGATAAGGCCATTGTCGACATTTACACGAACACCCAGAGGTCAATTTACGAGTACAGGCGCGTCGGCAACGATTCCGTGGAAATATGCATGGGAAACCTGGCGGATAAATCCTGCGGACGAATCAAACTGGGTGTTTCGGAGTACGAAATTCTAGAGAACAAGTCTATCGTGTACGCTGGTGAATTCTACAACATATTCCAGTATGAGAAGTCAGAAAATGGCTCTGTGGAAATCTGCATCCCGAAAAACTATCTCGAGGATGTTGGTGACGCTAACGTCAGCGATCACGTGACCGGTTGTGACCTTGCGCGGTACAAAGGCTGGCTCAAAGCCGAAGTGTACCTAACGGCAACGTTATCGATGGTCTCCATATTGTCAATGTCTGCCGTTCTTCTCACTTACTGCTTGTTTCCCAAACTAAGAAATCTTCCGGGTACTAACACCATGAACTTGACACTAGCTCTGCTCATCGCTGAAATGGTATTTGAATTCGGATCTGCTTCCGAAATCTACGGCGTGTGTGTCGCTGTAGGTGTCGCTCTCCACTTTTTTTTCTTGGCGTCGTTTTTCTGGATGAACGTGATGGCGTACGACGTTTACCGAACCTTCGCGAACAGTTGCGTGTTAACGCGCGTGCGCAGTAAATCTAAATACCTTCCCAGATACGCGCTTTACGCATGGGGTTGCCCAGCCCTCGTGGTGATCGTGTGTTGTTTTATTGACTTCACCTGCGTGATAGAGACAATTCACATTGGATACGGATCCAAACTACCTGAGCATCTAGTGAAAACGACAAACTCCACGCTGGCTGAGCTGTTGAACACCACGATGGCTTCTACTCGCTACACCAATAAACGTCATCGACTTGGCTGCTGGATTCAAGAACCAATGGCCGCTCTAGCAGCATTTGGAGGACCAATTCTTGTGATTTTATTGGTTAATGCAATATTTTACGTAAAAGCTATAATTTGCATACGTTCCACCACGCGATCCTCCATTAGCATAGCTCGGCGCTCCTCCCATCGTAGACTGACGGGACAAAATGACGTCATAATTTATGTGCGCATGTCTACAGTGATGGGTTTCACCTGGATTATCGGTTTTACCTCGTCCTTCATCAGCTCTGTGGCCTCAGACGGGGGGTCTGTTATTTGTCTGGTTCTCAGAATCCTAACAATACTCTTTACTTTATTCAACTGCTCTCAAGGATTCCTCATTTTCTTCGTCTTTGTGTTTAATCGACGCGTCGGACAGCTGTACAAACAATTGATCCTGAAGAAATGGCTCGTCTGCCAAGGAGTCTTCAACCGTCGACATGACAGTTTGTCGCGTCAGAACGGAAACGCAACCATAGCTAGAATTTCCTAGAGGGACTACAAGAAAAAATGTCCACGAAAACGTCATATTAAATTCGACTGAAATGACACCCTAAAGTGAGGCTGTGAGATTGTCGATGGTGATTTGTAACATGGGAAGTAAGTATGACAAATATTGCGTTAATGGTTACTCTTTTTCTGGAGAAATTATCAAGCAAGATAGTCAATATGTGATGTTTCCATCACAGTTGTGGGCATTTGTGAACATTTATATTAAAAGTACTTTCTTTGCAAAGAGAATTCCAACTCAAACAGTGAACCTACGTACTAACACACACATCATGTAATAGGTTTTTCAAAAAATGACAATAATTACGTACATATTTTAGCGACACACTCTTCTAAGGAATTGCAGTTCGGTAACTCGCATTTGTGCATGGGAGGAAAAGAAAAAGTTCCCCAGGAAGTTCTCCCTTTTTTTCTTATTGCTTGAATACGTTAACTTGCTCACCACATATTGAGTCGCTCTTCTTTAATTTCGCGGCCTACCAGGGTGACTATTACAGGGGAGAGAATTCACACCAGGATGAATGAATGAATGAATGAATGCTTATTGTTTAACGCCCTACTCAAGAATATTTCACTTATACGAAGGCGGTGTCTCCTTGGTGCAGGGCGGATTTCCACCGTATCTTTTATCTGGTGCTGCCTCAGCGAGGCGACTTGCCGAATACACCCAACAAGCCCAAACCCAGTGACATTATACTGACACCGGACCGACCTGTCCACCCTCTATCCTCTTATTGCTGAGCGCCTAACGAGGGAGCAGGATGTACCACTTTTTTAAGTCTTTGGTATGACTCGACCCGGGTTTGAAGCCAGATCTCCCTGTCCGAAAGCGGACGCTCTACCAACTGCGCTATCTCACCAGCATGACACCAAATACACATATTTCAGTTACATCAGATGCTCTGATATCATTCTTACAACTCACAAAGTCACAAGCTTTCGCCAGGAAGAACTTAAGAGTTCCTGTAAAGAGTAGACTTAAAGCAGACTTTAAGATTCAAAACAAGGAACGAATTTAGGGCAAAATCAAATATATAAATCATATTTTATTTGAATTTGAAACGAAATCCTTACAGTGCATTTGAAGACATTCCACGAAGTTAAAATCCACCAAAAGCATAGAAACTCCGAAAAAAGAAATGTAACGCATGGTTGACGTTCTCAATATTTCGACTAAGTTTTACTTGTCATCTTCAGGAGAAGTGAAGATGACATCTTCTCCTGAAGATGACAAATAAAACTTAGTCGAAATATTGAGAACGTCAACCATGCGTTACATTTCTTTTTTCGGAGTTTCTATGCTTTTGTACTTTACTAAGCTAGTTGGTGGATCAACAAGATTTTAAAATCCACCCCTGGTGTAGAAAGAGTATTTTCTACTGGCAGTGAACGTACTTCTCTATTTATGGTTTATAAGCTATGGCCTTCTGGCCAGATATGGTGGAATTGTATGTCTGCTTTAGTTATAAGTACGAATTATTGTTGTTGTACGTAATTATAAATATACTGGGTGACTCCATTAACTAATGGAGTGCAATTGCTCAAAACATTTAAGTCAAATAATTTAAGTTAAATCTGTTGTTTTTTGGCTTGTATTTTGGCTTGACTTAACGGTGAATTGGGGTGAGGGTGGGATTCAGCTGTTGAAAATTGAGTTGTTATTTCATTGTTGCATCGAGCATTCAAACTGTTACTTACAGTCAGTGTCCTACTGCTTTGTGAATTGACTCGTACCCCCTTGGAATTACGAGGGAAACACTTGAGTCAGACTTGTAATCAAAACAATTTACAGTATTAACATTGTAACTTACCTTGGAACTTTCTACTTTGAATTAATATAAAAAAAATTCTCGCACGTTTCAAGACAAAATTAAAATTACATATAATGCTAAGACTAAGCATAAAGACGGAAGTTAAATCTGGGTCTGACCTATGTCTAATATTTCTAGGTGACCCCGAGGAATGACCTTCATTCAGTATAATAATGAAATATATATTTTATATGTATATTTTCATATAATGAAAAACAATATAGATTCTTTTACAGCTGGCCTTAAAAATTTATTAATCAATGTAAATGTATATTTTCATCAATATATTATGATTAATACCAAGTTAATGGTCTGCCTGTTTTGAACAATAAATATATTTGTAATGAGAATTTACCCTCAGCCTTGAAAAATAAAGTAATGTCAGTATGCTAAGTTTCGGTCATTTACTTATTCTGTGATTTCGTTTATTGTCCTGTATGTTTAAAATAAGATTTACGTGTTTAGCACCACATATCAATCCTGACATGAAACCAAAGCTTGGTTCGAAAATGCGACCTCATCGGCCAAAGGCCTGACAACTGCAGCATACGTACCAAAAAGAAATATTCAAATACAAAAATATAAATATCATGACCATGAGCTGATCTGACTTCAAGTGTTCAAGATTAAAGATTTTCACAGGACAAGACAATAAACGCTCTTCGTACATGTGCAGGTGACAGTTATATATGAGCGCAATAAACTTCCAATCACCTTCTTTTTTTAAGACTAACTCTGGACCCTGTCTCGTTTTTGGCCAACCGATGTTTTTAAGTTTATAATCTTCTCTAGGACAGTTCAAATCTGATAAATTGAATCCGATTGGTCAAATTAATTACCGTTACTTTCAGCTCGTCATATGCATCTAACGAAAAAAAAGGATCACTCAAACTATTTTCAAATACCTGGTATATATTATTCAAAAACTTTAAAACAATTTCACTTTTTTTGTCAATTTTTTGTAATTTATCAACGGGTCCCTTGTATACCATCGTCCTAAAAGGTTCACCGAAATGACAGGTCGTAACACGCCGTCTACTCTCAGGGTTTGCGAGTTCCGGTCATAAAGCCAACCACTAGGGGCCAGGGCCAACTGCAGCTTGTCGTCCATAACAAGGATTTCAGGAGCAATGTACGAGGCTTGAAACTCTCCTCTTAGTTCTATGTAACTGAAATATGTGCTCGATTCTTTAACCACCTCTCCACAACTGCTGCCACTTGAGTTAGCACATTTCAGCAGTGTGCAAACTTGAAAGTAATAAGAATGTTCATCGGAATGTAAGCCATCAAACGCCCCCAGGGCAAAGTACTCGTCACCGGAAGTATTGGATGTGTGTGTCATTTTGTAATCAAGGTAACAACATGCAGCACCTGAGCAAACTTTCAAATTCCCGCCCGAACCCTTTAGCCAAACAAAGTTGTATAAATCGTGGAAAACTATGGCCTGAAAGTATTCGCATACTGACTTAAAGTCACAATTTCTACCTTGACAAAATTTATGTCCACTGTACAAAGAATTAGATAGAATTGTTTTTGTAATTTTATGATCGGATACACGGGGTTGTCTGAGAAATCCCGTTAGAATCGTTGCGAAGAGTAGCTTCCCCTTATACGATGTATTATCTCGGTAAAATGTAGCCTCTCCTTCGGGAGTGTAAATTCCACTTCCGCCGAACCGGAAGCTTGGCAGGTGTATGTTCGCGGAGAGCAAGTTTACCTGCATCATGACTGCAAACGCGGAGTGATACTGTATGGCGGCTAAGAGCGGCAAAGCGTCCATCCATGCCGTTGGAAATAATACAGTGTCAATGTTGTGCTTCTCAATGAGATCCACGCCAGGAGAGCGGAAAAGAATGTCAAAGCAAGTGAAAAGGCCAAATCGACCGAACTGAGTGTCGAAGAAAATTTCCTCTGCAGCTGCAGGCTTGTCGAACTGAGCTTCGCCATATAAGTTATACTTGTGATATCGGGCCACCAGTGTCCCTTGTGGGGAGTACACTACGTCGGTGTTGTACTGGTAATGACCGTCGTCCGGGCATCTCGGATCAGTGGTCTTGTTGCAGGCTTTACGGTCGCCGATATTGGCCACAACGTAAATGCTGTTGTTCTTAGCCATACAGCTTAGGCGCCATTGGACTTCCGTGTCCGGGTACTTGCGAGGTTCTTCACAAGGGTTCCAAGTTTCCTGCCGAGGATCAGGAATATGTTCCAGGAAAGGCTCTATCTTGCGCCTCGTCATCACCATGCCGTAAACACCATCCTCTGGAAACACAATGATGTCTGCACCCTGAAACAAAATCATTATATAACTCCTCAGGAAAATATGTAGGCCTGTTAAAAAGTCTTATGGAATAATCCAGAAACTTATCATTGGTAGATAACATTGGGTCTTAACCCCAAATTTAAACTAGCAGGAGGCTGAACATAATTATTATTTAGAAAGCTGTCAACTTAATTTTATTGCTAAGATTGAGAATTGGCCGTGGAGTTTAAGAAAAAAAAATACTCGCCATATAAATAAAAGACGAAAACATAGTTTGTATGTTTATGTTCTGCTGTTTCGTTCATATCAAGACAAGGTCTTCTTGCTGCAGGTTGTCACCACTTGAAAACCTTGCCGAATACCGCAGACACCGAATGATATAATCTTTCTACCCGTTTTGCTTGTAACCGATATACATACAATAAAAACATTTTAAACTCGACGGTCAATGAAATAAGTAGCGATAGATATCGTGTATCTACGCTTTAAAGTCTATCCAGGAGGCATCATTCTGTTTCGGAATATGACGCGTTGCGCGGGAAGTTACATCATGCGCAACACTGTTGCAGCAATGACGACAATAGTTAAGTGCCCATGGCAACAAAGTCAGCAAGTTTGGCGACGTGCCGACAGTTTTGGACTACCGACCATTTCGAGTGGCACGATATGGGCTGCACTACCTGCTTGACCCAACAAGGATGTTAAGGCACTGGTGCAGCGCAGCTGTCTTCATAGTAGATACAAAACTGCAGTTCTTTTTAAATATGATGAAAGACGGACAGCTACAGAGCGGAAAGCTACAACATTGGGTGGGTGCTGCTTACACACCGGTCCTTGTCTAAACATTATGGGAAAAAAGCAAGCTTCTACCATTTAATAAAAACGCCTTCCAGATAACACACTTAGATGGGGCATATATGGGCAGGATGTAGGAATCTGGGCGCGGGTTTTCACAGGAATACCCGATACATGGGGCCTACATGGGCAGAATACGGGAATATTTCACCTATATCACCGTTAAAATCTCTTATGGGTCCTTCATGGGTAACATCTGGCGAAAATAGAAGGGATTTTTGCCACATTTACCCCACATTGGACCCACATGGGTAAACCCATTTGATTCCCGTTTCATCCCGGGGAGCACACATACTAGGCCTATATGCATGTGGTGTAGCCCATAATGTCTTATCGAAACTGGCCCGTCTCCCCTAATAGGGCATCAAATATGGCCTGCCCCAACCATTCTCAATGACCTACTTCTACAGACTTGTCCACGGCTCCCCAGGGTATATGATCCAGCACCACTTGCACAGTGGGCTCAGAATTTACTTATTGGTGGAGGGTCCCATCATTACCAGCACGTTCATGACAAACAGGCAAGGGTCATTTTGACTATAGTTACTACATCATGTTGCAGAGCATGCATTATTATGCATATCACCAGAATATCTAAAAGATAAATTAACGTTTTAAAAATAATAATAATAATTAGACTACACGTATTGTGTAAACAGTTTTGCAAACAACATTTGCTGGTCTTGTTTTACACAGAATGCTTCAGATGATAGCAAAGATTACGGAGGATTTAGCTGACCTAAAGAAAAAGGTGGAATTCACAGTTCATTGGTGCAATGTATAAACATGGGGACAAAATAATAATAATAAGAGGAGGAACTGCCTGAAAACATTACACTGCCTGCGCAAACAATCAGTAGGGGACATGAAGGAACTGGAGATGACACTGGGACACTCAAACGTTGAAAAAAATCCTAGTATGTACTTTAAATTGACAACAGTAGGGAATTTTGGTTAGACTATTGTAATAAAATCAGTGGAATAAGGAAGTTTTGACGTCACATTCTTTTGTCGCAAAACGTAGAAAAAGTTCTACTGTTGTGCAGTATCCTGCAATCATTCAATTCTAAAAGGTTGTCTTACGTCCCTCAAGATTTATGCACTCAAACTTTTGGTGTTCAACTTAAAATTGATGGCCAGCGTTACAAGAGCAAGGAATCGGCTGAATCATTAGAGAAAATTAAGACCTCTAACCACATACACATGTACTTATAAACAACACACAACATCTTCAGCTGGATTCTAACTAACTTAAGTCAAAACTTAGACGTCTTCAACAAGATTTTACAGGAAGATTGGTCCGCGAACGCTATTATATCGTCTTGAAATAAATTTTGCTTCCAGTGTTTCCTTGTATGTTGTTAGGCTGTTCCCTACAGGAGCTAGTAGTTAGTACTACTGGAAGGAAAAGGCACTAACATGCTTGTTTCCAACATTCTTGAAATGTTAATGTCAACTAACATTTAGAGACAGTACAACTGGACGAGAGCAAAGGGAAAGTAATATTCAGTAAGTGAACAAAAGACTATTCTACCAGTGTTATAGACAATTTTTTTTATTCCCCTTAAAGTTGACCTGCAAAAGGTTTTGATCTGAGTTTGATCAACACGTGGTTATTATTGTGTTCCAATTTTTTTTATATTTTTTATGCAGTTTGCAGCTTATATTTGGCCAGAAATAATGCGCAAATCTGCTGGAATGTCTTAACATCAAAGCGATCCTGGTTTATTCTTGTGAACACAAGAATGACAATGCCACCAATGATGCTGTGACATTCTAAAAAAAAAGAAGAGATAATTGATGGGCAGTTGTGAACATTTATATTAAAAGTACTTTGTGAATTTTCTTTGCAAAGAAAATTCCAACTTAAACAAGACGAAAACGGGTTCACAATGATTTTTGCGAAAGTTAAAAGTGTTTCAGTTCACCTGAAGGTAATAAAACTGCCGGAGAACATGTAGGCCTAACGGACAGCATGTTGAGGAAAGGTCTTCATTCACTTCAATAACTTCATTATTTAAGATTTCATGTACAGTGTGTCTGCATTTCACATTAGTGGAAGTAGGAATGCATGTTTGGAATAATAGCAGACCTATTTTGCCATACATATATTTTTGAGTATCGTAAAGACGATCATAGTTTGAAAATGCATTAAATATGTAGTCTTGGTGTAAAGTATTAGGTATTCTCTTCAACATACGAAATCTTTGCGGAATCTTTTGTACATTACTTCATAGTTTACATTTTTAATTAATGCAATGGTCAGTGTAATGTACTGGTACACGTAGTTGTCCCCCTTGGATATGAAACCATAGTCACTATGAAATGAACTTATAAACCGTATTTCTCACCAAATTTATCACATTATGTTTCTGTTTTGCATGGGATTTTCAAAACATGCCTAGGTAAGGCTCGAGACAGGATTGGTGGGAGATTTAATCGGCAACCAGGAATGGCCAGCCAGCCAACAACATGTCAACAATGTGTGCAAGTGATGCTGACTAAGCCGCAAACTAAAATGAAACTTTTATTTAAAAGAGGGTAACTCTATCAAGCTGCAATGTGTGCCCCTCTTTGATATATATATAATATATATATAGATATAGATATATATATATATATATATATATAAAGTAGTATATAACTTAATCATATTAATACAGAAATCAACTTATAACCTGGCTGTTTTTTGATTTTGTCCCAAGATTCAAGCCTACCCTAACTTCCAGTCCAGTTTATTGAACCACATGGTTATTACGACAGACTGGACTTGAAATATCGTGCCAGTAAATATTTATATTTCACTTGTGGACATCTGGGTTCTGTGTAGGAATACCCATTACAGTTCCACATCTGAATGCTCATCTGGGCCCCGTTCGAAAATGGGCAACTGAGCACATGTGGCTGTCTATAGCTTATAAAGGCGTGAAACAGGTTTCCAGGAAGGTCATATAAAGGGTCCCTTATGCTGCCCATGTGGGACTCATATTGTATGCCCATATGCTACCCAGAAGGGTCCCGAGTGCAAATATTCATGGGCCCCATCTAGGTAGCCCAGAAGGGGCCCGTACCCGTTGATGTATGGGAACCATATTGGCCACATGTAGGAATGCTCTCTGGGCTGGCTTCAGTAAAGCTGCAGTTCTGTATCCATCGTCATAGTTGTTTAAGGCGCCAGCGCTAAGTGGTCCTGTCGACAATGGCGCTTGTCTGTTATTCGTCAAGATATCAGAGATGCGGACTGAAAACCGACGTTGCACAGGGAATGTGTAGAGTTCCCCCATTTCTACTGCTTATTTATGGGATGTGGGTGACAAAAAGCGATTGACGACGCTCGTGTGGTCATATGCGCAATGTAACATTGGTTCACGAAGCTCGTGATGTCATTTGCACGGTGTAACAATGATTGACGACGCTCGTGTGGTCATACGCACAGTGTAACAGTGGTTGACGATGATCGTGTGGTCATATGCGCACTCGACTTCCACCAGGACGGTGTGAATATCTGTACGTTATATGAGAGAAAAATGGTCAGCAACTTGCCAGGTGTCCGTGGTTAACAAGGCCGGGGCACATGTATGGTCCAAAAATTCTGGAATATGGCATTTAACAAAAATAAATATATAAATACACTTTAATTTGAAGAGATGAAATTAATGTTATGAGCAAACATCATATAATTACCTGCAAAGATGCCGACTCAACCTGCTCCTCGTAAATGTCCAAATTTTTCCACATGGCTTTCAATGCCCCTTGTCGGGAATAGAGAGGTAATAAAGGAAGAATAACGGCATGTTCGTAAACGGCGGCTTTGAAGAATGACCTGTGTACAGCATCAGTACCCTTTGCCTCTCCCCGCCGCTGGTAGTTTCTTTGAAGAGAATTCCTCTCAATGAAACGCTGCCTTGCACACTGTGATATCCAGACCAGTGCAACGATGACGGTCGCCACAAGGACAGTTTTGTTCATTGTGAGATCAAGAGTGTGTGGTGTTCCGCCCACCTCAATGTAGGAGCACTTGTATGAGAAAAAATAGGCTTATCGTGAGAAAACCTTACCCATTTCAGGTCGGCTGTCGTCGGACTCTGAACCACACCGCTATTTACGAAAACACTGTCATTGTCGCCATACGCTGGTGAGGGTAAATGTACTATAATACCTAGCTCTTAGTTTATGACCTACACTAAGTCAATTCCATATTAACACTTCTCCCTTCACCTTAAAAATGCTAAAAATATACATGTGTGTACATGTTTCAGATTGTTGGCATTTCAAAGGACTGTTTAGTATTAAGTACTTAGTGTTAGTATGCTAAGACAACACAAGGCTTTACAGTTTTTAAGAAGGGTACACTCGTATGACCCCTCAAACGCGTGTAACACGCTATGGGTATTCAACGATTTATAAACATGTAGCCTGTCTAACTAGTTTCCGGCATACGATAACCCACAAAGGGGAGAACATGTTCTTATATATTACGTATTATTATCTAAGAGAAAGAATACACTGGGCAACATTTGCTCACACAATGAACTGTATTGGGACAAATGAGTATAACAGCTGTGTTGAAGTAATACAACATATGCTTAAGGGCACCATGGCCGTAACTGAATGAACGCAGGTAAAACAGTGAAATAAATCCTCATATGTAATGTGATACATTACAGTTGCTGCCATACGGGCTAGTACATGCCCTCACTCGTGAGAATCTACAGTCAGCTGTTGCCCTGTACAATGTATTATACACATACACGACAGGTAAATAACACAGGTAAACAGAGATTGGGAGAAATACAAGGTCGTTCAGGCCACGTTCCAAAGTTCCAGTTTTTAGCCGGTCGGGTACGCCACTGAACACGAAACAAACGACTCACATAGGCTACAATTCCCGGCCTGAATTTATAAGCTAATTGCCGATTAATATAGTGGTATACAGCTGTTTATGTCTTCACTAGTTATCCTACAACAACAAACGAATTCTGTTGTAAGTGGACTACCTTCAGTCTGATGCCCTTGCAATGATATCAGTGCACAAGTGTCTGATCATCCACCACTCCAGTGTGTCTTTCAGTACAACCTCTGCCACAAAGCGCGGCCATTTAACGTATTCGACATCCTGGAGTCCTACTGTCAGTGAACAGAAATCAAAAAGGCCCAGATGTGCTACCTGCAGAGTATATACTGCAAACGTTATACAGAAATATATCATCGCTACAAACAGCAACACAATCTCAGCGTCTTATCATATGACCTAGATAAGAAAGAAAACAAACAGCATATAGGACTACAGGTAGAACGCTATACCTGACTCTATCGGTCACTGCAAAATAAAAACTTTGAGAATGACACAGCAATTCTTGGCGCGTTATTTTTCGGGTATCTCCTTACCTTTTAAACGTCTCCACATTCCAGTTTTCTCTGTATTACGCATGTGAACCTTGCTAAAATGTGTTCAAGTCTACAAACAGTATAGCAAATTCTTCCACGGAGACGGCCCAATTATAGGGACTCCGTGGCTACGTGATTAGCGCGCAGGGCTATGACCCAGGAACCTCTCACCAATATACTCGCGTGAGTTCAAGCCCACCTCATGCTGGATTCTGTACGTGGGAAGATCTGCCAGCAACCTACGGATGGTCATATGTTTCCTCCCACCATAATGCAGGCCAAAGTTGAATAAGTGAAATATTCTTGAGTGCGGCGTAAAATAAAAATCAAAAAATAAATTTCAAAGAGAATAACCAAAACTCTGCTAAGTCCTAAAGCTCAGAAGTTCACACGACAAGATTTTATTTGGATAATTCAAATTGGAATTCAGACCCAGAGTGTCCACGTCATTAAAGGCTATTTGGAGTGCTGTGTGAACAATACACTTTGTTTACCACTCTACCTGAAACGAAGAAGCATCAACAGCGTCTGTGCAAAATTGGTATAGGCCTGAAAGTCATATTACACACCACTATTCGGAGTTTTACTGGCACAGAAAATACAGTCCATAGAGTGTATACGTTAGGACAATGTTATTTTAACCGCGTTGGCTAGTTGACTGATAAATATGTTCCTATACCTTCTTTTAAATGTAGAAAAGAAATTTGCAGAAGAAAGTAGCCCCTTTTTCACAGCCAACACAGTACTTCATCAAGACATCCTTTTTGAAGCTCACCTAGCTAACCTAATCTGATTTATTCTCTATGGTAATTTCAACACTTTTGAGGTAGCACACTCGTTTCAATCAACAGAATGTGTGTAGATTTGACTGTTAGGTCAAAATTAACTATTACGTCAATGGCAGTGAGTGGTAGACATGGGGTTCATTTTCGGGTCGGGTCATACCTTTGGTACCCTTAGTCCTCCTTGTCTTTTGCAAGAAGAACACGGTTCTGTCATAATATTTTGGCTTCTGTGAGTATGGTATAGCCCAATGTTTCTTGTGCAGTCATCACAGGAATGACGCCCTTAACCTAACATCAACTCCTTTTCAGTACTAATATCTTCAGCATCCACCCTACGATACTAGTTTCCGGTAGGACTCCATGTATTGTTCCTCGGGGGGCTGGTGTTGCTTAACGATGCCGTATTCACCGCTGGACAACATCCGTATGTAATCACACGTGCTTGGTTTGGATAACTCCTTCTGTAGATTTCCTGATGAAAACAGGGGGAAAAGAAAATCTTGAATGACAGTACCGGTGTGAATATAGTTTATGAACGAAGGTTTCCTTCCTTAATGCTGGTTACTACAGGCTGTTTCTTTTAAAGTCGCCTATATTCATACTAGTACCAAAATTGCCTTTATTCATTGACCAGCAACACCTCAAGCTCTACACAGTGATATGTTGGGCGATGTTGAATATTATTGTAGACAAAATGCAGGTACAATACTTTCTCTAATTCATAATGGTAAATTCCATAAGCTTGCTTTTGACACCAAAGCCTCAGTGCTTGGAGTGACGCCATAATTATTTTAGAAAAAAAACAGTGACATGCAGGATAATGGCGTGGATGGTGATTTGTTTGACAATAACAGCACCCCATGCGGTTAGAACTCGAAACAGTACAATGAACTCTACAGTTTTTGTAAAAAGAATTTCCTAGAATTTAAATCCAAAACCATGCTGCCATGAGTTCATTTATAGCTACAGGAGATAAAATAATTTTATTTATTAAAGGTATAGTCAACTAAAACTTGAAAACAACTTCAAACTTGGCATTATATGAAACAAGGTCACAGTCTAGGTCAGTGGTGTCGCTCTCCGACAAGCATGCTGAACTCCGGCCCAATGGTGATCCGATTCACCTATCTTTGAGTTCAGGTCGAGAATGGCCGAATATAGACTTGTGTGTATTGAGTAGTCACCTTCCCCCAAAAAGTGGGCTCGGTCTTATTTTCAAATCTAAATAAAATATTTTCATTACAAATGGGAAGACGTGGTCCAATCAATCAAGCAGTATAAAATTTTAAGGTCTTCCAAAATTAAAAATGTTTTTCATTTTGACATAATTCCTGATGTAATGCCATTAGTATTCAAGAAGGCTACCCCTTAGAGCCTTCGCTCGAACATCTCGAACGCTTGGTGCACTAAGTTCTCTACAAGTGACAAACATAGATCTCAGAGGAAAGCAGACCGAAACATTATTCAATGCATATCAAAGTAGACACGATTGCTGTTCTGCCAACTGGACACGGGGAACAGTGATATTTCACGACTTTGTATGTCTACGCTGTGACTACCTACCGACATACGAAACCCTGGCCTGGTTCCCGACACACGGAAACCAGCCATATAAAGTCGCAAAATGGCCACATAATACATTAGAGGTCAAAGTCTAGACGTAGGAGTTTAGACTGGATTTCGCCCATAATCCAGTATGCCACCGTTTTTTGAGTAATTATGATGTTACATGAGGCAAATGAAGTATTCGCCCCGAAAACAAGATTAACAAGGAAGATTAACATTACCAATTAGAAAAGATTTTTCAGTTATCATTTCACTGTAATAATATGGACGTCCAAGGTATCATTTTGTATTACTTATAGTGTTGTTTGTCACTAAAGTTCGAATGGCTGATTTAATAGGGATCTGAATATAGGCGACAAGTCAAAAGAAACAAAAAGAGACTATAAACTACAAATCGTCACATATGCAGATTGTTTTGGTTTTTTTTTTTTTTTTTCTGCACTGAAGCATTGACTGGTTATTATTTAACGCTGCACTTAAGAATTATTTGAGGATGGTGAGGCTTATTGGCACAAACTTGGGGGGAAAAATTAAAAAGCAGACGACGACTTATGAGCCGATAAACAAATGGAGCCGTCCACCTCGCACGCGAATGGCACCACCCTCGTGTCGATGGTCTCCACCGCCAGGCGCGCCGCGAGATGTCCGCATCGGGCTTTCATACTTTTTACAAACCTTTAGGCATAAGGATCACAAGCAATACCAACAACACGGTGTCCCGTAAATGGCAGTTACGCGTAAACAAGGTCCCTTGTGATAAGTGCCCTTTGGTATCTTTAAACTGAAAGATCACTTAAAGATGAAGTTGTTATGAATCAAAAGAGCGTGAAAAGCTTTGCTTTTTTCTTTTGTGTGTGTTAAGATTTTTTTCAACCAAAATAAACGCAGTAAAGTGTTTTGATTGTATGATGGCCTTTATAGACCTTGCTGAACAGGCTGAAAAAGAGTGACGTCACACGTTCCTTTTAGTTGCTACACAGCCTCTGGTTGGTATGTTTCTAAATTAAATACAGATTCAGGTGTAGTACAAAATGTCTGTAGAATGTAAAACATAAAGCTGCTCAGCGGCTAAAAGGAATGTGTCACGTTCAATACGGTCCACAATGTCCACCATACAATCAAAACATTTGATTGCGTTTAATTTGATGGAGATAAAATCTACAAAAATTTTCAGATACAGTTTTTTATGCTCTTTTCACTAATAACCACATCATTTTGAGTGGTTTTTCACCTTAGAGCCTTTCTAAGTAGTAGCTACGTGCACATAGCGCATAGCTACATGTCTGCGAAAGGTGTGCTAAAGTAGTACGTCGCCATGGTGATTGGAATGAGTGTCATACTTATCACAGAGGCGGTGGGTCCGGCGCTCGGCCCCTCGTGGTCATCAGGCAGGTACTCGTCAGGTAACATGGTTTTGTCGATAAACTTGTACAGTGACATCAGATGGCTATGGTTGAAAACCTACACAATGAAATGGAAATATGTAACAAAGTAACTGAAATTATATTAATCAAAATATATAGTGCGTGACATATTCTTCCAGATTCCAGTGTTATATGAATAATGGGATGGATGAGTTATCTGGATGATGGAATGATTGGATAGATGGTTGGTCGGGTTTAATGAATAACTGGAATGATGAATAACTGGATGGAAGAATGACAGGATAGGTGAAGGATTGGATGCACGCAAGACTTGATAGATGGAGAATTCAATGGACATTGCTTATAGAGTGGATGGGTGACTGGAGGGATGAGTGACTGGAGGGATGAGAGACTCGAAGGATGAGTGACTGAAAGGATGAGTGACTGGAAGGGACGAGTGACTGGAGGAACGGGTGACTGGATGAGATTGAATGTTTGGATAGTTGAATGATTTAAAAGGATGAGAGGCTAGATGGGTGAAGGATTGGATGGATATGCGACTTGATATATGCAGAATTAGATGGACGCATGTCTGGATGGATAAAAGATTGGGTGGATGAGTGACTGGATGGATAAATCATTGAACGGAATAAAAATAAGATATTTTGAGTGACTGAATGGAGTATTGACTAGATGGATGAGTGACTAGATGGATGAGTGACTGGATAGACAAGTGGACTGTTTCTTGTTTGTAGGAATCGATTGATTTAAGTCACGATTTAAAAGTTCAGTGTAAAATGTAGCTTACGGTTCAGAAAGTTGAAATTGCGACAGCTTTGTCTTAACACTTGTAACTCGTCAGGTAAACACGTAAGGATTTCAAATGTTAACTGCAGTCAAATCCACCTTCGTGAAGTCGCATAGTGTAAGTGTCGATACAGCGTTATTTCTGACAGGAGTGCAGCCAGTCTCCAGGATATACAGCACATACTCGTTTCTGAATCTTTTCCGGCAAAAACGGCCTGGCCAGCGTGAAGGCAAGCTCTCCAAACTTGCCCATATTATAGTGGTGGATTTCTTTCACTCTGATAGGATATACTTTCTGAAATAAAAGTTTGGACAGAGATTGTTTTCAAAATATAGTGACATAGAAATATTCGATCAGACCATAACTTGACTGAAAACGTAATTTGGTGCACAGCGTTACAAGTTTTCGGCTAAAGCAAGATGAAGTAAATAATCACCTGTCAGAGTTCGACCACGGACACCTTACAGTTTAATTTTTAGATTTTTCTCCGAATCAAATGCAGCAAATGACCATGTTAGCAACATAAGGTCTTTTTTCAAACCAACTTTTTAACGATGTACGCAGGATAATGTCTGTTGACTATTTCTGATGTAGTCTACATTTTTCATAAAATCAGTGTACAGAATGTTAGAAAAGTCTGTGGTTTAACTCACTAACTCGAGTATTTCTACGCGGGTTTTACGAATACAGTCGCTTTAGTGGTAAAAGCATCAATATAATTGGAGAATCACGTAAAAACATGTCAAACTTTGTTAAAAGCCCAAAAACAAAGTAAACATGGCGTCATGAGACCTATCTTAATCTATATATGGTAAGATGTCCACCTAATCATTCTTTCGTTTAATTATGCGCTTCAGGGCAAAAAGTAAAACAAAGAAAAAAAACGTTTCTATCTATCATCTACCATCTATGATATGCATAATACTTAAATTTAACGTTTCCCTTTTTTCCTCCTAAAGCACGGCTTAACTGATACCTACCGACCAAATGGCGGCATTTTGTCGGATGTTTCCGGTCCCGTTGAAATTGTTATGACGCAGACTGAAATCTGTGAAGTCCGTCACCGACACGAATCCATTAACTTGAACGTTTTCGTCTCGTAATAAATAGTCCGCCACGGCAAACGCAGCTTTGAAGGTATCATCGGCTGTGTAGTTTTTACCGGAAGTGTTGATCCTACCTGGAATGGAACGTAGACGAAGGAGAAATCATCAGACCCGTCAGGTTAGATAACTTAAACAGTCAGAATATGAATCTCGCAATAGTAGCATAAGTACTTAAATACAACACATGCTTGATCTTACACATCATGTAATAATTGTTTACTGGAAAGAAATTTAACAAATATGTACATGGTAACCACAAACAAGTGTTTTCACCTGATCGTACAATCGAGCCGTGCCACGTACTCTCCTTGTCTCTTCCGGACAGAACCAGAAGGGCTCTGTAAACCAGTGTACAACAAAACACGTTACAAACATACAAACAGTTCCCCCTATCTGGCCGTTCAATCAAAACCGTGAGGCCCTCTTTTTCTCTTCCGGACAGAACACGAAAGCTTTTGTAAGGCATCAGGCAACAAAACGCATTATGAACGAAGACGCCCCCCCCTCCCTTACCTGACCTTGCAAACAAAACCATGCCGGACTTCTTGTCTCTTTCAGAAAGAACCAGAAAGGTTCTGTAATGCATCACAGAATATTTTAAGAACAGAGGTACAGTCCGCCTTACCTAGCTGTCCAAACGAACCGCGCGTCCTTTTAGTCCCTTGCGGAAAGAACCAAAAGGATTCTGTAATGCATCAGAAAATTGAACACCTTACAGACAGAGACACAGTTCGCCTCACCTGGTCGTCCAAACAGAACCTTGTTCTATACAACCATAGGAGAACCTTGCAGAGACGCATCCCCCTTACCTGGACGTTCTAACAGAACCATGCGTCCATCAGGAGGGTTCTGTAAGCCACATGCAGGACACAAGAACATCTTACGAACAGAGGCGCACTCTCCCTTACCTGGCCGTCCAAAGAGAACCGTGCGTCCCTCCTCGTCCCTTCCGGGAAGAACCAAAAGTGCTCTGCAATGGGACAGTAAAATGAGAGCAGCGATGACAGTGTGACAGTTGGTAAATGGTAAGTCAGTCAGACCACCAGTCAGTTTATCTCAGATAGGATTTTATTCTAGCTGTTCAAGTAATTTCTAAAAAGTATTAACTTAGGCGTCCCCGAGCTCGTTTGCTTAAGCAGAATTACGTATTTGCAACAAAGTGAATGTATGTTTGGCTTCGTTTGTGAAGTCATACAGGTGAACTCCTAGCCACATCTACATATGCGGCTGCCCTACATATGTATAAGTTATATGTCGAAACTGGGACCAGCCTGCTACAAGAAGACGTTGTTGGGATGAGGCCAAAAACTGTTGAAAAGCATGACTAAACCTCAAACAAAGCTTCTGGTATACATAACATATATAGTAAAAACATCTAATTAAAAGAAAAGACTGCACGATGTGTCAGGGCAGACCATTGCGGTATCAAGGGTTTTGTTGTCCTCGAGATTTTACGAACGCATATTTACTACTGCGTGAGGAGTTCATCAAAGCAAAACAAGAGCCAATCAGATTAGCTGTTATGGAACTATGGCAGAGGGACTACAGTGCGGGGTACCAAGTAAAATTACAGAACTGAATACAGCCAGGGTGTTTATTTCCTTTATTTTGTTATTTTTATGCTTTCTTTGGTTTTATTTGTGAATATGGGCAATTCCCAAATTGGGCTTAAGGTTCTTACCCTGACTACAGTGATAATTTGACGCAAACAGTGCTTGAGTTGAACTGCAACGAGCATGCCTACATGTTCCGGCGTAATAGTGTAACGGCTGCGCTTTGTTGCTAGTAACATGTTTGTGTACAATTTTTGATTTTTATGACTTGAAATGTAGCTTAAATTAAAATTAGATATCGGCTATGAAGATATTAACACGGTTATTATACATATCTTCTAAAAATACAAGCTCAGTAGGAAGTTTAGGGGAAGTTGACCATATGTGGCTGCCCAATGTGGCTTATATCCTATACTTTGTAGCCGCCTCACTTCCTCAAGGTTCCCCCAGGCTCTATTAAAAATAGGGCGACTGTAACGGAGAACCGTACTTTTCTCCATTTGATCATGTAATGGTGCCCTACATTAAACAGTGCGATATTAGAGACATCTTCTAACGTATTTTCATAAGGTAAGCAGCGACAAGCCGTTCTACGGGAAGAAAACGTTGTTGTTGTTGAGGATGTTGTAATTCATTCCCTTGACCGTGGGGTGTAGTTTTGTAGCACGCATGCGTCGTACTTTATGCGAGCATATCGGTTGTTCGTTTTCTTTTCCGTATACAGTCTCACCCTTTAAAAACTAAATGTGGCAGATGAAGAAATACATTTTATGTTTATTTTCCTACCCTTCCCCGATAACACTCTGAACGAGGCCTCCAGCGGGGTCAACGTCTCTGAACCAAGTAGGACGCTCCATTCTCGCTGTCCAGTAGTCTACAAGTGCTTTCCGTGCCAGCAATTGGCTGAATTTACGCATGCGTAGAAATGACATCAAGAAGTTGGGATCTATTAACAAAACGCGAACATTTGTCTTTTGCAAAGAATTTCTTCACAAGTAAAACCACATCATTAGCTTTAAATCCCATAATGACATTATCGTACTGCTGCACGACTGACAAAGGCAGTTTCCAGTTTTCCAAAGCATCATTGTTATTGAGGCATGTTATTTGATAATATTACACATTAGAGACATTTAAGCTCGAAGTTAATCATTTTGAAAACTGATCAGACTGATCATTTTTTATTTTTTGTATGTATAAATGTGAAGTCAGACATAAAACCCTGCCCCTGTCTCTTCAAAACCCACCACTTTCACATAGAAAATTTCTTAAAACACACTGTAAATGTGGGGCAAACATTCGTTAACTAAAATGATAATTAGAGCACGATTCTAAGAAATAAAATGCCAGAAGATGTGTTATACCGCACCAGTCGGAGTACGAAGCCAGGCCTCTTGTTTATCTATCCAATCGCGAAATGCCTGCAGCGCCGCCAGCCGGTCAACGGGATCTTCATGTACTTCCTCCATGGCCTTGGACATTGTGAAATCATCCATATTACTGAAGTACTCACAGTTTCCGGGAGACTCAAGGGTCATAGTGAGTTAAGGGTGTACAGGTCTCGCGTTGACGAGAATGGTAGAGGAATTTCCGTGAATTCAGCCGTGAGCCTGTCTGACCCCTGTGAGGAAGTAGACAACAAAATATACATATACATCGATAAAGTACCCCAAATAAAGTTTTAGAGGATGCCTATATTATTTTGTGATGTTACCTAACCGACATATTGCAGTTCAAAGCAAATATAACCGAGCATCTTGAAAAAATCAAATCAAATTTAACCAATGAGGCTCGATTCATTTCAAAAACCAAAAGCTGCAGCTGTTTCCGATGACGTCACACACTGTTTTCCCATTTATCGTTTTGTTCGTGATTTGATCGTGATCTTGCTGTATGTAACAGATACAAGGGAGACAATGCGAAAAGAGAAAATGAGACGTTTGACCCTGCATAAGTATGTAAATATGTATTTTCTTCCCTGCCTATATTGTATGTCCTTAGTGTATAACACATTAAATAACACTGCCATTGATTATCTGGGTCCATTTATGCAAACTTTATAATTCCATTAATTCGTATCTGTGTTTTTCTGTAGTCTTTAGATGTCATTTTGGATGTTAGCGTGATTTGAAAAGTGTTGCAAAATGTAACTGGCAAAGCTTTTTCACAATGGGCATTTTAAAACGGATTATGTCGAGAACGCTATGAAGCAAACACACTTGTATGATAATGTATGTACATTAAAAAAAAAACTACACAAGAAAAAAAACGCATACATTGTAAAGATCCAGTCCTTCCATAAAACCCACCGTCGTCCAGTAAGTAAAAAATACTGCATTAAATACAAGATAAATAAATAAATAAGAAAATAAAAACTTCTAATATAGTTGACAGTGTATTATTATATTTATAATATCAAAAGAGCTCAACAGAAGCATGGTGAAGCATGTTAGTCAACTTCACAAGAAGTAGGCCATCCAAGGTGTGCGCCTGCAGGCAGACCGGGGCATATGTGTATAACATGTACACCATCCAAGGTGTGCGCCTGCAGGCAGACCGGGGCATATGTGTATAATATGTAAACGTCCCACACACCTAGTCGTGTGACATTTTCGAGAGTCTAACTTGTGATTATGTCACACCCATTAATTCTTCGAAATTGTCTTACCTGTATGCGTAAGTCGTCAAGCCGCTGTTCTACCTCTGGCAAAGGTTTAGATATCCGGCTTGTAGGTACGTAAGTATTTCATGGCCCTTCTACACAGAGCACGCCTATTGAGTACATGTGACACACTTTAATTCTGTACGCCGTTCTCGAAACGCTCTATTAACGCCCACATAGCTCGACATCATATGAAAAGCACTCAACCATCACTCCGTTTGGGGTTTGTTTATTTCATTGCATGGCGTGTTACGTCTTAAACTCAAGAATATTTAACTTAGATGATGGCGACCATGGTCGTTTTAGCGTTACGTGCACATACATGTAACTACATTGGCAGATTTGGCCTGCTTGACACGAAGCCCTTTTAGCGTTACGTTCATAAATTATCATGACAACCATCAATATAGCTATAACGTTGATATGTCGATTACGTGCTTGTAACATTAAAAGTGCATGCCTCATGCAAGTGGATCAGGTACTAACTGTAAACATTGTTATTTTAAAAATAGAAATGTGTCCTCATCGCTACAAATCTCAAGACCTTGTCTCGTTAGCGTGGAAAGGCGCGACATGTCGATAGCAGTTACACGAACTTAACTTTATTAAGGGGGCTTCTTGTCAGTGGACACTGGTCTATGGAGGAGGGGAGCCATACTCAGCCCGACAAAAAAGCTATCGAGTTGCCAGAGAGGTGGGAGACCTGTGTATGTAAGGCTGCAGACGAGATAGCGCGAGCCGGGTTATGTATATTTCATTGATATTTATATCGCCATGCTGAAGAACAGGGAGCCTTTCCCATCTAATGTATTTTGGGCCTAATCTGAGTATCTTTTGCTCAGTCTCCACTTTGCGATGACGTTTTGTGAGCAAACTAGTAAAGTATTGTAAGAGAACAATGCTTAATTCCACGTGCATCCGTGTAGTCATTACGAAGGAAAGGGGGCCTCATTTGTCACTTATATGATGTCGCTCAGACATACGGATGAAGGAAACCGGAGTAAAACGCCTATCTAACCAAACACTCATAACTTAAAGCAAAAACACAGCAGAAACATAGCTGGATTACAACTCTCGATCTCATTAGCTAAGGCCCAGGTACATCATTCAACAATCACTTTCGGTATAAACTGGTTACCTGGAACCAGTCCTGATCGGAAATGGTTTTATGCCACGTTGTCGAAGAGCTTGATGTATACTTTGGTTTACTACCCAAGCTTATTTGTTCCTTCGTAGCGAATATATTATTTTTTGAAAAGTAATACCTGCTTGCATAACAGAACTGTTTAACATATACATATATGTCAATGTATAGTTAAGTCAATGTAAGTCATTAACCAGACAGTCCCTCATTAAAATTTAAATTATGATGGTAAACCTTTCCAGTTAGATGCCGAGTTTTCAATTATTGATAATAAGGATATATTTAAACAAAGGGTAATTCCAAATGGCTATATCTGAACAAATGTTCAGAAAATCGTTTGCCTTCTTTGTGTTTAACAGCTTGAGAAGTTGAACAGTTTTTAACTGAGCGGTTTCAAGCTACGAACTCTTTTAACATACGCTGTTTTGCAGTTGCACTAAAACAGTGAAGAGAAAGCAAGAATTTCAGCCGAGATATCAAATTCCACAATCATTTGTAAATGGTTTTCCCAACAATATGAAGTTACAATGTATAATTGCCAAATGGATAAAAACAACGCCTGTACTTGTAAAGACAGCGAATTTTCTTGGCGGATGAAGAAATCAGTGTCCAAACCATGTACCATTCTAGCGCATATCATGTCGTTAATGAAGTTTGTCTTTCAGTTGCTCTTTGATTGCAACTGTTAATATATCCAACGTGGCGATCAACACGATGAACATACGGCCCCTGGCCCCAGGTTAAGCGGAAGTAGTCATCATCCCCCTCAGTCTGAGGGGTTTGAGTCTCAGCTTGAGTTTGAGTTTTTTAGTACACTGCAAAAAAAAAGAATGTAATTTTACAGCCCAAAGTGATGTACACACAACAGTGAATTCAAGTGTTAAAATAATGCTGCAATTTTGGGTGTTGGTTTAGGCTCTATTCCCGTAGGATTATAAGATATGGTGCAAATGTTTATCACACCTGTAAATTTATAAATGTATTGCCCGAAAGTCCAATAAGCAGTATAATTCTTCTCGTAAAAGAGGTGTAATTAAACAGGTGAATATGCCGTAAATACACTGTTAACTTTGTCTCTACAGCAACGTGTTACTATACAGCAAAAATTACTGGTTATAAAACTGCGAGCACTTTTTCTGTAAAATTACACCCTTTGTGTTTGCATTACAGCAAGATGCAGCTTATGAGAGGACGGGGTTGTCGTTACTGCCGCTGGAAATGGCGTTCGTCTTGTACTTGATCGTTGGGTTCATTTCTCAAATGCGCAGGTATCGTAACCTGTTGCGGCAAATACATCTGCGCCATATACTCGACGTAAATTCAGTCATTAAGTATATCGTCCTGGATTAGATTACGAGCACAGAGATGATATACACCAACTAGTAAATGGTGCATGAACTATAGAAAATGGTGCCAGTTCGCGTGATGATAACCACGTGATGGTAAATCACAAGAAGTATAAAAACGTTTTACAATACCAATGTATTGAAATGTGCTTTTTATAAGGGAGACAACTAGTTTGTATCATGAATGGGGTGCTCTCCCTTGTCCTGCAATGTATGTACGTTAACCCCTGTGTATGCAGTAACCTCGTCCCATAATGTAAGTCATGCTATGAGGCATGTAACGTGGTAATTTTACGCATGCTTCACTATTACTCCTCGGGTAGATTTAGTAACGCACACATTCTGGTACCCCATGCGGGTTTTCACTGATCATTTACCTTATATCACCCCATGTGTGTACATCCACATCCACGTGCTACTGATTTGGTTCCTTATATATACCACAGTTTCAATCCCGCCCACCTCACTCATTGCAAATGACTGTGAATGTAATTTGTATCCTTGTTTTTCTCTTTGCCTTATTGCACCACCTCCATAATTCTACAGTTTATTCAAGAAATTTGCAATTTAACGTTTGGAGCATGACGTTGGCATGATCTACTTTGTACAAGTGTGTTGTGTTGTATTGTGTATCTGTATATTTCTAATCATGCCCCAATTTTCGTTATGAACAAAATGTTCGTCATTTATAATAAATGACCTAAACCTCACTTTTTCTGAGTTAGTGTCACTTTTTCGTTAACATTATGCAAACATAGCTCGTCTCTGACCACTCATCGTTGTCTACCCGGGCATAATTAACAAGCTTGTCGACATAATATGTTTGTTTCTTTGACTTGCTTGTATAAACTTTTTTTTGTACCCAATTCTGTCCTCAATGTACTTGAGCAGATCGGTTGAAAAGATTTGTTTGTTATGAAATATATATTTGTAGAACCTGTGTCCTGTTACTCATCCGTTGTAGAAATCTGGTGAATGAAGAATTTTTATACAGTTACTAAACAAAGCACTGTCGATGAAAAGCTTTCTTTCCTTATGAAATGTATGCCAGTAACCGTTTTGCTATCACTAAGCCCTTAAGAGATTTTATGACTATGGTATTTGTGTACGCCACTATCAATAAGTCCTTTTGCAAATCTTATAGATATGGGGTTTTTGTACGCTACTGTAAGCAAGCCCTGTAGGAGAGTAGGGTTTGTGATGCCTTATTTACTTACACCGAGCACAAGCCCGTGTCCACCGCATTACGATATGCCCGCCTGGGCTAACAGGATACCCCCAGACCTGCAAGCCGTGAGAACGGTTCACTTCACAACGCTGCACCATACAGAGCGGCTTGTTATTATGTCCCTTTATGTCACATACATGTTCTACATTCTTGTCCATGATTTATAGCACTTTGCATTCAAAGCGCTACAATTAAAGACACTTGAGAAACGTGGCTTACAGAAATTGTCGTCTTTATGGAGGATATTCAGGTTACCGAAGCACGAAAGCTATCAAGAACGCTGTGTCAAACTCCGCACAGCGTCTGCTCAGCGCCCATACACTCGCTTTACATCTCTGCTCTCATTAAACACGACCCGGGGTAGGTGCTCGGGGTAGATCCAAGGTTCTATCCAGAATGGATTCATACCTAACACTTTAAAATCGGTACCCTTGACGCTCAACTTAAGAGAAATGGATCAATTGCTCGTCGACCCGGTGACAGAATAAAATGACAGCAAGGTGGAGCCTCAACACTGATCTTGAGGTCCGAAGTGGCGACTCGACCCCAAGATTTCTATTTATTACTAATTTTAGGCCTCTTGCAAAAAATACTGTGAGACAATATAGGTTGTAAAAATTAGGACGCTGAAACTTTTTACGCCAAACTGACGTTTCACGACTCTTTTTAACACAGAACTTTAGGCAGGTTGAGTGTGCTGATTTTAAATGACATCATTTCCTGCCTCAGTACCTGACTGAAGCATCTACCAATACATGGTTCTATGGTTTACCGCGCTATAGTTCAGCTCAATGACCCAGGAAGCTTTCATGCGGGCGCTGTGAACTATGGCTGCCTTCCTCTCCGGTCTCTCCAATCTGCCAGCGGATGATCGTGAGTTTCCCCCGGAGTCTGTTCGGTATCCTTCCACTATAATGCTGACCGAAGTCACATAGGTAAAATATTCTTGGGTACTGCGTAAAACAGCCATCAAGTGAATAAATCCATGATCCTCCAGTCGTGGTAGAGATTTTAAGCGAAATTAAAGAATACAGTGTTCGCGGTGAGGAGTTTGATTATGTATTTTTAACTTAAACAGGTGTATGGAAACTATTTGTTTCTAAAGCGCGGGATAAACTGCTTCAGGCTTTTATGAATAGAGTGTCAGTGATACTTGGAGAAATTCAAGTACTGAAAGAGGGTATAAATTTGGAATGCCGGTGAATTCTGAACTTGGTTGCCACTTGACACGAGCACCTACGGTTTTGAGGAATTTATATTGACCTAGAGGTTATGACTTTAGTCGGCTCAGTCTTCTTTGTATTTAAGTCATGGAGATAGACTAATTTGTGATCAGCTTAAGAAACACACCCTTTTTAACATTTATATGTGTTTACATGCTTTGTGGCTGAATGAGAAAGCCTGCTTTTGCAGCATCAATTAAGCATCAGTAATTCTATTCTCTGCGCCCTCTGGCGGTCTTGAGTTGCCTACTTTATATGCATGGAGTCAGAACACTTCAGAAGAATGACATTTAGAATATGCTCACTAAGATATTACAAAGCGACGCAAGAGCATTCTGGCCTGTGACATAAATGAGCGGTTAGAGAATTCAACGTCGAGCGGTTTTCTTCTTAGTTTCATTTTAAACGTGACATGAATGAAGTAGTCGCATGCGCCTTTTATATAACGATGAAGCTGTAATCTGAGCTCTCGGTTTCGAACTCATATGACAGTCTGGGCAAATATTTCTGGTGTCGTAAATTCAGACTTCATTTTTCTGAAAACCCAAATTGGCCGCGCTACAATTTAAGGAAGGTAACCACTTGTCTAAAAACAGCAATTTATTGTTAATTGAAGTAATTCTGTTATACCGAGAATCATCATATGGTTATCTACCTGCGATGTCAATGGTTTACCTGTGGAGATAAGTCAAAATGGAACAAACTCTCTTCGTGATTGCTTTTTATGTCAATTCGCATTCAGACTGATTCACTCAGTAAATTTACAAATATCCAGTATAACAATCTTATAGTTATTTATTTATCTTCTTGTGTTTTACATGGAGTATATAGGGTAAGAATATATGATTGTGGAAGTTTAATGAATGAGGCACTCTTTTCAAGAAATAAGTAATTTGGTGCAAAGCTACGAGTTCTTCCCAGCCTTGTTGATGACTTGTTAACAAACTGGTAACTTATATTGCTCTTGTATTATCCGGGAAACCTCCGCAGGTGTCTAGCATCCCTGACGTCAGATTACATCCCTATCAATGAGAACTTCAATCAAACACGCACCCTGATTAATTAGTCATGGGCTAGTGCTCTGTAATGAGTCAGTCTGGAGAGCTTGATCATCGATGTAGCCCAATGTGCATGTATGTCTATAAATGACAATGGGCGGGGGTCGTGGGCGAGTGGTTGAACTAGGAGCTAGAAAATGCGAATACCAGGAATGGACAAGGAATTTGTGTATCCCCAGGCTCTCAATGTTCGTGGAGATATTAAGCGGTCGATGACGCTGGTGGGATGGCTTGCGTAGTGTAACATTCGTTGACGCTCACTGTATTTATTTATTTATGTATTTACTTCATTGGTGTTTTACGCCGTACTCAAGAATATTTCACTTAAACGACGGCGGCCAGGATTGTGGTGGAAGGAAAACTCAGGATGTCAGGATCTATAGATTCAATACAAAATGAATGAATATATGACAAAGTGACAAAACTATCTCTGTTTTATTTCACTGTGCAATCGTATAATGCACATTTCTTTTATCAGGCCCTGAAAAATATTAACACATACAAACGTATATGGCGCCCATAAAATAATGACTGCTCCCCGGCCGTGATCGGCGACGCGTAAATACAAAATGACAACTAAGTATGCGTTCAGCACAGGAGGTCACTAACAGGAGGTTTCAGACTATTTTTCTCAACTCAACTGATATCCAGCTCTCTGAGCACTGGCCTGTAAAGAATAATACCCACAACCCTAGCCTCGCATGTTTATGTGGACTACGCCTTACTCCACACAGGTAAGCGTTTAACCTATATGTCTACCCAACACGTCGCTAAGCCACAGAAGACATTTAACGCTATCAGATACATATGTGTATTTCTGTTTAATACATACTGATTAGCACCTGCAATTGAAGCCAAGGTCTAACCCGTACTATATGGTGTGTATCCTTTAGGGGCCCATCCTTTATAGGCCTATATTACTAATTATCATATCGATTCGACCCGAGATCCGGGACATGCTAGTTTTGAATAAGGTCAGTGTGTTACATACGCCGTTCATATTTGTGGTATGTTTACAGCGATGTTACAGCTAGGTCACTACGTTATAATCCTACACGACATACCCAGGGAAATTTACGTTTACATATATACTTGAAGAGGAGTAATGTTATGGTATATGCACATATAGGCGCGCATGTTGTTGCCGCGATGATACCGGCTGGGTAACAAGCGGCAGTGCTTGGCGTGGGTAAAAACTTCAAATTTACGTTGGTTGAAGCACATCATAGCGCCAGTAATCAGGATATATGTGTGCAGGTGAGTGAACGACGGCAATACACTGGCTGGCTGTGAATGATAACTGTTCAGCTTAGCCATCTGCATGTACAAATACTGGCACGCGAGGAGTATTTGTAATTGGTTGTATGTATATGGCCATTCCTTTCATATAGTAGACAGAGTATATATTGAATTGTGTGGTGCAGTTATGTGCCAAAAGACCTGCATGTTTGGTAAAGGCCGTTGACGTGTTTTGGTCAACGCTTTTCAAGGATCTGTTATCAAACACAATGGGCTCCTTGCCTTGTGCCGAATACACATTTCATGCAGGTAGAGGATTCGAGCTGAGGGAATGGTTCCATTGGCTATTTCTGTTGGCAATTTTCTCGCGTACCTCGCATTAAATGCAACAGCCTGTATATAACGTCAAATGACCAGTCAAATTAACGACGAGTCAATTTTGTAGGGGGAATAAACGAGCGAAATGATGACTTGATTTTAACACGGAGACCCTCCTCAGGTACACACAATGAATCTCTTTTGCTAGTTGAAAAAAAAAAATTCTTCCAAATGGTCGGTAGTGGTCAACCTGCACACATCCCTATACATACATTGTAAGTCCGTGAGTTGCCGACAGTCGTCGGTACTGTGGTATTGCATCAGCCTCGATATAAGAATAGAAGATGCGTGAATATATGTATATATATATATATATAAATTTAAGGCAGTCGCATGTCACTTTTTGGATGTCGTGGAAAATTTTAGACGGGGCTTGAAAATGTATGTGGGTGACCTGGGCTTTTATAGGAAATAGCCGAAATATATAAATCGGATATGTTGATATTTATCTACATAAACAGACGCTTGTGGCCGTATTGCCTTTTTGTATATTTTTAAAATGGACTGCAGACTACAACACTATTAATCTGGCCTTTGTTGATTTCTCGGTTGATTTTTTCGCGCAGTCCATCCATCTGGCCTGGCAAAATGCGCTGTTGTTTTTTCAATTGCCGTTGTAAACTGTTAATGTCACTGAGTACAGACAAGTGTACGCACGTCAGGTTAGAGCGAATCCACCATGCAGGTGAACCGAAAGTCCTGGGAATCCCCGCTTTGACCTGCGTACATGCGGTATGCCAAGACTGCGGTGTACACATGCAAACAAGATTTATAATATTATATAGGTTAGTCTCGTGGATCTGAAGCCTTTTCAGGCGTATCATAATTATAAAATGGTTAGCATGCTTTCTTGTATGCAGTAGCGGTCAGTTTTATGGGTAGAGGGAAGCAGTGTGTCCGGGATAAATGCACAGACCTTTGACAAAATAGTGAGAGACCTTCGCCGTACTTGTGACGTAGGGATATAGGCTTGTCTGTGAAGACAAAGTGGCAATATGTCCCACGACCGGTTATGGTCTCAATACATGGACCCACGAACAGTGCTAGTGAAAGGAATCTATATAGTCCCTGTCCATAGCTGGGATTGAACCCCCACATAGTGTACCTGTATAAACAATTTGTAGTCGCCTGCCTTACCACTGCGGCAGGTCCGCTCCTCGCAGATCACGTATATGTGTAGGACATTTAGACTATAATAGCACTACGTAGATTGTCATGTTTCAACAATCGCTGTTTTGTGTGAACAAATTTTTAAATGTGACATTATGTTTACTTCTACAACCCACCAAGCCGTCCGTTCGAAAACACACATATTGGAATCTTTTTTAATGTTTTTTTCTCTTATGAATTGATCAGAACAAAGCGCCAGTTTATACGGACGACGGTGTGATTTCAAATATTGTCGTTTTTCAGAAGAGAAACTGTCCTAAATATATCACAAACCTTTTTTCTTTGCGTCAGAAGAAGTTGTACACAGAACAATGAACCTGATTATTGTGTGCGAGCTTGTCGCGCGCCTGTTGTATTATAGCACGTGCCGTGATTGTTCTGATCAGTGATATCAACTTGTTGTTTATTTATAAATCTGTCTACCTTGCAAGTTTAAAGGTTATTAAAGTGCAAAGTTTAGAGAATAAATGGCTTTGAATAAATGGACAACCTGAGATAGAGCATGTATTAATAGGGTATATAAAGGCCGAGTAGTCTTTTCCGGATATACTTTTCACATAAGGTGAAGCAATGTCAGTCATTTTGTTCCAAGCTTAAATTACCCCAGCTCAACGAACATTCTATGTGATTGTTTGGCGAAGGTCCCTGATGTGATTACGGTTTAATATATATGATATAATATCAGATGTTTAGGTTAATTTGGTTCTCATTCACGGCGACAGTGTGTAATGAGCTGTCTGCATCAAAGTTGCAGGTGGTAGTTCTTTGAAAAATAAATGAAAGTGTAGGCTTATACATTCCCTGACACAAAAAATTATAAATACATGTACAATAAATGGATTAAGCCCAATTGCCGCAAGGATTGAAAGTAATAGGCCAACGGAACGCCGTGAAACATTCTCAGTACATTAGAGAGGTATATATAGGCTGGTTGGGGGAGACCCGAACTGTTGACTCAGACACAGTAGGCCTATTCGTCATACAAGGATGTATTGAAAATAATGAAAGAACTATGTAGCCCGAATTGAAATTAAATTCGGTTTAATTATCCAACATATGAACGCTGCCAAGCTAGGCATTCTGTTTGGATTATTGTGCTACTTCTGCTCACTAGCTACAACGCGAATGCAAATTTAAGAGTACTATGACGTCTCTTGTTTTAACACCCTATTTTGCCCATGAAACATCACATTCAGTCAGATTATTTTATGAAAATATTTTATTGCAAATATTTGTTTTCTTTTTATGTACAAGTTTTGTGTATGCTAATGAGCTGTGTCGATGTAGAGGGGGGGGAGGCTTCAGACAGTACATTCTGTTATGCAATCTTGCTACTTGCTTTCATTTAGCACGCAGGGCCTTCGTGGACGAGGGAGTTAGGAATAATCTAGGTGTCTGTCACTAATGCGGTCACTGTGAGGTCTGTGATTGGTGTTTTACGCCGTATTCAAGAATATTTCACTTTTATAGACAGCGGCCAGCAATGTGGTTGGTGGAAATCAGGCAGAGCCCGATGGAAACCCATGACCATCGGTAGATTGCTGGCAGACCTTCTCACGTACGGCCGGAGAGGAAGCCGGCATACGCTGAACATGCAGTGAAGTGGTATATAAACATATGACGACTGTCGTAATGAAACATTTATGCTATGCATTGATACACCGTCATGATATCTGAATTTATATTTAAAATACAATATTTATTGGAATATGGCCGTTGGGTATTCCAGTTGCTATGGTAACTTAACTTTAAACTATGCGAGCTAACAATAACTGAAATGAACGAGCTTTAACATCTGTATATGATAAAGAATGAAAACTACTTGAATACAGGGCTTACTCTGATACAGACCCGGGGGCTAAGGTATGTTTAATGAAGATGACAGACGCAGATTTTTTGCTGCATATACCCTTTCGGTGAACATTTGTCTCATAACAGCCCTACAATTAAAATGACTAATGACACTTTTTTTCTGACCCAAAAAATCTTAATTTTATTTCTTTGCGATGATGAGCAAAAGGTAAAGACCTATACGATAAACAAACAAACTACATATCCAGCGTGTAAAGTGACATCTTTAACATGTCATCAAGGTAGAGGCCAAATTAGCAGTCTTATAAACCAGCAACAAACATCCCCCGAAACGTCCCAGAGGCAATAAACTGCTATTTTTGATAAGTTCTTTGTTTGAAAGATAATAAATGAAATATACATATGTTCATTGCCCGCGGGATAAGGCAACAGTATAGGAAAGGCATCTGTGTAGGCAAATAAGGTTTACTGTATGTCCGACAGCCGTGTTGCGAAAGTATTCTACACTGATTAAACGCCTTTTTGTAACAGGTATGCTTACATACTTTGGGATATCGTAAGGGAACGCTTTAAAATGATCTAGAGAGGAATTGAGGTACAGATGGTGAACTGTCTATATAGGGTTCTCTGTTGCTCCTTGTAACTTGATGGTTTGGTTTATGTAGACAGTAGAAATAGGTTACTGATGCGTATGTAATGGAAAGATATTAGCTTACCCGCCATTGCCAAATAAGCTTAAAAGCTGCCGCATAAACTACGTACAGGTATAGCTATCAGCGATACCATAAATCAGCTAGGGAATAGTTAACATCCACTTGGTGCACAGGACGAAAACATCTCAGGAATGTGTGTATATTGTGGTATGAATAATGCTTACGTCACGAACGGCGTCCGCTTTAAATGGCGGGAGGGTTCCGTTAACAATATTCCAACTCTAGTAGGTTTCCAACGACACTGATGACCATCATTACTCGAGAAATTCCTCGCCGGAAGTCATTTTACACGTAATTTTCTCAGAACTGGGCGGGCTCAAAAATTGTCGCTATGTTTCATGACCATTTTTCATAACACTGACAACTCTTGGCCAGTCACTTCATGTTCTATATGTTACGTGATTATACCTGTTATGTGGAGTTTTAAAAAGAGTGCCGTTCTCATCTGGCTTAATTGGTATAGAGCTGAGGGGCTGAGCAAGTTGTGTTTTCAAATCTCACCGAAGGAATTGTTTCAACTAAACTGATAACCCTACGTCATCTCACCTCTACTGACTATTAAAGCAAGTAATCAGTTAACAGGACCTCAATATAGATCAGTGGACAACACGACTCAACTGGTGAAGAGGCCGTCTTCAAGCTTGACCGACTTCACACCTCAGAACTCCTCAAGGTCACCGACTTCGTTCACAACAAGGCCAGTAGATGACTGAAGTCAATAGAGGCTTCCAACAGGACTAAGGTACATAGCCAATCACGAGTCTCGTTGTTGCATTGTTCATTCCCATTTGCTATGGAATTTTATTCTCAGCGGAAACATTGCTCTCGAATGTGTTATATGGCTTGCCCAATGTGGCATCAAACATATCCTGATCAATTGTGCAGACTTTGCTCAGGTTTGGCAAAGAATCTACACAGTCGACTCTAATTATTTGACAGCATCGATCATACATTATCTAAAGGTTGTTGGCCTGTATCATAAAATATAGATTTTATCGGCAATTTCCTAGTTTTGATAAATAGTGATGTAGTCATCCGTGTTTCATGCAAGTTAGTGTTTTCAGCGGTTACCAATCACGATCATCATAATAGATGTATCTGAATATAATCATTGTTCCTCAGTCAAACAGCATGGCATTTGGAGACGACTGTTCCAGGTAGTGCATAAAAGCAGACCTCATTAACGACATAGCAGTCTGAACCACCGTGTTATCCTGCATTGTATACCATTTGCTAACATCGAAACAAAAACATGAATAAGGTTTTCGAATTTTGAATAATGTTCGCGTTATTTTAGGTTTTGAGAATGTCCATCACGGTATTTTTATTTGATTTTGGATTTTCTCATCATCGCATCGAAAACCATGCTGTTTTTGCCACTCTATAGCTGTCGTTTTGTCGAAGTAGCGTTCATTACATAATCATTCATTCACTGTTGATCTAGACTCACCGTTACACTCAAGGCCGCACGTTCAGGAAACTAGTTAAGTCACGAAACTGTTAGGTGAATTGCGCAACCGCAGAACCATCTCAATGAGGTCAGCAGAGGGCTGAAATCAACATATGCTTTCAGTGGGATTCAGATTTAGGCAAGCAATATTTTCGTTTAAATTGAACTTAAGACCAACTTTTGCCCCCCTCCCCCTCTCCAAAATGTAAAAAAATGAAAATAAAACAGATTGTGTCCCTGTTTAAAAACTGTTTCAGTAAACTACGCAGATGTGTACGGCGTGATAACCGAGAACATTCCTGAAAGAACAAAACTTTACTGAAATCGACTTCAGGTAATGACAAAAGTGTTAATACCTTTGTGGGTAGGCACTAAAACTTCCCAGTCACAGTGGTCACCACTCCCACCTTAACACATGAATTCTATTCATGACAAATTCTCCAAACGTGTTAGTTTCACCTCTGGTGAACACTTATTATGCAACCATTCACCACAGCAACCTGATCCACCGTATACCAGGCTTAAAACCAAGTTTCTCCACGGTTGACTGGCTATCTCGTGGATCTTACTCTGTTCATACCCGACCCCACGGCAATCTATCACCGACATAAACAATATACAGCGGGTGAGGCTCGATTCCTTCAATGCGCCACCAAAACAATGTTAGGATATCGACCTGTTCAGGTTTCGATATATTCATGAATGGTGGTAGGTTTCACTAAACATTATAAAAAGAGGGAGGGGGAGGGGGGAGAAGTGGGAGGGAGGCTTAGTTGGCTTCTTAGACCACGCGGGCTAAACAATGCATCCGATATGTTTACATTCCTCCACAGTAGATTTGACCGAGTTTTACACATGGCTGCACGTAAACACCTATCACCGCACGTGAGTGTTGTATAAAAGCTCAGCTGGATATGCGGGCCCACAGCACATCTTATGTATAGAAGTGGAAGTGGGTTTTACTAGAGTAGATAAGTAAGTAGATATAAAGGGCACATTTATATTCTGCTGATTTGCGATATTTGCACAAGTATTGAATCTTCGGACAGCTTGTCTAGTTTTTAACTCTTATAGTTCTAGCGGCTGGTTCTTCACAAATACATATATTAACCCCGACAGATCAAAGACGGCGAGGATTTGGGCACAACCCCAGCTGTAAAATGACACAAACAATATTTCTGTTTCTGTTTTATATTTCAGTGGGTGTGGTAATTTGGAACTGTTTCAGTAATTTATAGAAATTCAGCTTTCACATAATATGGATATAGTCTATTCTTTAAATTTGACACCCGTTTTTATTGAGGTAGGATAATTGTTGTTTATGCAATTTTTGCAATTGCTTTGTTGTATTGGCAATTTGGTTGTTTCAGTTTTTATACATGTAGGCCATTAGGGGATCCACGCAGGTACCTTCGGGACACCTTGAAATCCTTGGGATTATTACGGGTCCATCCACGTATTATTATTGTTTGTACATTTTGAGTTCCAAAATCTCAAAACCTGCTTAAAATAAAGAAATCAAGCTTAACCGTCAAGATATTACATTGGTTAGAAAACTGATGACACTTCTGATTATGGACTGCTCAGACACGTGGTTTGGAGACCATTTTGAATATCATAAGAAAAAATATTCACAAATCTTCCTGTCCAAAACCGCTGATTGGGCTGAAATTTAATATACTGTTACTACATATCCCTATCCCCAAAGAAGAAAAAAATGAATTCCGCACGTAAAATAGGGTCTGACAGACAAGTGAAAATTGTGCAAATATAGGTCAGTTCTAAGAAGTGTATAAATTGATCGAACAAACATATTTTGTAGACTTTTTAGGCTTCCTGGTTTTGAATATACAAGTAATTTGTGTTTAATATCATGTGTAGTTTTTACACAATGACGAAGACACTTGAATTGGATAGAATTTTTGCGTATGCCTATCAAGTAGGCTTGTGTGTAAGACTGCATGAAACTAATGACTGCATTTTACCGTTGGAACGTATGTCAACGTTGCTACAATGTATTCTGCCTCTTGTTACTTCCTGTGAGTAGTTAAATTTTATTTATTTGATTTTACGGTGTTATACGACGGCGGAGTAAAAGATCAGATCTGCACTGTCTCAATGCTGGTTTTTATTTATTTATTTCTTTGACTGGTGATTTATGCCGTGCTCAAGAATGTTTCGCTTATACGACGGCGGCCAGCATTATGGTTGGAGGAAAGCGGACAAAGCCTCGGGGGCAAACCCACGACCTTCCCACGTACGACCGGAGAGGAAGCCAACATGAGCTTGTTAGTTTCTAGTACTAGTCCCTGTGTATGTGATGCCTCGCAGTCTCGGATTCAAACCCAGCCTAATCCTTTATAGCTGTTTCACCTTTTTTGCTCTCTTCTATTACGATGAAGTCTACAACATTCTACCAGAAATGTTAAAATGGTAATAGCCTGGAAACCGACAACGCTGTTGAATGACACCTTTAGGTTTTTTTATTTATATATATATATATATATATACATATATATCGGAATTTTACTGAAGAATACTTCAATACAACGGCGGTCAACACTGTGGGTTGAGGAAACCGGTATAGCCCGGAGAAAACCCACCACCATCCGCAGGTTACTAGCGAACCCGCCCACGGACGGCTGGAGAGGAAGCTGCATGATAAACTTACAGCCGCCGCGTTGTTGAGAGGCTCCTGATTCATTGTGCGGCGGTAGCACGCTAACTCCCTCGGCCACGGATGCCTCCAGTAACTGTATCGAGACGTGAAATATTTACCGGTAGGCTAGGTGCTCTAGCTAGTGCTGTCTACGGGCGAGCCTTGTTTGCTTAAAATGAATTCATACGAAGATAGATCGAACCCAGAACTTGCCAGTTTGTCTCCTGGCTTTACTCACTGCCCGTGTTCTACCTGTGCATATATCAGAAAACCTTTACTTTCTCTTAGCATCATTCTGGCCATATTTTCCCGCTTTTCGCTATGCCTTTCTTAAACTTTACCGTCTTATTTTGTTTACAGAGCCGTAAAATCCAGCGAACTGAACTTTTGGAACAAATTTACCGCTAGTGATTAGGCGACCATGTCGGAGAATGGAGCGGGAGGGGGTTTATCTCGCGATCGCAAGGTAAGTTCGTGCATATTCTCTTTGTGTGTGTGTGTTATATATGTATTCCTTGATAGGGATAACGCGTTCGAAACTGTAGCCGAAATGTAACAATGTTAGTGGTTGAGAAAGACTTTACTTAAGAAAAACCTTCTTTTATACCAATATTCACTTTCACCCTGTCGCTTCCATTGCGCACTATCGAGATGTCTTCGCTCGGGGACAAGCAAAACACGTGGTTGTGTTGAAGAATTGTAACTCTTTGCAGTCACACACATTTCAGCCAGTTCCGTCGGTTTTATGTGCGTTTTTGTGATCTCTCAGACATTACATTGAGTCGAGGACAATTTCCAATAAAACAGGAAAATAATACATGTAGTATATGCTCATGCGCATTGATGCATCACTCAAAACAGCCAGTTGACTTATTTCTCGTCGTTATCAGATGAACGAGCTTCCATCAATCGTGACTCACTTCGCCTATCTTCGGGCTTACGTCGAGAATGGCCGAATCAAGATGTGTATTGAATGGCCATCTTCTCCCAAAAAGTGGGCTCGGTCTTGTTCTCAAATCTAAGTAAAATATTTTCATTACGAATGGGAGAAAATGGCCAAATCACGAAAGCACAATTAATTTTGAACTTATTGATTTTTTTCAATTTAACATTTTCTGACGTAATGTCATAATTATTCAAGATGACTGCCCCCATGGAGCCTTTGTTAGAAGATGCCTTCTAAAGGTGACAAACATAGACCCCTGAGATATCATGGTCGGACACGATTACTGTTCCTCCAACAGTATACGGGAAAAGGGTGACATTTTGACAGCTTTTACCGTGAGTCCCTTTGCCGTTTCATAACTTCTTAAATATACGCTCCGTTTGCCAGGAATATGACGTAGCAAAATGGCGACACAATACGTTAGCGGTCAAAGTCTCGACGTAGGAGCAGATTTGCTTCTAAGTTTAGATTGGAGTTTCCATTTGACTGACTTTTTAACTGTTGGAGCAGTAAGCCTACTTGATCACCTAATTTACTTAATGAAGCAGTGTCCGTCCATCGGACAATTATATGGACATTCGCCTAAATGGCATGATGTGCGCTCTACAATCTCTTTTTATATACTTTTTTTTTAACTGGGGAATATTCTGCAGAAATGAACAATAGTTAGTAACATTTAATTTATACTTAATCAGGTACTGGCGGTCAACGGAGGCTAGCACACAAATGCAGCGTAATGACCCAGGATCCTTTCACCATTGCGGTCGCTGTTAGTTCAAATCCAACCTGGGTTATGTCTTCCTCTGCGGCCGTACGAGGGAAGGTCCGTCAGCAACCTGTGGATTGTCGTGGGTTTCCCGCAGGCTGTACTCGGTTTCCTCGCACCATAATGCTGACCGCCGTCGAAAATGTTCTTGAGTATGGCGTAAAACACCAACCAAATAAATAAATAAATTAAACAGATACTAGAGTTCATCTATAAAACTTGGGCATCCGATGGAGGAAAGGATATACGGAAAAGTTGTAGCTGTTATTTAATCAGACAGATGTATGGAAACTGATAAGCATGAATGCAAATTCAGAAATGCACCCCAACAAAATTCATGCTTAAGCCTTGTGAAATGTCCATATATAGGCGTACGATAATGGTATCTTTTGACAATTGTGGAACGTCGGGAACTGCTAACGGTATTCCAAATTTATTCACACTTATTCCTGTTTTCTAGAAATATCAACAAGCACGGGATATTCCCCTTCGTCTTTATATACAGTACACTCTGTCAGATTTACACATTTACAGCGCAGAAGAGATACGTGGGTGCCGCTGTCCCAGAGGCCTGATTCGACAAACGCCAGTTAGCCGACCAGCAATTCTGTCTATCCCGTTGCAAAAAAGAAAACATCTGGTTATCAATAAAAACTTTTTGTCTTAGATTTTGAAGGTTAGCCTGTAATCCTTAGTTACGCCCCAAAGTGGCTATAATAGGAAGCAAATTTGACTATAAAAGTGTTACGTATCCCATTTTTTAATGGTTATTTCTTCATTGGAAAAAAAATATGGAATCCATCTGCTTCTTCCAGCACATGAAAGTCTTCTTGAAGCTCACAATCCACCAAAACCCATCCGTTGTTGCTGATTTTCCTTGACTGTCTATATGATTAGAGTTATTGCTACATGTTACTTTTTTCTTATACTTAAAGAAATTTAGTTTATTTCTATTTTGAATCTAATATCACAATTATCCTCATTGATTCAGCTAATCATACAACTGCAGTGTGATTGCTTGTCGTATTTGGTTATTACTGATTATGTTTAAAGTAATAACGGAAACCGGCCAGCCTCCAGACCTATTTACAGTTCCACATCAATAGCGGACTTAGAGTGGCGATTTTAATCATGTTATTCGATTGCAGAAGGCCATTGATATGCTCAGACTTGATCGCATTCTCTACAGAAACAAAATTGTGTTTGACATTTCAGGTTGACAAAGTCAAGGAAAATAAGTACATATGCACTCTCGATGAGGAGACTATAAAAACTGCTCAGAGAGATTTAAATGAGATTCCTTCGGAAAGAGAGAGCCAGTTGGAAGAGTTCCGAAGATGGTTACGGAGTCACAAGATCTGGCTGAAGACGCCTATGGGTAGGTTTTCATGTGAGATGGCCATGGGTAGGCGTGGTATTGGACGTCGGTGGTTGGGTTTGGTGTGTGACGCCAGTGGGTAGATTTGCTGTATGACGCTTAGGGGTAGATTGGTGTTTGATGCCTATGGGTAGTATTTGTGTGTGATGCCCATCAGTGGGTGTGAAATGTTATGCAGGTGGGTAGTATTTGTGTGTCACTCCGGTGGGTAGGTTTGGTGTGTGACGCCGGTGGGTAAGTGTGGTGTGTGACGCCGGTGGGTTAGTGTGGTGTGTGACGCCGGTAAGTGTGGTGTGTGACGCCGGTGAGTAGGTTTGGTGTGTGACGCAGGTGGGTAGTTTTTGTGTGTGACGCAGGTGGGTAGTTTTGGTTTGTGATGCAGGTGGGTAGGTTTGGTGTGTGACACGGGTGGGTAGTTTTTGTGTGTGACGCAGGTGGGTAGGTTTGGTGTGTGACGCAGGTGGGTAGTTTTTGTGTGTGACGCAGGTGGGTAGGTTTGGTGTGTGACGCCGGTGAGTAGGTTTGGTGTATGACGCAGGTGGGTAGTTTTTGTGTGTGATGTTTAGGGGTAGGATTCGGTATTGTACGCCTAAAGGAAAGTGTGGAGTGTGAGGGAAGGGATAAAGCAAGGATGCATGCCACGAATCTTTGTCACAACTCTTCGGGGCATCCTTGGCTGCGTGTTGTCCCGTATGGCTTAACGTTGTTAATGAATTTTTTCTACTTATATTTTCTCTGAGCCACTTATGTGACAATAGCATACCTAGACATGCCCCAACATGCCTTTTACGAATGACACCACATTTTTCTTATGTTCACTAGAATTTTGATATATACAGATGAAAAGTGTTTTAAAATACAGCAACAAAGAATTGCTGGCCGTAACTGATTTCTTGGCTATAACGGACGTCAATTTATTATAACTTTATCATAGTTTTGAGGACTGTATTTCGTTACATTTGCTTTTCGGAATTAAGAATGAGATTTACAACATTACATTAACTTTACTAAGCGATTGTACATGTAGCAAACTCACCATATGTAAAAGTGTATTTTTTTCCATATATATAGTTTATATTATTATCTGTAAATGAACATGGATTCTCTCCAATTTTTTTCAGACGCCGTATTCCTCTTGTCCTTTCTGCGCATGCGTAAATTCAGTCAGGTTTTCGCACGCCAGGCTATCGACCATTACTGGACGACTCGGACGAAGTACCCGGAGTGGTTAGCTAACATAGACACACACGACCCGGCTATACAGAAAGTCCTCGCAAATGGGTAATTAATGGATGACTTTCGTGTTAACAAACCTGTGGGTGATCGTGAGTTTCCGCCGGGCTCTGCCAAGTTTCCTCCCACCATAATGCTGGCCACCGTCGCATAAGTGAAATATTCTGTACGGCGTAAAACACCAATCAAATAAATAAATGAATAAATTTGTGTTAACAAGTTCTACTTCAGCATAATTTTCCATTGAAATCATTTCCTACTATACCACTTATTATTAACTAATCTCAAGAAAATTTTGCATCTTTAAGATATTTTATGTCTGTGAAACCAGATGATTATCGCTATGATTTATTCTGTGCCCCTTCTAAGTATCTTAAAGAAATTTTACACCTTTTCTCTCATTACATTTGAACGCTTTCGTAAAATCTGTAAAACTCCATTATATTTATGATATTTTGGAAAATTACGACGGTCAATCTGAAACGGGTTCAAATTAAAGGATAACCGAACCAAAACAAAGACAGTCATTTTCGTTTAAGGCAGTACTCAGGTTTGTGTATATGAGTTACATAACTGTCGTAACAGATAACATAATTTGTAACTGTTTGTTGTTTAAGTAATGGTCAGTCCAATACCTTAAATAAAGATGTCATATTTCTGTTGAATATTACGCTCATATTTCTGTCTTCTTTCAGGTCATACCTCACACTTCCCAAAAGAGATCACAAGGGGAGACTAATCTTGCTGGGACGACCCGGTAAGTGAGCGATAACAATTGAAGACTATAGATATAGTCTACACAAATGGAGAAGAATTCAGTTATTATGTCCCCTCCCCCCTCTAATAAGAGAGGGAGTTTTTCCGTCCATACTCTCACACAAAGTCTGCAAAATGACCCGAAGTTGTGCACTGTCAGGTAATTTTTTTCCCGTTTCGATCTGTTTTAGGAGTTATCTACCCTTCTCCACAATGTTTAACTCCGTGCACAGCATATCTCGACAACTATAAGGTATATGACTCTCAAACTCACACAAAGTGTGCAAAATGACCTGAACTGAAGGTTACTTTACTGTGTTTCGATCTATTTTAGGAGTTGTCTACCCTTGTGCATATTTCTCCAGTAGGTGCAGAACATATCTCGGCAACTATTAGGCATAGAATTCTCAAACTCACACGAAGTGTGCAAAATGACCTGAACTTGCATGTGCATTTTCAGGTTATTTTCTCACATTTCGATCTATTTTAGAAGTTGGGAGCCCTCGCCATATGGCTCTAATCTTTGCGCAAACCCAGTTCCTCCCTTCACTTAGTGTTGACCAACACGAACAGAGAGGTCCAGATTCTAACCTCCGCCTGTTATTTTATTTGCCACGCATCTGTCTACGTCATTATTGAATCCATACCTCCGTGTAGTATGTCTTTTTTTTGTTGTTTTCGTCTATCTGCATGTTATGCAGGTTGTCGATTTGCACACATGTGCACTCAGTCTCGTAAAAATATATCAATACTGTGTAATGATTGATTGTACTGTATTTATATTTTGCTGGAGGGCAGGGTTGACGTCCATTTTTGCAATCTGTGATTGCTTTCTTGTTCCTTCAACAAATATGGTGCTTGTCAACTCTCAGAAAAACTCCAGCTTCCTCTGTATAGATACTGTCATACGTAATTGCACGCCTGACATCAGGGTATATGTCTGATGATTAATAATTTCGCAGCCCAAAGAGCACAAAAACATAATTATGGCACAAACACGTATTGACTGTATTCAACGAATGGGACAGCTGCACTCGATTATTTTAGAATTGCTTGTATATCTACATTGATAACGTAATGTTGAGTGATATGTTTGATTAATCTAAATGTATGCATGAATATTTTTTTATACATTCCGCTTGCAGGCGTAGTAGACACTTCCTGTAAAGATTACACTTCGGATGACGTCATCAAGACAGGTTTGGCGCTGTCGGACTACTTTCTCATGGATGAACTCACGCAGATTAATGGGTTCGTGGTTCTCATGGACTTCACCGGCATGACCATGAAACATATGGGATTTCATGGCATGAACAAAATGAAGAGAAACGCCGCCATATTGTCAGTGAGTAAACTTAGTATACTTAGGTGTCTGTGGTTCTCCAACGTCTTTATATATAAAAAAAAAAAACACGGAGGGAGCGGTGGTATAGTTGTTTGAGGTGCTGGCCTAACAATCGCTGGGGCGCACAAGGTGGGGTTCACATCTTGTCTTGGACAGGGAATTTGTACATTCTGCTCTGACTGCCAGTTGGGCCTTGTACTCCATGATCTCCGGATTTCTCCACGTATAAAACCCACCTTCATGGCATGGCGCTATGCACAACAATCGAATGAACTTATTTGATTTTATTTATTTATTCATTTGTGTTTTACACCGCACTCAAAAATATTTTTTTATACGACGGTGGCCAGCATTATGGTGGGAGGAAACCGAGCAGAACCCGGGAGGAACTCAATATAATCCGCAGTTTGACGGCAAGCCTTTCCACATACGGCCGAAGACAATCAAATAAAAACGGAATTACAATATTAAATTATTGTAATGTGCTTTATCTAAGGGAGACAACTAGTTTTTATCATAAATGGGGTGCACTTTAACCCCTGTGTATGCAGTAACCTTGTCTTATAATGTGGGTCATGCTATGAGGCATGTAATGTGGTAATTTCTCTCATGCTTCACTGCTTTTCACATGCTCCCCGTCTATAGTAACGCACGCATTCTGGTTCACCACGCGGATTTTCACTGATCATTTACCTTATATCATCCCATGTGTGTACATCCACATCCACGTGCTACTGATTTGGTTCCTTAACCCAGTCAGGAGCGATAATAGTTCCTCTGACATCTGTGGCCGTTTTTGCACCACTGCCTTTGCATAATTCTACAGTTTATTCAAGAAATTTGAAATTGAACATTTGGGACATAAGGTTGGCATGATCTACTTTGTACAAGCGTGTTGTGTTGTATTTTGTATATGTATATTTCTAATCATGCCCCAATGTTCGTTATGAGCAAAATGTTCGTCATTCATAATAAATGACCTAAACCTCAACTTTTCTGAGTTATTGTCACCTTCTCGTTAACATTATGCAAACCTAGCTCGTCTCTGACCACTCATCGTTATTTACCCGTTCATAAATGAATTTTATAATAACATACTTATTTTGCCTGAACGAAATACCTGACCTTTTGTAAGTGGGGTGTAATCAAAACAGGACTTAGGTGCTTTTGAAGTTGAATACTGAAATGTTATAAATAACTTTAAATATTCGTTAATATAGTAACAATGTTAACTCAAAAATGTTGGATTTTCTGGCTGAAGTGGAGGATGGAAAACATCGATAATGTTGCCTTGACACTTTCTAAATCGTTAGAATTTAATACTGTTTAAAATGCTGCGAAAATTCTGAAGTGTAACACACTCTTAATGTCGAATTGATGAACATTTTTAGTATGCAGCACCTTCATCGTGTGTTCACGTTATAAACATTTGTAATTTTTGCAACGTAACGTTACCTTACAACATGCCTGCAAACAGTGATCGCCCGGCGTAAATTTTAGAATGTTGGAACATGTAAGACTGTGGTAACACTTAGAAAATTTGGATAGTTAACACTGCATTTTATGTGTGCGTACATACATATGTTAATTGTTTGAACTGTCTGAAATATATCGCACAGAAAGAATGTCTTTTCTCTCCATTTTCAGAGAATTTACCCGATTCGAACCAAAGAGGTTCACAATTACAACATGGGAACGGTTGGAGAAACCGTTTTCAAGATAACAAGACCCCTTTTGCCGGAAAAAGTCCAAAAACGAGTTAGTCCATTTTGTCCCGGGATTTATATATATATTTACACATCTCTTTATAATCAAGCGAAAGACAAGCTTATGCTGAAAAGACCGAAACATAAGGTGGATATATATTTATGCATTAAAATTCCCAGTTGTGTCGAATTTGATTCAAATGAAATTTTAATCTGCATGTTTTGGAACTAGTCCGTATGGTGATCGAACACAGCCAATACTCGATGGTGGGACAGGTTGAAGATATGAAGGGCATATATCCTTTTTTAGACAAGAAGTAATGCGTTGGCCTAAAAACTTATAATTTACTAAATCGGTTGCTCTACATGATGGCCTTTATCAGCTATTTGTAGGTAATTGTTACATATGTTGATGTTTCAAGTTTATTAAATTAAACCGTGCTTTAATTTGTGTTTTAGATGTTCACCCACTCCTCACTGGTGTCAGTTTACAAAGAAATCGACAGGTCCCTTCTGCCTGATGAGTATCTGCCCGACGATTACCAAGGCCCAAGCGCCGGGCCAATAGATGCCATCGTTGGTGAGACAATTTTCAAGTATCACAATGATGTCACAATGCTGATCAAAATAACCCCTTCTCGTTGGTTAAGATTAGAATGCAGCTTGACATTAACACACTTGAGCTTTGGGAGTCATTTGAATATCTAGCTAAAGGGTATATTTATGTTAAAATAACACTTATTATATACTCCCAGTTCGAACTCCTGGAATACAAAAATAAGCCTTTTAAACCACATGTCAAATTTTAACTTAGGAGCTATGCGTGATGCATTTTGAATAAAACACGGTTAATCCAGTTTCTTGCAAGTCTTTTTTTTCAGAAATGTCGTTGTTCAGTTCAAGACGCCAACGAATTTGACCAGAAATATACACAAGTTTAAAAGGCAAAGGATTTTGAAATTCGCCTTTGAACGTTTGTGAATTAGTTATGGACACAGTTTTGGTGGATGTACTTTCATTTCTACACAAACTTCATTTGATAGCGATAAATATAGAGACTTATTATTAATAAACGGTGTTATTGAATGTTGCATTATCCATGTACCTATTTCGTTTGTACATTTGTAGAGAATCTCCAGAAAGAAATGAGCTCACCGCGAGTTCGCGACTGGCTGCTGACGTTAAGCTCGGGAATGTTCGGAATAGACGAGTCCAGGCGTGTGCAACCGAAAGAAATACCACAAGAGTCCTTCCGCAAGCTAACAGAGGCGGACCATGACGAAATGGCAGAGATCGGCATGTGATAACATACATCAATGAACATTCCACGAAAAAACAAGAAGCCCCTGCATTACATCAAGATGCCAATATGCTACTTCTCAGGGAAATTGTATGTGACTTACAGTTATCGCCCCTGAAATTTTTTTCCTTGTAGTGTATTAATCAACATCATAAACTTGTGTAAAAGAAAAGATAACACTGGATCAGATGTATATATGTATGGAAAAAGCATTCCATTCATATTTCTAAAAAGGTCATGTTTTTTGTGATGTAGAATAACCGAAATATCGCAGTTCAAAGTTAGCCAAAAACTGAACAGGCCTCCATGGTTTCAATTTTAACCAATCAAGAACGAGATATTTCTACCACCCGAGAAGGCAGCTGTTCCCTCTGTGACGTATCCCGTTCCTGGTTTGCTATTTTGTCATGTAGAAGTAGTGTTAAATTAGCTGTTTTCCATTTGATAACCAGATAATTGTGATATACTTCAAAGCCGTTTTCAACGAGAAAGTGGTAGTGGAATACTTCTGAGGTTATTTCCGAAGGCCTAAACCTGGAGACCACAATGCGAAGCCTTCGATTGTAATAATAAAGGGCACCGTATTTCGAACACAAACGAGTGTCTCGCCTCTAAAGCTGAAGAGCGTAGGGTACGGCTGACGCGACAAGGTGTTTCCGGTTTTTCTAAAATAGCGTACCCCGTGGCCTCATAAGAATTCCATATTAAAGGTGATTTAAAGAGTTACCAAGTTACCATAAAAAAAAGTGCCGACGCCCGTTTAGGTATGTATGGAACCCTCTTCTGAAATAACTTTGGTTATACTTTATGTTATTGTCTTTTCTTTTAAATGGTCGACAGGTATGAATATCTGTAGGACAGGTTGTATGGTAACGATTAGCTGTAATGTGAATATTAAAGCTTCCAGGATGTCGTTGATGAAAGGTTGCTATGAATTCAACTTTTTGATTGTTGTAACTTTTACGCATACAATGTACAATTTGTGAACCTCATTTTACTGTTTTATTACTCATTGCCCTACTCTTAGGAGATTTTAAATTGTCAGTAAATCCAACTGGTCATACAATGCACATGGTTGTAGGCCTATACCACGTATGTAGTCACGTGACAGTTTGCTCATTACTGATTGACCAGTATATACCCTGACGTACTTGTCGGGTCGTTATTTATCTGTAGATGTTCCCTCTTGCCGATAATAATGACATTCCATGTACAATCTATTTACATTTGGTGAATTGCAAATTATTATGGTTTGACGACTTCACTGGAGGTATAATTATATTTGCAACTTTTTCAACTATAACTAGTGTGACTCTTCTGATTTCTTTCATACCCGCGTGTGCATCAAACCACTGACGTCATTGTTTGCACACCAAATATGGTGCATATTTGTTTATTCATTTATTTAGAGTATTCCCATACTGTCACACGATGTCGGTCAGTATTATGGGTTGAGGAATTTCGCAGCGTTCACGTTGGTTAGTTGGGTGATTGGCTGATCGGATAGGAATCAGAAATTGACTTTCGACGGACTACCTACACACCATACACCCGTATACACCTTAAAATGTGACATCCTGTCTGGTCGTACGAGGGAAGGTCTGCCAGCAACGTGCTGATGGTCGTGGGTTTCTCCCGGGCTCTGCCCGGTCTCCTCCCACCATAATGCTGGTCGTAGTCGTATAAATGAATTATTCTTCAGTACACGAATCAAATAAATATATAAATAAAGTGTGACGCACTGTAGGAGAGTACAAAAGAGGACGCTTATATGACGTCAGTCGGTGTTATGCATGTATATACGTACACGTGGAGTATACTTGGGGGGCCGGAATAAGACCACTGGTCTTCACCATGCACGTGCCTGACAAATTTCCGGTCTTTAAACCGCAGCCGAAACAGCGAGAGCGGGACTCGAACACGTACTCTTGTTAGCCAAGGGCAAGACATAATCGTAGTGAGCCCGCGAGGCTTGCTTCTTACGAAATCGCCTGCTTAAAATAATCTTGATTATAACTTGTGAAGCCTGTGAAACTTTCTGCTTAGAGAGTAATATTTAAATTCTTATTTGAATTAGTGCTGTCTGATGTTAGTCATAGCTTTATTTTAGGCAGTATGAAGTGCCTTTTTTTCACTTATCACAAATATTTATCTATTTGTAAAGTCACTCAGTCACCGCCAAAGTACAGGGGCCTCCGTAGCCGAGAGATTTACTGCGCTATAGTGAAGCGTAATGAACCAGGTGCCTCTCACCAATACGATCGCTGCGAGTTCAAGCCCAGCTCATGTTGGCTTCCTCTCCGGTCGTACGCGGAAAGGTTCGCCAGCATTTTGCGGATGGTCGTGGATTTCCACCGGGTTATGACCGCTTTCCTCCCTCCACAACACCACCGTTGCATTAGTGAAATATTCTTTAGTACAAAGTCAAACACAAATAAAATGAATAAATAAATAAATAAATCATCAAATTACAAGTTCTGAACATGAGTAAACTGGGCTTCGGATTATTGCAAAAATAATTGCAAAAAAAAAAGCTGCAATACTTGATAATGTATAATGCTGACAAAGTGCAATGGAAACCGTTTTTGTGAGCAAACTAGTAATGTATTACTCATAGAATGCAATAGAACACCAGCAAGTTCGGTTTGTTCATAAGTTCATCTCTTCACCTGCCATTGAGTGGAAAAAGTGATAGTGAGTATGGGTGAATTTAAAAATAGGTGAATGTAGACAACACGTTAAAGAAACTGGATACAGAACAAATTTTCACTAAAGCTGTAATGTCTTACATGAGGTAGTGTAAATTTCATGAACTCTAACTGAACTCTGGCACTGTTTACAGCTTTGATACAAAGAAGATTAACGGTATCTCTCATCATGAACTCAGTGCCTGATTTCTTCTGCGTATTTACCTGCAAGACTTTTTCACATTATGTACTCTGTATAAGATGCAGTTTTTGATTGATTTGTGGGCTGATTGATCGCATGGTTGATTAGTTTATTTGGTATTGAACACCACATATTCAAGAATATTTCCTTCACTGGGCGGCAGACTTTTTAATGGGTAAATGTTAATCTCTGGAGTGCCCGAGGTAAACCAAGGGAATTCCCGAAATAAACCACCGCATTGGTCAACGTAAGATACTTGTCGGTCTTTAGCGAGATACTTATAATCAGCGGCTGAATCAACTCAAACTCAAAAATCAACACGACTGCCTCTTGCCACCTAGAGAACACTGGGAGCCCATTACCTATGATATATCATATCAGTGATTCCCATGGGCATAGGGAACCTGAAAGTGTACCTAAAACTTGGCATGTATCCTGAATTTCCTGTCTATAAACGGTTTCTATTTAGACTGCTATCTTCATACAGCTCTGCGATAGTTCTGCCATGTGCCAAGGGCTTTCAGCTTGAGCTTCCTGTGTGTGCAATGGTTTTTTTATCATGGCCGAATCTGTATGCTTCTGTGCTCAGTACTGATCAGGTGAGATGTCTTCTTACTACAACTGCACTACATCTGTGTTAATCTTGAAACAACAGACTATACTTAAACAAAGTACACATTACCCGAAAGCGTATTTCATACTAATTCCAAATATGAATTATTTCATTATTTTTTGGCATTTTTTCCCCATTATTTAGATGTAAATGATGACCGAGGTGCTACGGTGGGCTTTTGTACCACACTGAACAGACTGAAGCACAGTAACGTCACAGATTTTTTTTCTTTGCTGCTAAACATTCTGTTACTGTTATATTCCCACATTATTTATTTATTTATTTATTTGGTGTTTTACGCCGTACTCAAGAATATTTCACTTATACGATGGCGGCCAGCATTATAGTGGGAGGAAACCGGGCAGAGCCCAGGGTAAACCCACGACCATCCGCAGGTTGCTGGCAGACTTTCCCAAGTACTTTCCACATTAAATATACATACATTGTACTACATATATCTTTATGTAGAACGTAGACATATAGCAAACGGAGGATTTTAGCGGCTAAAATGACTCTCTGGCGTCACTACGTTTCAGCCTGTTCAATATGTTGCAAAAAGTGCACCGCAGCACATCAGTCTTTATTTTCATTTCAATCACCTGAAAAAAATCCCCACCCCCAAAAAATAAACACCATATTTGAAATCAACAGGAAGTGGCCTTTTAGATTATTCATACGTTTGAATGTTGTCTGTTCTTTTAAGTTTCCTATCTGTAGGAGCGACTTCTGATCTGGAATAGTCTGATTGTAACTGTTCTGTTGGTCTACAGCTTATGTTTTCCAGCATGTAAAGGCGACTTCCTTGCACTGGGATATTCTTAATACAACTGTTCTGTTGGTGTAGTTTTGGTTTACTATCTGTAGAGGTGACTTTAGCTCTGGAGTCTTCTTAATACAACTACTGTTGTCTTCAGTTTAAGTTTAATGTGTATAGAGATGGCTGTACTACTGGAATCTTCATAATCCATATGTACTAGGCTCATAAGTGAGACGAGAGTCTCTAGATTGGGTTTCTATATCGACAGCTTGCTTTGCAATAATGACTCATTTTTAATACAGCAGTAACAGAGGGCTATCATATTTTTGGAAGTATCCATCTGCAGTTTTCGGTCTGCGCAGACCTCTTTATGACAACGGGATCTACCTAAGCCGTCCGTTCCGTGCCACTGTTATTTGTTACACTGTGTAACAAATATATGAGAAGAAATGAGTCAAGTCGACTGAAAAACCTTCCTGGTCACTTTTAACGTAGTAGAACTGGGTAAGCCTAGTAAGATCTATAATCCAAGTCTGTGCCATTTACCTTGATCAATTTAGCCAATATATTAAAGACATGACCCTCATCCAAACCTTACTGAGGTATATAGGGTTGACCTGGCATATAGAGGTGGCCTGGCATATAGGGTTGACCTGGCATATATAGGGGTGACCTGGCATACGTGACTTCAATTTGAGTGGCTTTTCACCATGAGACTTGCGCAGTAAATTATTCTATTATTATGGCGCAAAGTATGACTCGGAGTACCATTGCCCACGTTTGGAGCAGGAAGAACTCACTCAAAGCGGGTCAGGGCAAGTTATTTATTAATTTATTTATTTGATTGGTGTTTTACAACGTATTCAAGTGTATTTCACTTATACGACGGCTGCCAGAATTATGGTGGGAGGAAACAGGCCAGAGCCCGGGGGAACCCACGACCATCCCCAGGTTGCTGGCGGATCATGGATTTGAACTCACAACGAAGGCATTGGTGAGAGGCACTGGATCATAACGCCAGAGCAAGTTAAGCAGCGGAGTGCTCAATCAAAGTTCACTGCCGTAATACGTGTAAATGTTGTTAGCGTGTCTGGGACTCTTTGTAAGTTCCCTTGCAGGACTGCTGGGCGCCGGGAAACACATGAAAGTACGAGACTTTCCAGGATTGTACCAAAGTGCAGCCATATGTCTCTGTCTTGAGTTTCCTGTGTGTATAGATCTGTTTATATAACACTGGAATTTTATAATACACATGTTCCACGTCAAGCGCACTTCTATACAGGTGTCCACTTTGAGATTGCTATCGCTGTGGTATACATTATAAATAAACGTGGGATTTCTCAGTTCCGGTACATGTACCGGTACATACTTTTACACGCCAATGTTTCGTGCTGAGGGTTTTTACCTTGAGTTTTCAGTCTTCCACACCGGCCACAGTTCATACATGGTTGTTTTGTCAGCACCAGGGAGATACCACAGTCAACAAACGGCATTTAGCACGACAGAAAAGCTATCGCTGGAAAGAATCGAAACTCTGAGTGACTTCTTTTGTGGATCGTTGCACAGCGCATTTATATTTCAAAAGACGGGCTGGTCTCTTTAGACAGCGAAACACTTTCTAACAATAGGACATATGTCGTCCTCGTTATATAGAGAGTAAAGCCTAGGCCCGTGCCAAGGATCGACCTTAGCCTATAATCTTGGCAATGTGTTTAAAGACATCGTGGATTAAAGGGGCCTGATTCTATAGCTAACAGAGACTGGCCAACAAAGTACTGGCTCAAATTGCCTTAAAACGTTGAACATGGGTCGTTTTATACATTAGATTCCAGATATCGGTTACCTTTATTTTCAAAGTTTCTTTCAACTAGAATGAGTTTCTACTAAGTGATACGACTTTTAGGAACACAGTGTTGTGTAGGTTGGCGGGAGAGTGCCTGTAAAAGAGGCATTTTGTGTGTTGTTTATTTTACACAGGTGTCAATTTAAAAAAATCAACGTCGGGGAACACCCGAGGAAATTGCCCTTAAGCCTAATTCTTCATGCCAGACTGTGCTGTGTTGTTGGCCAATAACACGACGGGCCAATGCCCTCTACGTGATCATGTCAATCACTTCTCGTGACTTCTCGTCGACATATTGCTCATTTTAATACAGATCTCAGGTATAGATTCGGCTGATTAAGACGTCAACGAAAAACAACTTGACCTGCAATGAGATATGTTTATTGTTACCATTGACCACGTCACCTCGATGTGGGATTGATTATTGACTGGTTCTGTTCCTGTGAGGGCAATTGGCTGTCACTGGCTTTACCTTGATTAAGATTCTTGACGGTGGAGAGTTTAGCCTTAGGAAGCTCTGGGCGCCAGGACGGTACCGCGTGTCTCTCGTCAGGATGGCATACACAGGTAAGTTCAGTTTAAGTAAGGCGCCAAGTGCACCGTAAGCGTTCAGCCGATCTGATCAGTGAAAGTTACCTATTGTAAACGTAATTTAATATCCCATTATGACACTGACAATTTGTACATGACAAGTGTAGGCCGACCTACTCAAGGCTTATTGTATAATTCCTAGTATGACACTTCAGCGAAGGCAGATAGCCGGCTATTATTAGTCACATCTCACAAATAATCGAGGTTCGATTCCGGCTCTCATTAATTTGTGCTCATCGATGAGAAGACATGCAAGGACTAGTGGGCGTGTCACGTGTTTGAGTTTACTGCATTTTTAGGAAGGTCATCTTGATTTCTCTGGCATGTTGATTCCATTGCATTGTCTTGTCATATTTATGAGACTTGGAAATTGTGTATTTGTTCATTTGTCTCCTTCTCGTTTAACTCAGTCCTGAGGATTTTTTTACGAATATAATCCCGGTAAGATTTGTCGTTGAAACAGTCCGGAGTACTACTGGCAATTGGGAAATAACCGACAACCTTTCCCATTAGTAGTAACGAGTGGCTTGCAACGTACACTGCGCACACAGTCCCACGAGAGCCTAGGCCCACGAACATAACCACGGGTCTTGTTCCATGGCCCGTATTATTTGTTATCTTATGTTTTAATCTAAATCTAGATCATTATCATTGCCACTAAGCCACAAAGCCATTTATTTATGAGCTAAGGTCTCTAGAGCCTTATTGTTATGTAACTTGATATACACAGAGTAACTTATACTGGCATCTTTAGATGCTATCGCACATGTCTTTCAAGTACAACCTTGGTTACAATGGTATCTTAGGCCACTTAGTTATAAACAAGCTACAACTTAATTACGATGTACCTGCTCGAATTGTAATGGGTTTGATACCATCTCCGCCTTTAAAAACCCTGATCTTTTTCCCTAACATTGGTTTTGTCTTACACATAGTAGTAAGACACCTGTAAACCGTCACATTCAACCATTGAACAGATTACAAATTTCCACACTTAGAGAAATGTAGGACGCGGGTAAATTTTAAATACTGTGTCTTCTTCTCTTCAAACGTTCATCGTATATTATAACTATCCGGCAAAAATTTTCATTGTCATAAGGTCACACACACAAATTTGTGTCTCACTCATGATTTAGCTGAATTCATTTGCTAATAACTAAATTAAACGTGACCTAGTTGAAGATTTAAACGATGAAATGTCAGACGTGGTAGCCATAGCTATCACACTAATTTGAGTCTCTGTCTGAATGCAGAGACCACGAAGCCCATTAGGTATCCGATAATAGTTGTGGCACTGCAAACTTTATCTGTTTTCAAATGTCCCGTGAATGCAAAGTTATGTCATCCTCCCTAGACAAAAAGCACGACACCCCAACTGGCAAAGTGTACCTTTCCGAAGGTCTCTGGAATTTTATCACTCTCCTCATACAAGTTTTAAATGTCTTTGAGAGTTCTGGCAATGCTGCTCTGAATCTTTTGAGGGTCTTTTAGCTTTCCCATTCCAAAAATTATCTCTCGTCAAATACCCCAGTAGGCTCATATCTTGATTCGAACAAACCAACAAGCCAACAATAGCATCTCACGAACACTACCACGCGCAAATAACTACAAACTAGTCGGTCTGCCAGCAACCTGGCCACAGGCTCTGCCCGGTTTCCTCCCACCATACTGCTGGCCGCCGTCCTAGAAAACGGCGTGTAAACGCCAATCAACTAAATAAATAAATACAAATTATTTAGGTCCTATTTATCTCACTACCAGCGGCTTAGATTTATGATCATATTTTGATTACTTTGACCTGGGCTTGAACCCGCCAGTAAAGCATGGGATTAGAGCTTTAGCTCGGATTCTATACAGTGTACTATTTGTAACTTGTCGATCTGACTGACACAGACATTCAAAATCAAAAACTGGCAGCGTACCGATAGGCGTAAATACAAAATGGATCTTTCGTACTAATATGTTGATGGACGAAGTGAGAACAAATTTAGTTCCAAATTTAGTTCCAAAAGAAGAGAAAACAAGCTTAAATGGACATTTTGGCTGCCGAATTATGTCTCTCCGTCTCTCAGCATAGTACCATGGTACAAATAATAAATGAAATCCTTCATTCCAGGCGTCCCTCCAGTAGTGCTACACGAGAATATCTTGGTCGAGGAGATCGATGACTATCCACAAGGCGTGGCCCTTGTCACCTACCTGACATCCGTCCGCGTCATCCCCAACCAGTTGGAATGCGACAGGCTGATCCGAAACAGTAACAACCGCGCTGATAGGCTGATTCGGCTGCTCGTGGCGAATCTGCGGACTAGCGTGGATTACGACAGGTTGTTACATGTTGCTTTGGTCGGGCGCCTGCGGAAGGGATATCTCAGCGAGCTTTTGCATTTGGAATTTTCAGGTGGGCTAATTAGCGCTACACAGGTGTCATGAAGGTAGAAACATAAACACATACGGGTTTAAAATCAGAGGCATGCGTGTTTACATCCATAGCGTGCTACGAAACAGTTGTGCGTGCGGAAGATTGAATTAATTATGTAGTAAGACAATTCACAATATATTGTCAGCAGAAGTGAAACCTATATATAATAAAGAAAGCTAATTACCTGTATATCCCAAATTAGCCCCAGTGCTGTAGTTAAATTAAATGTGACTTTCTAGGTTGAACGTGCAGGTATTTTCCAATTTTCGCCTTTAAATTAGTGGACTAAAGTTTAATCATGCTGGGGGCTCCATGACCGAGGGGGTTAGCGAGCCAAGTGACTTTCACCGATGTGAGTTAAAGTCCAGCTCACGCCGGTTTCCTCTATGGTCGAAAGTGGGAAGGTCCGCCCGCAACCTGCGGATAGTCGTGGGTTTCCCGCGGGCTCTTCCCAGTTTCCTCGCACCATAATGCTGACCGCCGTCCTAGAAATGAAATATTCTTGACTGCTTGGTTACGCATTCTTATTTCATAATTCGGTGTAGCGGATAAGTTTGACCTTTAACTTATGTTTCTTTGCAACTATCAACTTCATCCCCGAGTACATGTGCATTCCATGAAGTATGCACCACATTTTATTACAGGTAGTATATTCTCCAATAGATTCCAGAAATTTCATCTGCAAAGTTTATCTTGTTTGCAAACGACCCCTTATAGTGTCATCTAATGACAGGCAGACATACGTGTTGTTAATGTTCTAGCTTATATGTTACGTTATGTAATGAGCCTCCGTGGCTCAATCTGTTAGCACGCTAGCGCAGCGCAATGACCCAGAAGCCTTCCACCAATGCGGTCGCTGTGAGTTCAAGTCCAGCTCATGATTGCTTCCTCTCCAGCCGTATGTGGGAAGGTCTGCCAGCAACCTGCGGATGATCGTGGGTTTCCCCCGGGCTCTGCTCGGTTTCCTTCCACCATGATTCTGGCGGCCCTCGTATAAGTGAAATATTCTTAAGTACGGTGTAAAACACCAATAAAATAAATAAACAAATATATGCTATGGAAATACTTTTTTACAGTTAATTCGGAATGGAGCTTTATTAAACGTCTTTCGGAGAAAATATCTCCACTCTGGTGCTTTTGTGCAAAGGAGCTCAAAGTGGAACTGATTGATGACGTCATCTACCAGAATCCGACACCCGCTTCACGTGCTCTGCACATGCTGTTACGTCACTGTAATCACGTGATCACCCAGGGAATAGTTGAACATCACACAGAGTTGCCAAAGTACCTAGCCTCAGCCATTCGCCAGGCCATCGACCTTATTAACCCAAGTAAGTTGTGCTACTTAAATTAAGTCAGCGATACATAGCTTCGTTACATATCAATGTATTTATTTATTAAGCAGTTTAATTATTCTAAGCTGTATACTCAAAAATATCCCAATGATATCACTAATACAAAACCAATGGATGTTGGGTTTGAACAGGCAACCCATGTGTTAACGGCTCTTTGGTCATTCTTAACACATCCTGTGTTCTTTAGCTAGCAAGGATCGACACATAGCCTTCTTTCCATTCATTGTTAAGCATAGAGGCATAAGTATAATGAAGTACATGTACTGAATTTAGGACGGATTGATTTGTCCAATACCTCCCCGTCAACAGTCAAAATAGGTTACAACACACAGTAAGTATTTAAGTGATTTCATGTTTAAGTAAAACGCAATTAATCATCTTTTCATGTTTTCCCTCAGGAAATGTAACATGTAATTCACAGTACCAACCAGATGTAACATGTAATTCACAGTACCAACCAGATGTAACAAGTAATTCACAGTACCAACCAGATGTAACAAGTAATTCACAGTACCAACCAGATGTTATTTTGACTAGGGAGGAACAAATTATTTTTGGCTTAAGTCTAATTTGTTGACCTGTATTTACGATGCAATGATATCAGCATTCTGTCTCTGGTGTACTTTTTTGTTGCGTGTACTGGTGCACATTACTGAACACCTAAGTTAGTAATACGGATATATTTTCTGCAGAGACCTCTACACAGAGTTAAATTGACTCTTAAGTTTATCAGATGTGCGTAGTAACGAAACAAGGTAAACAACAACGACTTTAGTTTGACCTGCGCGCATAAAAATATGCCAGGTAAGCAGCAAGTTTGAAAGAAACTAATCAAATATTTGTTTCAACAATTTCAGCCCGTTATATCCCTCGACCAGGAACCATGTCGTTACAGAGACTGCACGACTCGGGATTCATCGACTTGGATGACACCACGGTCCCGGTTACTCAGATAAAAAAGGAATTCACACAGGAAGACTTAACGCGCACAGTTGATGACGTCAGAAATATCGTGACGGAAGAGCTACGTCACTGTCCGCGTGATATTCTCATCGCCATAGAAAGTATTCTTAAGCTGACCGGAAAATCACCAGAAAGTAAGTAATTTTAATGGAGCACTAGTAACACTTCTTCCCGCCGTTAACAAAGCCGTCCAAAGCTATGTGCCCTTTCGCTCTTCCCTGGAGTTCTCCATACGTCTCCCCTTGGCCATGGAGGCCCCCACAAATACATATACATTAACAATATAAATGAACATTATTTTACTTCCCCGCATACACTGACCACTAAATGTTTTATTTTCTTGCATTTCATCCCGTTTACCTCCAGTTTAATTACTTCTCAGATTAAGGTTAAGAGTTTAAAAACTGCATTTCTCTTTCACAGACGCCTGTATATCAACTGGTGGGTTAAATAATTCCTCGACGGTTGAACGAAACCCCTCTCACTGTAAGGCCAATGGAAATGGCATTTCTAACGGTGAGTAATTGTTCTGCTAGCAATCCAACACACGATACCGAAACCCTAATGAAGGAGTATCGATGAACGCAAAACATGATGTCCCTATTTAATTCACAAGATTACGGAATTGAAAGCTGAGTAATTTGATACTTTGATTTGCTGAGCAATTAACGGCGAGAGGTCATGAAGCAATAATTTCCATATTTTAACATGTGCAATGAGCTTTTTTTATGATTTACTCCCATTGCGCATGTTACTGGGTTTTGATTTAAAGCTCCATCAATACATGTTTCGATCTGCTTGTGGTCAGATGTTACACGTTGCACAATTTCACAGAACGAATTGCAGTATATATTATACTAAAAAGAAGGGGATATTGGATATCAATGAGTCAAAATTAACAATATTTAAAGAGACAAACAGTTTATAAACAGAGTTTGACGACTATGACGATACTTCGTGAATGACCTGTGTTCTTTATTTACTCATATTACACAATAGTGTAAAATCCACACGAACTATTACTGTTTTTGAACCGTATAAAATGATAATTGTTTTCTCTCTCTTATGAGGTTCTCCGAGCGAAGAGTCGGCTGAGGAAGCCTTCGTCAAGATGTCCGCCATTCACAGAGAAGTGCTTAAACGGAACAAGGACGTGATTCTTGCGCAACTCATTTACACGCTCCCGGTTATTGACCTACTTTACTCGCGAGGTTTCATGGACATCGCCATGGCGACAGAGCTTCGCCAACAACCGTCTTCCGCACAGAGAGGAGAAAGGCTTCTCAAACTAATGCCGCGGCTGCCGGATGAAGGTTTCTACATATTTTGCGAAGGGTTGGCCAGTGTAGGCTTAAACTCCGTCGCTCGACAGTTACAGAGCACCAGCAAGGAGTTGAAGGCTGGTTGCAAGCGAAGCTGAAACTTCCGTCTCAAAGAACTAATGAACATCAAATATGCACGATACTGGGGTTTGGACGTATGATAGGGAACATACGTTCCTTTGTGCCAGGCTCTACACTGAATTAAGTGCAGAAGGAGACCTTCTGCGTCATACTGTGTCATATAATTTTATCCTCGTTTGGTAAAACTCACTGACAAATTCCGCTGAAACGATCATTTTGAGTACGTTGCACCGTAACAACCAAGTGCAATGTTGTGATCGACGCAAGAAATGCTTCACCTAAAGCAAGCTATGCAGTTTTTTCTGTTACAGAAAACTTTCTGACAGTTCGCCACTGTTCATTATATATTGGAGATAGCTGCCGAGTGATTTATGTAAATTGTGTTTTGATCATACTATATTTATATAACCATTGTTTCAAACAACGATTTATATGAACTTGGTGCAGATTGTCTCCCTTTGTTTATAGCACGTTGTCCCATTCTGCCATTCAAACACTTGAAGGTCGTCGTTGAATGGTTCCTGCACGTATCTGTGAATCACTTGGATACACGAGGTGCAAGTTCAATTCCTGTCTTGGATATGGAATTTATGGATAATCACATGCACTTCCTCTGCTTTCTAACAATAAATGGTAAGCCGCTTTGGAAGGCGTGACACGGTATTTGCAGTAACGAGGGTTGAACCTTTCGATGATTAGTTGTTTTAACGTGTGTATGTATATAATATAAGTGAGTGGGTGAGTGCTTGGGGTTTAACGTCGCACTTAACAACATTTCAATCATATGACGACAAGGAGTCCTTTCGGAGTGTACATATAGTGTGTCTTCTTGTGGCAGGGCGAATCCATGCCGCCAAAGTGCTGCTGCCACTGGAATACCGTGCCGAAGGCACCAGACATGACACCCCACTCAGTCACATTATACTGACACTGGGCCGACCAGTCCTGTTTCCTTGCTCTAACCTCTCAATGCTGAGCGCCAAGCGAAGCAGCAATAAGTACCGTTTCAAAGTTTTTGGTATGACCCCACCCGTGTATTTACCAGCGCACTCCAACATAAATTCATCAGGTAGGCCTATTTTAGACATACGTTAGGAAGGGACTCGGGTGAGATATGTTCTGATACCAGCTGATAACTGACGAGTACTCTCCTATAGAACCAACAAATCCGAGCATAGTAAAACTAGCAAGGAATCTGTTGTCGCAACTCACAAAATAACGTGGCTCTCGTGAGTTTTACCTGGAAGTGTAGTACTGCTTATGTTGTTTTGAATGCAATCATGCATTTATAGGTAATTGCCCTCTGTGTTGGAAAATCGGACATCAAACTGAAACGGTAGCTTTTTAGACTCACGGGGAGGTGGTAAATTCAATGGGGAAAACGAAGCCTTTCGGGCATCTGATTGTTAGAGGCTGGCAGTTTCATGTGGACACACTGAGCCTCGACAGTTGATGGAATTGGTAGCCTGGTATATTTGGCATCATATCAGGAAGTTCTGAACACTGAAGAACCCCGAGACCGCCTAGGTGGCTTGGTGGTTAATGCGTCCGCCTCGAGATCGGAAGATCCGGAATCATTCCCGTGTCGAGTGGTACCAAAGACTTTAAAAATGGCACTTGTTGCGTCGCTTGGCGCTCGGTGTTGAGAAGTTACAGCAAGGACACAGGAAAGGGTTTCATGTCGGCATGATGCTCCACAGGCGACAACACTTTGGCGGCATGAACTCGTCCGCCACAAGGAGTCACAGCATACAAACATCCTACTTCTCGCAGTCGTATGAACGAAACATTGTTGAGTATGACGTAAAACCCAAGCATACTTACATACACAATTTACCTCGAGTTAGCAGAATTATCCCTGAATGAGTCATCCAATGGCAACAACGCTCGCTTTAGGGCCGAGAACAACTTTCATGCTTCTGAACTTAAAATGTAGGCCGCATCATTGTTGATTTCGTCCTTGTGATGTGGATTGTAGTTATGCGTAGCCCACGAACGCCTAAGGAAAATAAACTAACAAGGTCACTGCTATGTAACACGCACGAAGCTATATATATGCTCGAACTGAATAAAATGTGAAGTATAAGTGTATAAGAAAAGACTACATTCATATTTCAAAAAAACGTGACTTTTTATGTCAGTGATATATGATATCCGAGATATCACAGTTCAAAGTAATCAAATACGCCCACGTTGGGAAAACCGAACGGGTCGCCATGCCATCAGTCTTAACCAATCAAGGGCGAGATATTTCTTCCACCCCGAATCTGTTTCCACTGTAACATCTTCTGTTCCTAGTTCACCTATTTGCTATGAAGATGTAGTGTTAAATCAGCCGTTTTCCCTCTGATTACGAAACAATTCTGATAAACTTTAAAGCCATTTTCAACGAGAAAGTGGTAGTGGAATACGTCCGGGGTTATTCGCCAAGGTCTCAACCCGGAGGCCACCATGCTTGGCCTTTCGTTGTAATAATGAGTGGGATCTCAGTTCGCACCACAGAGAAGTGTCTCGCCTCATACTGAGGGGCGTACGGTACGAATGACGCAACATCGTGTTTCCGATTTCTCTAAAATTGCGTATCAGATGGCTTCATAAGATTTTCGAATTAAAAGGTGATTGATAGAGTTACCGAACACATGATAACAAATGCCTATGCCCTTTTAAGTCTCTATGGATCCCTCTTCAGAAATAACTTTGATTGTAAAAGTCTTTTCTTATATGGAAATATTCGACTTCTGGCGAAAAACGACACTTAAAAGGACATTTATGATTGGCTGATTAACACGGACAAAATTCTGCTGACTCGGGTTAAATTATTTCCCACCGACTTCGTGAACCAATTGACCAATCGTGATCCACTTCGCAGATTTTCGAGTTTACGTCGAGAGTGGCCGAACGTAGACTGGTGTGTATTGAGTGGCCATCTTTCCCAAACAAGTGGGTTCGGTCTTATTTTCAAATCTGAGTAAAATATTTCAATGGGGAATGGGAAAACATGGCCAAATTACGCAAGCAGTATTCATTTTGAACTTATCGAATTTTTGACAATGTGACAAATAATTTCGGACATAAGGTCATTAGTATTCAAGGTGGCTGCCGCCATAGAGCATTCATTCGAATATGATGTACGCAAAACGTTCTCTAAGAGTGACAAAAATAGATCCCTGAGAAAAGCAGGTCGAAACATTATTCAGTGCATATCAAGGTCAAACACGATTAATGTTCTAGCCAGAGGATACGGGTAAAGCGTGACATTTCATCTCTTACCGTGAGTCCGTTTGCCATCTCATAACTTTTTAAATCTAGGCGCTGTCTGGCCTGGTTCCCGACATAGGGACAGATGTAGATATTGTACTGCTGCGAACAAGGTAGGTCAACACAATAATGACTGCTCCCTGGCAGGAAGCACGTGGTCTTGTTTAGGGCTTCGCAATGTGGCGCAATCTTCCTTCGTCGCTATGCGGAAACTCGTGAAAATATCCAGGTAGTATTTCACCACTTTGTGAAAGGCCGGTTTAGAGGCCGGCATATTCATAAAAGCCACGGTTAAAACCTGGACGTCGATTTTGTAGGCTGAAACAGGCCGGACATATCGTCAGGCTACAGGCTACTAGCTTTGTAACCTCGTCGTTATCTTGAACGGGCGAACCAGCGGATCGCTGTGACAGAAATCATGGAGAGTTGTTTGAAGCATGGTCGTCGCTTCAGATGTCGGCTCGAGTTTGTCCTCAACCAGCTGAGGAGCACCGGGAAACTGACACACAGTCAGGCAGCCAGGATGTTCGGGATTCTATGCACCTGTCAAAACATGGAGCGGTCGGCGCAGGGTAAGAATTCATATTAATATATTACCAGTGACAATATGATTTATTTATTTATTTATTTATTTATTTATTTATTTGATTGTTGTTTTACACCGTGCTCAAGAATATTGCACTTATACGACGGCGGCCAGCATTTACTGGGAGAAAACTGTGCAGAGTCCGGGGGAAACCCAGGACCATCCGCAGGATGCGGACGCCAGCAGTTCATGTCCGTTTGTTATATGCATTGCAAGAATTTTAAGACGATAGTGTACATATCAGAAGGATTGTTTTAACATTTGACTTGCAGATGAAATAACGTGAAGGCTTTGTTAGTAAATTACCTCTCCAAGTCATCTTCACATTTAAATGTGTGATTGAATTTGAATTAATATAATTTTTAAAATGTTTAATATAGCACCTATATGTACATGAGATTTATCTTATTGTAAATGTTTCATCGTGACTTAAACCATATATGTACCGGAACATGTACATTTTTTTTTTCACAGAATGTGACTTCAGTAACAGTGAATTCTCCAAGGCATACAATCAAGTTCAAACATTACTGGATGCTGGTCGAGACCAAGACGGAGAAGGCTTCTTTCCTAGTCATTCTGCAAAAGTCTTAATTGAACTATTTAAATCTCTTGCAAATGCTAATCAGCAGGGATTAACAAGACTAGTGGTGATGCTAGCCAAGATAGTCACCTCAGAGTTTGACATCACATATTTCACAAATTCCAAAAATGAAAAGCTGATAGCTGTATTGTCGTTAAACCTACCTGTGTGTTACACAGGGCGCTTTGTAGGGAGACACGGACATGGTTTACTGGAAATCAGGGAAAAAACAGACTGTAACATAAATCTGAAAGGTGGCAAAAGGATTTCTGATGCCCACCCTCTAATGATTCGAATTGAAGGCAGTTCTATGGAAAAATTAGATCTGGCCAGCAGCCTACTGAGGGAAAGAGCAAAAAATGTCACAGACGAGAAAAAAATTCACGAACGACGGGTGGGTGTTGACCTTAAATGAGAGTGCATTTTTATACTATAATAAAATGGCACATGCTTAGTACTTTAATATGTTTATATTGTGTGTGTTTGCCAATGTCTTATATCGTGCAAGGACTGGATTGGACTTTAATTGTCATACCCATATAACCTAAATATAAACTGGTATTTGTGGCAAAGTGTTCCAGAGAGAAGATTTTTTCTTTTAACTCTAAGAAAATTCTCATGTAGAAACTGAACGTAAATAGAAGTATAGTTTTAAATTATATACTGAAAGCCTGCCGATACTGTTTTACTGACTTTCTCTTAAGGGTACATGAGCAAAAGGAGAATAAAGATCACTTTTACTCAGATCTCTGAAAGCAAAGAAACTGTAATATTTCAGGTTAGAGAGTACCGTAAGAGGAGGAACAAAAAGCGCATGGCATCTTTACTGGCTCGTGAAAAAAGCAAGCACCATCAGCAGGTAGAGGCAAAGGGAGGTAAGTCATTGCTGGCCTTGTCGAGTAACACCTTGTAAACTGCACTGGAGCTATATTTAAACCTGGAAGTTAAGAGATGACAGTTAACAAGCTTGTTAGGGTGTTACATGTAAACTTAAAGAAATCAAAGCGCTAAAAAACGATACAGAGAATGGACTAGTTAATAATTTGTTTTGTTGTTCCAACATGATAGATACTTTTTTGTTTTGTGACCAAAAGTGTTACTTCCATACGGTGGACGTAAAGAGAAGTTACATATTTACAATTATCTATTAAGTAACAGGATGAAAGAATATTATAGTCTAAAAGCATTCTTGTGTAAAAAGTAAGTAGCTGTGGCACAATACAGTGTACTCTCCATCATTTGAACCCATATCTTGCAGGATTCTCTGAATGCTGTTTATACTTTAAAGTGATTCACAAGGTAACAATGTACACGATTTCAATCCCTGGAACATCAGCCCTTTACATAACTTTCCATAACTGGCAAAAAACACAGAGAAATATTCCAATGCCAACCAAACAATGTTCGTTCCAAAGCTGATACATGTATATTAAGTTTTACGCTGGCGTATGGATTGGCAAACAAGCGTGCTTTCTTTTAACCGCACAAAGCCGAAAACTCGTCAGTTTGTAGTGTTTTTGTTTAACTCCGACAAATCCGTTAACACGAGAGGGAGTCAAGTGACATTTCTAGATAGATTTCTCAGCTCTGATAGCTGCTGGAGTGAAGAGTTTTCTGTTATCGACTAAGTATTGGGGTAAAGAGCATTCTCTCCATGTCCTGTCCATGTTCATGGAAGGCGTTAACTGGGTAACACTGTGTGTCAAGACATACTCTTCTTCACTACTGTGTCGTTAAAACTGGAATCAGTTGTGTTGTATTACTTAGGAGTTATCTGCCAATTTATATTTATATTAATACTTTTGTTTTGGAGAGATGTTTATGTACCAGGTAAATATGTAATGTCTGTGCTGTGCTCTCTGAAGTTCTCGAGAATGTCAAGAACCTGAACAGGACTGAGTATGATAGGCAGAAAATCCAACAGCATAAGATGTAAGTTAAAAGTATTAAAAATATTAAAAGCCCAAGACTAATTTATATATTAAATTATTCATTAACATAGATATTTAAGCAAAGATTTGCAATTAATTAGTTTATCCTTTGCAATATATCTAGTCTGACACGATCTCTGTCTGCAAATGCAGGTTTGATATACTGACAGTTATATCGTACAAACGTCATACCGCAAACTGCATTTGACATGGCATATTTCCTGCGACCGCTTGTTCGCTGGGGTATTCTCTCCCTTTCGTCTCGTCGATGTCCAAAACCACTGCTTCTTTTCACGTAGCATTGATAGGGCTGTGTTCCTTGAAATTTTGCTTTCACGTTCATGTAAAATATATGCGATGGTCAGGCGTTGACACCAAACATCACGTTTGACCATATTTGTAGCTTAAATGAGATTTAAAAAGCGAGTTATGCCCCGGTCATTCACGCTGCTGTCCATGCTGACTGGCGTGAAATGTGAAAAGGAGATTTGTAGCTGTATAAGAGTATCAACTGACCATCCGTACGTGTATTATACACTAAGGTGGAGCAAATTATTGAGACACACAGCCATGTCAGTGTTACCTGAAAAGGAGCTGTGGTTTAGGAGATCAAAGTGATAGAAAGGAGAGAGTACCACAGCGACCAAGAGGTCATCGTAGATATTCCAGGTCCAATGTAGGTTTCAGTCTGACGTCTCTGTGCTATCAGTATATTAAGTAACTTTGCCGACGCAGATCGTATTGGACGACATTGTGGCATGAATGACTCTTTTATGTTAGATTTACTGAGATTTAAATAGGTCTGAGGATCAAATTTGTTATCATATTTTCCAACCGTGAGAGTGATTTTGCTGAATATCCACTTCGTCACGTCAACTTCATATACACAACCATGATACCTATGGCCAGTTAAAATCTGATCTCTTAACGTTATGGTTGAAGGCTGGTAGGAATGACTTTTTAGACGCCTAGATTAGTATTGATGTGCTGTGGAAAACCATCAGGTACATGTGCAAAGTTGAAGAAAAGCTCATGTATTATAGAGATTGTTGTGATAGTTTTGGTTATGTCGTTATTATTATTACTCCCCCCAAAAGACACAACTCGAGAACAAAGGTGAAAGGACATCGTGTGTTGGCTGAGGGGAGCAGGTGCCTGAACTGCTTAGGGACATTTGATGCGGAAGAGATAAAGCAAGGGGCCTGCACATATCACCCTGGTTTCATAGGTAAAACTCACATTACAATGTGCTTTCCTATTTTAACTGAGGTTTGCGTTATTTTTCCTGCTGTGTAAAAATGCCCCCTTTTCATTTTACAGGTTCTCGTTACTGAATCGAAAACCACTCACTGTCTTCTGGTTTAAACATGTTCCCTCCACGGAATCGCCGCAGTCTTGCGTAAAGCCTTGATTATTCATTCATTCTTTCTTTATTTTCTGCGCGAAATCTTTGGGTACAGATAGTGTTGTACCCTTTGCTGGTTTATTGTCATATTGCCTATAAATCTAAACATGACCCAGGAGCCTCCCACCAATGCGGTCGCTGTGAGTTCAAGTCCAGCTCATGCTGGCTTCCTCTCCAGCAGCACGTGGGAAGGCCTGCGAGCAACCTGCGGATGGTCGTGGGTTCCCCCCAGTTTCCTGCCATCATAATGCTGGCCGCCGTCGTATAAGTGAAATATTCTTGAATACAGCGCAAAACACCAGTCAAATAAATAAATAAATATAAATCTGAACATGCTCTAGTGTGTGAACTCTACGTATGGCTTTTATTTCATTATACAGTTGATGAAGATTGGAGTTGTTGTGGGAAGAGCTCTATTGACCAGCATCCATCCCATAATGATCATAAGATGACTGGGTCAGTATCCATCTGTTTGTCTCCGTGACTATATTGAGCCACCTGAACCAGCTCGATAGAAATCACCAAGCAGCTGTCTGTGTGCAGCTTGGCCATACAGTAACTGATTTTAGAGACATATCTGTGCTGGTAAAACAACAAATGAAATCTGTATTCTAGAAGTAGATAAACTGAGGTGTACTTGTATTATCTTGACAGCATGTGTAAGTAAATGTTGATTTGTCCCTGATTTTTTGTGACAATCATTAATTTGTGGTCATTCTCTGAGCCATTTCAAGATTCCTTTGCCGCTCACCTGACCACCTTGTGTAAGGTTGATCCATTTGTAACAGTCTGATTCAATTGTATAAGTCCGATCTGTTGGTACAGCCCTGTCCCCTTGTAATAGGTCCCAGTGCAGCCGTGCCCCCTGGTAGCACCTGATTCCCTTGGTGCAGCCCTTTGCCCTCGGAGCCTCCGATCCCCTTGGTGTAGCCCTGTTCCCTCTTAGCACCACCCGATCCCCTTGGTGCAGCTCTGTCCCCTCGTAACACCCGATTCTTTTATATGCAGCCCTGTTCCCTCGTAGCACCACCCGATCCTCGTGGTGTAGCCCTGTCCCCTGGTAGCACCCGATCGCCTTGGTGCAGCAAGATAATCCTTGTAGCAGCCTGATCCCCTAGAAGAAGTCCAATCATTTTTGTGCAACCCCATTCTCTTGTTGTAGCTTGATCCTCTTGGCGCAGTCCACTTCCGGTGGTCATTTTTATAATGTTCCACCCTGTGGCACGTTGCCGCACACCAGAAATGTAATGTCTCGTCCACAATCACAGTATAGTCTACTGGTATCGGGACCATCAGTAATGTACTTCCCGTTTGATAGGTGCTAGAACGGAATTAAATGTTCTCAAGGAAAAGACTCCAGATTTGGGGGAAAGGAGACTAAGCGGCCACTCCGGCGTCTTATCGTTGGGCACTACAAGTTCCTGCTAGCAGCACCAAGTGGTTTTCGCATTCCCGGGCTAGTTCCTTAGGGGTCTTTTGGTCAGGCCCAGCCCATTCCCTGAAGCGACCCGTTTTCTTCCAGTTTAAAGAGGTTAATCAGAAGACCATATCGATGGAAGAAGTGAAATAATCTTGTAGTCTTGCAGCACCATTTAATATTATATATAACTGAATGAAATAAATTTGCTTGCAGATGTTCGAAATCTGTCCATAACTACCGACCCACACAGAAACGTCACGGGAAGAGTAGCCTGAACTCGGCGAAGGAGTCCAAATCTTCTCTGCTCCGGGATGGCACAGAACTTCTACAAGATTTCAAACTAAAGATGTGAATAACAAATTCATGAAGATGAGTGGGGATTTAGTCGCTGCTTCAGCCTCGCTCGTGTTTCTGTGATTGTATTTGTTTCATGTCAGCACATTCGTTTTCCTTCTCTGATAGACTGTTCCCTTTTGTTCCACGTGCAATTTTAAGGGTGTATACTTTGAAATCAGAATTGTGGATTTTGTATTGGTAGCTTTCAAACCTGCTGCTCTATTTTGGGACGAATATATCAGTGCGCCAATGGCTCGCAACTGCGTACGAGCCCGTGTAGGAGTTATGGTGACAATGCAATTGACTTGTGGTGTGCTGTAATAAATCAGGATAAACTTAACGGTTTTGTATTCAGATGTGTAATTGACTCTGTATGCACAGCTTTAGTTTCATTCAGTGAAAGATTATGTTGTATATCGTATACGTAATGCTCATAGCTGTAAGTTTGAAAGGCGTAGCTTCATCTTTTTGAAGGACTTTAGTATGAATGGAACTTTCATTCTATGTTACCCTCAATGGATGGGAGCAAATTGTGAAGTACATATTAGCACATGGCTAGCATTAGGGTTAAATATTCTACAACGCTTGTCGACAGAATAAGTAGCAAACGCACGCCACTTGTTTTTAGTGTTGTTTTTTTAATTGCATAATTATGTATTGATAACAACGATATGTAACAAAGTCAACAACGCCACAGGTAAACAATTAAATCTTGTTTCCAAAATGAAGTATTGACATGGATATACTGAAATAATTCAAGAATGGAAATAAAGAGTTCGTAGCACTGTCAGTGTCACTGAACCAGGACCCAGTAAATCCATGCAATCCAAGAATGCAAATATAAATAGCTCAGAGCGTTGTGCTCTAAGGGAACTAATTATCTGTATGCTGTCAGCATGTGAAAAGTGGAGACGTACCTTCCTTGAATTGAACGACACGGACATAATGCGTCATCCCTGCAGAGGTAGGTCCGAAAGAGATACTGCTGAATGGGAGGCTCTAACGGGCAACACATAATGGTGCAGATGGTAGAGAAACACGTGGTTTTCAGCTCTGACGCCCATTCTGAGCACACATGCACTCAGAAATGTGACGAAATCCAAGAAAGAACAAGTCGGAATACGCAGCTTTGGACCCCTTTGTTAAAGGCGGGAAGGAGTCTTACGAGTTTCCTCTTGACGGTAATGGAATGGGCTTTTACTATTTGGCGTATGCCAAGTCCGTGCATGGAGGATTCACAAACTGACATGAAAGTGGACGGATACGCATTATGCTTTTGGAAAGGCCTGACAATTCGATGAATGAGATCTCGAATCTAGTCCCTTCGGTCAGACAGTTTGAAAAACGGGAAGTCCAAACACTGAATACAGACTTGTATCTCACGAGAGGTTTCGGGACAAATTATGCCTTCAACTGATGACGCAATGAGTTTTTGGTGATAGAAAAGGTATGGAATTAGAAAATCTATTCTAACTGTATTTTGTTGCAGTATTATGAATGTCCAACTTGTCATGAAAGTGGACGGATACGCGTATATGTAGAGCTTGTGATATCACGCGTGTCGGTGACTAAGGCAATCTCAACAGTGGTTTATTTATTTATTTATCTGATGTTTTACGTTGTAATCAAGAATATTTCAGTTATACGTCGGCGACCACCATTTTGGCGGGAGGTCATTCGCAGGTTTGTTGACTGTGAGTATGGGCAATTTTAATAGAGAACCGAATGCACGCGACAGGTTAAGAGAAACATAATGCATGTATAACCTACACCTCATCTTCATACATGTGAAATATTCTTGCATGCAGCATGAAGCGTCCAGTTTTGGCTTCCTTGCGGAATTCTGAACCCATTCTCTTTTGGCGACAAGAGGCGACAAGTGTATCTGTTATACTTGCTTTGTATTTCTGAATTGACTTTCGCCACTGCCGTCGCCCTGGGCCCTTGGTGGAAGCGTTTGCGTATTCTGCCGTTCGTTAAAGACCTGTCACCTGAAAAAGTTCGTCAGCAGGTTACTTAGCCACATCGCATAAGTGATACATACATTAGTATGCGTTAAATGGCAAACAAGTCAACAAATTTACTCTTTGCAATAAATATATATTTACCTCAACTCGCTGGGCATCAGTTAATATGCATACTGAGATAAATTATCACATATATGCACGTTTACGAACAAACCAGGTATTAATGTGTAGCACTTGTATGAACAGCATTACGTTCCACTGAGGCCACTCCTGAGAAGCAACCATAACACTACCACATTTACATATTAAAACCGATGAATTTTGTTTTATGGAGCCTGTATGGAACGGATGTGAAAAGGTTGTTTACGATCTTGACTTATACTTCTGCCGTGAGTGATGACTGGCATATGCGTGTCAGTGTAGACGGCCCCAGGCCCCACATTATATACGAGTCCCGCATACGCCACGAGACCATATCGGACTGATTGCATGCGCCACAGGTTGGTGTATAGCCGGGATTTTCGTACTGCAGTTGTCGGCTGTCACCTTTCCTTGAGGTCAAGGTTTCACAAGCGCATTCATTTTGTGTAATATTTCCTTATTAAATGTGTTTTAATCCAAAATGTATGTCCGAGCTCCAAGTTTTCAGTGGTACAGTGCTGTGGCATGAAATCACCTACCACTTGACCTTTCCGTACAACATATGAAAAATGTAGCTCACCATTATGTCACCATGATAAATTAACAGCGCGTCATGTCTGTTCAACAGCATTATCCAGCCATGCAGTACGTCATCAATTTAATTCGGAGGCAATTTTTTTACCCAAAGGGGTTACTCTCCCATTTACGAATGTGTAACCTTTATATCTGCTTCTGTCAGTAATTAAGCGGCCCCAATCGATATGGTATCTCTTTGTTGTGATGTACGTCACAATTAGTGCATGTTTGTACTCATAATGAAAACAAGTAGTATCCGATATTTGCGCCAATCTGGTGGGTAAAGCACGTGTGATACTACATGTGCGCTGCTTGTCAGACCTGGGTGACGAAAGTGTCGACGACGCTCATTTGTCCGTTTCCACCGTCTAACATTCGTGGAAGACCACTCGTCTGACAGTGTATCTGTACCTCACGCTTAGTCCGCCAGTGTCTTGTTAAACATCTACCCATAGAACTCTCCCCATCCTATAAGTGAAAAAGCTAGAATACGGTGGTAAACCACAATCAGATAAGTACAACAAGTACCTATGAAAGTACTAGTACCAGTCAGGCAGTTTAGGACAGCCAATCATGTTGTCGAGATATACATTTAGCTATATTGGTATTAAACTAAAACCACTTACAAGTATAAAAAATAATACAAATTGAGCATGATATCATGTAACTGTAAGCACAACATATATTTTATTCCGAGCGAAATATTCTGCGTATCAAGTAATGGTTTCTTTCTTTTTTTTTTGGGTTTTTTTTTTTTTTTTTTTTTCGTTTTTGGTTTTTTTTTTTTTTTCTTTTTTTTTTCTTTTTTTTTTTTGCCTTTCTGTTTTGGTTTTTTGTTTTTGTTTTTGTTTTTGTGAGTCCGTAAGAAAGACCTCACCATCATGTACGTGCAAGGGGTAGACAGTTCATTAACAGCCAAGTATATTGTAAGTATAGTGTAAACTGAAAAAAGATGGCTAGTGTAGTCGGACCTGGCTCTTATGACATCCTTTACAGAGAGGTGATATATGGCTGACAAACAAACACGTGTTTCACAGTTCATTGTCTGGGACCACTGACAAACATGTTTGTTGGAGATAAGTAAGTCAGATAACTCTTCATGGTTGACCTGTTTATATAGGTCCAACATTGTACTGGATGCGACCATGCACGCGTCAAATCTCTTTTGCAATATACTGCGACTAAACATAGGTCAAAAACTAGAATTATAGGCCAATTGATTTTACACTGTCTGTTGTGGAACCAAAAGTATATGTCAATGGAAACATCAATACAGATACTGTGAAATTATCAATCTAGAGAAGATCTATTATTTATATTTATGTACATTATATAAATTATATCCACAGCTTCCCTGGCTCTGTGCTCGTGTTCAAAGCCGACCTTGGACAGCGAATTTGTAGATTCCCACACTGTCACTGTTTCTTTGGTTATGGTGGCAATAAACGCTTGCGCTGTCTTACGTTCGTTGAACGTTATTTGCCGTCCACTTTGTGTGCAAATCTGCATGTCTCATGTGATAGAGTTCGTCACTAACTTCCCTAAAGTGGGTAGTTTACCGCGGGCGCTCCAGTTTCATCCACTCCTCCATCCGGTGATAGTTGAAAATGCTTAATTGAGTATCGCACAAGACAATAAACGACCAGTGTGGATAGATCCACCGCAACCGATGCCCCACCACCCCTTCGCGTGACAACGTTACTTTTCATTCTCTTCCCGGTGAAATCATTTGTGACCCATGACGTCACAGAAAGATTGAACATTTGTAACAAATGTGTGGGACATCCGGTTGACCTACTTGCAAGAATATTTGATTATGAATGGTCATATGTGCGTTCATAACTGACAGATCGGAATGGTCCATTCTGTCGTCCACAACATAATTTTATGCTGCTGTATCATAATCTGATTTCCCATAACTCAGAAACTGTAATATTATGCTCACTCTGACATAATATTTTGCTTCTAGAACGCATAAGCATGACTGTCGTGACGTGTTACGACAACACGGATATTGAAATACTCAGTCAGATTGAGGTGAAACGCCAGTCATCTATTTCGTGTTGGTCAAAGAAATCTGCTAACGTGTACTCATATCCGGGGTAAGGCATAAACACTGAAGGTGAAACTATTCTGTTCATTTATTTATCTGATTGGTGTTTTACGTCGTACTCAAGAATATTTCACTTATACGACGGCGGTCAGCATATTGATTGGGGAAACTGTTCTGCCTCGCCTATTAGCCAGGGTATATGTTAATGGCAGTGTATACTTTCACGGCACATATATAGGACATCTTATGTACAAGAAGTAATACAATATTGTACAACCATAATAACCCTACCCATCTGACCAATTGATCAAGAGTATTTGTATAACGGGCCCACCATGCCTCGCCTAGTGAGCTTATTCCCTTAAGTAAACACGGAAGTAAACAGTGAGGTCATGCTCCCATAAGTAAACGCTACCATAAGCTATAGGGAACGTTGCTCTAGGCCGAGTGGTTAGGGTGCTTGCTTTTCTATTTGTAAAACACACGAGGTGCCCATTTAAACCAGGCCTTGGACATGAAATTTGTATTTCATTCGCTTTCACTGTTCGAGGGGCTGTGGTGACAAGGAGCCATCGATGATGATCCAGAAGCCGACAGCGTTGTCTAATGCTCGTTGAAGACCGCTTGTCTTCTACAAGCACCAGACGTAGCGAACGTTTGTCAGTAACTTGCCAAGTGTTGGTGGTTTACACCGGCTACCCCGGTTTCCTTATTCCATAAAACTAACAGGTGAATGTTTAGTTTGCTCATACAGTCATTTTATTTGTAGCTTTAGTTAGTTATATGATATCCAGCCAAAACATCCACCCCTTGGGGAAGTTCATTTCAAGTAATCCATGTACTTGTACTGTAAGACTGTTTACAATACGTCAGCAGGAAGTTTGGTAAGTATACAGTGAGGTCAGACGCTACCAGGATATGTCGGTATTTGATCCACGGCCTGCTTCATGGAGATATGAGAGTGTTGATTGCGACGATAAACTTTAAACAATTAAACGAACATATCCAAGTGGAAGTCTTCCAAAATCCGCTTGGAAAAGTGATTCAGTTTCAGTTTACAAAATCGTTCATTTTCTTTCAAATTTCTGTCAATTTTCGCTCCATCTTCTCTGATTTGTCTTAATTTTTATGGAAGAATTCATAATTTTGTTAAGTTTGACTTAAGTTTCCTCGTTCCATTTAGATGATTTATTTTGGAACCTTTCCATTCGCATCAGTTTGCCCAAGACCCCAAAACAATGCAACGGATAGATCCACCACATGCGATGCCCCATCACCCCTTCTCGTGACAACTCTACTTTTAATTCCATTCCCACTGAAAGCAATTGTAACTTCATGAGGTCACGGAAATATTGAACAGTTGTAACCATTTTGTTGGACAATCTGCTGACCTCCTTGCAACAATAATGATTATGATTGATCAAATGCGCGTTCTTGAATGACAGCTCGGAAAGGTACATTGTATAGATATTTGTTTCTTACCGTTACGCCATGTCAAATTGTGCCGAAAAATGGAGGAAAGAACGTCATCTCCATAAAGAACGTCATCTCCATAAAGAACGTCATCTTCAAAAGCTCCGTTGGGATGATACTGAGAAAGGGCTTCTGTGATTGGCTAGCATGTTACCGCAGCACAATGACTAGCCACAATGCTGGCCGCGGCCGAATAAGTGAAATTATTCTTCAGTATGGCGTAAACACGAACGTATTGACAGAAGATTAAGATGATAGGTAAAAAAGTTATATTTATTATCATTATTGTACATTTATCAAGAATACATCCACTTACCACAGTTGCATAACAACATGGACATTGTATCACAGAACAAATTGAATATGTATTGGTAAGTGAATCATTTTAGTTTCTCTGTGTCGTGTATATCTAGGCGTGTAAAGAATAGACCGTTTATTGATGCATAAGTAAGTTTATAGTGCTTGTTTTATATATATATATTCATAGGTACATTGCAACTGTGAACTGATTTTTAACAAGACAAAAAGTGGTGGATTCTTTTAATATTGATAAGCGGTTTATACCCTATACATATTCTTAATGGAAAAAAATGACAAATTGATAGTTCACATGAATAGCATAAACAAACAAATTTTTGCTTGAAATTTTAGCGAAAAACGGATTTCAAAGAATATGACAATATATTGATAAAAGTTGTACGGTCAATAAAATATTTATTCTTAAAAGTGGCGCCACACATGAAATAAAAGTGTTAATAAACTAACGCATATCTGTAACACTTTACTAACACGTTATTATGTTAAAATAAATGTTGACAATGTAGGCCTACAGGACAAAGTATCAATTGAATGTAAGTGCAAAAAGATATTGGATCAACACCCAAAACTGGAACTATGGTAAGTCAATCCTGTATTATATATTAGACGTGGATTTTATTTCAAAATATGCCTTTGCAAATAGATAAACACATCGCCAATAACGTGTTCAAGTGTTAATAACCAGAATGACACACCATATACAAGGTGCTAATAGTTTACTTGCTAATGTTCTAAATCAGTAAGATCGGTTTTGATACAATAACACATAGCTGTTAATACGTTAACATTCGTGATGATTACAACAGAGGGAAATTTAAAATTCTGGTAACAGATGATATTAGGATAGATTTATCTAACTATCATTTAATTATTTCTCTAATATCGTTTCACACATATATTTAGCTGATATTTTACTGTCAACATTTACTTTAACACATGGACACACTAACGTGTTAGTAAAGTGTTACAGATAAGTGTTAATACAATAACATTTCTATTTGGTGTGCAGTGGTGACCACAGAAGGATTTATAGAGTCGCACGTGTCGTCAACTAATGGACACAATTCACTTTTATCTAATCAAATATTTTGAAAATTTGCTACAATATACATATTTTCTCCCACTTTTCAGACCACCTGACGTTTAGATGACATAAGATGACGAGATATCTAAAAGATTTCAGAAAACATTCACAAATACTCTTCTCTACATTTTCTACTATGTTCACACGCTGCAAGCCTCTCTGACTCGTCGAATTATTTACATGTGCTTAATAAAAGTACCTTTTTAATCAATTCATAATCCATTGCATAGGTTCATTGTTGTCCATATATTGTTCATAGTTTTAGATTTCTGTGAATTTTGTAAGTTGTTATCAGGCAAAAGGCATGCGCCATGTGAATTGGGCTGTAACCACATCGGGCGGTGTCATGACAGCATCTACATCTATGAGTGAAATTAGCCAAAAAATATGGAACATCAAACAAGGATTGATAGATATAATTCAAACATTACGGCAATAGATGGCAAAATGTATGTCAAATATTCTCAAGTACACAAGCAACACTTCATCTGCACAACATATACAATAGGGATTTTAAGTTGTGTGAAAAGCCTGGCAGTGTTTGAACTCCCTCTTTGCTTTACAAGTACAATTATACGAAAACGTTTACGCACAAACATAACAGAAAAGAGCAAATGTGTATATACCGCTGGGGCCTACTTGTATATAGCTAGGCGTCGAAACCGACATTCGAATACCAGCTGTCAGCTAAAATGGGTGTTCCGGAAGACCAGTCACATTTTAGACGCGCTGTAAATGGGTTTGTTATACTAGTATTATAAAAAAATATCAGTACATCTTAAAGGTTATTTGATTGGTGTTTTACGCCTTCCTCAAGAATATTTCACATACGACGGCGACCAGCTTTATGATGGGAGGAAACCCACGACCATCCGTAGGTTCAGACATCCCAATGTATGAAGTCAGCGCGAGCTGGACTTGAACTGTTCTCCGTCTTAAAAGAAAAGAACACATTTATACAACCAATACCTTAAAAGAAAGAGCCATACTTATGGTTAAATAAAAAAGCTCAATGTTCTGGTGTAAGTGCTTGTTATTTGAGTATTTAATAATTAAACATTTAAGACTGAGAAGCCTTTTAGGTCGCCATTTTAACAGATTGCTTACGTCATCGTGCTTAGCTTTGCAAAGTAGCTCTTCTGTCTTTGAGGACAAAAACAAAAATCATGTAGATAACGAAATGGAGGGCTTCAGTGGGGATCCCAGCTCTAGCTCTGATGATGGTGAATGTAACTTCGGCTTACAAGGCTACCAGTTTGAATCGCAGAGGAGTGAGGTTGAGAGCAGTAGTCCGACCGACCACGCATCAAGCTCAAGTGAATGGGAACAAGGATTTCTGGCTTTGACAGGAGGAATCTGTGAAAGGACAGGTTGCGCTCTCTGCCTTCAGGATATCGCGATTCAGACACATTTTGGCAGCCTACAGCCACGCATGTAGGCATGATGTGGCCCTCTAGTACATCTCAAACTCTTCCTTCTTAGAGCTGGCTTTAAGAGAACTTAAAATCCACGATTATCACGATGTAAGAACATATTTAGCTGAGACTGGAAATGCACGTTAACTAAATGGTAGGAGTAAAACCTTAAGCACAGTGACGTTACAATGAATATTCAAGGGGAGGAAAGGGGGATTTTCATTAGACAAGCCTAAAACATGGCGGGACTTTCTATGTGCCCCGAATAGGTAGATTTTGTGAAAAAGACGATGTTTGAAACAGTTTGTTTCTTTACGAAAGCTTTAAAAAGTCTAAAAAATATAGTATTCCACACAGTTTGTATAGCTCTTTCATTTAAGGTGTAGGTTGTATAAATGTGTTCTTTTTTTTAAAGTACAATGGGTTTATATTGCATTTTATATGGCCATCTCCCTAAACGTTTTGAATAACGCAACCTGATAGCAGTAGCCTTCAACAACATGAAATCCCTTGTCATATCCCCAATGCCCTGCAGTAGTCAATTTCTTGTGGCCCATTTTTCTTTTCTCGTTCTAGGCATTCAAGGGTTTTACACTGAGGAAACTTTGTCTTCCAACATTGCCTCTTTCTCAATGTACGTGCCCTTTTCCTTCTTCGACCCCTCTTCCTTCTTGTCCGATTTTTCGTCGTCGGAATTGTCGGCCGATTTTTTCTTGCAGCAGCGTAAGTAGGAATGGTATATGGCCGCGATTACCATCAGAGGAATCCCCGTCATACTGGAGGAGGCGATGGCGGGAGTGGCAGCTATCACATTATCGGGAGGCGGGAAGGAGAACATAACGAGGATGAAAGCGATGCCCGTATTTTGGATGCCCGTCTCAATGGCAATTGTAATACAGAACTTCCGACTTTGTCTGAGAAGAAGAGATAATACCCCGGCTAGGACGTACCCTATATAAGGCAACAAGGCTCCGGCCAGTATCAGTATTGGCTCTATCAGTTTGAACATGTAAAAATTGACGTACATGGCCAAGGCTATGAACACTATCGTCAGAACCACCACAAGCGGGATGAGAAAGCGCAACATTTTCTTGGTAAACTCGTGCTTTTTGTGGTTCAGAACCGTTCCAAAGGCCAGCGGAATGGCCACCATGAGAAGGGAGACAATCATGTTCAGATAGGGGATTTTCAGATCGGCTTGGTCCGACAAAACCACGCGACCGAGGGTGAATATCCACATTGGAAACACTCCTGAAAGCAAGATGCACACTGGGTTGTTCAAAAATGAACTTCATTTCGCATGTCCAATTCAATAAAACTTTGATTAGCTTACCTTTGTAATATATCATTTTCCCCCCTTTACGTTCGTATTGCGGAAATTTAAACCAGAGGCATACACATGAAAATATGCCAACATGAAAAAAGTATTTATTCATTTATCTATCTGATTGGTGTTTTCCGCCGTACTTAAGAATGTTTCACTTATACGACGGTGGCCAGCATTATGGTGGGAGGAAACCGGGCAGAGCCTGGGGGAAAGCAAAGACCATCCGTATGTTGCATAAAAAAATCATCTCGCTATAAACTGCATGTGGGTTACGCCTCAGTACTGGTAAATTAGGCTACACCTCTTTGCTTTATGAGCACACCTGTGCAGAAACTGTGCATGATGTATTGAACAACAATCAAATAAGTAAATAAATAAATTATGTAAATTATGCTCATCGGGTATATAGGTCTGTGGTCCTATAGACAGACTTACCTACAGCTGCGATGTTACTGATGGTGGTCATCGCGGCGGAAAGAGAGACGTCCCCACCCAGCAGGTACGACCACAGGTTACTGCCTCCACCCCCAGGGGCGCAGCCACAGGCGAAGAACCCCAGGGCCATTCCGGGGGAGGAGAACGGAATGACGAGGGTCAGGACATAGGCGATCTGAAACACGTTATACAAGTTTCGTCGTCACAAATGCGGGAGTTTGTATTAAGCTGACGGTGCTGTCTCGGCCAGTCATGTGGTAGGGAACATGACTTCATTTTAGTGAAGTGTATTATCGTCAACTGTACAATCACTATAGGTGGGAAACAAAAGTTCACATGGCTTCAATGGAATGTCAACTGAATACAGAAAAATTGTCTTTTAATTTTCATCATTTGTGCTGGGGTAGGGGACAGGGAAACCCTTTCTAACCCACCCTGCGTAATGGAAACACCTGTCAAAGACAGCGGGAGTTCGGGTGGAAACCCAAAGCACATACGTTTTCGGGTATATCGACATTAGAACGTGGCCAATAATCGACACTATAAGTTGTGATAGTTTCAATGGACTTGAGTGATTAACAATTTTACTTAACAATTTTTCAGTCATATGACGACGAGGAGTCTTTAGAATGTAAATATACTGTGTCTTCTTGTGGCAGGGCAAGTCCATGCCGCCAAGGTGCTGTCGCCACTGGAGCATCATACCGAAGACACCAGACATGACATGACACCCGACCCAGTTACATTATACTGTCACCGGGCCGACCAGTCCTGTTTCCTTGCTCTAACCTCCCACTGCTGAGCACCAAGTGAGGCAGAAACAAGTACCATTTTTAAAGCCTTTCGTATGACACGACCCGGGATTGATCCTGGATCTCGCGGCCTCGAGGCGGACGCTCTAGCCACCAGACCACCCATGCGGTCTTTGAGTAATGTAGATGCAGCTGACTAGACAGGTCCGAGAATTGTAAAGCTTAGGTTGCTGTTTTTGCAGTCGTGGTTGCTAGAGAATATGACGTAGGCCTAAGTTCAATAAAGAAGCTGCCTTTTTACAAGGAATATCTGCGAAACGGGTCAACAACAAGAAATAGCAACCTCAACTTTACATCTCCATCTCGGTTCTTCTGTCTTCACAACAGAACTGCCAAATGCCTTTGGAAGTGAACGAAAAAAACAACATTTTCTTACCATTGGCATCATTATGAATTGACAGAAGAGTCCAATACACGGCGCCACCGGTCTCCTCCAAACTTTCTTCAACACTTCCAGTTTGGTCTTACATCCCATGGCTGTCATGAGTAACAGTAAGTAGACCATCATGGTGGACTGCAGTACACTGTCCAGTGTTGTCGGTTTTTTCATGCAGACTATCATGATTTTGGCGGGAGATGACGTATTCGAACCAGTCACTACCCATCTGGATAGGTTGTAGCCATCGTACATGTGCGTCAGGGAAGGTGAATGTTTCGAATACTGGACACTCTTCTCGTCGTCGGTATCTTCTCCGGTGGTTACTCTACTCGAGTTGTACAGTGAGGGTGTCATTCCTGGATATACATCTATTTCCAGATCCACGCGTCCCAGTAGAATTCCGGTCAACGTCACGCTTACCTCCCCTGCCGCTTTGCCCCCCTGCCCACAGGTGGACTTTACGTTGCCAATGAATACAGGCTGTGGGCTGGAAATTGTCGCCACGTAATAGTTTGACAGGGAAAAAAGGACAGCATAATCGTTGTTGGCAGTGGAACAGTCCAAGGAATAGTTTAAAATGACCGTTGTTGATAAATCCATATAAACCAGAATAAAATTGGACGTCAAGGTTAAGGTCATTCCGTTCACAACTTTGCTGGTCATTACAGGCCTAACGTCAGACATATTTGCGGTTTCCGCCAGCGCTAGTTTGGGTCCGGACGTTGGTATCAAATTCTCATCAGCTACTGGTACTGGAATCACAATATCCTCCTGAGACGAGAACTGTGGGACAGCCGAAAGTAAGAGGATGACTTCAAATAACACTTTTTCCATTTTGGTTCTGGATTATATTCTCAGTGACATAAAACAAGGTCTTCTTCCACTTACCACCGGTATTTCTTAAATTTCCGACCAACTGAACATTTGTTACCAGAACGCTCAGTTTCTGAAGACAAGTAAGGTGTAGAGTAGACCTGTACTTAGTGTCTCCGTCACAATGTTAAGCTCGACTGAAATTTCCCTGCCCTACGTGGTTAGTCGATATCTATGCAGTACTACGTAGTCATCCTGCAACAAGGTTATGTCCAAGCCTTTATCAAACCCTGTTAACTCCAACGACAAAAATTCAGAATGCAGAGGAAGCCAGTTTCGGCAGATTCGATCAGACTCGATGGCCTATAGGTGTCCTTGTCAAACTTCCTCACTGAACTAAAAACCTGGATGTGGGCCCAGATTTAAAATCCGGTTTGTTGTTGCGATACGCTCCAGCTGTGGTCAACTTGCTTTCCTGTGCAGATCTGGTTCCACAGCAGCAATTGGCGTGCCTCTTTAACAAAGGAAGACTGAGTCTTTTCACATTTGTTGTTCATCCAGTCGTGAAGAGGGTCGTGGCCTGTGGAGAGAAACTAGACGAAGCGTTGAAGGTAGAAAAGACCAGCGTACAATACACGCAGAGAGGTCTGCTTTTTAACACTGATTGTATGCAGGTCAGGTTATATGGGTTAGTAACTGGTAAATCTGCAGAGGAACAGGTCACTTGTAGAACAGCATAATACATGTACACTATATCAGTCTGTATTATAAAGAATGCTTTGTTGACAGATTAACTTTACACGTGCATTACACATAAAGGATTCTGGTTACGAAACAAAACTACGACATGGCCCGAACAGAAATTACAAAAACTAAAAACAAAGAATTCCGGGTACATAGATAATTAGCTAAAAGTTATGTGTAACGGAGATTGTTAATTGTCACTGACACATTTGTCTTACATTCAAAATATCTCCTTTTTTGTACGTCCTGGACTGATCGCTCGGCATTGTTTGTCCATGTAACACTTTACATTGTACCTTACACTTGCATGTTTCGTGAAGTGTAGGGTGTGTATGGCGCGCTGACAAAATCAAATCTAGGTGCATGTGTTATCAATGTAACAAAGGGTACATATAAAAAAAAGGAAAAATGATGGGGTCAGAGTAGTTTTACTTGAAAAGTAAAGAAAAGATCTTAAAAGGAAACCTTCTGTATCCCAACGAAAAGCGACAACCCTCACCTTCACTGAGTCCCATGTATGACAAGCTATCGTGTGCCGGATAATCAGACCCAGATTTTAGTATCCACTCAATGTGGTATACATATCTGCTGCACCGAAAATCTAGGCCCTCTGATAAGGGTTGTCTGTCCTTGATAAGCGTGTTTTGCAATCGATCGGTGTGTATGTAAGAAGGCGTGTCCATGAAGTACTACAATAGCCTTTCCTTCGTAGTCGTATCTAAGGTATAGCCGATAACCCGAGGTTAAACGAACGAGCAGTATTACACTGTTTGATTGATTGATTGATTGATTTATGGCTGTTTAACACACTACCATAGATTTTTCACTTATCGTCAATATTATGTGTGGAGGAAACCGGAAAACCACCGACCTTTGGCGAGTTACTGACGACCTTTCGTACACGTGACATACATACATGCACACAATGTTGGTGGGAGACATATGTTATTCAACGACCGTTCAACGGCCACTTTCACCTAGGCCCCACACAATGCAGAGCTGACTCTGTATTATGAGTTGTGTCGATATTCTGTCGTATTCGTGTTGGAGCAAGCATCTTATACTAACTTACACGATGTCGTTATTTTATTCCAGAAAATGAAATTATAAAATTGTTTGAAATTAGAATAACATGTGTATAGCATTACAAACCTGTGTGGTTATGAACGAGTGAAGACTGTCACTCATCGAGGTGTTGTTAATTGCACATTGGAAGTTAATCTGTTCAACTCGCTCTTGGGTTTTGTTTCCCGTATGTATGTCTACAATTATCTGAAATTGGATAGTAATACAAGCATGTGTGTTGATATATAAACACATATATAAAGTGCGCTTAATTTTGTATCAGATCTAGCTGAGTGTTTGTTAGACGTTCAGTCTGAAATTTGGATTACACACTCATCGTGGATGCTGAGTGTTGTACTTGTATCTGGCTGAACGTTTCCTATAGCCCATGAACAATGTGGTCTAAGCTCCCACTGGTTTGCCAATTAGTTTCACTCAAGAGGTTTTTTTAACACGTGGTGGTGTCCTGCGCCCATACATTCACCTGACCTGCAACCTGTAGATGGTCGTGGGTTTCCCCCGGCCTCTGCCCGTTTTCCTCCCATCAAAATGCTGCCCGTCGTCTTGTAAGTAAAATATTCTTGAGTACGGCGTAGAACCAATCAAATAAATACATAATAAATAACTGGTTTCCAACGCACGCCAGAATGCGCAGAGAGCCATAGCAGCGTCGACGGCCGCCTATTGTCACCCAGACCAAAGGAACAGTGAGACTTGTAGAATCTGCAAATTCTATGCGCATAACCTGCTTTGAACCAACAACTCGTGTCTTAACTACTGAAAGACAAGTTGCTTAACCAACGACATGAAATAAGATAATTAAATACATAAATATATATAATTGCGGAAAGCACTTTTTTTTGCAAATATCTTATTGAAACTTTACAAATTTGTAGACCATGCATTTATCGCCGAATGTATACGAAATCTCGAGTTCATCTCCAGTTATAGTTATCACTTGTAGTTATTTATCACTTGAGTGCAAAATTTTGGTATCACTTTTATTCTTTCTTTTTGAACACTGTTATGGGTTTTTTCTGTTTATCAAATATCATATTAAAATAACAGGAAAAAAGAAACAGTTCATTTTATTCATATTTATAACAATGCACTGTTTTAAAACACACCAGGGTTTGGCTGTCTTGTGTGACAGTGTTATCAAACAAACAGTTATAGTTTAATAACAAATATGACCTGACACACGCTCGTCCTCTGTCATTTTTCAAAATGACGGTTTTGTTTAGTCGAAGCCTAGTTATCTCCCCTTGGCCAACTTTCCCGTTCCTGATGTGATCTGTTCGCAGTAGAGCTTGTCTGCAGTCGATTATATCCAGTCTATCTGATATTCCAACAGCACATATCTGATGAACACTGCACAAAATCTCGGAATACAACATCATGCTGTCCTGGTGATGAACGTTTTGAAGGGGATTCTGCATTTGCTAACAAACGTGAATCTGTACTAAAAAGACGTTGAAATTTATTTCAAAACTTACCGGTAATGACCTGGTAACTACATGTGTGTTTGCTGACGCGTCAAGCTTCCGCGACTTTCTTTACGCGGTAAAGCCGTTGGCGTAAAATTATTTCACAAATTTTTTTTCGTTCATGTTTTGTTGATTATGTATCACTTTTAATATCTCATCTCGAATGTTTAGGCAAACTGACGCGTTGTGGCTTCCAAAAACGAGCAGAAATGTACATATGCACCATCGGCTTTCTTTTTATCCTCGAGGTATGCCAATTTATATTAATTTTTTTTATTCTAGTTAATCTGTGGATACTTTTTCTTCACGACACAAAATTTGCTAATGCCGTTCTGTTTTAGCCTACTGTTTTTCTGTGTGAAAAGATTTATCCTGTCCTGTAATGAAGTTACTCACATTCTGCTGTTGTATTTTGAATATTTTAAAGACATGCCTTCAATATATATTAATGTACTTAGCTCATCAATTACATTTAATCTTGTATCACAAATGCTAAATGAAATGTTTTACCAGGATATGTTTTCTTCTCTGTACCTATACCTGATTGGCAATTCAGCACTTTGTTATCCGACCTGTTTGTGGCCTATAGCATGTAGACCCAAAACAGGATTAAACCATTAAAACAAAACAGTGTCCACACGTTAATTACATAACTGTAGGAAATATTGATAGATCAAGGAAAAGTTCCTCAAGTTCGTGTATCATTTAGCAGAAACATACACTCAACAGTGTTTGACGATGAAGGATCACATGGCTGAAGCCGGGTTCCAACTCGGTTTTATCCAACAATTATAGTTTATAATCTGTCACTTTACATGTTAGAGATGTATGATAATTCCTCTTGTTAATTACCCTGTTCGTGAGTTTATGGTCTACTCACAAGGTTGTGTTCTGGTTAACTTCTGTTAGAGGCTCAGACTGTTCGGAGAAAAAACAGGGGCGGCTACTTCGCCTGACCAATTCATATTAGGTAGTACAACAGAGTGATGTTGCTAAGCATATAACGATAAAGGCTTTCAGAATCATCTTATTCAATTTTCATGCATAGTTTTCGACAGTTTGGACATTATGATGCATAGCTTTGTTGTTGTTATTTGATATGTAGGGTCTACTGACACTTCAAATGCCGCAAGGCTTTGATAATGACTGATGTTTGTTTCGCTTGGGTTTGTGCATAGATCCCTGTAATTGATTGACTTCTTTGTCATATTACTCAGACATTCGCTAATTTCAAACAAAGAACCATTTAGTAGGCCTACTTGGGACTAATTCCACAAAATGTCTTTTGATTTAACTCAAAACTAATGACTTGGAATATCACGCAGCTTTTACCCATATTGTGGTATATTTGTCTGTACACAATATAGGTGTTCTCAGTTTTAACTCATATTGTTTAAAACTTTTAAATCACATTTTAGGTTTTGACTTAAGTCAAAACTGATTTTGCCAAATCCTCCCCCGGAGGATTCTTTTGACTTCTGGCTAGGAGCTAATGGCTTTGTGGAATAGGGCCCAGGAACAGCCCATTATTCTGACTCCAGACTCACAGCTACTGACATCGTGGAATGGCCTCTGATATACAGTTCCTGACTTTCTGGGGCCGGCCTCTGTCACACAGCTACTGACTTTCTGAGATTGGCCTCTGGAACAGTCCATTATTTTGACTCCTGGCTTGGAGCTAATGACTTTGTGGAATAGGGCCCTAGAATCCGCAATATTTTGACTCCAGACTCACAGCTACGAACATCGTGGAAACGGCCCCAGGAACAGCCCATTATTTTGACTCCTGACTCGGAGCCCCTGGTTTCGTGGAATGACACACAGCTACTGGCTTTCTGAGACCGGCCCATGGAAGAGTCCATTATTTTGACTCTTGACTCAGAACTACTGACTTTTTGGGAATGGCCCCTAACCAGTCAATTATTTTTACTCCTGGCTAGGAGCCCCTGACTTCGTGGAATGACCTCTGACACACAGCCACTGACTTTCTGGGGCCGGCCCTTGGAACAGTCCATTATTCGACTCCTGACTCGGAGCCCCAGACTTTGTGACTTACCCCAGCTAATCCAGTTTCCTACACCCATAAATCTATCAGTCATCGTATAAGTGACAAATTCTTGGCTATTCTTGAGTAAAGCATTATAAATATTATTAAGGGTAGTGGGAACCGGACAGAACAGGTAAAACCACCACCTTCGACAGATACTAGACAATCTCTCGCTCGCAACGGAAGCAGCAGGGGTTGGATTCCAACTGACTACTCACTGGTTAAGGATCTGTCATCTGCATAGTTTGGAATTAGTGCAGGGCGTTTCGAGGTACAGTGTGGAATTCCGTGTATCTGTTCCACGTGTATAGAAAAATATATAAATGTCATCAAAATAAATGTGGCCGTATGTGGGAAGATCTTCCAGCAACCTGCGGATAGTCGTGGGTTCCCCCGGGCTCTGTCCGGTTTCCTCCCACCATAATGCTGGGCGCCATGGTATAAGTGAAATATTCTTGAGTACGGCATGAAAACAAACAAATAAATAAATGAATAAATAAATAAATAAATGGGGAAATCGACGACCATCCGCTGGTTGCTGGCAGACCTCCCCACGTACGGCCGGAGAGAAAGTTATCATGAGCTCAACTTGAACTCACAGCGACCGCATTGGTGGGAGGCTTCGGGTCATTGTGCTGCGATAGCCCGCTAACTGTTAATGCCACCCTAAGCGTTAAAAGAAGTGAAATAATAATCTAAGGCGTTAAAAAATATGCTTCATCTTTGTTTGAATCCACGACCCCAGTGCTCAGTGCAATGATTTTGACGAGTGACCTTTATATTGGGAGGGTTATTATGTACAGGGTTATAACAATGCTGGGCTGGTTACCACGCGGGGGATGAGGGCTGCGCATAGTTCTGCTCATTATTCTAGTTCGGTTATAACAGCGTGAAAAACATCAGCGAAATGTCAAAGAGTACATGTACTTTAACCGTGTGATTGTGACCGTCTGTTTGCGGCAACATTCTGAATAACCAATGTAGTAATTGATGCGGACACCAAGCGAATTGGAGTTGTACATATATCTGCAGCTAGGTGGCAGGAAAATCATGCCCTCTAACTCGATCACATCTGCATTCAGACATCGTGCTATGGTTAATGCTGTAGACAGATTGAATGCCTTTCATGGCCAAATCTATGAGAATGAAAACATATATTGCCCATCGTTCCTTTCCCAACATCCGTAAAAAAAGATGACATAAGCAAGATGGATATACAAGTACATGTACAATTAGTTATACAGACCACCCCTTGGGATATATATCGGAATATATCCTGCTAAAGGTGGAATTTTTTTCCCCGAGGCATCTCAACCAATAATATCAATAGAATTCCTGTGAACGGCGATAAATATGCATGGTATCTAAAACTGTGATCTGCTGTATGTGTGAAGATGGCCGGTCTTCTCTCCGATTGTATATGCACAGTATATATAGCATACTATGTATGTCCCATGTTGGTATTGTTGTTTTATATCAAGTAATTGGGGATATTATTTTTCCCTGAGTTCTGCGGCCTGTTTTACGAAGAGGGTGTAACGCTACGTTGGACGTATAACTAGTATGGCTACGTGTCTCTACAATATTTGTCGTCTGGACAGTTACGTTTGACATAACTTCCACCTTGATTGTAAAAACCGCCCCCGCCTTATATTGTTCGCTTAGAAACACACAGGTGAAGACCGCCTCAGTGGCTAAATGCTTAGATAGCTAACCTCGAGGCCAGGAGATCCGGGATCAATCCCAGCTCGGGTCAAACCGAAGACTTTAAAAATGGTACTTGTTGCTGCCTTGCCTGAAGTGTAATTATTATTACATAATGAATAATATTCATAGATGTATTACATTATCCGTAGGACTGACGGGTCCATATGTGTGACAATATGATCGAGGTGCCCATTTTATAATACACAAGCAACTGAAATTCTTGGGTATGGTGTTAAACTTGCAACAATCTATCAATCAGTCAATCAGTCAAATAACACACCTTCGATAATGACGAATCTCAAATCTGTTTATGCTTGTTCTCCTGACCTATTCACCGACGGCCCAATAGGAAGTTTTGAAAACACTTTGCGTTTGCTTTATACAGCTAATGATCTTATGATGTGAATGGAATTTTTCCAAGATTCAAGCGCGAAAGTATTTAGCGTAAATGGTTCCCCATTAAGTTTACTACATAATAGCCACCAAATGGGACGCTACACCGCATAGTGTATTACATATAGAGCAGAATTATTACACTATTGGTAGCATCTCCTACCCATAATGTAATAATGTAACATTACTGGTAGCAAGTGCTTCCAGTAACATTACGGGATTTTATTACATATCGGGCGTCTTTACGGAGCCTCAGAAACACCAGTGTGATGTCTATACGGCCTAAGTGACAACCTCATTCATACACTTGTTTCTATCTGTTGAAAGTTTACTGATAAAAATGCGTGCAATGTCTAAATTCTGATTCATTATTATGCCTCTTATCAACATTTATCAGTTCTCAGTAAATTGAATTTACGAGAATTCTGAAATACACTGCTTATCAAAGACGCTCTACGATGTATTTTTTTGCGTAACTTTTGCATCATTCATGTATCGCTTAGCTTAATATGTCACCGTTAAATTATTATTTAATCTTTATTCCGATATTGCATGAGCCAAATCATTTCCTTCAGCTATATATGCAAACTGAAATAAATTGCGTATAGCGTTTGTTTCAATAAAACTGACAGCAAATGTACACATATCGTGTCAGATTCCCCCTTACACTCGCTAGTGCCGTTATCTAACGGTGATCCCTTAGCATGCTGCACGCACGCCTGATTTGTGCAAATAGGCACCTTATCACTGGAGCTCAAGACCGCTTGTCAACGCGATTTCGGGGTTTAGCTTACAGTTTTAACAAGTCAAACTCGTAAATATCAGATCGATAAAAATTTGGACGACTGCTTCTCACCTGTAGCAGTACGATCTCGATCAAATTTCGGCATTTATACAGCTTCACTTATTTTTTATATCTACAGATTAATGTTTTGAACTTTATCGCTAACTGGCTCCGAAAAACAGGCCCCAAAACACTTGTCCTAAATCCTTCTGCTTTGAATGTCAAGGCCTCTGTTTCTGTATTATACATCGGACCCTGCGTGTACGGTGCGCAGAGTCTAACAGAGCTCCCGGGCCTTCCATATGTCTACAACAGCTATCCTCTGGCCACACTGACACTCCATCTAATTATGACTGTAAGAGGGGATGTGTTTGTTTATAGATAGGTGTCTCTCTCTGGAGACGTAATGGTGTGATACAGACTCCCCAGGGAGGTGTGATACTGACCGCTAGCTTCTATACTATATGCCGTTAATGCACGATGACAATTTTAACACGATCTGGTGTACAACTCCCATTATGTCACATGCGTGGAATCATCCACTGAGAATGCAAGCAGTATAATGTAACATATACAACGGGATTCATGGAGAGTGACATTACAGAGCAGGGATGACAGTGTGATAGTTGACAAATGGTCACATATAACTAGTAAAATTCCGCAGATCACCAGTTTACCTTTATTGGAATTTTTAATTTATGCAATTGCTGAGACAGTGGCAAATTACACTACCTCTAGCAATATGACGTCAACAAAATTAGATGAAAGGAAAATGCAGGACCATAATGTTAGCAGACGTTTATATTGGACTCCACGGGTTTAATAAATTAAACCCGCAGCAAATTAATAAATATAACTACTGAAACGCTGTGCAGTTGGTATAAAGTTCATAATGGACTTTTAGCTCTTTATTTCATGCTATAAACGGAGAAAAATACGCAGATTTCGGATTCGAATTGATAGTCAAAAACTTGAAAAGTTACGATTTAGAAGAATATGCACTCCGAGTAACATTTATAGTACATGTCATTGGTTGAATAAGGACTGTAGGGAATGACCTTATTTTAGGAATCAATGGGTTTTTTTTTTTTGGTAAATTGAAGGTTCGATACACGCGGTTCATTATGTGATCGCTTCGACATTTTGACGATATATTCAGCATTCAAAACACTACGGCCCTTTAAAAATGATCCGTACTTTATATAAAGGCGGTTTACTCTTTTAGCAATACATACAAAGGAAACAAAGCACAAAGATGAAAGTTTTACATTTATTAAGTCAATTTCTATTTCTACTAGTTCAAACATCAACGAACATGAAATACGATCAGACAAAATATCGACAATATGAGTATTTTTATCTTTTCCATGAGTGTCACAACTTTCACGAAGTTGATGGAAGAACAGTTTTTCAACATACATTACATTAATATACATTAAGTATCAATAGCATTACACGTTTTAACATTTAATATACACGAAGTCGCACTTACAAAGAAAATTATGCTAGAGCCACACTCAGTGACTGATTGATTTTGGAGTGACTGATCCATTTTGCGCTACGTGTGTTGATCTGACCAGAGGGTTCAAATAGAAACAAAACGCATATCATCACGTATTCTGTTCAGATTTAGAGAGTTGTCTTTCGACTGTTTTTTATTCGGAGGGGCCATGGCCATTTTCCTGCAGTATTACCATATATGTACGGCTTTGGTTAGCACGATATTTAAATCGGGTATAACCGCTGAGCCTTTTACCCTGCTGATTACACTGGGATTTGAACTCGCAACTCCTGACAATCCAACATTCTTCAAACTGAGCTGAAAACATATCCTCACTATACCTACTGCTAGTATATACACTGGAAAGCAGCTCCCTCTACAGTATGTGGTCACGTGGCATTATGTGGAAACGATGCCACTAGCAGACCACTGCCTCCAATGATTAGCTTTCTGACAGTAAAGAGCATTTTAAAAAGTGCCAATCAAAACGATAGCTTTTTCTCTTTCCTGATGACTTCTTGATGTCTGTATAAAGATTACTAAAAATTAATTGCTGTCCTCAACGTAGCACAATATGAATCCTAACTAGAGGCAAAAATATTAGGCGAATGTATACTGCGTAGAAAAGCAGTCATTAGCAGTGACGTAAATACTAATCACGTGCAAGTGAACCTTTCCGCGTGGCGGAAATCAACTTGTTACCAATCAATTTGATTACGTAGACTTATGTCGACCATAGTCATGAACGTGAAAATGTCGTGATTACGTCCAGGATGGTACGAAATGAACATTTCATATGCAGTTATGTCGATGGCATGCAAAGTACGAGTCAAATGTCTACTTGACTAAAGTGCAATATAATCATTTGGATAAAATCATTTGCTATAAAAACAAATTATATCGTTAAGCAAAGTCCTCACAGTGCATGTACTGCTCTATACGCTCGCCATGTGTCACTGCCACCTCTAGCAAATGTTGTGCAGAAACCATGAGGCAATCCAAGGTCACTGAGGTCACAGCGATCATGCAGAATGTCTGTTCGAAAATATGTCCAGTAATACTTGATTCATATCCATGGTCATTTATCTACAGCACGCATAAACTGATTCCAACGAACAACTAAAGCCATCTTATTGATGAACACTAATTATGGGACGTTAAACTACCAGTGATGCTTAGCGTCAAAAAAGCTGAGAAGCAAAACTCAAACTCAGTTAGGTAAAGCGAGCGTACAGAGCGGCGCATGTGCTAAGCTGGTTATGGTTGGCATAAGGCCACAAAATGTTCTTAAAAACTTGTCTTGATGCTTGTGAATTGATTTCAGGTTGAAGCAACTTCCGTGGTCTTCATTTCCGAATCCTCAGTGTCAGTTACCTTTCGCCGCTTTTCGTAACGGGTCATGGACTTTGCCGAGTAGACGAACTCGTAAAGAAGGGCAGCGAGGGCTCCTCCAACCAAAGGTCCCACCCAGTAAACCTAAAAAATAAAAATAATATAAAGATGAAACACAGTCTAAGTCCAGCACCTTAGTGTTAGTCTTTTAAAATGATAAAGAAGACACAGGAATAAAATATGTGTGAGGTTAAAAACGATTACACTCAGTCCAGGAAAATAGTTCGATTTAATTTATTTTAGAATTTTTCCGACGAAGCAAAATGCCTTTAAAACATGAGATTCAGTGGTGATCTGTTAGGACCCGGTGGGTAACAGTGACGTCAAATCCATATCATTGGCTTGAAATAGCTCGTTCCAGGGTCGGTTCGGCGAACGAATTCATAGTTCATCATGTATATATTCACTTTAGATGAAGCTGTGACTTCGCCGGTCACAATATAGTCAGAAATGTCCAACGTAGAATCCAATGTCTCAAATGCATTCTACTTTCAACTTCTAAAAAATCGAACACTTTTCCTTGACGGGTCTACTTTTTCATTTCATTTTCTTTGCTTCGTCTTTGCTGTCTAAACGGTAGACTAGTCATTTAACCCTCAGTGGTTCTCCTGGTGTACAAAGCATCCTTGAAACCTGGTTCATTTGAATTATTTTCAGGTTCTCATGTGATGTGGTTGTTACATATGACAACAACACAGCGTTTTGAGTTATTCTAGACTAGTCTAGACTGGAAACGTCTGATACATTGCAATTAACCTGTCTGCATTTTAATTACCTAATTTTGGAACAACCATGGTCATAAGGGCGTATAAGTTGCTGCTGCTTAGGCATGTATTAAAGTGATCACTATCATTAGAATATAACCCTAACGGAGGTAAACTGACAATTTCACCAGTAACATGTGACCATTTGCCAAATATGAAGTGCTCTGTAGTCTTTTATATTTAATCGTTTACGGACATGTGCCTATCTGTCTTTACACAGCCTGTCACTTTTCCCAAATGAAAAATGCAAACTTGGTAGTTTCAGACAGCATGAACCTTCTATAGTCTCTCCGTGCCCGGCCATGCACTCACTAAAAGTAGTTTAATTCTCTGTCGTGTGTGATGTGCCTGTCTATATCAGGCCTTACCCAGTGGTCGTCCCACTTTCCGGTTATTACGGCTGGTCCCAGACTTCGCGCACAGTTCATTCCCGTCCCGGTGTAACTGATCTGCCGGTGAAAAGAAAACAAAAAACTCGTTTAACTTCAATCATCGTCTTGCAAAGATAAAATCATGGAAGATTCATTCCATGGATGCTAAACACGTGTTTCAGTCGTTGTTAGGGATGACACTTTATGGGTATAGCAGAGAATCTGATGCTGAAAATTCGCTGAGATTTTATATGACACTAGATTCTGTGCTGTATCCCTAATAACGACAATACTGTGACTTAAAATCTACTTTCTTAATGACATTTATCAATCTGATGTGTTCCAGTGCCGTTTTCCATCACGTTTTATTAGATTAGGTTATTCCCTAGTGGATTATTATAGGGCTTTATGTGTTAATTGTTCAGGGAATTAAGCATGCAATCGTGCAAAAATCAGTAATATTTTTTATAAACAAGGGTGGCAGGAATCTAATGACGCGATGATGTTGCAGATAATTCCGAAGCTGTTGACATCATCCTGAAACCGCGCTGGCATCGGGAGTGACAAAATAACAAGTAGTCTGGCGACGTTTTCTTCTAAAGTGTTTATAGTTCTGAGATATGTCGATTTTTTCACCATTCAGCACTTAGTAGCACACTGACGAAGATACTAATGTCGTTACGACGTGGCTGAAATACTGTCAATTAATCTCCCCGTTACCTCGAATCATTCATTTATGATTATGTTGTTTCCCAACAGATGTATATCTGCAACAATGCACTAAGTTTACAGGATAACACTTCTCCTACACTTCGAGAACACTAGGGGACTTTGAGAGCAAAAGATTACATCAACATTCATAATACATTTGAGTTAAGAGCTATATTTGATTGCAAATGTATACAAATACACCGTACCAACTTCTCCGGCCGAATAAGTCGAAAGTTCTGCCAGAAACCTGCGGATAGCCGTAGGTCTAGGCTGCGCTCTGCCAGGTTTAATCCCGCTATGATGCTGACCATCGTCGTATAAGTGAAATATTCTTGAGTACGGCGTAAAACACAAATCAAATAAATAAATCAATCAATCAAAACACGTATTATTACCAGCTAAACATCTTACCATCAAGGAATGTATCACTTTGCTGGCAGTTATAGAAACACGTAAAGCAAAATTTTAAAACACCGATTGGACTGATTGAAAGCGTAAATGACCCCCTTTCACAGATGTACACAGGTAGGCCTAAATCGATTTGCAACGATCAAGTGGAATTTGCTCTCATCCGTTTGGACGTTGTTTAGCGACATCAAATTACTAGCGATGTAATACACGCACCACACTATGGCCATTGGAAACAATGTATAATGTACAAGACAACAGGATGAAGAGTAAAACCAGAACAGTGATAACGGTGTGATAAATGGCCACCAGTAACCGGAGAAATCCAGCCTCTTGTCATTTTAGATCAGCTGGAGTGTATTCTGTTCGTGGAACTGGTTAAAAAGTACGACTAACCTTACACACCCTCCGCTCTCGTCCCCCATATAGCGATATGGTTTCAACGGGTAAAACAAAAACTTCAGTGATGTCTATTGTAATTTATTACACGACATTGGTAGAACATAACTGTAAAAGCCGTGGTGTTACTGCAATTAAGTAAACAATCACAAGGTGCATTCATGCAAGTAAAGAAATCCTTGACACTAAAATTGCTCAGACAGCCCTAGCGTAATAAGGTCGATTCTAGGTCTCGCTCACTTGACTAGCAGTTGTGATGGGGATGCGTAATTCAAGATGTAATAACTGCCGCATTTTACATTTCCACAGGATAATAAAATTTTACTGAAAGGGTATCCTTTGGTAATTCACTATGCTAAGTCAACACCTGTGTTGTTACGTTATATACAAGTTGGGACTATTATACATACATAAGAGTCTCAGATGTAAGTGGGTAATTACCGCTGGTGCAATAGAAGGTGTGAACAAGCAACAAGCTCCGCATTGTCTTGAACTGACGAAATAAAATTCTGAATGATATAAAAATGTCAAGTATCTAGACATTATTAGATGTTTATCACCAGGTGCACACCTTTAACAAAACGCACGTACCACAAACAGTATTGGCAGTGGCCATTGAATATATAGTTTCGCGAACGACACGCTATGTGCGCACATTACGGAACAGGTCATTGACGTTATACTTATTACGCCCTCGTATAGCCCCCTTACTATAATTCACGTTTTCTCTTTTGTCGTTTTTGTTACATTTAATAGAAGTCACGACCTCCCGAATTTCACACATCATCCATGTGTAAGGCTGGTGACAACGATTCGTCGACTCTCCCACATCATCTGCCCTATTTCACTCCAAGGCTTCAATGAAGCACAAATAGTTTGCGTTTAACTCATGAAGTGACATATTTCTATGTCAAATACCGCCGATGTCGTGTTTTCCCACAAACTTTGAACTACAGGGCTGATAAGGCAACGCGAAATTCTGACCGCCGACCTTTTCTGTTGAAATTGTTCACCGTCATAATTTAACCACAGAGATATTTAAGGGCATACGGTGACAAAGTATAAGTTCATCCGTCATTTTGCGGGACAGTTTGGGCATTTCATTCTATCAAACGTCAGCATTGTCACAGCTATTACTGAAAGGCTATATGATTTAGGAAACATAGAGATTTAACGTACATGCAGCTAGCTTTACAGTTCTGAAATTTGTTTACTTATATACTTCTGTTATACACGAGGAGAGACACGAATATCTTTTTATTCTCTTTTGAAGACACACCGGTAATGCAAATACATTTGTCTTTTAGAGAAGAAAACAAAACAAGCGCAAATTCACAGTTTCGTGTCTACGGCACAAGCCTTTCGTTAAAAGAATTAACCCTGTTAAAAGTTGAGACGGCAAAATGTTAAAAACTTGACAGGCTTTCGCATTTTGGAAAACAGACAAACAGAGCTCCTTGTTGTAACTAAAATGTAAAAAAAAAAGATGAAACGAATATGAAAAATGGTACTTTATATGCTAAGCGCTTAACACTGTACCTGTGTCCCTACTCCAAGTGTCCCACGCAGAGGTAGCTTTTGTCTCTGGTGTAAACATGTTCTTGCCATCTTCAATACAGGTGCGAAAATAATGCCAGTGCGGCGTTAACACATATCTATTCATCAATCTCCATGTAGAAAACTGTATTGTACATCTAGATATTTAGTGCAGGTTCAGAATGCTGAGAAAAACTTTCTGAGATAGACTTTCTGAGATAGACTTTCTGAGATAGACTTTCTGAGATAGACTTTCTATTTCAATGGTTGCAAGATGTTCCAATATGTACCTTAGTTGTTCTTTGCTTTGATAATAGCATGGGTTTACCACCTTAGACAAAAATGTTGGTGAGTTATTTGAGAGCTTTCAAACAAAATGAGTTATTGATAATCAATGTTTAGTATATCATTTTCAGGTCTCTCTTTTTACGTCTGTTAGACGTCACGATGAAAAATAGTCTTCCGTTAAATTCGTTATGTTTCGAATGACGGATTGCCTCACCGTTAAACTAACGATAAATCCGTTAGTGGCAATGAATAATTAATTAATTAATCGATGATCGAAACAAAAGTAAGATTTTCGTCAGGGATGAATTTTCTTAATCGGGAAGATGATGATTTGGTTAGCTGATTATCGTCAAACCTGCATGATATATCTCACATATGAAGTCACACAACTACACCAACAACTGTGATATGTTTTGTATTAAAAAAAAAACCCTTGGCCTTGGAAGTGTGTGTGCCCGCAGAGCTGACAAACTGTCATTCTTCTTATGTCCTACTGACATCACGCCTGGCTAGGGTTGGCGTTTACCAATACCGACTTTATAGACTCACAGTCGGTACAGATGCACCTCTGCATTGTACCACAGTTGAAGGTTTAATAAAAGTCTATTTTACATAGACTTTTCTCTTCCCTTTGTATATTTCCTGCCCAAGTTTTAACAACTGATATGGGAAATACGTAAAACTCCTTGCCGCCTTTAACAAAGGGTCCAAAGCCGTGTGTTACTTTGTTCTTTCTTGGATTACTTCACAATTCTGCGTGCGTGTGTGCTCAGAAAGCACTTAGGTAGTACACAAACACTTCAGCGTCACAGCAGAAAACGATGTGTTTGGACCCTTCTGTGTAGCCCGTTCAAGTCTCCCACACCTTCATACTTCCTACACAAAGTGCAAATTTCAGCAACAGCCCAGGTTTCAACAATTGCAATTTACGGCCCTATTCATCATAGTGCACGTTCAGTTCACTGGGATAATAAGGTGTCTTACATTTTATTTTTTGGTAAAACACAAAGACATTATACATGTATGTAAAAGAAAATTGACGCATTGCAGATGTAACATGGGTGGGCTGCATGTCCTGAATTAGTAGACGACGAATCAAAAGAATCTTAAATGTTAACTGATAAAGTGGGTGCGCTCTCCTTACTTGTCAACTGTGTGACAATTAGCCAGTTATAACACTGTCAGATCTCTCATATCTGCTTTTACTCCCATGCTGTAGTCGTTTATATTGTATGTTTTCACTCGCCAGGACAGTCCGATACTACTAAGACTCCACGAGTGCGTTATTTTCACGTGAGTGTTATTAAATGTGATGACAACACAGAATTTGAGCAGTTACTGACCGGGGACATCTAAAGAAAATGCAATTAACGTCACTGCAATTTGTTAGACATACTTCTGCTTAAGCCATAGTGCTGACGGAAATGTAAGTAGTTATTTCCTATAATAAGCATTACGTGATCAGTTAGAATAAAACCCTGCCTGAGGTAAATTGGCAAGAGGCTCTTATAATCTTTTATGTTACATCATATAAAAGAGGAAGAGGAGACCTTCAAGATATACTTCAGTAGTTGGTTATTTGTAGCTTCGGTATTCACCATTCCAATCGGAAGACCGCAGCGATGGGCTGACGCTTGTCATATGTCTGTAACAAACCACCAGCCGCCAAGGCCTACAGTTATAGAAACACTAAATCGATTTTGTATGCAGGCGCACAGAAAACGGTAGGGACGGGTAGGGATTGGCTGTATCTGTGAAGCGTGTTGAAGTACTGTCTGGTAATTTTACAGGTATAAAGTATGACAAATAATAACTGAAAAAAAGTCCATTACTTGTGGCTACAATTAAACAGAGAAAAGTATTGTCCAATGAGCAAGTGCCCCCTACATCCTGTTTCTATGGCGATAGGACGCTAGTACCTGTTTTCCAGCTGATTTATTTGAGAAAACGGTGGTCAACCCCTAATGATATTTGGATATGTTGTAGACCAGGCATCTGGTTAGTTGACAGTATGTGTCATTTGGGCCAACAAAAATTAGGGAATACAGTTTTACGTGGATGTTCTTTGTGAAATTACTACATAAACAGTAAGGAAATTTTTTAGTGTTTTTATACTTAAAAACCAGTTAAACAGTATGGAAATGGAAATGGTCAAGATGTCAGCTAACACTATACAAGCCATGCATTAGACAGGAAGTTCGCTGAGGAGGTCACGTATCTGCCTGAATGCTTTATATTTCGCTGAGCGTAATGACTCCCACGTATATCCACGGTGCCCGCCCAATCTGTAGGCCTCTGCATCCCGGCTGAGGGGTTTATGTACTCATTCTCCTAGTAAGGGTCTGTGTTCATTTGTAACCAGATATTTACCAACCTCTTACTGGGTAAGAGAACTAACCCACAAAAAGTAATTAATGTAAACTTGATGAAAGTTTTTTTCCCTTTAATTCGGTCATTTTTCTTGGTTGTGTTACCATAAGGTGTCAAATCAAGTTAGACGTCGTTAATGGTATAGCAACCGTCAAGCATAATAAATGTTACAGGTCTATAATCACAAGATAGATTTCCCTAATAACATTCAACACAAACCATCAAGAGGTAAGATAAAAGTAAGAAATTAGATAGAACCCTAGGCGTCGAAACCGACGTTCGCGTACCAGCCGTCTTTCATATTTCGTATTTCCAACTTGGGATTTAATTCCACACGATGCATGTACATCCCTGTATCATCGGAGTTGTGCTAAACTAGATACGTGACAACCATTACGAGAACATGATAGGGGAGTTTCGAGTTTGATCTCTTTTGACGCAGAAAGCTAAAATAGTGTCATGTGACTTGTCAAAAATGTCAGGCAATTTAGTTCACTTTAATTTACCGATCACCTGTCTCGCTGTGTTGGGAGGTACAAACGACCCCTCCTTTGTTCAGGAGCTTCTTAACTTAAAAAAACTTCCAGATCCTCAATTTTCCCTTTTGCACGTCTAGTCTAAATAACTTTTTGGAAACGTTTCTCACAGCCCCATGTTATAGTAAATGTAATCAGACACAGATGTCTAAAACTTTTGACAGGTCACATGGTACTGCAGGGCTTTGATTACCTTTAGCAATAAAAGAGTTCGAACTCGAAACTCCCCTTTTACCTTAGTGAGTTTCTAAGTAAGTGTTTGTTCATTCCTTGAGTTATCATAGTGTATGAGTGCCATGTGCTCAGCAGTATACAGGGTTTGTGTTACGAACAGAAGTCCCTGGATGGTTGAGGTTTTGTGTAGCTTCTATAGATATACAACACTGGAATCCGGAAATCAGGGACGGACTTACAAAAGATCAATTTCACAAACATTATATAAAGTAAATCACCAGACACGTGTATGTCAATTCTTCCATAGCACCTACTGTACACGCATTTTGCCATTGTCTTCGACAAACACGTCGAACAGAAAAACCATTACGTGACAGCAAGGGCGCAATGCTCAAGTGTTCATGTCCAAAGATAACTCGCCAGAGGAAACAATGCTAGTTCGCAATAGTGTATTGTGTGTGGATAGATTATGAAATAAAGTCCTCTTTATTTAAGACTAAATTTTCACTCAGAGGTTTGTTACCTTGTTTTCCTGACAGACCAATAAAGAACATCTGGGTCAGCTTACCCACATATCAACGAAAGACATTGAACACACGAGTTCGTAATTCAGTGTTTAAAATCAGTAAAGACTTATTATCTGGTGGAACGGAGGCATTTATAGTAGCCTACATGGTTATTGTGGTAAAAGACTACACGATGGAGAGTAATCCAACAGGAATGACAACAGTGAGACAATTGACAAATAGACATACTTAAAACGTGAAATTCGGCCTCTTGTCAATTTATCTCAGATATGATTTTATTCTAACTGTTAATGTAAATGATTTTAAATAGTAACAACTCATATGCGCCGAAGCACCGCGGTTAAAGCAGAATTTTTGGCACTCTATTCGATGTCATCGTTCTATAGCGAATCAAGATGCTATGTTGTCAACATAATTAGTACACAATCCACGAAAACAAGAAGTTTTTCTTGCCCATACTCTCAATGCACTCTTACTGATACGACACCAATGTGGTTAACCTGACATAGATACCGTTATTCGTGTTCGAGGGAGCCATTTTCTTTCACAGTTTTCAGCCGAGACGTTGATTGTCCAATATCAGAACCAGGCAGTGACAACACGTATAGCAAGTCTATTAATAACATCTTACACCGTTTGATATAAAGCATAAACTTTTCCTGCTGAAAATAACTGGCGAAGAGGGAACTGTACAATGAGAACGCGTAGACGAAGTGAGTGATACCAATGCCTGCGAAAATAATATCCCCTGATGAGAATACTTAGAGAAAATATAGTTGAGAAATGGTATAACCAAGACTGCTCTTAATTTTAAAGAAAGTAATATACACCTATATACGTACTAGCAGAGTAGATTTTATAGAATACTAAGAGATACAATAAATCGTTATTGTGCGATGCAAAATAGATATCAAGGTTTAACTGATTCAGTGACTGTGGCTGAAAACACATCCTGACTTACAGCCACAGCCAAGCCAGCAACAACTGGATTCGAGCCTGTGATATCACCCACGTGCCTGTTGTTCTTAAATATAACTGTAAGAGACAACAAGATTTGCCATACCTCAGATGTGTACTACGTCTACTCATGTAGTACATGATATATGACACGCAAGGTGTCTGTAAATGACGTATATATATATATATATATATATATATATGTATATCTCGACTACAACTTCTGGACTGAAAGTATCTACCAGATTCGTTGAATTATGTGTTGATTTCAATTTACATCACAGATTCCTGATTCAAAAACAAGTAAGTAAAGGATAGGTCAATTGCTTCGAGCTCCACCACTCTTAATCAATGAGCGGAACATTGCTAAAACCAACTTTCACGATTTCCGGAAATCGGTTGTGAACATTGTAATAACCCTGTCCGACACTTCCGGTGCATATATACTGATTGACTCGTTGGCTGCGTTGTCTTCGTTTGGATGATTTGCCCGCGAACAAGGAGACCGAGTATATTGTGCATAGTCATCTACACGGCCTTATATACGTCAAAGACATGCTTATAACCGAGAGGCTTTTTCGGTAAGAGGGGTTGAATGTTGTTCAGTGCGACCTAAAGCATCTCAATCAAAGAAATGAAAAGATAACTCATATATGGGCAACATCTGTCCGAGATTTGAATTATTTAACCGCAATCAATATCCCCCAAACCATTCATGAGAACTCCCTAACTGATGAAGATAAAGGGATAACATAATGGATTCGGTCATTTAGAAAAACTTCGGCTTAAAGGATCATGATTTGCTTTACTTCCTCAGGAAAACTGTCAAACTGTCATTAATGATTCGAACAGATATAAGACAAGACTGGGAGTTTGTAGTGATGCGCCTAAAACTCCAGTTCACACAAACGTCTCCAGAATTGAACTCTTTCATGGGTATTCAGCACGATGGGGCACAGTGCACCAAATGTACTTGCTTATGTACTTAGAAAAATTAATAGAAACGTTCACACCACATATACCAACCAAACTGCTATTTTTTAACTTTGAATCTATTTCTCTGGTAACCGGTAGAAAGCCCTAAGCCTCTCAGCGCGCAACGAGTTCATAGCTTTCATGCCGCCTGCATGTAAACCCATGTATGCGTGATCATGAACTTAAAGGGGGTATGATGATGATCTAGTGGGTGTAAAGTGGTTCCAGATTGGGCGTAGTAAGGGCTCATACAGGACGTAATTGTTCAGGAGCCATGGTGAAGTTAAAAAGCGTTGGTGGTTTGCTGCCGCTATACCTCACCCAAAGGAAATTCTCTCAGCCCTCCCAGCTATCGTGTATGTGTAAATACATGGATGCAGCTGATACGTTCAAAAAGAAGAAACGTGTATTTGAGGAAAATGAAGCTGTTTGAAATACGCTTGAATAATTAAACAGATACAAATATTGGTCAAAAAGTGGGGCACATAATGCAATACTGTCGTGTTTCCTTCATTTTCAACTGAGTTAAGTTAATATTTGCCCCGCATTTGCCCAGCAACATCGCGTTGAGACGAGGACCACAGACATGAGAATGACTGCTGAATACGCCGCTAGTCATAAAACATTTCTCACGCTTACTATCACCTAAAATAGAAAAAACAAAATACTCAGACTGTGAATTCTATATGTGTGGAGTGTTGTAATTTTGGGGGGAGGGGTTGACTCACAATGTGGTCATTTACGAAGTTCAGCGAAGCTCTATGACTTTAGGGCCGGATTAAACAGATGTGAATTTAAAAGCCTGTAAATTAGACAAATTGGACTGAAAATTTTTCAGATGAAAAATGTGGCCTTTTTCTCTGAAGGGTCAAATTACAACTTTACTGTTCGTGGGACAATTACTCTCTCAAGAAAGTGAATGTGAATGGTTGACATATTTCAGTTACACAACACAGTGTTGAAGTGCCTGCCAGTGTGTGAACCTCTGCCACACGGGAAAAAGTCACGGAATTCTGCTAATCCTCAGCAAACACCAAGGTAAACTTTAAGTAAATGACTCTAAATTTACAGCATTATATCCTATCTGTGTTAATTAAAAAACAACTTTCTAAAAGGAGAAATTTCAGAATTTCTGAGTATTTTCACTTCATTGCGAGAAAAGCCATGTTAGACACACAAATGATAGATGAAGACGGCATCATTTAAATTATATGAAAAGCAAGTGATTTGGCTTTTAGTTGACGTTTGCTGAACTGCACCTCGTAGACAATGAGGTACACGTAAAACACAACATGTTGACTCAACATTCCATGGATACCCTCTTTGTAAATCGCTTGAAAATGTTAAAAAAGTGTTGTCTACAAAGTGATATACAGATTTTAAGGCAGCTCAAAACAATTAAAGCATTGAGACCTTTTTATCAAAGTTGTCAAGTGATAGGTTAGGCATTCATCGTCTAAGCAAACAGTTTCGAGCCAAAAATGGGATCGCCGAAATTGTTTGGTTTCGTAAATGCTCAAATTTAACAGTGTCACGCTTTCATATAGGCTAAATTATAAAAATCATCGCCGGAATAAAATGTGCCATATTCGAAAAAAAAGAGATCAGACCTGCTTTTTTATCGATCATCAGTACAACATGCCTTTATTTAAGCGTGATACGAAATTGATGGCTTCGGCTGACATCTTTTACATGATCCATTCATGTAACATGTGTCATGAGTGTAAGACGTCACGAAAATGTACGCCCTGCAGGCGATGCAGCTAATGCGAATTTGCGTTTGTTTAGGTAGAAACTTCCTAAATTTTGTATATCGCATACCGATCTATCTCCGACCTTGGCAAGTGTAAAATACATTGCCAGATGCCGCCCAAAATTACAGGTGCGCCAAAATCAGTGGAGACATTAACTATTTACACTGTCGCGAGATACCTTAGGAGAGATAAATGTGCGCGGGAGTTGATACTACAACAGTGGACAGGAATTTTGACGCCTGCTTGAAGGTGGATGCCTAGTCACTTTGTGCTAATAAGTAGTTTATACACATACACATCATTACTGCGCCTCAGGCTGTTGACAACTGTAACGTTTACACAGGCGATTAGCTCATTGACGTAACACACGCGGTAGAGTAAATACTTTTTCTAAGTCGTCAATTATGGATACATCTGTTTACTCATGCATGAATGCACGGAGCATGACGTCAATGCACAGTCATGTGCGCCAAATGCTTTCATTACTTTTAATACATTTCCTTTTCTAACAACTTAAAGTACAATAAACGAAAGATATGAGCCATGAGAAATTAAGAAATCACCGTTTTAAACTCTTTTGAGATTCAATAAAACAAGTGAAAATCCGGTTTGGATTAGAAGGTTTTAAAACATGTCAAGCAGAGTTTTATCACAGTTGTCACATACTATCGTCCCTTATTTGTTCTAACACTCTTCTCTCTATACATACAGCAATTTTGCAATGTGGCAATACCCCTACCCGCGCATGACAGCGAAAGGAAAACAATCTCTTACTCAAAACCATATTCCTGTATCATCGTTCAGCTCAGTTCATTTAAGCACGTTTGAATGTTAATACATTCCAGGGTAGCATCAGAGCAATGTGATGTATGCTTTCTGCTTGGATAGATCATGCAAATAATATTACATGTTAGCATCATGTCATAAGCGTCACATGAATGCAGCACCATTTTGGCAGATAGATCTAAACTAGTGTTTTACACTGATTGCACTTATGTCTCCTTGCACCAGATCGGTCTCGATATAAATAAAATCATTGTGATGCCTCACTGGAGTACCATGCCGAAAACACCAGTCACCGTGTAGACCGATACCCAGACAACAAGTGCATGGCATCTTCTTAAGTACTGACAGGCAGTGGTGGATTAAGTATCCAGATTTCCAGTTTGGAAGTCTTAATAAACCTGATCCGCATGACAGAATCCGTGTCTTTTGTGTACGAGGTAAGCGTCAACTACCACTCGGCCATGCAGGGTAATGCCATTGTACAGCACCGTGCATGCAGCACTTGATTATACCCATGTTCCAAACCACCAAACCCCAAGAGCATCTGGAGGTAGTTGTGAGCAAACTGTGAAATCCACGACACTACATTCCACAGGCGTCAACATAAAATAAGTCGTGTTTTCGATGAAAATGTCATAGATTTCTGGGAACAAAGGTTAATTATTTTTTACCTCGAAGAACAATGAAGTATAGAAAAACAGTATGTGATTATATCCGACGTGCTGTCTTCATCGAAAATTTAGCCAACTAAGGATTGCAATCAAAACATGGCCCCGTTTTCCAAAGATGTGACATTGTGCGCCTGACAGAATGAGCCCAAACCGTTGCCTGAGTAACACAGTGTCTAGTGCTTTGGAAACGGGGTCAGAATTTGACAGAATCGATCGATGCAACGAGAAAAGATGTGGGGATAACTTACAGCAAAGAGATGGCAGATAGCAACGGAGAGTCCAATGGCAAGCGGTCCAGAGCCTCTCAAGTCATGGCGCTGTGCATCGACGGTGGCGCAAACGGTGAAGACCAGAACGAACGTGATGATAAGTTCCACGCCGAAACCCTGGGCAGGCGTGATTTCGCTTAGACCGTTGGCCCCCAGCTCTGATCTCCGGTTTTCTGGACTCACCCCGTACAAGATAGCTGCACCCACTATTGCCCCGATACACTGGGCGATCACATAGAGAACTCCGCGCACGATAGTGATCTTGCGGGTGACCACGAAACCGATGGTGACAGCAGGGTTGATATGGCCGCCGCTGACATGGGCAATGGCCCAAACTATGGTGGCCACGGTCAGTCCGAAGGTGAGAGCGATTTGGACGATTCTTTGCGGCGGCATGTCGCTAGACTCAGACCAGTTGACCGCCGAACCGCATGCTAAGAACACTAACAACATGGTTCCAAGCAATTCCGCGGACAATGCTCGCCAGAAATTCAAAGTAGAAATATCATTAATGTTGTCGTTTATAATCGCCATGATGAAACGAGAAGCAGGTGTCACTGTCCGAACTCTGTGTGTGGGTGAGGTTTGCTAAAATTTTACAGTAGCTTCTCTGTAGCAAGTAAAACACGAGACTATCCGGTTTCTTTACCGATGAAGTAATTCAACAAGACTCAGATCGCATTTACCACGAGTAAAGTCGTGTGCGGCGATTCTTTTCTGCTCTGATTCCCACTTGTCTCTTTCCGTGGTATTCCGGAATCGGATCTGTGTTTTGAGCAGTCTTTAAACATACACACACTCTCATCCAGTGATATATAAGGTATAGCTCCACTTATCCCCACGTTTGGAGTCGCTCTGCGGGCCAGTTCGGGGGTCGCTGGATAAAATACCCGCTAACCAATCCCTGGTACTGCGCTCATGTGACTAAGTTAATAAGACCCGCTGGGCGAGTCTTGCCTCCGTGAATGACGAGAGGAGCCGAAGAGCACAAGTAAACCAATACAGTGGCACCACTGGCGTTCACAGCACGACTACAGTCTGTCTGTATGCGACTGGCACAACATGCGCATATTATTCATGATAAAACATCGACACCAAAGGAGAACAACAATCCCCTAATTCCCCCCAACCCATTTTAAATCCTTGTTCGCTGTCCAATTTTTGTAAGCTTCAAGAGAAATTCAACAACCGAAATGTATTTGAGTAAGACATAATAAAATTCAAAAAATAATATAAGACTATTAAATCATTGTGATATTTGGTCAGATCCGTTACATGTGCCAACTTTGTGTTAGCTGAAATACACTCGCCTCCCTTGTCCACAGTACAGACAAGCGCCACAGTCAGTGTTTCAGTACATTCCGCTATTTTTCTGAATATTAACAGGTTATTTGATGCATGGATGCAAATGTGACCTTAACAGACTCTGTTGAGCTGTACCTACGTATTATTTGTTTTGCCTAACAAAGATTATTATAGAGGAGTGGAAATTGGAGGACTGCAGCACAAGGAGCCTTCTACCAATGAGGTCGTAGTGAGTTCAAGCCCAGCTGTGGCTGGCTTCTTCCCTGGTCACACGTGGTAAGATCTACCAGCAATCTGCGGATGGTCGTGGGTTCCCTCCCACCAATGCTTGTAGTCGTCGTATAAGCGAAATATTCTTGAATAGATAAATAAACAGACATCAAATAAATAAAAAAGACTCCAACAAATACAACGATATTTAATTTATTTTTCCATTGCTCACTTGTGATATTGGAATTTATTCTGAAATTAGTTTTTATTTTTGTTAATTAATGAATATCTACGAGTTTATAATTGACAGATTGTGCTGTTGTGAGATTTGGTCATAATGTATATTAAACATGGCCTATATAGCGAACTATGATCAGTGGAGTAACTACGTGGATTAAACTATTTATATACCAGGTTGCAGGATTACGCTCGGCTTAAGGGAGCGTGGAGGTGATACTCGGGAATCCAACACTGCCAGGGGTTCCCACTAAATCGTGCGAGACACATCAAGATTACTGCAGTATAATGTTGCTATATTCCATGTGAGAGTAACAATCAAAATTTTCAATATCCGGTATTTTCAATATATATATTTGACTAATTCTATTACTTCACTGATAGAAAACGAATTATTGTCAATTTATTTTATTTTTTGACTTTGTTAACTTTGTAAGGAACTTCCCAGGTCTTGCCCAGGCGTATTTATTTATTTATTTATTTATTTATTTATTTGATTGGTGTTTTACGCCGTTCTCAAGAATATTGCACTTATACGACAGCGCCCAGCATTATGGTGGGAGGAAACAGAGCAGAGCCCGGGGGAAACCCACGACCACCCGCTGGTTGTTGTCAGACATTCCCACGTACGGCCGTGGAGGAAGCCAGCATGAGCTGGTCTTGAACTCACAGCGACCGCATGGGTGTGAGGCTTCGGGTCATTGTGCTACTATAGCGCGCTCGCTGAATGAGCCACGGAGGCCCCCTACCCATGTGTAGGCATGCGTACTATTTTTGTGAAAGACGGATGAACTTCAACGAGAGTTGAACTGCACAGTAACATGGGCGAGCTGCAAGAGCGGACTTTAGTATTTTAGGACACTTACCAGAAACTAACACGGACAAATAACATAACATATAGTCGCCATAGATTTTCCCGTGATGTAAGCTTACTTACTTACTTTTCAGCTGGAAGGGGATTAGAGTGAGTAACCACTTAAAGGTTTAATCCACAGTCATCCGTTATTTTTCTGTGTCAATCTGTTATTGCTTTTTAATGTATCAGTTTGCCATATGACATTTGTTACAACTTGTTTACCTGGTGTCAATGGCGTGTTCTGTTGTTTTGTATAAATTCTGATTCACACAGTTTTAAAGCCGAACCCAAGATGTACACCTGTGTATATGTGACAAGTGACCTTGTACCTACTCTTCTTTTTACACTGTTTACCTGGTGATAAGGTTAGCTGTGTTTGTGTGTAAATATAGACGTTTTGTTTCCTACTACACAACGAAGATTCACACCAATGTCGATCATATGAATCATTTTATTATTTATTTATTTATTTATTTATTTATTTATTTATTCATTTATTTTTATTATTATTTTAGTGTTTAAGGTCGTACTCAAGAAGTTTTACTGATATGACCGCGGACAAGCTTGTGGAAAATTCTAGGGTAACCCCTCCCCCCCTTCGGCAGGCGTAAGACAAACCTCCTGACTTAAATCCGCAACCAGACCATGGTCAGGTTCCGGTCGCTGCAGTGCGTGATAAAAACTCAGTTTCTTGCAGAGTGTAAAGAAAATGACGATAGAGAGGTGAAATAAAACACAAAAACCGTCTTCCATGAAAAGATATTGGTGTCATACAAGCTGCAGGTTGATTCTATATCTGATTAACTCCAAATGAATCAATAATTAACACATCTAAGTAACTATAAAGTAAAGAATATGTATGTGTGTCCTTGGAATTTTTTCCACAAGCGTTAATTTGATCAACTTCATATTTGCCAGGTATATCGTTGAAAGCCCATGGCATTGCAGTGCCGAATATTCGAAAAATCGTGTATTGCACATACTAATTAAGCAATGATGTCGTCAGAAATTGGAATTAGGATAGTTGTGCATATACAAGCTTTACCATTTCAGTAGTAATCTGAATGAATCTCTCGGTCATAGCGAAACAGTGGTTCAAACAATTCCTGTATTGACTGAGTGAACATTTATCACTCACATACAATTAGGTCTCACAGGGATTCAAACAGTTCCTGAATTTACCGCGAAAACGACTGACCCTTACATGCGTTCAAGAACAAGACAATGATGTGTCTTTACCCTTTCTTGAACTGGTTTAGGAGGAGTGTTGATTCTTTTAGGATTGCAGTGTATTCTAAAAAAGACATATTGAATTTTAAACATCAAACGAGAGTGTTGATTCTTTTAGGATTGCAGTGTATTCTGAAAAAGACATATTGAATTTTAAACATCAAACGAGACATATTTTTTGGAAATATACCTTTTTTCACATAGACTGCTAATGCAAAATTAGATCATTTCCGTTTCCATCTGTTTTGATATAATACTTCTGCCTGCAGTATTTCACCAAAGACATGTAGGTTTATATGAGCATTGCCAGATTCCTTTCTTAGCCGTCTGTGATAAATACAGTGTGTATGTGTATATGTATGTGTGCATGTACGTATGTATGCTTGGATTTTTATGTCGTACTCAACAATTTTTCAATAATATAATTTCGGAGAGTCCTTAGAATGTAACATTATAATGTCTCTTCTTGTGGCAGTGGGAGTCTGTGCCGTCAAAGTGTTTCCGTCGCTAAAATATCATGCCGAAGAAACCAGACATGACACCCACATAGTCATGTCATGCTGACCCTGGGCCGACCAGTCCCGTTTCCTTGCTCTAACCATTCAGTACCATTTCTGAAGTCATTGGTATGACCTGACCCGGGTTGATCCAGGATCTCCCGACCGTTAGGCCACCGAGACCTCGAATTATGCATGTAAATTCTCTCAAATTACATGTCAGCAAATTAAGTGCTGAAAATAGATGTCTTAAAATTTAGAGATAACTTTTAATGACGCATTTTGTGCAAGGAAACTTGATTTAAAAGAGATTAATTGTCAGTCGTTATTACTTTTCTTCCCAGAAACTTTGCACCATTCATTCAATTTAAATCACACTAAACAATTGATGGTCCCACTTTTTCAAAATTTAGCTAACCTATTTTTTATTTCTTGTCCGGAAAATTTCTGTCAAATCTTTATGGTGTTAAGTTCAAGATGGCAAAAGAAAATGATTTTAGAAAAGAGGCTTTAAAGAAATGTAAAGTACAATTTCGGGGTCGGTGATACGAATAAATATTATTAAGAAGTCGTATAGTTGTATCTCTTTACTTATATTTAATTATTCAATTTTCCTTTTTGCATTTGAAGTTTGTAGTGTAAAAACTCTATTATTATGCAAGACACGTTGCAATCTGTCCACAGCGGGATGGAGGGCGGCAACAGTCAGGCCTGTTCAAGGCTAACACCGGCTTGGGGAGCGGATCTGCCGTCTCCGCGTGTGGGACCAACCGGAGGGATAACATGTTAAGGTCTAGTGGTTGGCAACAGTGATTTCAAATACTTATTACTTATTTAAACTTGTCATCACTTGGACAGCCTGAGTTGATCGGGTGGGATATATAAACTGCTATCGGCATAGCGGGTTTATATCTCATACACTATCCGATCAGCTCTGTGTTCGTTTTTCATAATATGGCAACTATTACTAAGTCAACATAATAGGAAAGTGTGGGAGACTAAACCTACTTTTCTATAATGCCTCATCATAACAAGACACTCGACGCAACTTGTTTATAGATACCCTAACATGTCTGTACGATTTACTGGGTCAAGTGCCGGTCGTTGCACGCGCTCGTTACTCAAATACCAAGATATACTATTACTGAAAAAAATCCTGCTCATTGTGATAGGCCTGAACCATATCATCTAAGATCTTTTATGTTTAACTGTCACTCCAGTAAAGCACTTGTGTTATCTTTTTAGGAATTTATTCTTCTTACTGCATGATGTAAATCCGTCGACATTAGATTATTTCTACTGTGTATTATTTTTATTTTAAATTACACAATTGAGAAATAAAATAAATAGAAAACTATTTAGCTCTATGTTGTATTGCTCAGTTTTACAGCCGTATCGGGTGCGTTAATTGTTTGGCCGTAGGTGCCTGTAGTCCACAGGCAACTGGATCAGGTTCGAGGCTGTTACGCGATTATTACTTCAGGGAGCCACTTAAACGCGCCTGAGAGTGTATCAACACGTAAAGCCAACACGCCATATAGAAAATCATGATCGCTGTGCTTTGTTCCAAAATATCTCTCAGATTCCCTATCAAATGCATACTCAAAACCCGGTACACTGTAAATTTCGATTCTTAACTTTTATGCATCAGATATATCACTGGTAGATTATATCATTTTAGTATAAACCTACATACATGTTTTAGACACTTACATTTAATACTTAAATATATGTGGATCTTTATTAAACACCCTTGTTTGGAGTTTAATCACCAGTTAAACGCTTTGGGCATCTTACAATGTATGTAACTCCGGATATTATGCTCCCTGGTGTAGGGAGGTGTGCCCGCACTATACCGTTTTATTATACTCGGTGACAATGTCCTAACAAACAACAGACTTTTTGTTTATGCTCGTGTTACTACAGTATGTACAGTCGCTGTGAGTTCAAATGCCGGCTTCCTTTCCGTCCGCCAGCAACCTGCGGATGGTCGCGGGTTTCCCCCGGTCTGGTTTCCTCCCACCATAATGCTGGCCGTTGTCGTATAAGTGAAATAGTCTTGAGTACGACGTAAAACACCAATGAAATAAATAAGTAAATAAATACTACAGTATATACATGAATATTGCCTTCTTCAGAAAATTTATCGAATGTGAATGCTACCAGCATATACCACCACTGACATTAGCAAAAATCACTGTGGATTCGTCAGCATTACAATCACATTGCTTGCAAAGATTCGTTTATTTTGTATAGAAAAATATCCCGAGGCTTGCACATTCTCGTAAACCTGACAATATACAGGTGTTTTACTGATTTTGCGCAACATCAGGCTGAGAGAAATTGCTTTTTCATTTAGTGCAATAAAACTAAAGTTGCTTCCGTGGCTAAATGTTTGGAAACCCACTTGTTTGTCGATGTAATATACACCGTATCTTTTTTTCTTCTTTGAAATAGGTTTAAAGATCTTTAATGGGATAATCTCATCAGGTATCGTATATCTATCAGCACTCTGGCACCGTAACCTTAAGTCAGTCTTATGCATCATTTACACTATTTGCCACATCTATTAAAGATATGACCAGTCTGCAGTGGATTTTAAATCAAAACAGCTATTATCTATATGGATGATATGATAACTTGCACTATTAAATTACAGCATAAATATGCCCATCAAGCTCTTAATGATAAGTTAGCGTGTAGTGGATTACAGCGTTTCCGCTTCTTGTCAGCGGAGACGGAAGCTGTGTTATTTACTAACAGACGCATTATCCCTGCGGTTTCGTTAATTCTTAAAAACGCTGAGTCTGCAAGTGGACTTTGAGTGACTTATTACCAGAGCTTATCAATGTGCTGTCAGTGACCGATAAAGATCGAGGTGCCGATATAGAAGGGTACACACACATATGCAGACACATGCACACACACACACATATATATATATATATCGTGTTAATTACACCTAGGTTAATTATTACCGATTCCGGTGACCTTCAAGTCTGATCGTTTCGATTATGTGCAGGGTTACATGATATACGGGTCAACGCTAGTGGCCTCCGTGGCCAGGGGGAATAGCTTGCTAGTGCAGAGTAATGGCACATTAGCCTTTCACCAATGCGGTCACCGTGAGTTCAAGCCCATCTCAGGTTGGCCTCATTTACAGTCGTACGTGTATCGGAACGTCTGCCTGCAACCTGCTGATGGTCGTGGGTTTCCACCGAGCTGTACCCGATTTTCCTCCCATCATACGCCTAATAAATTGCAGTGGACATCCTCGCCCACTCACTGTGTATACTAAATCCTGCTTAAGCCCATTACAGTCTAAGTATTCCCATGAACAGTTCATAATCCATTTGAAGTAAATTGAAAAGCGGCCGTGTAACCATTTGCCAACTATATCAGATTGTCCTCACTGCTCCAATTTTATTTTCTGTGTTGTAGTTCTTCTATTGTAATGAGCAGTCAAAAGCTATTCGAGTGATCCTGGCCAAAGGTTTATTTGTTTATTTATTTGTTAGTTAACTAATTAGTTAGTTAAGACTGATGTCGTAAATATAAACTTTCATCGCGAGAAATATTATAATTTAAACTTTGCATGTAAGTATATGAATAATTATACTGGAGATGTTTTGCACGCCGGTTTCGTCCAGCGTATGATCAGATGGTAATTCCAAAAGGTCATCGTAATGATTGGTGCCGTGTATATCTGGTCGCATTCCACAATATGGCCAGAGGCCGATAAAACCATTCCATCATTATGTTTCTCCGGGCCAATATTTGCCAATATTTGGCTAATGTATCAGCTTGGTTAATTATTCCCTGTCGACCAGCACCTGTAACCCGTGAGTTGGTATATGAATGCATTGAATCAGTATGACTTTTATCGCACAGCCCTGGTTGGAATATACATTGTAGCCTCCGAGAACGTCCACTTATGTGAACGTATACACATCCGGATTCAGGCTTGGGCGTATGGCCAGTATAGAAGTGACAGCCACGACGCCATATGATTGACGCGTATACCACAGCGTTCAGTTTCAAATCGGTCTATGCAATCCTATTGTCCTTACCATGCGGTGCCAACTCAAGGCATGATGATTTAACACCATATATATATCGTCACAATTACTACATATTGTGTGTTGTGTGCCGATTTCAGTCCAAGTTGCAAGTAATTGATACAAAAAACAGTATGTCAAGGATATGCCATCAAATGCAGTCAGCCAAAGTTATGGTGGCTTGTAGCGGCCATTTTTGACCACGACATCCAGGACCCCGCTGAGGGCGCGGTTACAACAACACCGCGAAGTTCATGGCCCTCGCGGAACACGCAAAAGGGGCGGAGGTCGTAGAGGTCGAGGTCAAAAATGGAGGCTATCAACCACCATACAACCCACAAAGTTTCCCGAATCTCTGGCGCTCTGCTTAATAATTGAGTTTATGTCCGCTTAACCCGAGGATACGGGTGTATATATGCATCGTGTTAAATGCTCTTTGGATATACATGTATAAACAGTTGCAATCAAAGCACAAGTGAGATTAACCACTATTTATAAACTAGCATTGTAATAAATTAGACGTCGATTAAATTTATGGGCCTAGAACATTCCTATTGAAAGTATTGAAAGTTTCTCTTCATATGACTCCATCCTACTTGAGTTCTCTGGTGGGTTATGTTGAATGGTGTTTTGTGAATTGGTCTTGCGATTATGGACATGAAAGGTCCATGTTGTTGTCCGATTGGAAAACAAATGTCTGCTAAGATGCTTAAATCCATTTGAAACCTAACCATGTCTTGAGTTCTGATACAGTTTTATCATCTGTCTGGGTAATTAAACGATTGTTATAATGAAAATATGTTGAGATTGGATAACAACGCCATTAAATACCTTACGCGAGATTTGGCCTCTGGTGTGTACGTCACAGCTCAACCTGTAGAGCCGCAACAGATATCATTCCCATTATATCAACTATATCAATATGCGACATTTTAGGGAATATTTGCTGCATATACCCACTCTCACTCGCAATCTATTTGTAACACGCATTCCTTGAACTTGCGAGAAAATGGCACAGCAATGAATTGAATGAGTAATGGAATCTAGTTTTTAAATGTATTTTGTTACCCGTCATCCACGTCCTCGGCCGGGAGACAACCAGGCGCATGATACGCCTCAGACTTGGACTGGGAATTTGAATCCACCAATCTCATTCACAGAACCTTAGTGACGACCACCGGTCAACGGTGCTCGTGTGGCCTTTGTCAAAGTGTTGTGTTCGTAAAAACCAATTGGTATTATCAATAAAGTGTGAAAAAATGTCCGATCAAAATATACGGAAGTTTGTGAGTATGAATTGCAAAAGCTCGGTGCATGGCTTGCTTCGGGCATTCCGATTTCCACCCATCGTAAAACTGACCGCCATCGTATATAACAGAAAATTTTGAGAATGGCGATATAAACAATGAAATAAATAAACCATCCTCAATAGATACGTCATCCAAAATATTGCACTCTTTGTCACTGTTGTGTTCATCTACATGAATTTACAATTTCCATTTTTTTCCATTCCTTAAATATGAAAGAGAGAATAAAATCGAATCAGAATATATTTATAGAGCTATGTTGTCTACAAATGTGTTGTTAAATTAGTACAGTGTTCATGTGTGTGACTTTCTATGGTTTACTATACAAGAAACCTGTCCGTCGCTGATGAAGATCACTCAGTAGTGTAACCCTAAATTGCCTAATCACTTGTTTCCCCCCAAGCGAACGCTGTGGGCTACACTTAAGCGCCCTAATTAATGCATAACACAATGAGTAGTACCGTGCATGAAACATTAAACGAATTATATATTAAACTAAAAAATTGATTTTTCCCGTCTCTGCTCGGATTCATAATCTGTCTCTGACTACAGTTTGCTACATTATGCAATCGTAGCTGTTTCATAAAGTACACTATAGAATGAGAACACCTGCACTTACTTTGGTGGGGACCCTGAACACGCGTTCACACAGAGTGCCAAGAGTACGCGGGATCAGCCCGTAGTTCGCTAAAGTTTATAGGAAACGGCTCTCTTAAACGAAGATAATGGTCATTAATGAAATGAAGGAAGTCATTACAGAAGAAAAAACACGAAGAAAGGCACTTTTTGAGGCATATTTGGTATCACTTAATTTCATTATTTGATTGGTATTTTCTTTTTCTTTCGCAATGACTGCTGGATTCTGAAGACAATTGCATTTTAAAGCCATTTTTACACCCCCAAGAGGAAGGTGGAGAATTTTTTCTTGTATTTGTATATGTTAGACCACTTCCTAAACTTCAAATAAAGAAATAAAAAGCAAACGCTTCATGTATCCATTAGCATCAGTATAATAACTATCCTGCCTTCCCAATCCCGACAATGACCTTATGATATACCTCACAGTCCACCAAGCTTTCACTCAATCAGCACAAATTGGTCTGGTGGTGGGAAACATTTTGATGTATAATTCTAAAACAGTGTTATCGTTATCATCATCAATACTTACTTCCGTTTTGGGATTGTTTCTCTCATAGTAATGTAATGTTTCAACATGACTCAGTCGCTCTGTATTCTAGTAAACAGTAGATCACATTGACCTTTGCCCTTGATCGTGCGAAGATACCGCTGATGACAACACCTTGTGGCTTTACACCGATGTGACGTTCACTTCCATCATCATATTGGCGGGTTTACGTGCCACACAAGAGCACACCCCCAAGCGGAATAATTTCCGTAATAACCAATATTATTCATCTTATTAAATGCCATGACAATGGCTCCGCTTCCCTTCGCTTAATGTCTGCCAGCATGTCATGCTCCCAATGAAAGTGAATGAATCCCCTTTAAGACAAACCAAACATTATATGTGTGTGTGTATGTGTCGTTTTCATATTTCTCAATGAAACCCATACGTGCTAAACAGTTTTCCATTACTTTCACACCAAACATGCATCTGTAAACTCCAAAACATCGCTGAATGGCAGTAAACATCGTATACCCTAAAATACAGTTATCGGATATAAAGCCTACCGCCTACCGCAAGCTGTATTTATTTATTTATTTATTTATTTATTTGTATGTTTGTTTGTTTGTTTGTTTGATCTGTGTTTTACGCCGTACTCAAGAACATTTCACTTATACGACAGCGGCCAGCATTATGGTGAGGGGAAACCGGGCTTTTTCATGCCATATGCTCTGAATGCACACGGGCCTATGCTTTTTTTTATGCGATGTGTTCTGAAGGCTTTGAATAAATTCGGACGAATGTTTCTTATCACGTAATGTGTTTTGATTGAAAACTGCAATGTACTTTGTGTCAGATGATGTGTTCCGAATGAATATTGAGCACAGTATGCATGGCATGTCGATGGAAGGCAATTGATCAGCTACGAAGTTCATGTAAGACCAGGTATACCTAAACGTCTCTGGAATCTGTTATTTATTTATTTATTACTTGTTTGCTGTTTACGCCGTACTCAATATTATATTTCACTTTTACGCGGCCAGATCTTCCCGGTACGACCGGATAAGAAATCAGCGTGAGGCGGGCTTGAACTCGAAGCGATTCCCACCTAATTCCCAATCAACCTTCTTCCACCTTTCTACACAGAGCGCAAAAGACAACCAGAATTGGATCCTCTGAAAAATTAACATTATTTTCATCTAAACAAACACTGTCGAATTCATTTGCGCAAGGATTCGTTAATTTCAGTTTTCATACAATGTTATAAAGACAATGTCTCAGTACAGACGCGCATGGAGTCAAAATAAAAAAGGTACACTATTTCTTCACAGTTTCTTCCAGTTATGTATCAGACCATTTCCGCCACACTCATACTGTACAGTCTCTAATACTGAAAGACATTCCAAGAAGGCGTAATTTTATACTTATGTGACCACTGTAGGATTTGAGCCTGGATCCTCTAGCTTACGAGGAGGACGTTCCAACAGTTTGGCTTAGGTCATATAAAATATAAAACGCCAAAGCTCAATCCAGGTGACAAAATCTAACCATACCTATGCTTATGACATTATGAGACGCCGACACTCAGTGAACAGACACCATGGGATCTTGACCTCCAATGACACCCAACGTTAGACACTAACGCACAGAAGGCGCTAAGCCGCTTGAGGCATACGAGGGTGATCAAAGACCTATATACAGACAATGAAGGCTGTCATGGAGTTGTTTGACACTGATGGGGAACCTTCAAAAACGATAAATGACTTCTGCATAGACATTGAGAGGTAAATAGGTATTGTCCATTAGACAAGAATATTCCAGCAGAACACCATCTCTAGGAAGAACAACGATTTCAGTTGCTAAGACACACGAGGTGTGGGTTTAATTGTGACGTTGAAATTTGTGGATTTATAATACCCGGTTTTCGCTACTTTTCGGGTGTTTCCAAACAATAAACATTCAATGGATTGTGATGCGCTTATTTGTACGTCACAAATGACGAAATAACTTGCCAAAAGACCTTGCTTTTACTCCAGGTACTCCAAGTTCCCCGGAAATAATACTCACCGCCGTCGGTCAAATAAATAAATAATTAATAACACAAAATACATTAAGTAAACAACGATAATAGCGCCGTCCATGCGTTGAGCTGTCACCAGCTAGAAAGGTATTATGGTTGATGTTATTCTCAGGCTCAGTAGTCTTCAAAAGCGTGGTACCACAACTATCAGACCACTGAGCTGACAATGTTTAATATCATATCTATTTCATGTGTAAAAAACCAGTTAATCCTGGTCTATGTTAACTAAGAAGGTCTTAATAGATTTTGATAGGCTGAACGATTGTAAATATATATATGAAGGTTGATAGTAGGCCTTTATTGTAATCAGGTATAAGCGATGGTCTTCTTACCACAATCTGTTGTTATATGACCCATACCACTGGCGGGTTCGATTAGCAAAAAGATGACTTTGGATTCACCATAACGTAGTTATTATGAAATTTCTCTTTCAGTGACATCAGGATTTGAACTCGGATCTCCTTATCCGAAATCCAGCTCTCTGCCTACAGAAATAAGGAGGAAACTCGCTTGCGGTTGCTATAGTTTAAAAGCGCTGAAAAGTTATTCCCGTTGTACGGATGGTTGAATGACGCAGTGCAAACATCACTGCCACAGAGAAGAGGATAAAAATATATGTAGCAGTCATTCTACCGTTATAAATAAATTTTGAGTTATAAAACAAATGACAGCTGTAGCTTTACATACAGATTTTACAATCGCTGAATAGTCTTTACATTTCAAGTAAACTACACATTACCAATCATGCTTCGTTCAATAAAACACTCCTTGGCGTTTCCACTATAGTTTTGAGCTATTCCGTCATACAACGTACACCGCTGATTGTCGAATGTTAATGATATGCATTCATTTTGATGAGTACACGACAGCTGCATTCCCTTGCATTCACTCCCCGGATGTTGGCCTAGCCCTCGATGGGCTCCATTTTGCCTCTCAGATTGGCTGGACCCATTCGGAGGTAGTCTTGCTTGATCACAATTCTGTGGACGGTAAACGACAAACAGATAATTTACATTCATGCAATACAGCTGAGGGTAGATCTGAAATCCGCTTTACTCTTCCCAGTTTAGCTTTCAGAAATACAAATCTGTGTACTCTTCCACTCACTAAGCTGATTCTTTCGAATATTCTGCTCACAACTTGTCAAAGATCTACCCTATAAAAAATATTCCCTTTAATCCTACAGTGATTCTGACTTCTTGTCAAGAAGTTAGTTGTGAATAATAAAAACGTAACATCACAATTACCACGAATGTACTCGGCACATCAATTGTAAAGCCAAATGTCGCTGACCGTGGAATTTTAAAGATCGCTGTATTTTTAAAGTTATTTTCGAACAGAGCTTATATACATATATCCCAACATGCCTCGAACAGACATGGCACAGACATGAGTACCCCTGGAGCTGGCAGACCTGCACGTGCCTCCGTTCCGACAAGGGTTCAGCTCGCAAGGATTGGCCACTGCAAGGAGATATTAATTCATTGGGAATACTTTTAAAAATGAAAACAGAAATCACAGGAGGTTTCCAATCCGTCTGCAACTTTTGGAATAATACTTAGTTTCAATTAACATATACATTTAGAACAGTTTTAAATCTATATAGCCATTAACCATTGTGATTGGAGTAGCCTAAATCCTCGAAACATCCTAACAGACTAGGCTTAACGCAAGTCTTTCTGTGGGATGGAAAACAATTTGTGTATGTATGTTAAACCCACAGTTTCGAACAGTGCAAAAGCGTAAACTGAAGGGACGTCTCTGTAGGTTGCTATTACTATTTTGTTTTGACAGTGTGAAGCGTAGCGTAAATATCAATAAAAGCATTATTAACACGGCAGCATATAGCACCACGAGTTGACTGAACAAAGAGGATTTTGACTTAAATGAGATGATACTGGAGAATTTCTTTATTTGGATAGTTGTATGCCTTGAATTGATAAAGGGGCATAGCATGCTGTAGGCTTAAATATAAGTAAAAAAGACTTATTGGGTTGGAAAATCCCGTTTTCATGCACTTACATAAGTGCATGTACATAAATTCTTGAATATTTAACTATAGGACGCCTGTTTCCCGAACTGTCACTCAAAAACATACATGTGACGTCAGTATTGTACCAAAACCTCAACGGAATGACGCAAACATTGGTTACATGTGTTTAATATTTCAGTGACGTCATGACGTCACAAATGCTGTGGACGAGGATGGAATGAAATACAAGTATTTATTTTCCGCAAAGCTTAGCGAGCGGCCTTCTACATCCACATAAGGTAATATTCATTAATATTCGTGCATACATTAATCTTCGTAGTTTGGGTCGAAATGGAACGTTTCGGAAATTGTAGCCTAAAAACAAAAAATCGCAAGGTACCGACTGCGACATTTTCTGAAAGTGCATAAGTCGCCTATTGCGGGAAAAATACAGAAGGTTCAACTTGAATTGACTAAACCGAAAATTTGCGATAATTTGCCGGCATAGTCTCTTTAAGTCAAATCTAAAATTTTCATGTAATACACAGTTTATGCTCCCGGGTGTTCAAACTTGTCTTAATACAATTCTTGTTCAGGGTTTCCAATTTTAACTCACATGCGATAAAAGTAACTGTCTAAAATTTTGTCAAAATTGGCATCATGGAATCCGTCATTAGGCACAACAGAAAATATCGGCGCACCTCACATGTGAAAACAACTAAATTCTACTGACATGACATTAAGAAACGCAAAAACAGACGACACGAAGGAAACCGTTACTGAAACGAAATCTGTGATGGGACATCTGCGAATGTTTTTCAGGTAATGTGTCATAATTTGCAAATTTGGGGGCATACAGAAGTTGCAGAAATTTTGCTGAAGCGAGGTGCCTCCATTGTGGTGCCTTGATTAGTACTGTAGCTCTCTAATACATGGTGTGCGATAGACAGAGAGCTGCAGGGTGAAAGCTAACGTAACTGGGGGGGGGGGGGTAACTTAGAAGTTCAACCACGGACACATGGTGTCATCAGTTTATCAGTGGGAGAGCCACTGTATGTACTATATTTAGGCCTATAGCCACTGCCTAGTATTTTACCAGAACGTAAAAGCAATTATCAACACGATAATTTGTACTTTTATACAAAAACAAAATGAAACATTAGGAGCTTTTTTTCGTATGGATTTTAAAAAAATAAGTAAATCTTACCATGTTCCCAAAAAGCATTTTTTTTTTGGACATCATCTCATATTTGATGTTAAAACAGTCAAACTAAACCTATACCATCTCTTCAGTAGACTGTAAAATAAATAATTTGACTTAATTGTAATGGATATTAGAAAAGTCTTATCTGCAGATCTCCAAGATAGTTTTTCTTTGCAGTTTTCTTTCAAGGAAGGCCTGATGTGTTCATCATCAAATTCCTCCACGTACCACCTCAGACAGCACACTGCCCCTTTTCGTATCGGCCCGACCGTCAATGTCCCTGGCTCTTCAATCATCATTGTGCCGTACAAATGATCCGCCTTCACCTTGCCTCTCTTCTCGCCATCATCTTTACCTTGGATTGCCTCTACAAAGTAGACCATAACCTCACCTCTTTTCCACCCAATAGCCACGGTGTACCAACCGGGCTCCTTGATGTCCACAACATCCTCTTTTGGGTTTCCTTTCCGGTCAGCGACATACACTCTGCCTGAACTGCTGTACACGTGTATCTGAAAACCATTAGCGGCTCTATAGTCAAAGAAATCGGCATTATACTTGGGGTGCCAATGGAACAATGCCATCAACATTCTCTTCGTTCTTGGGTGATCTTGTTTGTCATTGTAAGATTTGACTTCCTCCTGGCCTAGGTTACCTTCACAGAGTTGCCATCGAGACTGAGAGCCTTGTAATCCAGTCCCGGTTCCGCTTCACTGTAGCTCGGGGGTATATTGAAGAAATTCACCTTCTCAGGGTTTTTATCAGAAGCACTTCCTTGCCATCTGTGGGGATCATTGAGTGGCCAGTGTGGTAGGGCGAGGCGTGTGGCCGCATATCCTACCCCACTGACCTGTTGTACAGACTAGCATTTTGACTGACGCTTACACACTGACTGGTGCTCAGTTGGGCTCCTCTGTTTAATAGCTTAGGGGAAGGTCACTACCTGAATGGTTGATTTTATCAGATGTATGCATGGACTGAGTTAACTGACTGTAATTGGGGGGAGGTTGAATGATGTTGGGATGTGTTCTTTATTAGTGTTCAAGTGCGCTTTACGTACCTGTCTTTTAAGTTGCAATGGTAGCTGTTGAGGCGTTACCACCATTCTGCTTATTTTGTTTTAGACCCAACACTGTAATCGCCAAGGGTATAGGCCTTTTGTGGTTCATACTTGCCGAAAAGCACACCCATCTGTCTGGCCTATTCCAAATGTCAATTTCAGTGGACTTTGGGGTCTATCAAACATTAGGTTTGATCTAAGTGCATACAGTCCTGATCGTGACAGACAGGCCGGGAAAGTGAAGGGTTAGTTGGTATCCAAAAGCGTCGATGCTACTTCAGTGAAACCATACAAAGGTGTATTTCGTAGTTTTGCGTGACACAAAAAGGTCCACAAGAGAGGCTTTTAATCGACCTATTGCAATTAACTTACCTTTATAGAACTACCCAGAAGCAATCCAGCATTTTCTTGCTTCTTCTCAATCGCCAACCAAACCGCCAACAATACACAGACACAAAACACTGATTTTGGGGGCGGAATATCTAATTGATTCTTTTCGACCACAGGCACAGCTATGCACCTAGGTCTGATAACCCACTGTAACGAAGGAACAAATAAACAGAATCTTTGGCATTGTTTTATGTATACCCGATACACTGACTTTGGCAACAGGCACGTTTCGTTTCAGACAACGCGACAACAGCACTTTTTCTTTTCTTGCTTTTCAACTTTGCTCAACCCGGGGTTCCTAGCATCGTGTCCTGAAATATTTGACGAGATTAAAGCTTGTCGTGGCCACCCATGAGATACAGAGAAAACGCAGGAAATCTCCTGAATATGGTTTACCCAGACACAAAATATTTTAAGCTGGGTGCTAAAACCATGGCTGAAGTTGTACTACCACAACACAGAACCACTGGTTAAAGCTTTATGTGTTCAACAGTTTAAGTTGGTTTACAAGTTTACACCAACATTCGAAATAGTTTTTGTGAAATATACACCATGGATATGCATCGCTGACGTGCTTTTAAAAACATAGTACTCTTGAATACAAATTTTTAAAAAATGGAGTATAGCCGGATTGTACAGATGATACAGAATACTTACTTATTACTATACTTCTCTTTTCCATAATTTACAACGCTTTGCATTCTATGCATAAGGTCGACAGCTCTATGGACAGCTTAAGTCACCGATAATACATACATACTCGAACACTTTTGTCGCGTACCTGGAATCAAAACACCGAGCTCTATAATAAGCCAAACGTACCACTACTTTATCCACAAAGTCATGCTATATCTTCAAATCATCACTACACCACTTCAAGCTAACTAGCTTCCATAAAATATTCCGCCGAGGCAGTGTTGAGGTCGGTATCTTCGATGATATCTTCGTGCAGTGCACAGAGGGAACTATTCTCTTCGTACGCAAACGACAAGCACATGTCGACCCTTAGACACCGACTACTGCAGTCAAGCAGACTGCTCACTAGCATTGTCTTGCCCGTGGTCGCCATATCGATCCGTCCCACATACCTGAAGGCTTGTTTGGCTACTTTACGCCCTGTTCAACAAGTGAGTAATAAACATATAGAGAGTGAAGCAGTAATAAACATATAGAGAGTGAAGCAGTAATAAACATATAGAGAGTGAAGCAGGGATTTTATGGGACATCCGCCAGTTTGGGGGGAGTAATAGGAGTATAATATATATGCTTGGCGTCTAGAACTAGATTTTCACTTTCAATAGGCTGTTTTGTTTTCAAATGTGTATAAATAATTTATTACGCTGCCATTTCCAGCCAAGTCACACAATGAGAATGTTAGAATACGCGTAATCATATACAGCGAGTAATATCCTTCGGCCACGCATGACACCGGGTCACAAGAGGGCTTCTGGTGTAGAAGCTAATGACATCAGGTGTTCAAACTAAGTGTTTCCTTTCAGCACCAGTGTTTCAAAACTATAGAATGTGGTATTAAATGCAATATACATGTAAATAGTTAGGATAGTAACCCATAAAAGCGGCCATGATGTTACTTTCCATCAGGCAAGACCAACGACTGCCAACGATGGACTTAGTTTCCGTTAGTCACCAGGATAACGGAAATGTTCAAGGGGGCGGAATATAAGATTTTAATGGGATGGAGGGTATAGGTGTGGGTGATTGGTGTTGAATGAACGTGCTGAAGAATTTTTCACATATGTGACAGTGGCTGAGTATATGGGTGGAAGAAACCGGGGTGCGCGAAGTAAACCACAGACCCTCAAAGAAAACCTGAGAAACAGCCTGGCTTAGAGCAGCAGCCCAAACAGGGAAAACTTGATTCGAGAATGCCGCCTCATTGATCAAGATGGTCAACGGCTTGATAGCCTTTCACAATGCCAAGGGCTTCCGCGCAAACTAGACATGCGGGGATTTCCTCTTATATACCGAAATCGGAATGCAACCAGCAAGGGCTTTAATTCTTCGAGACAGTGCGTCCCATTCACGGTTTAATTATTGATTATAATTGTATTAAATTTATTTATTGGCTAAATGAAACACGAGCTGCGGTATAAAACTAGATCATGCAATCGGAATTTGTAGACCACACACCCTACTTGTGGCAGTTTGCGAAGTCTTACGTTCCTTAAAAATCACTAGCCTGCCACCAATATGACCGGGATATCTGTACGTCATAGGTGGGAAAGTTCGTCAGTAATTTCTCAAAGGTCAGTGGTACCACGAACACTCCGGTTTTCCACGCCTAGAGAGCAGATCGCCATCGCATAAATGAAAAATTCTTCGGCATGGCTATATATAATCGGTTTTTATCACAAACCATTTTTAAATTCATATACTGAACTGTTTTCGCATGTGGGCCCCTCGTACCAAGGTCGACAGGTACACGTATATGTGTCAGATGTGGTCGTATCAGATGAGCAGATACCGCCGTTCTTACATGGTCTTGAACTGCACGGATCCACAACTACAATATAAGAACAAACGTGGTTTTCATGGCGTTGACTTTGTCGTCACGCTGCTCGCTTACGCCCAACCAGTGTTATGACACACTGCAAAAAAGAATGTAATTTTTGCAGCACAAAGTGATGTGAGCTGGAACAGTGAATTCAGGTGCAATATTTGGTGAAGAGGTGAATATGCGGTAAATATACAGTTAACTTTGTCCCTACTGCAACTTGTAAATATTCAGCAAAAATTACTGGTTATAATTGCCAGCTTTTTTACTGTAAAACTACACCATTTGTTTTTGTGGCACAGTTAATTTAATATTATTGACAATCTACCTTAATCCAAGAACATTTATAGAGGAACTGCTCACTTACCCATCTTTATAGATTATAGATTACCCACCTTTATAACCAACGAACTGTCTCTGCCATTACGACAGATATCAAAGCTATAAAGATTTCTAGGAAAGTCTTACCCATATCCGTGGTATAAGCGGAGCCGGCATTGTAGCCGTCTCGAGAAATCACTCTGGTTTGGACGAGACAGTGTGGGGGCTCTATCGTTAAAAGATGAGCCAAACAACCACAACATTGTTAATCTCCGTGAAATCACGGTTCTTCGCGTGAGCCTCCACCCTGTCTCGTCCACACCACCGTGATCTCTCGAGGCGGCTGCAATGCCGACTCGGCTTATTAGGAGATGTACGAGAGCCATAAAGATTTCCAGAAAAATCATCAGCTACCCGCCTCTGGCAAATAGTAAGGAACGAAAGATATGACCATTTCGAGAAAAATCCTCAGTTACCCATGTTTCTATGGCATTACTACACATACGAAAGTCATAAAGACATTTAGAAAAATCTTCAGTTACCCCCTCTATAGAGGTTTCTATAAAAATCCTATATACGGTAAATATTAATGAAGAAAAACGTTTGATTGCATACTATATCTGTATCATGTGTAAATCTGTGGTAAAACAGTATGTTTTGAAGATTTAAAAACGACCATCAAATTTTGTATAGATTTGTTTAGTTTCGAGGCAACAAAGGACCCGTTGCAACTAGATGGGAAATTGTACCCCTGTCGATCATTTATTTATTTATTTATTTCATTGGTGTTTTATGCCGTACTCAAGAATATTTCACTTATACGACGGTGGCCAGCATTATGGCGAGAGGAAACTGGGCAGAACTTGGGGGAAACCAACGACCATACGCAGGTTGCTGGCAGACCCCCTGTCGATCAGACCGATTGCCAACCTGCTCACAGTGACAGATCCACTGCAGAGTGACACAAGGGCTTCACTGGAATGTGGTTGAAGTTGTTATACAACAGGTCTTGCCGAGCAATTGGCCAGCGATAAAGAAATATTCGTTACTAACCATAAGCGTCCACCGTGTCTTTTATACACAATAATTTATCCGTTGATATCTCATCAAGAAAGATGTATAAGAAGTTGGATTTAAAACAAAGTTTTGTCTTCCTAATTATATTGTAAAGATATGACTCAGACTTTGTCGGACATTTATTAAGGTGAATTGATAAGCACATGCAGGTGGCTTTCCGCATAATGTAACTATTCGTCACACCTAGCGTTCGTCAGTAATTTCTCAAAGGTCAGTGGTACCACGAACACTCCGGTTTTCCACGCCTAGAGAGCAGATCGCCATCGCATAAATGAAAAATTCTTCGGCATGGCTATATATAATCGGTTTTTATCACAAACCATTTTTAAATTCATATACTGAACTGTTTTCGCATTTGGGCCCCTCGTACCAAGGTCGACAGGTACACGTATATGTGTCAGATGTGGTCGTATCAGATGAGCAGATACCGCCGTTCTTACATGGTCTTGAACTGCACGGATCCACAACTACAATATAAGAACAAACGTGGTTTTCATGGCGTTGACTTTGTCGTCACGCTGCTCGCTTACGCCCAACCAGTGTTATGACACACTGCAAAAAAGAATGTAATTTTTGCAGCACAAAGTGATGTGAACTGGAACAGTGAATTCAGGTATAATATTTGGTGAAGAGGTGAATATGCCGTAAATATACAGTTAACTTTGTCCCTACTGCAACTTGTAAATATTCAGCAAAAATTACTGGTTATAGTTGCCAGCTTTTTTACTGTAAAACTACACCATTTGTTTTTGTGGCACAGTTAATTTAATATAATTGACAATCTACCTTAATCCAAGAACATTTATAGAGGAATTGCTCACTTACCCATCTTTACAGATTATAGATTACCCACCTTTATACACGCCGTAACCAACGAACTATTTCTGCTATTACGACAGATATGAGAGCTATAAAGATTTCTAGGAAAGTCTTACCCATATCCATGGTATAAGCGGAGCCGGCATTGTAGCCGTCTCGAGAAATCACCCTGGTTTGGACGAGACAGTGTGGGGGCTCTACCGTTAAAAGACGAGCAAAACAACCACAACATTGTTAATCTCCGTGAAATCACGGTTCTTCGCGAGAGCCTCCACCCTGCCTCGTCCACACCGTGGTGATCTCTCGAGGCGGCTGTGATGCCGACTCGGCTTATTAGGAGATGTACGAGAGCCATAAAGATTTCCAGAAAAATCATCAGCTACCCGCCTCTGGCAAATAGTAAGGAACGAAAGATATGACCATTTCGAGAAAAATCCTCAGTTACACATGTTTCTATGACATTACTACAGATACGAAAGTCATAAAGATTTTTAGAAAAATCTTCAGTTACCCCCTCTATAAAGGCTTCTATAAAAATCCTATATACGGTAAATTTTAATGAAGAAAAACGTTTGCTTACATATCATATCAGTATCATGTGTAAATTTGTGGTAAAAAAAGAGTATGGTTTGAAGATTTAAAAACGACCATCAAATTTTGTATAGATTTGTTTAGTTTCGAGGCAACAAAGGACCCCTTGCAACATGCCGTACTCAAGAATATTTCACTTATACGACGGTGGCCAGCATTATGGCGAGAGGAAACTGGGCAGAACTTGGGGGAAACCAACGACCATACGCAGGTTGCTGGCAGACCCCCTGTCGATCAGACCGATTGCCAACCTGCTCACAGTGACAGATCCACTGCAGAGTGACACAAGGGCTTCACTGGAATGTGGTTGAAGTTGTTATACAACAGGTCTTGCCGAGCAATTGGCCAGCGATAAAGAAATATTCGTTACTAACCATAAGCGTCCACCGTGTCTTTTATACACAATAATTTATCCGTTGATATCTCATCAAGAAAGATGTATAAGAAGTTGGATTTAAAACAAAGTTTTGTCTTCCGAATTATATTGTGACAATATGACTAAGACTTTGTAGGACATTTATTAAGATGAACTGATAAGCACATGCTGGTGCCTTTCCGCATAATGTAACTATTCGTCACACCTGGCGTGACGCGTTGAAACGGACTGATAACGTGGGCACCACGTCCATATTTTTGGCTGCATTGATCTTTCATTGAAAGTACATGTATGCCACATATTGTCCAGGCATACTTATCATAGTTGCAAACATATGTAATATGGAGCTGTGCACAATGTAAACAAATAAGACTTGTCTCTTGCCTAATTTAATCATGTTTTAACTAATGTTACTGAAAGAAGCTAGTGTATACATAAGAACGCAACTCCCGAACTCTACTGATTTCTGCATTGTTAGCCACGCGAGTTATCCCTGTACTGTTGGGAACAACGATCTACCAACCATGAACTTTTATGGTGTATATATGCAGATCCAATGGTCATAGAAAATATTTCATCTTTTTTTTTTTTCGATTTACCAAAGTATGATTGCGTGAACCAACATGATACTTCACAATATACTGAAACCCTCCAGCTTGATATCAAATACGGACAAATGATTTTGGTTCACGGAATCTTTCTTCTATTATGATGGGAATTCCCTCAGCAAAACTCCCTAATATAGCGAAATCTGCTTTGGACCTTACTTTTCTCGTCTGATAAAACAAAAGGCATGAATCATCCACTCTAATTTTTACCAGATATTTTACATAGTAATTATACTTTATATTCCATTAGATTTTCTCTCTTCTTCTGCGCGAAAATAATTACATGTACACCTCATTCCTGCAACACCTGGGGATGATTTCCGATTTAGTTGCAAGCGGTTCTTTTAAGGTAGATCATAACACACACTCAATCGCGAATTATACATACTTTCATGAAAAAGAACACGTAACTGTGAAAATAATTTTGATCAATCAGAGCACAGGACTATGTAAAACCCGATTAGCATATATGGTATGAACCGGGTACTTAAACCATCACCATTCTATCTTTTGAATGTGCTTAACGCTACTCATACACGGAAGCGAATTCAACTAGATTACGACGGGTTCGCTGCTGTCCCTTGTTTTGTCAGTAAACAGACAAGAACAAAGAGCTGGCAGGATGCCAGGGTGTGCAGATTTTGGCTGCACAAACAGCAGGTCGAATACAGACGGGAAGGAGCCCGGCTTGATATTTCACTGCTGGAGAGCGAAGGGCCTGATTCACGTCTATCAGTCAACATCGGGACTGTAAAGTTTCGGCGTTTTCTCACAGCTTTGTGAGCTTACGGCGATGAAGCATATGTTTCTTAGAGAATGTCTAAACTGTTATCGGATGGTGCTTTTTAAATCTTCAAAGCTTACTTTTTCACTACAATTTACGTGATAAATTGTCTTCTCGGTCTTAACCCTATTCTGCTATTGATTTTTGATAAACTGTATAATTTGACGAGATTGTAATGGATATTTTTCAAACGTCTTACTTGTAGATCTCCAAGAAGGTTTTTCTTCGCAGGTTTCCTTCATGGAATGCCTGATGCCGTCAGCATTAAATTCCTCCACGTACCACCTCAGACAGCACACTGCCCCGTTTGGTATCGGCCCGACCGTCAATGTCCCTGGCTCCTCAATCATCTCTTTGTCGTAAAATTTATCCGCCTTCACCTCGCCTCTCTTCTCGCCATCATCTTTACCTTGGATTGCCTCTACAAAGTAGACCACAACCTCACCTCTTTTCCAACCAATAGCCACGGTGTACCAACCGAGCTCCTTGATGTTCACAGTATCCTCTTTGCGGTTTCCTTTCCGGTCTGCGACATACACGCTGCCTGCCTTGCTGTACACGTGTATCTGAAAACCATTAGCGGCTCTATAGTCAAAGAAATCGGCATCATCCTTGGGGTCCCAGTGGAACAATGCCATCAACATTCTCTTCTCTCTTGGGTGATCTTGTTCGTCTTTGTAAGATTTGATTTCCTCCTTTGACATGGCCAAGGTTACGTTCACAAAATTATTATCGAGCCCAACAGCCGAGTAGCCCAGACCCGATTCCCATGTAATGTCGCCCGGTGATGCGGAGAATGTTGCCGCCTCAGTTTGATTGTTCCAAAACACTTCCTTACCTTTCGTGAAGTTAGCGAGTGGCCACAGCCTGATGGGGATAGGCGTGTGACCGCTTATCAGACTCCATAGACCTGTGGTAAACAATAGCATTTTGAATGACACTGGTGCGGTGACTAATGCGCAGAAGGACTGACTGCATGCTTGGTTTGATATCGTTTTTTCCTTAAAATTATTTCATAGTAAACGTAGAAAGTACGTTTTAGATTTTTGTGTGGTGTTATCAAGACTTAAGTTAATCAGCCACTAAATCTGAATTAATTACAAAAGACTTTTTACAGTGGTGTTCTAAAATATTTAACCAAATCCTACACTGCTTATCAAAAGAATAAATAGCAAATGGACGCCAAAAAACCCTTTCGTCACAAGCTCTTACGTTGGTTGGCAAAAAGCCAGAATTCTTTTTTTATACCATTGTCGACGCAACTTTGTATCAAAATAACTGCTCTGTCCACTATGACGTTACAACTGAGACCGGCGTTATAGCGCGACGCAACAATAAAGTGAAGTCAATTGCGGCCAAAATCGAACAACGACATATTTCTTAGTCCTTATCACGAACTGGTCTATAACAAGTCAATCATCTTGGAAGACGTCACATCACTTAGGAACTCTCCTCTACCATCGGCACAATACAACGTTTAGGGTTTCCAGAATTAAATGTATATGATCGGGCATGAAACTTTCAAGAACAAAATAATACAACCAAAACGACAGATACCAAACTCGAGAGTTTCAGCTTGATTTCATGTCCAAATGGTCGACGTTTGGCATTTTGTCAGAGCTAATTTGGTGGGCATAACGCCATATTACTCCATCTTGCAATGGGCGTTTTGGGGTGTCAGCATCCATTGGCTGTAAGAAGCCATCAGGAAAAAACCGAGCTCATGAGGACCTTTTCATTTGGAAGACATTTTTGCCGATGTTGGGAAAATGTTTTCGTAATAATTTTATTTTTGACGATTTGTCTTGACAAAGTATTGCAGCCCCCTACACAACATGTAGTCATTTGCGACAGACGTAGCCGTTCTCAGTGTTTCCCTTTCCAGTTGGGCCAAAATGTATAAGAGTAACATTAAGTTTTTCTTCGTTGTCAGCCAGGCGTTGAGCCCAGGGGCCTGTTTCACGAAGCGATAATGGGCTTTAGCTTAAAATTGTTATCTAAATTAAACTTTGAAATACAGGAATCAACTCGATCAAATTTTGACCACTGATTGTATGCTAAGATAGTGCGATTTCAGCCAAGTTTGAGCATACAGCATCAAATGTTTGTTTTCTACAAAAGATTACAGTTCTGGGTTCTACCCCAAAATCGGTTTGTGAAAACAGGCTCTAGTAAGGACAGGCAGCAAATCCTTGACAGGCCCCAGTAAGACGAAAGAGGATTTCTAATTTCTATTTTGGTGAAAATGACGTCCAGTTGTTATTAATTTCTATTACTCTCGTTACCAATCATCATGCCGTATATATACCTTCTGCAGCAGAACTATAAGACGATGATTCGGAAATATGGCCACACCAGTTACATCGTGCATTTCTTAGATCAGAGATCGATCTAAGACATCGCTTAAAGACCATGTGGCTTCCAAGGATGGCGTCACAAGCTCGAATCCAGGTGGCTCTGCGGCACCGCTTAACATTAGGTCGAGGCTTCTTGCCAACCTCCTATTTCCAAAACCTATAAACCTGATCACCACTTATTCTTCAACAGGGGCTGATTCCACACAGCAAGTTTTTGACTTAAAGAGCTACTTTGGTGTCAAAACATCTGTGTCTTAAAAGCAAGGCGAATTGATAAAAACTGGAATTGCTTTCCTAAATTGTGAAAATATTTTAGCGTATTAAAACCGATATTGTACGTTTCGTCAGAGTATACGGAAACAAAATATTTCTGTCCCTTCCACTTTGACGTCAAACACGAACACAAGACGTTATCAATCGCTAACCTGTTCCACTCTGTCCTTTCAAATGCTCTTGAAGTCATCCCAGCATAAATGCCTTACTCAGCGTCACATCTGCCTGATTCGACGTTATATATGGAATATCACGTCACATCAGAAAAATTTTACGGACACAGCCGAAGATTTTGTTCTTCAAGGAATATTCAGTTATATGGGTTAAATAGTGTTATTCATCAAAAGCTCTTTGAAACATGGTGTTAGGCTTACTACGTAGAATTTCTTTCATACCATTGTAATATTTCAAGGCAATTTGTATTCTGACCAGAGTGGCACTTTAAGTCAAACCTTTCATCTCAATTTTTAGAGCTTATTTGACACTTGATGGTATCAAAACAGATGTCACTTGTGTTCGGAATGATATACATGCACTACCCATGCATTTATTTTAAAATTTGAAAAATGTTTAATTTTAGTTAAGTTTGAAAAATTTTACTTAAGTAAAAAATTGCTTTGTGGAATCTTCCGCAGGCTTATATAGGGTGTCTATGGTTTATCGCCCTTTGACCTGAACTCTCTAACGTCACATGTAAACCAAGTGAGTGGGATCCAGATATTCGAAACAGAACACCGCCAACCGCCATTGTTGTCAACATAACAAAATGAATAAATAAACTTACTTGCCAGAAGAAACCCTTCGATAAGACTACGGTGGGCCATTCTTTCACTCTGCCCTTGTCCGCAACATTCAGTAAATTCACTGCACTGACTAGATCCACCAGAATGAGTTCCCCTTCAAAATGATCAGATGTATATTTGTCTGGCTGTCTGACTCTTAAATAGGCAGAACAATCGGACCTGCAGAGTGCTGTTTGTTTACCGACAGCGTTCGACAGTCTTGGTTCAAATATTAAAATCGTCGCATTTGGAAAAAGCTTTCTCTGCTTACTCTAAATGTAATATCTGTGTATATAAAAGGGTTTTAGTCGAGATCCTGTGGGCTGTAGATCTATACACCTTATTAGACAACTGTATGGCCTATTGATACGTGGATTGTTCATCATTGTATACATACCGCTGAGATAAGATCGGGACAGAGTGACTGTTTACTCGGTCAATTCCAATTAACCCACAGTGGGAAATCCTACTTTCCTACCATTGTATCGAGTCTATTCGGTATTTCGAGAACCTACTGTCATAAGCAGTTTCATCCAAAGCTAGGGGAACTGTAGCCCTGGAATGGCGCTGTATAGATCTAACGTTGACGATTACTGATATTTGGCGCTGTCCATTACCGCTGAAAAATTAATGAAGTCGGCGGCAGGCCAGTACCACGCTATTCAGAGCCAAATAAACGCGAAACATTTGCAGTACATACTTTATTCACTGTATTGGTGTTGGTGCTCGTTGTATGGCGCGCATGCGCGAACACGGCGCCACCTAGCGAAACTCGCCATCACATAAACATGAACGCGTGCTTCCACCGGCTGTTTGACAGATACACACTGTTTCCTTGGACTATAAGTTAAGCGCCTTTTTCGGCGATTGTTGTCAATCCTGTTTGTTTTATCATTTAAAACACTACACTTTGTACACAGAAACTTAAAAGGACTCAAAGAAGGAAACAGTTCCTTTTGCAGTTTTGGCCGATCATATACTGATTTTCCTTCTTCACAAATAGATTTTCACATCTGCAACACTCCATGATGTGATTAGAAATGAGAAATGCGCCCAAACTTATCCGTTTTTACACTGTACTGTTCCAAGTGTTCTTGTTAGCGTGACGGCGGAAGCACGTGTTCTTGCTTACGTCAGTGGTGGTGGTTTTCGCTAGTTGGCGCCGTGTTCGCACATGCGCGCCAAACGAGTACAGCCATGGCGTCGAGTGGCAGTGATCGCATCTGCCTAGCAAGGAAATATTTCCAGTAGGCTAGTGACAGTAGAAATCCCTAGTGGGAAAGCAAGTGAATAAAGTATGTACTAAAAATGTTTCACGTTCATTTGGCTCTAAATCGTTTGGTATTGGTCTGCCGCCAACTTCATTAGTTTTTCTTATGCTTACTTCCATGGCGTTAATGGACAGTATGAAATATAAAAATCTTCAGCGCTCAGTCCATACAGCGCCATACCTGGTCTAGGGAAACTGCAGGGTGACACTCTTATACGGCAAAATAATATAACCATTCCTGTTAAAGTGGAAGACAGCCTATGTTCTAAGTTAGGTTCACCAAAAAGGTTGGACAATATTGTGTTTATTTCGGTAAAGTGCTTTTGTCTTTAGCTTCTAAGACAGTGAAAACTGACATTTGACAGCACTCCGTCGGCTAACACGAAACGCAGCCATTTTATGTGAGCTGTGACGTGATTTTTCCAAGCTCGGAACGCTCTTGTCACCTGAGACTGTAGCAAGCTGCTAGGATTGTGGTTGAAACTTATGTATAAGCATGTATGTAAATTTGTAACATGAAATGATCAAGAAACTCTCATCACAATACAATAGTCTGGAAATGCTTTTGTTGAAATATTTTGTTCTTCACGCATGTACCTGTTATAATTAAAACATATGACATTAAAACCCGTCCTTTCCCTATGTTATAACATGATACACTCATAGTCAACTCAGAACATTTAGGCCACAGCTTATAAACACCTGATATATCCTAGCTCTCTATTTGCTCAGTCTCTCGTAAGCTTAAAAGCATGGCCGCCGATCTTGAGTCGGCAGAAAAATACTTCACACTTCAAACGAAAATAATTCAGCAGAGATTTTATACAAAATCAAACAGCTATTTACATTCAAGAGAGTATTTTGTAATTATTTTAATGAACAATGGCTCAGTCATGAGTTGTCTTTTACTTTAAACTTGATGGCAATTAAAAAATTTACCAAATGACAAATGCATATATATCTCAGAACATTCTAAATTCGATATTGTGAACAACTGACAATAGGCGGTTCAATAACGTCTTGTTCTACTTGAAAAATGTCAACGGTGCGCCCGAAAACTTGAAAGCTTTTCTTTTTTTCTTTCTTTACATTTTTTGGCCGTGTAAATTGTTTTCATTGTTCTTGTCCACTTCTCTGCATAGATCGTTGCAGGGGATATCCTCTGTTTTCAGATGTACTGACTTAAGGCACGATTATGTTCGTTAAATTAAACACAGTAACTGCATTGACATTTGTAATTGTAACTGGAGGCCACAGATTACCACATTGATTTTTTCACTTGCTGTAACTCTACCTTCAGCCTTGCTTCTCAATTCGAACAGGCATACCGTGGTGGGATTGGCTTGGTATCAAACCTCAAAAGCAAAACCAAACTAAAGTTGCGTTATTGTCAACCTTGTGTAAGTTTTTCATACATGATCAAAAAAATAACCATTGAAGAACTTTTATGGACCATTTATTTATTTTGTTGTGGGCTGTTTGAGTTAGTTGATATCCGTTCCTTCTGTAATGATTCGGGACTAAAAGTGAAGGGAAGCAACTCTGAGATTTTAACCCGCTTCCAGGTAAGGTCAGGTTTGACCAAGAACACGAACCAATTCAGTCCAAACTGAAACATAAATGAAGACAAATTCAGATCCTGTTGAGTAAAATGTTGATCTGCATGTACATTATTACATGAACTGAAACTCACATGTGCTCACATGTTCACATAAGTACAGCTTTACGCTATGAAATAAACATGAATTTATTGACCGATTGATTCATGAATTCTCAAAATGCGGCACAATGACAAAATATTTGGTATAAGGCAGGAATAAAATCCGAGGGATACCTGACTCAAACCGTGTTACATAGTAAATTTTCAATTACACTATGGTCTTGAACAGAAAATTTGTAGATCCCATGCACTCACCTTCCCACGGGCTTTGGTGAAGATGTTTATTTGATTGGAGTTTCACGCCGTACTCAAAAATATTTCACTGATACGAAGGAGGCTTGTTGGGGGGGGGGGGGGTCAGGGGTCTGGGAAAACCCACGTACGACAGGAGAGGAGGCCAGTATAAGCTGGACGAACTCACAGCAATGGCATTGGCGAGAGGCCACTGGTTTATTACGTTGCACGAGCAGGCTATGACGGGCATTGATGCTCGTGTGGTCCCTCGCTGGAAGCCACCGAGTGCCACTAATAGGCTCTGTGCTGTGCATATCTTGTACGCCATATATACCTGGGAACTTCATCAGTAACTTGCCGAAGGTCGATAGTTTAATATTCACGACTTCCTGGTTTAAACATCTTCCCGCCGTAATATAGCTGAGATATTGCCGACGTGGAGTAAAGCCTTAATCCTTCATTCATTGGACACCTTATATCTAGCATGCGAATTTCCCCCACTCATAAAACAGGCCACCATCATAAGTGAAACATTCTTAGCGTTAAAAAAGTGAATAAACAAATGAAGCATTATTATCCTTCTTAGTATTCTTATTGAAAAAAAAAGCAAATCAATAAATGTCAGTGAGTCAGCACGTCAGTCAGCCAGTCATTATTCCTGAGCGTTATATCCGCTTTGTCAGTCAAGTAGTGTATCAGTCAACCAGTGGCGCACTCTGGGTAAAGTCGTTATGTCAATCAACCATTATATCAGTCAATCAGTAACTCACACTGGTAGGTAAATCCGCTCTGCCAGTCAACCAATGAGTCAGTCATTCACCCTGGATAATAAATCGGGCAAGTCAGTCAACCAATTAGAGGATCAGAAAAGGATCTTTATCTGAAGGGATCGAGCTTACCTCCGCTAAAACTTGTCTGCATGCACCACATGGTCCCGTGAAATCCTTGACGTCACTGTCAATGACAGATTTTTACCAAGTTCATCCTGTACCATGTATAGTTATTGCGCATTAGAGTTGCTAAATCACGATATGTATCATTTAGCGCGCACACTCTGTGAATTGCCATCATGGACACCTTCATCTTTTCACCAGATTCGCTAGGTTTCTTTTCTTTTTTTTTTATTCATTTTATCTGAAGGCCGTTTTACGCAATACTCAAGATTTCACATATGTGATGTCAGCCAGCATTGTATGGCGAAAGAAACTCGTGCAGTGCCCGCGGCATAAACCGGCGGCCATCCGCAAGTTGCTTGCGGACGTTCCCACGTACAACCGGAAGCCAACGACCGCCATGGTGAGCCGATCTTGAGTTTTTGTCCTGTGCTTAACCCTCGGCCTTTTATTTATTTATTTATTTATTTATTTATTTATTTTTGATTGGTGTTTTATGTTGTACTCAAGATTATTTCACTTATATGACGGCAGTCTGCATTATGGTGGAAGGAAACACACGGCTTTCAACAGGTTGCTTGTGGACCTTTAAAACTACGGTCGGAGAGGAAGCCAGCATGAGTTGGGCTTGAACTCACAGCGACCGGATTGCTGAGAGGCCCTGCGGTCATTACGCCGAGCTGGTGCGCTAACCCCCGCGGCCACGGTAGTGCCCTCAGCCTTTCACACAAATATATCACCCGTCGCTGGCCCGGGTGGTTAAAGCTGTGGCTCACTATGGTTTTCGGGTCCTTGACCCAAGAATTCGCGTGTTCGAATCCAGCCCTAGCCGGTTCAGCTGCGGCTATAGGTCACGTGGTTTGTCACCCACCTGATGAAAGTTGATGGCACGCTGGCTCTCTCCATTCATAAACCTGGCCGTCATATCAGTAAAATATTCCTTAGTATGGCGTTAAACACCAGTCAGATAAATCATGTGCACAAAGGACAGCCAATACGTTGGTGAACTCACCATGCCACTGCTATGGCTCGGAACTGCCTGTGTCCCTCCGACACGGCCTTTTGCACGGTCACCCTCTCTGCGCATACCGTCAGCCCATAAGACGCGTTCTCCACGTTTGCTCCTAAAGAATTTATTGAAAAAAAAAATTATCATTAAATGGACAGCTTTAGTTCATGCTAGCTTATATCCGATTTAGTTATGTGATTAAATGAAAAGACTCTCAATTATTTTTTTAATAAGACCATGTTTTGCTGCTACTTGCCGATGGACTTACCGGTGTATATCAGATGAGCTACTCGGAACAAAGCGGATGGGTAGACTTACCGGTGTGTACCTGGTGAACGACGCGGAGAGGTGGACTTACCGGTGTGTACCTGGTGAACGAAGCGAATGGACAGACTTACCGGTGTGTACCTGGTGAACGACGCGGAGAGATGGACTTACCGGTATGTACCTGGTGAACGAAGCGAATGGACAGACTTACCGGTGTGTACCTGGTGAACGACGCGGAGAGGTGGACTTACCGGTATGTACCTGGTGAACGAAGCGAATGGACAGACTTACCGGTGTGTACCTGGTGAACGACGCGGAGAGATGGACTTACCAGTGTGTATCAGAGGAACAACGCGAATGGTTGGACTTACCCGTATATATCAGGTGAACAAAGCGGATGGTTGGGCTTACCGGTGTATATCAGGTGAATGACACAGAAGGATGGACTTACCGGTGTATATCAGGTGTACGACGCGGACGGATTGACTTAGCTGTGTATATCCCGTAAACGACGTGAATGGATGGATTTATCGGTGTATGTCAGGTGAGCGACACAGATCGATAGACTTACCGATGTATACCAGGTGAACCACTAGGATGGATGGACTTACTGGTGTATATCACGTGAACAACGTGAAGGGATGGACTTATACCAGTGACGATCAAGTCGAGTGAACCATCCGCATGGGTGGATTTATACCGGTGAGGATCAAGTGAACCACGCAGATAGACGGACTTACCGGTGTCGGTGAAGCGAACCACGCGGATGAGTGGACTTATACCAGTGAGAATCAAGTGAAACACGCTGATCGATGGATGGACTTACCGGTGAATATCAGGTTATCCTCTTCACAGAGCACCGCTGCGCCTACCCTGAAGTGACTGTAAGGACAATACGCAGTAGCCCTGGCCTCAGATGCCTTCCTGATGAGGGCCTGGAATGTGGCGTCTAAAGCTGATACATCACCTGTGTAGATGAATGGATGGAAGAATTTATTCATGTGATTGGTGTTTTACGCAGTATACTCAAGAATATTTCACTTCACTTTCAGGATGGCGGCAAGTATCATCGTGGGAGGACACCGGGCACAGCCTAGGGGAAACCCACGACCATCCGCAGGTTGTCGGCGGACGGATGGAAGGGTAGATCGATGAATGAATGGCAGAATATTGATCATCCACGGGTGGATAGCTGTATGGACGGGTGGAGAAATTGTTGCAAGAGTGGATGGATGGATGGATGGATGGATGGAAGAGCAGATCAGTGAATGAATGAGCTGAGCCTGGAGGACGCATGGGTGGATTTATAAATGGATTTATAAATGGATGGGTGAATGAATTCACTGTTCGCATCTCATTCATCATTTGAAATGTTGATGTACTGATTTTTTTTTAAATACTCCTACAACAATACTATTTGCATGATTATATGCATGGAGCATGGTGGCTGGTCGGTGGTAGAGCTGTGCAATTTACTATTTATCATCTGTCAGGGATATATTCATGACGACGCATAATTTATCAGAGCATAAGTCAATTAACAACGTGATATAGTCAATGGGTTCAAATGGACGTCTAACCAACACAGGCACAGAAAGCGAAACCCTACATAGGCCCTATTCATTATTACAGGAGAACTACATAATAAAATACTGTAGTGTGTTGAAAGTTACTACAAAATGGTTCCGTTATGACCATTGCTTAATTCACACGCAAAGCCCCTGTATGTCAGGAGAAAAATATTGAAATTTCACTCGACGACTCTATACCCACGCAAGTCTATAGGTCGCCACTATGGCCAACATGGATCTTTTTGTACACAGGTCACACTTTACACAAGGCTTTAACTTTTTTCTCTTAACTTCACCTCATTTGAGCACTGCACGCTTGGTGTGCAGACATTTTGTCAAGCACTCAATGTCAATAGTTGGCGTTAAGCCATAATCATTCATCCATTCGTTACATTCGATCAACCCTATCTTGTTTTAAAGAAGTCGAAAAATTTATATTTCTTTGTCCTTCCTATAAGCGAGTATATAAAGCTTTTCGTTTACGCTTTTTAAGCTGGCTCTCTGAATTCCACCTTATGGTTAAATATGTAACGTGTATATGATGCAAAAACCAAAGGGTGCATACAATAACCTTTTAGTTCGTCGGAAGGTCTGCCAGCAACCTACGGATGGTTATGGGTTTCCCCCGGGATCTGCCTGGTTTTCTCCCACCATAACGCTGCCCGCCGTCGTATAAGTGAAACACCAATGAAATAAATAAATAAATAAACAATAACCTTTTACTTGATGAAAACTCAACATATAGTAATTACCTTCGTCTTGTCCGCTATCCGCCATGCTGCGCGTTGTTTTGTAAAGAAACAGTATATACGTCGGACATGTAGTATTCTTCTTAGATAAGGCCTACTTAAATGTTGTGGGAATGTAACTGCTAGATGACAGACTGGCCTCTTTTCACAGGTTTCTGGGTCAGTTTTAAGAGAATGCCTGGCAATCCAGGGTCTAAGTATCCACCGTCTAAAGTGTTCTAGAGTCCTACCACTGTGTTGGACGTACCAAGCCATTAACACTCTCTCCATGCGCATTAAACACTTGACCGCACTCCTTCAAATATCGACAAAGAGGGCGGTAAAATTTGCCTTCTTGACTAACACCGTCTCTTCAACAGAGTTTAACGTTCTCTAATAAGTGTTAAAAGTGTTTAGGGTGCTATAATATAATCCAAGCGCGAAACACTCTTGTAACCTGAGATTGTAGTAAGCTGCTAGGGTTGTGGTTCAAACTTAAGCATACATGTACATTTACAACACAGAACATTTATGCCACAGCTTATAAACAGCTGGTATATCCTAGCTCTTTGATTGGTCAGTCTTTCATAGCTTCGGTGCATTCAGATCCTCAATCGACAGTAAAATACTCCACACTTCAAGCTAAGATAATTCAACAACGAATTCATACAAATTCAAGCAGGTTTTTACATTCAAGAGAGAATTTTGCAATCGTTTTAATGAACATTGCCTCAGTCATGAGCTGTCTCGTACCTGTATGTTCAATCCATCAAATTTGCAGAAGGCTACATTAGCAAACACAGTATCTTCGTATACATCATATTCCCCCCTCAACTTTTGGTACATGAGGCGCGAGACCCAGGCTTTGGAAAGGGAATTTTAAGCGGTTGGCGACGCTGGCGCAAAGGCTCAATTTGCGAGCTATTACGACTGTAAAGTTCACTGGTTTTACACAGGTGTGCCGTTCAACTCCGTACATCACCTTTAAGTGCAAATTCCTCAGAAACTCGCCAACGGTCGATAGTTTACCCGGCGGACTTGGGTTTCCTACAGAAATCCTAATGCTGACTACCATCGAGTACATGAATTGTAAAAAGTCTACCATGTACTCGAAATGTTTTATGCTTGTAAACGTTTAGTGTTTCAAAGCCTTCAGCAAATGACTTGTTCATGGTGTTCTATTCAGGTTTATTTTTCACAAATCTGCAAGAAATATACCCGCGGAAATGACTGCCTAAGTATAGGATGATGTTCGATTTTCATCCACTTCGGTCATTTTCCATCGAATGTTCGAACCATTATAGCCTTATCTGTTCCGGAGGAGTGCACGGAACACACCTTACAGAAAGATTTATTTCACTGATGTTATGCTATGTTACGTGGACTGACAATCTCTCATACACGCCGGTGAGATGTCGTGTTAGGGTACATGGAAGAAACTATGATGGAAAAAGCATCTTGAAAGAGCATCAACGAAAACGTCCTTACAAATTTCTCTTTCTCATGTGTCACATACAGACTCGTGTGCCATATTGGTGGCCGAACAATTAAATCTCTGAATTCTTTATTCAAGGTTGGGACTGAAGCGGTGCCTTGTAGTAAGAGCAGTTTGGTGTTATTACTCACTAAACTACATTCCGTTCCCCACATAGCCGATGCTGATGCTCATATACCTGTTCAAGGTTGTACATGGTCAGACGAGCTTAAATTCAGAAGTAGCTTAAAGCTACCTGTAGTTTGACACTGTCCGCGAGAATGTCCAGCTTGAGTACTTAAATCGTTTCTTTGCCTCAGTTTGTGATTACTTTTGAAATGGTTCATACCGGTGAGTGTAAATGAATAACAAAGCATACCAGAAAGTAATCGGCAGTAATAAACTTTCTTTACTGAAGAAAGGTTCAGTACATATAATCAATAAAAATGGTAAAATTAATACACAATAAAATATATCACAGCGTTTTCAGCAATACTGTGGACCAAACTGAGGACAGCAATTTAAGAGCCAGTGAACAATACGTGGCTTATTTACGCATCATATTTGCAGCATACTTACAGGCAATACTTTTGTGAATAGATTTCACGAATAGGCAGTCAGTGAACAACCACATTTCGTTTCAACAGGGTCACCAGCCAGGTTATGAAAAACCTGAATACCTAGTTATGAATAAATGCCTCAATTATGAATTGTTATGAACAAGTCATGAGTTTTGACCATTTTTGAGACAGTCAACATGAAAAAGTAATTTTTTTTTTCTGTGAGAATCAAACGTGTACATTTATTTCTATAGGTTAATATTAAGTCATTAATGACATGAGCAGTCAATGGTAGTTGTTTCTTTATTCATGTTTCAGCCTGATGGTGAAACACGTGAGGTGCATGTACATCCATGAACTGTGCAATACTAGCCAGTTTCACATTCTGTCCATTATTATCATTACACTGGTAATGAATAAATTTTTGTTTCAAATATTTGTGGCAACCCTGAATGACTGGCAACTATGGTACACTATTATCTGTTCAACGGTGTTCCGTCAAACTTCTAATGGCAGTATAAAATTAATTCCTTAACACCCACTCGAGCAGTATTGTTTATTCATGCAAGCATGCAAACAATCTGGCCTGCTATACATATCCAATAGAAACTAAGACATCTGAGGTCAAAGGTTCTGGTGTAAAGTGATGATTGGTCCATGAGGGTTTGTTACACCTTATTCTATTGGCTGATGCATCACTCATCATCTTCAGAGCCACCATTCTTGTCCTGTTTAAAAACAACACATAATGTTTTAATACCCATGAAAGCAGACATAATGCAGAAATCATCAGGGAACATGAACAGGTATTTATTTCTTTCATTAATTAACTCCGAGAATTCTGGTGAAAAATTCTTGAGCAAGGCACCAAACAACAATCAAATTAATAAAGAAATATTTATCTGATTAGCAATAAAGTAAATCACCTAAAATTTTATGGAATTTTTCTCTAGCTAATCACCCTGCTGTGAAAAGTTGTTGAAAAAACTCTTGATATTTTTGTGTGATTAAGAGTAGATTAAATCTAACTTAACATGATTTTTACCCATTAATCACAGCTTGTGCAGCATGCTGAAACCTTAAGGTAAAGTTAAAACCATAAAATTTAGGCTGATTTAGTATGTTTTTCATCAAATTTCAGTTAAACAATGGAGGACAAATACCATCAGAGTCTGTAGAAAGCGCCTTCAAGCTACAAAGTGTTATGATGCTTCTGACCCGCTGCTACTTGGATCCAAACATCCAATCTTCTTAATCTCTTAACAGCATAGCATGGCAATCTACACCATAAAGATCTTTGTAACATATATTCAGATCTTACCTTATCAACTTTCAGACATTTAATTATTCTTAATTTCTAACATATTTTTTAAATTCTTCTTTTTAAAAAACCTTACAGGAATTCACAGAGCAATGTTAAAACTTACAACTCCAAAGTTGATCTCTTAAATAATCAATGGATTCAAACACAGTGGCCACACAGTGCAGAGAAAGCAACAATCAGTTAGAGCACACCTAACATAAATTTGTCTCAGACATGGATAATCTTGTACAAGTGGTTGCTATCTACTTTTACAAACTAAACCTTGAGTGAAATACAGTATATATAACATGAGTGAACACAAATTAATGTGTTGACTGTGTATGTGGTATTATGGTTAAGTTAAAGCAGAAGACCTGGAAAGTATTGGCCAATTTGTGGTAAAAGAGTATAGTCTGAAGAGTTAAAAATGACCATCACTTATTTTTTTCAGACTTTTTCTTTTCCGAGGCAACAAATTTTAAGGTGGGCCACAACACACACTCAATCACATATTATAAACACCTTCTGTTAAAGGGGACGTCACTGTGAAATTGTGACTGTGAAATTTTGATCAATCTGAACACAAGATTGTGTAAAGCTTGATTAGCGGATATGACATGAATCGGGCCTTTAAATCACTATCATTCTGTCTGAATGTAGATAACGCTACTCATATATGGATGCGAATTCAACTCGATTACAGACTGATGGCTGCTGCCCTTTGTTTTGTGACTGCACAGACAAGAATGCAGAGCCAGAGTGTGCAGATTTTGGTGGCACAAACAGCACATGGAATACTGATGGGAAGGAGTTTCGCTTAACATTTCACCTCTAGAGAATGAAAGGCCAGATTCTGGTCTATAAGTCAGCACTGGATCAGAACTATGTCGATGTCATGTGACAGACATGTGAGCTTATTGTGACAAAGCAAATGTTTCTTAGAGAATATCTAAACAATGTCAAAAGGTGTTTTTATTATCTTCAAACCTTACTCTTTTCACTACAATTTACGTGATACTTCCCTGGTCTTCTCATTTAAACACAGAACACATGGTCAGAAATACATGTATATTATGTGTTAGTTCACATCACAACAGTGGAAACAAGGCGACGTGCAGGATTCTAACATTAATGTCATACATGTGCCAGTTTAAATCACTGCAGTTTAATGTGGTGGCAGTCAGAAAGTGTCAGCTGGATGTAAGGCAAAACACTTTAGGATGTAGCAAAATCATATCATAGATACGATTCACTGAAAATGGTTCATTTGCAATACTACATGTAAGTTACTTGACTATTCCCACGCAAACCATGAAAGGTAAATTCGTATGTTTCTCTGTTACACGGCCATCTAGCTCGGCAAAATAAAGTAGTTCAGCAAATGAACAATGAAATGGAAATAAGCTAATTTTCAGTTGCATGTGCAAGATTGACATTTTACACAGGAACTCATATCAGGTGCAAGTTAGACACTGAGCAGAATATTTGGCATGACAAGATGTGAAGACATGTAGTAAATTCTTTTCCAGCTTACCAATGGCTGTGTATTCATATAAACACTCCCACAAAAAGGGAGGTAACTACTGTTCTGGAGCAGTTTCATCCTGGGCAGCCTCAGCCTGTACAAATAATATGTTCAGCACAAAACCATAATATCTATAATTATCCCACAAGAACAAATAGTTAAGAATAAATTGTATAAAATGTAACAGTAGTGCATATTGGAGTTCCCAATACTGGGGTACCGTTTCTAGGTTAAACAGAAACGGATGGAAATTGGTAAAGCTCAGTCTGAGACATACTTTTTTCATGTGATACTTTGTTTATATGGTTGGACAAGCATGAGAAGGAACGATACACAAAAATAACAAGTTCCTTACATAAGACAATTATTGGAAAAGGTTTTAATACATGTCTAAGAATTGGGTATTTTTTGGAGTACTGCAATGGGATTCCAAATATCAGCTAAGACTTGGAGTGGAAGAATATTCTGCGGGTATGTCTTACAACCAATAGTATACATAGGAACAGAGTCGGTAAATGCAGATAGTGCAAAACAGAACACAGAGCAGACTTGTCTAATAGGTGGGGGGGGGGATACAGACATGAGATTAGGAGGAATCTGACATGTCTGACAGTATCACTGACAAAGAGCCCAGACAAAAACATGCATTAACCAGGGTCATGATCATTCCATATTTTAAAATAGTCTACCTCATTTGCTATCTTTTTCTGTTGTTCCTGTTGGAAAGAAAAGTTAGCACTGAGAGGGCATGTGTCCTGACTGCATACCATATACAGGCAGCCATATGTACACTAAAAAGCACGTTCCTGTAAAAGTATTAATGTATCTTAAATATAATCAACATTCATTCATTCATGGAGGGCTTTTTCCTTAAAATTTCACCATCTTTATTTCAACAGAAACATCCTGTCATGTGTAAAACTACCTATGCTTCTCAGAGTAGTCCCCCTTTGATTAAAAAATGTTACACAAAACCCCAGCTTTTATTTACATCAGTAATCCTATCACAGAATCATTTCAAAAATGCAGATATTTCTTCAAACTTTCTTAATTACTATTAATCATACTCAAAATAAGTTCAGCTCAATGAAGACAGCAACACAAAGCACAGGGGGGATTTAAGCTATAAAGTAAACGCTGTACTATGGAAAAGGTCATTCGTACAGAGAATGGAAATGTGGATGAAACAAACAGCACTCAAAGTAATTTTTTATTCCAGTTTTAATGAACAAAAACTTCATAAATTTTCAGCTCCTCATTCTTATGCCCATCTAAACAGAACATCCCCACAATGTTCATATTTTTGACTAAACAGTGAACAAAACCCATTATTTTGTCAACCAATCCCAGAATGTTTACAGACAACTCACAAAACTATTAGACTGCTTTAACTTGTACAGAGGACAGAGAGGAATACAGAGAGGAAAATCAAACATGTCATACCTCACTCTCTATCTCAACTGGATGTTGAACCTGCAGGAAACGTTTGAAATTCACCCCATCACATTTATCTACATGCGGAGTTACTCCCCTTTAGTCTGACTAGCGCTATAGTCACAACTCCCTGCATTCACAGGCTCAGTAAGCTGACTGTCCAGTTCAACATTTTCTCAACTGACAATTCACATAAACCAGGGCAGCTCATGTATGGTTATTACAACTAAGTAATCTGATTTTGGACATGTACTACATTATAATTGGCTAGGTTGCTAAATTTTCAGGCATAACAAATTCTCCAGTCAATGTCATCCCCAAGAAATTTCACTTGTCCTGTTTTATTGTGTCTTATCTGAGAAAACTTTGTCGTCTGACACTCAGGCTTCATAAATTTTGTATCGATATGCCTGTTTTTTCACATGAAAAATCGTTGAAGAATCAACTGAGGTGGAGTTAGATACAAACAATATCAGTGAAACTGCTGTTCAGGTTCATCTGTCCCTTGGCTGGTGTCTAACATCTCCGAGATGTTAGACTGTACAAAAAAAGCCCTGCCGTCAAAGTCTACACCTTCAAACAGGGGCCGACCTTGTCTACAAAATTTCACTTGACACTAGGACAGACATAATTTGAAATCCAATGATCCTCCTCAATAATCCCAAAATCTTCAGTTAAATAAAGGAAACATGAACATGCTATTCCACAATTTATTTTCATCTAAAATAAAATGAGCATTCCTGAGAATAGTGTAAAACCCAAATGAAATAAATAAATTTTCATCTAAATGTGTATCATCTAGTAGAAGTGACACTTTTTGTTGTTGGTTTTGTTTGTAAATGTAGACAGGGTTACTGGTGATATTAAATCAGAGGTCAGTCCCGCTGAACTTAAACTAGGGGATCAGTGATAATTTTGAGCCCTCTGCTCTAACAAAAAAAAGATGAACAGCAAAGACTGAACCAGAGTAGATCAAACTTATTGACCCTCACCTCGTTGGTCTCCTCGAGTTTCCGCTGTTCGTAGATCTCCTCTGCCTCAGTCCTTTCCTCCTCGGTGTACTCGTCTTTGTCTAACCTCTCTATCTTCCTCAGAGCAATCAGCACCTCCAGTCTGTAATCATCCTCCTCGGCAATGGGATTCTCTGTGCAAGTCAGAACAAGAAACAATATACGCAACAAATGGTTGACTGAGTCAATCAAATTACACTATGAATGAGAAACATCAAGCATTTTACACCGCCTGCATCTACAGTTTCTTGACTGGTTTGTGATAAGTTTAGCACGTCTCAGGGTTTACCCAACACCAGCTGAATTTCTTCACCATACAGAATGAAGAACAATGTAATTAGGTGTAATTATACATGTGTGATTACCGGGCACCAAGTCAAAACTTTTTCACACCAGATGGAAACTTTTATAGAATATGAAAGAGTCATCAGCCTTTCATTATTTTACTAGGTTTCAGCCTTTCAATGCTTATACTGATGTCTAATTATTTATTTATTTGACCTTTACTAGGACAACACTGAAGAATTTTTTATTATGACAATGGTCAGGCTTATCTGTGGGGGAAAACTAGATTGCACTTGGTAATTCATTGACTGTAGGCAAGTAACTGGCGCACTTTTCCGCACGTGACATACGGATATGCACGCTGTGTTGTCTAAAGACAAGTCAACTTTGACCCAAGTTGCACAAATGCCACATCAATATGCCACAAAAAATGAGAGGAGAGAGATTTCTTCCAAGTCTGGGGCTGAAGCAACACCTCATGTGAAAGGCAACCGTTAATCGTAATGAGCTGTCTAAGTAACACAACTATACTGACATTGATGGTAAGGATTTGGCTAACAGAAGTTGAAATATTTCTCTGCCAAACACAACAAAAGCAGAACAAATTAACTGGGTGTAAATACATCTATATGATTACATATACGATCACAGCCCTGTCGTCTTCGGTAAACCTACATCAACCTTAAACACCTCTGTACTTCCAGTGCTGTCCTCAATACATCGAGTCTGCGGCCGTTAAAAAGTCTTTGTCCATAATCATGGGCATCTTAGCTACCCATTCAAAGTAGGTGCCCCCATGCATCACCACTGGTAAATCCACACGAATGTAAAACTGGTTGTAATTTGAACAAATTTTAGGCCCAAGTGATATGTTGGATTGCATACTCCTCACAGCATTGGAACCATACATATCATGAAATATACCACTGCCACTACCTGAGAAGATTGACCTTTTGTGCGACAAATGGGCTAATTCTTTAGGATCAGTCTCACGAGTGATGACTTCGAGAGAATCTATAAATAACATTCAGCAATAAAAAGATTCCTGTACAAAACATGCTAGTGGTTTCAGTCAAGCAAAGGTAGACCAGAAAATTGCTTCTTGGTTATCTCCCTTGTATTAATAGTTCCTTGTGCTCAGTGGAGTATGCATTTCAAACATGGAGGTCAGACTTTAAATTTGTCCAAGTTTTAACCTGTTTTACCCTCGTGTGGACTTACCAGTAGTGACACATGGCGAGACCTATCTGGAATTGACAGCTAAGACGCCCATGAGTATGGACAAGCGCCTTTTATCAGCCCCAGATTTGATGTATTGAGGACAGTACTGGAAGTACAGAGATGTTTAAGGCTGGCTTATGGAAGACGACAAGGCTGTGATCATTTACGTAATCACAGCCCTACAGAGCTATGTGATTATAGGACCTTAGCTCAGATTTTTCAAACACCAAGACAAAAATTTCACAGATGTACAAAACTGATCATGTCTGCAAATTTCCCTTAATTTAATGGGATCCCGCCCCACATTTGAATTAAAAAACTTGTAAAAACGTTTATGATTTCACTCACACCAATGTCAAAACAGGATTCTTTCTGTTGCTAATCATAAAATTCTAAACTTACCAGCTAACACAAGGGCTCTCAACAATGGTAATACTTTCAAATTGCTGACTTCTTTGATGTTGGCTACATTGTTTCCCCTGTGAACAGGAATGTACAGTCTTAGAGCATTCCAATTTAAGTGGAAAAGAAAAATTAAGTCTTGATATCTTGTCATTCAATTTGCATTATCAATGAGTTTACTGAATCTTGAGGTTCAAGTAAGTCCATCAGTATAGGCTATGCAGAACACACTTCTTTTATGCACCTTCCTGTGTTAACATTCATGGCCCAAGTACTTTAAGAAAATGTTGTAAAAACAAGTTTTTATAACTTTCTTTGGAAATCACCTCACAATACAGAGCCCAATTTCACACACCTCTGTTAATATATGTTGCATAACTTCCCTCATAAAATTTCATCTAGAAAAATTCCCCTTGCAAAAAAACTGGGAGAGATATGACTTCAAAAGTTTTGTGAAAGTGGCCCTTCTGATATATATGATTCTAGGTGAAGCGCATCCCAATGGAGATAGGGATACTCGCCTTTCCAAACAAACTAACAGCAATTCTAGTTTCAGTGTAGCATAGTAAAGATGCCATTTGTTAAGAGATGACTGACTTATTGACAGTTTCGAGGATTTAGCTGTACCTGAAGTTGATATATTGGAGTTGTTGTAGGTTCTCTGAGAAGCCCTTTAAACTCTCCAGTTGGTTATCTCTCAAGTGTAGAGTAGTCAGGTGTTCCATCCTCTCTATACCATCCAGGTTCTTGATTGTGTTGGCTCCCTGTGCAAAATACGACCATCAGACATGCATATCAAACAATTCTTACTAATGTGAGGCATTATGTGGAAACAATGAATATTACATCAAGTCACCATTCCTTCACGACACAATGAATGAAAGTAAATAAGGTCAGTCAACTATTCCAATCATTCACAGATGAAATTTTATCTGCGTACACAAAGTGATTAATGCCTGAACAGTTTTGATTGTGTACCAGCGCTGTGAATTTATTTATCTGATTGGTGTTTTACGCCTTACTCAAGAATATTTCCCTTATACAGACAGCAGACAGCATTATGGTGGGAGGAAACTGGGCGGAGCCCCGCGGGAAACCCACAACCATCCACAGGTTGCTGGCGAACCTTCCAGTTGGGTCCAGTAGGAACTTGGTCTTGAGCCCATCGTCATCACATTAGTGACAGGCACCTGGGTCATTATGCTGCAACAGCGCCCTATAAACTCCCTCGGCCAACCAGCGAATTCATGGAAACTATGGAAATACTTTCTGTTCAGTTGTATTATATGAAATTATATGAAAGTATATGAAATTAACAGCGGCAGCCAGGTTCGAAAAGTAGAAAAAAGAAGTAGACAACATATCAATATACAGTATGTGTCTAGCCAAATGCAACACACTTAATTCTGTCCACAGACTAAGTATTCAGTCTAAAACGTAATCAATTTAAAATATCAGATCTTGACTAAGTAACATTCACTGTTTGTTTCTCTGCACTAAACAACATAAATTCCTAAATTCAACAACATAATTACAAGAAACCAGAGATGTCCATTCAAAACTGTAATGTAAAATTATCATGTGTGCTGTCGAATGGTATTTTCCCAGAACTTGACATTTAAATTTGGGCTCTTCCAAATTTATTTACAGTGGATATACGTAGCATGCATCCTGAAATACATGTTTATGAAGTTAAGACAAATTAAGTACTTACGAGAAAGAGATTTCTCAAGTTTGGCAGACAAATTCCTGACGTGGTCTCAAGCTTGTTTCCTCGCATCTCCAGCGTGTGAAGTCTGGGCAACTTTGAAGCATCCATACCAGTTACTTCGGAAATTTCATTGACTATACCAAAGATGAAGAAGAAAAATATTAAAAACTGCACAAGAAAATTGGCAAATTTCATTAATATGCTGAGATGCATTTCACATTCTAAAGATGGACATGTATGATATACTTCGACCTTGTGCTTTTGACAGATTACAATATCATATTATGATTTACATGTAATACCATGATACAAGATAAAATCGACACAGAAAAATACCAAACAGTTAACGCTGTACATAGCACCCATTCATGCAGACAAGTGTAAACCTTAAAGGAAAAAAGGTGAAAATTGAAGCAATGCATCGCTAGATAGACTGCTACACCAGGACACCTAGGCGTGGAAAGAGAAACATTCTGTTTTATAACTTTCTAATCAGAGTTCAGTGAGACGACATAACACAAGCTTAATAAACTATTACATTCCTACATCGCGCAAGAAGACAGCCTCAAACTATAGACATGTCTTTGAAGGCCTACAGCCAAAAACATGGCTTAAAACTACTTTAAACACACAAAATCAAGTCATTTCTAAAGTGTAAATAATTACAGAATATTGCACAGTCAATATATATGAACACTTCGGCGTCTTGGGTTATCTCTTCCACCATTCACAAACACAATATTTATGATATTTGAGCCTTCACTGAGCAATATCCTCTATTTTCAGGCATTTCAAATGGAATAAAATGCATTCAAGTGTTTGAATTCTAGGGTGGGTTTTATGGATTATACAGCAAGTGGTAGGTACTCTGACATCACATCACATGTTTATTTCTTTTATATTTCCTTTCAGGTAACAATTTTGTGAACACTGTTTGAGGAAACCTTTGCTCATGTGTAGAAAGAGCTATTCCAACATTACCAGCTTTGTTCAGGAGTGGAAAAACTTCTTCTGACGTCAAGAATACTTTGCCCAACACTATCCACATTTATGTGTCATAAAACCCATCATAGAATTCAAATCTGTGAATGCATTTACCTCTTTAAAGAATCTAAAAATAAAATTAAATGCAAGTATTTTTGTGTGTAGATCACTTCGAAAAAATACCCATTTTGTAAATAAGATACAGTACATGTCCAAACACTACAGTTACTCCAGTATCCATTCCCAGGTCCTCTCTTAAGTGTGATTTTAATCTTACATAAGTGTACATGATGTCCTTTGAGAGCAGAAGCTACTGAATGAAATATTTTGAAATGTAAGTGCTCTAATGCTTACTATAAATCTTCAACCTTTGCAAGCATTAATGCAGTTCTTAAAGGGTAGTTTATGCATAGTTATTGTAAAAATGAAGCCAAAAGTGAGCCAAACCTTCATACAACCATGAAAATTATATCTGCAGACGGTCTCCAAGAAAATAATGAAATACTGCTTTCGGCAAAGGGTGAAAAGATTGAAGAAGTAGGGTAGTTTAAAAAGTCAGCGATTAAAATATCTAAATTTCTAAAACAGAGCTCAACAGGTATATGTGTACTGCGGATCGATCATCTTTGTAACAGATTAATCCTGAACAGAAGAGGGAATCAGTCATCTGTTAGTCTGAAGTTTAAAGATAACCCTTTTACAATCTTTTTCAAAACAACTGACCAGCCTTTTACACTATAAGCTGAGGTTTATTCAGCTTTAGACTGGCCTACATATTTCCGTCACTTCTGCACAATTCATCTAAACTCATTCAAGATAAACCCGCATTATATAGGCCCTTCAGTAAGTCACTATAGCAACCAGAAAAGCTGGGTTATTGGTCAAACTTTATCAACGCAGAATATCGAGATAAAATAAGTTCACAGTATTAGACTCAGAAACAGTGTTATTCAGGATGTATTAACTAAGGGCTAACAATCTAAAAAAAGACAGACAAAAAACTTGCATAAGTAATAATGGGAATTTTTCACGAGAAATTTCAACCCAGTAGCCAAGATTTATATACACTACACTCTACTGCAGTTAACCATTTGAACCCTTACACACACTAAGGTTATTAATTCAATCAACAACTTACAAGTATCACTTGCGACAGGTTCCCACGAAAAGCTTAAGTCTATGGTTTTTAAAAGATTTGAATTTTTAGACAGAAGTTTCATGAATACAGAAATGTCTTCTCCATAGACTATAACATTTCAATCTTCATTCCTTTTTTTTTTTCCATTTATTTTTCTTCATCTTTTACGGAGATTTCTTCTGAAACATTCTGTATATGTATTCAACTTTAAGTCTAATTTTCTGTCATGATGCTACGATGGCTGAAATGCACACATGTAATGTAATATCAATGAATTTATCTGTACAAAATAACGTTGTAACAGTAAACATGTACAAACTATAATGAATAAAAAATCTGACCAAAATTTCATCCTTATACAAGCGGTTTAAGTTTAATACCTCATTCAAACACTTTTTAGGTTCTTTTCAGATGTACAATTGTTAAATAAGTTCTCAGCTAAATATTTTTTTTTTCCCCCCGCAGACACATATGCATGAAACTGTAGCAGCTGGAACTCCACCCTGCAAACCTCTCGGGCTTGACTGGTTTGCTGTTGTTGCAAAGTGGCAGCTAACAGGCCTGTTCTTCTACTGCCTAACACTGCCCTTTAGCCTAGCTTCAGCTACTGGGGTAAAGCTAAAACATTAACAAAAACTGTAACTCATCGTCTGATGTCTGTGCTAAAAGCTTGTCAAGTTGACGCCAAATTGACCGACTGTTTACCCGCAAACACTTCGGGGAAAGCAAATATGTAAACTATGTCTCTTTCATCAAATTCAGAGGGCAATGCAGAAGCCATGGAATAGTTTTTTGGGGGGATATTTGTGTTTTGCAATAAACTGAGGGACGAATTTTTTCTCTAAAACAAAAATATTTTCAAAGCCATGGACCACAAAGACAAACCAAATTCTCTGAAACAACTGTTTTCTTGTTGCTTTGCAAGGAATACAGAAGTAAAGGAATTTCCTCAATTTCACCTATTACATATGCCTCAGACAAAAAGCAAATTTGGCATAATTTAAATTAAAGTTACACGGGTTTTTGGACAGAGTAATAGGGATAAGTCCACAATGCAGTCGTGTGTCAATTTCAATAATGGCAGGACACAAAATTATACCTCTTCTCTAAGCCATAAAGCTTTATGAAATTTCCAGCCGCATAGCAACATGCTTGGATTGAATTCAGTTCTAACTGGGTATTCTACACAAATTCTTCAAGCATAAAAATCCTTCTGAGATGAGATATCTACAGCTTTAAACTTTATACTGTCACACAGAGAGATGTTTGAGCCTTCGGAGTTTTATAAAAATTATTTTTTACCATATCTTCCAGATGGTCTGAGAGGCTTAGAATCCACATTTTATATTGACACAATCAATAAAACTGACATGTTTATGATGAAATGTATTAATAAGTCATATACTTAAATCAAAATGTAAGAGTCAAAACATTAAAACTGCTTTGATCACTTTTTTTCATTTTTTGGAATTAAAATTATACTTTTGATGCCTAAATTTACGTTTCTCTGCTGAGAAATTATTATTAACCGCACTTCGCAAAAAAACTCTTTAATGGCCTTATAAGGTGGAAGTACTAATCACCATAACAATCAAGGAAAAAGGTAAACTTTAGGCGAAATATGGCAATCAGGTATTCAACTTGATATTAATAATTTAAAAGTGAAAGCAACTGTAAAAATGAGGTGTTAAATATCTTGGGAATTTTGGATATATGCTTTAAATGTTAAGGTCCATGTATATAACGTAATCACTGCCCTTAAGAGAAAAATATATTTCTAAAGTTTTTCAAAATGTGCACTTCCTGACCCACAAAGTCCACTCAGATGAACTTCAAGACGATCTTTTCAGTTAGTGATGACACTCAGCCTTCAGACCCAGTTAACACAGCTCGTTCTATCAAAACACTTCCAGGGATTTCTCACTCAAATAAATCTTGAAATTTGTGAAGGCACTGAGATAACTTGTAAAAGCCATCTTCTGAATACTAATAATTATTTCAGTTGGGCATTTTTGTAATGGAAGAAGAAAATTTAGAGAAAAAACCATAAAACTATTTTAAGCTGATAGTTTATCAGTGCCTTTCAACTAAAAAAGACTTACAGTGCCTACTAACGTTAACATCATTAGAATTTTCCAATCCACATTATCTCTGAGTACAGTATCAAAGAACTGGAACACCGTTTTTTTCTTTTGTGTAAGTAAAAATTCTTTCTTGGCTCATCCATGCAGCATGAAAATTATGTGAATTTATCCCAAAGCTCCTACAAGAAACTGTCAATCACAATAATGATATCCTAATGTAATTAGTCTGGTTAGTGAACGTGCACTTCAGTAAATATTTTAAGACCACCATTAACAGGGCACCGGGCTCAATTATCATAGGATAAAAGAACACTTGAGCACTCCCTATTCAATGGTGAGAGTAACCATCTCCTGAGTGTAGAGATAACCCCATGTCAATCGAAACTTCACTGAACAAAATCGATTTCATAATGCGACGATTCTCACGAAAAAGCTACTGAAGCACTCAGCTTAATATGTAGACTTTAAACACAGCTGTAATGGTAAGTTACTCTCTGACATACTATGAAAACAATTTCATACTGCTATACAATTCTGAAGAAAAAGAGCATTGCCCTGCTTAAGAAGTTGACACTTACAGTTTAAACTCAGTTGCTCTAGTAGTGGTAAGTTACTCTCTGATATGCCCTCTACACTTTTAATGCTGTTGCTGTTAAAACTGGCCGACTGTAAGAATTGCATCCCTTCCAGTTTGACAGAGGTCAGGAGATTAGAATCGGCCTTCAGCGTCAGCAGGTGGGACAGGGTGTTCAGGGGTGACAGGTCCTTCAGGTTATTGCGAGAGACGTCCACGTAGCGAAGATGAATGAACATCTTCAGCAGGGAGATATCTGTCAGCTCCCTGGAAATACAATATTAAAGTATACATGCTGCCATCATAAGTCCACTAGTCAGTCCTTCAATCAGCTTGACTTATGCGGTCAGACGTTCAAATCCAGTTCTTTTCAGCTCTGTTTCAGCTCTACAAATTTATTATAGTATACAACTGGTAAAGTATGATGGTTAGGGCCTGCATGGTTTTTTCCATCCATACATCAGCAAGGGGGCCTCCGTGCCTCAGTTGGTTAACGCTATCGCAGCGTAATGACCCAGAGGCCTTCCATCAATTCGGTCAAGTTCAAGTTCAAGTCCAGCTCATGATGGCTCCCTCTCCAGCCGTATGTGGGAAGGTCTGCCAGCAACCTGTGGAAGGTTGTGGGTTTCCCCTGGGCTCTGAGAGGTTTCCTCCCACCATAATGCTGGCCGCCGCCTTATAAGTGAAATATTCTTGAGTACGCCTTAAAACAACAATCAAATAAATAAATAAATATATCAGCAAGTACAGTATTCTTAAAAATGGTGTGTTTTAAGCACAATTCCATACACAGCAAAAAAGAGAATACTTATAGATTAGTTGATAATATTTTAAAAGACTATGCCACCTCTAAATAAAGTATGCATCAGTTAACCCCATATCATGCTGATTACAAATATTATCTTCATTATTTTTTGCTGTTTCTTTTTTTCTTTTACAGTGATGAAAATGGAAATAAAGACTGACGTGCTGCAGTGTACTTTTAGACCATATTGACAGGCCGAGGCACAGTGATGTCACCGATTCTTTTAAGCTGCTGATCATCCTCTGATTGCTATATATCTATGTTTTACATAAATACACATGAAATATAACACCAGCCACAGCATTAGGAACAAAGAAAGAACCTGTGACATAATTGTGCTTCACCTTGTTCAGTACGGCCCAGAAACTCCAGCGAAGCACCAGAATTTTTTTCACATTTTATTCACTGTAAAAAGAATACCAAAATAAAGTGAGTGAGTGAGTGAGTGCTTGGGGTTTCATGTCATACTTAACAGTGTTTCAGTCATATGACGACGACGAGTCCTTCTCGTGTGTACTTATAGTGTGTCTTCTTGTGGCAGGGCAAGTCCATGCTGCCAAAGTGCTGCCGCCACTGGAACACCATGCCACAGACACCAGAAATGACACCCCACCCAGTCACATTATACTGACACCTGGCCAACCAGTCCTGTTTCCTTGCTCTAACCTCTCAATGCCTCGCTTGCCGCTCAGCATTGAGAGGTTTTTTTTCCATTTTTAAAGTCCTTGGTATGACTCGATCCAGGCTTGAGCCTGGATTTCCCAGCCTCGAGGCGGACACTCTAACCACTAGGCCACTGAGGCAGTCACCAAAATAAAGAAAAATATTTTAAAAGATTTAAAACCATTTGGATTCCACCTTTATTTACAATTTAATACTTGTATTGGTTTGTGTATATATTTTCCTTAAAACTATATAAAAGACAATATAGTCCATAATGGTACAGTATAAAGCAATTATGCATCTAGATCCCTATTAACTTGAGGCCTTACCTTCCACTGACATCCAATCTAACGTACGCATGAGCAAGACCATCACCTGTTTTACACAGCAATGAAATGGACTCTCCAATAACTTCCTCTGTAAGAGGGTTATCTGGAATTTTCTGCAATGAAAAAGTGTTAAAATGCACCATATGTTACATGTGGGTTTGGGGTACCATACATGTAAACATGTAGCTTTGTTTTTAAAAGAACTGTGCAAGTAGCAAGTAAATCTACATGTAATAAACTATAAAATAAACTATTCCTAGTTACTGCAGCCGAACGGGGTTGGGGCATATTCAAGGCATATCTTTCCCAGGTCAAATTCACTTTATTTATATCTCTGGTAGTCTTCATTTATTTATTTGATTGGTGTTTTACACCTTACTATTCAAGAATATTTCCAGGTTGCTGGCAGACCTTCTCACGTACAACCAGCAAGAGCTGGACTTGACCCCAAAGTGAACGCATTGGTGATCGGCGCAAGGGTCACTGTGTTGCGCATGCCCGCTAACGACTTCAGCCATGGAGGTGACCTGACTTAAGTCAGTATATATAATGATGATTGGTAGCTAGTGATGACATCTCAGAGCAGCTATGACATCACTTCAGGAGTTCAAAACTATGAATATGCAAATAACAATAAATATATAAAAAATTTATTTATTCATATGACAGGTCTTTCACGCGGTACTCAAGAACATTTCACTTGTATGACAGAGGCCAGGATTATGGTGGGAGGAAACCAGGTAGAGCCAAGTAGAAACCCACGACTATCCACAGGTTGCTGGCAGACCTTCCCACGTACAGTCAGAGTGGAAGCCAGCATGAGCTGGACTTCACAGCAACCGCATTGATGGAAGGCTTCTGGGTCATTGCACTGCGCTAGCGCACTAACCAACTAAGTCACAGAGGCCCCTCATATAAAAAATATTGTTCAAGTACTTCATATTTAATTTTCCATTATGATTTCTATGTCCTTACATTTTACTTAACATAGGGTGTAGTGCCATAGGAATAGAATTTGATTTTTTTGATTTTTTATTTTATTTGCCACCAAGCCATTGGTTTTTTGTGGTATTAAGGTTTTGTGCACTAGAATAGAGAATGTATTGACCTGCAGTGCTAAAAATAAAAGTTAAAACTGCACCAACCAATTGACCACCAATATTGAGAGGTCTGCACAGTGAAAACAAATCTGTTGTGGACGGAGTTTAACAGAGCTTGTGCTCTCGCATTATAAGTGATTGCCAAGATTATGTGAACACCACAAAGTGATGTGACGGCACGGTATTTTTTAAAGAGCTACTTTGGTGTCAAAACATCTGTGTCTTAAAAGCAAGGAGAATTGATAAAAACTGGGATAATCTGAATTGCTTTCCTAAATTGTGAAAATATTTTAGCATATTAAAACCGATATTATATGTTTCGTCAGAGTATACGGAAAGAAACTATTTCTGTCCCTTCCACTTTGCCTGGTGTGACGTCAAACACGAACACATGACGTTGTCAATCACTGACGTGTTCCACAAATGACGCCACCCTTTCAAACGCTCTTGACGTCATCCCAGTATACATGTAAATGCCTTACTCAACATCACACTTGCCTGACTCGACATCATACAGGGAATATCATCACGTCACATCAGGAAAATTTTACGGACACAGCTGAAGATTTTGTTTTTCAAGGAATCTTCAGTTATATGGGTTACATAGTGTTATTCATCAAAATCTTTTGAAACATGATGTTAGGCTCACTACGTAGAATTTCTTTCATATCACTGTAATATTTCAAAGCAATTTGCATTCTGACCAGAGTGGCACTTCAATTTCATTTCTTTAATTTTTTTTTTTTTTTTTAGTATTATTTTCTTATCATTCATTCATTCAAAGTGTGTAAAATATAATTTTCATGTAAAGCTCGGTAGCGAAATGAGGCCCCTGAACTGGACGTCTTTAGAGTAACACATTCTAATCTGCAATTGAAAGTGTCCACCTCGCTGCTGATGTTACTATGTTATCACTATCAGTGTTGTTATTTTCAGCACACTTGACAAATTCAAACACTTTACCTCTTCTTCTTCTACGCCCTCTTCTTCTCCAAGCTGGTCATCGTTTTCCATTTCTTCCTCTCCTCCCTCTTCGTAAGTGTCTTCTGTCTCTGACATATTCGTTAACTTCCTGTTTTCAGGAACAGAACACTACGACCGATTTCCCAAAACAAATTAAGACAGCTCTAAATTTCGTGCACGAGGTGTATAAAAATATGGCGGACGTCACCAAGGCAACTGCATAGTCTCCAACTGAGCAAGCGCCTTGAGTTTCGCTGTCAAACTTTTGTGTCAGAACTTATCTGCCTTTCAGGTACAGTTTTGTACATTTGGATGACTGTTGTACACGGATTATGGATTATTTACTTTATATAGTAATCAGAGTATTTGAGCGTTTGGTTAGAGAGTAAGGGGAGGCAACCCAAAACTTGAAACGGGACCACACGCTCGACGGGACAAGTCCAAAGGTAATTCGTTTAGCTTTCAAATCATACTGTTTTTTCATCATTTTTGCCGCTGTTATGTATGGATAATAGTTTTTATGTTTGACTCATGTGGATGTCTTTTTGTGACAGTTGAGAACTTGTACAGTAGTTTGCCTTGTTGCAGATGCCGGTGGCGATGCACTCTGTTACTTACAATGTTAGTGTGTAGCAGCAACGCTGAAGCCTTGCTGAAGTAAACTTATGCAGACGAACTCATTGAACGAAGTTATGACACATGTGCCTACATCGATTGGACTCCCCACCCACTCCCAAACCCTTTCAGGAATGTAAAAGCGGAAGAGCTGCTGTAGTGTTTCACAGTATTTTTCCTGGAAAACCTTGCGTTTTGGTGTGTGTGAATGCGCTTCTTTTTTGTCTTTTTTCCGTAGGCTTACTACGGTTGTGGTTTTACAGATAATGTACTAATGTACATTGTAAAAAATCATCAGAACGGTGATAAATCACCAAAGCGCAAGCTCTAAAGTCCATGATAACAAAATCCAGTATCATGAGGTACAATATCTATAACTTTTGTAGGTCAAATTGTCTGTTTTGTTATTTCTTGTATAAAAGCTGTGAGCTGACATGAAAAGCTGATATCAGTTGTAAATCATAGCTAAACTCATATCTATCACAGTCTCACGTCAGATGACTGTGAAATAGTTGATCACTGAGACATGACAAGAGGATCATTTAATTTTCGTACAGTAAGTGTATAGTATTGTGATTTTAGTAAAACTTAATTGTTGAATGAATGATTGCAGCTTTATGCCACATCCATAATTTACATTTTTAGGAGGAGTTGTAGTTGGAATCCTTGAAAAAATGTAATACATAAAAAAAAAAATGAGAAAAAATGTAAATTTATCTACACAGGTCATGAAGAGCAGGACTGAATGTTTTCATGCACATACTGTGGCTAACTATACACTTCACCAGGCGTTCATTTTGACTGTACATTGTCTTGATAAATGTGTGTTTAATATTGGTTTTTCTAGCCAATTTCTTTACAGGAACTCAATTTAAAGAAATCAGAAAACTCAATATTTTTCATCACCAGTGTATGTAAATTGTATCTAAAACTCATTTGTTTTAGCAAAACTCAATAGAAAATTTGTCTTAAACTGAAGTTTCCAATATTTCTCATTGTTGTTAACATTACAAGAAAGATGGCCAGAAAAACCCCTGATAAACTGTCAAGCTTTTAAGGTGACACATCCTTAATTTGGCCAAAAATATATTAGAAAAATTTAGGTCTCATTATAAAATTATTCTTGGTCATGAAAACAGTTTGACATATTGTTGAACATTTGACATTTTGCAACTGAGCGTTGAAGCTGAAGTGTAGCGCCTTATTCAAGAGAAATTAATTATTTTAAATCAGCAGGTCTGATGTAGATCTTTTCATGCACATATTTATATTGTTTTGTAATAGAATGCACTAATTAAGACAGGCCCATTGTTTGTTTCCACTACTACCACTATGCGTGGAATCTGAATTGCTTCATTGTATACATATGCTTATCAACCATTCCTCACATGTAAACATGTGCACAACTCTGCATTCATTCTCCTTGTCTACTTACAATGTATATTAATGTTCATTATTAGGGATAGTTACATATTTAGCATTTCATATATGTACATATTATTTTGATTTTATCTGCCTAAAATCAAAATAATTTATATAGTTTTCGAGAAATGTTAAACATTTGACAGACAAACAAGCAGCTCAAACTCTTTTGATTACAACCAGTTGAAGTTGTTGGAGATGTTGAATTTACATTGTTTTAAGTATTTGATATTGAACAACAAACCTGCTGTAAATTCCAGCATATAACATGTGCGTACATATATTATGCATACTACATGAAACTTTTATTTGCCATTCTATTGATTCTTTATCTTGATTATAACGTTATTCTTGTTGCTATGGCAATGTCTCCCTTAATTCCTCGAAACATGTTCGGTCATGAATTAGTTGAACAAAGCCGCTTTGTAAACCTGGCAACTCAATAATTTGTCTTGACTGGTCAGCAGACCTAAACACTAGCTTTCTGACACAAAAGCATATTTCTATAGCAACAAGCCTGTTTGCCATTGTAATGGGTAATTCTTTTCACCTTCAATACTGTTAATCTATATGACTTTGGCAATTGTCCCACCAGCCCAAACTTTTGTGGGGTGTGCCTGTGGTTTAAGAGTCACACTACCCTTAATCACTTTAGCTGGGGTTTCTTTTCTCAGCAGGTGTGTAAAATTATACTAGGGAAGGGGGGTGGAGGGGGAGAGGTGAAGGTTTGGCCCCTAGAGTGCAAACCTACCTGACGCCTGATTAATTTCTTGTTTCCAATAGAAACAGTACCAGTTATTGGCTTATCTATATACAGACTTGCAGGTCTCGCCTTGACATGTCTGTGGTACCTGTATAAATTGTGAATTTATCAGCTTTCTGTTTAATACCCTTTACTGTATTAACCTGATTGTTTTAATTTTCTTTTATTTATTTATTTATTTATTATTTTTTTTTAATCAATTAAGTTAACTTGTAGACAGAAAACAGAACTCTTGTATTACAAGCACAAAACATAATTACAGAATATACACATTTGTGCATTTTCAAAGATATTCTTAGATGTATATGCATGCATGCAAAAAAACAAGCTTAAGATCTCAGTGCTTCAGTTTGGTGTAAATTAACTGTCCTCATGTGCATGATTTAAAGGTGTAACACCTTGTTCATATGTACTGAAAGAAAAAAAAAAACAGCTGGAGGAGCTGTTTTTAAGATGTGTACGGTCTTGTTTCTAAGAGCTATGAAAATCAAAGTTTTCCATTGTAAGTGGAAATTCCTGTACTGACGTGTGCATAATTGCCTGGCTGTATTTTGGTAACTGACCAGAGATCTGACAAACTAGTGTGTGTTGTTGTTCAATTGCTAGGCAGCCCCGCAAACCGTATTAGAAATCCTACATGCTTGTGTTCCCGTTTGTTCAAAGGGTGTGACAGAATGAAACCTTATACAGCTCCCCTTTTTTTTTTATTTACAATGTAGAAATTTAAAGTTTGATTGAAGCCCCAAGTATTCAAAAGATTAATGCAAAAGTCAAGACACCGTTTAGTGTATGCATTCTGATAGCAAAGGGAGGTTTGCTTTTTCTTGAACGAGAGAAAAATCAGGTTTCTCCCAGCTAAGGTGCTTCAGACAAAGGCTGATTTTTAGATTTTTAGTTGACCTCTATGGCGAAGCTTTATATATACAAAATCTTTGTCAAAAGCCGTGCACAGAGACCTATGTCACTGACGGAATAGGCCTTGTGCCAGAAATTAATTCGCCCGCCTACCAGTAATATATGTGGCTCATAAATTTCACCCTGAAGTTAGTGGGAAAGTTAAAACACTGTGGAAATTCGGCATATTAAGTTATAGTGACCCTCATATGTAGGTTTGCAGTGTCAATTTCATGACAAAAATAATAAATTTTGATGCTGGGCCGTAACTCTATACCCCAAGAGTCAACTAATTTCCGCTGTTAAATTCAGGTCTGAACTTCTCTGAATTCAGTTCTGGATTTTGATTAGAGAAGTGTGATATAGCATTTTCTCAACTGCAAGAAAAGAGCTCCATTAAAGGTACGTGTACATACAGGTAGATTGACTGACGTGTACATGTGGCTGTGTACTGCATGGTGTCTGCCTGTTTCAGTATCTGTACATGTACATCACATGGTATGCTGCGAGACAGTAGCCACAAAAGGCACAGGTAAGCCTGTAACTTTATCCTTGACTTGTTAAAGTTCGATCATACATGAACTTGAAACATTTGCAAAAGTTATTAATTTAAGATTTTGTTAAAATAAAAAAATTACACTGGGCTCCAAAGCCTTAGAAATTTACGCATGTACTGTATAGACTGGGTACATGTTAGTGTAGAAACATGTCAGAAGTTATGGAAAAAGTTATTGGCATGAAACTGACAAAGTAGGTTTCATAGGAGAAGATAACAAAAGAATTAACGACATGTACATGTGGAAACAGCATTGGAAAACGTGTCAAAAACTTTATCAAATTTTATTTATGGAGTAAGGTGTTGAGATTGTAAGGTGGGCATTTCATCATAATTGGTATGATGATTTATTTCATTAAATCATGATTTTTTTTTTTTGTCAAGTTATATCAGATTAACTGTTTTACAGATTTATTTACGTGTACATGTATACATGTAACATAGCTGAGATATCGATTTTACAAAAAATGCTTTTACATCATTATACCAAAGGGTGGCCTGTAAAACCCACCGTACAATCTGAACACTGAGCTGCACTTACAAAGAACTAACGGTAAAAGAAAGAACTAACTACAGTTTTCCATGACCTTGATCTGAATCAGTTTTTTTGTTAGCAAGTAAAATTGGTGTTATTTCCATCTCACATGGGTAATTTTGGCTCCTGGTTTCCTCCCACCATAATGCTGGCCATTGCGGTATAAGTGAAATATTCTTTAGTACAGTGTGAAACATCAATCAAAGAAATAAATAAATATTCCTGTAATTTCAGTGTCAGAATGCTGAGACACTCAAAATGCAGTATATATTACCTTCAGTGGTTAAACCTCACACTTCTCAGTGGATTAAAACTAACTGTGCAATTTCAGTTTACCTTTCTAGACCATAATTAAAAGTATGTTTGATGGCTGTAAACCAGCTAACCCTCCAAAGAAGAGCCCTACTCTGAAGTGTTTTTGAGTTTTGTAATTTTTTTTTTTTTTTTTTTTTGTTAATGTTAATTCCTTTAATCTCCCTACTAACCCTACTTTGTTGGATATGGTGTGGTTATGCCCAACAATTATTTTTTTAACAATGGCTTTAACATTTCAGTAATAAGGGTGATATGAGGCATTAAAAGCTACCTGTATGTGTCTATGTAAATGTAGTTTGTCAAGAATTAGTAACTTTTCCTGTATAGAAATAGTCTGGCTTGTCATACTTTTTGTGCAACATAGGCACAAATTCCCTAATCATCGGAACATGTTGATTCAAAATATTTGATGTGTGTTTTTTAGTGTGCATGTATTTAGTTTCACAATCATATGTGCAGCATTTATTGAAAAAAGAAAAGGCAGTCATGAGAAAACATACTAACATGGTAATTCCGTGTGCCTCTCTTCATGGGGTATTACACTCTCACAGTACAGCTTTCAGCTCTAATAGTAAAATTCTCACATCAAAAATCCAAGGTTAAATTCTATGGTTATTATACTTTTAGGTGGGTTAATGTTTCATTCTTTTTGGTGTTTGCATGTGTTTTGGGAAGTGTGAATTTTCTGTGGGAACTCATGACCTGTAGACAATATTCTGGACTGGTATAAGAAGCTGATAGAAGAAGAACTGCGGTATGCATATATGGAATATGGCACATCTATTTCCATGAGAAATGAATAAAAAATTTTGATGCCAAAGCATACGTTTCCTTTTCATTATTTCTTTTTCTTTTTTTTCAAAGAACAGATTTGTATTGGTTTGTGTTCGTTCTAACCTTTATTGCTGATAAACAGGAAGAGTGTAGCTTAGACATTTCATTTAGTTTTCATTTTTGGTCATTAATTATTAATATTTTATTTCATTCACATTGATTCACATTGACAGTTTCTGAATTGGTGTAACGGTTCTGTTGCCTCACTATTCAGACCTAAACTGTTTGAATTGTGGTGTTGGGGGGTTTCTAGCTCATTTGTGTCCCAAATCACCAAACCCCTCCACACAGCAAGCTAGAATAATTTATATAGGTTGACCCCCTGATATTGTTGTGGTTGCTATAGCAACAATAAATTTGATGGGCTCTTAGTCTGGTCAAAGCCTATATAGCTTAACCATGTTAACTGCACTAGCTTACAAAGGAGTAGGCATACACCATAAATACTAACTGTACACTGGGACAGTCTCATTTTCCTGGGACTTCTCACACATACTGGCACAAGTAAAAGTCACAGAATGAGGCAACTTTCAAGGTATGGTTAAGTTGTCTCCTTAGAAACCTTTTTGTTGTGTGATTTTGAAGCCTCAAAAGAATATATGCAAGTTGATTGAGTTTTTTCAGAAAAAGAGTTTGTTTTTTCTCTGCGTCATCTAGTGGTAGGGGTTAATTTATTACCAAAACAAAAAATTCAAATTGGCACATGTATTTTATGTTATTCTGTTGCATTGTGGTTTTGTCTCAAAGACGTAATCTATAATAATACAGAAATAAGAAGTAACAGTGTATGTACAATACGAAAAAGAAAGCTGTGATTCAGTACTTTCTTATGAATATCATACTGAAGTGCCAAGTCTTGCAATGACTTTCTTTTAGTAAAAAAAAATCAGTTTAGTAATCAGAGACTGTCAGTGTTTCAAATGATGAGAGTTGGAAGTAGAAAGGGGTACAGCTTTTTCATTTTCTGTCAGTTATAAGTAATAAATGTTCCAAGAGTGGCTGCCCTCCACGGGTAAAATACAGAAAATATGAAGGGATATATGAATTGCTTTGCCTTCATGTAACTCACTTATGTCCAGGTTATATTTGTGTGTGCTAAACTGTTTTAGGTATTCTCTTATTATTACTGCAGTTCTGTTAATCCAAAATGCAAGCAATGGAAATGATTTTTTTTTCAACTAACACTTATAATTTTGCCTGAATTTTCTCTGTACTTGATAGTTTGAAGTTTCACACTCTGATTAGGAATGTTTTGCAAATATGTGTGGTGTAGTTTCCAGTTTGGTTTGAAGAAGTCAGTGAGATCAAGGTAGTGAGCACCCATTCTGAGACCTTGGTACATGTACTACTTTAGGAATTAGTTGCAAGAAATGGGAGGGGAACTGAATAAGATCTCTTTGCTTGCTTCAGGGGCAGAGAAGTGATTTCAAATGTGGCTTGAAAAATTCAACTCAGCATGCAGTGTGTGTGCCAAAAGTTTCATGAGCAGTGCGAGTTTGGGTCAGTTAATGCTATATGGGTTTTGAGGATAATGGTTTTGTGTTTAATAAAGCAGGTGAAGGATGCACATGTAAGCTGAAGGTTTTCTCCATTCTGAAACATTGGAGTAGTTTTAGGCTTTCCTTAGGCAGAGAGATCGTTAGCCAAAGGTTTCACAGAAAACGTCTCTTCCATGGTTTGGGGGACCTTGGTGGAAATAAGTGAGCATTAAAGTTGCTTCATGCATACTTACATGAAGTTCATTGTAGCCCACTTGCCTTATATGAATGTGACGTCACCTGGGAGAGTTCACTAGGAACTCACCAAATGTTGGTGGTTTATCCCGGGAACTCCAGCCTCCTCCGCCTGTATCACTAGCCACTTAATGGTGTAAGTGAACAACTCTTGAATATGCCATTAAAGTAACAGTCATGTCAAATCCAGACTTCCAAAATTAGCACACATAGCACATGGTTCCAGCTATCATAGTTGTGGGATTTTTTTTTAATGGTTGTTTCGTGACAAGTAGCACCAGAAAGTTAATTTTGACCCCCAAAATCAAAATTATAGCAAAAGCTGCATGAATGTATCATCTGGTTGAAGTGTGAGAATGTTTGGAAGGAGAAGCAACATGACCTTCCAGATGGTGATTAACTTTTGACACATGTCCTGGATCAGCTTTGGGTTAAGTTTCTGCTGTATGATTGTATAAAATTTCATTTATGGGTGTAATGATGGAATTGTGGAAACCTGATAGCTCATAGATTCCTTTGTTAAACTTTGGTCAGCTCTGTTTGGTCAGCTCTATTGTGGCAGTAAAAGAGATTTTCACTCATGGTATCCATTTCATTGAGTAGAACCATTTATTTTTAATTCATTGCTTTGACAACAGATGAAAAAATATTCATTGAACTACTAAAATTGCACATGTTAAAGACAGTTTTAAAATCCTCTGTCAAGCACAGTGTGGGAGATCTATTTTGGGTAGAAGGTTGATAATATTATTAATGTATTTGAATCTTAAGAGAAGGTACATTTGTGTAGAATCATGAAGGTGCTGTGGACCTAGTCCTATACCTATACCTATACACAGGTACTCTGTTTGATCTTAAATTTGAGGCATAACTACTTTTGCATAACAGAGATTTTTTTTGGAAGGTGGGATAAGGAACTGGAAAAATGTAAGTTTCAACACCAAATGTAAGTTCTTATGACGGCCATTTGCCTAAAAAAATTGCACTTCGAGGTTGATCAAATATTAGATAATTTTCAGTTTTCTGCATGTTCATGTAAAGTTTCAAAGTATACCTTTGTTCAGAGTCCAGTCATTTTTATAACCTCCGTTTAAGTTAAATCATTGGTACAGGTACTTAAATATGTGCATTAACAAACTTGTAAATGTGCGTAGATACTATGTACAGATTGACTTACTGCCCAAATCAACAGTAAAGTGTCAGAATTGCACTGTTCATACATGTACGAGTGCCACATTTAAAGCAAGCACCCCTGTATAAAAACGTCAGGATTGTGGGACAGGAAAAAAAAAATCCATTCAACTTTGTTGTAATTGTACGTTTCTCATAGGGGTGTATATTGTTATGGGCCATAATTTAGGCTGTAAAATCTAGGCTTGATGGAGATATCCGCCTTACATTGTCAACGACGGAAATGCTAAAACACAGTTTTTGTGGTAATTGCCAGAGAACCTGTCTGTGGAGGCCGAGTAATATTGGGGGCAATTTTCAACCCATTATGTGATTATGGTTGAATGGGAACAGAGCAGAATTGAGCAAAATCACAGAAAAGAATTTGTTTCCCTTGCCTGTGAATGCATAATGTCCATGAGAAAGGCATGTTGTGTGCCATTTAACAGTCTACACATCGTTTGAGTTCAGAGTTTAGAGAGCAAGAGCACATGTATGGGGTACCACATATGGGCACAGAGAAATTGCAGCTACCGTTGTTTTAGCGTGGACATTACTGGATCTTCATATATGTTACCTGTTAGTCACATTTTTCATAACTTTTCCCTGAAAGGTGTCATGTCGTTTACATTGCTGTTAACCAAGGTTTGAGAAAATTAGAGATTTGTGAAAGGCGACTCATAACTACATGTGTAAGTTGATGTATCAGCAGGGTACGGTATTCATGTGAAAGCTTATTTGTAACACAGGTACAGTGTATGCAGTTGTAAGTACATTTTAATAATAATACCTACCTGTGGGTGTGTCCTAGTAGTGTGGTTTAAGTGCTTGAGATCAGCATCTCTTGCAGGGGATTTAAGATGGTCTTGCATGAAGTTCATGAAGAAATCACTTGCCTTGAACTGGTATAGTATGCATACCTACATGTACATGTAGATCGCACTCTTCAGGTGTACCTCATAGTTACCTGCCAAAGGTGTGTGGCTTTCTCAAAATAAAATTCCAAGTACCACATTAAACAACAATCAAGTAAGGCCATCCTTAAAAAATTGATCAATGGGCATAGCCCAACCCTATGAGGAAATAGAGAGTCGGTCGGCAGGGAATTCTTTTTCTGGCTCTTGAAAAAACTGAGGATTTTAAAGAAATTAACATGGAGAGGAAAAAATAAAAAAAAGACTTGTATCAAAACACCAGTAAAAACTTTTGAGAAGGCCCTTTTTTGAAGGGTCGATCAGGTTACGTCAAGGAAACATGTTTTTAAGGATGGCATAAGTTTATATAAAAAGCTGTTGTCATACCTGTTCATGTGTTAAGTGTATTAGTTGTAGGATTTTATGAAATGGAGGGAGCAGTATAGTCACTTGTAGTTGTTTCTGATATTATATTTGGCTCCGACAAAGCACCAAAACTATGTGTAAACATCGCAGGATGAATTGAAACTGAATTGGACTGCCCCTTAATCAGCAAAGCCATATTATAGTTGAGTATTGGCAGATATTGGGTAAAAGCTGTAGGGCAGCAAAGTGACCATTCGACAAGCCCGGAATTAAAGAAGGCATCAAAGGGATTGTAGAAGAATGGGCTATTATGCGAACCATTGATTTCCTATGGAGATGAACTCCTAGACATCAAAAACACTACAATACTGTGTTTTAAGTTACAATTCTGAGTGTGTAGTGCTTGGCTCTGTTTTTCAGAGCAGTAACAAGAATAATATTTGCTGAGGAGCACAGCATGGAAGAGTCTAAATTGCAGAGTTGTTGAAAATTGCACTGAGATCATTGATGTACCTGCTTTCTGAATACCACCTTTTCGGCTACATTTTTCATACATTCCCACAGTCTGTGCCATATCCATGGCAACCAGGTCTGTAAACTAGGAACAATTTAAATAGAAATAAAAGAAATCATTTGCAGCAGTTTCAAAGAACCGGGGGAAGGTGCTCGGAAAAATGTGTGGGGCAAAATATTTGTCAGCGGACTTAGAGAATTGATATATATGGGACGTCCGGTTAGCACCTGATCACCATGGTAACCTGGGCAGGGGAATGCTACGTAATTAACAACAAGGTACAAGAATCGGCTATTAGGGCGGTGAAGTTAGTACGGGACGCCACAAGTCAGTGGGGCAGGTATTAAAGTGCGCACAGTGACTGACTCAGTAAATTACAGGTGTATGTATCTCTGTGACTTTCCACATTTGTGTACATGTGGCCATGGAAGGATGAAACCGTTTTTAAGGTGAATATAATGTTACATTTTAATTAAATACAGATTATTGGGATATTTTACAAAGTAAGATGTGAATGGCTGGTATATTATGTTTTCATGTAGCACTTTTCATACGTTTGTACCTGATGATGTGTTGTCATTATGCATTGTGTATGGTGTCCATTATGGACATGTACATAAAAGTGTACATTTCTTTTATATATTTGCTAAGAGTGCACATTTAACACTGTCAAAAGTCTTGGGTAGTATGATACTAACAATACAGTTCCACACTACAGGAAGTGCGTTTGGTATCATGTGGAAAACCATAATCTCTCTCACAGGCTTGTTTCGGTAAATTAGTTACCCTTCTCTTACAGGTATGGGAAATGTAGAGGTTGTTGGTGTATGTCCATGCATATGGATAGACTTACTTGATCTTGCACACTTGTTGCGGTGGATGACCGAGGAATAGATGGCATCCTTGATAAAGATCACTATTGCTGTTTATTCGCATTGAGGATGTTACAGTGTTGGAACACCCATGAAGCGGTTGGTCCAGGACCTGGCCTACATATCATGGTTTTGTCCATGTGATTTGGTAGGCTTCCCCTACCCATGCAGGCAAAAGGTTTAGTCGAGAAGCTGATGTTAGGTGAGAGTTTCCTCTGAGCCCTGCTCAGTTTCTCCCACTCATATACATGTTCATGTAAGAGGATTTGTCAAGACGCTTGTGCCAGGTGATTGTGTCTTCTAAGCCCTGCTCAGTATTTTCCACCCATGCTCTTGTAGGAGGAAGATGCAAAGCATGGTTTGGTGGTTTCCTGTAACCTCCAAACAGGTTTTAACCCACTGATACATATGGTGACAGTTAGGTACAGTACAATTTACCTGTAATTAAGCAACGACCAATGTGATACATATTCTAGTCATTCTTTAAAGATATATTGTTGTAGAAAGGTGTGGAGAAATCAGTCGTTAGGTCTTTATAACTGGTGTTTTTTTTGTTACTGGTAGCAATCATTTGGCTTTTAAATAATGTTTTTTTCATTTCGACTCATCAAAGATCTCTCTGTAGCTATTCTTTAAATGCCATAATCGTATCAGTTCATCAGAAGTTCGGTTGTTTATACATACATGTAGAGTTCTCCATTTTATTGTTTGTAAAACATTTACTTGTATGTAGCCCCATGTTTTTATCTGGTTTCATCATACATGTATGTATGACATGTCTCTTTGTTTGTAAATAATAGCACAGATTTCTGTTTGTTATAATGATTCAAGATTTTCTTGCTGCACAAAGCCCTTGCCTATGTATACAGCTCTTATAATAAATATATATATTTGTATATATACATTATGTATGAAGTGACTAAGGGATAAGGGTTGAAAACATGTGTCAACTAGCTCAGGAAAAGCAGTGCCTGTAAGTAATGTTATTTGAAGTGTGTATACAATTCCACATGTAAGTACTAGCTCAGATACAGAGAAAGTGAAATGTTGGCTATTAAACATTGTATTCCTATACATGTACGGTATATTTTTATGGAATAACAACTACAACCACTGTGATTGAGTGGTTATCTTGCCAGCATAGCCAAATGACTCAGGAGCCTCTCACCAATGCACTCACTGTGAGTTCAAGCCCAACTCTTGCTGGTTTTCTCTCCGGTGGTATGTTGGAAGGTCTGCCAGCAACCTGAATGGCGTGAATGGGAATGGCCTTCAGTTACCCACGGCCTCCCCCAATATTGCCGGTCACCCTCATATTGAGTATGGTGGAAATAAATACATATATACAGCTATTTTGTTCAAGAAAGCTAATAAGCTACATCAAATCAAATTTTGACTAACTTTCTAATGTTTTAATACTTTTATCCAAATTTGACCTTCACAATAATGCTAGTACTTTAACTTAAGAGGGTACATTATGAGTGCTATGGACTCCAAATATAGTGTTCGGATTTTTGTAAAATTGTAATATTACTTTTTTTTCTCTCAAATGTCCACTTACATGTATATGTGCTAGCACTTATATACATGTAGTTGAAAAGAATAAAACATCCCATCAAGTAATGTGTTAGCTGTGCTGTTAGTAAAAGGGTGGGAAACGTATGTATACGAACACATGTGTATAAAGTTTATTAGCAGTATAAATTTATTTGAACTTTGTGGTTTCTGTGCTTAGGTTTATAATTACGGGCAGTTTCCATGATTTTCCCCTGCACTTTGTAAATTTCTCCAGCAGAATAATTGATTTACACTGCATTCCTGGAATACCGTGTGTTCCAGTGTGTACAGGACAAATTTGCTATTTTGTCACTCCAGTTGTGAGGTCAAATAAGCGGGGGTTTTCCAGAATGGGAGGGTGGTGGAGGGGGGGGCAAATCTGTGGATCAGAAAATTTGGAATAAACTGCCAAAAGCCATGGTGAAAAGGAAGGAGGCTGTCAATCTTACAGGTGCAAACACAAAGGGGGGATGTAATCTGTGTGCTGTCGGGCCCTGCAATCTGTGAATGAGCCCATGTATTATGACAGGCTGATTCAGATCGGCGGAATTTTGACAATGTTTCCTTCCTAATTGTGCAGCGTAAACTTTGAATTCCTATCTCTGCCAAATGATCAACAACTGATATCATTGTTCAGATTTTTCAGATATGATGAAATTATATTATTATTTCCATTTTCCGCAGTTGCTTTGACAAAGCGGCCCATCTGCATTCCGTGCAGTCTTTTGGCTGTCAGTTTTGAAGGTGTTTCAGCAGTTCATTTACGTGTAAATATCTCAGGGACTCTGGATTCGGATCAGCATGTGTAAAAAGTGAAGTACGAAATCTGCATGAACATTTATATGTATTCATGTAAGTATTTGTCAGCTTACGTAGATAGCGTTATCAGGTACATGTACTTGTGGAGTTAGTGTTAATTTGTTCCCACTGCATCGTGTATACATATTGTTTAAAGGATATGCATATGTATCCCTGTAGAGGTCAGGTGTCATTGTGAAATCATGCCTACACGTACAACTGCAGTTTGCAATGAGTGCTTTAGTATCATGATGATAAATGTAACAGTTTTTAGTATTGGTCTGCACTTTGTGAGATTTTATTTGACTCTTTTCTGGGTAATGAGAATTATTTTATTGATGAGTGATTGTAAAAACTCACATTTGCTTGGTGTCAGTTTAAATGTGTCTGAAAGAATGTGGTTAATGACCATCATAGAACTTTGCCTTAAGATATGGACAGTTTTTCACATAACCTGTAGAAGTGTTTGCATGAAGTGGAATATTCTTGAGGACCGGTATGACATAAACTCCAGTCAACTACGTACACTGTAGACATATTTTCATATGTTCTTATTATAAGATCAGCTAGGTACTTCTTCAGCTCATGGTAAATGCTGTACTTGAGTTGAATTTCTCGTATATGTAATATGTGCCCCCAACATTTGGCTTGAAAAATGTAAATGTATTTTGTAGCTTTATGTGTAGAAAGAGTTCAGGATTGACCAGTAAAGTGACGTTCACCTGAATGATGTTAAGACAAACTTTGCTCAAGCTAATTGCACCACCTAGGTGGCCTCGTGGTCAGAGCCTCTACCTCAGGGTCAGGAGATCTGGGATGAATTCCGAATCAGGTCATACCAAAGGTTTTTAAAATGGTTCTTGCTCCTGCCTCACCTGGCGCTCAGCACTGAGAGGTAAGAGCAAGGAAACAACCGGTCAGCCCGGTGGGTGGGGTGTCATATCTGGCGTCTTTGGCATGATGCTCCAGTGGCTGCAACACTTTGATAGCATGGACTCGCCTTGCCACAAGAAGAGACAGAATATATACAAAATAAGGGATCTTCATCGTCACTTGGCTGAAAAATCGTTCAGTTCAAAATAAAAGGCTAAACATACATTTATACCTTCTACGGTTAAATGCAACACTTGTTTGTTGTTTATTCACTTAAGTTGATATTCATGATATTTCAAAACAACTCTTCTTTATGGTCAGAAATTACTTAAAATTACATGCATACAATTAGTTCTGCTGAATTGCCATAATTATAATATAGAATTATGTAAATGGACCATATTAAGATTTGTCCAGGCCAGGAAGCTACTCCTGTGTGTATTGCTGAAACTGATACAGTACAGGCAGGTACCAGAGCATGCCACAGGATATTCCTAAATAGAGAAGATTGTAGTAAAACATGTATCAACAGGATATAAGTACATGTACATGTATAAACTCAATACTCAAGATTTTTGACTCAAGAAACCTTATGAATTCATGTCTGATTTTGTCATGTAAAATAAAACATGTAGGTTTATAAAGCTACCAATTTGAGTGTATAAATATACATACATGCATGGTGCTTAACTTTAATATTCAAGTGGAATATTAATTAAAATGAAGCGAGCTAAACAGGTGAGGTTTTTTTATGAATCATTAATTTTCATAACTTGTTGAACGATCAGAATTATTGAAAGGTGTATTGCCATACGTTTGTAAGTTAGGGGTTATGTCACATTACAGGTGCTCAGGAAAGGATAAAATTTTATGCAGGTGAAAATTGTATTACGGACAGAGAAAGACCCTTTTTTTATCACCGATCTGATCTCATTTATTGCAAATTACCCCTCACATGTGTCCATTTCGTGACGAACTTGCAATATGCCTGAATCTTGCCTGTACCTTTTATGGAAAAATAATCAACAGGTTTAATATCAACGTTTAGGCAGGTTTTAATTATTTAAATTGTTCTTTAATCAGAGAAGGTATAGATTATAAAAGTCTGATTATAAAAGGATGTTTTTTCTTTGCCTGCAGGCATTTGTACATGGGTGAAAGATACTGTGATAAATGAGTTTCATTCATTTCATGAGTATTAAGCTAATTTTCTGCATTTATCAAAAGGTGTTTTTTTGGTGTGTGAGTGTTACTAAAATAGATTATTGAGTTATTAGTACATAGAGATTTAAATTGGCAGTGTTATGAGTGTCAGTTACATGTCTTTGTCTACACCCAAGATAGCTGATGTAGACATGTGCGTGAAACTTTTGAGAAACCTTTATGCATGGAGCTGTGACCTGCACTTGTACTTTACATGTAAGCAAATAAATTAAATTGTTAGACATTTTTGTTATAAAAATATTGAACAGAATAATAGGATCAATGTACAAATTGCATTTAAAATTTATGTCATTTTGCATGTAAAATTTATCACAAAAAGAATACATGCATGCATATGTAGTCAGTTTTTAGGCACATGGAGCATGCAAGATGTTTTCTTACATTCAAATACATAATCATGGGTGCCATTGTGACTCAGTATATTGCTAGCAGTGGTTTTAGTGTCACTTTATTTTTTTTATTGATTTTACTTTTGATTGCAGCTCTTTTTCTAGCCATTTTCACGTGATGGTAACCACTATGAATAATATCAGAAAATTGAGTTTTAAGCGGATTTCGTATTGAGTTTTCATGAAATAAATTGAGTTTTCGATACATTTTGACAAAAAACATTAAGTTTTCTGATTTGCTCAAATTGAGTTTCTAAAAAGAAATTGGTTAGAAAAAACCTGGATCGTATAACAATTTTCATCAGTATTAGGGGAAATATATAATATATAAAGTATTTAATTCAAAAAAGTATACATGCCCAACTAATGTTTGGAATAGTTCCCACCCTATTGCCCCCAGCCACTGAACATGTACGATAATAAATGTGTCTGGTTTAATAATCATATAATTGCATGTTTCTTGAGACAAACGGGTTTATAACCATAATTGTTTTCATTCAGAAATCAATGTGTTTTTTTGATGTTAATCGGATCAGCACACTTGACCCTAATCGCACTGCCTCTGAAATAATCCGTCAACTGTCACCCAGGAGAAGTCCCATTTGTTGTATTGTAGGAAAGCATTAACACTGTGGTTGAGGAGAGTCACTGTAAGTTGTGAGTGGGTGGGGGTAGTATGGGGTGTGATGGGCAGGGGGTGGGAGCCATGCAGTCAGTGAGGAAAGTGGTCATGTCCTGTTTTCCCACAGGTTGTAATACTGCATCTGGGTCCATGTACCCGTTAAGGGCAAAGAAAACTGAAAACAGAAGTTATCATCATTTGGTAGAGAAAGGAAAAATCCTTCCTGAAAGTAGCATTTTGTGTGTGTGTGTGGGGGGGATTTGTTTTCACCGAAAATCTACTGTCAAATGTTTATAGTTGTAAAGTGTGTTTCCATGGGCCGTATATTGATTGAGCAATGTTAAACTCAAAGGTATTACACTGACTTTCTTCTTTTATATTAAATGTGTACAGCTATGGACAGAATTCTGTACACCCTATATGTATCAGTATTACATGTGCTTGTTTTTGGACTCATAAATATGAAATGGCTTTTCCAACCCCAAATGTCTGGATTCATGCTGGGCAGAAAGAACAATGACTTTGATGTCCTAAGCCTTTATATTTACGGTCATACTGTGAACAAAGACTGTAAGTCTTTTTTTGAAATATTATAATGGTTAAAAAAAGTGTCAATTACAGTAGAAACTTTGTGCTGATGAATTGTTTGTTTGTTGCCCCAGCATGGCCTCTCCAACTTGCCACCCTTAGTAAGCATCCCTATGCCACAAGCTCTTCACCACTGCCCTCATCCAACAACAGTGCTCGCTTTGAGCCCCCCATCTGTCGCCCCATTACCCGCTCATACCTGATTAATTACAGTCCTATGCTAAACTGCCCGTTCTCTCCACTGGCCTTTGTCCTGTCATCAGTGAACAGAGGGCACTTGACCAATGTGCTGTGGGCTGGGTCTTTACTGCTCTCGTGCCAGTGTTATGGTATAGTGTTGTGAAACAAGACCTATTGTTTCTGTCTATTGTGGGAGGCGATTCACATGGAAACTCTCCACTCTGCGCAATAATGAACATTAATAAAAGATGCTTGTTTCTTATTGCAGTATGGCCGTCCGGTTTTAATGCGTCCCCATAGAAACAGTATACAATAAGTTTTAATTGGTCATGGTAGCGTGGAACTGTATAGACTACACTACGTACGTTGATTGAACCTGCTCTGTGTAGAAGTATCGCCTTTAATAGCAGCAGCCTGTGTACAACATGTGTACAGTTTTAATTCAGTGAGTGATGTCAGCAGTTTTTATGTAAATTTCATATTCGTTAAATGTAATGAAAATTACGTGTGCTTAACTATGCTTTAACATTTCCTATGTGAATGTATAAATTTCTTTTGCGATAAATGTCTCTTTGAAGTACTGTTCAGCTGCATTGCGCTTAAAACTGACCATTGCTGTATGTGGCGCATAAAATGTATTGTAAACTTTGTTGATGTAAATTTTTTTAAAAAACACTCTTTCCCCCATACTACAGCATGTGGTGATTTATGATATACCGTACTTGTTTTGTCAAAGTGTATATATATCTGCAGTTTGACAGTTTATAGGAAAATTGTATGGTGTTTATATCTTAAAGGTATTATTAAGGCTGGGATATCCAGAAAAAAAAAATTGTGGGGGGGGGGAGGGGCATACAAAAGTGTTTGCTTGAATCATGTAAATTTACTCTTAAAGTTTCCTTGGAAACAATTTTATCAGAAAATCATTCCGACATGCAGACCTTCAGATGAAACATTTTCTTAGAGACATTTATCTTATTTTGCTGTTGTAATTTCAGTTAAATTAGCCAGGTGAGCGTAATCAAGCCTGATACGAGTGACAGTTCTTACATAGAAGATTAATCTGCCATCAGCTCATCAAAGAGTAGGCTATGATTGTACCATCACCACGTGTCGCCTTGCGGCCCGTGACGCTTGATTGACTTATCTCCCCCTTAAATCACTCGACGCGCTTATTTATACATTCACTTAAAGGTTTCATTGTGTGTGCTGATGACTTTAGGCTTCTAATGACTTTTCTACCAGGTAAATATTTATTAGATATAATTAATACAATGATGTCCATGTGCACCTGTACAAAGAGTGTACCTCTGGTTTTAGTAATTAGAACACAAACCGACAGATATGAATAAATGTTTTTTTTTAATTGAAATTCAAGAACTGAGAACTTTCTGCGGATTGTGATTTGCAGGGGATATTTGTACCATGATTAAATTCAGATTTTTCATCCTTTTTTTACCAGTTCTGATGTGGGGCTGCAGCGCTAAGGCAGATTGATTTACATCGATTAGGTACAAAGAAGTAGATAACAATGCATGATGTGGTTAGTGAGGCGTGACAGGGCCCTGAGGCGGCGGGGGGGGGGGGGACTGCCTCACTGTGAAATTGGTGATGGTCGTAACCTTCCACCAGAGGCCAGACGGACCCTGACAGACCAACAAGCCATATAATTGCCCTGATGCTCACTTCCTCATCCTTAGCCACAGTTGCCATGGTTTTTGCATGCCAGGTTTGAGATGAAATGTTATAATTTTTTTCACTCTGTCTCATGCAATTTTGCACTAACTCTGATTATTTCATTGCTCTTATGATTATGCTATGTCTTACATTAAATGTCATAATACCTTAATGATATTAACAAATTATTTGAGGTTAGACTTTTTTATTGTTGTTAGACAGGAAGTACACAGGCTGTTACCCTGCAAGAAGTTTTTATTGACAATTGTTCAATTTACAGCAACTTATATGTTACCAAATCTGGAGGGGGGTTGGGGGGGGGAGTTACTTCTGTGTAAATATATCCATAACGTGCCCCACATGGTACATTTCTCTTGAGGATGACTTAATTAAAACTGAAATATTGAGAACGTCAAAATGAATTTCTTCAGAGTTACTTTACTTATTCAAATCAATGTTAATCTACAAGTATACCAAAGGCTATGATTCATAGTTACACATAACCATTATGTGACAATGTTACAAACAGAGCTGCTCAAATTTCCATGAACAAGTTTGGTGTGATATAACCATAGGCAACTTGTTGTAAAGCTAGAGGTATACACACATGTATATGGAGCTTTTAAGCCTTGGTAGCTACATTTGTACCTCTGGTTATTAAGTAGAACTGTAAGCTTGCACTAATTAAGACCTGGATTAGTGTTTTCTTGTGTTAAACATAGCTTTCAGTATATTCTTTTGTCAGCTTATCAAAGCTGGACCAGTTTCTCTTCAGCCAAGTTTAGTACATGTAGCGACCTGAGAACATGACTGGACAGGCTACAAGTTTGGCCCCTGCCCCTCTCCCCTTCCCCATGCCAACCCACTCCATTCATTAAGTTGTTAAATACAGCTAAAGTCCCCAGCCCCCTTAGCTACACCTATTGTTATACACTCAGATCAAGAACCAGCAAGTACTCTCCCAGGGGTGGCTCAGATTTTGGTCAAAAACTGTGAATTCCACAGTGTGTGCCCCTCAAATAAATGGGTTGTCGCCAAGCAAAATGCACTATTTTGACTTTTGATGTCGCTAAAGAACTGTCTTACCTGGATTTACCTGTCCTCTAGTCCCCTTTGATGTTTGCGTACAGAATCAAGGTAAATACATGTATTCACATAGCAGCAAAGAAATTTTAATATTAGTCACATCAGTGTAAAACAGTCATAATCTGATTATTTCTGTATGTACATGTATACTGTATGTATGTGCATGTAAAGCTGACTTCAACAACCCATCTAACCAACCCATGTGCAGCCCTTTACTGAAATTCTCCTTTCTCCTTTTTCCCTCTGAGCAAAATTTATTGGCATCATAAATTCAAAGTAATATTGTAGATAAACGTTCATGTAGCCTTATAACCACAGTTTGCAAACTTTTAGCTCATGTACAATACAGGATAGTTGTATTTGTTTTTTGTATTTCTTGGGTTTATGGTGATTTTCAGGTTTTTTCTCGAGTTTTGTTTCATAGTGTATTGTATGTTCATACACATGTAGTGCTTTGAATCTGTAATCCCCCTCCCCAGCCAAGTATACAAGGGGGTACATGTATTAAGGCACATGTACATTGAGTCAGGGGTGTCAGTGATATCCCCTTATATCGACATATTTCTTATTTGTTGTTTGTGTTTTTTTAAGTTTTATTTTTTATTTGTAATGATTCATATTATTTTTATTATTATTTTACGTTTTTATTGCCCTCAAATGCCAAATCTTATTTTCCACAAGAAGTTAATACTTTCTTGTATATAATAATTTTTTTTTCTTTATCTTATTTATTGTCAGGGAGTTAATGGTTGTCATCTAGTGGAGGACACAAAGCTATCTGCGCACTGTAGATAAGTTCACAGTTGACATCTAGGTGATAGGAAAAGCTGATAAGATCAGAACAAACTTAAAGAAAATTCAGTTAAAACAGAGAGATTAGTTTGGTTATCTCTGTCGTACTTTGTCAGTTTTTTTGCACAATTATTTGCCCGGATTATTTTTGTTACCTGTTTTTTGCTGAATGAATTCTCAGCTCAGAACTGGAGTTTTAACTCAGCCCATGATGGAAGAGCTGGCCTGATATGCCTGGGTTTTTGAATCGCCAGTCAGGGTTATGGCAAGCGAGCATAAAGAAAAAGCCTGTAATTGCTGTGCTGTCAACATATAACGCATCTGCATAAACTTATCAGCCAGAAAAGGCAGAATTTGAAATACTTGAAAATGTTGTGTTTTTTCCCCCTGCTCTCTGGCCTTCATAACTGTATTGTTTTGTTCTCCTGGCAAAAATGTTTTTCCAAGCTGTTTTGAAATTTGTAAATTCTCCTTTGTCTTCAAACGTTCAGTTGTCTAAATGATCTGCATACTTCCCATGGGTCTGTGTGATAAGGGACAGATACACACAGTGTTCTGCCCAGTCCTTCTGTGCAGGGTTAAATACGTAACCAGTTCCCTTCAGGATACAGCATCTTCAACTTTGGTACACAGGCAGCCTAAGGTTTTTCTACCTTTGTGTGCATGGTTATGCCTTTGATGGACTAAAAGTTTTCACTGTTAATTGCATGTACACCTGCAGGTACTGGTTGGTATTTATTAGGGGAGAAGAAGGTGTTTGATCCTAATGGTTTGGAAGTCGTAGCATTTAATGTGGAAGGTCTGCTCGTGTGTTCAAAGAATAGTTCTGGAAAACTGGCCTCAGGGCTGTACTCTGGCTTGTATGTGTATGTATTTTCTGCTATACATATGTGAAGGATGTCTGCAGATAATTTATATAATGCAAGGAGATATATGTATCACTTTAGAAAGAAGGGTCAGAAGAACGATATTTTTCTTGCAGATGTTGGTTTAATTACTGTATCTTACCTAATTCTTCGACCAAGAAAGCAACTAAAGGCCATACAGTATAAGTGTTTGCTGGTGAAACTTACAATTTTCAAGTAGTAGGATGTCATCCTACCTTCTAAACAAATCTCAAAACACCTTTCTTAGCCCAACGAAACTCTCAGAATCAGGCAAAATAACTAAGTTTTAGGTCATTTACAGTATTATGTCTTGTGTTTAAGAATTGTTGACTTTGTGGAATATCATGTCATGGCTTTGCTTTGTCTTGATGTTCTCAGTGATGGCCCTGAGAGTGCGTGAGGATCCAGTGGTGATTGCTTGAAAGAACTGATGTCATTGGAAGAAAAGTGGTAGAAGGAAAGCAAGAACCAAATACCATGGCGATGTCAGTGGGGAAGATGGGAAAACTTGACGCCATTTGTGCACGTCTGCAGAAAACACAAGGCGACCTTGACCATAATGGATGGCCTGGAACTTTCCATGATCCAGACAGAAGTACTGAAGATCCCGAAAACAACAATGTCTGTGTAACACCAAGAAAGCTCAGGACGCTGCCATCCTCTCCACCCTCACCCACGAAGTCATCACCCACATCCCAAGTTTCCATAGCAACAGTAAAACATACCTCTGGGAGAAGAAAAAACCGTAAAGCTGCCGTCCCAAGAAATTTGACTCAAGTGAATGATTACTTAGAACAGTTTGCGGAAGAAAAAGATGAATTACTCGAATATAAAATCAACAACCAGGACACAGATTTCCCACCCCAGGACAGTCGTAGCAACGAAAACAGCGAGGATGAGAACAGAAGCAACGAACAAGATAACCAAAAGGATTCCAACGAAGCCTTTACAATAACGCAGGCCACTGAGTGTGACATTAATGCAAAAGATGATAAGAACAACAACTGTAGTGCAGCAGACGTCAATGATATGGCATACGGTAAGGCCAGTCAACTTGGGGGTGAGAAGGCAGAGCTGGAAACTCACGATGGGGTTTTGGATCTCTCTGTGTCCAGAATAACCAACGGCAGTTCTGCCAATGAAACTAAACCCTTGGCATCTACCGATCCTAGGCCTGTTGAAAATGGTGATGGAGAATTAAAACCTTCCACTGATGATGGCAAAAATCATCACCCAGTCGCGGGAAAAACCGGTGACGTAGACGTGGCAGGGTTGAAGAGCTACGCGGAAAGAACAATGAACGAGTTCCTCAGTATGTACGGGTTTCCAGGCGACCTGAACGACACAGTAGCGGGACAGGTACCTTTGCAGAGCTTCTCCATGGGTAAAATGTTACACCCACGTGATGTAGATAGTTCCCGCTCGCCAGTCGTCCCTCTGGTTCCACACAGTATTACTGTTGGTTCAGTGCTGCACCCGCTGGCACATCCTCTCCAGACTGCTGTCAGCCTCCCAGCCAATAATGGACACAGTATTCACCCAAGTGCATTGACCAATGGTTCCAAATTCAGCCAACTAACAGAAGGTAAGTTTCTACACTACACATCGAAAGTTAAATTTTCTGTTAAATTGACTCACAAGTGGCAGGATGATCCTGTGTTGAAATATTTCTACTGCCCATTTTTTATTCTTAAAGTTGAACTCTCCACCAACAATCCCTGCTTTTTTGTCTTGTGAAACAGAACGTTAGGTGGCTGTAAGAAAATACTCAGTCCTCCTCCAAAACCCAACCCTGGCTCTGTTGTTTAGGGGCAAAAAAAATATTTACATACCTTAGTGAAAAGTCATGCCCAGTATATGTACATTACTGCTCTACCCCAATCAAGCACTAAATGTTTTGCATATTTCTGCCTTTTTATACTCCTACATGTATGTGCTACAGTAAAATTTTCGTATTTAATTTACAAGTAACTCTGATAACTTAAACGAAGTTACAATTTAAACTTTTTTATTACATATTCCATGGTAAAGTTGAATAGAAAGGTGAAATGCACATTCAACCATGAATCTGTCCTTTAGCCATTGAGCTAAGTGTAAGCCAGGGTGTACATATTTACACACACCTTAATAGCCTAGGCACACTTTATACACTTAAATGTACATGTATGCGTGTACCCATATCTCAGTTGTGATTTCGTCGGTGGGGTAAATGTACCTAAACCAGTAAAGACTAGTTGAATTGGTGTTTGCCCATTCTATTTAACTGAAATAAATAGTTTATTGGGCCTAGTTTAGTCTATATTCAGCACAAACACATACTTGCAGAGGGAAAATTTAATGTTCAGGCCTTGCATGGTATTATTTAGGCAAAAGCATACTAAAAGATCTAAATTACCTCCCTATACATGTATAGCTGTTTTGGTTGGGTGCCAAAACTGCCTTGACAACTAACTTTAGGCTGGCCCTGTCTCTCAGAAAAGTCAGTTTAGCCTGGAATGCACAATTGTACTAAGAAGAGACAAGTTTACAGGGTTTAGTTTACAGGCTGTCACCTTGACAACAGGTCAGCCCTACACCAGGCAACATGTGACCTCTGCATTTAGCATGTACAGTTACCAAGAGCATTCCGTAAACAATTCAGGGAAATTTATTGGCACTGTCTTCAAGGTGAAAGAAAAAAAAAGACGTCAGATATCTAAGTTTTTAGCCACTGAAAAGATCATAGATCTGCTAAGCATATGATTATTCATGATGGTTTGCCCTCATTTCAAGATATCCCAAAATGCTAACAGTAGGAATCCTAATACTTGTAGCAAATTGTTGTTTTCATTTGTTGTTTTTTTATTACTCCATCTGCAATAAAGCTTTCACTGAAATACAATTTTAGGAGGAAATATAGTAATATTTGTGGTGCTGATGAACATTTTCCAGAAGGATGATCATGTCATGGTACATGTGCCGTCCCCTCAAAAATTAAAACAACTGTTTAAGATCAGTAGAACACATATAATAAGGCAGAATGAGCAGTTTCTTCATATATGTAGTTATGGAAGACAATTTTGGCCAGATAGAGTATTATGGTATCAGTTATAACTCATTCAGTAGAAATAGACTAAAAAACTTTAACAGATTAAAATAGATGATTCCATGTAACATGTGAACCAGTAAATTAGCATTTATCATGTCAGATTAATTTAATCAGTCGTAGAGTATTTGTATGTTGTAGTGTTTTGCTCTGTTTTTTTTTTTTTTGTTGTTTGTTTTTTTTTGTCGTTTTTTCCATTGTACACTTACATGGCCTTAGTCACCTTCCAGTGGGTGTATACACATGTACATTGTATTAATAGTCAAGTCCTAAAATAAAGCATGGGCAGAGTGCATGCACTCCCCAGCACAGGATGTCATTCCATTGAGATTTTACAGGAAATACCTTTTGTCACCAGAAATTCCACCCTCAGCTATTAAATCGGTTGTCATGGCAACTGTTATGTGTACTTTGATCAAAGGGTTTAAGTGGCAGTTAATTGCTGTGGTCTTTTGTAAGGTTAAACCTAGCCCGGGAAATGGCAGGAGAATCAGAAACCTAATTCCTTGATTAGGGGAATTGTTCAACTGATTCCCCGACCTCTTATTAGGGTGTGTAATCAATTAACAGGTTAAATGTAGAAAACATAGCCTTATGCTTATCTATACACCAGTGTTTGTAACAATGAGCATGTAATAAATCCCTCAAAAATTAATATACAATCAGTTCTGCCATGGTGTAAATGCCATAGCCATTTGAGTTAAGAAAAAAAAAAAGAAGGATAAGTGTGTTTTAAAATTCATATATGTATAAATGGTAATGTAGTTAATCTGTATTAAATTAAATCTGCTTTTCTTAAATTATCACTAATTTGCCATATCAGTGCTTCGTGAGCACATTTTATTTTGGACAAACATCAAGAACGTAATGTTTCCTGTTTGTTTTTTCTTCCTTTTTTGTTTTCACTTTTGCCTGACCTTACATGGACATCATGTAACAAGTGACCTAACATCACGCTGTGCCACTGTTCAGAGTCAAATGAGGCTTCAGTCTCTCATGCAACAAGTGACCTAACATCACGCTGTGCCAGTGTTCAAAGTCAAATGACCCTTCAGTCTCTCATGCAGCTAGTGACCTAACATCACGCTGTGCCAGTGTTCAGAGTCAAATGAGGCTTCAGTCTCTCATGTAACAAGTGACCTAACATCACGCTGTGCCAGTGTTCAGAGTCAAATGACGCTTCAGTCTCTCATGTAACAAGTGACCTAACATCACGCTGTGCCAGTGTTCAGAGTCAAATGAGGCTTCAGTCTCTCATGCATATAAACTATGAACAACAGTTCCACAAAATTTTCTTACTTTATGTGAATTAGCCAATTTGTTCATTACAATGTCAGGAATATTTTTTTCACTTGAGGTGAAATGTACAGAAATGACCAGGCAGCCACATGTACATGTATATATGCATGTGCTGCATGGAGATGAACATGTGAATTGGAACAGTTGGTAGCCAGATCCATTTGGAGTAATGGGCAAAGGTATGTGGGCAGAGAGATCAATATACATGTATGTTTAGGCAAGTTTTCAAATTACAACTTTTTGGGGTTTTTTTTTTCAGTTTTACCTTGCTTGCATCCTGCATTTGCCTGTAAAACTTTTCATTGTTTGTAAAAACATTTAATCGTAGGCTTTTAGCATGAACGCCTTCAGTTTATATGTGAACAAATAATGTGCAGATTTCTTTTGAGGAATTGTTTCATAATTACAATATTTGACATCCGTTAAACAGTGCATTGACTCAAAGTGAACGTGTGAAATCCCCCTTAACTGGCATTTTGTGTTTAGATAAGTGCTGATTCACTTTTATTTCTTCAAAATTATCTGAAGATTTAAAACTTTTCATTCACCAATTGGCTTAGTGCAACGACATGTATCAAACCATTAACCAGTGAGGTTGTGTGTTCAAATCCATCTCTTGCTGTTTCGGCTACAGTTTTAAGTTGGGAGGTTTATCAGGTATCCGTAGAGGGTTGGTGTTTCATCTGAGATCTCTAGTTTCTTGTATCCATACACCTGACCACGATTTTGCACACAGCATTTTAACACCAGTCAGATAAATAACATCACAGCTGTACAGAATGTAGTGTTGAGCAAAAATTAAATTGCAAGTTTTTGAGTTCAGAGAAAATAAAAGCGAACTTAAAGTGCTTAAAAAGTTTCATGCCTGTCTGATTTGGACTGATAAAAGACTGCTGAAAGAACAGGAAAACAGAAAATGATCAACTGGTGTATATTCGTTTGTGTTTGTTGATCTAGTTAATGTACTCGGGGCTTGTTTACATTGGTATCCTAAGTAACGAAGCAACCCCTGCTGTCTCGCTCTAACAACCTTGTGATTGTCTCGACCCTCCATCACACAGATTTACACTGCCCGTTATGAAAATCTAATTCTTGCTTGTTGTCAAGATCGTTGTCAAGCACATTATGTCCATTTTTTGGCGTTCAGCATACATATGTATTGATGGATTAATTGTACGTTTTTGTCTTGAATCCGTCCTGCTGTTGATAAAAAAAAACAGTTGCTACAGGGAGAAAGGCAGAAATCCAGCCAATAAAAACTTGTCAACTCCTTCAGAGTGTAGAGCAACTCTTCTCAAAAGGGGTGGGCAGCGAATTCAAGCACCTGCTGTTACCATGGAGATGGTCGTACATAAATGTTTAAGGATATATCACCGATTATTCTACATTGTTTGAGCAGACTGCTCTGATCAACTGGCCTGTCTCTATTTCCATTCTTGTTAACAGTTTTGATGTGCTTTTCCGCTGTTTTCCAATGGTTTATGGATTATGACAACCATTGTGTTGTTACAACTGCCCCACTCGGCCAGCGTGCATGCACCCACATTGATCCACGTGACATGACCGGCCTGGTACACTGTTTCCTTAGATAGGAGGAAATGTTGCTTAAACGGATGAAAAAGAGAAAAAAGTTGAAACCCACCAATACTTGCCATCCCCATCTGTTTACACGTTGCTATGGTCACATTGGTGCCAATTTCTGCTGTTATCAAGTTAAATTACTACTACATGTACATGTGTATTTTTGTGTATTCAATTGGAATGTAGTGGTGTACTAAGGAATATGATGTTGCACTCATAAAATTCTCTCCTTTCATATATTAGCAGTGATATATGTGAGAAAATTCTTCTGTTTTAATACGGTACCGATATTAAACAGTCAAGGAATCAAGAATATTTATACTTCATTCAGTTATGTGTGTACATGTATGCAGGTGCAAGTACATACAGTTTTACCGTTCTCATGTTTGTGGTTTCAAAATATAAAATGCTGCAGGGATATAGCTATGTATTCTTCACTGAAACAGTTCTATATTGTTACACATTAATTGCATATGCTTTTCATAAGTTTTCAACATTCATGTTGAATTTGGCCAGGAAGGTAGTTTCAAAGTTGATTGGACACAATTTCTTGACTGCTTGTGTATAACAAGTTACAGTATACAATGACGACATTTATTTTCACCCATTTAAGCCATGCTTGTGCATGTATGATAAAACAAGGTGTAAAGTTTCATACAAGTAGTTAGTATATTGTGCCCATACCAATTTTTCTCCTTTGAAAACCAGTATTCTTCTCGTTTTCCGTCGGTTACAATTTTCACGCGAAGTTAGTTGCCATTTTAAAGCTATAATTAACAAATTCTAGTGTTAATTGAAAAAGTACTTTGAATGCTATTTAAATTATAAACACGTCTCATAATATAGTTATTTAAAGGATAAAGGATAAAGTTGCCGTAGTTATAATTTTCCATAGTTATTACATATATGATTGTTAACTTGTTTCTTCAAAATGTCTGAGTTGTCTTCTTTATACTGCATTCAAACTGTCTAAATATCATACACGTAATAGAGTAGGGTTGAAAAATTCACATTTAAATAACATGTGTAAAAGTTGAATGGTATGATACGGCTGTATATTAGTAGAATTAATGGTTTGTGTTTATAATCTGACTTTAACATGAAATAAGAAGTCTTGCTCGACTTGTGAATGGGTTTATTACACAGTGGTCTGTCATAATTTGACTTTTATTTATTAGTAAATGCATTTATACACTTCAAATCCATACCAAGTTCAGCTGAGAAAGAACAAAAGAAAGAAAATAGTTGAAGGGTTTTTCATGGTATTGTTTGACCTGTACTTAGCATTGATTGAGTGCCATGTATGTATGACTTTCTGCCAAGCCCTCCAACTATTGATTGCACATCAGTCTTGCTGTGCCTGTAGATTCTTGTGCTGAGTGTGCCATACTTACCTGTGTGCAACTCATTAAGGTAGTGGGTGCAGGAGCACTTTAGCACAAACATGACTGCAACATGCACTGCAAACAACAACTTGCAACATTGGCAAGAAGCATGAGTTAACGCAGATCTTTGCAATAAATACAAGCATGCAGTACAGTGTTATCAGCAGTTATTAGCCATGACAGTAGTAAGCAGTTTGAGAAATATGCAACACAATCAAGCACACAATACAGTGTGAGTAGCATAGTGACAACAGTGACAAGTAGCATAAGTAAACACATTGCAACATATATATGTACAAGCATAGAGTACAATATTAATAGGACTGCCTCAACAATGACCACTGCATGAGTAGTGCTGAGACAACTCATACAAACATGTATTACAAGGTATATGCATGCAGCTACAGTAATGGCAAGTAGTACAAGTAAACACAGATCTGTACAACTGATATGAGCATGTTACGCAGTGTGAATAGCATACGTGTAGCTACACCTACAACAAGCAGTATGAATAAACACAGATCTGTGCAACTGATAAAGGCATGACATGCATCATGAATAGCATACCTACACCTGCAACCAGCAATAGATTTGTACAGTTGACACAATCTTGGCTACATGTATGCCTACAACAAGCACTATGAGTAAACACATATCTGTGCAACTGATACAGTCATGGCTACATGTATGTCTGCAGCAAGCACTACGAGTAAACACCTACCTGAGCAACAGATACAAGCATGGCTACATGTATGTCTACAACAAGCACTATGAGTAAACACATATCTGTGCAACTGATAAAAGCATGGCTACATGTATGTCTATAACAAGCACTACAAGTAAACACATATCTGTGCAACTGGTACAAGAATGGTATACAATGTGAATAACACAGCTACACCTACAACATACAAGCAGTATGAGGAAATTTCTGTACATGTAGATGTAACAAATAAATGTGCATATCATATATGTGTGTGTTGTGGGCTAGTGGCAAGCGATAGTAACAAATTCTACTCTTGTGTACATGTGTAGATGTATATTCATAGGTTCATGAATATACATGTTTTTGTTTTCGATATGATGTATATATGTTACTACTGGGGTTTACCCATAAAAAAAGATACTTTTGATATTCTTTCTATAACTGTGAATGGTGGAGTAAAAGGACCCTTCCTTTTGGGTATATACATGTACCTATGATTGGTGGGGTAACGTTACAATGTTTTAATTGGCAGGTACGTATATATTGACATGTGTTACATGAACGAGTTCAGCAGGAATGTGGAAAAAAGTAGACTCACAGGTGTGAACACGAAACACAGCACACATGAGACTTGTATTGAGCCTAAAGCACCGATTCACACAATTCTACCTGCCTTGATAACAGCCACCATAAAGTTTAAACGTTGCCATGCTTCAATAATTAAGAGCACCCTGTCCAACTACCATGGAAACGGGCCGTCAAGCTAGGGGAGTTTTCAATAAAGTTGTAAACATGGAAGGAGTTGGTAAGGTACCTTTACTGATCAATACCCACACCTATAAGCACGGTGAAAAATTCATGAAGGCTGCCAAAATCGGACACTTCTCATTATCCCCTACATGCTCAATCTACATATTGTATTATACGTTGTCACGGTAACCAGATCAACATGGCAACTGACAATCCGTGCTCGGTGCGAGAAAAGGAACCGGTTAAGTATCAGCCAATAATGCAGTACTTGTCACCCTCTGTCAAAGTTTATCTGCAAGCGTAATAGCTTTTAAGTGTTGCCATGGATACCCACTAACAGGCGTGGGAAAACACTGCCGTCTCAATTATAACAATTTCACAAATGTGAGTTTGCGTGGAGAATTTACAGCCATGCTAAAGAGAGGTGTGTCAAAACTGATATTCAATTTCCTACTCGGCCTTTGTTGGCCGGCGATTCTTTTCATGAAAATGTTAGAAAAACCGCTTCTCCCTATTCCGAGATGAGCAAGTGTCTGTGACTGGCCAACCATTAACAACCACTGCTTAGTGGGTAGGACCAGCAATATTTATTTGATTACTTGGTTAATTTACCCATAAACAAAGGTGTAAAGGCAATCAATGAGCGGGGCAGAGACATACACGTCTGATCCTCATCATTGATTATAGACCATGTCAATATTGATTAGGAGATCTCCAGAAATACTGAAAACAAACAGGCTAATGACGGATTGTGTTGTACGAACACAGTGCCCTGGATAGATCTCTCTGACTCGCCTGAACACTGACTTCTTTGTTGGGTCACCAGCATTTACAAATAATCTTCAGACCTCAACAAGCATCTTTGTCAGGCTGGTGCTGCTAAATCGACAATTAACAGCCACAGATCTCTAGCAGGCTAGCCTCCCGCTTTCACTTCCCCCCTCCAACCAATTCCTAAACTGGTCAGTCTTTTCTTCATCTATAAGTGGTCAAGTTTGTACAAATACATGTAAATGTAGCTGAATTTATTTTGGTGTCCTGATGTATATGCTCAATAAAGGCACATGTACAAAAGAATACATGTATGTCCATCTTTGCAGAATAGCATCCTTAGAAAATAGTTAAATGAAATATATGACAGCTTGTGGAAAGGTTTTTGAAGTATATAACCATGACACAATATGCCTAATTGGAGAGTGCCACATTAGCTCCCATCTTCTACCGTACCTTGTTGTTATATGCACACTTACACAAATTGAATTTCATTTCATGTTCAATGCTTGTTCATGGTAAACTTTGGTCATTTGGAAGTCCTGCGGTGTTCATGGAACTGAATAGTTGTTCTGTGTGTTCAGCACTGTGCAGTGTACATGTAGATGTGATAAGGACATCTGGTCGTTTGGAAGACCACAGTTCGAGAAAGTCCTGCAGTGTTCATGGAACTGAATAGTTGTTCTGTGTGTTCAGCACTGTGCAGTGTACATGTAGATGTGATAAGGACATCTGGTCGTTTGGAAGACCACAGTTCCAGAAAGTCCTGCGGTGTTCATGGAACTGAATAGTTGTTCTGTGTGTTCAGCACTGTGCAGTGTACATGTAGATGTGATAAGGACATCTGGTCGTTTGGAAGACCACAGTCCGAGAAAGTCCTGCAGTGTTCATGGAACTGAATAGTTGTTCTGTGTGTTCAGCACTGTGCAGTGTACATGTAGATGTGATAAGGACATCTGGTCGTTTGGAAGACCACAGTTCCGAGAAAGTCCTGCAGTGTTCATGGAACTGAATAGTTGTTCTGTGTGTTCAGCACTGTGCAGTGTACATGTAGATGTGATAAGGACATCTGGTCGTTTGGAAGACCACAGTTCCAGAAAGTCCTGCAGTGTTCATGGAACTGAATAGTTGTTCTGTGTGTTCAGCACTGTGCAGTGTGCATGTAGATGTGATAAGGACATCTGGTCGTTTGGAAGACCACAGTCCGAGAAAGTCCTGCAGTGTTCATGGAACTGAATAGTTGTTCTGTGTGTTCAGCACTGTGCAGTGTACATGTAGATGTGATAAGGACATCTGGTCGTTTGGAAGACCACAGTCCGAGAAAGTCCTGCAGTGTTCATGGAACTGAATAGTTGTTCTGTGTGTTCAGCACTGTGCAGTGTACATGTAGATGTGATAAGGACATCTGGTCGTTTGGAAGACCACAGTTCGAGAAAGTCCTGCAGTGTTCATGGAACTGAATAGTTGTTCTGTGTGTTCAGCACTGTGCAGTGTACATGTAGATGTGATAAGGACATCTGGTCGTTTGGAAGACCACAGTCCGAGAAAGTCCTGCAGTGTTCATGGAACTGAATAGTTGTTCTGTGTGTTCAGCACTGTGCAGTGTGCATGTAGATGTGATAAGGACATCTGGTCGTTTGGAAGACCACAGTCCGAGAAAGTCCTGCAGTGTTCATGGAACTGAATAGTTGTTCTGTGTGTTCAGCACTGTGCAGTGTACATGTAGATGTGATAAGGACATCTGGTCGTTTGGAAGACCACAGTTCCAGAAAGTCCTGCAGTGTTCATGGAACTGAATAGTTGTTCTGTGTGTTCAGCACTGTGCAGTGTGCAGATGTAATATGGACGCCTGGTCATTTGGAATCCCGCAGATCGAAGAAAGCCTGTAGTGTTTATGAATCTGAGTAGTTTTATGTGTTTAGTACGGTGTACATGTAATAGGGGCCTATTGTATTAGAGGAATGAACATATGGGAAAATTTTAAATTATTTACAGTGTTGACCTTTTTCTTTTAATCTAGACATGAAGTACACATGTGAGATGTTACAAGTCCCATATGAAGAGATGTTTTGGGGGTTTTTTTATTTCTAAATTACATCTTGTTGCAAAGGTTTTTTATGTAAACGTTTTAAAACAATTAAGACTTCCATCAGGTACACAGAAGTTCATCAAGTTTGGATATTTGGGTGTTTTTTGTTTATATTTTTTTCCTTCATCATTTCTGAATTCTGCCTATTGAGATAGGATAATGATAAGCTTTAATGAAATCTGTGTATCCCCAGGAAAACTAGTTTTATAACAGATCCTCCCTTTCTGTGCAAAATATTAAATTAAAAATGAACAAGTGGGAGGAAAAAAGTGAAGAGGCACTTGTAGCTAATTATACACAGTCAGAAGTTCAGCTAGGGTTATCTTTACGGAATATCTATGAACTACAGAAAATGTGTATAGATAAATTAGACCCTATATGTGGCTAGACAGTTACTGGGGCATTCTTTGCATGCACCTCATTATTCATAAACTAAGCTTTTCTCAGATTTTTTTGTGGTAGTAAATTCCTGATCTTCCAGCCCAGCCCAACTTCTGAAGTCTAGGTATAATTTTTTTCTTCTACTCCATCATAAATTTAATTTTTCGTTTTAATCAGGTCTGCTAACTTGAGCATCTTAAAAGATAATGCTTTGGAAGTTGTCAGTCTATGCAGTTTTATCTTATTAATATTCACAAAACCACAAAGAAGGTCAAAAATCAAATTTCAAACTTGATTTAATTACATCTGGCTCTTTTCTCTCTCTTAAGAGCATTTTTTCCGTCATGACTAGGAAAAAGAAAAGTATACTGGTATGTAAATTTGCACTTTGAAATGTATGTATGCCTATATGATGAATATTATGAATATGAAAGAGTAAAAGTTCACAATAAGATCGGGAAAATGGGTTGAATCATTGTAAATAGTGCTGGCTTGTTAATTTGTTTGTCATGTTAAAACTTACATCGAATAGAATAACTTGAGAAATATATGTTGAATCATTGAAAGTATTAGCTTATATGCTCTCATGTAGTAGTCTTTTACAGAAGCCAGAAATTTGGAGAAAAATGTATTTGATCAGTTTAAGTCTTAAATTTGCATGGGACACATACTCATTAAAAATATGTTTTCAGAATAGCGTGTGAATAATGTGTTAGAATATAGACGGTTCAGATGGTAGTTAGGTTTGTGGAGAAACAAAGTAATGTTGATGCTTAACTCTTAATTACGCACTTTTTAAGCAAGGTCCTACAACAAACATACTTTTATATTGTATAATAATGTCTTCATTTTCTGAGGATTGTACAAATCAGTCCGTATGTTATTGATCTTACCTCGAGCCCTCCATACATCAACAACACACCTAAACATATTTGAACGAAAACAGAAATACAAAAAGACATAATAGTAGTGAAAGAAATATATGGTCAAGTAGGCTAATGATAATAATAATAATATCTTTATTTTCAGAGGGTAACAAACTCAGTCAACATGGCCCTCCATTCACTCATACAATCACTCAGCAGTCACGTGGCTAAATCTAATTGTTTCCCAGTTGGTTATGGGAACTACCGTGTGTACAAGAAAAGATTATACAGTAAATGCAACTTTCTCTCCAGAAACACATATATAAGTTTGTGAAATACACAGTGCTTTGCTGATGTGTACTAAAATGTGCTCTGCCGTGGCACACATAGGCCTATTAGATGTCATTTATCAGAGAAGTTTCACTGACTTGGCTGTTTGTGCAATAGATACCCATGTTAAACTTTACTCTGATCAGGTTACCAGGGCTGTAGAAAATGTAAACTCAAGCTTTTCATATAAAGTTCACAATCTGTAAAGTGAAATTCGAGATGAAGTCCCGAAGATTGTTTTCTCGCCAAGAGACCCAAAAACTAGGCCTCGATCTTTGGACTCAAGGCAAATGCTGGTACGTGTAAGTGGAAGTGCCTTAGCCAGATAAAACAATGCCCAATAAAACTTCAGTTATGACCTAGCTGTTACCAGAGCTGTTAATTTCTTTTCACACAGACATACTTGGAATTCTGCCAAACAAAATAGGGAGAAAATGTAAGTAAAAAGACACCAGTCATTAAATTTAATATGAGAAACAAAAAGAAGACATTATTTTTGTGCATGTCTCTATTGTCTAATTGCTAATGTTCCAGAAAGAAAGATAAATCATGAACATGTTCTATTGATGTTTAATGCGAATAGACCACATGTGGATGGCAAGGATAACATATCATATCACATCACTGGAGTTGATAATAAGTCTGTTTTTTATCTTTATTTGACATGACACATTGTTACACTTTTTTTTCAGTTTTAGTGAAGTATGCAAGATTATATATCCCAGAGGGAAAAAAAAAATTTTTATATTAATTGAAGATGGTATAAAAAGAGATTTAGTCAAGGTATAAGTATAATAATATGTTATTTTGGTGGAACTTCTGTAGGTTTTGAATAATGTGCCCCTGTCCCAGGTAAATTTGCATATAAAATGAGTTTGTTGAGTCAGAAAGGAGGGAATGAGGGCACACGAGCTGGCTCAGTCAGGCATGTCCTTCACAAAGTCACAGTATAACTGTGTCCCATCTTGAAATTTAAGCTTGAACGGCCTGAATAATCAAGCACTTGTTGTTCATAAATTGAAATAACACGCATCCTAATTAGATTTATTAAAATATATTTTATCATGAAAAACAACTCTCAACGAAACCATATTACATATTTATCAAGGCAATATTCTGGATTGAAAGCTCACCGGTGAATACTAAGTGACATGGATGAATACTTTGTGGATTTAATTTTACACGGGTCTTCATGTATAAGCTAACTGACATGATAAGCAATGCACATGTGATCAAATAAAAGTTAGGACTGGAAAACAAAGGAAATAATGAACAAAATTGTTTTATCTCATCTCTGCATATCAGTGAATAAATTACTGAGACTTGGTAATGTAGTTAAATATTTTATTATTAGTTATTCATACATGTATGTGTATTGCAAAAACATGTATCATCTGTGCAGACATAAAAAAGGCAAGGTTACTATTATCGCTTCGTTAATTTATGTCTCGATTTCATGAGACATGTAAATTTTGTACATTATATATTCTAATATATATATTGTTGAAATTGATATTATGCATTTTAAGTGCAGATTTATGGCAATTTCATTAAGCCACCTGTGGGACTACATCTGCCGGCATGTACCCTAATTCTTCTAATTTCTAGGACAGATATTATATGTTGTTCATTAAATGAACTAGCCATGTGAGAAAAGAGAGATTTTGTATTCCTGTTTTATTACTTTTATATTGATGTGTATTGGCGGAAAAGTGCACACAAGATGTTCCATTATTAAAGGAAACGGGATAGTTGCAGGCTAGCCAGTTATGCGCAGTGAACTGGTTGCAGTCTCAAACTTCAGCATGAGCCAGGTGTGCACGTCCAGTCTGATTTCATATCGTTATGTATTATGCTACTAATACATTATACCATGTTGGTTATAATATAGTAACTTTTAGTAACATATAGTAACAAAAAACTCTTTTCAAGCACATATACTGTACATGTACAGAGTTCATGATTTCATTAATTGCACACCCTTATATACATTATCTACTCTATGCCCTCAAGGGTTATTGAAACTGTTATGTATGAAGCCTGCTGGGGATCCCCACACATCATACATTTTATGAATTGCTATGTTTCAGTCTTGAATTCTTACTGTCATTGATTCATTAAGCACTGATTTGAAGGATCCACCTAGCCACTGACCCACCCTGTTGTGTAGCTGTATTGCGCCCCTACAAACTTTGCACTCATCCAGTTGTCCCATTATTGTTTACAGTATGTACCTGGCAGAAGGCAGTGGGTTTCACATCTCCACCCGTAAACCATATATTTATTTATTTGTTTTGTGTTCTATGTCGTTCTCAAGAATATTTCACTTATATGACGGTGGCCAGCATTATGGTGGGAGGAAGCCAGGCAAAGCCTGGGGGAAACCCATGACCATCCACAGCTTGCTTCCAGACATTCCCACGCACGGCTGCAGAGGAAGCCAGCTTAAACCGGACTTGAACTTACAGCGGCCGCATTGGTGGGAGGCTTCTTGGTCATTGCGCCGCACTAGCAAGCTAACCAACTAAGCCACGAAAACCCTCTATAAATCATATAAGTGAAAAGTTTGTGAAATTGCAGTGTTCAACACCATTCAGATAAATAACAACAAATAATGGGCATCACAAATTCTACTCTCGCATTATAATAATATGCTGGTACATGAATATTTTCCTGTCCAACATTTCTTTGTCATCTTGCCTCTGTCTGTAATCTGCCCTGTATTTTGCATGTACAGTGTATGTGTGTGTATGCTCTAGTTTTATTACATGAATGTGGCTAATCCACGGATTACACATAACCTGACATAATGAGTGCAGTGGTGCTGAGACAATGTCATAAATGTTAATTATAACTGTACGTGTCTTAAGTTGGATTCGTGTGCTACATGTGTCTTGTTGAGAGCTCTCTTTGCCAGGGCTGTGAAGATTTGATTGAGTCACACAGTTGTATTGGACATTTGTAGGCCCTGTGTCTCGGAGCTTGGTCGTGCTTCCGCCAACCCCCCAGTCTGACATCCAGTACCGTCTATATCATGGGGGTGGGTCAAGTCATAGTTACCCCCCTTTGTCACAATCCCACCACCCACACACCACAACCCCTCGACCACACACCCCACTCCATCCCCACTATCTAACAGTGCACTGTTTCCTGTGTCAATAACATGATTTTCACATGCACCTCCATCCTGAATAGTCCACAGATGATGTGAACCATATTGATTTGTCTTGAAAAGTGTGATATTGTAATAAAATTTGCTCCGGGTTCACGTTGATTTTTACCATTGACACTGATACTATGCTTGTTGTCTTCATTTTGAATGTGCACATGTATGTACACTTGTGTACCTGGTTGGTGTTTTCAGCCCATTTATAATATTTGCAAGAATTCTTGAAGTATTAACAACTGTGGTTGTTAGTCTTACTTTAACTTCTTAATACTGTAAATATTTTTTTTTGTTTACTTGTTTTATTTTTATTTGGCACACATGATTCTTGGCCAAGATGCATGATCATTTCTTGTTTGTTACATGAAGTCAGCAATATTTTGTAGATGTTACATACTTTATCATCTGGCACTGTATTTGGCTTTTCGTTTCGAGGTTGATGCTTTCAGATGTTCTAGCTTGGAAAGAAATTTAGTGTTTTAAACACTGATCAGCACAAAAAAGTCCACATCCATGCAGTTCCTCCCCAATAAAATAGTAAGCTGAAACCAGTTTGTACATATGTGTAGGCAGCAGTTGTTTTGGACCCTGAGTGGATCCATTCTTTCACAATGTGTAAAAGGTATATTGATTTATTATTCATTTTACATAATAGCATGAATGTCTACAACTGTGGAGAACTGATGTTTAATATTCTTCCCTTTTGACAGAGTACAAGGTTGCTTTAAGATCAAGTATTGGTGCCAGTATCTCCAGTCCGTCCAGTGCTGTGCTGTCCTCAGTTATCTCCCCTTCTGCCAACAGAGTGCCACCTACCTCTGGCCAGCAGACAGATCTTTTGGTTTCCACAGTAACCAGTCCCAGTAAATTAGTGCTACCCGATTACAGTAAATATATTCGAAGGTAGGTGACTATAAATTTATTGCAATCATTCAGTTCATTAATTTATATGTGTAAGTAATATAGGAATAGCAGACAGCATCCTGTATTAGAGCTGTTTATGTTGAATGCAAACTGTGAGGCTTCTGAATTATTCCATTAAAAAAAAATCACTACATACATGAACATATACACCAGTTACATGTATTCTTTTAAATTTGCTGGTCAAGAGGTCTGATAGATTTCCCCAAAGGAAGGCAACTGACGACAAGCAATTGGTCAATGAGGTCACAAGTCGAGCTGTTATTGGTTGAGGTACTGAGGTTATAATTAACCTTGGTTTACTGGTTTCCTGATAAAGTGAAGTGGTGTCCTCCAATAATGATGACTCAGATGTGTGAGACGTTCTCAGGAATAAAAACAAATAATATTTTTTTGAATTATATTTGATTTTTTTTATGCATTTTCAACTCTGTTAAATCTTGTTTTAAAAATATAAGACATGATATTTAGAATTGGGTTGTTTCATTGTTGTTTTAGATTTTTTTATGCATTTTAAGCTCTTTTACATATTGTTTTATAAGTATAAGACATGATATTTAGGATTGGGTGGTTGTTCTTTTGGTCAGGTTTAACAGTGCTCAGGAGTGCCAGCGTGCCCAGTGCAGGGATATGGGCTACAGAGAACATTTCCACTGTCTTGACTGTAACTTTAAGGTATGTTTGGAATACAGTGTGGGTAAAGGACCGCTGTCAAAGTGCTGCTTTGAAGTCCAGCTTGTCTTGATTGATCTGGTGCCCGTAGATGAAGTTATCTTCTTGTCATAAATGCTCTAATATTGTCTCTGATTATGAATCTGGGCGATACGGATAAAAGGGCTTTGGTTCATGTAAACATACTGTAGCACCAATTGCTGAATTAATAAAAGCTTAGAGTGCTGTGCTCGGATGAATGGAAAACACTGGCTTGGTCTGCTTTCATGAGGAGATTTGGTTCTCTTTTACCAGGAAACTTTATGATTCATCTTACTGGGGTGTTGTGTTTTTTTTCAATGTTGAGTTCAGATGTGTCCTATGTGCAGTGGATTTTGTTTTTGTTTTTTTTTTTCTCAAAAATTCTAGTGAATGTATTGGCTATGAAAACTGTATGTTTAGTGTTTTAGTGTTTCCTACACTCTTTTCGCCCTGAGTCTGTCTATGATATTGTATTCCACAGGTCTTTGTACGTAAAGAGGAAATGATCCGTCATTTTAAGTGGCACAAGAAACGTGACGATTCCCTCCAGCATGGCTTCATGCGCTACAGCCCCATGGATGACTGCAGTAAGGAGTTTGGTGTCTGCACCCACAACGGGCGACAGACACACTACCATTGTCTACAGGTGAGCATCAGGTGTAGCTTCTGTAGCCTTGTCTGCACCCACAACGTGTGACAGGCACACTACCATTGCCTACAGGTGAGCATTAGGTTGTGTAGCTTCTGTAGCCTTGGCTGCACCCACAACGTGCGACAGACGGACTACCATTGTCTACAGGTGAGCATCAGGCCATGTGCCTTCTGTGGCCTTGGCCGCACCCACAATATGCGACAGACGCACTACCATTATCTACAGGTGAGCATCAGGCAGTGTAGCGTCTGTAGTCTTGTGACAAACAGGCCAGTGGACCTGTTCTCAGTTTCATGGATCACCTGCCTGAGAATACTTTATGTGAACAACTACAAATATATATGTACCACCATCTATCTGATTGATTGATTAATTGATTAATTGGTTAATGTTGATTGGTGTAAAAACTACATGTGTCCCATGTTTTCAGTATACATGGATTTATTTAGAATTTATTCTATAATTGCCTCAAAGTAATGAATTGTATTCATTGTAAATTCAAAAGCATGCATACATTTACCTTTCTTTTGGGCAAACACCATGTAGGGGTTTCTTACCATGCTCTGGCTGGTTTCTGGCCAGTCATTATGGGGAACACCCAAAGTGCTGGCCACCGTTGCAGAAATGAAATATTTTTGAGTGCAACATAATCACCAATCGAATAAATCAATCAAATACATATATACCTAAGCAGCAAGGGAAAAAAAAAAAGGTTCTCATTTTCATAATATTATGAGTTTAACTGATTCTGGTTTACTTTTGTCTTAGCCTGGAAATTCCTTCAGTATTAGTCCCTCAATCATCACTGACATCTTTGGGATGGTGAGTTCAAATCCATGTGTGGCCAGCTTGCCTCCATCAGTATTTGTCATAATTCACGTGGTGCATTAACCTTTGTACATGTACTTCATGGTTTTATATGCCCGTATCATGCTTTGTATTATGGTTTAATGTTGTCTGTTTGTCTATAACGTTTTTGGTGTTACCACAATATGTACAGAACCATTTCCCTTAGGGTTACAATATTTGTCAAATTTTTGTTTTTGCCGCCAGAGACCATTCCTATTAGGAAAGTGTCACATTGCTATAAAATTTATAGAATTATACCTATGTTGTTTTTGTTGGGTTTTTTTATGTTCACAATGTCTTTACTTAAGAGGTTGAAATAGAATAGTCTTCCGTTCATTTATTTGAGTTCTCAACTCCAAGCCTGATGGCATTGACTGTGATTGACATTTTTAGGGTTCTGCAAAACTCTTGTTCTCTCCAACACTATTAAGCTTACATGTAGGTGAAAAATAACAGAAAGTTGTGTTTGCTGCATGTGTTTGTAGTCTGGCTGTGATAAAGTCTACATCAGCACGTCCGACGTCCAGATGCATGCCAACTACCACCGTAAGGACTCTGCCATCATCCAGGAAGGCTTCCAGCGGTTCCGAGCCACAGAGGATTGTGGGACTCCCTCATGCAGCTTCTATGGCCAGCGCACCACGCATTTTCACTGCAGGCGACAAGATTGTAAATTTACCTTCAAGAACAAAGCCGATATGGGTCAGTTTTCATATCCAGCCACTGTAATTCCTCGACCTTTTCAGGTGTTTGCATGATGTTTGTTCAAACGTGTTGTGAGGGTAATATTATGTGCCGACTAATAAATAATACCCTTTTTGCAGAGCCAAAAATTGGTCAAGATTTGGTCTGTAAAATACACTTTGAATGGTGCACAAATCACACTGAAAGTTGGCCTTTCATCTGTGAAAAGGTTTAGGAATTTTATATAATATTATATAAGAACGTTACTTTTATTTAGTATTCAAGATCACAAAGTCAGAAGGATGAACAAAAATGTCTTCCTTCACATAACTGGCATAAATGGTGTCAACAAACTTTCGGTAAAACATTACCTTGAATTTTATTTGCTGCTGAATTTTTTTTTCTTTTAATATTTATTCTTTTGTTGTTGGGTTTTCCATGATCAGGAAATGTGAATAAAATTTTAACAGTATTGAAGTTTATCAGAAGAAATATTTATTATAGTAATTAAATAAACTCTTTTATGTGTGTGTGTGCATATAAACAATCTTTCAGTTAGACTTCTAACAGTAAAACATCACACTTCAAGCATATGATAAGAATATTTGCCTTTGTGACCTTTTCACCTGGACCTAAATGTTCTCATCGACATTTTATTGATTCTAGTCTGTAAATATTTACATTTTCCTCATTATTTGTTGTAATAGAGGCGATATGTGAATGTGATTTTCTATTTCCATGGTAATCTCATGTGCAAGTCTGAAAAGCCAGTTGGCTGTTAAGTCTAGTTTCCATAGTAACAGTAATTGAAGAATAGGATTAAGGCGATCAGCAACCAATACTGGGATATTGGTCATATTTTATCTAATCATTAATATGTGGGAGAATTTACACATTGTTCGTATTTTTAGAAATCCCAATTAGTAGTGAACTGTTACTATGGCAACAATTTCTGTGTAAATAAACACCATCGGGGCATTGTCCCATATGTTTTCTAATGACATTTTGTGATGCAGTTTGGATTACCGTTGATGTTTAATGTTTTTGTAGGTTTCTATGGAAACTGCATTGCAAGTTCTTAGGATTCTTTGCTGATATCTGACTTTCGTTACATAAAAATTATCTTGTGTTAGGTGCATGCACATGTATATGTTAACACCTAAATTCAGATAGAAAAAAGTGGCCCTGCGGTATTCAGTATTTTCCTTCTGTGTTCAGAGAAGCACAAGAGCTACCACCAAAAGGATGAGATTTTGGGAAGAGATGGCTTCAAAAAATTCATGAAATACGAACACTGTCCCTTCTCATCATGCCGCTTTTCAAAGATTAGCAACCACATTCACTGCATTAGGCCTGGTGAGTTATTCCTCTTGTTTTGGACTTAATTTGCTTGTCATATATTACAACTGTGCTCTGTTTATGATAAAATGTCATGTGATACATTTTGATTCAGAGCAACAAATGTAAATATTGAAATGCTTATCTTATGGATGTTTTATGACGTTTGAACAAGAAGTAGTTACAAAATACATGGCATTTAACTATCTCAGTGTGAATTCCACATATGAAGTCATGTAAATTTTTTTCTTTTTTCATACTTTTTATCGCTGTGTAGCATGTGGTCGAAATATTTAGGTTAAGTTAGAGATTAAACATAATTGTTGTTAAATAATGGACCTCTTTTTTCCAGGCTGTGACTATGTCCTACATTCCACTGGCCAGCTATATTCACACAAACGCAAACACGAGCGTCGCGACTTTGAGAGCGCATATCGACGATTCAAAGAAAACCAGAAAACTCGCCCAGTTGGTGTTTCCAGACCAGAGCCCTCCGTCCATCCTGCCTTCGGGACAGTCACACATGTCCCTGTGTCACGAATCCCAACTTTTCAGCCCATTGTTACCCTAGCACAAAGCATCCCTCATCTACCAGCCAATGGAAGAGCAGTCATCAACGAGCAGCCCTTGAAGCAGGATTCCGAGTACGGCGACCTTGAGGAAACAACTCGCCTTGATGCCTCAGGGGAGACAACTCCATCAGGTTCGATGTCACCAGTCTCCATGGCAACGAGCACCCAATCTGAGATGAGGACTGATGTGACAGTGGCTGTAAAGACAGAACCCGAGGATATGGAGGAAGGAAGCCAGGAGGCTCATGAAGAGAGTGCTCGCCCTTCAGGACTAGCGGCCTACGGTGATGAAATTTCGGGAGATCAACTCAACGACTCGCTGACCCTACCCATCCCCAAATACACCGAGTCATCGACGACTGACAGCCCTCAGATATCTCCGCAGATCGCCTACACCCCAAACCAAAGCCCTCCCAAGACGCCCCTGCCCCAGGTGGCGAGTGGCCTGTCCACTCCTGTGATAGCCCCCACGCTAACATCGTCCACTCCCTCCACACCCTCATTGAACATGGGTGGCTCCACCCCAAGGCGTGACTGGCCAACAAGGCTGGGTATCTCCATGGAGAAGAGGCCCAAAGACGAGTCCTGGAAAGCCTATATCATCAGGTACATAACTGAAAGCAGGATGGGTTTTGTGCAGATTTTTTATTCCTTGGTGAGCTAATTGTTTTTTTCGGAAGTTCATTTCATGCTTGAAAAAGAATTCCAAGTTGCCATGGAATAACAGAGTGGAAATCACACACTGCATTTTAGTGTTATACTTGACCGGACTTTGACTGTTGTTTTCCATTGCATGTTATCTTGCGTATGTCACAGTAAGAGGAAACTTCTCATTTGTCTAATGGGCAAATTTCAGATACATCTAAACAATATTTAGAAACTTTCAAAACAGGTATATACAGTACTTGTTTGTAATGATGTTCAGCCCATAAATAAAAAATCTATCTGACACACTCAGGCAGAGAGAAATGAAAGAAGTTTAAGGTTTATTAACCATACAGTGTTGACAACCTGACAAGCCATGATTTGTCTTCACAGGTACACAGCTAACGACCCATGTAACTCCCGCTGCCAGTACCTTTACAAGGACCACTATCACTGTAAGGTGGACAACTGCACTGTGCTGTTCAAGTCCAAGGACGCTGTACGAGAACACGCCAGGTAACCTCTTCAGCCATGTTAACATAAGCTCCATAGCAGGTTTAATAAAGATATTTCTAAATAGGCCGTTCCAGAATGTTAAGGAGAGAAAACAGGGTGTGTTTCAATTTTAATTCCTTCTGAAGAACTGGTATTTATTGTTATTGAATAGGCATCTGGTCAAATTAAAACGCTAAATGTCATTTTGTGTATTAAAATGCTGCATATTTGTGGGTTGAAAATCATCATAACATGTTGGTCGTAGGTTGTCTCCCTTTATCTGCATCACGCACACTCTGCCCTGGTGTGTAAGTCCATAAGTGAGAATTCAGTTTACGTGAGACATTCATTCTTCTGGTGCTAGGCTTTTCCAGGTTGTTATAAATTATGTATGCTTTTTTTAATTAATAGGTGTGTGTGTGTTTTTTTTCAATCCAAATAGGTACCATGAGTTACAGGAGAGAATCACAGCTATGGCTTACAGTACATATGAGAAGCTGCAAGCTTGCCCTCACAAATGTGACTACAGCCTGAGAGAGAAACACTATCACTGCATCTGGGTAAATAGCAAATCGTCATATCATTTAGTAATTACTTTAATGGAAAATCATTTTTCCTGATTGTAAATTAAAAAGTGTATTAAGTGGCAGTGCGATTTGTAGTACTCATGTGGATGTGTTTGCACATGTATTGTTCTTTGTAAGTGTCTTAAATGTTTTCTGGTGCTATCAGGTTTTTGTTCTGATATGGCTGATATACTGCAAATGTGGCATTAAACCTCAATCATTGGTTCTTTCGTATGTGTTTAAAAAATACAGATAAATTAGGTACTTCAGATATAATCAGTGTAAATTTATTTTGAATTTCATGGTTGAATGCTTGATATATGATAGTATTTTTGGTTTTGTTTGGTTCTTTTTTGTTCTACATATTTTTATGTGGATGCAGGAATTATGGAGTGTTAAATTGAGAATCTGCATCACTGTAAGAGTTAGGACAAAGTTTCTTGCTGTCTTTTGATTTGTCTTCTTTTCCTAGACCTATTCATCAGATCAGTTCGTTTTTTTTCCATGTAGGCTGGCTGCTGTCATGTCATACCAGATGGTGGACCCATCTTCAGCAGGCTGGAGCATTACAGAATCCACGAGTACGCCAGAGTCTCCGCCGGTAAATCAAACAAACTCCAAGAGAGCCCGGACTTTGGCAAGCGTCGCAGAGGACGTCCACCCAAGTACCCCAGGGCAGAGATCCCTGTGGTGCCCAAAGTGGAGTTATCCGAGGAAGAGCTGAACACCCTGAATCGTAGCGGGATGGGAAGTCACGGACGACTTGTCAGCAGCTTTAAAAGATTTGAAGACAGCCAGCCCTGCCCGGATGAACTCTGCCTGTACTACTTTAAGGCTCATTTCCACTGCGCAAGGCCACGGTGCCACCACGCCACGGACAGAGAAGACGTTCTCAACCTCCACACCAAAGATTTCCACAGCTTTGTCGACATCATGGAAGGCTTTGAGTTCTTCGACCGCAATGTGAACTGCCGTAGGCCTCAGTGCCACAACAACAAGGCTAACCGTCACTTCCACTGCGTGCGACCTCGCTGTGATTATTCCTTTGTCAGGCACACCACCATGGCCCAGCATGATAAGAAGCACGCCCCTGAGGATACAGAGGACTCTTTTACGAAGTTACAGCCGGTGATGAAGAGGGATTTTCCTAACTTCGTCCCTATTGCTCCTGCCCCGGGATGGAAGCCCAAGACAGTTGTTAAAGCCGCAGGGACTTTCTACCCGATCTCAACTATCAACAACGGGTTGGTACCCCAGCGACCCTCTCTCCCTGGGTCAATTGGCTCCCACCTACCAGCACCCATGGTCTCTCAGATGCCCTCTGTAACGTCCAACACAGTGAACAGTGCTCAGATCGCATATTCCACTGCTGCCACCAGTTTGTCGCAAGGCGTGCCTCTGACCATGCTACTTCAGCAGAAAACAGGTAACCACATCCAGCTGCCAACCTGGTCCACACTGCGCTCCCAGATGCACTACGCTATACAGCAGAACTGCGCACGGCCATTCTGTAAGCTAAAGAAAAAGGATCATTACCACTGCCTGGAATGTAACCAGGCGTTTTCAGACCCAGCTCGCTTACGATCTCACATCGGCAAACATGGGATAAAGCTCGAGCGAGTAGATTCAGGGATGAGGGTTCAACGATCCATTGCCATTGCTCCCAAGCAAAGCTTGGCCGCCGAGGCAGAATTACCAGAGGATTTGTCCATTCATCCAGCGGAGCCGGAGAATCTGTCCTTGTGCGGGAGTCAGCATGACAACGACAGTCAGAGAGACAGCGAGAGTCACTCGGACGACGAACCCGAGGACCTCTCCACCAAGAAAGGGAAGGCAACTGCGTCAGCGTCACTAAATCTAACTCCTGACGCCTTCAGCAACATGTTGGCCGAGAACCAAGGCATGAAGGACTACTATGGTAGCCTGGATGATCTGTCTGAAGACAACAGCAACACTGCAACATCAGCAGCTCAGTGGAAGGACTCCGATGAGGACGGTCCGGACGATGATCTCATAGGCTCAGGATACCCTTCAGCAACGACGAGTTTTGCTGGGGAACCGACTTCAAGGCGATCCAGCAGGAAAAGGGCAGCCTACAGAATGGAGGAGTTTGTCAACAGCAGCTCAGTGGTGGTCAAACAGCGGCGCATGTCAAGTCCATCCTCAGGCAGAGATGATGAGCCCTTCATGCCAGAGGGGTACCAGAAATTCAAGTTCACGGAAGACTGCGGATTCGAGACGTGTGTGTATCGTTGCAGTATCACCCACTACCACTGCCAGAGGGTTGACTGCGGCTACAGCTTCTGCAATCGCACGCGCGTCATCCAGCACTCACAGCGTCACGAGCGCATCGACGGAATCACAGGCAACGAGTTCCGACAGTTCCGTGGCAACGTGGACTGCCAGTACGAAGATTGTGAGTACGGTAACCGTTCGTCACACTTTCATTGTCTGCTCTGCTCTTATGTCTGTATGGATGCTGCGCAAGTCCTGGCACATCGCAAACACCATCAGAAAATGAGGAAAATCATGGCGCAAGGCTTTCAGAAGTTCTCCGGCTCAGAGGACTGTAAGATTCTGACATGCACTTACTACTACAAGAAGCAAACCCACTACCACTGCACCGAGAGTGGCTGCAGCTTTGTAGTTTTGTCTCCATCTCAGATGGCCACACATAAGATGAAGCACATCAGAGAGAACAGCTGAAGAAAAGGGATGTCTGCGGGACACATTTGAACTTTAGTCTCTTAATGATGCATTTTGTATCTTCTGGATTTTTTGCCACTACAGAATAGGTTGTACGATTGTAGCTAGTAAAATTTTGTGAATATTATGCTAACTAAGCCATGATGATTTACAGTATTGTAGACGACAGCCATTGTTGTTGTTTGCTTTTGGGGTTGCAGTTGTGTGTTTAAAGGGGGAAAAAATAATTAAAGCCCTCTTACAAATATATGTTTTCTGCTGTAATAAGTTAATTTCTTGAAGAACATAACAAGGATAATGTTGGGATTTCAATGTGTCAGAGAGAGGGGAAATGGCAACCAGACAACAGCCCTGAAATGTGCCGTATCGGTATGTGAGTCTTACCAAACTTGTGGGATTGAGTGCTAATCTGATTGAGCAGACTATCTCAGGTGTCCATGGGCAGCCATTAGAACCTTATAAGCTCTGTGGATACATGTTGTGAAGTATACATATTGTATGTATGTCACAAAATATGTTTTTCTTATTTTTCATTTATTGTTCACGCTTTCAGGGTTCTTTCTCTGTTCATTGAACGATTTTCCACCTGACTGCTGGGCCTTATTTGGTATCCATTCAGGCTGTGATTGGTTCACATCAGTGTAAAATGATGTCACTATTGACTGCTGAAACTAAGACCACTATGCACAAGGAACCAATATGTGTTGGTTTTTTTCTCATTTTCTCATTACCCCCATTTGAACTGTGGCTCTATAGAAATTCATTTGATGGATACGAATTAAAATGAGCAAGTCGTACATTCCACCTTGAAGTTCATCTTGTAGAAGTGTTTGCTGTAACACCTAAAGATTGTTGGCATGTAAATATTAAAGAGTAATTTTAATTTTTGTGAATTGCATTTATGAAGTTGATGTTTTATGTGTACTGAATTCATTTTCAAAGAACAAATTTACTGATGCTATGCAACACTGACAACCATAATATGATGGCACACAAAGGAAGGACCAGAAGAGAATAGGTCACCCTTGTGTTTCCTTTGTATTTGCCTACAAGTGTACAATACAGTAGAAATGTACACGTCTTAATTTTATGGATTGAACGGAGCCTAGCTACATGTTTCATACAATGAGTTAAATCATAATTGTCCTTGTTTGTACATTGGAAGATTTATTCAACAGTGATTTGAAGACGCCAGTATTTTTAGATCAATTAAAATTCAGAATTGTGTTGGATTTGTATATATATATTTATGTAATTCAGATATAATTAGGTTTGTGAAAGTTACATGTAAGGATTATTCCAGGATTTGTCAAGATTCTTGTTCAGATTTGTGGGCAACTTATTGATACATGCTAATAAATGATGAGAGTGTAGTCTAATCTAAGGTCACATCCATGTGATCCAATGCTACAAGTTCTAAGTTATGCCAGTACTTGTGCTAATTGAATAATGGAATTATAAACAAACTTTTTGTGTCTCCAAGGTTACAAAGGAAAGATCACGTCCTGAATTCAGCTCTTGTAGTATATGTAGAGGTCAGTTTCTAACATGTCAGAATGTATTCAAATATTCACTTGCTATATTTACATCTTGGTGTATTAAATTGCTCTAGTACATTTAACTTGCTGAAAAGGTTCAAATGTTCTCAGGTTTTAGTCACTGTGTTTGCGTTTCATCATTTTATACAGTCAATTTTATGTGTGACACATTCGATTATTTTATGGTTTTGATTATTTGTTAGTTTTACAACTGACTTCAGTCAACACCGAGAACTTAGTCATGGTATTCAGTCTGAATACTCTCTCAAGGTTTATTTTTAAAAAAAAGTTGTTTTTTTATAAGTACTACTCCAAATGTTAGATAAACTAATTTTTGGGTAAAATTTTGTTTAAACACTGCAGATATATATAATCATTTTAGTTAAGAATTGATCAATTTATTGTCACTTTCTGGTCTGCATTCCAAAAACGAATGTCTGCATGCTGAACCTAAGGTTGTCATTAATTCTGAGAGATTCTATTGTTACTTATCTGTTGTGAAATGCTCTCCATTCCTACTTGTTATCACATACACGTGGCATTCCGGTAGCATTTTGCAAAAGAAAAATATTCACATTGATCACTGAAAAAGATTGATGATATTTACTAATAGCAGGAAACTGAAGCATTCCAGATTCAGTGTTTCATCTCCACAAGCATGCCTGGTACTCGCATTCTGGTGTTCAGAATATATTGAGTATACAATTTGAAAGATTTTACCGCATTCCACTATTCTGTTTTGATTTCATTTATGTTTTCATTTTTCTTTTGGCTAACACAGCATTAGTGACATTGCCAGTTGACTGGTAATGTGTGGACAAATCTATGTTTGAGGGGGTCATGTGTAGTGTGTAATATATATTTGTACATAAAATGAATTGAGAGAGTATATTAAAATGAGATCATAATAACAAAGTTTATATATACAAGTTCATGGTTTACAAAAGGGGTGAGAATGCAGTGTATTTAATTGTCAGGGGTCCAAATTAAATACCAATTTATGTGGCCTGTTCTGTGTTTGAGAACCTTTAGCACATTGGTAATTGTACCAGTTCAATTACAGCTCTACTGGCACCTTCTTGGTGGAGGGTTCAAACCCACAATCTCCCATTTTGCCATTTGTTAGATATGCCTGGAGATCCAAAGTGATAATACTGATGTCAGTATTATGATATATAGTACTGGGAAACATTTGTTTTGGGTTTGTTTGTTGTTGTTTTTTTTTTTTTGGTTTTGTTTTGTTTTTTTTTTTCACCTCGACCGATATTGTATACTTCATCAGAAGCCATTTTGACTAAAGCAGCAAATTTTTGGGTTCAACCTTGCTCAAGGCCTAGCTCCCACGTGACCAGTAATTTGAATGATGTCGGGAGATTAAGTTGCTCAATGGCATTCCAAATAGATATTTAGTATGGATATAGAGCATGGAATTCCCTGTGTTAGGTGACATGTGAACAGTTGTTTATAAACAGATGTTGTAGTTTACAGACTAACGTGTTATACCTGTGTTAACATGTCCAAATTGTGTGATACATAGTTACTCTTTTTGATGAGCCTAGTCTTGAATGTATGGTCAAATGCTGATGACTAGTAATACACCCTAATAACAGTGGTGTTATATGTGCGTTGATTTATAAAACATGTACATGTACGTTGTTATATGACCTCTTTTGCTTGTCAGAGGTGAAGGTCATCTTTTGACATATGTAGTGTGGTTTGTTAATCAGTGTCAAAGGTCAAGGCTAGCTGCAAAGCCCATTGACTTTACAGTGGAATATGTTCATATATATGTGTGTCAAGATGTTTTGAATGACTTTTTGGAATGTAAGAGGCTGATATTACTGAGAAGAGCAGCAATGAAATCTTTACAGTCGTATGGTGATAGCTTATCTATGCATTCTGTAAAAATTCTTTGGAAGTTTTCACACCAAAGTGCACATTATACTGCTGAGTTCAATGTTGTGCTGAAATGCATATTCCTCTTTTCCAGTGATTTTTTTGGAGGGGGGGGGAGATTTTTTTTATCACTTAAGTTCTAATTAAGCGTGGATTAGATCAGTCGTTGTACATGTATCAGTTCAGAGCTGATGACCCGGGAACAGAACAGCCTCATGTACACAAGTTCTAAGGTCTTCATCCTCATAAAAAACTGCACTGTATATATCATGAGTAAATGTAAGATGATCTTGTCTGGTTTGATGAATGTTCCGAGGAGTAGACACATGTGTTTATTCTGAAACTATTTATGTTGCTTGCTTTATAATTTTATTTGTTTTATCTTCGTCAGTTAGGTGGAACCTGTGCTATTTTATCAGACCGTTAGTGATTGATGGTTGTAAGTACCAAGTTGTGCATAAAAGATCATTGGAGAATACTTCAGAACATATTTTTTTTTTATGTGTGTGTAAATGTTAAATTGTTGTTGTTTTTTTTGTGTTAAAGCTGCTGAAATGATTTTTCTCGCTTTATCAGAAAGTGAAATAATGCACTCTTCAAAGGCTTAACTCTATTATACGAAGCCATTCCTATTTTAGTATTACCATGAGTTTTTTGGACTTTGTAATTAAAGAACTGTTGAACATTGTCATGTTATACATACACTTGAAGCTGTTTGAAGATTCACAAAATAAACCATTCAAAATCAAGTAGTTGATGTTTATTGACTTGTGACCAGTTTCTGGTGATGTTTCCTTGTTTTGGATCAGATTTTCATTAGCGTTCAACAGCATATTGGTATAATTTCCCCACTCTCATTTTTCAGTGGGAAATGGGGAAAATAAGCAATTGATGGTGCTCATGGGGGCCCTTTGATTGATGGAGACTACTTTTACTCACCTGTATTGCATGCAAAAGTGCATGTCATGTGATAAGGTTTGTGAAAGGTTGTTGCTTACCATAGGCAGCCCACTCTCCTGCGCTGCCAAAAACAGAAAATGCACAAAAATTTGTGATTGGGCTTGTAAACAATGACCAAAGAAGTAAATGTTGTGGCATTATAACAGTGGTGTCTCCACAAAGCAGCACCGCCTATTTATAGTGCTGTCTTACCGGAATATCATGCTGAAAACAGGCACAGCAACTGTACATTCTGAATGCCAAACCTGGCTGTACATGTAAAGCTTTTAGAATGACCCATTTCTAGGTCTTTTCCAAGGCCTTAATTATAATAATAGGGGGTTTGTCAGGAGCTGTGGTGACCTCAGGACAGAACAATGCAACCATGAAATTGACCAAACGTCATACATGTGAACAATATTCTGGGGTAGGGTGTTAAACAACGATATAACCAAAAGGAGCTGTTTCCTCTCAATTCAAAGATCTTCTATGTCCCTACAGGGAACCAACAGGAATGTTATGTTATCTTCATACCTTGGAAACCATCTTCTTTTTTCCATTTTTTTCATGATGCCACACTGACATATTAGTAACTATGCCAGACCCAAAGCCATAGACCTCACACAGGACACTAGAGTTCTGTCCCTTTACTGCCTTTTCACTCTTGGCTTAATTTATGATAGCACCCCCAAATAGAAATTTGATATTTTAATTTTCATACACCCGATAGAGCCCAAACCAAAAGAAGTCAGAAGTTCTATGTTCTATTCCCAACATAAGCCCCATATCACCAAAACTGTAGAGTTCTGTCTTAAATAAATATTAGCCTGTGCAGCAACACTTTTATGAGATCCTAAACAGAAGTATAGTATCCTGTCCACCAAATTGTGACACACCGCACACCATGGCCCCACTGGAGCCCCTGTAGAAGTCTTGAGTTTGGGAATAACTTTTCATAAATATTAATTGTGCAAAACAGATTTCTTTTAACTCTTGGCATAAAAAATATTGTCTGCTGATTTAATTAAGAGGAAAGGTAAACATGAGAGTTCTGTGAGATTGTTTACATCCAGATCCCCATTGAACCCTCAACACAAACCTGGAGCTCTGTCACATTGTATACACCCAGTGTATCATGGAACCCCCAACAGAAACTGTATACACACAGTGCACCATGGAACCCCCAGCACATGTCTGGAGCTCTGTCAGACTGTATACATACAGTGTACCATGGAACCCACAGCAGAAACGGGGAGCTCTGTCAGGCTGTATACATCCAGAGTACCATGGAACCCCTAACAGAGAAACCTTAAGCTCTGTTACACTCTATACACCCTGGGATCCTCAAAAGAAACCTAGAGCTCTGTCAGACTGTATACACCTAGTGTACCATGGAATCCTCAGCAGAGAAACCTGTCACCTGTATACACCCAGTGCACCATGGTACCCCCAGAAGAAACGTGGAGCTCTGTCACCTGTATACACCCAATGCACCATGGTACCCCCAAAAGAAACGTGGAGCTCTGTCACCTGTATACACCCAGTGCACCATGGTACCCCCAAAAGAAACCTGGAACTCTGTCACCTGTATACACCCAGTGCACCATGGAACCCACAACAGAAACCTGGAGCTATGTCTAACTGTACATACCCAGTGTACCATGGAACCCCTAACAGATGTCCTGAGTTCTGTCAGACTCCCAACAGATGTCTGAAGGTATCCCCAGACAAGCTGTGCACCTAATGCCTCCGGGAACCCATAGCAGAAGTTTGCATTTCTGTCCTCTGACTCCTGATTATCTGTACAGTCAGGACCCCATCAAATCCTTAACACAGGTCAGGACTTCTTTCACATTGTATGCCATGGAAGCCGCAACAGAAGTCCTTGGGTTCTGATATTGTACATCACAAGTGGAACCCCCAACAGAAGTCTGAAGTTCTGTCACACTGTTTACAACCAGTGCCCCATGGAATTCCCAGCAGATGACAGGAGGCCTGTTGCCATATCCCACATAAACTGTACATCCAATGCCTTGGGGAACCTCCAACAGAAGTCTGGGGTTCTGTCCCCTAACTCATGACAACCTGTACACTCAGGACCCCATGGAACCCCTAACAGAAATCTGGAGTTCTGGCAGACGCTATTTACCCTTGTCCCAACAGAACCATTAACAGATGTGAATTTCTGATAGGCTGTATACACTGTGCACGAAGGGCATCATGGGACCCCTAACAGAAGTCTAGAGTTCTGTCAGACGATATTTACCCATGTCCCCATATAACCCCTAACAGAAGTCTGGAGTTCTTTCAGACTGTATACACTGTACACCGAGGGCACCATGAACCTCTCAGACAGACGCCTGGAGTGCTATTTCCTCACCCCTGGGAGTGTTGCACCCAGCCCGACATCCCTGACTCGGCCCCATTCAATGCTGTCAATGTTTGATTTGTACAATGGGGTTGTGTGTGCTGACCCGGTAGGCCAGGCGGGCTCAGTGAGATTGACACAGGGTCTCCATTGACACAGCCAGACAGTGTTAACACAGCCCCTGGACTCCTCACTCTTCAGGTAGATCACAGGTAAAGATAGCTAGTGCACCAGGCTAACGATTAGACAGGTACCACGGGAAACTTATTACAGGTAACAAGTACGTATACCTGTCAAAAGGAAATTAATTGGATTTACAAAAGTCAATTTTGCTGGACACTTTGAAAGGTCAGGTGTTGCATGTGCTACTGAGTGCAGGCGTAACCCACTTTGGTCACTAACGCCGCAGGTGGATACAATCGCAACACCTCTAAAATTTGAACGGTGTGTTAGCTGAGCTCTGTTACCTCCCAGACTGCACCTTGTTGACTCTGTCTGCGCACATGAAATGGTAATCATTGTGAAAGACGAAGCTTCAAGTCTTCACTCGTACAGCTACTTGGGTGTAGTCGTAGCAAACCATAGAAAGGGAAAGCCATAGACAGGAAAGCTCTTAGACAGGTGAGTTGATCCAAAATCACAGGTATAATGTTTAGTAATGGCTTGTATCTGTTGGTCAACTTACGTGCAAAAGCTATGTTTTGGCACTGATATATCTCAGGCAGTAGTTGATTTCTTTCTGATTGACTGAAGTTTTATGCCAAACTCAAGAAGAGTTTTTTTAAAGTTTATAGTTGTGTGTAGATCAATTTCATGAAGTCAGCTAGAGTTACATAAAAGTTGCTGTATTAAACGTGATTACATAGTGACTGTTGGTTGGTAGGATTTCAAACTGCTGACATCTAATCAACACCAGGTGAAAACTGATAAGTCGTAATTTGAAATATGAAAGCCCAAAAAAAAAATAATAATTAATTTTGAGTATCAAAATGAATTTTGGATCCCAGGTTAACCAAATAACCTCTAGCTAAAATACTAAAGCAATGTTTTAGAACACCATAAATGAATTAGATCGAATTGTACATGTATTGTATCTTTGTTTATTGATTTATTGATATTATGTGAAATTTTTATTTCTATTTTTTTTATTCATTCAAGTATTTATTTATGATTTATTTTTATTTTTATATTTATTTTGAATTTTTTTATAAATTTATGTATTTAATAGAAAATACTGACGAATTTTTCAGTAGTACTATGACAGTCAGTTATATGGGAGGAGGAGACCAAAGTGCCCAGGGTAATTCACCTGCTGTTCGCAAGTTGCTGACAAACTCACTTCATTCAGCAGACATCTCCATCCAGCAGACATCTCAATTTAACAAAGCTAACCCGATGGCGTTTTGTCATCACTTACTGTATAACATAATACTCAATCTCATTGTCCACACCTGACAGCTGGTATAATTTCACATTCTGCACCTCCAGAGCTTCTATTACTTACTGTTCCTACACACCTGTGACCAGTTCAGTGTAGATCAGAATTTAATGCTCCTCAGATTCTCCTGATCAAATGTGACAAGTGCCTGACTGTTTTGTTATCATCTGATCTAAACGATGATCAGACGATGAATGCATACAGGTGTCTCTCTAGTATTATCACTAACAGTGGGACTTTGGCCGACAAATTCATAGGTGCAAATGTTTAATATTATTATTTGGGAATGTACTCTCAGCACATAGCAGATGTTGGCAGAATATGTTTAGTTGGCAACTATAGTTATAGGTGTCTGACTCAAAGATTGCTGGTTCAAAACCAGATGTGGTCTCAGCCAATTCTTAACACAAGCGTCTGTGTTACATCAGTCACAAATAACACCAGGGCTGTTACTCAAAATGGCTTTTTAAAGGAGAAGAAAACATAAAAACGATGCCAAAATCAGACGAGAGAAGGAAATTAATAAAAAATAAATTAATATTTTAATATTTATTTTGAATTTCTCTTTAAGGAGTAAAGAGTACTTGAAAATATTTTTGTATGATGGTTATTTGGGATCACAGCTGGTATATATAGTATTTGCATAATAATGTTCTAAATAAGGATGTGATGCATGTCGAATAAATGTGTTTGAATGTAAATTAGTTGTTTATATTCAAACATATGCATTCAATTTGAATTCCCATAATATTAAAAATAGAAATATGATCAAAATCCAAGTTGAACACATTTTCAGACACAAATACCAAATACTAGTGCAAATATATTTAATAAACATGTGTAATATTGTCATTTATAACATAATTATGCAAACACTGGATCTACCAGAGGTGGTCCTAAATAACCCACCATACCACAATATTTTCAAATACTCTTTTGCCCTGAAAGAGAAAATCAAAATAAATATCGAAGACTATATTTGCAAATAAATTTTCACGGTCTTTCATCGATTTTGGCATCATTTTTACATTTTCTTCTCGTTATAGTGGGATCCAATAATGTCATTTTACAATTTGTTAAGGGTTTTTCAGAATCTGATTTTATTGATTACCCATTTTCATTGTGGCTAAAGGCCTTAATCAAGAATTTTTTACTCATACGATAGAAAAAACAGCCGTTTTTGTAGGTGGAGTAAATCAGAATGCCTGAAGTAAAGCATACAGTCTTTGGCAAGTACTGGTAGCTGACATAAGTTTTCTACATATCATGTGGACAACTTCGGTACAGTTCTGATACAGGCTGCAATTGTAACATCACAGCTGAGAGAAGCATTCTTTTGATACAAATTTGTGTTGACAATCACAAAAACTTAAGATTTACTATTGTTGCCATTTTTTTTTCATACCACATAAGGAACTGCCTATGTGTCAGAGCATATTCAAAAAAGGGCTATGTCTGTGGATGACCACCAAGAGTGTTGTTATGCCCTAGCCACGAAAAACTCGAAATCGGGCGGACATTGATGATTCCTTTTCCCTGGCTGGCATTGCCAGCTGTGGGAATTGAACCCACACCTTTTGTCCTACATTTCACTATTGAAAGACAAGCATCTTAGCCATGTCCCACTTCTACGCCTGACTTTAAAGTTTCATGAAAGTGAGCTGGAAGAGATTTGACCCGTAAGACTAGAAAACTCATTAGATAGGTATACATGTTCAGGTATGTATGTTATCATCTGCACAATCATTAACTAGATGACACAAACTATATGGTCTAAGATTCTTTTTGAGTTATGTATTAAATTACAATAACAAGGTTGCAATAAGGGGAAGATGCTTACGGCTATAGATGTGAAATAGTCGGCCATCGTGAATTATTCATGAGCTGCGAACTATTTAATTTGCCATCATGCGTCTCGAGTCTGGAAATTAAATATTCTTTAATTTCCTGTTTTGTGACATGTTGCTTTAATTTTCAAAATTGAAACATTTTTAACACCTGGTCAGGGAGTTTGTCACCACAGTTATTGTATTCTCTTATCAGGTGTAAATATTCATGCCTGAAAGAAAGCAAAGTTCAAAGTGGCATTTAACCAAGAGCAAACGTCAAAGACAGGAAACCGTATGCATTTTATGACAAATACAGGTATGCAACAAAATCTTATATGACATTAATCTGACTTTTGTGGTGAGACTGATGCGCCTCTATCAGTTCTTTATTTTACTTTTTTGATTCAAATAGTTTTTAATCTGAATTTTATTCCAGGTAGCCATGTAATATACAAGCAATGCAGACTTACTGCACCCAAAGTGATTTAAAATTTTGTTGATGACTATGCTGTGAGAGTTTTGTTGATTACGGAAGGGTCAGGATAAACAGTCACATTCAGTTTGAAATATGACCCATGGTTGTAGCTCTGTTTCATAGGGCTTCCTTCACATCATTTCCATATTCCCACCCAGTTTCTCCCGAAACTGGGGTGGCTCTTTTAAGTCCTAAGGAGAAGTATTTACCTGTTGTTAACCTGAGGCTGTCCACAGGTGAGGTGGGGATTCCCCATGTGGCTACCTCACCCCGTTAACAAGCCTCCAGCACAAGTGTGTTAAGATCTTCTCAATCAGTCTGCTTCTTGCCGCTCCGTCAAACCTTGTTCTCAACTCTTATTTGTCAACTGTTTCCTCTTCTGAAGAACTCAGCCAATGGACATCCTCATGGTTGTTTTTTTTTCTTTTCTTCTTTCTTTTCTATCTGACAGTCTTCGACAATCTCGGCATTCGGTCTGCCTCTCTCGTCAAACTGCCGCTGCGAAGAGGTGATAATCGGAAGCAGACTCTGACACGTGACATGCTGATATTTACCAAAGGAATGTACAGGAGTCCTCACGGAGAAACAGGTAACTGAGTGGGGAGAGAGAGAGAGATCAGGGGATCAATCACACACTCACCTGTACATCAGAAAACTCCCTGACCAGGGGTTTTCTGACCCCCACACCCCTCAACATCTCTCCAGCCCTGACTGACAGCACAAGCAGAAACAGAATGGAGAAGTCTGATAAAGACAGCCTCAAGTCCTTAGGATTATTTGGTAAGTCATTTTCTGTGTTCTTTACTTTATAAATATCACCTACAATACCACTGAAATTTCCACTGGCTAATCGCCCTGCTGGTGTGAATTTTGACATGATCAATAGCAAACCAGTTGACTACTCATGATTTTTCACCAACTAAAATCACCCTTCTGTACTGCAGTTTGCACAGCAGGTCAGTTTGTTGTTTAAAACTTTCATGAAATGGATGATTTACTGTGTGTACATGTCGGTCCAATTTATGAGTAGCCTTTAGCCTTGATTGCATTTGTTACAACCCAGATGAGAAGGGTAGGCCTATACATGTATGTGGAACATCTACAGATATCTAAGTACTGTTCACATGTCTTGCAATCTAACCAGTGCATTTCCATATTCAGAAATAAAAATTATCATTTGGAGTTGGATAAATAGAATTAAGGATACATTTGAAAGTCATCAGATTATATGTTCCACAGTGACCTTCCATTTCTACCAGAGGTTCACAGATGTCAAAGACAGTTTACCTTGATGCGCACTTACATATGTCATTCCCACATATACTCACGTAAGAACACCCACCCAAACATATACTCACGTAAGAACACCCACCCAAACATATACTCACGTAAGAACACCCACCCAAACAACAACACAAATATATTTGTAATCCATCTAAAAATATCATCCATCGATTCATTAAAACATGACTTATCATAATATCCTACCATTGACTTGTTATAAAGATGATGCACATGCCTAGAATGCTTTTTCCCCCACTCTGCCTAGGTCTTTTGACACCATGGCTAGAGACATGCTTTACCTGTATATGCCACCCAGAAGCACAATTCTCTCACCCTGCATTGGAACAATTTTCAACATTGTACCCTTTATGTTAGCCCCTTTTATCTTTCCATTTTAACTTCTTGTAATATCCCAACTCGACACTTTCGCTATGTCCCGCTCAGACACTACTCTTTTATACCAACTCAGACGTGCTGCCCTGGTATCTCACAAAACATTATAATGTTACTTCACCCTGACACATCCTGGTATCTCACACAGACACAGTATCATGTTGTCCCACACAGACACATTATCCTGGTACCTCACTCTGACACTGTACTGGTGCTCCATACTGACTCAGTTTTCTATTACTCCACCCAGACAAATTATCTCAGTGTCCCACACATTCACGTCATCCTGGCATTCCACCCAAACTAACTATCATGGGACCTCACCCACGCACATTATCGTGGTATGCCACGCACACATTGTCCCATTACCCCACCCCCATTCTCCTGGCACAGCACCCAGATGCATTGTCCTGGTACTCCAACTAGCAACATTTTACTCGTGCCCACCCAGGTACATTTTCCTGGTGCCCTACCCAGACACTATTCTGGGGCCCCACCCAGACACTTTGTCCTGGTATTCCATGCAGAAACATTATACTAGTGCCCCATCCACACACACTATCCTAGTGTCCCATCCAGATACATTATCTTGGTGCCCCACCTAGACAGATTAAACTGGTGCCCCTCCAAGACACATTAAATTGGTACCCCTGCCAAAGACACATTAAATTGGTACCCCTGCCAAATACATTATCCTGGATACTTCTCTGGTATCCCACCCAGAAAAACTACACTGGTATTCCACCCAGAAACACTACTTTGGTATCCCACCCAGACACACTACCCTAGTAACCAACCAGACACATCATACATTACACCAAGATGAATTACCCTGAGTAGTGATCAATATCATGTCTGTAACAGAGGTAAAGTTGTATACAGTGAGATATTGTCCATAAGTGTCCATAATCCAGTTATATTTTACTCGTCCAGGTACAGTGCCCTCACTATTCTGGGGCCCCACCCAGACACTTTGTCCTGGTATTCCATGCAGAAACATTATACTGGTGCCCCATCCACACACACTATCTTAGTGTCCCATCCAGATACATTATCTTGGTGCCCCACCCAGACAGATTAAACTGGTGCCCCTCCAAGACACATTAAATTGGTACCCCTGCCAAAGACACATTAAATTGGTACCCCTGCCAAATACATTATCTTGGATACTTCTCTGGTATCCCACCCAAAAAAACTACACTGGTATTCCACCCAGAAACACTACTTTGGTATCCCACCCAGACACACTACCCTAGTAACCAACCAGACACATCATACATTACACCAAGATGAATTACCCTGAGTAGTGATCAATATCATGTCTGTAACAGAGGTAAAGTTGTATACAGTGAGATATTGTCCATAAGTGTCCATAATCCAGTTATATAAGCAGTCCTTAGCTGGCTGAGAGCACCTGCCACTCCCCCTTACCCCCTCCTCTTCCCTTTCCACACACCCCTATTCTTGAAGCATCACTGCTCTGCCACATTTCCCCCACACCCCTATTCTTGAAGCATCACTGCTCTGCCACATTTCCCACACACCCCTATTCTTGCAGCATCACTGCTCTGCCACATTTCCCCCACACCCCTATTCTTAAAGCATCACTGCTCTGCCACATTTCCCACACACCCCTATTCTTGCAGCATCACTGCTCTGCCACATTTCCCACACACCCCTATTCTTGCAGCATCACTGCTCTGCCACATTTCCCACACACCCCTATTCTTGCAGCATCACTGCTCTGACACATTTCCCCCACACCCCTATTCTTGAAGCATCACTGCTCTGCCACATTTCCCACACACCCCTATTCTTGCAGTATCACTGCTCTGACACATCTCCCACACACCCCTATTCTTGCAGCATCACTGTTCTGCCACATCTCCCACACACCCCTATTCTTGCAGCATCACTGCTCTGACAGATTTCCCACCCTTTTGTGCCTCTCAACTTTCTCAGGCAATATAAATTTGTTCTGGTGTGTTTGCAGACACAATCAATATGAGAGTAGAGGTAGAGCCGCTCTGATGGCATCTAAGCCTGTGTGTTGTACAACTGCTGGAATCACGGTGCAGACTTCACATGTTGTACTGCTTTCCCTTAGGACAAATTCTGCCAATAAAAAGTTCAGGGGGAATGAAAAAGTGTAGTGGCAAACTTTATTTTAAGAAGACATCTGTGGGAGCTCATGAACTGAAATGTTTCGCTGTTCAACATTGATCCAAGAACAAATTGTTTTGTCTTGAAATCTGCAAAAAAGCAGACGGCATGTATATTTCACACAATCTTTTGTCACATGGTTCAAACACACTGATCTCATTGGGTTACAGTATTTCACCTAAGTTTAGTCTGTAACCATGCGCTTTCAGAAGCACATTAAGACCCTAAAATGATACTTTTGATGCCAAAACCTAATTTTCCTGATAAGAAATTAATCAGACATCACAAAAACTTTTTAAGTGGTTCTGACAGGTGGATGAATCCATCAGAATCAAGAAAAACATGTCTCTTGAAAAATGCTCAGGTGATATACAGCCTATATATTTAATTGGATGTGGACAGCTAAATGTAAGTCAGTGGCATCCTTGAAAAGGGGCCATATAAAACCAGATAAAAGGCAAAATTCATAGAGTTTAATACTGACACTTGTGGTTTATTTTAAGCTTTTTGTCACAGACATTCACAGTACCCAGCACAAGGCCAGGCCAGCCAAGGTTGTAGCTTGAGGCTGTCACTCAGATGGGTGTCCTTTGTGGTGCCTTTGCAACATTCTGTCAGTAATGCAGTCAGCTAACAGACATTTAAGGCACTGTAGCAATTTGAATGAAAGTATCATATTTGTTGTCAAGGGAAGTTCGAACATTTAATTGTTTATTTATTTATTTATTTACTTATTTATTTCTCATACTCAAATGTTTTTACTTTCACAATGGAGGTCAGCTTTATGGACGGAGGAATGCAACCAGTATTATAGTCTAAATAAATAAAACATGTAGGTAATGTTGTTGTTTTTTTTTAATAAATACATTAAGACATTTTATATATCTTGTATATTTTATCAGCTTTTTAGTGTACCTGTACCAAAATTTGTGTCACCCTTACTTTCATTTTAACAGCTTAAAGACAAAATCATATCAAACTAACCAGTACCATAATAATAAATACAGTTCATAATTGTGATAAACTATGAATTTATTTTAAACTATTGATTTTTGACCCATCTTCTAATAGTAAAATGTTGTAGCTAAAGATTTCGGTTACAGTTTCCCCGATAATCCACGAGGGATTTGTGCATGTGAAATTTCCCTCCGGCAGAGGTCAGTGCAGGGCAGGATGTAACTATGTACACAGCGTCAGGCTCTTAGCAAAGGATATCCATGTTTGATGAAGGTCAAAGGTTGGCCTGCGTCAATACTACAAGGGGGATAAGCTGAATTCTCGCCCTTATTTGGCTGTGGCACACATATAAACAATGTGGAGACAATTTCATTGACCATAATCCTTGCGAGATTTGGATGTCAAGACAAGCATAATATGTGATGTATTAAAAGGTCGTTTTGTTTCTGCTATTTCTTTGGATACTGTTTACAGGCTTTCAGAAATATGTATTTACTTATTTATTTATTTACTTACCTTATTTAATCACAGGTTTATGCCATAGTGTAAATCATTTTATATATATGATAGCAATATGGGTGGAGGAAACAGGAAATGGCAGGAAGCATGCCCCACATGTCACCAGGCACATGAAACACCTTTGAACCAGGAAGTGAAAGCCAGATTTTCACCTACAGCATCAGTAATTACAGCTAGTGAATTGCAGTCTGTTCAAAAACTAAAAAGAAAAAGTTTAGTCAGTGCCATTATTGTATTCATGCAGTGTAGGAATTTGACACAATCTGGGACATACCTAAACTAAATAACCTAAAATTTCATCCATGCCCAAGTTGCTTATTTTGCATGACTCTGAGAGTTCTGCTGAATTTAGACAGGAGTCTGAGGTTTGTTTGGTAGGTAGGATCATATCTTACTGTAAAAATGTAACTTTCAGCACCAAAAATAATATTTTATGATATTATTTTTCATAAAAATGTAAAATGTGAGCAAAGTCACATGGGTTACTCTTACACAATAATATTTCACATTCAATCATAAAATTTGATTTCATGTAATGACTGATTACCTTTTCTGCCATGGTAGCAAAAAGCGATTGAAAGTGCTCTTGTAACTGTTGAAGTTATCTTTTATGATCATTTGTCTCTCACCAATCTGACATACCCATTCAGCTCACTGTGCATGTAAAAAACAATGTATATTCACATTTGGGAAAGTTTGTGATTTACAAGTACTGGCCGAAGATCGGAGGTTTATTTCAGGCAAGCCTGTTTCCTCCACCCGTTAAGCTTACATCCATTGTATAAGTGAAAAATTCTTGAGAATAACCCTGAAACTTAATGAAATAACAAAGAAGTAATGATCATCTGTAACTTTTAATGCCAGCTACATTTTTAGACAGACTTGTATGAAAGAATTATTTATGATAATAAGTTCATAAAAAAAAAATACATTCAAAGTAGCAACCTGTCTTAGTTTAAATGAACAGAAAGGTGTCAATTAATGATTTCAGATGTGTGAACTAAATGGAGTTTATTTTTGTATTTGATACACAGCACACACCAATAAGTAATACATTTCCTAGTCTTTACAGGGGTTGTCTCGGCTTATAGTTTGCCTGCACTGGGTTATTCCCCTTTAATGTGCCTGGATTCTGAGTACATTATACTGATAGCATACAGCAATATTTTGAATTTGCCTGCTATAAAACTTATATATAACAATGCTACAGTAATATTTAAATATCATGAAAAAAATAATACATCTAAAAATAATAATCTACGTCTATTCCAGTGTCAGAAGCACTATTTTATTATGGAACAGAAAAACAATATTATGACCAAAGAATTGCTATGTATTTGACATGTACTCTTTCACAACAGTACCTAATCAGTTTATAACGAAATCAGTATGCAACACTGACTGTAATCTACACTGAAAGGACCAAGTGCCCGAGAGTGATTATACAATTTATAGATTTATAGATTAACAATTTATAAATTAACAGGATTAATTCAGACTGTGTCTACTGTACTTGTTAAGACTCAGTATCTTGCATTCATTATGACAACCAGACGGTTACTCCTGATTTAGTAAACTTTGTATTGTTAATTATTATATATAACCACTGCTCTGCTAGAGGGACAGTTAGGATTGGAGCTGAAGTCCTGGTCACTCTCCATGTTACATGCATACTATCATCTTCATAATACATGAATCCTTAAAATTATATGATATGTTTACTGTATAGTTATGGTAGGGGCTTCCAGTATTAGTACACACATTTCATTCTTTGAACCCAACACTGTTTACTTTTCAGAAATTGAAGGAAACAGTTATTTATTCAAAATATGCCATCCATTAAACAGAGAATATATAGGTAACAACATTCCTAGAGGGTCAGAATGGATTTAGTTCTATGTTATCAAAACTGCAAATCCACACATCTCTAAGTATCTAGTACAGTCCTTAATGCAGCGATTATTTGCATTCAAGTTGTATATTACATGTTTACACTGAACTGCAGATTTTTTTTTTTTTAATTTATTTAACACATGGATATAGTACACTAAAAGTTTGTCCTTGGCAAGCAATTATGGAGTCCATTTAGTCACATCCTGTTGCCCTTGCTGCACACGTATTGGGACGAAAATAACAGAATCCAAACCCATTTCAAGATTTTATGATACTGTAACCTTAGTAATAACAATTTTAACAACCCGTTTAATTTTCTCGATAGAATTACAATGGCTTCAAGGATATGTGCAGATAAACAAGAACATTAAGACGTGCCTGTTGCCATGGTGACAAGCAATATAAAACCCTGTTGTTGTTATTTTTTCTAGGTATGCAGTTTGATCATTTAAATTTCCATTTCAAACTGAACTTGTAATTCAGCTGTAATTATTGATTGTGTTTACAGACAGACAAATGCAGTATTGGTATGTATGATACTTGTTTAAATTGTAAGGCCAGCTTTGAAGTGACTGCAGGCTTAGACCAGTGACATTGTCTGCCATGATAAAGCGGATTGAGGTGGGTCTGATGTCTGACCCTCCCGGGCTGGCCGATGGTTAAATCCCTTCATCGATAGGATATTTACACATCAACAGCTGGAGGTGTCCCTCCTGGTACACAATGTAATACAGCCTCAGTATAAAGGCAGACACAGCAGCTGTTGGTCAGCATACACACTTAGTATTGTAATCCCTCGGCTATAGACACTAATCTGGTAACATGTAAATATGTGATGTATATACACACTCTCATTTGAATGTGTTTACTATTCCAACCAGAGCACCATGATTAACAGTGTTCAACAGAAGTTATAGTAATACCTGTACCTGTATTGAGCAGAGTGTTTTAATTATATAGATACATATACGATATATAGCACCTTACCGTATGTAGATCTGATATGGTCAAAAAGTCAGAGCAAAGTGTACGTTACCTAATCCTTCCCTAAATCCCATCAGCAGATATATTAACTATTATATCATTTATGCCATCTACAAATTATGTTTAGTCACAAGATTTGAACCAGAATCCAGTAATTTAGAATTCTCATGAATATTGATCACAGTACAAACACATGTAATACATGTAGCGTTGTTTACATGAGCACTGTTCAGTCAAATGAATAATATGTGCTCTTCCATGGGAACCTCTAATAGAGGATCACAGTGGCAATAACTAGTACAATGATAGTTCTGATTATAATCTGATTAAGTAAATAAAGTAACATGTACAAATGTCAAAAGAAAACAAAATCAATGACTATACTGTATAATTTACAGACCTAAATTTTTAGAAAATTTCTGAAATTGTTAAACTACGGCAACCCAGATACTGGGTCATCAAGTACTGAAAATGCCGCGTGACAGAATGTATATAGATGAAAAAAACATAAAATGGCTGACATATCATCTGACATAACTTCAGTATTTTGGTGTGCTGTACTAAGGCATATAATTATTCAAAATAATGAAATTAAAATTAAGCAGCTAACATGGCATCACTGCAGTTTAAAGTGTAGTGTGTGAGACTAATGAAATACAACTTGAAAAGCTTTATTTCAGTAAGAAGCTGAAGATATATATTTTGAGACAGTACATGTATTTTATACTTCAATGGGGAAAAAAGTTTCACATCATCATTATTTAGATGCATGCTTCAAGAATTAACCAGCAAGTGCATTAAAATTTTAGTTGTTTTTAGGAAAAGGCTTGTGTCCAATTTGACCCTTAGAAAATAAGGGTTAGTAAAATGAAGATATTTAGTAAATAAGTGTTGCAATGTTACTGTATGTTCAGGGATACAAGGCAACAATGTTGCAGAAAAATGTATGTGCTTACACATAGTTACCTACACCTCTACCTTTATACTTTGTTTGATGAAGAGTATTTTAAACAATTTAAAACATTTTAAACAATGCAGGGTCTAATCATAATACCAATGCATCAGTGGTAATGTCCATTAAAAATGAATTGCAGAATAATGTAAAATATGCAATGTGCTCACATCCATTACTTTAACGACAAAATTTCACATGCAATGTATACAATAAGTAGATGCATTATACATAATATGTACCTGTAATACCCAATTTTCTCCAAACCATTAAGGGATACCCTTCAATATTACTTTTGGCTTGCAAACAATCACTTATATAATCCCCCCCCACGCCCCCACTCCTGTTATATGCCCTAATTTACCAGCTTTTTGTCTGTGAGAAAATCTTGTGTAACAAATACAGACTCACAAGGTGATTCTTATTTGATTCCTTGGTTTCTGTCACCGCCTGGTAAGTCATTTTACCTCCGGTATCGCGACTCATTATATTATTAAAGAAATTTTCTCACAAGATGAGATTATGATAAAATATAGTTGAATAATGATAATGAAAAATAAAAATTGTTCTGCTGCCCGCACCTGTTTTTGAAAATATTATGACAAGAAACAATGGATCAAGTTTCATAGGCCATAGGTTTCAAAAATATTTTCAAAGGAATAGCATTAAACCTCAATTAAATAACTAAATTAATAAACTCATCCTAACAATCTGCTACTATCTACTATATTCACAATTAGGGTTGGTTTAATGAAAGTAAAAAACTGGGATAGAAAATAACAAGGCATTAATCACAAACGAAATTGCCTTGATTTAAAGCACCAGCGTCATTGGTGAAAAAACATCAATCCAACCATGTTGCTCTTTGTAAACACAGCACATATCTTGGCCATAACAGAAGAAATAAAATGTCTGCAGCACGTCAGCAAATACCAACTAAACTTTGGACGGTTGCATAGGTAAAATATCATCGAAGCGACTATCTCCTGACGTTTGAGTTCAAGAAAAAAAGAGAAAAAAAAAGATATTAAAAAAGTGGAAACAAATTTGAATTCGAAAAAGTAAGATCTGTATGAGGATGTCCAGCACATTGTAGCGCATGGCAGCTGCCTGATTATGTCATGTCAAAGGTTATCTCTACCCAACATTTTAACGCCTCCATTCTGAAACAACACGTGAACGTATAGTTGATAAAACATTAGACTACGGAATCATAATCTGACAAAAGCCTACCTTTAATTTTGGAACATTACATTCTTCCGTAGGGGTGACTAGGTGTGCGGGAACGTCGTACACAAATCTCAGCCCCTGGATTTATACATTGAGTGACTAATATTACACCAATTATTTGAAGATATGTCCCTGTATATTATAATTTCACACCGAAGTTGTGCGTGAGTGGGAGTACATTTATAGTTTTAACCTGCGTCTGAATTTAGAATCCCACCTAATACCCCTCTAACATGTCGCCGTTGATATTGACTGTCTCCTGTGTTTTGTACCAGCACCGCGAGGGTATGGTACCGCACGTTGGTTGATAGCGAACAGGATAAATGCCGGTGGCCGCGGAACTTGCGCTCAGCATAGTTAGATTCGCAGTATCGTCAAGCCAGTATTAATTTGTGTCGAGCCACGGGCGAAATGGAAAGGGCAGCCTTGGAAAGATTAGCAGAGGCCATGTGCTAGATCTGGTGCCGGTGTTGTCTATTTAAGGCCATTTTGTCCGCGATTTTGTAGTACCGGTAGCCGATATAGGCCTATATGTCAGAAATAGTAGACAGCAACAACAGCGTCAGTGGCTACCTCGGTCGATACTGCGATGCTCCCCGTCTGACGAGACGCCTCGCAGTGGGCGGACAGGGACTTTTCGTTTACCGTGAATCCATCAGCGCCGTTCTCGTATAGGTGAATTGCGTGTATTTAATAGCAATATTCGGTGACCTTGCTTTGTATGTTGGTCCAATAGCCAGACTTTCATTTGCCAGAGGTAAACATTCTGGGGTAGAGCCATACCCCTACTTGGGTGACAGGAAAGAGGTCTTAAGGGACCTCCTGGGCTAATGACATATTGCTATATTCTATCTAGATGATGAATATCTTGGCATGTCACATGTACAGCGTATATATGACATGATGATTAGACTTCTATAGGTAACCAAATATTTATTACTTCATGTACACCTGTTCAGCTGTCTCAAAGACAATACAGTGACTATCAGTGTCATATTTCGGAAATTAACTCAGTTTCGGCCGGTTGAGAACAAGAGAAATGTAATGATTTACCTGTGTCGTCCACGTGCATATATACTCTTACTGTCACGGACACCTGTGGAGGTAACCACATGCACTGTACCTATATGCTGTCTTCTGATTGGCTGATGCAATTACAATGGTTTGCAGGAAAGGACAGTTTTGATACATATATTACCTGTCTGCGTTGTTTATCACAGCCAGCCTAAGCAGTGACCACAGACGCAGGCACGGAGGACGAATTTTACCTGGAGACCCAAACATCCACCCACTCTGTTATATAAGGACACTGCGGATAGTCACCATGCAGTGACAATGCTTTAGTGTTGACTATCAGTGTTTCGTTGTGGGGTTGCTGACAATCCGTCTTAGTGGCACTCGGGATTAAACACCTGTGGATTTCGTGTTTGAACGTACCTTATCCCAAAACTGGAGAAGATACTGTTTTACTTGCACCAGCTGAGAGCGGTGTGTAGGGTTGAAGGGGGCGGCATGTCGGTCACCTCCAATTACCACGCCTCCTTAGTCAAGGGTAAGAAGATTTAATTATTTCTGCGGTAAATTAACGTAAATGACATAAAATTTCATCCAAAGAAAGTGCATTTTTAGAGGCATATTAATGTAATAAACTATTACTTTTGATGCTAAAACTTACATTGTTCCTGTAACGTATCATCCTGTTGACCAAACAGACTTCAAAGTATCTTCCTAAAATCAACAGTACTCTCAGAATTGTGATACAAGAGCACATTAGTTATGGACGAAATTTTATGTCGTATAGGGTAAGTCTACGTTACTTAACTAAAAAAGTCATCGGTACTGGTACATAAAATATCACTGACCAGTGGCCAGAAGTACCAGAGTGTAATTGCTGTTCCCCTTCAATATTAGTTGGCCCTTCTGTTAAATAAAGGAAAACAGGATCAACCAGTTCAGCAATTCAGTTTCGTCTGCATACAGTTTTAACATCTAGTACCAGTTGTAGATTTGGATGAGTGTTTGTTTGTGCATGAATGCAGGTATAATCACTGGTAACTGTATTGAATGTTGATATATCAGAGGCCTGTCATACCAGTGCTTGTTTGATTCTGCTGGAGTGATAAAAATTCCATTGGCCTCAGACCATAGCATAACAGGATGAAATATAAGTGCTATCTACCTCTGGGCTGGAGGGAATTGCCCTTTAATCTAGTGGTAGAGGCGTAGATTCGTAACCCACAGAAAACTGGTTCCAAACCGTGATAAAATCCAATGGGCATTGCCTGAGCAGGGTTGGTGGGGTGGCTTGTAAACCAGGCTCCAGATGTTTTGGTGGATTCTGTGGATGTTCAACTGTCTTCTTTTGGTAAGTCACGAGGACTTGAATTGGAAAACGCGGGTGCGAATGTAACAGGGTGAAATATAACCGCTAACTACCTCCAGACTGAGGGAATTGCGCTGCAGTCTAGTAGTAGAGGATTGGACTCATGACCCAGAGATTGCTGTTTCAAATCTCTAGCTGGTAGGCCTGGTCAGGTCACAAGTGGATCAGTTTATTTAGTTTCAAGCCCTTCTTAACACCTGTCTTAAATGTGATCTGACCTGGTTTTGCTTCGGAAAAAACATCTTGGCATCTTGATATACTCAGTCAAGGTTGGTATACATTCTTCCACAGTTATGTCTGTACAGTGTCCGTAGCTGTGGGTGTTAAGATTCTGACAGCACACTAGGTCTAGGATCTATAGTATTATGTCTTCTGCAGGGAGGAGTTGGCAGAAAAGCTACATTGTGATGTTCCAAACACAATACCCATTATTCCTTTGTGCTTACATATACATGCATTACCCCTATGCTGTGACATCAACAAGTTTTGTAAAATTAGAAACCTCCAACATCAACAAGATTTATATATTAGAGAAATCTACAAAATGTTTTATACACTACCATAGTGTATCAAAAAATCAATTCTGTGTTGGTGATTACATTGTGTTGAGAATCTTAAAATTCAAGGCATCATATTTCAATTTCCTGGGCTGTTATCCTATGAATGGAAAACACTTGAACATATGTCATAAGATAACAATGAGATGAATGAATAACTCTTTTAATCTCCACAATCCAGTTTCAACTATTCACATTGCCATGCGGTCATATTGTCTTAGAGAAAGAAAGGATATGGTCACCACAGAGCGCACTGTTTTGTACCAGCTGCGTGATTTATCAGTTTTTCTGATATCAAATTAAGCTGACTTTACAGAAAACTCTTCAGTGGCCCCATATGGTTGAGCAATCAATCAAAATCAAGCAAAATATGCTGCTAAAAAAAAATCTGAAGTTGAAATGCACTTGTTTCTGAAAATTGGCGGTGAAATATTCAATGAAATTATGTGTGATTTACAGTAGTTTTTCTGACATGAATGTGGAATTTATTCCTCGAAAAACTGCACTGAGCAGACTGGTTCCACCATATACAAGCAAGCCAAAGCGTTGCCAAAAGTGTAGCCATTAGCTACATATATAGTTGTGGGTTCTTCAAAGAAAGCTGCATTGAGCCAAGTAAAAACTGGTGAGAGGGCTGAAAGATGAATAGAGAATTGGGGAAAAAAGTCAACATACAGTGGAGGGCTGTTGCTGTCCACAACCGTTGCTTGCATGCAAAATATATATGTGCATGCATGTACAATGAATGCACTGGTATATATAGTTTTTGTGTGACATACAGTACTTTTCTGTCCACTAGAAACAGAAACGTGGCTTTAACGGAGTAACAATTATTTGTACTATGGTAGACAGCTTTCACTGTCCAGGTATTAAAAAAAAAATGCAATAAATGAAACGGAAGCATGTAGGATTGAAAATGTGATAAAAGCCTTTCTTTGTAAGCAGACTTTGTGCCCCCTGTTACCACATTGTATGGGACAGGAAGTCAAGGCTTAGAGGCGTCCTTTGATGTCATGGCTGATATCATTCAGCTAGGTGTATAAATATACCAGTTGTGACATAACGAGGAGGAAAACTTGTCATTGTCAGGACCTAATGGTAACATAAGCGTATGGTGTGAACTCTCTTCTGGGCAACATATTCAACAACAACATGGGTGTTCTAGGGAGAATCAGCCTAGTAGACTTTAAAATCAGTGTCCTTCGGCTTACACTGTAAATTTTGATGTTTAAATCATCAGATATTAAATACTTGGAAATTATTGCATTATATTATATTATAGGTCTATATACATGTTCTAGATGCATTTGTTTAATACTCAGATAATATTTATATTTATTAAATACACTTATTTGAAGTTTAATTACCTATTAAATGTGTTGGGCATTGGTCATTTTCCAGTGTAAGAGGGTTTTGGGGGGCATTTTATGGGTTTTGCAATCCTGGACAACTGTTACAACACAGGTTTGTTGATGTCACACACATTAAAATGTATGAAAACAGGAGAAAACTTTTCTGTGTATCAGAAAGGCTATGATATTCCAGTTGTTATGTTATATGGTAATTACAATAAAGAAAATGTCGAAAAATATTTTAAACTTCAAGCAGTAATTTAAACTTATCATTTTTTTTCTCTTTCTACTGTTTTAGTATTTTCTGAAGGTTGTCCGGGATCGAGTTTTCCTTTGTATCACATCTATCTCTCACTAGGAATTTACATGTAATCCTGTGATTCTTTGATACGTCTGTATGTATATATATATATACTGTATATTTATTCATAAATCTAATATTACACTTCGGTTTCTTAATCATTTTTTTTTTCTTGAGCAACTGCATTACATCGAGTGATATCATGAATTGTGATTTATTTGATATATGTGCAAATTCCCTGTGTAATCAAGATAAAATACCTGGAAAGCAGATATGTCCACGTATAGAGCTTTGTGAACTCTCTCACGGTATGGCGTCAACTGTGATCAAATTTAGCACGGTGTTTAATTGTGTGTGAAGCTCAGTAAGGACAGAAGACAGGATATGAGACTGAACAGGTGAGGTTTATACAGAATATAAAGTTAATACACTTGTACCATCTCACTTATCAGTGGGGGATATTGTTATAGTTGGACAGGTATTTTCTTGTTACCTGTGAAGCTGTGATTGAACGAAAGGTGACCATCTTAATAAATACAGGTAAGGGTAAGAGACAGGTAAAGAAAATACTAGCAGCTAGGAATGCTAACAGAGATTGTTAGGTAAGTACACAGAACAGAGCTGAGCATCTGTCATCATCAGTTGATTAACTGTTAATCCACAATTTCAACCTATACAGATAAAGTATCTTGTCCAGCAGTGACATACTTTTGAAATACCTGATATGGCCCCAAATTTTGACCCAAACATGCCAAAAAGGTCATTTTTAGAGGCAAAATAATGTCATAAAATATTATTTTGGGGGATGAAACTTCATTTTTCCAGAGATTATCATTAATTGCGCATTTACAGTTTTTCTACAAATTCTGTGGAAGGAGAGATTCAATCAAAACCGTTTTGGATTTAGTAAATCCAGCATGATATATCATCTTAGTTTTGATATGTGATATGAATTCCAAAAGGGCCTAAAATTTATCTCCGTTTGCTCGTTTTTCTTAATTCTTAATCTTCCCTTGATATAAGAAAGGTGTTCTGAAATTTAATTGGCAGATAGGATGATATCCTACTGGGAAATTGCAAGTTTCATCTTCAAAAATTATATTGTATGGCATTATTTTGGGCCAGTTAGGGTATTTTAAGAAAATACCACCACCTGCCAGTATACTTTATCTATATAGATTGAAATTGTGTATAAATTTCTCTTGGAAAACTCGAGCCAGCAGTGTTAATCATCAGTCTGAACTAGAACTCATTGAATCAGACTGAAGTACTGTCTGTGTTGGCCATGGTCCACAGCATAGAGAAGAGAAACCGGTTGTTGAATGGACAGGAATTAGGATTAAAGAGGCGGGGACGTGGGTGTCATTTCACAGGTATTACTAGGTGTCATATTAATCCGATTGAAGAAGGGGATGGAGGGTAGGGGGAATTGGGGGGGATTGTGATGTGCATTGTGGTTTGTAGGAACACTGCAAACAAGTGAAGCATATAGGCTACCAGTGGCCCGGTAATGTTTCTAAAATCTGACAATTGGATTTATAAAAGTTACATGTTATGTGAAAAAATTATCTCGCAGATTAATTTATGTGTGATTAAAGAATGACGTAAATCAGTAGCCTTCTTAGATTTAGCCATATAAAAGTTTATATTTACTATTGAATGACTTCATGTGTTTCATCATTTCAGTTACTCATGAAATTCTGACATCTAAATATGACAGAACCCAGAACTTGTAATTCTTAGTCAGCTTTCTGTGTTTTATTAAATCCGAATCTGGTGACACTGTTTGAAATCTTCTCGTTTTGGCTGATTGACCTTGATTTGTGTTAACTTTCAAAAGCCAGTTAGATTTCATTTGAACAATTTTTTTTTCCATGTAAGGAATGTGTTAAACCACACTGTTTAACCATCCGTTTTTCATTGGTGAAAATTTTGGAACTGTAAGGTATTACATTGTGGCCAGATTTGTCTAATCTCTTCCTGTCTGTAGTAAGGTGATACTTGGGGTATTAGTGTAACACAGCCCAGGGGAAATAATGTTACCCCCCACTGATACCTGGCTCCCTGCTCCCAAACATTGGAAGAGTAGGAATTACTTGCTGGTTTAACCACTGGGACTGGCAGCAGCGTCTAAGTAAGATGATTGACATATAATTAAACTCAGAGCGGGGAATACTTGGACAGCCTCCTAATTTTAGGGGTAATGTTTATTTGTCCAGCAGGATGACTGATTTTATAATCCTGTTTATATCAGGTGTCACTTTTTCTTTTTTTTTTTTTTTTGGACTTTTGTTAGGTGTTTAATGAGTAATTTACCAAACAAAATCAGTTCTAAAATTTTATTCCAGTTACATGTACCTTATGATTTCTACGGTTGGATTGTAGGGAAAATTTACTGCAGCAGTGATATAATCTTTAGGAAGTAATCTTTAACTATTGGTTTCAGAGATAAATTTGACACGGGTAGATTATGCGATTAGGAGGTGCCTATGACTGTTTGCAGTGTCTTGTTAATATACTCATACCTGCATTCATTAAGAGTAGCCTTTCAAGACATTGGGCAGGCTTTACAGAGTCTGTCATTTTGATGATTGCAATCCTGCTCGTTATCCACCGTTTTCTCATCAGCTTTCAAGTGCTTACCGTATGCGCTCGTTTATTTCAAAAGGTCATCTAGGCTTTGTCTGTAGAGGCTCCCACTGATTGCATTCAATTGGGTTTCTCGATTTACAAGTTGCCATGGTTATCAGGTGAAAATTTACATTATCACAGCTATTTATAGGCACATGTTCGCATTACCGTTGACAGACAACCCAGCCTTAAACGAAGTGCCTGTCATTCAGAGTTACCTATCCATGTCAAGGAATGATTAACAAATTATCGTTCCCTCATCAGTTGTTGATTAACTTGTGGTCATTTTCTGGAAGAAATTACATGAGCCACTTGGACTTCATAGTATAAACATGTATGAATGATTGGTGGAACGTACCACTTTGACTTCACAGCATACATTTATGAATTCATGAAATTTAGAAAAAGGAAGTAATGATCTCAAAGGGGCACAGTGTATAAGATTCGTGTAGTGACTGATGTTTTTGGCATAGCATTCTAGTGAGCCAGCCTTATAAATATGCTGCCATATGGACTCTCTTGCTACAAGGAAACACTCTTAGGATATGACCAAAATAAACTTCAAAAATGTCATTAAATACTAAAGAAACAAACAAGTCTTATGACGGGTAACTTTTACAATAATCTTAGTTAATATTGGCCCATGAAGGGGTCTGTGGCCTAATGGTTATTGGTGCTTGTCTTCAAACAGTGTGTTGTACACGTCTGCATGCCACATGTGATTTACAATTTGTCAAAGTTTGTCAGTAATTTGCCAAAGGTTGGTGGATTATCCCGAGCACTCCAATTTTCTTGACTCATAATATTGGCCACCATCTTGTAAGTGAAAAATTCTTCAGTTCAATATTAATACTGTTAAACAACAGTCAAATGAAATCGATTACAGCATTATGGATGAAATACATTCATTTATTGCTGTTTTATTATTAACCTTTCAATAACAAAATGCACTTATAAAATTGATAGGATGTACTCCTTTGTGACAATTTTATTAAAGGGTCTAAAAAAAAAAAAATTCATAAATGATCTTAAGACCTCATGGATTTGGAATTTGTGTTATGGCACCATAACCTAGTAAAGCATTTTAGGGGTGTGTAATTCTCCATCATTTAGGGTTTGGGTCATCGAGACCGTAGGCATTTTGAGAATATTGATTTTTGACAAGCCACAAATGTTTTGATGCGAAACACCCTTGGCTGGGACTCCCAGCAATTCTGTCAGTGACAACGTGGACAAATGCACGTTCATTGAGGCTCTCCTGTGGGGTGGACCAGTCGGTTCATTCATCAATTCTTACAATTGCATTTCTTTTTTATTAATCACAGGTTTGAAAAATATTGATTGTTTGTTGATTTCCTGTAGCAAATTGTTGCTAAATCTTTGCTCATTGTAGGACTCAAAATCAACAGAAATTTATTAGGCAACGGGAATTTTTAATGTTCATTTTGAATTTGGATCTAGATTTTGGTTATTGTTCACCATTTTAAGACCTAAGTGAAATTATAACTCCATGCTCTAAACAAGTTCATTCTATCAGCTTTTGTAGGGTGGAGTATTACCAAGCTGATTGTTAACTGCTTAACTGTAAAGTCTGTGGACCCTCCCCGCTTGAGCCCCATTGTGCAGCAATCTTGTGTGCACGTGCATTCTGCAATGGCAGACAAAGGTATTGCAGTGATATGTCATCTCACAAGACTGTGCTGTGCTGCGATGCATTCTGCTGGACAGTTGCAGGTCAGCTGCATGCGTCTCCTTAAGCACATGCATGTGTGCGACAGAATTCCAGGGCGTCCACACTGCAGTTCTCTTGCAGTGACAGCACTTGCAACACAGGCATTCATGTGAGTTGGAAGTTTTCCTTCTAGATTATTCCTTGTAAGCTTAACAGTCTTAATCAACGCCATTAGTTGAGTGAATTAGACTAAATGCGAACCATTTATCTCAATGTGGGAAAGGTTCATTTTGGTATATTCTTGATATCGGAAGATCTTCATGGAAATACATCTGCTGTGACAGCGTGGAATATATTTCTGCATGTCAGCTTGTCAAACCTTAACAGTTTAGGATGGCCTTGGTGAGGTACAAAATACATGGGATTTTGATCTGACATATTTTATAATTGATAATTAGATGTTATTTGTTGGTCATTTATTCTGTCAGTATGATTATGATTTTGTTTTCAGGGGTTTAATTGCCATATTGTTCAGATTAGAAACAGGCCTAGCTTATACTATAGTTTAATAGGATAGTGCTTATCCAGTGATGGGCAAACATTTACCAAAAAATAGATTTGTGCATTTATATGCCCTGTATCTATTGATAAATTGGTGTCACTCAGAGTGCTGATTCATTAGTTGTATTGGTTTTTACCCATTAGTGAAATAATACAACCCATTGATGCAGTGGTATCACCCATTCTGTCCATTAATCAAGTGGTACCACCCATCTTTTGCCTCATTGATGGGGTGCCACCCATCTTGTCCTTTGATGAAGTATGGTATTGTGCATCTTGTCTAATAATGACGTGGTACTACCCATCTTTGTCCATTGATGAAGTATTTGTACCACGCATCTTGTCCATTGCTGAAGTGGTACCATCAATTTTGTCCATTGACGATGTGGTACCACTTAGCTTGTGATGGAGTGGCACCACCCATCTTGTCCACTGATGAAGTGGTATTACACATCTCGTTCATTGATGAAGTGGTACCACCCATCTTGTCTATTGATGAAGTGGCACCACCCACCTTGTCTATTGATGAAGTGGCACCACCCATCTTGTCCACTGATGAAGTGGTACCACCCATCTCGTCCATGGATGAAGTGGCACCACCCATCTTGTCTATTGATGAAGTGGCACCACCCATCTCGTCCATTGATGAAGTGGTACCACCCATCTTGTCCACTGATGAAGTGGCACCACCCATCTTGTCGATTGATGAAATGGTACCACCCATCTTGTCCATTGATGAAGTGGCACCACCCATCTTGTCCATTGATGAAATGGTACCACCCATCTTGTCCATTGATGAAGTGGCACCACCCATCTTGTCCATTGATGAATTGGTACCACCCATCTTGTCCACTGATGAAGTGGCACCACCAATCTTGTCCATTGATAAATTGGTAATACCCTTCATGTCCATAGATGCAGTGTTTGTACCACCCATTTGCCCATTGGCGAAGTGTTGCCAGCCAGTGTGTCCTCTTATGAATTAATACCACTGAGTGTTTATTGAAGCAGTCACATAATCCAGTGTGTTCATTGGGACAGTAGTGCTGTGATGATGATATTGTACCACCCAGTGCATCCACTAATGTGCTCATGCCAACAAATGCCAGTAAAACACTGTGACCAATTGCACTGATGAATTGACACCGCTGGTGTCCATTCATGAAGTGGCACACCCATTATGTCCATATATGCAGAAATACCACTGAATCACTTTGTACCAGTGTTCCTGTTCGTTATGTCAGCAAATTAAGTTTGAATCCCATTACAGGTGGATTGGGTATAACTCTATAGCACTTTACACTAAGGTATTCTCTTTAATAATATTGGCGACTCCATACATTGGAGTGATAATATGACAAATTTGTCCCATAGAAGACCATAGGTAAATGCATCGCTGTATCCATAATCTCAAAACTTTGTTTCATTTTGACATCTGGTAAAGATGGGGTGAAGAATATTGCAAATGGAGATAATCCACTTCGTGACAATTTGGAAATTTATAATCGGACAATGAAATTTAAACCTTGAACATGTCCCACATTTTGATCAGTTTGGACGGTTGATTTTGTCTGAGGTTGGATATAATTACATTCACATTGTCCACCATGAGCGCCAAAGGTGATCCTCGGCCTAAATTCGTTCTGACGCAATCCGACCTAAGGCCATCCTTAAAAATATGTTTGTTAGGTTTAACCTAACCGACCGTCCGTAAAAAGAGCCCTTCTCAAAAGTCTTAATCGCTATTTCGATAAATTTTCTCTTCATGTTAAATTCTTTAAAATCCGTGGCTTTTTTTAAGAGCCAGAATAAAAAAACGAAATCCCCAACCTACTCACCCTATTTTTCTCATAAGGTCAGGTTAGACCAACAAACAGGTTTTTAAGGATGGCCTATGTTCTATAGTTTAGTGTTCATTCCTGCCTCTGTGGAGACATTTTCTGGGCAAATAGGTAATGTTACCTAATATGGAATTCGAAAGAGAACACGCATTGGTCACTCTAGCTAGGACCATAATTAATTTAACTGCAATTAATTATCGTAACTAAGAAATGTTATGGGACTGGATGTCAGTTAAAAGCAAGAACAGCAAAAAGTGTAACCAAAGTTGTTGCAGAAGAGAGGTCCATACAGACCTGGGCAATTTTTTATGACCTGCTCGGTAACTCCATAAATCACTTCTTGATTCCTAAAATGTCTTGAGATATGCCATTTTAGAGAGACAGGAAACACGATGTTGCAGCATCTGTACCCATTACGATCTTCAGTGTGAGTAGTGAGAAACGCATCTGTGTGTGAAGTATGGGCCCCTTTATTATTACAACCGAAAGCTACGTATTGTAGCATTCTGGTGGAGATTTTGGGGGATAACCCCAGACATATTCTACTACCACTGTCTTTCTTATATTCTTGAGTATGGTGTAAAACACCAATGAAACAAATAAATAAAACACTACCACTTTCCGTGCTGAAAATGGCTTTAAAGTAAAGTCCTAATCAGAAGGAAAACAGCTCTTTAAGTCTACTTCTACAGGACAAAAAGGTGAACTAGGAACAGGTGATGTATCTTGCCCTTGATTGCTTAAAATTGAGAGGATGGTGTCCCATTCGATTTTCCATGTGTGGGTGTTTTTGCTTACATAGAACAGCAATATCTCAGTTATCCCACATCCTAAAAGTTAATAGTGACGTTTTTTGAACTGTGAGTGGGATTTTTTATCAATAAATACATATATTTGGTTTAGAGCTGTCTTTTCTTTTACAGAAATTCCTGACGCAATATCACAGAATCTGTGCAATATTGCTGATGTACATTATAGATGGTGTTTTACGCCAAACTAGTATTTTCATGCTTAGTCAAGTATTAAAGTAGGGCTTAAATCTTTACCCATCAAGAACATTTCCCTAATGCAATGCCCAGTCCATTGTGTGAAATTGGACTGACAACCCTAACAAAATTCATAAAACTGCTCGCGGTACTTTTCAGTACAAGGAAATGTATCGATATAGCCTGTGAGATTTTATCATGCGACATGAAAAATGAAATGCACTTTGTCATCAAACCTGAAACTTACACCTGCCACACCTGCTTGTTATAAACTCCAAAGTGGGTTACCAGCTGTCTGTGACTGGATTTTGCTGATCTGAACAGGAAAAGGTCAGTTTGACATTGAAGTGACTTAGTCGAATCCTTACATTCAACGTGGATGTTGTTCATGTGTACATGTGTACTTAATATTGAGATCAGATGTTGTGCTGATAACTCGGTGAAAACATCAAAATAAGCTTCCACTTGGATAATTTAAATCATTTTAATCATTGACTATGGCTTGTATTCACAAATATATATGTGCTTGTAGCCACTTTTACAAGATTCAGTTAGGAAATGATTGGTGGGCTGGTGTAATATCTATGGAAGGGCATTAACACTGTTTGGACTCCAGTTATTTACAAGCCTTTATACAAGACTTGTAGCTTGTGAACATTTATTGATTTATAAAATACCTGTGAAATCAGATACGAATATCACCCTTTTAACTGTAATAGCTAATGTATTAGCTATGTTTATTAAATGTAGACATGAATATGTGTAACATATATTTCCATTGCAATTAATTTAATTTTTGCCACCACTGTTTGACGTTCTCTGTATCAGGTTTAACTTTAAAAGGATTCATTAAATATACAGGTAATCTTTCTTGTACTCCATATTAAGTTTATGACCTGCCTTAATATGTCACAGTACAAATAAGCTTGCCAGTCTTCTTCTTGTGTAGTTCTGAGGGTCCTAAAGATAAGGTTTCCTGAAAGCTCTCAGCTCAGAAGTTAATGGTCAATGAGGTAGACTGTGAGTGTTGTCAGAACACACATTTGGAGACAAGACTAGTGGAGGGAGAGCTATATACTGACCCTTGACATCATGGTCTTTCAGATATTGCTGAAACAAGCATCATACATGTAATTACTAATTAGCATTGTCTGGTCTGGTAATTGTATTTAACGGAAATGGACCTAGCAGAAATCCAACTTCCTTGGCTTATATGATGTTAATGTGATGAAGATCTAGCAATAATTTAAAATCCTACTATAAAAATAATGGTGATTTCACCTCATTTACATGGCTTTTTTGAAGACCATTGCAGAACTATTTTTAAATGCATGCACTTGTACATGTGCCTTTGTTCCTCTGGGATGAAAAGTTAAAGTAATTATTTGAAAAGATTATCCACCTTTGAAATACTTTATGTAATTTTTGATTGTTTATGCTGACTTCCCCCAAATTCCCAAAGCTTCAGTCTTCAGGGGACAATAGCTGATTTTAAGTGCACATGAACCTTGGAATATTCCCCCATTGAATTTCTTCAGTTTTTTATCCATTTGCTGATTTGTGTTATGAGCAGGATTGAACCACCTCTTTGTGAGGTACATGTAGGGGACATTGCCTCTTAAACAATTCACCAGCATGAAAAATATAACTGGCCACGTTCCCACATAACCTTGTATAAAGAGCATCTTCATTGACCTTACAAGTGGCCGTTGAACTTCAATAAGAAAAAAAGTCTTTCATAGTAATAAAAAAAAATCTCCAGGTTGACAAGGCCGTGTAGAACGGATACTGTCAATGAGCGTTAAATCTTTAGAGTATATTCAGACCAGTAGTTCCCCATCAGACTTGGTCCAGAGTTACAGGCCATCTTTACAAAAAGCTTTTGAGAATCTTTTCATACTTGTGCCCTGGGTCCTAAGCCTATGGACCCATGTGGATTGTTGTTAAGCAGGACCCTGTGTCCCAAAGGTCAGCTGGGGTCAATCCGTGGAGATTACCTCTATGGGATTCTGTTGACTTAGAGTGTATCTGCATTGAGGGGGTGAGGGACTTAGGGGGCTATTGGCTGTGAGCAAGTTTGTCTACAAGAGAGATCTACAATTGTACCTTTGATTTTAGCTTAAAGATCTTCAGTGAAATTTTGGACATGAAAAGGACATATGTATTATAGTGCATTCCTTTTTTACATAGTTTTCTGTGTCCTGGAGTGAACTCAGTAAATGTTCAGTACTTGGTTTTAATTGTTAGGCTTCTATGTACAGGAAATTTTTTTAAAACAAATATCTGTGAGAATCCATTTAGTAGAGGGATTAAATGGCAGTGCGGCCAGTCATAGAATCAAGGATGAAATGACTTGGAGATGGGTGCTTCAACAAGAACCCATGGGCTAAACTAAATCTTCAGTGTCATGAGTTCAAATCCTAGGCCTGCTGATTTAGCTGGTCACTGTGTTAGGCTTGCGTGCCGAATGTGTGCTAGATGTACATGAATGTATGTTGACTTTGCTCATACAGAATACAACAAAATCAAAGAACAATGCAAAAAAAAAAAAAAAAAAAAAGAGAGATACATTTTTAGATGCAGAGACACTGAAATATTTTTGTCAGTGCTGACACTCCAGTAGGACATCATTTCTCCTTCCAGACAAAGTGTAAAACTTTCAAAGTCTGTCTAAGATAAATAGCACTCTCAACATCAGGAATATGAATGACATGATCACGTCTAACATTTTAAGTCAAACACAGTATTTTATACATATTGTAATGTACACGTATATGTTGGCTGATAACATAAGTTTGCTGCTGTGCAACACTAGAATTCAGTGAAAATGAATGTGCCTCTTTTTTCATCAGTTTTTCAGCTTGATTCAAATTCTAAAATTTCTTTGAAAGAAGCCACATTCTGGACTTTAAAAGAGCATACATGTTAAATTTAAAATTTACTCTTGCTGGCTGACTGATATATAATTGACTATAGTTTCAAATATAGCCATTGACAATGAGGTAGCCTAGTCAATGTACCTATCTTACTCATGAGATCATTACTGCAAGCCTCAGATAGTATATCTAAAAATTCAAATACATGGTGAAATATTGAGTTATTTTTTAATTGTTGCATGGCATATCACGATACATATCTATTTCTAAGTATTTGCATAGCAGTTGTTTTGTTCACCTCAAAGTCAAATATGTCAGGCACCAAGGGATGTCTGCAACATTATATACATATCACGCCTGCAGAGAAATTGGGGTATGTGAAAAAAAAACACGACTAGTGACAGAGATAACCCTTTTGTCAGAAATGCTGAAGTAAGAACTCTTGTGTTAGCAGCAGGCAGTTTTTACAGGTGACTTTACTTACAGCAGTCGTGGAGAATAAACACGTGTAGTGCTTATCTTTTCCCTGCATGCTGGGGTGTTTAGTGTAAAGGGTGTAGCTGTAATAAGGGGAAGTGTAGGGATGAAGAATCCTGCTAATCCCTGCTGAGTTCAGACAACACACCTGGGTGTAAGCAAAATACCACACAGGTGGCACTAATTTGACCTGCACAGTTATTGCCCCTTATCCAGATAGTGAGGGTAAGCCTGGTCAAATTCTAAGGCCACACCCCAGTGGTATTTTGAGCATAAGTCATCTGATAAAATGTGTAAACACAATAACACAAGGCCAGTGGAAGTATTTTTCTTCAGATTTTTGGTGAAAGTTTTTTTTTTTTTATGACAGATCCATACACACATTTTTGTGGTTTCATCCTCAGTTGGTTGATATATAAATAGTTAGCTAATTTTGTAATATTCATCGCTAGTGAGGTTTTTCATGCAGAATGTGTATAAAGGAAGTTGTCATTTTACTTTTTATGAATGTGCTTTGGAAAGGTTGATAAATGTTAAAACCTCTTTAAAAAAGCTTACTAATGCGGTTGCTAGCTTTTTAATGGATATATATATTAGCTTGTCAATCTTATATGTTCGCTCTTGGCACAAGTAACATTCTCCCAGTTTTCAAGGCTTAACCACAAGAGCAAACTCTTTGTATACATGTATAATTAAGTTGTTAGAAAGTTACATCAGCTGTCAAAAATAATGTGCCTGTCATATATTCTTGATTTTTTTTTAGTTTTTATAGTTTTTTTTTTATGCAAGGTTGTGGTACTTAAAACCACAAAGGCTGCAGATTTCATCAAGTTTACTTATGGAGATAAACCATAATGAAAAGGATAAACAAAGCTTAGTCATTAACTGTGCATTTCCATATACATTTCAGATGAGTTAAAGCAGTATGGTTGATTAAATCAGTAATTGAGATAAATATCTCAGTAGTTTATTAATATGTAATGTAGCCTATTATTATTGCCATGCACATTAGGCTGTGGTTTTCGTGCAGTTCATTGAAGGGTGAAATATCTCATTATTTTGTTCTCGGCTAAAAGCTTTTATACCGCAAGTATTTTTAGACTAGTCCGTGGACACCAGTGTGAGTTTTGGAGTTAACGCCTTGTTACTTTAGTGTTGGAGCGTTCAGGTATAGACTCAGGTATGTGGTTAAAAATAAAAATTTCGTTTTGTAGCACTAAACATATGTACGTTTTCTAGTATTAGAAGGTTAGGTACAATTTGCCAACCAGATTGCTTCCATTCTGAGGTGTATAACATACATTTCACAATTTTATTAGACTTCTACCCTTAATAACTTGAAATTAAGCCATGAATGAATTTGATTTTAGATTTTATAATGTCATAGTCCTTAGATGAAGTTGATAAAGGACTTGTAAATTACACTGAGGGTGTAAAATGTATTACAGGAAAGTGTGTGCTGTGTTCTCTTATTCTTTTGGTGTAATAATGTGTATGCTCTTTAAGGTGTTTATGGTAGCTAGCTCCCACAGACAGTAGCCAGCCAATCAAGACATGCTGTCAGCCGTCCAGTAGCCAATGGGATTTGAGAGTGGTTGACAGAGTGTTAAGTGCAAAAGCTGAGCTCTGTCAGTGAGTGTTGGAGTACACAGAAGTGGATGTTAGGTCAGTCACAACAGTGCTGGTCAGTTGTACCCCAAGGCTATAAGGACTTGTTCTGCTTGACCACAGCTCTTACCTGGTCACTCCGTCGGATTGGTCAGCATGGCAGTTGTTTGACCAGTCCAGTCATATGTGTTTTCATTTGGTATATCTGTAATACTCACTGGGTCATAACACTAAAACTTTGTGTGCTATTATGCATGTTTCATTTGGGATTAATTATGCCAGCTGTTTTTCTGTGTGAATTCATTGAACCATGTCATCCATTACACCATCGGCACGCAGAGAGAATGTAACAGCAGTTGAGTTAAGTGAAGTGAATGTCATTCCATGCAGGAGAGCTCTGGCCTTCTTCTTGTAGGCCCGACACAGTGACAGGTAACTTTCCCCTCCTCAGTGTTTTTGACGAGGGTTGCACACCTGTGTTCCGGCTCAGCAGTCAGCTGTGACAATATACCTGGGGAACCGTGCATTCACGGGGAAGGCTGCTGTACACAGCCCTTGCAGTTTCCCGTGCGTCTAAATCTGTAGCGTGGGACCGAGTGGGGCAAGGTTTGAACGCTGCATCTTTCCATTACCTGCCCTGGTGGATGTGGTTCGAGGGACTGTTTGATGTAAGCAAACTTTTCAGGGCAGGTTTTGGGTGTGCACTAGAGATTCCTAAAGGGTGGCGTCTGCTCCACTTTCTCAGTATGGATCCCCACTCTGATGGGTTTACTTTGACCAACAACTACCTGAGGATATAAAATCTCGATGACATGGAATGTATTGCACATGTATAGGCCTATATAAAAATAGTAAAATTAGAGGAAATTTGTGTCCCAGCCATAGTGTAAATGCATCTGCAGTATCCCCCCCCCCACACTGGCTCTGTTGATTTAAAGGGGAAATAAAACGCTGTCTTAAAAAAAAAAAAGCTCTCGATGTGTGCATAGCATTTACTGACGCCAGAGATTTCCCTAGAGTTTTCAATGCTCAGCGGAGACACGAGGTCTGTTGTGGCGCAGGTTTTCTTGAGAAAACAGCTGTTTTGACAAGGATGTCCCGTGTTATGGTCAGGCCCTAGTGATACGCCAAATTCGCGTTGTCAGAGGGTTGTCGTTATAAGGTGACAGAGATCACCTAATCACCTGTACCATTATGTCTGGTAAATGAGAGGAGCGATTGGTCAACCGATCGGAGTGACTGTAGAAAGTAGAGTACATAACTGAGGACGCGCAGCGAGGAATTTAACACAGCTTTGTTGTCGTTGTGCATTCAGAGCTCATGCAGTCTTCCCTCGAGACGCTCTTGAAAATACTCTGCATTTTGCTGACCAGTGATTTTCTGTTGACACTTGAAATTTTCGTCGGTGATCTGTGAAGCCTGTAGCTGTGTCACATCGGACATGGAGTTTACGTGTAAAGCAACCAGCTGCATGTACAGTTCGCCAACTGCCCGTGTGGATTATACAGCTCTCTGAGCAGCTTGGTGGCGTCCTGCAGTCTTCATACTAAACAGTGCACCCGCGTCTGTCGTCTTCGTGCACCAGCCGACAGTCGTGCTTTTATGTCAATCGGAAAATGTCTGGATTAAAACTTAGCGATGCAATGGAGCGCCTCGTAGAATGCAGTAAGCTCAAATTTTCAGCAGCATTTGACATCCAGAATAAAGTAGCGCAAACAGGTGAGATTGTTTTATCTTATAATTACTACCACATGTATTGATAAAACTTTGATTTATTTCTTTTATTCATTAATATTTACAGAGTTTGTTTTGGAGCAAACAGGGATTAATCCTCTTCTACAAGTGTGTTGTTTTCAGCGACATTGATATGGGTACATCCGGAAAGATTGGGAAGGTTAAGGTTATAACCAATGCGAGGTGTTAAGTTAAATTAATGCTACATCAGACATGTGACATGAGGCATGTGCCTGCTATCAACCTTCACGTGTGTACCAGTATGTCATCAATGTTGTATTCATGTTAAATGAATTCTATACAAGGATTTGTGAATTAGTAAGAAAGGTACGATGTACAATGCTTAATGTAATTTTAACCTGTGTAGTAAATTTTATATTTTCACCTGGGTAGAGAAAAAGTTTAAAGTCTGTTAATTTTTTTTTTGTTATTGTTTTTTTTGTGGGTGGTCGGGCGCTGATGGGGAAGGCAGCACCTCCACCCTCTAATCCCCCCCCCCAATCTTTAGTTCTTGTATCTAGCTGAACTTATCTTGTTCTCCTGAATTAAACAGTAGCCAGCCCATACAGGGAGCTACATGTAATTAAGTGTATGTCCCTCACACCTGAGCTGCCATACAGGTACAGGTGTGTTCAGGGACCAATGTCTAGGCTGACCACAATGTCAGGTATTTTTAGCAGCTGTGGTCAGGATTCAGCGATGAGATAACAGATCATGTGTATAACTGTGGTTTGGAGGGTCAACATGGTCTGACTGGACAATAGATAGGGTAAAAGCCAGGCTCTAGTCTAGCAGAGAAGGGGTGGGGAGTGAGGGGTGAAACACCAGCTCTTAAGAGTAGTGGCTGAAAGGGAGTAATAAATGAGCATTTGGTTGGGGTTGGGAATTTTCATAGCTAGGGCAGGGCTCTGTGGGTAGGGGGAAATAGAAGAGGGGATAGGATTGATGAGGTGTTGGAAGATGTTGTTATCAGGGGCCAGGTGTTATTGATGGCGAAGGGAGTGTAGGGTTAAAGAGAATGTGAATGCAAAGGGACAGGTAGCACAAAGGGCTTGGGCACAGTTGTTCTGTTCGTGGTTTCAAGCAGGATTCCGGTGCTTTACAAGGAATCACAGGTGATAAATAACATTGGGCCACATGGGCGAAATGCTGATTTGTGCCGATTTCTAAAGTTTAATGAACTGCAGGTCACTCAAAATGCTATGTTTTAAGGCTAGAAAAATCCTGATTACCACCACTTTTCCCAAACAAAATTCTTGTCTAAAATCGTTATTTTTTCATTTTGGCATTTTTCGTTTTAGGGCTATGCTATTGTTGGTCAGTGACTCACTTTTCCAATGTTCAATGAATTGACTATAATGTGACACCACCCTTATCTTTACTACAGCCTTCATTTTTTATGGCAAAATCATATTCAAGGCCCATATCGCCTGGTTAAAATTTGCTTTGTTTTCACCTCCAGTGGCCACCTGACCAAAGTCAGTGCTGTTGATTGGCTCAAAGCTGCTATGACATCACCACAAAACTACGAATACTGGACATCAGTGCAATACCATGAATCAGTGACTGAGTGATTGTAGAATTTATGATGTAACATCACACTCACAGCATTTCAGCCATGTCATAATCATACAACTGACTAAGCTGTCTCCATGTTTTGATTATGCTGGCTTTACTGAAAATGAGGACTGAGCGTTTTGTCTCAATATGATGTGAATGTTCAGTTACCAGGTGGCAAATTTATGTCTGTGAAGTGGGCTTCTATACGTGTGAAGGTGATTCTGTGGCTATGACACTTCATTTTTTTGCCCCAAAAAATTAATTTCACTGCTGCTAAATAAAAACTGAATATATCTAGTTGTGAAGTTATTACTCTTTGTAATAAATCCAAGTGTTAATGAATGCTGTGGACAGCACATTTATTAACAGGTTTATACTCCTTTAATGTGAAATGCGTGTGTATGAAACATGTGAAATACACGTACATGAAATGCGTGTGTGTGAAACATGTGAAATACACATACATGAAATGCGTGTGTGTGAAACATGTGAAATACATGTACATGAAATGCGTGTGTGTGAAACATGTGAATTACATGTACATGAAATGCGTGTGTGTGAAACATGTGAAATACACGTACATGAAATGCGTGTGTGTGAAACATGTGAAATACATGTACATGAAATGCGTGTGTATGAAACGTGAAATACACGTACATGAAATGCGTGTGTATGAAACATGTAAAATACATGTACATGAAATGTTTGAAATACAGCGTGTGGAATTTATCATCTTGTCTGTAATGAATTTAACTTTGTCAAGTATTGAACATCAAGAAGAAATTACATGTATATGTCTAAACTGTGTACTGTATAATATGGCTTAATTATCTTTTACTCTACAATACTGGTGCATATTTTCTGAAAAATGAATCAACATTTATGGTGTGTTGATGAAGTTTGATTTGTGAGTAATATGAAGATGAATTTTGTTCAGCATTTTGTAGTGGCTGTTCAAATGAAATGTGATCTGAACATGTCTTAAGGGTGGAGTTAGTCGATTTATTTTTACAATATTGTAGGTACATGAAGGTGTTAAACATTTAAAATTATTATTGTAGTCTCTGCTTTAAAACCTTGACTTCCATCGTCAGTGTTTATTCTTAAAAGGATATTAAGCGAACATTTCTCAATGGTTTGTTGTATTTGCTCTCTTAAGTAAGAGCCAATTCCTGTGTATGTTGATGTGTGCCTGTTACTGATGAGCTGACATGAAATAGAAGCTTGCATGATCAAAGTCTTCGCCACACATGTCTGTGTTAATCAAGTTGATCATTGGATGAAGTTAATTAATTGGCAACATATCCTGTGGAATTAAAATTTAAAACTTATTTGTTAGGTTAATGGACTGCACTGTGTTTTTCATTGTCATAAACAACTCTTTAATGAGTTTAGCATGCAAGTCTGCTAGATGTAAAAATTAACTCCCATTCATGATGTGTTAGTATATTGTGCTGTAAATTTGAAGGATCAGCGGCATTAAAAAATCTGCTCAAAGTCTCCTGCCGACTTTACAATAGCATTGGCCATGGGAGCAAGTCAACCATCTCGTGTTCGGTCAAGACAGATTTATGTTTTGTCACGCTAAATTAGCAGTGGTTAATTGGGAAAGGTACACTGTAAAGTTCCCTTGTGATTGTCCTGATTTATAGAGAGGTGGAGATGAATGTGTGAGTTTATGCGTGAGATCACTTGCAAGGGCCGACTCCGTTGCCCCAGTACTAGAGAAGGTAAACAGGTCTCTACAGACAGGTGACTGGCTAACGACCTGAAAAAGCCATCTACCTGTCTGAGCAAAGGTAATAAACTTTCACGCTCCCTCATTTTGTCACCTGTGCAACTAGCACATGGCTCTATAGACACTCTCTTCAAATTTTCACCTTGATTAAGACAAACGTGAATCATTGTTTTCGAGACATACATATCTGCTTAACAAATTTTCCCACACAACGCCCACACAGTAACTGTCTGTTTTTTGTTCACAAGTTTGAGCCGCGAAAGAAAAGTGAACAATTAAAAGGAGATTGTTGTGAGCAAGAAATGCCCTTTTGAATGAGGTTGCTTTATACACTGTGGATTGTTTTTGGCTGTCAGCTACTACACATGTACAGGGTTCATATGACCTTATTTTAGGCAACCATATTGGAGGTATGAATCTATACCATCACATGTTAATACGCCTCCAGCATGGCTGAGTCTTATTTATTATTCTTCTGGTATAATTAATCACATCATGTGTGAACTCTCTACATGGCCAATACATTGTGCTCTGTGTTAAGTTTTTAGGAAGATCACGGTAAAGCATGGTGGGGTACGGTAGTCATTCAGTGTAAATCTCACCCTTCACGTTTTATGTTAAAATCATATGAATAATACATGAGCTGCAGTCGTTTGTGTATGAAGTTTACGTGAAGCATGGGTGATTGCTCAATATGACCATAATTTTAAACTCACTTTCATGATATTTATAAATCCGAATGCATTGGACTGTTCAGTTGCTTAAGCTCTACCAAGTGTGGTAGTGTGTGTTTCTAGGCTGGGTTGAGCGTATAATAATTTCAATCTTTCCATTTTGCATTTAGATTTGAATACCACAATGACCTGGATACATTAATAAGTACTAAATGTAAAACTTTGCTACTGTTTACTAAACTTCTAAACATGAAAACCTGTTGTATCATGAAATAATTATTACCTAGTCATTTATGTGTATCAGTAAATGTTACCTTTCATTTTTTTCTTATCCTCACGAAATTTCAGTGACTGTTTATGTCATTTAAAAAGTGGTTTCGCTCACAATGTTTTCCCAATGAAATTCCAGTTCTGTGTGCGGCATTTTACTTTCTGGATATAGCACAGATTGTTGATGGTAATGACAACAGGCTGAAGTCACACTGGGCCTTAAACCATGCTTCAGAGTTCCTGAACAAATGCACGCACTGGTAATTAGCAACGTAATATATGATTGACATTTTATTCTCATTAATACGCCCCTGTAATCAGTGATATCAGTGAATTAGAACCATACACCTGTAATCAGTGATATCAGTGAATTAGAACCATGCACCTGTAATCAGTGATATCAGTGAATTAGAACCATGCACCTGTAATCAGTGATATCAGTGAATTAGAACCATACACCTGTAATCAGTGATATCAGTGAATTAGAACCATGCACCTGTAATCAGTGATATCAGTGAATTAGAACCATACACTTGTAATCAGTGATATCAGTGAATTAGAACCATACATCCGTAGTTCATTGCTTTCTAAATAAATTGAGTAGTCAAAACATGAATGCCACATACACTCTCATGGATATTACATGTCTGACAATTTTAGTAGGTACAAGGTACAGCCAGTCTCTCGTCCTTCCCGTTCAAATAGCATTGTGTTTAGCACTTCAGGAAGTGTGAGAAAATTTGGTAAAAGGAGAATTTTTGGCTCACACCTGCAATCTTCACAGACTCATTGTTGCTTCATTGTTAACTGTGAGAAATACTGTGCAAGTGCTATGCAAGTTTTTTCCACCGATTGTGACATTCCTGCAGAACATAAACCCCGTGTCTAACCCGAGACACATCCTTTGTGGTCAGAGCAGCAATAATCTCCAGTGGTGGTACTTGATGGAACAGTAAATAGGTAACGTCCTTAGTTGTCCAGGTTCCTACGATAGTGCAAGGAGGAGCAAGCAGCACTGCTAAATTCTGATTCGTGTATACTGGTAATGATGCTCGGCCAGACATAGAACCACGAAAGTTTGAGGTTTCTGTTAGTCATGAAAAAGTTTCCTCAAAATCACCCAGATGGTCAATATTCCCCTCGGACTCAAAATACCTATAGTGTAGAGTTGTCTGATCTCAAAAGCGTTAGATGCTTGTTATTGCTGTAATGAGATAAAGACACATTCAAGTAAATAAAAGTGTTAACATGTTAGAAAGTATATGGTGTCAGAAGTGGGGTGTTTAATGACTGTTTTCGTGGTGTTAACTAAAATGTTAATCCACTGATCCTGTGGACAAAAGAAACATGCAGTATTCTGCATCGAAGTAATTTGTATTTTGGACTTCCTCAATCTTCTTACTATGTGAGAATACCCGAACAGTGTCATATTAGTGGCATAATCATTTTTGCTGGCTCCATTGTAAGCTTTTTACCCCTTTGCCAATTTTACCCTAAATACCCTATCAGATATCGAGAAATATTCTATGCAAATGGCTGATCTAATGAAAAGAACATCAATCCAATCAGGAAAATAGAAGCTTTATAGTTCCACCATCTGGTCACTTTGTTGCCTCAAATGTTCTGCTGAGTCATGGGATGGTCATGCACAATGTTATGACAATTGAGTTTACAATCTCTGTTTTGGAATGTGACTCATTCCGTTCATCTCCGAGATTGGTTTCTGATTACTGCTGTGACTGCAGAATGATTGACGCAGCAAGAGACCTAGCCTTGATCAGCCTTGTCATTTAAGGGTAAGCTAGACCTCTGGTGAAATCGGTGATATAGAGTTACAAGGAAACCTATAGTCTCTTAGGAAGGTTTTACAGATTCTTTAAAACTTAAAGATTTTCTGCGGCTTAATTTGTATAAATGGGTTTTAAAGAACTCATTCAAGGTAAATGGGAAATGAAATTTGATGAGTTAAGTGTAATTACATTGCTCTATAATAGCATTTTTCTTCATTGATACAAATTCAATATAAATTCCAAATTTTATGTTAGTATAGAGGGAATGCGTGCATGCGTGTGATATATACATTTTACTTTGTGAACATGGTAGTTATTAGATTTACATAAATGTGAATTATTTTTGCCAACTGAAAGTGATGTCACTTAACACCTTTGAGATCTTTGTTCTGTTTGAACAAATTGATCAAACTGAAGTAGTAGCTATAGCTTGTGGACAGACCACAGTGAACATTTCTGCTTGTATACATGTTATGTCTTCAAACTAACTATGGGAAGACAAGTTATATTTTGTAATGCCTTTTGGACAAATCATCTTAGTGCTGATAAACTTGTTAATCATTTTGGAAATAATATGGAGATGAAATTGATAGATGAATCGGAAGGCTATTACCACCACGGTGCCAAATCTCTAGTTTTGGGTTTGGGGTACAAATTTAATCTTGGTGGAATGGCCTATTGATTCCCAGTTGCAGCACAGCCAGTTTAATTTGGACATTAGCTGTTGTAGGCTCATGTAATTTGCTCTTGTGATCACTACTGGAGCCTTTGACAGTGAGGGAATGGCAGACAAAGTGTGACTCAGGCTCCAGCCTGCCTTCAGGCCACCCCAATATAAACTATCGGCTATTGATTGTGAGCGGATTCATATTAGAGGAACAGGATGTGTAGAAGAGTAGAAAAGTTTGTCTTGTTAAGGAATTTATTCACATACCAGTAAATGAATCTTATTTTTGAATAAACAGTCTCTTATCATCAGTGCCACATTAATGTAGATTAACTGTTGGATGCAGTTCATATACTATTGCAAAACAAAACGATATTAGTTAAGAAATGGTGTTTGTTATGGCATCCTAAATTTCATCCATTCCTAGGGGGAAATAAGAGCCAAATTTTGATGGTCAGTGCAGACACTATAAAAGTTTTCTTGGATAACTATTTTAGTAAATCCTTTCACTTTTATGTCACTCTTCAGTAAATACTTGTACTGGTATCTATGTTTTCAGTTCGTTCTTTGTCTGTTTATAGTAAATACTTCCTATGTGACAACTACATATGTTCTTAAAGCAAATACCTTAACATTTATACAAAGTGCATTTTCATGTATGGTGTCATGGTAAACAGGATGATTGGGTTGGTTTGGCCTTAGAGAGAAGAACATGAACAGCCAGGAATGTCTGTAATTTGCTGGGTAGGAAGCTAAGGATGGGGAGGGGGGGGTGCCACACTTCAGACTGGACACTAACATCCAGCAGTGGACAGAGGAATTCTGAAGACATCAGCTTGTGACAGGCTGGGAAGTGGTCAGTCAGAGTGAGCACCAGACTGAAAACAGCTGATGCTATGTCCAGCCTAATTATGCTGCACCAGGCTAGGATATGGCTAATTACATTGGCCATGTGACTGACCAAAGTGTGGTCTGCATGTCTAACCTTGACAGGCCACTTACCCTAATTAAATGAAATTTAAGTGGAATTGCTTTGCCTGTGAGGCAAGTTGAGACTATTGTAATTGATTGTTAATTATACATGTATACTAACCATTCTGCCCTACACTGAGGAAAGAAATTGTGTGAAACAAGAAAAATGTCTAAGTGTGAATTTTTAGTTTCTCTTTATTTTAGAAATTGCACTATGTTATGCTGTGCTAGTATTACGTCACACTAGTTGCTATACGAGTATATACTGAGTTGATTAATATTTTAGCATGTACTGCAAAATTTGAAAAACAAATTAAAATTCTGGTCATGAGACTTATTGACCTGGAATGGCTCTCTTCCTTAATGGCTGGTATAAGAATGTCAGTTTGGACACCTAGGTTTAAATTTGTTTATTTGTTGGGTGCATAATGCCATACTTACAAGTTCAATATACTTGTGCGTGTATATTCATTTTTATCATGAGGCATTGAAGTTGGTAAACTGTTACAGGAGTTTAAACTCCTGTGTGTTTAAACTATTAAACAGTATTGCAGCAATCGGTTTTTTGGTTGTTCAGTCAGTAGGTCTGTGTTTTCACTCATGGAGCAGATTAAGTTTTTATTAGGCTTCACTTCGATGCCTTCCAATGCTGACAATATACCATTGCTCTCAGATAAGTATGATATCACTAGTCATGAATTTTCCACTTATGTGATGGTCAGGTTTACGGGTGAAGGATTTTGGAGTGCTTGTCATAAACCTTCAACCTCTGGCAGGTTACTGACCAACATTTCCACAGGGGATGTACAGATATGCACAGGATATTGTTGGAAGAGAAAACACGTTAGACTTTACAGTCATTTGATCGTTGTTGACCGCTTATTGTCACCAACACCTCACCAGCAGTGAGAGCAGTGATGTTGCTGATGATTTTATCAATGTTTACATGCAGGGTGAATCAAAAGTGGCCAAGGTACCATCAAGGTAAATGTCTGTGGTGCTCAGAACCAGGGTTGTGTTAGTTAGGAAAGGTTCAAGATAGCATCTAAATTAAGGGTATCCATGGGGTGGAGTACCCTGGGCTCTAATAGGCATTTAGCTGTCATCATTGCCTGCCCCCAATCTGGAGGCTGATTTAGTTAGGCACAAGATGAACCCATTACTGGGGGTAATCAATCTTTAGAGAAGAGGATTCCTTTACTGTAAGAATGGAAAATGAAGTAGAATTGAAGTAAAGGGAATTCTAGTCCTTTGGAGTCTTTTTATCATTGTGCAAATTGCTTTTATACCTGTCGAAGCTTATAATTGTTTCTTAAGGCTTCAGAGAGAAAACAGTTTTTGGATCTGCACTGAAACTATAAACTTCTGAAGACAGAAAATACTTTTAAAAAGTAAAGGACATAGTATTTTACATGTTTAAATCAATATAAAGGTGAAATAATTAACTGAAGGTTAAACTCTTTCATATTCTTGTTTCTGTTGATGTTTTTTTTTTTTTTTTTTTCAAAACCATCACTGTGTTAAAAGAAGTGAGACTTCAAACAACCTTCTGAATAAATCCAGGTTTATCAAACAATCAGCCCAAGGTTTAGGGACTTTATGAATTCCCCAGAATCTGAAATATTTTGATATGCAGTAAATTCTGCTCTGCAAGGTGACCTTGGTAAGGGTTGTACATTTTTGTGGTTGCCCAGACACGCAGCTGGTTGTGATCTGGTTGTATATATAATAACATGATCAGCATTATTTTTTGACAGGGATTTGGATATTTGCGATTAAGAAAAATAGACGGGTTTTGTAAGGTGTGTGTTAAATATTTCTCATCAGTTTAATAAGCAAGCCCATTCACAAACATAAACGTACTGTTAAAACATAAAGATGTATGCAGCTTTCTAATTCTGATGGGTAGTACATGTATATAGTATTACATGGTGTCCAGACTGGTAGTTTGTATGTGTTATTGATAAATAATCTTGACAAGAATATAAAGCAACCATCAAATGAATAATCAACCATCGAAAGAAAGGTGTTTTAAAAAGAAATGTTGTTAATGCGAATTTCCGGCTGATACTGGCTAACCGAGTTCAGCAAGATCTACCAGAAAACCATGCCTGGCTGTAACTTATATCTATAAAGGTAATTGTTGAAATGCAACTGTGAAGAATTTTTCAATTTGTAACTGACAGGTTCAACATGTTTGTGTTTTTGTACGAGGCTTTGATGTCAGCTATGATCTATGGAGCTATGAAACGTACTGTCTTAAAACGATAATTTAGGAGTTGTTAGACCAGATGTAATCATTGAGAAATCTGTATTTAAAATCTGAATAATTTTATGTTAAGGTATTCATCATGTCTGTGTTATTTATGATCAGGGTGTTTTTAATTGATTCAGCTTCATTATTACCAGTTTCCAAATGTTTTGTTTTTTTTTTCACCCATAAGAAATAAAGCACATAAGTTTGTCCGCATACAAGTTCTGCCAGAAAGATGTGAAGAAGTATGTCACAAACTATAGCTTATAATAATCAAATGAAAGCAGACATCCTCCGTTTTGTGTTTGTTTTTGAAGCTGTCCATATTTTTGAAGTAATTTCTTCATTAATTGATAAAAACATCTCTGTTCCCTTTATTCGGTGATTGTACCAGTCTATTAATGGAGACCTTATTTACAAGGCCCGGATACATTTTTATGAGAAATGAAAGCAGATTCAAATGTGCGCAATTATAGGTGCAATTAAATGTATATGTAATATTTATGTGGCATATACAAAAACAAACTCTTTGTCATTGCCAAGGGAAGAGAACTATTGATTTCAAATTTGGCTGTTTGAGCAGGAGGCCTGGATGCCGGGGCGGATGTTGTCATGCCGACCTCTAGCTCTCTCTCTCTCCGCCCATCACTGGACGGCCACATGAGTTCAGACACGAGTCGACACAAACCTTCCTGAGAACCACCCTTTGGCAAATTTATCCATAAAATATCAGTTATGATTAAATATTGATGGCCGTTGGGATAACCTAATAAATCCTGTATGGGGAGGGCTGCGGAATGGCTGTTCTGGCAGTGTGGCATTCTGGCATTTCCGCACATGTCCGTTCCTATATCCTATGTCCAAAGTTGATGTTCACCTAATGGTTTATGTTAACCCCTTCATGTTAAGCATCAGAAATGATTGTTATTAATGTTCGAATAAGCCTTCAAAGATCAATATTCCTTGTTAGCTAAAATTTGTAAATATATGAAAGAAGATGTCAGACTTATTGGTCTACAAATCATGTAAGTTTGCCTGTAAAACAAAAGTAGCATCAATACAATAATTACATATGTAGTCTTCTCTGGTCAGTATGGCATTGTAACTATAAAGCATATATCTGTTTTGTCTTCAGTGCGGCATAAAACACCAATCAATTAAATACAGAGATAAATACATTTAGTTTGCACTTTTTCTCTTTTCTAGTTTAAAATTGTGTAATGTTTTCATTTACTGGTATATATATTTCTATTATCCTTCACCGTTTCTCTTGGGCTTTATGTCCTAGTGATACCTTATCATCGCTAAACTAGTGCATTTAAGCACTAACGAAAGTTGAGCGACTTTATTCCAGGTCTACACATTTACTCTTTACAGGAGACTCTTGACTTCATACTGTACTAAGGGACTTCACAGAACCCTCTTGCGTTAACCTTACCCCCTAGTCTAACACCCCCCCAACTGCTTCAACCTCCCCTTTCCACCGAAGTCTTACCTGTTCAGTGAGGCCCTTGTATGCAGAGACAATGACCTAAGACAGGTTAAGCTCTGTTGACAAATTAGCATTTACTTGAGTGACTGGACAAAGCACCTGTTTGTTGACGGAGTATGCCTCACAGGTTGACAAGGTGGTGCATCACCTGCATGTCAGGTAAAGTTAGCAGCCCTTAAGGCCAAGGGGGGCATCTCGTCATTGTTTGGACTGCATGACGATTCCGCAGGAGTACTTGCAAGTTTCCATGACAGTGCCGTAAGTTCTGGTTCACAGCTCGTCTTGAAATGCGAAAACTTGAAAGAATCCTTGAAAAAAATTCCTCATGACCCTGGGAAGTTCCTTTGCAGTAAACATTGACTGCACCAACATAGATAACTCTTGGCTGATAATACAACTTCATACCCCCCCCCCCCACCAAAAAAACTTTCTGATTTTTGGAAATTAACAATGATTTTTGCCTCTTAGAGATGTGTATTTATTTATGTAAGAGTTTCTGATTCACTGAAGTGTCTGTTAATTTCTGAACTTGCATCAAGTAGAATATATAACAACTTTAGATTGGCTTAAATCAGCAAGGTATCGATATCAGTTATTGCAAATGCTTGCCACTCATATAGCCAAAGTTATCATGATTGGAACTTAAGTAAATGACTAACTCAGGGGCGACTTCTAATATCCTCCTTGTTTTCATGATGTAAGAAGTTATATCATGGACGTGATGCATTTATTACTTTAATAACACTCTATAATAGCTCTTGAAAGTATAATAAAATATCTGCCACTAACAGCTGCGTCATGTCACACATAATCATTATCAGACCTCAGAGTAAGTGTCTGCTTTCTGGTTGATTGATGGTAGCTAGTACACAGAGGTGAGGGCTTCATATGAGTTGTCAGACAAAGATTGTAGATGGAACTGTGAGTGTATGCAGGCATATATTATGCTGTACAACATTAATTTGAAGAATCAAAGAATAATGCAACAATTCAGCCCAGTAAATCAACTGCCCCCCTCTCTTATGTGATGCAAAGTGCCTCATAGAAAGTGTCAGGTGTGTATGGTAATACACTGTATTAATGCAGCGGATAGTGGTGGTTTCCCCCCAGCTACTCTCCCCGGTTTCCTCCCTCTCACTTGGATCGGATTTCCTCATCCTACCAGTTCCCCCCCCCCTGCCTGGGTTTCCTCCCTTCTAATCTACCTGGGTTTCCTCCACCTTAACTGACCAGTTTCCTCCACCTAACCTGCCTGGGTTTCCTCCACCCTACCTGCCCTGTTTCCTTCTCTCCTCCCTCTATCCTGCTCGATTTCCTCCCCCAACATTGCCTGGGTTTCCTTCCCCATACCATGCCTGGGTTTCCTCCCAATCTAATGCTGCCTGCTATTCTTCAGTATGGTGTGGAACACCAATCAAGTAAAATAAACAAATAAAGTTGTGGGTTTCTCCGAGGCTTTGCTCAGTTTTCTCCTACCATAATGCAGGCAGTCATTGTATTGAGTGAAATACTCTTGAGCATAGTGTAAAACATCCATCAGGTAATTAGATAAATGTTATTGAAAAAAATTTATTTAATTATTTGTTTAATGTTAAGGGCCACATGAGTTTGTGGGTGAAGGAAACCAGAATGCCAGGAGTAGGCCTCTGCAAGTCCTCAGTCATCTGACAAAACTCCTGACTTAAACATCTAGCAAGGCAGCAAAAGCTGGATTTAGATACATGTCCCAATTGGTCATAGTACCTGATACTTTCTTTCGCAGCACTTTAAACTTGACGACTTATTCAAGTAAAATTTTAAAAAATAGATTAATTTATTCTGGTCATGGAGTCGTCCTGTATCAAGGATGTAGTGTTGCCGACTTCCTCAGCCGGGCTCAGGTTCACGGCTTCTTCATCTGTCTACACCTGGTAATTAACTCTCCAGGCACAATTATGTTGAAGGCATGTGCGATTTACAGAGGAATTTTGTGTTAGTAATTTTAAACAAGCTCTGCCTGGTTTCGTCCCACTGAAAGGCACGCTTCTGTTGTATAAGTGAAACATTCTTGAGTATGGAAGAAAACAGTAATCAAATAAGTACATTATACAAGATCTTGCACATGCCAAGATCGTAACTGAGTCATTAATGAGGTAACAGTTTTGGCAGTCCACTCATTAATGACTTTGACTGTATTAACCATCATACGTTATAAAAGTTATAGTTTTAACCATACTTAGGATTTAATTACTTTTTCTCCAGATTGACTATATACAGTAACCTGTAAACAGGTTTACTGGATATAGTAAATCCCTTGTGAAATTCTTGGAATTTTTCAACAACTAATTGCTGTGCTGTAATGAGGTGGGTTAAACTTGATGTGATGTAGAGTAAATCATGACTCACCTTTCAATATTACAGTTCTCAAAGACGGGTGATTAGTTGGCCAAAACTTTATAGGAAAGCATAGAGGATTTAATAAATGTGTATAAACTGCTCTTGCAGAAGCTGTTTGATCCTTATATACCGTGAAGCTGAAGCTTAATACTTTTATACAAACTGTTCTTCTAGTTTCCATGACGCTGTTTCAGTACTTGTATACAAACTGTTCTCTCGGTTTTTATGACGTTATTGTAATACTTGTAGACAGACTGTTCTTTTAGTTTCCGTGCAGATGTTTTAATACTTGTATACAGACTGTTCTTTTAGTTTCCATGCAGGTATTTTAATACTTGTATACAGACTGTTCTTTTAGTTTCTATGCAGATGTTTTAATACTTGTACCCAAATTGTTCTTTTAATAACTCTCATGAAGCTGTTTTAATATTTATACATGTACTGTAAATCTTCAACTTTTTCTCATGTTTGCTAGGCATTTATTCAAACATATTCTGAAAGCATTATTCTGTGTTGACTGATAAAATTATATTTTTTGTGATACCCTGAAACTTGCAAATCCAACCAGTGAAGTCTTCACTCCAAAATCCCATTAAAAATGTACATAAATTGCACTGAAAGTTGTTCTTTTTCACGTGCAGAAAGGTTGAGGAATTAGCGTATACGAACTGTTCTTTCAGTTTCCATGAAGCAGTTTTAATACTTGTACAAACTTTTTGTAACAAGTTGTTAAGCCTCAGTAGTCAAGAATCCATTTCTCGCTGCAGACAACTGTTTTACATAACCTAGCCTGGCACATTGAAGTGGCCATTACATATCATTCTCTCTTTATCTACATATAAGCTGTCCTTCTGCATGCAGCTTGCTGCCGGTCACATGCTACAGTGCTCGCACTGCAGTCTGCTGCACAGACCTCACAGCTTAACCTAGAAAGCATGTTTATTTGCGGTGGTTTTAGGTTCAATCTGTGGCTTGTGCCAGGAGATTTGCTGATGTTTGCGATGCTGCCAGCGCCTTTACCTTGGTGCAAGTCAACACCTTTCCTATTAACCTGACCAAACGAAAGTGCCTGCCAACTCAGTGCTTAAATGAATCAGGATTTGTTGATTTCAGGCCATCTTCGGCCTTGTGCTATTTAAGGACAAGGTTGTGTTGGATGACTCGATGTCTCTACAGAGATTCATGAAGATCACAAAGATCAGATATTTTGGCAGATTTTGTAGTTCAATCTTTTATGTAGTTTTATTTGGTTCAGGTTTGCAACACCAACACGTATTTGAGCAAATGACCCTCCTCACGTCCTTTTTTCCCCCCAGTATTTTCTCTTGAGGACATGAAAAAACATTAAGAAAACTTCGAAAATGACATGTCAGCTCACAGATGATACATTTGAATTTACAGATGTACAGTATGACATCATTTACATGGGCAAGCTGAAAGTTCTATCACACAAGATCACGCAAGCACACCTAAAACTTAAAGATGTTAACAAATACTCATGAACACATTTGTCATAAGATAATAAGTCAGGCACCTATCTTGGATCACGATATATAGTAGTATTTATAAGATTCTAACTAATAATTCTACATTTATGCAGCATTTTTTGTGTTAAATTCATATCTGTATGTACTCTGACATACCTTCAGGTTTCCCAGTAACTTAGATAAAAATATGAATTATGTACCATCTTTCATGTAAAATGAAGCCATTTGCACCCAAACTTGTCTAGTAACTACATGAACTATAGATATTGAAAAGGTTTTTTCCTTTTTAAATCAGTTAAACATACATCTGTTGGTATAATACATACTCATACTTGATAGTTGATTTTACTGTGTTGGTACTCTGTAGTAAAATATTGTCGACTCATTTACACTGAATGTTACGCTATCAATTAATTTGACTGACATCCATGATCAAATGGCAACAGTGCATTTGCTGTGAAGAGACTTTCTGCAATGATGTGGGCGTGATATTGACATGTAACTAGATATTTCTACTTAATTACAGCACTAATTATCAGCCGAGGGCTATACATAACTTACTAATTAATTAGTTATCCTTGCATTGCGTGCTTTTCTGATGGTGGAGTAGGATGGAATCTTTTCTGCAACTTGAACACACAAAATCAAGGAGAGACATGGTGTAGATTCAAAGCACGGCAGTACTTTCTGCTGTTCTTGGAGAACATTTTGCATATGAACAGGGAGCCTCCATGGCAGAGGGGGTTAGCACGCCAGTGCGGCGTACTGACCCAGGTGCCTCTCATTAATGTAGTCGCTGTGAGTTCAAGTCCAGCCAGTACTGACTTCCTCTCTGGCCGTAGGTGAGAAAGTCTGACAACAACTTGCGGATGATCGTGGGTTTGCCCTGGGCTCTGCCCGGTTTCCTCCCACCATAATGCTGGCCAACGTCGTATAAATGAAATATTCCTGACATCAAACTCCAATCAGAAAATCATAGGAATATTTTTCAGGGGTATGATTAAAGAAGAGTTGATTCCAATCCACCTACTGTAAGAACCACACCTGTAGGCAAAAATATTTTAAGAATCCTAGAGATTATGAAATAAGAGTGTCATCTTAAGTGTACACTGTACATTGCTCTCATAAATTTTTCTTCTTTTTCACCCATTTTTAAACATACTGACAGAGGCGTTATGTTGTTAATTCAACTTTGCCATTTGACATAACTTGTTCAAAGGTAAGGGTAGATGTGTAAGATTACCAGCCATTGGCCAGGTAAATATTATCTGTGATGAATGACAGTTATGTGACACCTCTTACCTCAGCAGTTAACGAGTTTGACGATGTTTGACAGGAGAAATAGGGGAGTTGCTTTAGGAAAGGAATATGGCATGACTTAAAGTGTGGGTTAAAATCTTCAACAGTAAAGGCATAGCTTGGGCAAGCATACATACTGCTTAGAGAGTTCAGTGAGTACAGAGAGTCAAGTAATGGAAATCAAGTTTAAATAGAGCTGTTCAGAAGTTCAGTGTAAGGTTTGTGAGACTAGGAGTTGAATTTCTTAGACTTAAATCACAGGGTTGAATCATGCAAATACCTGTTGAAGTGTGTTCAAATAACTTTTACCTGCTGTAATGTTTGTTCAAGCTTGGACTGAAAGATCTAGTTCAGTGAGGAGAGATTTTTGACAGCAGTGTTTGAACAGTGAACTGTTGAATACAGAGGAGAAAAATCTTAAAGCAAAATTTTATGCAGGCTTGTGTTAGAACTGATGGAGAAATTGTGTGCAGTGATTATGGGATCATCAAACAGATGCTTGATTGAATCACCTGACAAATCTTCTGTAACATAACCACAGACTGAGCATGAGTGAAAAACTTCTTCATTTTTATCAACCCCGCCCATGATCTAATGAAAAAATAGGCTACACAAATGTTTCTGTGGGTAGATAAAATTAGCATTTAGTTTTTTAATAGTTTAATTTCTTTCATATTAAATTTTGCTGCCGTTGGGGTATAACATTTAAAACATATGAAGTGCAAATATTATTCATTAACTTTTAATTAAAGTTAATTTGAAGCATAAATCAGATCTTTCAGATGGAAATTCTTTAATAAATAATGCCTACGTTAACTTGTATAGGTAATAATTCCTGTGGAAAGCATTCTGACCTACCTGCCTAAAAATTCACAAATTGAGCGTGCTGTCCTAAATAAAATCCTAAACAGGATTGTGGCATTTTTAAGAAAACAGCAAGACAATTGACTTGTTCAGAGAAATTTCATCACTATTACGTGTACTGGTACCAAATTTATCCACTGTCCCATATCAACGGGTTTACTTCTAAATAGACCATTCTCAACTTGAAAGTGTATGTTCAAGAGATAAACATAAGCTGTAAATATATTGAAACCTGATCTGTTGATAGACTACAGGGTTTGATGCAGATGAGGTAAATAGCTGTGGATTTGCATCACCATCGCAGGTCACAAATATTGCACAGAAAGAACAAAAGGTTTTCTGAACTCCTGTAAAAATCAACCAGTATATGTGCCTTTAATATTTATGTTATACCCAGCATATACATGTAGATTAGTTTTATCCACTTTAATGAATGCTGTATGAGAAGTCTGCATTAAAATGCAAGGAGGAAAATTTTGATCACACATTATTAAATTGGTGGGTGCTGTATGAATAACAATGCGCATATCTTTTTAAGAAAACAAAGAGAAAAAGAAATACATGATTTAATTAGTTAATCCATCATAGATTCACCGAACAGGTGTAGACGGTGTTAACGCTGAAGTAGACAGGAGAGAATTGTACCAACTGACCAGATAATTGGGTTGCAGTTTTGGTGCACCTGTGGCGTCATTGGGCTAAGGGCAGTGAGGATAAGTTGTGTACAGTTTTGCATGACAGTATTAAGTGTACTGCATTTCACCTAATGTCCAACATTTTTCAAGTAACACAGTTTCCTTGAATATGATTTATTCAACCAATTTATCAGAAAAAGTAAGTGTAGGCATTTGTGTTGTTTTAAGGCCTTTCTGTGCTTCTGAAGATGCTTTTGTATGTAACAAACTGTAGGTGAGGTACAGTATTAGGTGTATATGTAACAAACTGTAGGTGAGATATAGTATTAGGTGTATATGTAACAAACTGTAGGTGAGATATAGTATTAGGTGTATATGTAACAAACTGTAGGTGAGATATAGCATTAGGTGTATATGTAACAAACTGTAGGTGAGGTACAGTATTAGGTGTATATGTAACAAACTGTAGGTGAGATATAGTATTAGGTGTATATGTAACAAACTGTAGGTGAGGTACAGTATTAGGTGTATATGTAACAAACTGTAGGTGAGGTACAGTATTAGGTGTATATGTAACAAACTGTAAGTGAGATACAGTATTAGGTGTATATGTAAGTGACATGCCAGGTGTTAAATAGAAAATTCTGATTCCCCTTTTGTATAATCTGAGGTATTACAGTTGTGAAGCTAAGTACATTGATATGTTCTACAGTCACACATAATGAGGTATATAATGTGTTACCTGTACATAGAACACACCTTTTACGTGTATGCGGGAAGTTTTATCTGCCATTAAACATGTCACAGCGGTGTCATTTCCATGACATTGTTGTAGGAACATTCAATGTCACTGACATTAGGCTACTAGGCTTATACTGACCATTGTAGACATACGTACCTGAACAGTGTGAAACATGTGACCTTATAATACTAGTTACTCCGGTGAAGAAGTCTTTCATAGATTTTTCTTTTGCCTCAGCGTTGAGACATATACTGTCAGTGCTTGCCAGCTAAAAGATTGCACATAATTACCTTTAGTGTTAGCATCAATAAACGTCACACAACACTGTGATGTGTGTTTAACAGCAGTCTAATATTGTCCTTATCTTCTTGGAACTAGATAGTATGGTAAATCTTAGACATTACTTAAGGCCCTAATTTAAAGGACGCCCCCCTCTTTAATGATCTGTAAAGATTTTTCCAATAAGTGAATGGATTAATTCTAGATATTTTTGCAAAAGTCAGTAGGGCGAATCGTGGAAGTCCCTGAATCCATGTACCGAGATTAGATTGTTGTTAAATACCTCTGTGTCCACTGCAAATTTCTTTTTCAGATGACCTTCTTCCAGTATTGTCCTGAAGAAATTATAACATTCAGCAATCACACTGTTCGGCATTTCAAACACTTTGCTGAATCTGTAACCGTGTTCTGTGCATTAAATTATTTCAAGTTATCAAGTTCTCCTTATTTTCTGTGTGAAAAATGGAGACCTGTATTTCGCCTAAGGAGTCGTCCATAAAATTCACTTTCAGAAGCTCATGTAGGTGTTAGTGATACTTTTGATGCCAACACTTTGGAACAAGACATTAACATCACTAAAAAACCTCTGTCCTCTCCGGTTCTGCATGGGAAGATCGGAGAGCAACCTGCAAATGGTCATGGGTTTCTCCCCGGATTGTGCCTGGTTTCCTCCCACCATAATGCTGGGCGCTGTCGTATAAGTGAAATGTTCTTGAGTAAGGCATAAAACACTAATCAATTAAATAAATAAATCAGAAATGCTGTTAAGTGGCCTTGTAAAGTAGGGTGAAGCAATCAGAATCAAGCAAAATGTGTCGTTTGAAATAAAAGGTAATCTTCAGGTGAAATACGGTAGAATATTAAACAGTCAAGCTGCACATATTTGATCAGTGCTTTTCAGGTTGTGTGTTGTTCATATTTTCCAGCGATCCAGTCCCTGGACTGCCTCAATGACCAGATTGTGCAGTACATCTTTACCCCCAAGCATGCAGACCTCACCCTGGATACGGAGCTCTCCCCCCAGGAGCAGGAGACCCTGAAGTCCTCTATGGTCCTCATTCGACGGCTCCTTCTCGATGCTCAGTCAAAGTTTCGCAAAATGGTAGAGGACAATAAGCAGCTGGCGGCACGTATCGACGGCTCCATCTACGCAGCCAACCAGGAAGTGAATGCATTGAGGGCAGAGTTGGCCGACACAAATAAACGTTTGTCTGAGCTAGGGCCCGGAGCAGTCACAAATGGACCGTCAGGGGGAGGCAACCATGTCATCACAAATGCAACTGCTCCACTCCCAGATCGTGAGTTTATAGAGTGTGTTTTGTTATTCGTAGATTTACAAATAAATTTGTGAAGAAACACACAGTAAGCCTAGAAATCAAAGCAAAAGAGGTCCGCCAGCAACCTGTGGATAGCTGTGGGTTCCCCCCCCCCCCTCCACATGGTTGCCTTCCACCATAATGTTGGTTGTCATCGTGTAAGTGAAATATTCTTGAGCACAGAGTAAAACACCAACAACTGCTAGAAAGCTGTGTTCAAAAGATATCTCCCTTGGATGAAATTAGTCAATGACTGCAATGGCATAGTGGATTATAAAGTGTCTGCCTCCTTAACGATAGATCTGGGGTTCATTTCTAAACTTGAATCTATAAACAGTTTGTAGGGTGATAAAAGTAAGGAGATTATTTTAAATCAACCCTACCTAATGAGTTTATTAGTAACATTCATGCTGCAGCTCCCCCAAAGTTGAAGTCAAACGATGAAGAGAATGAACTGATCCAGTTACGTGAGGAGAACAGCCGGTTACAGGCAGTGATTCAGACTATGACCAAGGATGCTGAAGGTGCCCAGGTTAAGAGTTCGCAACAGTCCAATCAGGTGCCTTGTTATGGAGAACTGAAGTTAGAGTTGATACAGACAAGGCAGGAGTTGAACAGGGCTAAAGGAGCCCTGCAGGGTAAGGCAGATTTTATTGTACAGTATAGGAAAATGTCAATGATGATTTCATTCATGAAATTCTTGTTAAAACAATATAATGATATGGGTACAATTAATAATACTAATAAAGTTCAGTTTAATCTTTGAATTGTGTAGCTCAAAGTAAGACGTGTTATCTTGAAGGGGGCGGGTGGGGAAGGTTAATTTAAGGTTTTATTTTAAGTAATTCCTGAATGCCTACAATTTATGAGAAAAAAAATGTTGTCTTGTACTTTATTGACTCCCAGTTCATTTTCAAATATGGATTTTTCAACACATCTCAAAAAAAAAGCCAGGTAGGCTAAATGAGCATTTTGGGAGTCTCACCAGTTCAGGTAGACCACTGTACTTGCATATAGCGGGTGTATCTGTGAATGGAATCACGCCGTCAGCCACGTTCATTTGTGAGAGCACCCGTCTTTTCACTCGTCAGCCTGCGAGACTTCTGAAATGCTGATTTAGCCATTATACACTGAAAAAAAAATGTTTGACAAATCCCAGCTGTTAACAGGTATTCTACTATATTCTCACTTCTTCATCAGTTACCTATTTTTGTACAACTGTAAATGCCTACTGCTATCTTCTTTACTGTATTTCTCACTTAGCAATATGTTTTTTTGACTGACTGTTGGTGAAGAAAGAAACAAGAAGTAAACAAACAGTTAACCTTTGCTGTTGTGTTGACCATGTAGCTATGAAAGCTGACCGGAAGCGGTTGAAGGCAGAGAAACTAGACCTGTTGAATCAGATGAAGCAGCTGTATGGGACGCTGGAGGATAAGGAGGCAGAGTTACGGGACTTCATACGCAACTACGAGCAGCGGATGAAGGAGAGCGATGAGAGTATAAAGCAGGTGAGGGAAAGTTAGGCAACCTCAAGATTAGCGAGGTTGCTCTGCCTTTCACTCTACAGCCTTAGGGTTTGTGGCCTGTATTTCTGCAGCGAGGTGAATCCACCTTTTAGTTTGTGAAACTCCAGTATGAAGATTTTCTGCATTATCAGAGTATTTGAATGCTGCTGAAAAATAGAGAATATATATGGACAGATGACTAATCATAATTTTGGAAATTTTGTGGACATGTATTATTGAACCATAAAGTTACATTACAGTTGATTGTCATGTACAGTGGATGGGTGATGGGAGGTGAGAAGTAGGCTGCTAGGAGTGAAAAGCAGCTCTGGTAGTCATAATATCTGTATGTCGTTACTATTGCAAATTTATGCTTTCCTGAACTATAACATCTACTGCAGATTGATTGGCTTCATATCAGGAATAGCTCAGTACTGTACATTAAAAAAACAAGTATATTATTTACATGGTAAGTACTGAAGAAATGTTGATGCATGTCTTACATAGTTTTCTCCCTTTGACTGCCCTTTTTAGCTTGCAGCAGAGAAAGAAGAATCAGAGCGTGAGAAATGGGAGATTATCAAGAGAGCCCGAGAAGCGGCTGAGAGGTCAGTGGTTCTCCGATCTCAGCTGGACATGAAGGTCGAACACATCAAGTCGCTGGAGGAGCAACTCTCTGAGGTCAGCATTTTATAAGGGTCAAGGTATAAGGCTCTAGAGGTCAGGGGTCAAGGTTGTTCAACACGTCGCATATGAGATCCTGAAATAGCCATATAATGCTGTCAAAATTTGTCAGTTTTACAGCACTTGGCCATGCAGTCGGTATGTAATTTAACATTGTAAGTCATTGTATGTTCTATTCAGTTTCCCTGCAAGTGTAAAGGGAGATAATTAAATAATAATATGAGCTGTGGGGATCAAGGGGGATAACTCCTATAATGGTTTGACGCAATGTGGTGCTATTCAGATGTTTTGAATATAAAGACTCATATAGTCTGAATGGTCTCTAATATTTGTGTTTTCTTTGTGTACAGGCCAGGGAGGAAGCATCCAGTCACAGTCTGAAAAACAGCTTCACCCCTGAGATGATGCCCTCACCGTCCAGCGGTAACACAGCAACTACTCCCAGTGAGGACCTCCCACCATATGAAACCCCTCCCCCCTCAGCATCTTACAAATCCAAAGACGACAATTTTGACAGTAAGTCTGTTCTGTGCTCTGTACTCTGATCTTCCTGTCATTAAGATCGTTGTCTGTGTTTTGAAGGTGGAGTTACATCTGTTGATTGTACCAAAAAAATGTCACAATTTTATACTATTAACCATTTTACATTTTGTTGCAATGTGAGACAATATATCTGCAGACAAATTATTCAGCATATCCAGCATGAAAGCTGTATTCATAGAGTTTCTGTCCTGTTGGTTTATGCAATTAAGATTTTCAACTTTATCTGATTACAACAAGAAAACATGATTTGCTCTCACAAGCTGTGGGCAAATAATGCACCCCATGATCTAGAGCAAGAACACCACGGAACACCATTCCGTAGAACAACAGCAATTATCCCATTCATCTGCTTGCAGCAGCTGAAAATTTTTTTTTGAACAGGCAGTTGAATTTTCTGTTAAGCAGTTTATGTAACACATAAATGGGAGCCTGCTTAACTAGCAGTAGCCCTGCATAATCAACAACAAACAATGTTTTAAATCTTTTGTAAGTTTCTCCAGAAAGTAAGATGATTGCCCTTTCAGTTCCAACCAGTACACCTATAGAAGACAAGAGCACCACAGTTACCCCCTTCCTGAGCCTCCTGAATTACAGTGCTAACAACAGCGGCACGAACCAGGAGGACCATCTAGATCACAGTGGGGAATCCAAGAGGAAGAAACGCAGAAGTTTCGGCTCACTCTCCAAAGTTTTCAGTATTGGTCGAACTCGACGTTCAATTGCTGTTCCTACAAATTTAGACTTGGAGGGTGAGTTACTATATACTGGAGTTTGTGGCCATCCATTTTTTCATGATAATTAAATTTAAAATGTAAATATAGCCTTTCTTAATAAAGTCTGTGGAGAGAAAGTATTAGACTGTTTCTTGAAAGATAGTATGGCTTAAGATGTACAATTTTTCAGAAAAATTGTGATTGGCTTCTGATGTGGCTAACACATTTATCTTCAAGTCGCCTTTCAGTGAAGATGCAGTTTGTTGCAACCTGTTTAAAGGAGAAAAGATTCAAGATCTGATGTCAACAGTCTGTCCATTAGGTTCTAGGCTCATTCACATTGGGCTTCTGTGAACAGTCAGTCACATTTGTGTTTTGTTTTGTGTTTTAACTGTGCTTTGCACAAGAGCAGTGAAATATTTCAGTTATGACATTTTGCTGATGAGTTTTCATGTAGGTTTAAGCTAGTATACATGCATGTACGGGATGATGTTAAATTATTCTCCTGTTTTCAGAACACGATGGCTCCAGCCTAAGGGTCAGTTTACTGAGTGCTCATAATTACCAGGAAAAGCTACAGATAATCGACCAATCAAAAAACACTCACATGTCCACTTGGAAAGCCACTCAGGTGCTAGCATGGCTGGAGATCGTTCTCAGCATGCCCTTATATGGAAAACTCTGTGCTGAAAACGTCAAGAGTGGCAAGGTATTGTTACAATTTCATCTGAATGTGTGTTTGACCTCTTGTGATTTTGTCTTTTAAGCAAAATGTTGTAGTTGGCAAAATTAACATAATTGTAAAGTAAAATGGAACAAATGTTTGGCGAAGCAACTTTTATTTTGTGTGTGAGCCAATGTTAAAAATAAAAAATCCTGAAAAACATTGAAAATCTGCCCATTTCTTTACCGGATATTGATGTTTTATTGATTGTCCTGCTTTCAGAGCCTTTAATCATGTAAACACATCTTCAACATGGAAAATCATGCGCACAGGCTACAGTTCATCTAAACTAGATGATTTGTCAGTTTTATTGTAGTTTATTAATACATTCAGATGAGGTTGAGGAAGGACTCACTCTTGCCATAAAGCAAAAATTTCAGTTGGTATAGTCTTTCTTCCCACCAGACTTTCACACATCTGCCAGTGTACCGATCAAGATGTTTACTTGCTTGTTTTGTCCAGGTGTTGTTAGATCTCAGTGATGCGGAGTTAGGCTCTGCCCTCGGCATTACAAACGTCTTACACAGACGCAAGTTGCGCCTGGCGATAGAAGAGCACAGGGACCCTAGCACTGTGTAAGTACACGTAGACTAAAGCTGCGTTCACACTAGACACGGGAGACGGTCCGAAGGCCGTAGCGAATTCCGTTCCAATTTTGTGGCGAATGGGTATAACAGGGAAAGGTAGAACCGTTGACATTACTCCAGTGCTGAAAACTTGTCAGGCCAGGGATTCAGACTGATGGCTTGCCAACCCATTTTTTCCAGACCAGGGAGAAAAATTGTGACAGATTTTAGTATTGACCAATCAGCATCGCTCAACATTTAAACATGGCGACAAGTACAGATCACACTGAATTGCTGATTCATGAAGTGGAAAGGGATAGACTGTTGTTTAATCTTAGAGACTGTAATTACAGAGACGTAAGAGAAAGGATGTATGTGTGGAGTGAGATCGATAAGCGTGTCAGACATGAGAACGGTAACTTGACTACATGTATTGCATTTGACGAGTTAGCTCCTTTGCTTCGCATCGAAAACTGGCCACTGTATGACCCAGTCAGTGTGCTAATCCTCACCAACACAATAACAAAAGCAACAACACACAGTGTAATTTCTTTGTAAATTTCTAAATGCTTGTTGATTACTAACGATATTATCTGATGATCCATTGCTAAACCAAAATAACGACCAGTTTATTCAAGAAATAAATTTACTTAGGAAACTGAATCCGTGCTCCGAATTTCCCGTGCGTGAATGCAGCCGTTCAGAAATGTTATCATTCATGAATTTGGACCGATTTCCGTGCATAGTATGATTTTAACGCAGACAAAATGTTGCAGAGAAACTTAGGCTCTCTAAGTTGTCTTACACAGGACATATTGGACTTTAAGCCAGGTTCCTCTTATTTCTTTAACATGGGTTGACAAACACAAACCAGAGGTGCCATTTTCATGGGCTGGGATGATTTCAACATCAGCTTTACTCGTGAAGTAAATGCCCCTTTAACTGTTACATGTACATGTATACTTCAGTTCCAAGATACTGACATACTTAATTCAGGCAGTCTTACATTTAGACACGTTTCACGGTCATATACCGTATATGTGACATATGCGTAATTGTGAGAAAGGTTGTCTGAAACAACCACCTTGACTGTGTCACATTGAGTGAACTAAATGTTGCTATGTTTAGTCCTCTTTATTGTTAAAGGTGAATTTAAGCATTGTTAGATTAGTATTTAATAGCATTGGTTGTTTTTGTAGAATTGACACTCATTACATTATTAATTAGAAGTTCAACAACTTTCCCTTTTTCCCTCCAAAGTCTTAACCCCGTAATGATATCAGGCCAAATGGCCTAGACGATTGATTCAAAACTGAGAGAGGCCCCCAGCCAAGTTTCAGCACTGGAATCTCTGCTTTAAATCTAAATGTTTAGTCTCCAATGTTGATAATATTGTTACATATAACAAAATGCCAAGGTTTCTATAACTATGTAGTTATCAAAATACGTGTGGGGACCTCTGTGGCTGAGACGGTTAGTGCGCTAGTTCAGGCCTTGGTGCCTCTCACCAATGCAATCGCTGTGGGTTCAAGTCTAGCCTAGACAGGTTTCCTGTGCGGCCATATGTGGGACGGTTCGCCAGCAACCTGTGGATGGCTGTGGGTTTCCCCCAGGCTCTACACGGGTTTCCTCCCATCATAATGCTGGCTGCAGTCGTATAAATGAAATATTCTCCAGTACAGCATTAAACACCAATTAAATAAATAAATAAATCTGAATGTGTTGTACAGGAAGTGCCCAAAAATGTCTCTGGTGGACCACACCTGGGTGGCACACCGCTGGCTACCTGATCTCGGGCTCAAGCAGTACACCACCGTCTTCGAGGTTCAGCTGGTCGACGGCCGATTGCTCAACATCATAACGCGTAAAGACCTGGAGAAGTACCTGGCCATTCACAGGAAGTTCCACCAGGCCAGTATTCTCAACGGAGTGGAGCTTTTGAGACGAGTGGGCTTCGACAAAGAGGTGAGCTGAAAATTGGGGATGTGGAACAGGAAGGCTTGACACAAGCGAAGTTACTAGACAGAAGCAGATTTTGATACAAGCGTAGTTACTAGACAGAAGCAGATTTTGATACAAGCGTAGTCACTAGACAGACGCAGATTTATGTATCAAACATGTTGACAGAATGTGGAATGATCTAAAGCCTCATAATGAAATTTCAAATCTGCAAAGTAGTAAAATGATTCAAACCACTGAGAAAATGATTATGAAAGAAATGGTATATGCATGATACAAGTAACCTGGTTTGGGGACCCTTTTGTGTTTTGTTATGTTGTGGGTGGAGGATGGTTTACTGTTCCTCACTTAAGAGATCACCAGTCACATCCGGTGGTCAAGGGGAATCAAACCACGTCTTACAATTCTGTGACATAGCTATTGCTATGTCACCTACCACTGTCACCTAGCTCTAAAATGTCCACAGCTGAAAACATGATAGGAGCACCAATCAAATAAATAAATAAATGATCAGAGTAAGCAGTTTAGGAAGAAAAACAACATGACTGGCAAGGGTTTCAGGCCTACTCCCTCACGTAATCAGTCGTCCCCTTGGCGATACGTGTTGTTGTTGTTGTTGTACTTCAGGTTTTGTCCCAGAGGAGGAGTCATTGTGAGAATAAAGACACGGACCCTCTGGTCTGGACCAATCAGAGAGTCATCAAGTGGGTACAGGCCATTGACCTTGGGGTAAGTCTGTTACTGACAGATGTACAAATAGTCCGAGTAGGGTTACCAAGTGGCTACGAAGCAGTGTACAACACAAAGGCATGTACGTATGTACGACTGGCCTCCATGACCCTGTGATTAGTGTCAGCAAAATGATTCAGGGGAGTCTCACCAGTGTGATGTCTGTGAGTTCAAATCTAGCTGAGGCTGGTTTTCTCTCCAGTCCTGCCTGGGAATTAAGGTCTGCCAGCAATCTGCGGATATCTGTGGGTTTCCCAAGGACGTGTAGCCCAACATCCTCTCAACATACTCCTGGCCACCAATATATAAGCGAAGTTTTCTTGAAGAAGGCATGAAACACCAATAAAATAAATTTTTCAAGTTGTATGTTGTTTTACTTTCGTTTTGTATTTTTGGGCAGAAAAACTTCAAATATACCTCATTAATGGGATTATTTTCTCATACATAGGAATATGCTGACAACCTGGTAGACAGTGGGGTTAATGGTGCTCTTATGACCTTGGAGCCGTCCTTCAATGCTGACGTCATGGCAACAGCCTTGGGTATCCCTCCCTCTAAATCTTATGTTAGGCGTCACCTCACCTCTGAGTTAGACACCTTGCTTAAACCTGCCAGGTAAGGATTTATCTCTTATACTAGTATATACCTTATATATAGTATGTGTCTCTGAAGGCAGGGGTCGCTGGGGTCGTTTGACAAAGGTGCTAACGATGGTTCAGATTAGGCTGTCCTTAAATTAAAAGGCTTGTTAGGTTTGTGGCCAAGGGCAGGTCCACCTGTAAACATGGCATCAGCGAAGAGAATAAGGTGATCTTGTAGTTAATCCCCACAATTCCATTGGTCTTTATAGATAGGTGTTTCACATTAGCATACAGAGTAGGATAATGTCCCATGGGAACAGGATGTAAGCTTCAGCGCCGAATGTAATATTTTATTACACCTAAGTCACTTTTGGGGTGGGTGGGGGTGGGGTGTTTAGGTCATTTTAGTGCACTGGTTGATTCCTCTGAGTTCAGTCATGCATCAGTACGCCTGACCAATATTAATACAAGGTGTCTATCATTGATGGCTGCCTGGTGATGACAACCGTACAGAAAAATTGTTCTTTGTTTTAACTGTGACCTAATGTGATAATTTGACAGAGCGGCTCTGGAAACAGGAAGTGGCGAGAAAAAGAAACCAAGTGGAGGAACTCTGGGAAGGTCTTTTACTCGGTCATTTCGAGGAGGAAGTGCAGACGAAAGTTCCTCATCAAGGTTTAGTTTTCGAGTAAGTTTAGCTTTTGTATACATATCTCTACCTTGTGAACATATAACTGTTTGGCATCAATATTGTTCAGGAAAATTCACCTGTAGCTGAGGTAACTTAATTAGCTATAAGTGATATGTTTTGGTGCAGTGTAGAATACTTGCCAATTAAATTGATTTGCATGTACGTTGGGAATGATACCTTTTGTTAGCTTTCAATGTTGATAAGAATTAAGATCACGTTAGTATTTAAAGTTAATGCCAGTAAAAGTGCACAATAAGAGCATGCAGCGTACTTTATATGGTAGAGACACCCACATAAACTGGTGCGGTTTTTCTGGTCAGGTAATGAGTAACTAAGATGTTCATTATTAATTTGTAGCTAATGTAATTCCTCTGTGATGCAAGTTTACACAAAATTTTCTTATTTACTCATTATCTGACTCGAAAGACCACAACAGTTTATTTGGGGGATTCTTTTGTACTGAGTACACTTCACATTCTACCCATGCATTTTTATGGCGCTAACTGCATAATTTAAATATCAGGTATTCAAATCCATCTCTTGCTTTTTTGGCTGCAGCTTAGAGTGGAGATGTTTGTTGTGTACGTGGTGAAGGCAGGTGGTCACCTATATCCATCAATAGGACAGCCGTCAAGTAAAGTGAAAACGTATTGAGTTTAGCATTAACTATCATTTAAATAAATAAATATGATTTAAATGTCGTCGTGGAGGTTTGATGTGATGGCTGTGTGATTGCTTTGCAGGGGTCAATCGGCCGTGCATTCGGACGCAAAGTGAAGGAAGACACACGGCATTCGTTTGACCACGATACCCCAGGGAGACAAAAACCTACCATTTCTGGTCCAATTTCCCCACCAATCAAAAACAGTTCTTTCTGTTCAGATGTCATACTCTCTGACAATAGCGCATAGTGGATGGCAATGTTAAGTGCTCAAAAAGTCTCAGAAAATAGACTAGAGGAAACTCTTGCTTCATACCAGAGATGATTTTAATGAAGAAGGCAGGTATTAGGCCGAAGATGAAGTGATCCTGTTGTGTTCAGAGATGTACTAAAGGAGCGTTGGAATAGATGCTTTCATTACAAATGATCTCGTTTGTATATTAGGTCTACTCAGTTAGCTGATTGGAGAGTTTGACTGTGTTTTTTTTCTCAGACTCTAGTTAGGTGTATGTGAAGGATCCGTCAGGTCAAAGCTGCTGATGGCTACAAAATCTGTGTTACATTGTGTGACATGATGAACATATGTATGAAATACAGGCCATATTTATGGAGAAACTAATGAACAAAATGTAGCATTTATTGTTGCAATGGAACCAGTACTAGGATCTCACAAGCATTGAAAGTTTGCTGTAAGATATGTCACAAATGACCGTAATTTATTTCACTTTAATTGTTAGGTGGCAGGTGTAGTGTGAGAGGGGAAAAAAAAGTGTCAGGTGTGAAACAAACATGCAACATTACACTGTGATTTCTGCAAATCAGTTGTTGGCAAAAAGTTTGCATTAAAGAATGAAAGCATTTTTGTTTGATGGTAATGCAAAAGGTGTGAAGTTTTTCCAGTATTCATGAAGCTGCCCCTGCTGACGTATTGAATGGAACTCATTCATGGTCTACAAGGCTCACAAATAAACACTTTCATCAGAAAAATAGTTAAGATTTTGGTCCACATCAACAGATTTATGTATAAATCCATTTTCTCCCAACTTTTCTTGCAAACAACGCTTAAGCTGGCGTACACTGTTATGATTTTGACATTGTTTGCAAGAAGAGTTGCAAAAAAAAATGGGTTGACTTTGTCACATGGGCTTTGTGAAATTGAACGAGTGCTGTGCTCCATTGGTGTAGCAACCACAAATGTGATCATTAAGGAGACATTTTTCAAACCATGTATTAAAAGTGTGATACAGCTGCAATTTTCTGTGTATTTTTAAAAATTTGGTGCTTTTAGAAAACGAGGCCTAATACAGTATTGTCTGTGAAATTGAAACTTCGTGATTTTCAAAATAAGCAGTATTCTGAACGGATAACCCTTGCACAGAAGTATTTGAGAACTCTTAGCCGGCCTGTAAAATTTTTAATCGGATTGGCTGTGTAAAATCTTTATTCAGTGTATGTTACAAAGCATTTCTCTTTTATTACATTGTTCAATTTCTGATCACCTGCAGTTCATTCAAGAAAAATGTTGACCAAACTTTAACCTACAATTTTCAGTGTGCACTTGACGTTGACATTAAAGTTTTCAGAGATGTTGTTGTGTAACATTTTCATTTCCGTGTATGTATATATATATCTATAATATAACAATGTGTATAATTTGATGATCATTCAGACTTGGTATTTATATGATGGAAATGAGAGCTCCGTTTGATAGATGTAGCATTTTAGAAATTGGTAATCACTTTTAGGAATGTGTCATCACTGTTTTGTGCTATTCTCTGTCGTCTCTGTCGTCCTGTTCTGAGAGTCTGTATTTTTGCTACAGTCTTTGTGCAGCTTCCATGACCAGTGATAAGGAAAATGTGCAGTTTTGAGGAAAAGCTTTACACGCAAATAGTTTTACTTACAGTCACCACTGCACATTTTTATTTTAACTCTAATGCTTTTATATATCTCAAAGCTAGTCTGTGAGCCAAAAAAAAAACTTGAAACATTCCAATCTACGTTTTGTGTTAAGAATGCCTTAAATATTAAGTGGAATGTAACCTAAATGTAATAGTATTATGGTTTGTCATAAAGCAGTTTTATCAGTTATGGGCATAGCAGTTTAGCCCCTGAAACGTTTCTTTTAGTTTATTCAAACAGGGCTGATTACTTTGATTCCATGACATTGAAAACTGTTTTTATTGAATGGAAACGATTAACTTTCTGGAAGTAGTTTCTCTTTGTTCCAAGTGTTAAATTTGGCTTTTTGTCCGCCAACTATAAAGGCTCTGAGAGTATCATGGGTTTTGCTAGTTACGATAACAGCATTACCCTCACATATAAGTTGCTATTTTGATTCATGATTGGTAGTTGCTAATGGTTATGATAATTGCTGTTTTCATGACTGCATAACAACAGTGTAAGACTTGTGTATCATTGTGTTATGACTTTGTAACACCCTGGGGTTAGGCCTAGAATAGACAAAGCATATCCTCTCTTCCTCCAGATACATGCACTTTTAATGCTTCAAATATTTTTGAAGTATTGTGATTTTGTATGATATATTTTTTTTTAATTTCCCACATTCAACCTTGATTTTGCAATAAAATAATTTATCTGAAACACACCTTAAAAACGGAAATAAAATCCTGTTTCAACATCACAACCAATAACAACAATAATTGTTAAATTGAAATTGATCACCAGAAAATACTGGATTGGCACTATAAAATACCAAAACACACATTTATTTTTGACAAAATTGTTTAATGCTTAGTGTCCCTGTATTTATAAAAGCTTTTGTAAGATGAAGGATCTTAAAAGCCTTTACTCTTTCATATCTCGTAGTTCATATAATTTGTTAGAAAGTTTGATCTCAAAAATGGTTGAGTGTCTTGTTAATTATCCTGTTTCACATATTACATGTAGTTTTTTTCTTCTCAAAAGTTGACTGATTTCTTGAAACGGCCTGAATTTGATTCAAGACAGTTTTTAAGCTGTAAAAGAACCGCTGCAGGTATTTCTACATACATTGGCTACAGAAGTTATTTTCTTTATAGTGTGAAGACAGAGACATGTGGCTCAAATGGTTTGCAACACTTCGAAATATTCCTCTCTGAAAACATGTATCATTTTAACACCATAGGGTAAAGCTTGATTTACTAAAAAACACTTTCTATTTATTTTCTTCAGGGCTAGGTGCAATGTGGGTTCTATATGTGACAGACATTATGAAAAGATAAAGTGGAGAATATTAATGGGGGATAACTCCATGAAAGACTTAATAGCACTGGCAACGGGAGCTAAGGCTTAAATGATAGTCATGTCACATGTCAATGTGTTTTGATAAACCCATCACTGTTCAAATCCATTTGAACATAAGCAACACAATGAATGTAACTGCGCAGCCTATCAAGTGAAACTGTTGTCTCTTGGCCTGATTTCAGACTTGTTGTGTAAAAATGGAAATGGGAGCAAATGTAAGGGAAATTGTGTCACTGCTTTTCAAACCAGTTATTTAGTAAAATTTTGAAGATACATATATCAATAAATGTCTACTTGTTTGACTTCCCATTTAAAGTACCTTTCCTGGGTCATTTTAAGCGAGCATCATGTACACCGTTCATCCAGTTATTAACCTATTCAAGATGCCTGTCTTTAGGATACTTGTATTAATTTTTCTCTCTATGTTTAATTTTTAGCTTCTATTGTGATTTATGTCTTGATATATTGATTTCAAATTTTGTTGTAAATATATTGTGTACTTTTATCAAGCAGATTTTAAGATAATAAATTGATTTGATAGAGATCACTTTTTTTGTTGATCCATGTACTTCTGAAGTACATGCTTGTAAACACACACACCCCACCGCCATCCACCCCCCACCCCCTATGGCTCCTTCCAGTGCGATTGCTGTGAGTTCAAGTCCAACTCAGGCTGGCTTCCTCTCCGGCCGTATGTTGGTAGGTCAACCAGCAACCTGCCTACGAATGTCAATTTCCTTCCTAAAATACTGCCTGGTCGTCGTCGTATAAATGAGATATTCCTCAGTAAGGCGTAAAACACCAATGAAATAAATATAACCTTCCCAGTTTGCTTACAGGATCAAATCTCTTATACATCCACCTTGTCTCTGCATGCTGATATCACAACATAGACCACAGAGTGATTTTTAAGTCATCATGTTCATGTAAGGTCATTACAAGAAGGACAGAAAAATTTGTTGAGTACAATGTAAAACCCAAACATGCATCCATCCATCCATCCATACATACATACAAACATACATTACATACGTACATACATACATACATACACACACACACACATATATATATATATATACCCATATGAGGGAAGGAGACTATCAATGTGATAATGCGCTAGCTTTTCACTTGCTAGGTCAGAAGAGTTACAGGTTCAGGAGCTTTCTTCAGGTGACAAAGGCATGATTCTGATTTGATTCATCCACATCATATACAGACAACTGAACAGTTTTTCTAAAGTGTAATTAATTCCTCATGGTAGATCAAAGGAATCATTTTAAGGCCTTTATGTGCTTCAGAAAGTGCATCTTTATAGGCTAAACTTTGGGTGAAATATAGTATCCTGCCCATGGGACAGTTTAACTGTAACTCGCCAAATGTCAGTGGTTTATTCCTCCTCCCCTCAAAAATAACTGTCATTACATTCTTCTGAGTGGCATTAAAAGTGATGAAAAAAGACAAAATTATCCCTGTTGATCCATCCAACTGGAGCTGGGTATGAACTTTAAGTTTGAGTTTCTGTGCCAACTTATCTCTGCAGAATAAGTTCAGTTAATTTAACTGATAAAATGTGTGAGGTGTTACATTATCATTGACTTAGAATTTGTGCCCTTTCACCAGATGTTCTTCCATCTGCCAGGTGTTTTAAACTATCATGGGTCAAAATTCTCAGCCTTCTGAAAACCTATGTACCTGTCTCCCGAGCTTCCTTAAACCCTAATAATGTTCCCCCATGAAAACCTAAGTGTCTCCTGCCTAAGTATTTGCTTTCTGGAAACCTAAGTATGTGTCTCCTGAAAATATATGTAGGCCCCATGTGTCTCCTGGAACCCAAGTGCATGTACGTCTCCTGAAACATAAGTATGTTTTTCTTGAAAACCTAAGTATGTGTCTCCTGCCTAAATACGTGCCTCCTGCAAACCTAAATATATGTCTCCTGAAGACATAAGTACTTGTCTCCTGTCTAAGTATGTGAGTCTGAAAAACCTAAGCATGTGTCTCCTGAAAACCTAAAAACATGAATCCTGAAAACCAAAGTACGTGTCTCCTGAAAATGTAAGGACTGACTATGGGAGTCCCACACTTTTATTGTAGTACACCTAAAGAAATTAAGAAATGCAAGTTGCTTAAAATATGCAAAATATATCTAACAATATATATATATACATGGCCAGTCATTGATGTTCAAATAACTGTAACAATGACTCAGAGTAATACATGTGGTACTGGAACACTTGTTAAGCAAAAATACAGACATGAAGTCAGGGGTAGGTTTGCAGTTTTCATGCTTTTAATATATATAGAATTATGCCTCAAAACAGTGCAAATCTCTTTCAAATCTACAAACATAACTATAATTTCTGTCTATATACACATATGTACAATCCACATGGAGATAACATGGAGATTTTCTAAAATTAATATCCATCAGGGCACTAAAATTTGGATCAATCTCCATTGCTGGGTGAACACACAAACAGGCTTGAGGCTAGAATGAGGGAGCTGATGTAAATCCAATTCTGCCTGGCAAAGTTTTCTGTTCATCTAATTTACAGGCAGTAGTAATACATGTAACTTCAAGCAAACATAATGCAAAATTACTTGATCTAAATCAAGCAATGAAATCGAACAAAACACAGATAATTAAACCAGTGAACTGTTTCCAAATGTTTTATCAGTAACCTTTCAGAGATTTAATTGTGGACTGTAAAATTTATAGATATGTCCCAGAACCACTTGCTTAAAATCCAAGTTCCAGTCATACATATAAGGTATAAAGTTTAGTACTGCAGCTTGGTTACAGATTTATCTACAAGAAGGGAAGTATAATAAATATATAGTCTACAGCTGTGAGTATACTTGACTTTCTATTTTACATTCAAGGTGAGCAAGTTGTTTTCACATTTCTGTATCTACACAACACCAACAATGTTCATTTCCATAGGGAAATATATATAAATTTTAAAAATGCTTACACTGTTGATTCAGACAGGATGAAAGTCTCTGAAGAGGGAATCTAATTGACCTTATCATATACAGAGGATTTTCTAGATACTTACCTGTTGTGGTAACCACAACAAGAAAGTTTGAGTCAAATTTTGCATTGAGTTTTCATGATGTAGGGTTTTTCATACATTGGTCATGAAAAAAAATTCTTTGTTGACTTTCTCAGTTTATAACAAGAAATTTGCTAGAAAACCCCCTGCATACAAATATATAATGTATGCATTTATCATTCCATAACTAATGTATCTTAAGATTCAATACCCTACATTTCATACACAAATTTATGTGGTAACGAAGGAAACCTTGCAGTCAGGTATTCGGAATTTGGGATTCTTCACCTATAATGAGCTAACATTCTGAGAATTGTGACAGCTAATCAAGTCCTAACTTACCACGTGTTACATCAGCAGGTGTACGATAAGTATGATATTTAAATTAATCACCTGGTAATCAGAAAAATAAACATTACAAAAAAAGTTAAACCCCACTAAATAACAAAAGTACGTATGTAAGAAAATGAGGCCTTGGATTTACAGTAGAGACATCTGTTGCCACTGATCAAGAAACGAACAAACCTGATTGCCACTGCAACAAGTCAAACAACGATGGTGTGTCAGTCAATCCGCAGACAAATATCACAGGTGTCTTAGTAGATATGCTTCATTTATAGAATGTAAATATGTATACATATTCCAGCTACACATCATGCAAATACAACTATATGGGGTACACGAATCAAATATTATAATAGTAATTTATAAATATCGGGGGGTATACATATGTGGCAAAAAACAGCCATATATATATATGAATAATCAAGGATCACAAATATCACAGAGGTATAAATTATGAGGACTGGATGTGCATTTCATATTTTATTTGGACGGTATTACAAACACATCAGTTGATACATTTGAAGCTGGGACTAAACATTTTGCTCTGTGTGAAGCATCATGCAAGTATATACATGTTAATTATGTTTATAGTCAAAAATATGTGACAAAAACTGCACATTTCCATTAATGTAGACAACACAGCCCAACCGTTTTCATCAAATAGGTTGGTAAATCCATCTACAAAAGGCCTGTACTTAATTTTTTAATGATTGGAATGCTAAGGTCCTGCCACTGATTTGAGTCTGTTTTATTTCTTAACATTTCAAAGTTTTCTGTAAATTCCAAACAAAGAATCCACGAAAGATACTTCCACCTTTCCGGCAACTCCAGCTATTAGCCATCTGACAGATAAATGCCCAAATATGCTTTCATTTTTTGTTGGAATCCATGAATCAATTCATGCATGTAACGTTTGATTTTTCAATACTGATCTGCTCCCCATATCTCCCCCTCTATGAAGGCACTGTCCCGAAATATATGACCGAAATTTCTTGTGTCTATTGCATAAATGTCTTGTTGAACATTTTTTCACAATTATAGACATTTAACATCTCTATCATCTCCATACCTGGTGGACAATTTATCCTCAGCAGGAGTATTAAACATTTCGAAATCTGACAGTGTTCATAGAGCTTAAGGGTAACAGGTATTAGATCAGTCTCTTTAATAACACACATATGGTCAATCTTCCAGCTTTTCACGTATGAAATAGTAACTTTAAATGCGATTTTTATCCACCAAGAAGAATTGAACAGTGGCTGGGATGGAAAATTTCAAAGCTTGATGGAAAGTATTATTTTGTTTACCTGGACAGTGGCCCAGGTTGTAACCTTCTGTTACAACAGTAACAGGCAGGTGTACCATACCTGGCTGGGAATACCTGTCAGTTTTTACACTAAGCAGAACATCCAACAGAATCTCACAGGAAAATTTATGTAAAGCATCCAATCTGCTTGGTAATTTAGAATTTCTGTGTGTAAGCTACACAAGTTATTTAAGAAAGAAATTTATGGCCAAATTAGAAATATTCCCCTGTATATCATAATTTCCATTTTTGTCCGGATGAAGTTGTACGATTTCAGAGAGCATGAAGGACTTTCTTTTCATTCTAAGTGTATAAGTTGATTTCCACTCAGCAAAGTATGTCTTTAACATGTACAGCCATGATGGTAGATGTTAGAGGACCTAGGCTATTATGACCAAGAGAAGAACATAATTCAACCCGGCCCAACTTTGAATCTAAATAGGCCAAAAATGGGCCAAAACACAAATCCAGGCCTGAACGTGTTTTGGGAAGGAACAGGCTGTTAATAACAAAGTTAAAGGCTAGAGCAAACTTAATAAGGTACCTCTTTCTAGCTGGCCAATAGATCAGCTTCAGTTCAAACCTGACTGGTATATGCAACAATAAAAAGAAAACATTTGCAGTTAAATTATATACACCTCAGATACAGATCCAAGGTGGTGAGACAGATTGACAATTTGGTATATTAACAAAAGAAAAAAAAAATACAAGATGAGGATATGTATAAAACCTTGGACGGATGTGAGTACATATAGCCAAAAATCCCAAAAGTTTTCAGCAGAAGCAAGACACATTCTAAAATGTTTAAATATTCAAAAAGGGAGTGGATGTGCCATCCATCAAATATGAGAGGTGACAAAAAAAAATATATATATTTGACAAGTTATGTAATTTCATATAGAAGTTACATAGAGGTCAAATTTACAAATTGTGACACTGCAGGCATTCACAATTCATCTAAAATAATTCTAAACCTATGCAACTTTATAGACTGATTAAGTTTTTCCCCCACTGATAAATTAGACATATGTACAAGAGATAAATATGGTATATAGTTAATAATAATTGTGCAAATGAGTTTTAAATGTTTCTGGAATTCTAAAAAGTGACAGGTTCTTTTTGAGCATGGAGATTATTTCTGTGTATTTATGAGAAACTATTCTAACACAATGAAGAAGAGCCATTGGTTGCATGTTGCATCTTTGCAACATTTGAGTCTGAGAAAAAATCTTTGTTTCTCATATACACAAACATAGGCATACATGTAGAATTATTACCATTGAAAAACTCCTAACTTAGCAATCAGTTAGGATAAAATTTGTTTACTAAATCCAATTTTTCAAAAGGCAATTTCTCAAATTTTATTACCTGTCATATAAAATTTCTTTGTTTATGAAAGGAATGTACTGAATTTTATAAAAACGATCATATATTTGATACTTAATATTGCCAAGGACAGACAGCTGTACACTTTACTTGACATTTATTAAAAAAATAAAGAAATAAATTAAACAAAAACATAAATAACCCAGAAGTTGACCAGCAACCACTGCAACCAAATTCAAAGAAAAATATGCACTAATGAATAAATTAATTAAAGAAAAAACAGTGGTGAAAAGTGATCTTTACCTATGTATCTCAGAATAAAACCTTGCCATTATTCAAACAGGGCGATAATTGTTCAAAAGTCATGTAGGACAGCACAGTACAATTTGTCATCATTTCTTGAAAAGCACTATAATTTGATAAGTTCTCCAAACAATCATTCATAGACAGCGATCATTTTTCAGACAATAAATATAAACTTGTTATCCTTAATCTTACCCTTATCACTGGTTTCACTGGTATATGATATTTATGCCATCATAACATATGCAGTCAAAGCCTGTTCACAAGGAGTTTCATCCTTTAGTTCAAACACAACAAACAATTTGCCTCAGATCCTGCTGAGATTTTCAACATTAACATGCAATGAAACACCTTTTCAGTTCGCTCCTGGAAAATATATAAAGCGCATAACTTCAACACATGCCAATATCAACAACAACAACACTATAACTCTCTGGGCCGTCATAACAAACAAGTCTCTCGTTAAATATGCATAACGAGTTCCGACAACATCTGTGAATAATTCTGCTCAATACTCAGCGACGGTAATGAAATGGATTTGTCGCCAGTTTCCAAGGTGATCATGTGCAGTGACGACTGACCAGAGCATCCCATCTGTTGTCGATGCTCTAAGCTCAAGTTTGGGAACATCTTTTCTGTGACAGCATCTGCCAAATGAGGGTCATTCCCGGACAATAAACCTTGCTTTGTACTCTTGCCAAGGAATGCTTTTCTGGGTCTGTGGCCAATGACAAGAAATCACAAGCTTAAATTACAACCAAGCATCATTAGAACAAAGAATAAATGCAAAATTTCGTCACAATTACCAGTGACCAATTTAAAAGCAAAAAACAGGCCAATTCTACAAAACCATTTCTATCTCAAGTACACATTTGAAATATGATCTTAGTGCTTATTTCTGATGCCAAGGAGTTAAAATTGTGACAACCTCTTCAAAGTTATCTTAGGAGAAAGGTGTCCAAAGTTTAATTTCCTGTACCAAACACTTTGGCGTTGTGGCAAAGTTTTATTTTACATCATGCACAGCTCTATGAAACTGGCTAAAGCATTTGAATTCGGGACAAATTCACCATAATCTGCAGGGTTGGTTAGACATCAAAACTACTGGTTTGCTGCAAGATTAGTGTTGGCCCAACAATGCTGAATTGCAGTTTAAATAATACAGACTGCATGAAGTTGTTTTCACTGAAAAAAAAAATATTCTGAAACAAGTTCACTATCTACAAACTCCAGTTTGGTTAACTTAGTAAGATTACGTTCTGATCTACTGGGATATTCCACAAGGCAATTTTTAGTTGTATCAAAACACTAGGCCTTGAACAGATAATACAAAATTTATACCATGGTTTTAATTTTGAAATATTTGTCTTCATGCAGCACTTAATTGTAAGGTGTTCCCATTTTTAAGTTTTATGGCCTTAAAATAAGTGTTTAAATCACATTTCACAGCTGGTTTTATATAATCAACCTCAAGGGCTGCTTAAGGAAAAAAGGCAACTCTCTGATCATGCCTCCCAATTTCCGTCCACCAGCAGCCTTTCTGCCGTGTGTCATATCAAAGATTTGCAGCACAATTACTACAACTCTACCTACATTTTCAAAGAAGACTGGGTGACAGTAACTTTATACTAGTAATTTATGAGCATTGCTGTCACATATTTTAGGTCACCAAGGAGAAAAATCCTTCAATTTAACTCTTCCACAAGCCACTTTCTCACCTTCCTCTTTTGAAATTGCCTTGACTGACACTTTTTCGGGCCATCTTGTTTTCCCCAATAACATCAAACAACCTAAAGAGTTGATCAGTGTCGGCCACAGTAATCTTCCGCTCTCGACACTGGCTTGGTCGAGACGGAACCTTTTTGCATGTATCGCGTTCCTCTGGAGGTGTTATTGGCCGAACGTCTAAATTAAAAAATAAAAGACGTTTTCTTGTTGAGAAAGAAAACAAATCTCCAAATGTGGATGTGATGGTTTTTGCCAATTACTGAATTTCAAGCTTGAGAGAAATAGCATATATTATCTTAATGCATGCTTTGTGATGTACTTCAAGAAATGATTTAAAGTTGACATGACATTGATTTATGTACCACTGTTAAACACATTAAAACCTACATTACTGGTATCTAATAAGTTTATGTGTACAAATAATAATATAAATACTAAACCCCATAACTTCAAAAAGTGAATCAAAATTAATAATAAATCACGCAGCAATCATTGGCACTTCGTTAAGATTTTAATCATTGCAGACAAGAAACGTATTCATGTCCTCCCAAATATTATATGAAATATAGCATTATTATAATTACTAGCCTGTGACATCCTCATCAGAATCTCTGATCTTCAGTGGTGGAAGGGTGGCAAAACACGTCGCTGGTGAGATGTAATTCGGAGTGTTCGGCTGCTGCCAGAAGGATTGTGGGAGAGCTCTTAATCGCATCGGCAGTGGATCTGCAAATACAAAAATGTACTCCGGCAATGTATTTTATAACCCTAGCATATATCATATTTAACAACCATACCTTAAATCTTTGATGGTATTAAGGATACAAGTACAATTTGCAAAAGGTAAGGTTTCACATATTGAATTGTGTACCCCAAAATATTGATCAACCATGGCCACATGTACATACATTCTGAAAGTTAAATGTCAGCTCATTTCAAAAAAGCTTTCAAAATTTATCTAACTTTAATATCACTCAAAACATCCAGCAAGTTTGAAAAAAAATGCCGCTGTTTATCAAAATGCTATTATTTCACCAATTTTCAAAATTTTAAATTTTTTCTTGCCTAAGTGGATAGTTTACTACTGAAACCAAAAAAAGGTCCCACAGACTTTTAATATTCATCTCTGATTGTTCTGAGTGATCATTTAGAGTTAAAAAAAAATTTTAAAATTTAAAGAGTTTTTGAAACTTTGACATTCTTTTGCTAATACCTTTAAAACTAGGGCAAATATCAAAAAATTGTGAGAGAGTTTTTTACCTTAAGCATTTAGCTACATGTTTGCCAAGTGTTCTGGAATTATGTTGCAAAATAAGTGAGAAATAAAAGTACTTCACTATATAACCGTCTCAAAAATGGAAAGGGAGAAAAAGACCAAAATGTCTGGAGGAGCATTATGTGTGACAATATTGGTCATTAATTTGTTTTGATAGTTCTGAGCAAAACCTGTTAGAATGTCTTCATAAACCCCTCCCCCAATGACCCCCGGTGGGGTGGTTAAGGCTGTTGTTTTAGTTAATAGGTCAAATTTGGTAGTCTGCACAAGCAGCCATTCACAGTTTAGAACAGAGAGTAACACACATTTACCAGAGGCATGTCTATTCACAATAGGTAACACTCTTCAGGGAGCTAATCCCCCTAATAAGGGGGGGGGAGGGGAGGGAGTGGCTAAGAAAACACATCTGCCTTAGTTCAAAACATTTTATACTTTGTGTCAAATTTAATTTACAATTCAAATCTGGTTTTCGTCTTGAAGTGGGAGGCAAGATAAGAGAATGGAGATTAAGAATGTGAAATAAATTTCACCCCTGAGGAGTTCAAGTATCTTTAAACAGAAACAATATTTTATCATTGTCAATTAACTACAAGTATAACCATGTCTAATCAATGTAGGCAGACTAACACTCTTGCAAAACAACCAAGGCCTATAGAATAAAATCAGTTTATACCAGTTTAGTATGAAGCCCATCCACAAATGCATCAGCTCCTTCCCTAAATATCTTAACACTAAATCTTAACTGGCTTATGTTTGCTATAAATATTACACGTGCCTGTGCCTGATTTTATGTTTACTAATGCATTTTCTTAACAAGACGCACTGTTGCATCACAAGGAAATAACTTATACTTACTACAGGTAATGCATTTTTTTATACATTTCTATACGTACATAGTACGTGTCACTGTCAATGTAATTACTGGTAAAAAAGTCAATAACTTAATTGACTAGCATTTATCCATTTATCTATCCAGTAATTAATTATACAAATCAGCTGTGTGTCCATGTATTATTTTCATTTGTTTGAAGAAAGCAGTCAATGTACATGTATGCATATCCATGTTTCAACACATATCTTCTCTATCCTTTGTTGTCACTCTCAGCCTTTTCAGCCACTAAAGCACTTGGAAGTGGAATTTATGCATACAGTGATTATGAAAGGGATGCTAAATGTGATTTGTTTATATGGTTAAAGATGTGGGTTTCATAAACTGTGCAAATTATTTCTCTACACCCCATAGTTCTGTCAGAATGTTTCCAAATATTGGAGGCAGAGGTGTTTGAAAAGGTGCAAGATTTAGAGTACATATAGGTACACCCTGTGAAAAATTAGCAATGTCATCCTGCAATAAGAAAAAATTTGCAGTCCACCTAGTCTAGAATTTATCATGCCTTTAGGTTCACTAAAGTTGAGCGCATGAGGTCATTAGACAGTTATAGTCTACCACGGTTGACAACAAGTCTTGGTGGGCATTAAGCCAAAACAGAATGGGATACATCTTCCATTCTTGGCAAATGTCCCCAACTTGACCTTGACGCAAACAACTTCATACATCATACATTATCTGCTATACAACACCCTGTTGGCAACTGGAACCTGATTGCTAAATATAGGTACCGGTATATGAACTTAAAAACTTCTTTCAGACAAAATGTACACAAAGCTAATACAACAAATATATTGAAATTATGAACATGGTAAACCACTTGAAAAATTACCCCCTCCCCTCTCCCCTTAAAGTAAAGTAATCAGAGTGTTTTTACAAAGTTATGGTTAATTCCACAATAAGACTGGAATAAACTACCCTTATCATGATGATAATTAAATTCCTCTTCATAATAACTGTTAACCCCTTGTATTATGTTACTCCCCCATTTGACTGAAGTCTGACAATAATTCAGCAACAAGTTACATTGAAAGTCAAACATGGAAAATAAAATACATATGTGAAAAAAGCCTTGGCAACCAGACATGGACAGAATTTCATTTTTATGGTAATTAATATACTGGTCAAATCTGCTGAGTTAACAACTTTCTCCTCTCTATATGTTCTGTGCACAATTTTTGACAATTTGAGCCATGCAGCAAAAATAGTTTTACTTGACACATATACACACAGATGGATGAGAAAAACGCTACATGTGTGTCCCCTCCACAAACAATACTGGCTGGGTGATAATCAATCACTGATTTTGTATCGTGTTCTGTAGCTTCAATTTAGTAGCAGTTGTTTACATCTGATATACCTATACTATGATTAAGTGATTTCAGTTATTTCAACGAGGTTTCTTACATTCAACCATTATTACATATCAGAATACATAATCTTATGTGGATACATGTAGGAGGGGTAAATTTTTAATAATGCCAAATTTCTGGTGTGTTAACAAGAAGTTTACAAGCTTTTTCATCAATGGGGCCACAAATGCGATTCCAGCTCAGCTGACTATTGTGATATTCTCTGCCATATTTCTTCTGTCCACAGTAATATCAATGAAAATTCCTCAAAGTATAGGCATTTTAGTGTTTGCACTGTTCTCAATCTGACACTAACTTTAAATCACTTTTGCTCCCAAGAAAATTTTAGTTCTACAATGTTCAAACCTGATAATTATATCTAGCAACATTGATTTCAAAAAATAAATATATTTACACATTCCTGAACTTCAAAGCTTTTATTTTGTTACTGGTATGTTTCTGTAAGTCTGTGTTTAATTCTTTTTGCACTGTTACAAATTGATTCAGCTTCACTGTTTTAATGCTCAATACATTTCACAGGGTTTCCCATTCTCACTTTTGTTGCAATTATGTATCTAAAACTCTACAATTTGTAAATGTTTCCAACACACTGTGTTCCTGCTGCATGATTTAAACTGTTATATTTCACTTTCATATATTATAATGCTGAGTCCATATTCCATGTTTTGCTTTTTACATGAATCATATATTTTTTGTAGGTACAAGCTCCTTTTACAACAATACATCTCTTTTTATTTGATTTACAATGTTGATGCACCATTTATTTGATTAAATAGCCTTACCCAAAACAATAAAAATACAAAGTGATACTGTAATGTTACAGTATCTCTTCATGTTCAGTTCTTTCCTGGAACATTCTTTTATAGTTTTAACATTTTTTCAAACCACTTTTGTTAACTCATATTATTCCATTTCGTATATTCAGAGAGTAGCTTAATTTTTTTTTTTACCAAAGTGAAGTCATATAACTTCCTAAAAGCTTATCTCACAATTGCAATAAATAAAAATTTGCACATGTATAATAGTTTAACATTTATTTAATACCTTTACTATGCATAATTTTAATTATTTCAACCATTTCAACTTCAGTTTGGCGATGCTTACCTTTCTTGGGCTTAACCTTGACAGGTAATTCCTGCTCAGGTGTTCGTGTACTTAATCTATCCCTCACTGTTAACAGAGTTTTCTTTTTCTTAGATTTCGGTTTGGTCACCTCGTGAGCGTGGTGAGTGAAACCGGGCTGTCGCACGTAGACTGGCCCACTGGCTGTGCTACTGTCGCCCGGCGAGCTCACGTTATCGTAGTCCACTGACCCCACGGGGCTGACTGGGCTTTGCAGGGGACTGTCGATACATTTCCGGGGTTCAAGGGTCCCTTCCGTCTGCTCATCTTCTTTCCAACTGTCACAGGCTTCCTCCTCGTCGCTGGTTGTTACTATAGGTTCAGAAGGCCCGCGTTTGCCTCCCGTCATTTTCGGCACGAACCTCCGCCGGTTCAAGCCGGTAGGTGGCAACCCGGTTGCCATAGTAATTGGGTACACAGGTATTCTGGACAGTGCTTAAATCTACCCTACCTATAGGTCAAAAGACTGGCGCGATTTGTAAAGTTATAACACTGTAAAAGACACTCTGACACCGCGATGTCACAACTCATTGTGTACACTGGTCGGATTTAACAACACCACGGAATATATAACATCTCCCACGGTGAATTGTATTACAGGTTAAAGGCACACATCATCGGTAAATCACAAAATGAAAGGCTTCGGAAGGTAATCACAGACACAGGTAAAAATCACCGAGTGGTAAATATTACGGGCGGCTTGGCAGAAATTCCACAAAAATGGCTCTGATATTAAGATGGCTTGAGCGTCGATCTGTTCGAAACGTCTATAGATGACTAACAATGTGGTCCCTGGCAATGACAGCGCAAGTTCCTGCACGTCGGAGGGCATTGGTTGTTCGGCCAGTGTGTATTTACACTGCCTAGTGAGTGTGGAAAACACGGCAATGAATCAACGCCGTTCTTATGGTAAAACCCCTGACTCCATTCAACTTCGGTCGGTTGGGCTGCATATCAAGGTGGTCCCGTCATACAGGTGTTATTGGTACCGCTTAATTGTATTTCGAGCGTAATCCAAATTTGGACTACCGGGGGTTTGTAAGGTATTTACGAAATCCGCACAATGTACATAGAATAGCCATTTTCAGTGTTGATGGAGATCCAAGGTGTTGTTGTACGGTGACTGTTTCTACCGTGGCTCTGCCGAACACCGGCCGTAACCGCCATGCCGGTTGGCCAAACGCTCAGCGGCTCCATGGTTACAGTGTTGATCCCACTCATTTAGCTCTGTTTACCTGTCAATCAACCCCCACGTGACAGCAATCTCAACACACGCAGAGTTTGCACGCGACCCTGACGTGCTTGATCCAGATGGTCATCAACCGACTGAGAGTGCTTCCTACATGGCCAACTCAAAATCTGTTTCACTCACATTTTAATGGCCTGTCTGCCCATGAGGTTACAATTGTATAGGCCAAATCGTGGTTCTACCAGCGGGGTGGAGGTCACTTTGCTCCATATAAATGTAAAACGATACACCTATACTCATATCGTGTTTGAAAAGTACTTCGCATTACTTTGAAACAGGATATGTATAGTATCCATGTGTCATCCCTTTGTATATATTCAGCAGTATAGCACAATGTGAACAAAGTTTCTAACAACTGAGCTTGCTTGCTGTCAAACATCTAACCCCTTGCATGCATTTTACTGTATTATGTAGCAGTTGACTGTATTTTACTCTCACAAAGTGCATTTTTATAGAGGCACATAAATGCCATAACATTTTCTGTCAGGTACAGAATCTCAGATTTTCTCAAAAATATTATACCATATCATCCAGACATTCCCCCGGGCTCCACCCGATTTCCTACTACCATAATGCTACCAACGTAGAAGTGAAAGAATCATGAGTGTGGTGTAAAATGCCAATGGAATAAATAAGTAATTGCTGGTAAAATCCAAAACACTTTTGTAAAAAAAGTTTTTGCAGAAAAAGATAAAACACTACCATTGTAATGTCGACGGTCCTGTTTCGCTTTGCTACAGACGGTCCCTTAACAGATTTCTTTCAATGCCGTGTCTAGTTCGCATCAGTCGAAGTTTAGTCTTAATTTGGCCAGGTTGTTCGATAAACTCTCCGCACATATCTTCAACCACGTGACCATACAGGGTTTGATTCTGTATGGGATACCCTTAAATGGACACTGGTCAGAATTGCCACCTTCGCTCTTACTCGTCATTGGTCAAAAAGTGCTTCAAAGTATTTCAACCGATTTCAAGTCACCCACCAAAGACGCAAAAGTCAAACCCAAAGGCATGAAAAAATACAGTGAAAACGGGTAAAATGTGCATCTTAGTCATTGTAGCAAAATTCCACGTCACATAGGTCAGTGAGAAAAGTTGCCACATCAATTCGGTAAAATTACACAGCCTGCGTATTAAGGGAAGCCAAACTATTTTAACAGCCAAAAGGATATGGTCCACTGTGTTTCAGTTATTTGGAGGAAACCTGTAGGAATTAACAGCTTTCGTTGCTAGTCAGTTTGTCTCCCACTATGTTCCAACTAGGACTAGACAAGATGCAACAAGCAGGATAGCTGGAAATATGACCAGCCTTGGGAGGAGTTCAAAAACACTGTAACCTGATGGCTTGATTCTTTGAAAGGTGTTCTGCACCCTATTCAGATTTCACTTACCCTAATTCTTTTAACTTTTGGGACACCTGATCTACCCTTTTAGGCTAATGTATGCATAATTGTAAGAGGTATACAAAATTTCTGTTTTCTCCCAGGGTTCGTGCATCTAATCACAAACATGGATACCTTCACTTTTTCCAAAAAACCTACGAGGAAGATTAATATTTTGCTCTCAGCAGTACCACTATCTGACCCAATTAGAGGAAATAGGGCATATGATCGAAACTGGTGTTTATGGCGGGTGGAAAGCGGGCAGTGCCTGGGGAAACCCACGAAATCCCGCAGGTTGTTGGCAGGCTTTTCCACCTACGACCCTTGGAGCCAGCCAGCCAGCCAGAACTGGAGCTCAGGGCAACCACATTGAAGAGAGGTTTCTGTGCGCTAGTAGTGTGCTACTGCGCTAGCATGTTATAAACCACTGTCATGCAGGTCCCTCGATCTGGTCAGGGTCTTACCATCTGTTACAATCATGTAAAAACTTTCATTAAGGTTGCTTTATGGAACACCTACGTATCACCAAAGTATGCACACAGACCGCCATACAATCAAATGACCACGGTTCAACTTCTCAAATTTGCGTTTCAGTTGTGGGGTCTTGTTCACAAGAATCTCTACCAGATACGGTAGTTATCGCTGTCAAGGGGAGGAGTAACATGTACAAGGCAGCAGGCTATGTGAGGGAAACCTATGTGAGGGCTGACAAGTGCACGGCTGGCATGATACGGTCCCTCATAATGAACAAAAGAATATAAGAGAAGGAGTCCATATCTCTTTGCAGGACTTCATAGAATGAGCACTGAAAAAACTCCTGCTCATGACAAATGATAGAAATCAGTCACCAGAAACTGTCATAAGACTTTTCAGACACCAATAACCTTGTGTGTGATGCTCTAAGCTTCACTCACAAATGCAGGCAAACTTCTAACACAAGGTCAGAGATCACAGTCTAGGTCAGGAATCTTAACAGCATGGGAGCCATCTTTAAAGGAACAACAAAGCTCTTAATTTCATGAAGTATAATTTTTATTTACATATTTACAAGCTTTGTGGAGTATTTAAAGTTCAAAACAATGGCTGCAAAACATTCATTCTTCTATGAATTTCCATTCTCGCATACGAACACTGCAGGATGTTTCAATGGTGGACATGTACCCAAACACTTTCAACACATCGTAATTTTTTTTTCAATGACTGAGAATCTTTTGATGGATATAAGCTGCTCTTCTTAATTGTTGGTATGAAGGTATACAGACAATATTTTGTGCCTCATAAAAAAAAAAGACAAAAGAATACATCTGAGATATAACTATCACTGAAATCAAGCGTAAGTGTGTGTCTTGAGAAAAAGAATGGTTCAATCAAGGATGCTTTCTGGATTGATGACAGCTTCAGGAAAACTCCATTCATGATTTATATCTCTTTACCATTCATGAATCATTAACACAACTTTTAACCCCTTAACCACTCATGAACATATCAGCAAATTCTTAAGCAGCAAGTATTGATACAAAACCCCAAATCTGGAGTTAACATATCTATCACAGTTACACCACCTCAAAATTCCTCATATGTTCCGAGAAAACATGACTTTTCCATACAAATATGATTAATGGCCCTTTGTCGTATGCTGCGCCTGCAAATGGGACACAAAATAAAGATCTGTTATATATATATATTTATGTATAAGATATACCTGATAGGATTGTAAATTGCAATCGCATAGACATTAAAAATTCACGACCATCATCTACGGTAGTATTTGGAGTATTTCTCCCTGACTGGACTGTTGTGACCGTTCCTGTGTTTGTGGGAGCGTCTGTGAGGCTCAGGGCTTCGGTACCGTGTTTTGTCCTTGTAATACTTTTTATGACCGTGCCGACGGTCAGGCGAAAGACTGAGGGAGCGACTGTGACTCCTGGACAAGGAGCGCTTCCGTCGCTTCTCGTGTTTGTGGGAATGGTGCTTCTCCTTGTAACGGTCTGGAGACAAACGATCCTTTTTCTGCTTCCTGACAGGAGATCTGTACTTCCTGGATTTGGGCGCAGGACTTCTGCTGGTGCTTCGACTTCTGCTTCTACTTGAGTGGGATCTGGACGATCTGTTGGACGACAAGACATATCATTATTTACCATGTCTTTGTGCTGATAAACAGCTTAAATGTTCTAATGAAAGAAAATAACATACTGAACGCGTATGAATTGCTGACAGCGTTTTACTTACCTTGACTTGCTGGAGTCCCTGTTGTCCGGTGAATGAGTTCTCTTCTTTGAATGATTCTTCTCACTGTTAACAGATGAAAACAATTCATCATCATATTCTATTTTATTTAGCCTCTTCTGAATTTAACTGCAACTCCTGGCATGAAATCACAATTTACAACAGACACAGAGAACTGCATCTATATATAAACCACCCTGCAGAAATACTTTCCATATAAACAGTCACCCCCCCCCCCAGACAATGTGTTGAACACTCCAGTATCAATACTTACACTGGTGTCCCATTTCCATGGATGTCCAAGTCGGATTTCACTTTTTTCATCGTTCCTATCAGTGATGGATTGGGGCTCACATTCTTAGGTGTACCTGGGAGAAGAAGAAACTACTACAGCAACATGTTACGAAAAAAGAACATTTGTAAATATCATCGATCAGAGTTTTACTTTTCCAACAGTGTTTCATGTATGATCTCTGAAGCTGTGAGTTTTTTCTGATCGATCAGTTGAACATCATGTAGATCACAAGTCAATTATCCATGACAAGAAATCCATCTTCGTCCCTCCCTATCAGTCTGAAATCGTAGTTAGCATGGATTAAAAACAAAATAAATGCAAGTGACCAAAACATGACCAAATGACAATAACTTACAGGGCCTGGAATTGGAGTTGGGAGTTCCCTGTTCAGATGTTATCCCTTTGGCCTTGAGTTTAGCTTCAATCTGGATTTTTTTGGCATCATTGACGATCTTCTCCAATTCATCATAATTTGGCTGAAACAACAAGGACTCCATCAGGAAATTGAAGCAATCACAACTTCCAATGTCCATCAACAAAACTTGCCGTACTTTGAGAAGTCAAATTTCTCACTTGTTATCCGTCGTCAAAACCACAAGAGACATTTAAATAGGATTCTGAATCTAGATATGGAAACAATAATAAGACTTGAGCAATTGTTACAAGCAACATTAACTAACCTTTGGTCTGGCATACAATTTGAGAACAGAGAGGCAGATGTCCTGTATTTCATCTTCCTTCACACCAAAAATGGAAAACCAGGCTGGAGAATTTGGGAGTGGAATCTGTAGTTGTCGAGCAGCCAGGTAAATGCAGGCACATCCGATCTTTTCAGGTTGATACTTCACAAACACATCTGTGCGGAAACTGTCATTCATGTAGTTCCTGTAAATACAGAAGATGGACTCGATTCATATGACTTACATATAGGACTAGATCACAACTTTTGCAGTGCAATTGTGACTGAACCATCCAAGATCAGCTCAGTGGCACCTTAATCTCAAAATACATGTGGCTCCCTTTGAGGGGCTTGTTTCTATTCACTCTTTGCATGAAATCCATGGCTTTCATTACAAGCGATTCTGAAAAGCTCAGCATTTGGGAGTATTCTCAATAGATCCTCTGGGAATAAATTTTGCTGGCATCAACAATTCAAGGGGATAATTTCAGGAAACTGTGAGTCCTCTGATTTCTACCCATGGCATCACTTGTAATTCATAAGCACATGGAGTTCAACTACTATCTAGGACTCTCAAAACTTTTAAGGAATGTTAAATACAACACTTTCAAACCCACCAGGCCTTACCATTCCATAGTACATACGTGTACATGTATATTCACGAACCAAACGCATTTTGACAGTCCACTGTCTGACGTGGCCTGGGAGGGTGCGTCCGTACCAGCAGTTACCTCTCTCTTCAGCGAAGGAAGTAAAACTTCAAGCCTCTCTGTAGTGCATATCACAGTCACCAGAGGAAGCTTCGATGTTGACACTGAACGCTGGTTACATATCTCGTATGAAACCTTTCTGCTCACAATAGACAGACATGATTATTAACCAGTTCACAAGGTGCAGCCATTGACAGCAGTTAGATTTAGTGTTCATGGACAGTAGAATTAACTGTACAAGCAAGGAAACTAGTACATGTACACAGGAGAGACTTGGTAGAATGAGATTTTACACAAGTACACCCAGACATGTTGCCATGTTGTCATGGTCCTGTGCTGTAAGGGGTCCTGGAACCACAGCTGTCAAAGTGTCTGCTGATTTGGCATGCTGCTCCCTGTCTTCAAGCCTCGAGGTGGTGTCATGGCTGGGTGGACTGGCTGAGGTACCAGGGTAGTGAAGAGCATGTTGTTAGGCGATGGCGGGGTTTGTACGAGGTTTCCCTGCCGTTCTAAGGGGTGGTGCAATGCAACACTTCTACCCTCCTAGCTGGGGTAGCAAAAAGGAAAAATAAACAATTAATACAAGGTAACAAAATACTGTGTTCAATAAATACATTAGACACATACTTCGAACTGGAAGGTTTTGAGAGTCCTAGATAAAAATGGTATGGTTTGCCACCAACAAAACTTACCTCTTTCACAAACTTCTAAAAGCCGGTGGGTGAAACTGTAAATTTTTACACATAGCAAGGCAAAAATTAATTCACCCAAACCATACTGATTTGCTCTTTGCTGAAATACAAAGCCAAGTTACAATGTAATTATAATGCAAAACTATGATACCTACCATGCTGTTTGCACAAGTTTCCTATTGCGTTCACACTCCAACACTTGTAGATACATCACAATTATCTAAGGGAGAAAAAAAAAAAAAAACAAATCGATAAATAAGGCCACTGTTAAAGGCTTCGTCAAAAACACTGTACTTCTTGTTTTGTTTTCTCTGATTTTCCAATACTGCAGACCACTTCAAAATTTAGCCAGAAACAGGTGTTTTGAGGTTTGTTCCGAAGGTAGGATGACATACCAGAAAAATTTGACTTTCACACGAAATATTTTAAGATATTTACCTCTAAAACTGCATTCTTTTGGATGAAATTTTAGGCAATTTACATCATACAATTTGTTTAAATGAGAACACTTACTTTAACAAATGTAGCCACATTACCTTGTGAGGGTGCTGGACATGAACACAAAAGCCTAGTTCCTTGAGGACCCGTCGTTCTGCTTTAATAACTTGGTTTTTCAGGTTAATATAGTGCTGGTCTAACACTAAAGGCTGTATTGTTCTGAAAACACACAATTTAAACACTGTTGTCCTCATTTAACGTAACAAATCAATGTTAGGTCAGGTACAAAACAATTTAATGCTGATTTGCACAGAACCCTTTGCTGTGTACCCTGTGTTCAATCCTCAACCTTCCAACCGAAAACAAGTGGGCTTCAGATGACATCAACAAACACAGGTTCAAAGTTCTTTATTTTCGATCAGATACCCATTTCAAACATACACCGGCAATTGCCATTTAAGGAGCAGCAAGTTCACAAGCACACAATGGACTGTTCATCTAATACATTCAATGATTTCGAATATGAAAATACAGATAAAATTCAGATGGAACAAGATAACATGCCAAAATGAAGGATACTGCAATGACATTTTGCAGTTTAGTAAAATGTACGATACCTGGTACTTTTCTGGCAATAAAAATCATCTCACATCTTCAACTTTGTCTATGAAGCTATTTTATCCAAAACTGCATCAATAACAAATGTGGTTTTAGATCGTACCAATCTAGTAATACAACCCCATGGATTTTGCACTGTCAATATTTCATCTATCTATACATTACGAGAAAAGACGTCTTAAAATGACATTATGCTATTCCAGTCCAAGAAACCCATCACATTCTCATGTCTTATTTTTCACTCCTCAAACAAAATCTAAGTGTGCTAAAAAAACCCAAATGACAATTAGATCAGGGAAGTAAGAATTTAGATGTGAAAATTATAATCTTACACATGCTTAAAATCTATCATGTCTGAAATTCAAAAAGTTATTTTAAAGTTTGTTAAATTTTAAAAAAATATGCTATAATTAAGGGGTAATCTTAAGCCTTAGTGGTTTGAATCATTTTCACTCGTTAGATTTCAGATAAATTCTGCTCTTGAAGACAAGTATTCATGTACTTATCCTAAGCGTATTAAGAAATTATTAGAGGAAAGGGTTGAAATGTTCGTATTGGTGTTCAAGGCATCCAAGCCTCAAAAAGTCACTAAAATGTGTTCCTGTGAGCCATATCATTACAGAGTGTGTGCATAAATCAGAGACAAATTAGTTCAGATATCCAAATATCTGCGACAGCTGTAGCATTTCCCCAACCAAATTTGCTGTCATGTTGCAATCAGTGAAGATAGGGGGCCCTTGCTAAATGAGAGACTGAAAAGTTTGTCTGACCAACAGGAAGAAAGGATATACAGGGCTGCTCTGTTGCAAAAAAAAAACTATGGGCATATGGTCATTTAAAATACCTATGATTTAACCCCTGTATTGTTATGGGTCTCTATCTAAAGATATAAATTCACTAACTTTTTTGTAAGGGTTACACATTACTTTCAGAGAATCCAAAAACCACCACTACATAAACTGCATCTACTTCAGAAAACAAGACAGAATCCACAATGAAAAGATTACCATAGATGGCAGGTGGTAAGTTGAACCTTCCAAGCTTTATGGTATTAAAACTGGAACTTATTGTAATTACCTATTCCCTCATCTGAGATTAAATTCTTACAAAAGAAATCAATACAGTCACAAGACAACACAATGCAACCAACAAAATTACCGAAATAAACAATACAAAGATTAATTTCTTCACAATGAGTAGACTTGAAAATTAATGAACTTGTAAATTTTTGAATTTTTGAAAAGAAGAAAATGGAAACTAGGACATTCCTGCCTTCTGGCGCATTACAATATCATGACAGACATCTATGAACATACTTATATGAACATATATAATTTCTCTACAGTTCTACCACATTCAATGCAAGAGGTCACCAGTAAATAGCTGCTTTGAAGACCAAAAAAAAACTACTTCCAGCAATGATTTTGCACCACCTTATCGCATGCTACCACAGCAAAAACCAAAGAATCCTGTCCCGCTACATCTTCATACAAGATGACAGAAACCACTCACTGAAACTAAGAATGAACTCAGGTCCATAAAGTGTTCATTTAAACGTGAAGTGAAAATGGCTCTTCTGAGTGTACACATTTTATTGTACCCTTCACATATAAAATAAACATTTTTAAATGCCTATACATAACACAGCTGAGAAAAAGGATAGATGTATTGGACATGCAAAAACTACTGCATGAACCAGTATTTGACCATGTTTCATACCATCTATAGTGTGTATTTCAAAAGCATATTTTGCAATTACAAACCTGGGGAACTAAGAAGTACTCAAGGCTGAAAAAATTTTTTACATATTACTACTTTAAGCATAACCAGCTATTTTGTGTTCTGTTCTTGTATGGAAATCAAGATTTTCAGTCAAACAACATCAAAATATGCATTAAAATACACACTTCTGTTGGGTGAAATGTAATACCAGTCCAGACTATCCCAGGTGTTAAAAATACTCTCTTCAGCTATCCAGAATTAGCTATGTGTTTGTTTGGAGACACAGACAGCCAACTGATTTTTCCATAGACTTGCATGGCCTGTATTCTCAAGACTAAATAACCTAGTAATGTTTAAGTCTGTGCATGAAGCATTCGAAGATTCCCCTTGTCCACTATTTCATGGTTTTTATCATCACAATCGTCACTGTTATGATCAATCAAAGCTCATCTTCTTTTGTTATGCCCTGTGAATAACAGTAGTCTGGCTGTTTCAAGGAGTTGGCTTCCATTCCCTCCCCCCCGTTGCTTCTCATCCTCATTTCACCTGCATCTCATCCACGTTTCAACACATCCAGTTATCACTGAAAATCCTTGGTATGGTTGAATATCAATGTAGTCTTCCCCGCTGTTTCTCCTCCGAAGGATATCTTACTGATACATGTAGCAACATGGCAACAAAGTGGAATTTTAATCATGTATCACACTGCTTAGTACAACAATACATGTACGTCTCAATAATGTTCTCACAATTCTTAGGATGTCCTTCTGTGCAAACTATTACCACAAAAAGTAATGACTTGGTCACAAATAACTTGAAAAAAAAAAAAAAAAACCTTTGCACAGTGGAACTTCAGAGAAAAAGCAAAAAGTTAAACACTCCTTTCTCTAATATTCAACAATTAAATATTCAATGAAGTGTTTCTCGGTTGAAAGGCTGAGGATTAGCAAACAGTTTTACCACAGCAGATGAATGGAGAATACCATGTTACCATACAAACCATTGGCCAGATGATGGACACTCAGTGACCCCTTCAGGAGTGGACATTCACGTCCAACCCACAACAGAGGCCCTTCTCTCGTTTAATTTCCAGCGGGTAGCTGTCCAAACCAGCAGAAAAAAAATGTGGTGTTAATGCAATGAAATTAATATAAATCAACCCACCCTTTCTAATCATCCCAACATGATCGTACCCATATTTTACAACAAAGTCATTCTGTCAAAAAGGAAACCTTTATTATCAACTCCAGACCAACAGAATGAGTGTCTACAAAAAAGTGCTACACTACATATCACACAGCAATTACCATTACTATTTTTTAAATTTTACAAGAAATATATCATAGATTAAATCTAGGCAGACACTGCATTAGGCTACAAAATAAGAGGTTAGAACACAAGCACCAATCAGTTACACATAATTTCCATCTTAAGGCAGTAGATATGACACCAGATTGAATCTTCAGGAATGTCTTAAAATACAACCACTGACATTAGGCGCCACAGAGTTCAGGTAACAGCCGGTCATATCCTTTGGAGGAGATTATCAAGGCAAGTTTAAACTTGTTCTGCACCTAAATAAATTTTATGAAGGGAAGGGGGGGGGGAACATTCAGGAAACTCTCATCCCCCACATGACATAAAAGTAACAATTAGTCATCTTGACAATATCTGACCATATCTCAAGTTACTGCAAGGAAGCCTAGTGAAGTCAAGAGTAAAAATACAATTATTTGTAAAGGTCATAAACACTCTTGTAAAAAGATACTAATTGCCTGAAAAATGGATACATTTTGAAATGACGATTCCGCTGTGGTCACCAAGGGAGATAACTTAGCACTGACCACCATACAAACGCAAATTACATATGGACCGTGGGAAAGATTTTTCTTAAAACAAAATTCACTATGTTTTACATCTGCAACACCTGTGTGTTGGCCTGTAATATGTTTGCCTGTGATCTTAGAATGTAACTTAGTTTGTGCACTCATTAGGCCTTAAAGAAACTGCTTGTTACTTCTACCTTCATTGCAACTTATCTCCTGTTCCCATCCGTTAATCTTTAGATGATGGAAGTAAAATCTGTCGAGCTGAGAAAAGTGTTTCCTGTGGTTTTAAGTGCAATTGTGCAAGGGACTGAAGGATTCGCCATACATTCTAATGACTGATGAGGAAAGTTTTTTTTTTAACTACTATGCTTAGCTATGCCCAAAAGCATTATTTCTATTTCTATCATCCACTGTCCCTTTAAACTATTTGTAAATCTGTCCCTACTAAATATTCGTAGTTTCAAGCATCTGGGTACTTCGCAAGGAGCAAAGGTGATATATAACATTGGGCTATATGGGCGAAATGCAGATTTTTGCTGATTTATAAAGTTTGATGAACTGCAGGTCTCTGAAACAGTCATCTCTAAAGGCAAATTCTGATTGCCTTTCCAGAAAAATTTCTTGTCTAACAGCTTTATTTTAAATTTTTATGGAAAAATCTAATTCAATGCCTATCTCACCTAGGTTAACCGTTGTTTGTTTTCACCTTGCCATTTACAGTCACGTGACCAAGGCAGTGCTGCTGATTGGCTCACACCTGCTATGACATCACAGCAAAACTACAAATAATGTGGGTTGCCAGCCTGATTTTTGAAGTCATTTGTACTGGGAGACGTCTGTTTTTTGATGTGACCTCAGGCTTCTTTGCAGCAACTGACAATGCATCTCTCGGTCATTTGCCAGAGATGTCCAACTTCATGGGACAAAAATACATCCTGATAACACAATACTAGCAAATTTTAATATACCTACAATAAGGTCTAATACCAAAACAAGACAGATACTTACTTTCCATTTCGTACTTGTTTCACATGATGGAACACATTGATAACATCCCGTATGCGCCTGGGAGCCTCTTCAATTTTAGAGGCAAGGTTTACACAAGCCATGGCCAACACCTGAAATGTAAATTGTCCAAGAGAATGAGCACACTTCCACATATTATGTGTTTGTCTCATCCAATCTGTGTGGGTTGTCTCCATTCCATCATCAGTTACAAGCTGTATTATTACAGTAGACAGAACATTTTAACCAGATGTAGACATGTAAGCAAGGTTTCATGAAAAAAATAATTTGCGGGAAACAAGGACTTACCTCCATGTTGTGTTTTACAAAGGATTTCGAATAATAAAATCGTTGATACAGCACCTGTCCCGTGGCCATAGCTACCTGCGAATAAAAACACAACCCATGATAATATCAAATACAATCAAATCGATGAATTAATACAGATCTAAATCTCTACTCCTATTGAAACTGGAGGAAAAGCAAAAGATCACAAGCGAAAATTTCAAAAACCAAAATGGCGACTTGCCTGAGGAAGTTTCAACAAGATCCCTGCCGTCTGTATGAGTTCACATCCTAGGATCCTCAAATCCGTTTCTGTCTCGGAATCCAATCCATCTTGAAGTGAAGGTGTTGGAGATAATTTATCAGGTGGAATAAGAACATTATCAAGGGTTAAAATAACCTCACTAAAGTCGCGCACAAGAGTTGGACCTTGCTTCTCGTCGGCCATTTCACAACGTTCTGAGGACGATGAACCTTGTTAACATTCGTACGCCGTGTAACATCCGGTTTGTTTAGGAAAAAAGTCGATAAAGATTCAAATATTCTTGTGTAGACTTGAACAGTGTACTGAAATGGGACTGTACTAAAACCGCTTTTATGTCTAATAACTATCACATAACCCCTCGCATTTGTCGCCCTATTTTCTTTGGGTATGTATTTTTGCGTGCTCAGTGCAAAGTAGTGCAAATTCATGACGTCATTTAAATGGGTCAAAGAGACGTCACTGCTAGTTGGCGCTTGTTGTTGAGGAAGTCATAAGAATCAGTACAGCAACAATTTTTTTAGGGGAAATGTTAACTGCGATCATTGCAGAATTTTGTTCGGATAAAACGTGTTGTTGTTTATTTTTTTGAAAGTTGCACTTATTCATGCAGTTATTCCAGAAGACATGGCATGTCCCGCCTCCGTGCCAGAAGAGATTTACCAGTCAGATATGAAATAGTACAACAACAACACCACTAGTACTCGCCAGTGTTTTGTCACAGTCAACCGAAGTCTGAAAGAAAAATATATTTATAACTTTATCCTGATATCAAACAGAATGAATGATCATACGAACGTTGGTTTTATGTTTGTTCTTCTGGTAGTACTGATGATTGTGTGTTTTTGGAATGTGCATACGGCAGAGAGTAAAGCAATAAACAAAACAACAGAAATGCTGGAAGCCGAAATTAAGAAGAGTAAACTTCTGGCTAAATGGCAGCTTCAACAAGAAGCAGATATGAAACTAGATGTGGACAAGTTAAAACCGCCTGATCATTTAGAAGGTGTTAAAATGGAACAAGATGGAGATTTTAACAGAGAGTACCAAAAGGAAGTCTTTCTTGGAAATCACCAAGTTGACCAAAATGGAGTGGAAAAAGATGTAGAGTTTAAATTAAAGGATATATTTACAAAGTAAGATTTAATTCTTTTTGAGTGATTCAGATAATTAAAATACAAAAGGTTCAGTGTGAGTTGATTAAACTGAAAATTTGTGATAAATCTACCGTGTCTCGATAAGATGAACTATCAAGTGTTTAACACCATAGTAAAGAATTTGTAACCAGTTAAGGGGTTGAGGAAACCTTCACCTTTAGCTGCAACTGAACAGGCAAGAGGTGGATATGAGCTTGTGGCGTCATTGGTCAGGGGTTTATGTAGGCTGGGATACAAGACCAGCCAGCCAGCCAAATTCAAGTCAGGCTCTGTAGGATTGTGCCAACCACAGAACTGATTGCTGTTGTTTAATTGAAATTTTCTCGAATAGGGTGTTAGGCCCAATTAAGTCAATCAGATTTGTGTTTTTAGATAAGATAATGTGTGTATGATATTATAAAGTAAATGAGGCCAAAAAAGGTCTCGTTCGAAAGTAATAAGCAATAAGCAATGCACAGCATGTGAAGGGATAAATGGTACAAAATATGTAACATCCAAGTATTTCATAAATTGGAGATGGAATTTTTATCACTGAATCCCTTTGTCTTTCAGAGCTGATGAAAATAAAGATGCTTTTTTATCCTTTGAAGAAGTTGAACAATGGATTGGACAAAAAATCCAGGAACATTTGGATGAAGCTCTGAGTGAAAATAATCGAATATTTAAATTATTGGATCCAGATCATGACGGTGAGTTTCTTGTGCATTTCAATGAAACTGGGCTGAACTTTTAATGGGTTATCTGAGGCAAAACTTCACAAAAGCTAAAATAAACTTTCAAGTACAAATATCTTTGTGATAAATTTAAATCCTTAATGTGGTACATATAGGTTAGCGCACTAGTGCAGTATAATGACCAAGAAGCCACCCACCATTGCAGTTGCTGTAAATTCAAGTCCAGTTCATGCTGGCTTCCTCTTTGGCCGTACGTGGTAAGGTCCACCAGCAACCTGTGGATGGTCATGGGTTCTCCATCAGGTTTCCACCCACCATAATACTGGCCATCGTCATGTAAGTGAAATATTCTTGAGTACGTCCTGAAACACCAATCAGATAAATAACTGAATGGAATAGACAGATTGTAATAGTGTTATATAGCATATTCACACTATTACGCTGTGGAACGTGTGTTGTCAGAGGGGTAGAGGAACTATACACTTTCTTCCTAGAAACCATAAACTGAATTGTGGTATTAGAATCATGTTGAGGCAGCAGAGTTCAGGTCAAAGTTGACAAACCCCATACTTGCAGTCCTAAGATTTCTGACGATAGAAGACTACATTATAGACGACTTTGTTAATCCTGTTGTAGTTTTACAGCTTCTGCATTGGCCTTCCTTGGTGCAAAAAGATATCCATTGGTTAATATCATTGGCTTTAAACATACGACTCATTGCAGAAGAGGAGTTAATTGCTTTACAAACAAATGATGTTTTATTTGTTGATATTCATTGTTGTTTAATGCCATACTAATGAAATTTTCACTTCTGAGATTGTGATCAGATTTATTGGTGGAGGAAACTGGTAGAGATCAAATAGACCACTGACCTGTTTCCGGTTAGTGACAGCTTTTCTTCACGTCATACATGCAGACATGTGCACCATAAGACAGTATAAGACTGCAAGAAGGGCACTGTGAACTCTGAACGGCTGCAAAATGAGCACTGTGAACTATTCATTTTCACCATTGCCCCACAAACAATGAGAGTGCTGCAATGAACGAACTAATTGTACGAGGCCTTTTTTTAACATGCACCTGGTGTGCCCAACCACTGAGCCACAACCCACTCCCTTGTTTATCTTGTGGGTCCACTGAACAGCTTAGCCTAATAAATAAGCAAAGTAACTCAAAGAAATTTGTTTTCTCTCGCTCGGTATTTCAACTTTGTTTAAGTCATCACCAGGATAAATGAGCCAAGGAGCCTGCTGTATTCATGTGTGTCTACATATCTATAATGTGCCTCACTCGGCACATGTCTCCTGATGACGACTTAATTAAATGCGACGTATTGAGAGCATCAAAACGAATTTTCTTTGGAGTTACTTTGTGATCCCTTCATGTACATGTGGGTATTTTAATTTGAGTATTGTTATATATATCGTTGGACATGTTCTCATGTTGTGGACAGGGTTTATCACCTGGCACGAGTACTTCAAGCAATATCTGGTGGTTCACGGGCATGACAGTGAGCGAGCTGAGCAACACCTGGCAGATTACGACACCATAGAGCTGGAGCAGTCAGGTGATCACCACCACACCTAAGCTAGACATGAAAAGCAACGGTAAAATACAGGATATGGCTGTGTGGTAGATGAAGAAAATTACGTGTCGAATAATGAAAATTGGGGCTCGTGTTTTTTTAATTCAAAATTTCCCACCTCTTCTATGCGTAATTTCTGTCAGTGTTTAGGAGCGACGTCAGTGGTGAACTTACCTTTTTAGGAGGACCAGTTCAGAGGTCCGGGTTATACTTTTCCTCAGAACTGGGACTTTTTTAATAGTTATAATCATTGACATAAATTCTGGACTGACACCAAAGGCCCAAGGAAGACTAGTTTAAAGCCAATTTACTCCCAAAGTGACGTGGGACCTAGAATGTGTTCTGTAATTTTATATATTAGGACACATCTTAAACTGCATATCAAAAAGTAAAAACTGTTTGTTTCAAGTTTCCTTCAAACCATTTCCTGAAATGTAAATATCCAACAGATGCTCACTCACTCTATTTAATAATTCCTGCCATGAAAGTGGTGAGGAGACACGGAAATGCACTCCATGATTTTGTGAATTCATGTGTCCTTCCGTGTGTCTGTCCGCCCATCTGTCCGTCCATCTGTCATACGCCATCTTGTGCACAAGATACAGTGTGTGGTAATGAATAGTTTTCAATCTAGTTCATTCCGACGTCGTGGATTGAGGCCTATGCTGACATGGCTGGGATGCACTCTGTGTAATCTAGTATGGCTGCTGTCGGCCATCTTGAATTTCCTGACTATCAAACTTTCTCCTTACGATGTTAGCCCAGTTTAAGAATGACAGTTTGTCGCATAATAAAATGGTGGAGATTCTCTCAGGTACTAAGCTTATTGACTTTAACCACAGCTGACATGTGCAAATATGGAAGTTATCCATGTTCAAAATGCCAGAAATAGTGCCCTCCTTTTTTCTTTTGTGGATGCAAAGTACAAAAATAAACAAATTGTTTTGAGTGTTTTCTCTAAGCTGATTAACTGTTGGGTTTAAGAATTGGCATGGAACCCTTATTTGCCGTAAAATGATGACATCATTTGCTTCACTTTTATTTTGCGTAACAGTGTGCTGATTATACAAGTCTCTCTGCTACCAAGAGGCTCTCTACCCTATAGATCAAAGGAACTGCAGACTGTATGTGTCTGATTCCTTGTTTCAGACAAAGACGAGCTGATCCGATACAAGTTCCGTTGGTCTGACGCTGACAAGGCTCCTGTGGACAACCGACTGTCAGCCAATGAGTTCCTGGCATTTCGTCACCCGGAACACAGTGCCTTCATGCTGGACACCATGGCAGGGGACATCATGAGAGCAATAGGTAAGATGTTTTCCACTGATCCAAAGGACATAATCCAGACATTTTTAGTTACACTTTGCTGTTACAAAGCCAGGCATGGAACTGTGGTTTCATGGTGTTGATGGTCAGGGGTGTACCTTCAGGGCTAAGTTACACTTGTTAGCTTATGAATATGTAAGCTCACTTGTAAAGTGTTCCCAACCAGTGGGTGAGATAGGGTAGGAAGCAGCCCATTACTGACCTCTTCCAGCCCAAACTACCCGGGTGTTAGCTAAAATCCTCCTACACACATGTACAAAGCACAAACAAAGCGAGTGGGAAATGGCCTCTCTTCTCATCCCTGTTTTGCTCAAATGATGCATATGCAGGAGAGTTCCGGGAACTTAGCCTTAATAAAGGATAAAGCTTGCACTTCATATTGTCTGTTGTGTTGAACATGAGGGGCGTATCTTGATGGTTCGGTAACACTTTTTTCCTCCTTTAAGGATACTAGAACCCCTCAGGGGAGAAAACAGTGCAACAAATTTTTGACATCTTTTCTAGTTTTAAACACAGTAGTAATAGAAAATCTAAGTTTCAAAAACTGTGTTTTTTTTAAGTTTTAAATTTAAATGTTTACTCAGAACAGTCTAAGATTAATATTTAAAATCTGTGAAACTGTTTTTTAGTATGAATGGTAAATTATCCACTTGGACAAAAAAAATGAAAAATTTGGAAAATTGACAAAAAAGTAGCAGTTGCTCATTTTTTTTTTCAAACCCTCTATTTACTTAGATTAATATTTAAGTTAGGTAAATTTTAAAAGCTTCGTTGAGATTAGCAGTCATTTAGCCTTCAGAATACATACATCTGGCCAAATTTGATCAATATTTTTTGCTACAGATGCCAAAATGTGAAATCCTGCTTACAAGGGGTTATAGTATCCTTAACCTGTAAACCTGATGAATAAACTTGTCAGATCAGCACATTCTATCGAGTGCTGAGAGCTCTCAACCAGTAAGCAGTGCCTGGTTTTGTGTGAAAGAAAGAGGATGGGGGTGGCCTGTGGTTTGGGATATGGAGGTCCCGGGAATGGGTAAATTTGTTTGACTAACTGTTCTGAAGAAAGGCAAGGTGTTTTTGGCAACTGCAACTGGATTTTGTGTTCAGCTCAAGTTTTACTTTTGACGTATGTATTGGTTTTGATGACGAAATAATGATGATGGACTTCACTAAGACTCAAGGGTTGATTTTATATCAGATGGTTAAAGTGCTGGCTTGTTGTTACTGTCCTTTGATCACTGGAATTTTGTGTTTGAATCCAGCTCTTGCTGTTTTGGCGGCAACTTTAGGTCGAGATGTTTTTTACTCCTCAGCCCCACGAACCCTATTGATTTTCAGTAACCTTGACCTTTTTCTTCAGGGTCATTGGGGTCATATGAGTTAAATTTTATGCAAGGCTTGTAAACCTCATATCACTAAAATGGGTTGGCCCAAGTTCAGTAAACTTACACCACACTTAAACATTGGCATGAGGAAGAACCCTAATGATTTTCAGCAGCCTTGACCTTTTTCTTCAAGGTCATAGGGGTCATTTGAGTTAAATTCTAGTAAATGCACTATCTGTAGCTAGGTTTATCCCAAGTTCACTAAACTTACACCACAGTTATACATTGGCGCGAGGATGAACCCTATTAATTTTCAGTGATCTTGACCTTTTTCTTCAAGATCATTGGGGTCCATATAAGTTGAATTTTGTAAAAGTCTTGTAAATGCTCTATCTCTTGAACAGTTCATCCCAAGTTCACCAAATTTGTACCACACCTGCACAGTTTTATGAATGGCTGGAAATGTACATAATATCGCTTGGAATTTGTATCTATTTGTTACATCGTACATGTGCTTAAGGCCGAGGGGTTTTAAGTACATTGCAAGGTATTTTTTAAGGTACCCGGCAAAGGGACACGGAAGTTTCCTCCACCCATAAACCTGACTGCTGTTTTATACCATAATTCTTCTAAATTTGGGGACATCTGGTCTGCTCTTTCTAGCCAATATACATGTAAATGTAACATGAATACTTGGTTTCTCTGTGCTCATGAGGCTAGTCCATTTAATGAACAACATATCCATATCTTTACTATTCTGAAAAAGTTGAAGACAAATGTAATTTTTTGGTTTCAGCACTACTAATATTTGGCCTGAAAATTAGGGTAGTGAAAACATACGTTTTGCTTTTGCAGTAGGGGAGTTTTGAGTTCGAACTCTTTTGTTGTAGAAGGTAGTAAGAGTTGAACTGTTTCATGTGACTTGCCAAAATGTCAGACAATTTTGTTGATTTCAATTTACCGATCACAAATGACCTCTCCTTCAATCAGGAGCTTCTTAAATTAAAAAACTTCCAGTTCCACAGGTTTTCCTGTTGTAGGTCTAGTCCATATAACTTTTGTGAAACTTTTCTTACACGCCCATTTTAAAGTAAATGTAATCAGAAATAGTTCCCTAATAATTTTGACAGGTTACATGGTACAGTAGGACTTTTCTTACCTTTAACCCTAAGAGACTCCGATCCCGAAACTCCCCTATTGGTGCAATTATGATGTAATAAGATGTTTTTATTTAACAAATATTATTACTGAAAACATTACATACCAATTCTACACTCAGTATTTTGGCAGCTGTACATGTGTTTGTTGTCTTTTCCTCTCAGATAAAGACAAAAGTGGCACTTTGACAGTGTTGGAATTCATCGCTTTGCCAGATGCAGAAGTGATTGAGCCAAAGGACAGAGAAATGGACCAACATTGGCAGATGGAGAGACAAAGAGAGTTCCATGGAGTCATTGATGCAAATAAAGATGGTATTGTTTCGTTGGAAGAACTTAAGGTGAGGCAAAGGTTGGAATCAAGTCTATACGTGATGCTTTAGTTGTCTTGTGCGTTTTGGGATTCTGTTGTTGAAAATATAATATTAGGATCACCGGCCCTGTATGAAGGGAAGCAACTCTTGCAAATCATAAAATGGCAGTGCTCTCTACCTACTTGAGTAACAATACCAGTGATTTCAATAACTACACACGTTATCGGGAATAGTCATAGCTGTCATTGTTATTCCAATAGGTCGAGGGCACTGCAGTTTTATAAGTTACAAGATTTGCTTCTGTTTGCATTGGGCTGGAGAACACCATGCAGGTGAACGTGATGGTGTTGAAAGTAAATTAAGATGTTTTGCGCTGAAGAGATTCAGTTGTAGGCTGTTTGCTGTCATGGAGGTGTGAAGTTGTATGAATGACACAATCAAGATGACCACCAAATAGCAGAAGCCTTACGCTACCTCAGCCACAATGGTTCCAAATTCTGTGTTTTGTGATTGATAAAGCTGTAGACCTTTCCATATTGTCAACAAGGAACACACAGTTGACCAGTAATAAACAGTATCATTGCAAATAGAACAACCGGGTGTCTCACACATTTATTGCAGATGTTCTTCTGATTGTGTCATGACATCACCATGATAAAATAAAAAATTGGAAAATATTGATTTGTACCTGTTACTCTGAGTATGGCGTAAAACACCAATCAAATAAATAAATAAATAAATTTAAGTTGGCTGTGTCAGTTTGTTTGTGTGGTTGTGATGTAACATGCAACATATTTCAAAAACTAATTAAAACTGTTTAAATTTGGTACTGCACAATTTCTTACCGCTGTACCAGTGTCTGATTAAATTATGACTTGAAAATATATTGTTTTATTTCTTCCATTTGTAGCTGATATGACTGATTTTCCCTTGGGTTTGAATTTTTGATGAGGTGGTGTGAACGACAATAATGAGGTGTGAACGACAGTAATGAGGATGTGTAGGACAGTAATGGCGGTTGGTGTTGTAAAAGTGACACCTTCTTGGGTATGGTGCACACCACCAATAAAAAAATAAATGAATCCTCTAATTTCATATAACTTTGCTTACTTAATAGGAAGCTTAAGAACAGTGTGGCAGCCTATCACTCCAAATATTTACATCTTGCATGCATATTAAATTTCTGGTTTGTCTTTTCTTCCATTACTATTATAAACAGGACTATGTAAATCCACGACACCCAAATCACGCAAAAGTAGAGGCCACCAACTTAATCAAGATGGCCGACAATGATGGTGACAACAGACTCTCCCTAGCAGAGGTGATGGAGAATAAAGACCTTCTCCTCGGCAGCAAGATGGTGGATACAGGGCGGAGTTTCCATGATGAATTTTGAGAAGAAAGCAACATCTATGGCTTCTGACACACTCAATGCATATTTTTGTGATAAACTTTTTCTTTCAGGCTACCCTGAAAGACAATGCTTACATTTCATTTTGACTGATGTTACATGTTCTGAGCAGTATTTCTTTTTCATTTTTTTTTTGTACCCTCAGGAGATACAGCTACCCAGGATCAGTGCTACCCACCCAGCACAAGCCATACAGATATTTTTTTATACTACGCTATCTGCTGAAGTTAGGCTAAAATGGGATTGGAAATATGGCTGTTCCTTTGAAACTGACCTCCTTGAGGGTTTTATGACAAAGTTTGTTTCCGCTTGGCTGAAAATGTCTACCACGAAATCAAAATAGACAACTCCATTTTGTTGTTGTGAAATATTATTTGATACAATAAGGTACTTTATTTTTGCTTTATGGTCATTTACACTTACTGCATCATTTATTTAGTTTTATTTTTACTTTTATTGTTGTTTTTAGCTTTGCTGCATTTTGCATCTTATGTTGGCTATTTATCAGATGGTGGAACATAAGAAAGCTAAATATTTAGTTCATTATTGTTCTATGGTTATTGGAAACTTGATGTGATGCAGGACAGTATTGACTTAGCTATAATGCCTGTACATGTGCCTAAATTCTTAAAAGTTCCAAATATGCGATATGATAAATAAAGAGGCCCTCATGTAGTTAATGGCTGCAGGTAGCCATTATACCTTATGGAAATCCAGTGTTGAGCGTTGAATGCCACCTATTATTTTTTCAGTGTTTTATTTCCACATTTCCCGAGAGCAGTGTTTAAGTTCCGTGTGTGAAATGTTACATTCATGGAACTGCAATTACAGCCAGTGCTGAAGGTATTGGCTGGAACATCACAGATAATGAAACTGAATGCATGATGGGGAAATCTGGATATGAATGTTTGCACTTGTGCAAAGTTTCAAACTCACTGTGTCTAGTCCTACACAGTTCTGTTCCATGTACTGTTGAGGATGCAGAATGGCCTTTTTTATGAATATGCGAATAACTGTTTGTCATATCTGTTTTGTAGCAGCAGTAAATACATGTAGTTTTGGTGACAAAAATCAATAACTGTACAAATTGCGGGATGTTTATGCAGTGGCAGTTAACATGTAGTTTATTCATGTCGAGAGCTGCTTTAGCAGTTGCAATGTTACGTCTGGCGTGAAACTCTTGTAAGGTGAAATCCTTGCTTTAAACCCACATTTGCATGTTATCAGTTTTGCCTTGTGTTCATTTTTCAGTTCTGTCGGTCTGAATAAAATTCGCGTTAAGAAGCGGGATGTTGCTGCGAATGATCTGTATCCCCTTTATCTTGTTTGATATTGGATTAAGCAAAGTGTTAGTCATGATTGGTCAAAAAAGCCCTAAATGTTCAAGGGTGCTAACTTAGGAGGGGCCCTATCTGGTTCATTAGTCCAGGCTGTTGTTTCCACAGCTTATTGCCATCTGACCAATGAGGTCGCAAACAAGAATCCAGCTTTCATTGGTTCAGCTGCAGCATGAAGTCAGGAGAATGGTTGTGCTTTGTGAAAGGCATTTACAGTGGTCACTTGTAAAATCAACCACTGGCCACCATACAAGAAAACTTCTTGAGTAAAGCATTAAAAATGAATCAAATAAACTAACTTAATAATCTTTGAAGCTCTGCTGGTCACATGTTTGTATTTACAAGTTTATTTTGTTCAAGAATTGATAAATATATGAAATATACTTGCAGCAACAACTGTGTTAACTGGCCACTACGATTTGTTACACATTTGTGATTCTGAAGTAGAGTCCTGGTTTGTTTACACCACTATAACTGGCATGTGTATTATTTTCTCGATATGGTGATGTTGCCTGTTAATGCTGAACATGTGATTTTTAAGCGTTTGTTACTGCGCTTGAATAATGAGACCAATGAACAGAGCAAAATAAATACCCTAAAATATGATACCTTGGTGAGATAGTATAAATGACTACTATCCTAGGGCTCCATAAATTTTTTTATTTTACTGCATTTGATTTGTTCAAAGTGCCTGTCATATTCTCCAAGTTCCTGTGACCATTGTAAAGATGGGCAAACATGGTGATTTTTCTGCAGATGGTTGTGGGTTTCGACCGAACATCATTGCTGGCTACTGTCTTACCACTGAAATATTCTTTTGTACAGAATAAAAATCCAATCAAGTAAGAAAAAAAAGGTCTCTTGTCTAGATTGAGAGTAAGTAATAGTTAAAAACAGTCTATTTCTTGGTTATCTTTATACATTTTATTATTGTTTAATGCTGTAATGAACAACATTTTACTTTGTTTAACAGCAGTCAGATTTTACAGATGTGAAAGTTAGCACCAGGGGCCCGTCCTATACACAGGGTGTAAGCTATGTCAAACATAACTGTCATGAAGACACATGCTGAAGAGATACCATACCATGTTAGTTACATTTGACAACGTTACACCCTCTTTGTAAAACAGGATCCTGGAAACCAGAACCCTTCATTCATTTTTACCTTTACCTTTTATTTATTTATTTATCAAGCGCCAGTAATTTTCATTTACGTGGTGGTAGTGAGATTTAAGGGTGGAGGAAAGTGGAGTGTCCAGGGTAAACCACGTTGGCAAGTCAGTGAGAAACTTTCCCACATGTGGTGTACAGATATGCACTCCATGGACAGTGGGAGTGGAGGAGTCCACACATTCCCTGTCCTAGGTCGAAACTGGACTTGCACTTCTTGTGTCTTAGCCATTTAAGGACAAGCTCCTGAACTGCTGGCCATGAACTGCTCCCTCAGCTGTTATTTGGACACAAACCTGACATTTATACACTGGTAGTTCTATATCTTCTAATTAGGAATCAGCACACCAGAAGCTAAAAATATATGAGGTGTATTTATTCTGTATCAACTACATACATGTAACAAGATTAAGAAGAAGTCACCTTCCATAGTAACATGACACCCAATTAAAATTTTACATATATAAAAAAAATAGGATGTGCTTGAGAAATTAAAACTGAGGCATTCAAATTCAAGACAATCAACAACAACAAAAAAAACAATACAAACTAACATATTATTCTTACTTACACATGCAATGACAGGCGGATGATAGACTGATTGATTGACAAAGAAATGGTAGACTGGACATGGACAGTGAGTATGCTACAAAGACGACAATAGAAATGATAGTATGTAAGGCCATCTGCAGAGCTCACTAGCAAGATGACTGTGTTATGTCATCTGCAAAACGTAACGAGATAGTAGAAGTATGTAATACCATCTGCAGAACTTACTACCAAGATGACAGCAAAAGTATAGCACATACGACAATCTGCAGAGCTTACCAGCAAGGTGAGGCCAGAAGTACAGAATGTCAGGCTACCTGCACAGCATGATAGCAACAGCTGAATTATGCAGAGCGTGCTAGGCCATCTGAACTATGCACAGCATGTTAGGCCATCTTCCGAGCTTGCTAGTAAGAGGATAGCTGAACTATGCAGAGTGTGTTTGGCCATCTGCAGAGCTTGCTGGCAAGAGCATAGCCGATATGTGCAGAGCATGTTATCTGCACAGCTTGCCAACAAGAGGTTTGCCGAATTATGCAGAGAATGTTATCTGCAGCACTTGCTGTCAAGAGGATAGCTGAACTATGCAGAGCATGTTATCTGCAGCACTTGCTGGCAAGAGGATTGCCCGAACTAAGCAGAGCATGTTATCTGCAGCACTTGCTGGCAAGAGGATTGCCCGAACTAAGCAGAGCATGTTATCTGCAGAGCTTGCTAGGAAGAGGATAGCTGAACTATGCAGAGTGTGTTAGGCCATCTGGAGAGCTTTCTAGAAAGAAGCTAGCAGAACTACAAGATGAAGTCATGAACAGAGTAAGGTGAAGACAATAAAAGAAATACATGATTATTAGCGGCTGCATGGGTGATTAATACAGGAGATATATGGTTGGGAATTTGCTACGCTGGAGAGTTGAGACTCTGTAAAGGTCTCATTCGTGTTTTCCTGCCAGACGTGAGGGTTTTGGCTGATCCCTGTCCCCTCTTGTGTGACTTTGGTGTCTCTGTAAGGCTGATGGAACCATCTTTCTTGTTCACATCATCTGTCTGTGGCTCATTCTCGGCATCAGAACCTGGGAGAGAAACATTTATAAAGATGTACCAACTTCAAAGTCAACTATATTTGCACATGTGAACTAAATGGCTACTTGATACAAGTTAAGACTACGTTATTTTTACCAAATGCCAAAAAGGAAAAGAAAGCCAGCAAAGAATTCCATGAATTATATATGTGCCTCAACTTTTCCGATCAACACCAATGTCACTTGATAGGTTGTGAAGATAAAACAAATATTTATTTATTTATTTGATTGGTGTTTTATGCCATATTCAAGAATATTTCACTTATATGACAGCGGCCAGCATTATGGTGGGAGGAAACCGAGCAGAACCCTGGGGAAACCTATGACCATCCGCAAGTAACTGGCGGGCCGTCCCACATATGGCTGGAGAGGAAGCCAGCATGAGCTGGACTTGAACTCACAGCGACCGAATTGGAAGAAAATCAATAGTATGAGAAGAAATGACAAAGGAGAAAATACCAGGAGAAGTGTCAAGAACAGAAATAAAATGGCAACAGAAGGAATAACATAAAAAACAAGAAATGAGGAGAAGAAATAGCACAAGCAGAAGTGCTGATAAAAAGCCATTCCCTATCACATAATATCAGTCCACTTTACGTTGACTAATGAGGTTTACACGTCTTACCAATGTATCTTTCTATCCCCTGAATTGACTTCTGTCCAGAAATTTTCCTGTTTGGGACCAGTATCTCCACTAGCACCCACTCTTACCAGGTCAAAGTCAAATGTGTACCATAACAATGTGACTTCTCTTACTTCTCAAAGACTTGTCCATTTCAAAGAGTTCTAGGTCACTCTCCTCGTCTGAGTCAAACAGCACAGCCTTGGTCTTCCGCGCACCTCTCTTTGGTTGAATACGCTCCTCTATCTCACTGTCTTCTGATTGACTCTCCTCTTCATCCTCGTCACTGTCCACAAATCGCTTCTTACGAGTTGATCGCCGACCAGTCTTTCCACCTGGGAATATTGAAATCACTCCAGTGTTTCCATTTCTTATATAGGTTTACAGATAAATGTTTTCTTTAGGAATTTTTATATAAAAACTCTACACTCTTTCTATTGCAAGAGCTTATCCTTTAAACACTGATGAACCATGAATGTCCTGCTTAACCATGTATGTTACTGTCATCCAACCAGTCAATGTATCACAGCATGTTGGTTTTCAAATAAATAAACCTCAAATCTAAACCTGAACACGCTCTATGGTCTAAGAAATAAAGTCTCGGAGTTTACAACTGTCAATGCTCGTGTAATTCTGGTGAATAAACCTTTATGTGACAAACAAACTGTACCCCAAACATACGATCTTCACAACACAAGAGCTACACGACTGCTGCTGCCATAAAACTAGATAACTAGTGAAATATGTCTGAAAAATAAAGGTGTTTTACCACTGACCTACCTGATGGTCAAATATGACCAACACCATGCCAGACATATAAGTAATGTACATATATGTAAACATTAATTGCCAATTAGGTAGAAGTACATGGAGGTATCTTTTGGTTGACAATGTTACAAAGTTGACTTTAACACATGTCCCATCCTACCAAACCCAAAAGGGTAAATACTCTATTCATCCCCAAAATTCGGCTCAAAAATGCATTTTTAGAGCCCAGAAAAGCCATAAAATATTATTTTTGGTGCTGAAAATTACAATCGTCTAGTGGGATACCATTGTACCTTCCAAACAAAACCTTCAAGTATCTTTCTAAGATAAACAGAAATATCAGAATGAGGAAAAATAAGTAACTTAGTCATAATCAAAATTTTAGGTAGAACTTAGCAGTTCACGCTTGACGTGTTTTGGGATGACATTATTACATTTGTCTCACTTGTACTCCTCCCTACCTGCTTTTCTGCCTTTGGTGGGATTTTTTTCCCCCCTGGCTTTGCCACCTGTTTTATAGGCCGCAGCCGCCTCTGAGGCATGGCTGGCTTTCTCTGCCACTTCATCCTCCTCCAGACCTTTCCTGTGACACTGCTCAATACGCTTCTCCAACTCCTCGGCTGCTGCCTGAAAAAACCATCAACTGTTACATATGGTCACACACACTTGTACATAATAACACCTTTACCATACAACAATGACATCATCAACAGTAACATATAGTGACATACACTTGTACTTATAACACCTTTACCATACACCAATTACATCATCAACCGTTACATATAGTGACCTACACTTGTACTTATAACACCTTTACCATACAACAATGACATCATCAATCGTTACATATAGTGACGTACACTTGTACTTATAACACCATTACCATACAACAATGACATCATCAACAGTAACATATAGTGACGTACACTTGTACATATAACACCTTTACCATACAACAATTACACCTTCATCAACAGTAACATAGAGTGATGTACACTTGTACTTATAACACCTTTACCATACAACAATGACATCATCAACAGTAACATATAGTGACGTACACTTGTAGTTATAACACCTTTACCATACAACAATTACACCTTCATCAATAGTTACATATAGTGATGTACACTTGTAAATATAACACCTCTACCATACAACAATTACAACTTCATCAATAGATGAGAAATTACAATTGTACAAAATTACATCACCATCAACAGTTGGTAAATTACATTTGTACACAATCATATAAAACAGCATTACAACGTAACAATTACAACATGGCAATATCAGCAACATTTGCCGAGTACTATTTTAAAAAATTGCATAAAAGGGCTCTTTAAACTTATGTAACTATTTATTATTGCATTCTTGTGTCTTGAAAGCATATAATATAAAGATATTCACATTTTTCACCAAAATTTACCACACGTGTACAAATTCCTGATGATGTACATCATCCATGAAAGTGGTTTTACTGTCCGTCTAAACCACTACAGCTACGTATAAAATCCACCTACCTTTGCCTCTGCTTTGGTGAAGCCTTTCTTGGCGTTAGCCAGGATGGTACAGAAACTTTCATAGACAGCCTTATCAGCCAGCTTATCAGCGTAACAAGCCAAGTTCTCCTGAAGCTTTCTCAATCCCTTCTCGCTGTACGACAACAACGACAGGCAGAAGGACAGGTCTCGCCACTGACGCTCCGTCCTAGTAAACACACCATGAGCAGCATCGTTACTTGTTACTCTCTCTATCTCACTGCCCTTTAGAAACCTCTAGAATCTTAAACTGTGTAACCATCACTCATCCTCACCCAGTACAGCGAATGAGATACTGACTGAAGCCTGAAGTGAGTCTATACACAAAGAACTTAACCTGGTTAAGTCTGGTTTTCACTGTGGCAATTTGTACACATGTTATTAATATTCTTCTGTGTCAAAAGAGTGTAAAATGTGATTAGTTGAGAGCCATGTGACCCTTTGGTTAATGAAAAAATGACAAAATGATTGGACTCCATGTGTTTTAATGATAACACACATGCATTTCTATCATCACTGGTTTGGATGTGAAACAATGGCTTCACAAGTATGGTTTTGTAGTGAGCAGCTTTGAAGCAGTGGTTGAAATTACTCAGTGAAAACATCATTTGGTATCTCATAAAGTGCTAAAACGTCAATATCAATACCAGGTGTATATGCCATGTACCTGGATGACAGTCTAGACCATTCTCCTCATACCACATTCTCCACTAAGCTCTCACAGTGTTTGTCCTCAGTCCTGTACAGTTTTGTGACAGTGACACAGTATCAGAGATGTGTACAAACCTTGTGGGCCTGAACCTGTGGCACAGCTTCTCCACTAAGCTTTCACAGTGTTTGTCCTCAGTCCTGTACAGTTTTGTGACAGTGACACAGTATCAGAGATGTGTACAAACCTTGTGGGCCTGAACCTATGGCACAGCTTCTCCACTAAGCTTTCACAGTGTTTGTCCTCAGTCCTGTACAGTTTTGTGACAGCGACACAGTATCAGAGATGTGTACAAACCTTGTGGGCCTGAACCTGTGGCACAGCTTCTCCACTAAGCTTTCACAGTGTTTGTCCTCAGTCCTGGACAGTTTTGTGACAGCGACACAGTATCAGAGATGTGTACAAACCTTGTGGGCCTGAACCTGTGGCACAGCTTCTCCACTAAGCTTTCACAGTGTTTGTCCTCAGTCCTGTACAGTTTTGTGACAGTAATACAGTATCAGAGATGTGTACAAACCTTGTGGGCCTGAACCTGTGGCACAGCTTCTCCACTAAGCTTTCACAGTGTTTGTCCTCAGTCCTGTACAGTTTTGTGACAGTAATACAGTATCAGAGATGTGTACAAACCTTGTGGGCCTGAACCTGTGGCACAGCTTCTCCACTAAGCTTTCACAGTGTTTGTCCTTCTGGATGAATGTGAACAGGTACCTGTAACAATGGCATTCACAACTTCATACTTCAACGTCATGGAATGCAAAATTGTCTACATTTTTTTAACAATTGTACTGTGATTCATCTGATAGTTCTTACACTATAATGAGCATTTTTCACTGATAAACTAGCAGTCAGTTCTACTAGTAATGGAAGCAGTCCTGGAGTGAACCACCGTCCTTCAGCAAACTAATGACAAACTTTCACAGGTGAGGCATACATATTACATATCTTAAAATTAAGAAGTCAGACACACTACTGGCTTTTGTATGAGCAAACTGAAATTATAAATCTATCATACTACTGCTTTCTACATAGCCTTGTACACCAGAGCCAAGATCATATGAATAACAAAGCAATGCTCCATGAGACATAAGTTTACAGGTTTCAGTAGTTTTTTACTACAGCACCCACCTCATGATGGTTCTGAAGAGCTGCTCGTCCACACCAACATCAGGGTCGGACAAGCGGCTGATCACATCAGGCATGATGTTATACACAGCATTACCCTGCAAATACAACATACACGATGGGATTACCACAGATTCAGAACGCAGCTAATCTGTAACCTTACAGTGCCCAATAGTCTTGCAGCTGACATGACTTATTTAACCTTTTATAGGATGACAAGCACACGTACATGTCCATACATTACTCAACTGCTACATATAATACAAACAAAGAATATATATGATACCAAGGAATGAATGCATTATAGCTTTACGCCACTACGGTAATAAGTTCAGCTAAATCGTTTCAAGATAACCCTAAAGATATTTCAGCTCTATCAATTGCAAACATGTTAAATATTACATGTATTACAATTGCAGCCATGTAGTTAATACTGAAAAAGTGTGCTAATTCTCAGCTGACTCCAAACAGACTTCACTTGTATTCTGACTCAGTGCTTGGGTGTCATACAGGCATTTGTGAGTTAACTGCTTACGTCTTAAACTGACCTTTTTGGAAAGCTCGCTGAAGAAGAGCTTTGCCAGTCCACAGATCTTCTCGTTATCATCCACGATACAGGTGGCCAGCTCACTGATCTGACCCTTGACCTTCACCATGTCATTTAGTATGAGGTGGGTGAGGACTTGTAATGTGGTCTTCCTCACCTGTGTAGAGGGGTCGCGCAACCTGCACACAGATAGACAGACAGGCAAGATTTGACATACACCCACTCAGTTAACAGCCTTGGACTGTTCCTCTGGTTACATACAGTACATGACAAATCAAATGGGTACAGAAGAAAAGACATCAGTCCTAATGTCATCAGTCCTAATGTCATCCTAAATCTTACATTATCTGTACCAATTTTTCACGCCAGTACATTTGATTTATGTATTTGATAGTTGTTTTATAATGTCAGGCTGAAGAATTTTCTACTTATAGGGTAGCGTTTGGTTCATGGGTAGAAAAACATGAGTCCATGGGGTAAAACCGTCAACCTTGGACAAGTTCCTAACAAACTTTCATACATGTGATGAACAGATGCATGTATGCAAATCAGATCGGTGGAACACACTTGGTTGCAAGCATCGTTGAGCAGTTATTGTTATTAGTGTGAGAGGAGGTTACACAATATGTCCCCAAGGGAAAAAAATGGCATTCTTTACACGTGAAGAGTTTACGATAGTGTAGCTGATTTTTAACAAAAACCATTGTGTTTCCTCAGACCTGGCGTAGAGATGAGGGGTCCATGGCTCTATTAGATTGGGGAAGCGGAAAGTCATGTCTCCCAAGGCTATTATTGTGTTGGCTCGGATCACCGGGCTCTTGGACTTCTCCAGGATTGTGAACAGCAACTGTAGGTGTGCCTCACAGAACTCTGAACTAAAAACAGAGGAAAAACGTCGTCTTAAATGGAGGTAGGTCACTTGTAGACTTGGATGCAAATAGATGACACAAATAGATGCATCAACAAGTACCTGGATAGTTGGATAAGCAACCACCATGCCACAGAAAATCTCCTGCGCCTTCTTCCAGAGAAATTTTGTCCGACATTACATTTTTTTTTTTTTGTTTTGGGCAATATATAAAGTTAATACAGAAAAGATCAGTTATTTTGCATCTGTTTTGGTATATTTAACTGCATCTGATCATGTATGCTTCAATATTATTGCAGACATGTTTTAATCTGAGTTTATCAAATCAGAAAATACTGGTTAAATTGGCAATTGCGTATTCAACACTGAAAATAATGTGGCAGTTTTACTGTGTTTATCCAAATTTTTTTAGAGAAAACTCAGCGCAGTTTTATTCAAATATAACTTTCCTCATATGTACATGTATTTAAGTGCTCATAAAATGTCGCCTTGAATTTCTTCTCACTCACCTGACCATCATGAACTTGGCCAGGGAGAGACAGGCTGCCGTCCTTAGCTCTGGGTCAGGGTACTTCACTTGGTTAGTACACACACACACCAACAGGGGGCGCAAAGCTGCAAGCATACTCACACCTGCACAACAAACAGTTTTATAACTGATGGATACAATACCTGCTCTCAAATTCTGCGTTACACAATGTTTTGATGAGCTTGTGAGTTATGGGTAATAACACATGTAAACAGCAGTTACAACTGATAATAGCATTGCCACCATAATACCGACTGAGTGTTTGTTCAAATCTATATCCAAAACAACCTTTATTTATGTTTTTTAGCTCCTGTTTTCCTCTCACCAAAATGTCAACTGTTATATTTTTAAGACAAGCTTTAAAGACACTTCTGTGGTCATATCCATTTTTTCACTTCAAAGTGTGGTCTTTCAATTCATTATTTTTTTCTTCGTTTTCTTTCAGTTTGAAATGACTAAATTGTTCTTACCTGTAACAACCTCGTGCTCACACACCTTCCGGATGTAATCAGCCTCCGCATCTTCCGCCACTGCACCTGTCAGACCTAACTCTTCCTCTATTCCCTCTCGAGTATGGTCCTGCAATCAAAGACAAGATCCTAAAATATTATACTGTCTCTCAACTTCTGAAACATATCTGTAATGTGTAACAAGGTTAACAAATATTAATTTTGGTAAAAATGAAGGTAATGGAGATAACTAATAACTCATTACTCAAACAGAACTCCCGTCTAAGGTCCGTTTTTGATAGTATACAAAGTATACAAACACTGTTGTGAAATCCATATTGATGTCTTTACATGAATTTCTCATGGGCTTTCAAAATATTTCAAAACAGGAAGTAGCAAACAATGATGTAGAAGCATAAATCTGGTATTTCATACTTCTGACATACTGGAACAATAACACAATTACATGTAGCAGAAAAAAACTTTTCAAATTTTGGTGAAGATCTCTAACCTTTGACCTATTGCAGGTGGCTAGTGTTTGAACGACAGCCCCAGCAGGGGATTTTCTTCCAGTTTTTCCTTCTTTTTTCTCTTCTTTTATGGCATGACGGCGCTTGAGTTCCCCAAAAAGGTCACAGTCCAGGTAGACAAGCTGGCAGAAAGCCACGTGACCAGCGAGTGACAGCAGCCGAGTCAGGAAGCCTGCAGGACAGTCCACTGTAGGAGTATCTGGGGAGGTGACTCCGTCTTCAGCGTCATCGTCTGTAGGTTCCGCACTTGGCTGTTGATCATCATTGTTGTTGTCTGGTTCACCTGTAAGAAAGTGACAAATAAACAAATACAATAAACACAACTGTCAGTTACTGGGCAAGATGTGGTGCTCTCATTTATTTGTGCCCTTTTTATTTCATTTCTGAGCAGTGTGACCAAGATTATTCATAGACTATTGTGATCATTTTAGCTTGTAACAGTAAGTAACAAGGTGTTTATTCAAGCATATTCTGAAGGCATTTTTCTGTGTTAACTGATAAAATTATACTTTTTGTGCAGCCCTGAAACTGGCCCATCAAACCAATGTAGTTTTGTCCCCAAAACCAAATTAAAAATGCGAATAAACTGTACCGGGGTATGGAAAGTTGCTCTTTCATATGTAAATAGGCTGAGGAATTAGGGTACTTTCAGCTGCCACACCTTGGTTCTACATTAAATCTCATTTTGTCTCACCTTTAAAAGAGGGTAGAAAATTGTGAAGACCACACTACCTGTAGTATGACCGTCGGTCTTTGATACACTGATTACCTCCCCTGCTAGCCTCTTAATGATGTTTGCACAGATGGTGTCAGGGTGTTCTGCCAGTTTGTAGATCACATTGACTGCCTGTTCTGCCATGGGGATCCAGTAAGGGCTCTGCAGATCTGACATACCTAAGGGGCAAATCCAGCCAAAGCTTTAATAAATCACCTTAAGTTTCATAGAATTTTTACACCAACCTATCGCCCTGCTTTACAAACTGCAACAAGGAAGTATGATTTGTGTGAGAAACCATTTGAAATTTTTAATGACTTTTTTATGTATCATCACACAAAATTTCACAAAAGGTGGATAGTTGATGAAAAATTTCATCTAACTGTAAGTGACTTACAGAACATCAGTATGCAGACTTGCTGTCAGGATCACACTAAGGGTTGGTATTGATTCAGAGGAATCTTGAATACTTGCATTTCAGTGATTTTTAACAATCAAATAAGGCAATTAACATATTGTGAAGTGACAAAATTAATTGTGTATTAAGTGTTCTTCAAACAGATATGAAAGCACACTTCAAACTTGAGAGATCTTACCTGCTACCAGAATGTCAGCTAAACGCTTGAACATCTCATGATCTGTCTGCAGCCTGAATGGTTCCTGGGACACAGCGCCCTTGAGCTGAAATACAGAGATAAATGCAGAATATATAACAAGGCAAATATTGAGGGTATAACTGCTGATAACAGAATACAGCTGCCCTTGAGATAACCACTGGCAAAAAAATACAACAGCTCGGGGGATAACCACTGTCAAAACAATACAACAGCTCTGGGGATAACCACTGACAACAGAATAAAACTGGTTTGGATATAACCACTGACAAAAGAATGCAACAGCTCTGGGGATAACCACTGACAACAGAATGCAACAGCTGTGGGGATAACCACTGACAACAGAATGCAAGAGCTCTGGGGATAACCACTGACAGCAGAATACAAGAGCTCTGCATATAACCACTGACAACAGAATACAAGTGGTCTAGGGATAACCAGGACAGCAGAATACAGCTGCTCTCGGGATAATCACTAGCAACAAAACCATCACCTGCAGACTTTTTGGTTAAATCTGTGCTTATTTATTTTATTACGATCTTACACTGTCCTCAACATTTAAACGCTGCAGTCAAACCAGGGCAAGCAAGATTTGAGCACCACAAAACACTTACAATAAATAACTCTGACAATGAAGGTATTAAAATATCTCCTTGTAAATACTGCATTTCAAGTTCATTCTCTGCCTTCATTCCCAAATCAACTCACCCTTTTACTTGATCTGAGTTTAAGGAGCACCAGGCACGTGTCTCTGGCCAGCTGGAAGTCAGTCTCTGCCCTGGGGCCTAACCCTTCCGTCACCAGAACATCAATGTTACTCTTCACAATCTCACTCTCAGCCCTGAAAATCAATAAAGACATGAAATCTGTAAACTCACACAATGATGATGGTATTTTGGAGGGTGTGTGCAAAACTAACATGGCTGATTGGTTCACTAATAACATGTTAAGGGGCAATAATTCTTAACTTTCTCAAAATGTCTGATAGGTGGCACTCCCTGTTCCATATGGTTTTGCTGATGAAATCTTTCAAGGAAGTTCACATACATGATACATGTATTTAACAGAGTGTCTGTAGATCAGTCTCTCAAGTTGACAAAAAAGTTGATAAAATGCTTCTAGTGCAGTTAGCTATTCTGCAATAATCAAGGTACTGTGGGCCTGCTTGAAGCCTCCTTCCACACATGTGAGTTTCACAACTTTCTGTTGGTGACTGTAAGTTACAGAGATATATCTACAACAGGTTGCTCAGACAGACAGCGACACACACCTAGCATTAGTCCTCGGGGGGGGGGGGAACATTTACTGTAAACACCGATATTATGCTTCATTTATGGATATTATTTTGGTAACCTGTTAATCACAACATGGTTTTTCAACCATCATTTCCTGTGATATTTCATTTATCTCCCGCCCATCCAAAAAAATCTTTTTTCACAGACTTTCAAGGATTTCAAAGAACAGTGAGAACACTGATATAAGCTCCTGTGGCTCACCCTGCAACCATGGAGAGCAACACTAGAGCTGCACGACTTTCCTCAGCCGTTGTCGACGCCTGCTTGAGCGTGAACCTCTCCCAAAGAAGCTGGATCACATGACCATCCACTTCACCCGAGCGGTAAAACTCGCACATCTGTGGGAAGAGCATTTTTGATATTATCAATACTGAAAATATTAATACATGATCATTAATAAATTAATACTGAAAATATTCTAAGACAAATGTTGGTTATCATTTGCCACGGTATCCATTATGTGTGGTCATTGAATGGCAGGTAAAAAAACCCAACACTTCCTTTGAGATGTGGGAATACAACTTCATACCATACAACAAAATTACAAATATGTGTGTCAAGAAAGTGTACATTTATCAGTTTTAATTTGTCTCAAAGGTACTCTGTGATTACAAACAATTCTGCCTCGATCAAGACAAGCTTCAAGTTGCAGTGTTTTTTGAAATTTTTTGATGAAATGTTAAAAAAAAAAAAGTTCAAGGTCATTAAATAAAAGGAAGGTCGCTTCTGACTTTGGTAATGAGGTCAACTGTGTGGGGATCAGCATTAAGCGAGCATATTAATTACTCCAGATGACAGGACTTGTCTGTCAAATGTTTGCTGATTTATACCAGTTCTGCCAGTGAGGTGATATCGCCTGCTGTGGCCCCGTACGTCAGTGCTGTCAGATTCTTCACTATGCTTAGTGCCTTTGCCCTATAACAGAGATAGCACTGACTGATAAACTGAGGAGTCACATGGAAGTACACATATACCATTACTCTAAGAAATTATTTACTAAAGTTTACAATTATTCAACAAAAAACAGTCACAGTTTAGGGAGTTTTATGAAAGCGCAATAAAACAATAGACATCTATGATTTCAAGAAATCCCCCCCCACCACCACCACCACACGCACACACTAATCACCATGCTGTATGTACATGTAGTCCTAATGGGTGATAAGCTGCTGACAAATTATACGAAGTCATACGTGATTTACTGCAAATAAAATTTCACATAATTTCTCCACAAGGCAATTGGTATGTGAAAAAAACCTGTAAAATTGTACGTGATTTACTGTACAAAATGTCTGAATTAGTTTAATTTTACCGGTAGTTTTTTCTAACTAAACTAAATAAGAACTAAAGTTCCAACTTTAAAAGCTTTTGCCTTTCCAACACAAAGCACCAATACACTGGACACATCTGACAGTACTGAAAATATCAAAATGTTTGAATTTTAATGTTTGAATTTAGCAATTACAGAGATGGGCTATAAACAATATTGATTCTCCACTGATGTATGAAAATAAATCTATATTATAATTTCAATCTCTTTTCATGAGCCAAGTGACAAATATTTTTGCTGTGCACCATATGGGTGGTCCACTCACTAATATTGTTGTTGTGCACCATATGGGTGGTCCACTCACTAATATTTTTGTTGTGCACCATATGGGTGGTCCACTCACTAATTTTTTGACCATACACAACATACTCACCTGGCATTACTTCCCTGAGGTGTCACATAAAGACGTTTGTAAGCCGAAACGACTGCCTCTTTGATGGAGGCCTCCTTTGACCAGATCAGTACGAGCATTTTGCGCACACCAATGACGGCATTGTTCACACCGAACTCAAACGCAGTCACGTAGAAGTGGATGGTCTCCAGAACATCAGAGGTGGTCTTGGAGGTGAGAAGCTGGCAGAGAATGGGGATGGACTGCTGAACCTGAGCTGCGAACGTCATCGAGTCCTGAAACATATCAGATCAGTCTGATAACATGCTCGCATTTACTTTTCTTACACGAAATGATCAGGTAGCCTTAAATACAATTAGGAACAGTTAAATACATGCATGTAACCTATCTTACATAATATAAATCTTTTCACTACATACGCTACCACAGACACTCAAGGTAGTGAGTGCTATATGACATTTATCGTTGCCATCCTCAAAAAAGCACTCGCGCATTCAATGACCTTTCCAGACATAAAACTAAAAGGATAATAAATGAAAGCACCACTCCAGACACAATTAAAAGTTTTATTCAATGCATAATCATTGCATATAAATCCTAACAAAATAACAAAGAAAACATCACGAAAGCAAGCTAATATTTGACCATAACACACAAGTCTACTTCATTAAACTGACACTGAGTACTTCAGTGGAACTATTTCCGGAAATTTCTCCACATTTTTTCATGCCTCTACAATGGGCCTCTGTTCAATTCTGAACAATAAATCCATAAAAAGTCACGCATTTGCATGCTTTGCATGCTTTCTTCTTAAGGCAAATATAATAATAATTGTGAGTTGTGAGTCTAGTCTCAGACCATATCCGAATGTTATCTCAGATCAGGAATATTTTGTGAAGGGAGAAAAAAAGCACCATCCGTTACAAGGTGTACATGTATTTTCTTATCCTCTCAAGTGGTAATTAGAGTGAGTCATAACAACAAGTTAGAAGCTTTACGCATATGCTATATTTTGATGTCGGTCAAAAAAAAAAAAATCAAAAAAAATTTTCAAACAATAGAACGTTCCCAACCAAAGGTGTTCATACTATTTGCTGCACCTGCTTGTTGTCATGCAGAGTATTTGAGGCTATTACCTGTTAAGTCTGTTCTCAGGTGACAAGTTAAAAAAATTTTGTATGAATTCAAAACATCAAATGATGTAAACAGTTCTATGAGCATGGACAAAGACTACCCTAGTCCTCTTGTTCAATGAGCCCTTAGGCCTGTTTCATTAAGTCATTTCATGCTTTAATAATTTATAAACCAAATTAAATCCTTAAATCTGTCAAATTTTGACCGCTTCTGGCCCATTCTGTGCAGATGTAGTACAATTTCAGCCAAGTTTGAACCACCAGCTTTAAATTTTTTATTTGGTGAAGAAGTGTTGGATTTAGCCCAAAAGGGATTCATGACACAGGCCTCCGGGGCGCAGCTCTTGCTAGGAGCTACAGGCACTGACATCTACAACAGGCACTGACAAGCCGCGTTACCTTGAGGTACTGGACGAGGACCTGCTGCTTGGTCAGCTCATTCATCACTTCGCTCTCGGAGGCGCGACGAGCCACTTCCTCTTCGTGCTGAACCACGTCCGAGGCAGACATGAGACGAGACTTCTTGTAATCTGACAAATGTGACGGACGACGAATCAGTGTCACAAATAAACAACAACAAACTCAGGCTTGTGTTATTTCATTTGAAAGTATCAGTTCAAAATATAAAACTATTCTATTAGTTTAATGGATTGATCTTTTACTGTGTACTCGAGAGTATTTCATGTACACAAAACTGGTTACGTTTCTGGTTGGAGAAAATTAGACGTGTCACTTCACTGATCAATAAAGGCTAGGGCCCAAGTAGGCTTTCCATTTTAGGGACAGTCAGAAGTATTTACTGCAAACTCAGCACTTTATAGACCTGCAGTTATTTATTGGGCTGAAACCAGTCAGATGCAGGCATACAAGGTGCATCTTCCTTAGCAAAACATTAATATCAGATTGAGGGGCCTTGTTCAGTCGGTTAGCGCGCTATCGCAGGACAATGACCCAAAGCCTCCCACCAATGCGGTCGCTGTGAGTTCAAGTCCAGCCCAAGCTCGCTTCCTCTCTCTGTACGTGGCAAGGTCTGCCAGCAACCTGGGTTTCCCCTGGGCTCTTTCTCCCATATTGCTGGCTGCCGTCTTATAAGTGAAATATTCTTGAGTACGGCGTAAAAACACCAATCAAATAAAATAAATAAATAAATAAAATATCACATTAAACATTTATCTGATGAGGCAGGACGTTATATTCTGTTCAGTGAGGCCCTCACCCACAAATACTTTCTGAAGAGTGGCAGGGATATCCTCTGTGTGATGAGTGTCCTCAGTCTGGCCGGGAGGCTCGTCTTGTGGCCTGTACAGAAGAACAAGCTACGGGATAACAAGCTGGAGTGTACATCACACACTAGCATAGAAAGCTCACTCAGTTTCTCATTACAAAAATTGAAGTCTAAAAAATTTTAGCAACAAAAAAAGTTAATGAAACTCACGTAAGAGTTTTTTTTTTCATCTTTCCCTGTGTGATCAAGTTGCATTCAGTGGGTTTTGACATTTTCTATGCCAAACCTAAACTATTACGATTCAGCAATGTTCCTTACTCTTCAGAAGACTGACAGTTTCCACGGTAATAAGGGTGTTCAGGCCACGCCTCCTGAGCAGCCTCCAGTAGAATCAATGCTTTCTTGAATTCATCTCCTTCCAGCAATGCACACAATTTCTCCGCAACACTGGGAAAGCAATCAATTTAATAATAATATTATTTTAAAAACTTTCATATAGGAAACGAACCAAAAGAATTTTAAGGCTACACATAGGCGTTCCAGTACATCCAGTCCAAAGCAGAACTGGGAGGGAGTACAGTATTATCCATTTTATCCATGATCAGTGAGGACTTGTTGTCGAATTGAGCTAAGGCCGCAGTCTTCTTGCTGGTTACCTAGTAATGTAATTATTTGGCAGTTTACTTTTTGGAGCTGTTCAGTTTCATACAGCCACAGATCACATAGATGTGAAAGACGCTTCAGGACAGTGTAGAACACCATTCCAATACAGCTAAGTACTTAAATTTCAGGAGTACATCAAATTTAACTGATTTAGATTACAATCATTTCTGACTGAAGTACTTACAGTCATAAGAAGTACAATACATATGTTCTGTTTATTGATTCATTAATTATACTTATTCAATTACATACTATACTATACTTATAGTTGACTTGAGCATATTTTCCAAAACCCGTCTTTACACAGTAAATGTCACATTCTGTCAATTTGTTGTGTTTGCTTTATACCTGACAGGTGTGTCTTCATCAGTAAACAGATCTGCCGGGTCCTCCTCATCAGCAGGTTCACTCGCCTCAACGGACCGGCCATCTTGGTTATCTAACTTCAAGTAGTTCTCTAATTTGGAAGCAACAGTTTTCCAGCTGGCATTTGTCTGCTCTGTTAAGGTGTCTGTATTGAAGTGTCACAACCAAAACTATTTTGTAAAAATCTTTTGTGCATGCCTTTGCGTGAATATAGATTCATAAATTCTTTCATGTGTTTCCCTGTAACTCTTTAGACAAATTTAATAAATGTCACATAGAAACATTCCCTCCTGAACAGCACTATCATTCAAATTTCCAACACTGCTGGTCAGCGTTTCTTTTCCTAGGGCTTAATCTGATCCACCAATTCCTGGAATTTACCCTCTTGTTTAGCAGAATGTAGAAAAAAAACAACAAATATAGGCTCCATATAAGTTGTATAGGTGAAATATTCTTGAGCATGGTGTAAAACACCAATTAAAAAAAAAAAGAAATAAAGGAGCACTCCTTGGCTGTTTGGGCTGAAATGTGAAAACTTATGGGCAAATGCAGACTTTCCTGTCAGTTACACTGCCTATCTAATCATTGCTGTTATCCTAGATGTGCAGGAGCCTCAATGGCCGCTCTACATAATGGGTTTCCTCGAGAGGACCAACCCCTTGACCAAACAAGTCTGAATACAGCTGACAATGGTTAAGTTACAGCCCCTGATTCAGGGCCATCATCAGGTTTACTGCAGCTCAGTCCACTTTACTTGATCCCAAACTCTGAATACTCGTACGGGTGCAGTATTTTATAGTACAATGTATAAAATCACCAGTGATGAAAATCAAGAGACAAAGTTACCATCTGGGGATGGAGGCGCAGGCTCAGGCATCATCTCCTCCAGCTTACTCTTCTCCTTCTCATAGCTCAGCCGTAACTCCTCCAGGGGCAGCTAAACAGGCAGCAGAAACGGACAGAAACAGAAGGGTCGCACAATGTTAAAAGCACTCAGGATTAGCTGCTTCAGAAAGATAAGTGGAGGCAAAGATGCATGATCCAGATCAGAGCTCACAAACTCACTGGACAGAGAGCCTACTGAATTCTACCATAAACAGGATTAACCACCTGAGTGGTGTGGATTAGACAAGTGATGATAACGGCTGGATGTCAAATTGGCACTATTACAGTCAGATCTTGGCAAAGAGTGTGATAAAAACTGATGACTACTTCAGACCATTTCACATGTAGGTTTCCTTTGAAAAAAATTATTTCAGATGTCTACTGAAAATAGAATATAGAAATAAATCCATAGAAAATGCAAAACAGCTCCTCCACCTCCCTCCCAAATGTAACATACAACCATCTCAATTGTAATCAATTTATTTCTCACCCGGTGAGTTCATCCATGAACACAACATAGTAAATATGGTGTTTATGTCGCATGTACCAGTGCCTACCTTTGCTGCAAAAGGGTTGCAATGCAGTAGAGTGGTGATCAGCTGTATGGCCTGTTTGCGGACCTGACAAGACTTGTCTTGGAGCCGACCAATCACAAGGTTCATCAGGTTCTCCTGGCGCGTCAGCGGCAAACACTGTTTGGTGGGGGAGAGAAAAAACAAACACACATTAACAAAAATAAAACAGAGGTAATTTTCAGTTAGGGCAATGTTCTCTTCTTCCATAAAGAATATTTCTTTTGCAAGCACAACAGAGCAATATATTTTTCGAATTATATGCGACATACTGCCGATGAAAACAGTACAGGGTATTTATTACATACCTGTTTATTATTACTCATATAACGACCTTCAGGTTTGGAACCGAGGAATCTGCAGTGTCCTGAGCAAACCACTGTCCTTCCTTGAGGGTCCACTTAACACTACAGCTTGACATGCAAGGGCTGGACTGAAGTGTTGCCACCACAATGGCCAGAAACCAGTGTCGGAGCCACATCAGGGTTACAAGTGAACCACACATCAGGGTTACATGTGAACCACACATCAGGGTTACAAGTGAACCACACATTTTCATATCATGCAAATCCCAGGTGGTGCGATGTACTTCACGATTCATATTTTCAAGAAAAGAGCAAAAAATATTAAATCGTCTACAAGATGGACTCCAAGATGGTACGGTACTAAAGACAACAATAGATTATTCTGACCTTCTCATTGGCAACTCGCAGCCAAATCTGTAAGACTTTACTCCTGACAAAAGCATGGACATCATGAATGTGATCCTGGAAGATGAAGAGTTGAAGAGTCATTGCTCAGCACAAACATCATTCATGTTGAATATATCTGGTCAAGTTATTATATGTGAAACCAGGACCTCTGGCCTAAGACATGGGCGATTGGAAGTTGAAAAGTGCTGCCTTCTAAATTTCTGTCTGTCATAGGTCTAAGGAAGACATGCATGTACAATAGTAACTAACAGTTTGAATAAAAATTCAGACTAATGTTTGAAGTCCTGACTTCAATTCAAAGCTGAGTCATGATCCTGGGCTATACCAGGATTTCAGATTTCACATTTCCACATCTGACAGCACACATACTGAGCTACCTGGACTTGCCACTATTTGCACAGTGTATCCACCAGATCTCATTATACACATACACATATTAAGATATTATTACATAAGGTTATTACGATTATCATACATCATATCGCAGGGGTGCGATATTTTTTATGGTAACCTCAAACAGGTTTTGCAAATTTAAGGTAAAATGGTATAGTAACCATTTTTCAGTTTCACAAATCACAAATATGGAAACCTAAGGTAACCTGTATGTCAACCTATATGTTTCCTTAGTGTAAATGTACTTTCAGAGGCTCAAGACAGATTAATTTATTTATTTGCATGGTGTTTTATGCCGAAGAATATTTCACTTATACGACGACGGCCTGCATTACGGTGGGAGGAAACCGGGCAGAGCCCGGCAGAAACCCACGGTCATCCGCAGGTTGCTGGCAGATCTTCCCACGTACGGCCGGAGAGGAAGCCAGCGTTAGCTTGACTTGAACTCATGGGGACTGTATTGGTAGGAAGCTTCTAGGTCATTGCACTGTTCTAGCTCGCTAACCGACTGAGCCGTGTCCAAGACAGAATAAATGTTCTCAAATCTGAATGAAAGAATTAAGTTGATATTTTTAACTTAGAAAGCACTGAATTAGTTGCACATAAGTACAAAAAGCCCATAACTTCTGTAACACAATTTTAATCTCATAACATTATTTCCATCCCCTTGTGAGCCTCTCAGTAGTGTTTTGGAGGTTTTCTTTTGAACCAGGCACTTCTGTCTCGCTCCCACATCTGCTTTGTCAAGTAGGTTTCCACACATTTTGTGTTTCGTTATCCTCATAACCTGACTCCAACTTGACAAGAATGGGAATGTTAACTGAAATCTGTCACAAGTTTCCTTGTCAAACTGAACCCCTTTTCTACCATGCCTTGAGCAACTGCGATTGACAGGCAAATTTCCCGGATACTTTTCTCCACTTGCTTTTACTGTCCAAACGCAGGAAGGCCCATCGCTACTTTGTAGCAGCAGGCGTCAGTCATTGAGCCGGAAGTCCCTCACCAGATGGCCTTGTACCTTATCAATGTACATTTTTTATTATAGCAAGGAAAGCGGCCGGTGTAGTAGAGAACTTCTGGTAGGGCAGGAGATGCCTGCTGACCTTCTACTAGCCCATCATCTGTTTTCACTTGCCACGGACCAACTGGACCTACATCCGCAGTACACACTAATAAAACAAACACAGAAATTCCACCACGCTGTCAGCAGTGGTTCGCCCCTTGGTTTTCTTTAACTTTGTTAAAAATTTATGGTGAACGATTCAGTTTTTATGGTAACCAATTACAGGTCGCCTATACTCAGCTTTGCGAAACCAGTAGGTGAACGTGTTCAGCCATATTGCCACATCACCGTGCAAAGGTTTATAGAAGTCATCTGGACCAACTGGTATTCCATTGGGCAATTGAAGAAAAAAAATCAATATATGGTTATGTTTATTCAATTTATGTTGTTTTTGGAAAGAAATATTCAAAATTTTACATAAATTCATAAATAAAAGTTTTAAACAGTTGCTATAACTGGAATGAACTGGAATGTTTATTTTCAGAAGTAAGAATACTACTTCAAGAAAATTTAGATAGTTACATAGAGAGATAGAAAGATTTAGATAGAGGACATTCATCTATATCCATTAATATTTTCATATAACATGTTTCGTGATTATTAATTACCTATACTCTGTCTCAACTGGGTTTTTTTTTGTGTTTGTATGCTGTTGTGAGTTTGTGCTTTTCCCTCCGACCTTTCCAGTTCATCCCTTTTGACATGCCTTTACTGAGAATAACAGTTTCCTTAATCAACCTTAATTAGGACACCAATGCTGAATTATGATTCAAGACTGAAGTATTGTTGAAAGTGCTGTCAACTCCAAGCGCACAGATTTTGGGTCCACATTATCTTGGTTGTAAGGTTCTCGGCAGGTCTTCACAGACCTCAACACTTTTCGTGTATGCAAGCTTGAAATAATGACAACTGCAATTCATGCCTGTTATCAATTAATAATATCACACAGTTTGAAGATCAAGGTGAGTTCATATATAGGCACTTATAATTGCTTCAATTAATGAGGAATGGTTAAGTACAAAAATATTCAATTTCCAGTGATTGAAAAACTCAATTTCCTCATGAGAGTAATGGTTGGTTGGTGGAAAAATGACTTTTACGAAGCCCTGTCGTGTAGCATGACTTACCTCCAGCTTGTCCAGGATCTGATCTCGCATGACTTTCTGACTGTTGTCCAGATCATCTTTGGAGAGGACTTTGATCAGGATCTCACCCATAGCACCAAGTACACCATTTCGCATTGAATAACACTGCAATCAATTATTTATTTATTTCAGTGACTTCAGTGTAGAGCCATACTCAAGCATTTTCCTCTTTTGCAAGAGCAGTCTGTTTAATGGATGGGGGGGAACCTAAATGCCTGGGGTAAACCACCAAATTTCCAGGTTACTGATGAACTTTCCCACTGGATTAACTGGGCTGGATTTTTGACTAGATGTAACTTGTTAAAATATTACATGCACAGGCTGAATTTGTCCCTTGCAACGGGGCATGTTCCATCCTAGGTTGGTTAAATCCTTGATCTTTCGTACCACATGTCTTTCACAATTAAAAAGAAACTTTATTGAATAGTAAATGTTAGTAGTTAAAGGACTGAAGAATGAACCATAGGCTGGATGAATTAAATGACAGAAGTATTCTTGCTGGCACAGAGTTGCTTTTTTACTTACCTCTCCTTCCAGGTGCGACAGGATGACGCTGATACTTGTCAACATGACATCTGGCACCCGCTCAGCCAGCTCCACCAGGAAGCTGGCATATGACCGTGTACCCGATGTGTCCCTCACCAGGTCCTTCGGGTCCATTCGACCTATTTCTCTGCACAACACACAGATTATAGTGTTATCCCAGCAATTCGAAGCCGGGTCTACTGTAGATTCTAAACATAAACTTTTATTACTTCAATTTCTCTGTGTTCGGTTTATTACACTCATTCAAATTACAACATATATATAGAATATCCTATGAAGAATCAACTCAAAATCACCGATTATTTCATTACCACTAAACAAAAAGCCAGAAAGTTGCCGCTTGCAAACATGAATGACTGCAACTTATGAAGATTGGTACCCGGAAGTTTACCATCCCATGGCTACAACTCGCTTTATGTGGCAACATAAACAGCATTACTACAGCAACACAGAGGCAAGAAAAGTACTATTACACATACTGAACAAGGTATCAATTGCTAAGATCACCAACACTTTATTACATGTAACATCAAAGAATGCTGTGGGAAGGTCCACCAGCAACCTGCAGATGATCGTGGATTTCCCCCTGGCTCTGCCCAATTTCCTTCCACCATAATGGTGGCAGCCATCATATAAGTGAAATATTCTTGAGGATAGCATGAAATACCAATCAAATAAGTAAATAAATCAAACAATGCCAACTCTGGCAAACAGTGTTGTAGCCCACAAATATAAGCTGTAATGAGGTGTGTTTAACCTATGGTCTCATGACTAACCTCATGATCTCTGCTGCCACAGTCTTCACCCCGTACTCTGTGGTTATCAGTTCCACAGCATGGGTCAGCGGGATGACCAGGTGCTCAAAGTGCTGCAGCAGCTGCATTATCTTCAGGCTAGCTCCTACAACATAACAAATACTGGCATATAGAAAATCAATCATATTTGATAATAACTTGAACAGGTGGCAGACCTGTACATGTACAGTAGTTGTAGCTGTCTGCTAATGTAACTTCTGGACAAGTGCTTTATAATTTACTGATAATCATGCCTAAAACTGTTTGCTTAACAAATGCCTTTTATGAGCGGGTTTGAAAATTGTAAGCTTCTAGTTTATGGACATCTGTTGACTTGTTTAATAGTAAGTTTGAGAAACTTGAAATCTTATACCCGGCGAACCACTGTTCCAATAAATACTTGTTACATTGTAATTCTCCGTCATTCACTGAACATTTCATCCTGGTAAAGACTCACGGGTGAGCTTTCTTTAAAATAAGAGGTCTGCCATGATAAAAGCCAAGAAGCTTTGTTGTGAGCTTCCACAGGCTGCTGACTCACCAAGCGAGTGGTCGTATCTCTTCACCATAACAGCGAGTACATGGAAAATCATGTCTCGAGTGTCCTTGTTACGGCCAATTGAGGGGTTCTCCAATAGCTTGTAACAACAACAAGTAACCATGCTGAAACGGAAGGCATCTGATTACTGACAAACTGCTGACACCACTGGACAAAGAGCATTCTGCACTTCAGGCAATGCCATTCTCCTGACTCCAACATACATGTACATCATGTACCGGTACATGTGTATGTACCCAAAATGGTCTGAAACTGCACTTGCACATTTACACCAAGTTCCATGACTTCCTGCTAGGATGGCTCTTAGAGGTTACATAAGAAGAACTCTAATGATGATTTCATTCTGGCTATCTCGGAGTTAACTTGAGATTCCCTACCATCACTTGACAATGCCAACCCAGACTTGATATAGTGTGTTTTAACAAGACAAAGTGGGTTCTTACATGATAAACAATATCTTCCCTTGATTATGTCTACCTAGACTTGTCAATTCATGCTTTCACTTGACCAAGAGTGCTCTTATCTAGACAAGACACAGTGTGTTTTACCTCACAAGGTGTGCTCTCATCTGACACTGCCTTTCTAGAAAGGACAAACTGTGCTTTACCAGACGAAGTGTGCTCTTATTTGACAATACTTTTCTAGAAAGCGTGCCTTACAAGACAAGTGTTCTTACTTGACAATGCCTTTCTAGAATAGAGAGTGTGTTTTATCAGACAAAGTGTACTCTTATTTGACATTGCTTCTGTAGACGGGACACAGTGTTTTATCAGACAAAGTGCGCTCTTATTTGACAGGACACAGTGAGTTTTACCATACAAAGTGTGCTCTTATTTGACAATACCTTCTAGATTCTAGACAGGACACAGTGTGTTTTACCAAACAAAGTGTGCTCAAATTTGACAATGCTTTTCTAGAAAGCCAATCAAATAAATAATTAAATTTGTTAGAAAGTACAGTGTGTTTTACCAGACAAAGTGTGCTGTCATTTGATAATGCATTTCTTGAAAGGACACAATGTGTTTTACCAGACAAAGTGTACTCTTATTTGACACTGCTTTTGCAGACAGGACAGAGTGTTTTACCAGACAAAATCCACTCTTATTTGACAATGCCTTTCTACAGAGCACAGTGGGATTTACCAGACAAAGTGTGCTCTTATTTTGGAAATGTCTTTCTAGACAAGAACCAGTGTGTTTTATTTCACAAAGTGTGCTCTTACTTGACAAACTCCATCTCTGTGACAGGAGGGTCAAAGAGTCGACACAGTGGCAGTTGCACCGTCTGCAAAAGAGCCTGCACTCCACGCTCACGCTCTATCTCCCAGTTGATGGACATGCCATCACTCTGCTGCTTTTTCTTTCTCCGACCCTGAAAAACACAACACCTTATCCTGTCACCATTGTTACAAAGCTCTCTCTCATTACAATACTGACGTACAGAGACAAATCACGTCCCAACACCCCTTCTGACATTACTTTTCATTCTGTTTCCAGTGAATCAGAATCATAAAATCTATAAACCTTGTAGTATATGTATTAATTGTTGTCTGAAGAAACTAACCTTTGGTCCAGCAATAGTTAGGACAGGTTTAGTGTCCTCAGCCTCAAACATCTCAATATATTGACACAAGAGGTACATTGTTGCCTTCAGTATGAGGAGATGCTGGTCACGGGAGGCTGCGGAGATCTGCAGGCCTTCCAATTCTACCATCAGCTCATTAAAATGAACGATGGCCACTGCGGAGGAGGAAGAGAGAGTGTTAGTAGCTGGAAGGAAATCAATAGACAATAAGTAACATGTACCTGATCTATTCAATAAGCACACAAATTTGCATACGCTCACTGGTTACAAATGCTGAAAACAGTTGCAGAGCTGAAACAAGGGAATTTTCTTTCCTAACCTTTTATTACAGAATTCCAGGCATCTTCCTTGAGGTCAGGGCTAACATCTTTCTGTAAGCTGCACCGGAAATAGTAAAGAGATAGAATCATAAACAGAAACAAGCACAAATTCACAACAGCTGCAACATCCCCTGTATTGGACTCTGTCGTCTTGCAAAACTTCCAATGACCGACTCATAGAATGACTGACATATATCACTGCATAATCACAGTTAATACAGAGGAATCACTGTATTATATGATTTCTCACAGAATATGTATACATGTAATATGCAAACCAGATCCATCTTTCCCATTTTTGGTTCATACGTCCATTTCAACTAAAACAAATACAAACTGCAGAAAACAGTTTTGACTTGAATGTTAAGAAATTTGCAAAATTCTATAATAATGAATGAAAACTATGTATCCAGTGATATCAGTTGATCAACATGCAATAGTAGAGCTTCATATAATGAACATCAAATTAATGAAAACAACACAAAATACTCACCACAAAACACTAAAGAATGTATCAAAGTGATCAATCGCCACAGACGCTTTAGGAGTTCGTAGAGCTCTCTTAATATCTAAATAAAACAGATTAAACAGTTTCTCATGAATGTCAGCAAACTGCAGAAAAGCACATGTAAACATTTAACAGATGGGCCAATAATCTCATAAGTATCAAAAAAAAAAAAAAAAAACTAAAAAAAAAACCTGACAAAAAATTTTAGCGTGATGCGAAAATGAATGATTTAGCAGTAGCCATATCAGAGGAAGAATACATGTATGTCAGAGGCAGGACGCAAAATACCAGTTATGTCAGTCAATGTCATGATTATGGTAACATCAAAACTCCAAACAAAAAACAAACACTTTTCACACAGACCAAAGGAACTAAAATCAGTTAATATAATCTTCCATGTACATGTATAAATGTTGAAATACTGGTATGACTTTGAACAAATATTCAACTACAGTATTACAAGCACAATTCTAACACATCTGCGACATCCATATATATATACGGTGAAATTTTGCGTGTGACAGAACACTGTCGTCAGCATGTAACGTCATAGCTTTGATGCAATGGCCCAATTGTTTGACGAAGGGTTAACTTTAACCCTGAGTTAAATGGCTTATTCCAGGGTTAAATAACACCTATGTTATATCTGCGTTGATGACCCGTGGGTTAGACATAATGTTAGCTATAAACCCAGGGCTAAATGGTTGCATTCTTCATGTCCGTAGTTATGATTGGTAAATTTAAAAGACTATGGAGGTCAAGGATTGTAGATATAGAGAGTTCCAATGTGTATCATGGCAACAATGGGGAAAAATACATGTACATTGTAATAGCTTGTTTATGCCTGTGTAGATAGTGCATCTTACTGAAGTCATCAAAACCACATTCATTTTTGTTTCTCCTAGCTTTCATGTACAAAAAAAAACTGATAACATTGTTGCAATTTACCATTTGCAACAATAGTTGAACTATGTTGCCATTCTACCTGCTCATTCTCCTTTATGCTTTTCACTGTAGATACATGGACCAAGCATTACATGTCCATGTACAAACACATATGATTTATTTTTCCCAAATCAGCATAGTTTATGAAAAAAGGATTTCCTTGATGTTACAAAAGTTGCGAATAATGTAAAATAAGAGAGAAGCAAGTCATTTAACCCACCTTCATCCTTTGGCTACAATTAACCCTGGGTTAGGGCCAATTTAGCCAAGGGTTAACTTTAACATTGCTTTGAACAATGCAAAATTAACCAGGAGTAAAAGTTAACTCAAGATTAGCAGATTTAACCCAGGGTTAGTCGCTAACACTCTTTTATACATCAAGATGTTACCTTTGAGGATACAAAGCAAAGGTGGCATTCAGTACGAAACAGGATCAAAGAATCAGTGACAGGGTTACGAATTTATTTGCAGCCTTGAAATTAAAGAAATGTAGACAATTTTATCCTGCAGATAATTGTGGCCTGTGTGCACACATACATATTATTAAAACAGAGAGCTCCATGTAGGACCTTTCAAACAACATCGAGTGCAGGTCTTGTGTAACCCAACACACTGGCTTGTATGTTTACCTTGCGGAATAATATTGTCATGATGTTTACATCTGCAAACGAAGGGATTTGAACTTGTTTACTTGGTGGATTAGTTTTATCATTCATCTCCTTTATATAACAGAGAAGCTACAAGAAGCTGTCTCTCAAAGTGATCCCAACATTATGCGGGCCTAATCACCCTGACAACCCATACTGACGGCATATGCCTTCGTAGTTACAACTGACCTAACATCATGACTGGTTTGAGAAACAACCCCTTGGTCTCATATAGTTTATAGATATCGCTTTTGTAGATTCAGTGTTAGTACTTTACCCATAGACGTCATGAAAAAAGAAAAAAGATACATCTTATTTCACGATGTTCCATTTTGAGCTCAGTGAGATGAGGTGACAATATACAAACACATGGATACTGTGGTTGTTTTATGTGGACTCACCCTTGGAAGGATCGAGGCCACAGGAATGTATTCAAAATAAAGGGGTGAATAGGTATCAATTTGAAATATAGGAAAGGAATGTAAACTGAAAATTAATGTAAAATGTATATGATCGGGTGATGTGTTAGAATAGAAATAATGGCTTCATTCACTGCATATACGCTGTGATAACTGCAGTAAAACAGGATGTGTCCATTGCAGCCTATTCCAAAAACTATGGACAATTCCTTTTTTTGCCTATACGCAGTGAATGAAGCCATTATTTCTTAATTATGTTTAAATGCAAATCAGAATGACCTATTGTGTTCACAGGGCCCTCACGGGAGAGTTCTAAGAAAAGATTGCCTAGTGGGCTAGGGTCCTACTCTTTTGTCATGGAGGCTCCACTTGAGAACTTCCTAGTCTTTCTGAAAACAGCCCAACTGAAGGGCACTAGTTATAGAATAAGTCTTAACTAAATGATGTCTTCATGCTTTAGCACATGGATGACCTAATTAGAAAGCCTACATTTTTTGGAGCCATTAATACATTGCCTGTATGCTATTTAGCATGTATATAGATGTAACTGCCATATGTAGTAAATCGGCCAGTGAACAATACCTGAAGCGTTCTAAAACCTCTATTAAGGTAGCACAACAAATTTAGGCACACCTATCGTACATATGTAGCGATTTGTACTTGGAGATTTCCAGCTTTACAGCTGTAAAGTATTTCTGTCACATGACCTCCAAATATCAGGGAAGTTTGAGGGTGCTTTTTCACACCTTGATCGCAATTAGCGACGAAAGTACGCATTACAGGAAAGAAATAAGACCAGATTCGTGATCAGAACGTCAAACTACGTCTGGTAGCATACTTACGATATTTATATATTGATCCTAAACACATATTCATTGTATATCCAAATGTATAGCATATAGATGAAAATGTGCCAAATACACCAAATCAGCTATTGTAAACTTTTCAAGCACTGTACATCCTGCATTTTTTAAGACAGCTCAAGGATTTTCAGCACACATACAGCACATTTACAGCACTTTCCACTGAGCGATCTTGAACTTCATAGCCTTAACAATCTTCTCTCATGTGACCTGCAAACATGTGGAAAATTGCATTTTTTCGCAATCTGATTGCAATTTGCGACAACAGTGTACATAGTAGGAAAGAAATAAGACCAGATTCATGATCAGGTAGCATATTTAAAAAAACCCAAATTCTAATTCTTTTGTTTTCACATGACATCACTACTGTTTTTGGTTATTTATTCACACATTGAATTGCACATAATCAAAAGGCAACAGTTGTTACTTGTGCAAAATTTCAGGTCAGTCACATTTGGGGTCCCAGAGAAAATGCCTCTCATAACTCAATATGACGGTTAAGTCATGTGACCAAAACATCCGGACTTTGATTCACAAAAGGCAATTCCCCAGGCCTACTACCTACCTAAGTTTCATGCAGTTCTGCCCTGCCATTTTAGCCGCAGAAGTCCTTCAATTTTGAAACTTGCAATAATGGCAATTTTGGGGGGGGTATGAACCACTGCCGGTTTGCTGAAATCACTTTCAGTTATGTCAAATTTGTCTCCATGCCTTGTGATGATGTTAGGCCTTAAGACTGCGTCTTTAGCTTCATTTGTTATGGAAATACACCCACTTCGAGTTTTGATCATGTAACTTCTGGTTTTCCCAAAATTGCATATTCACTATCAGTGTCCCAAACTGCATCAGATAAAACAATTTCCAACAGTAAAATTCTTAACAGCTTAGAAATTATTTTGAAAAAAAGAGTTTTTGGGTTACATGACATATTTACTCAAAAGCGAGCTTCTAGAATTTTCCACCAGTCAAGCTTTCATTTTCAAACTTCAAGCGCACAATCTTGGAGATACTACATACCAAGTTTGAGAACAATCTGTTTGGGTATTTTGGAGAAAAAGAATCAAAATCGAATGTAGCCGCCAAGTCACATGAGCAAAAATTTCCAAAAGTTTACGTGAAAAATTTCAGGTTTGTATGACAAACATACTGAAGTTTCATAACTGTGTGATTTGCTGTTTTCTCAAAAGATGCGGGACAAATTTTCTGAGAATAATAATAATAATCTGTTAATAATAATAATATTAATAATAATAATAATAATAATAATAAAATGTTTACTGTCTCTTTCTAGAGGTTCAAGCCTGAATGGCTTGAACCTCTAAAAAGAGACAGTACACATTTGTCTGAGATGTTTCCAACCAAACACTTTCTCACCTTGTAGAGCTCCTGGAATATCTCTCAATAGAAGGATCTCTTCCACAGTGAATTGATTCACAGCTGTTTTATTGAGTAAGTCATCCCTTGACAAGGGTATCACAAATTCCTGGGCCATCTTGACGCCTTTTCTGAATAAGTAAAATACACTATTACCTAAAACATATTGATGATAAAGTCTTAGGATATCCTTTAATAAATCTATTTACAAAACAAACTGATCAGCCATCCAAGAACGCAAACCTTCACTAAAAACTGACTAGATGATTTTGACATGGCTACCTTGACTTCTGATTCAAATTTTACCCAAACTCCACACGCCCTCCCCATTCATAACACATTTGGAAATAAGCCAGCATAGATTCTCTCCCCATCATAATTGTCCATAGAGTTGTGATCATAACAGCACATACAGCAATTCTGCATAGGGTAAGAGCTGGCATTTGTTTCGGGGGGTAGGGGGGAAGTAGAATTTGACATTTGCGGAAGTAGGGGAAGCCATGTCAAAACAAGGCCAAACATGGTGGAGCCGAAATTTTCCTGTCGATGATGCTTATCTTTGGATTTCGTTTTAATAAAGTAGGCTTTTAATCACCAAGCAATATGTGGGTTTAACCTGGAGGACGCTTGGCACACAGCTTTAATGGAGTGCTACGAGCGATACAGGGCAGGCTTCCACCAGGGTAAAGTATAGGGAGTTGGTGGGGCTAGGCTGTTAAAGCTAGCCTTACAATATTACTAACAGGCACACAGACAATTAAACGCTGATAAAAACATGAAAACCTTTTGGGGCAAGGTATTACTTTAAGCACAGTCATACATACATGTAGTGACAAATATGAAATGAAATGTAAAAAACAAATGTTGATGCCAACACTCATTGTGACATGATTAATTTTATACCATTAGTGTTTTACGCCATGCTCAAGAATAAATCATTTTACGACGGCAGCCCAGTGAAATATGAAATTCCATTCTTTCTATTCTATCTCCCAAGTTATCCTTTCTGGCTTCACGGAAATGAAAACAAATCACTGTTGAAATGTAACAATTTCTAATACATGCAGACACTAGTGCTCATACAACACAACTGTCTTTTGAACTGGATTGTTGTTGTTGTAAGGCTTCTTCACTTTTCACAGCGACGTTGGCTTTGTTGACAGGTTCCAAAGCCAAGAGTTTGAGTTGGAAACTTTTCATTTTAACCAGGTAAACCTCATTTCCAAAGCTTCTTTTCAACCGGGTGGCTGTTAGTTACTAGTTTCGACGTTCAGATGTCACATAAACGAATATAAACATACCTACAGATGGCCTACGAAATATGCAATTTTCTTTTCCTTCGCAGACTGGGTTTTAAAATAGGCGGACTATTCTTACTTCCGGTTTCTGTCCACCAATCACCGTTTGACTTTCTAGTAAGTGAACTTGAGTTGGTGTAATAAATTTTAATGTGAGAAGATTTGATGAATGGTCAAATGCTCTGTTTAGAGAGAGGCAAGTACATTACAAATTTAGGCTGTCCATCTCATTACACTGTTCGCAATGATGCGTTTAAGTAAAGATGACTTAACTTAGAGGACATTTTTGTCCAATAAAATTGCACGTTTTCTTTACCTCGCCGGTATTTTAAATTTGGTCGATTTCCGCAGAGAACGATGCTCGTGCTTGGTACGAGAGACCTACAGCTACCATGCTGATGTTTTTACGTAAAATCGAGGTTTTAATGGCATAGTTTACATCTTTTTTATCATGTAGACACTCAACAATGTTATCTACAAACCGAATTTTACTGTTCGTTGCGACTGTGATCCTGTGTGGTTTGTTGTTTGGACTCGAACTGGGCCTGATTTTATTAATAACTGCAGTTGTTTGTTTCAACAGTTATGAACCATTCAGTAATGGTAACAGCTTAGAATGTCTAGAGGAAGATGAACTAGAAGAAGAATGTAAATTGCATGGGGAGGAGTCCGAATCGTCAATAAATTCGAATGCGGTGGTAACAAAAAAGAAAGTAAAGAAGATGAGTCTATGGCAACCACGGAAATCTGCCGCAACCAGTGTCAGAATTGCAAAACCGGATCCAAATTCTCCAAAGAGACTCTCCAATATAGACAGTCCTTCTCCAAGACCTCCATTACGGTATACAGGTAGTCCGTTTCGAAAGTCGGCCTTACAACCAGAAAATAGTGTAAATGAAGACCGAGAAAATACAAGTTTGTGGGGAAATCCATACAGTCCAACAGCCAAAAGGAAACCCACACATCATCCTCAGCAAAGTAACACATCAACAGCCCCACTGCTGTCCTCGCCATTTTTACCCAGAGTGAAACGAGCTATTGGTGTCGGGGAGGCAGCTGTACTTAAGCAACAGTCCAACAGGTGGGTATGGTTTTGATATTTCTGATTTTGAACCAGAATGGTTCTACAAGCCATACCAGCTTTTCAGGCGTCTCAAGATGTTCATATATGTTTAGGTGAGGCAAGGTGGGGTCTCTCACAAAGTGACGTGATTTTACAGTTGTTGGATGTACATTCTGCAACGTCCCACCAGTCAGCTGAGCAGCTACTGTAAAACCACAGGTTTCAGTCACATTCAGTTGTCAGAGTGCCCACCCTGTCTCACCCAAAGCTATCTCAAAGAGTGCTAAAAATGTTGACTCTTTTACTTACTTCTGTAAATTCTGACTGAGTAAAAGTTATCGGTTGCATGCATTTTGTAACTAATAAAATAATGTTCAGTATTTATTGCACATCTAACTATGTTACCATAGGGTCATCAGGGCTTTCCATAATTTCAGTGAGATATTCTTTAATATAATGATGTTATAATCCAAAGGGTTAACTCTCTTTAATCACTGAGGCCTGAGTACTAACTGTACACAGCACATTTGCTTTCTGTGCATCATATGACTTAAAGAAGTGAACAACTACTTAACTCAGCTTATCTCGTTGTTGTATCATTGAAATTTTTTCTTCTGTTATTTGTTGCTCGCAAATATACTTTTGAGTAATTCCTTTCTGATGTATTCTAAATTTCAGTCCCAGGAGAAATAACTATGGTATGTTAGGGGGAAGAGTGTTCAGTCCCCAGCACAAGGCCCTGCCCTACCCCAGCGCCTCCTCGCCAGGTTTAATGCCACTGGTTCGCCTGGGGCGACATGAGAAACCCATCCTCAGTGAGAACAACTCTAACATGATCCACAGCCCTGTCACTGTCAAGATAGCTGCACCAAGTCCAAGAAGATTGAATTATACAAGGTGAGAACTAAGCTCGGAGTTTGGCGTTATAGTTTGGGTATTATAGTTTTCATGAATTTCTTGTATGGTTATGTGAAAATGGCCTCATTTTATTCCTCGTACAGCCTTCTTTTGAACTTCTAATCACATTATTTCCTGTTTACCTGAGAGGTACGGTGTAAAGTCACCTATTTATGAAAATTATGAAAACAGGCAGGTGCCTTGTTTTTGTGCTGTATATAGTAACTGGCACTAGACAGGTTTTGAAATCTGCAGGGAAAATGGGGCTACATGCATGGTACCAAACTTTGATTTAAAATCTGCTTTGACCAAAACCAGCATTGGAGGTCTCAGTGGCTCGGTTGGCGCTCTAGCGCAGTGTAATGACCCAATAGCCTCCCACTAATGCGGTCACTGTGAGTTCAAGTCCAGCTACTGCTGGCTTCCAATCAGGCTGTACGTGGGAAGATCTGCCAGCAACCTGCGACTGGTCGTGGGTTTCCCGTAGGGCTCTGTCCGATTTCCTCCCACCATAATGCTGGCCGCCGTTGCATGAGTGAAGTATTCTTGAGTACGACGTAAAGCCCCAATCAAATAAATAAATAAATAAATAAAAACCAGCATCCTGAGAACAGAAATGTTTCAGCTTTTTTTATAGGTTCATTTTCTCATGTGAAACAGGTGTGGCAATAGTGGCATGTACCTGTGTTTTACCAACTTGACCCTTTTGAGAAATACCATCTGTTACCTGGACTTCCTGTAGTCAGGTGTATTACCTGAAGTCTGCTGTGATGTCAGGTATCAGATTTAGAGTACAATATTAGGGCAGGTGTTTGAACCTCCCACCGTCATGCTGGTCTAGTTGATAAGTTTTGTCATGTGTCTGTCGAGGCATAATGGTTACTATGGGACTATTTCTGACTTCGTACAGGTACAGCCTCACACATTGTACTTCAAATAAATACAGTGCCCAAATAAGCAGAATACAATATACTTTTACAATAAAGTTATATACGGCTCTTTGAAAAACATGCACCTATTACAGCTTTGCCAATACTGTCGTAATATTTTATTGAAATTTTGATCAGTCCTGTTAATAATGCATGTATTAATTGTGTTTATCTTTTGTGCTGTCTTCAGTCGGCTGTCCTTGTCACAAGAAGATCGTGAGGCAGTAACCAGGAAAGCCCCAGACAAAGAGACGGTGTTGTCAGCATTGAGGGAGAAAAGGTAAGAGGGATTTGTAATCCATATTACTCCAATAGCTGGACCCTTGTTACCTCCCCTATTCTAATGACATATGTGGTCAGAGATTTTTGTATGAAATTTGTAAATCGCTTATGCTTTTTCATACTACATCCTATACCTTGTTCAAAATAAAGGTTAGAAACACCAGCCTGTCTATCCCACCTCCACTAAACTGAATGGACTCAAAATTAAGCTTTTCTGGTGCCAATTTTGAAACAGCTGTCCTGAACAGTATTTAATGCAATGTGTTTTGTTATCTATTGTGTGATTATTTTTTTCATGAAACAAATTTTGGCTAGAACTTCTCATATAAATCAGGGTGATGGCTATATAACTTGGCATGACTGTGCATAGTGTACAAAACACTTCCCCTCCTGTGTTCATCAGTATGGTTGTTAGCTCATTATGAACAAAAAACGTGCAAAAACAGAGATATTTTTAGTTAACAAAATATACAAATTGAAAGCTTTATACAGATTAAGTAGGAGTGATACACAACCATGCAGACTCTACATAGTTAGCAAGGGATTTTACATCTTATTGTTAAGAGAGTATCTTGTTTCTTCGTATGAATGGTGATCTTGTCACTGTGGTCAGTGCAGATTTGAGTGAATGAAGTTCACAGTAGTTGGTATATTCATGCACAAAATAATTACATGGGATGTTCTCCTGTAAAAAACTGTTCTCTTTTGGGGGTTACAGCCGTAAGAGAGGCAATCCAGCTCAGGATGAGTCTGTATCAGAAGTCAGTGATCAACAGTCCAAAAGGAGGTAAGGCATATCCGGGATTTCAAGACAGGCACCCAACAAGTGTGATAGTGTGATGAGAGAAAACAAACTGATGACATAAACATTGAATATCATATATATTTTTGGTGTCAGATCCTGTGTGTCTTTAATGCAAGGTGAAATGTTAAAGATTGAGATAGTCTGAATTACTTTCCTAAATTGTAACAAAAATGCAGTCTATTAAAACTAATATTATAGGTTTCTTTCGAGGATAGGAAAACAAAGTTTTGTTGTTCTATCTATTTTGCCAGGTGTGATGTCATGCACAAACACATTACATCAGCATTGGCTGACTTGTGTCCACAAATGATGCTACCCTATGAGACACTCTTGATGTCATGCTAGCATAAATGCCTTACTCAACATCACATCTGCTTCATTTAATATCATACAAGGAATATTAGCGCATCACACCAGGAAAATGTTACAAATGTTCTTGTCACATACTTAAATGTATTTCCAGTTTAGAATCTTCTTATAGTTTTCTTTTCGGATTATATCTTACTGTTTTACCGTATCAGGAAACAGGATGACTCCCTGTCGTCTTCTTCCTCGATGGTTTCTGAACCTGAATTCCTGGCCGAGCTGCCCGTCAATGGCTACTCTAACATTCCCCTGCACATGGTTGGCATGAAGAGACCGGCCACGCCCACTGTTGACCTAGACCTACAAGTAACAGCCTCTGTGGATAGAATCATCAAGAAGGCCAAGAAGGACGCGAAAAACAACCCCATTGTCAGCTCACTTAGCTCCAGCAGGAGAGGAATGGCCAAAGAGGTGAGAAGTCTTATCTTTTGTGCTTTTTAGACAGAACGTTTCCAAGTTAAGGCCAAAAGTTACATAGTAGGATGTGCCAAAATTAAAGTACTCTAACCCCTGACCTGAACTGCGAATTTCACCTCATTGTTTATCTCTTAGGTCTTCTGGCTCTTTAGATTTACCAGGATAAATATGCTGCAGTTGTTTACCAGTAGAAGAGTCTGCATTTTGATGTACTATAGGGCTCCTCATTATGCAAAAATCACTGTGTAACATACTCTTAATAAAGAAAACTCAGAAAGTCTTACCAGAACAGTCCCGATCCAAAATTTGTATTCTGTTAGCAAAAGTAATGTTATATAGGAGTCTGTTTAACAAAGTCATTTTGGGCTTTATCCTAATATTGTGGTTCAAAATAAACAAAACAATAACATTTTTGACCAGTTTTCTTTGCTTACATATTTGAAAAAAATGTTTTCTTATAGAACTCATGCACCTTTGAAAGAACTTTCCTGGTGTGTCCTGTATAAAGTTTTGGAGTGGGTAGAACGTACACTCTAGCCGATTTAGCCCCTGAAATGTAACATCTTGTGAAAACAGTTTTCTCATGATTTACTATTTCTGTTTCAGATGAAAGAATTTCAGCTTGGAGGAAAAAGAAAGCCTGAAGAAGCCAACCAATCATTTGAGAGAGAGCCAGTCAGTAAACAAACCAGAAAAGACATTCAATTGTCAGCATGTTCTATAACGTGAGTGTTATGTCCGGTGTCAGTCTTCAGCCTGTTGACACACTTCCTTAATGGTGTGGATATTGAACGACATTTTACAAAAATTATTGCACCACGGGAGATGACATAAGTTGCAAAAATTGTGGAAACAAAAAGCTGCTAGATCTGAATAAAGTACAGGTAAAACCAAGGCAGCACTCTGTTTTTTTTGAACTGTCGTTTTAAAAAGACATGGTGACCCAAAATTTGGATTTTTAAACAAATTCTGATTGCAACATCTTAATGAAGTTTTGAAGTTCGTTCATAAACTAAATCAGTCACATTGAAATAAAAATTATTCATTATGTAGCTTGTATGGGCCAAGTTCTGTCGTTATTTGAATTCAACTCAAAGAGGGGGGGTCATGTTGGATGATGTAACACCGCAACAACAACAACATTTGCACCCACCTATCAAACAGCGTACTTCTGCGACAAATGAACATAAATTACAATTCAAGACTTGCTTGTCAACCTGTTGAGCTCTCTTTTACGCCTCTTTTTGGCTGATCCTATTACAAGCAAACCGTAAGTCCTTCTCTTACGCTTGTCATCAGCCACGTTTGTTTACATATGAAGTTCACCAAGCGCTGTGCACATGCTCGAGTTCCACTAAATGGACAGCCCCTCATTGAAATATTCTGGTAGACTTTTCAGTTTTCGTTTTATTTTTTTTTGTTACGTACAAGGCTGGGGGTGGGATTAACGAAAAGCTTGTAACTTTTACTTCTTAAGAAATATACCTAATACTCGTGTCATTCTGTAATAACGTTAAAATACCTAATGTTTGGACAACCATGTCCCTTTAAAGAAACATCTCTCTGGGTGTCTAGTTGTTTGAACAGGGGAATGTTAGTTGAAGGCGACTTGTCTTTCACTAATATGGTGTGCATATCTGTGAGTCATACAAGGGAAGTTTGTCAATAACTTGCCAAAGCTGGTGGTTTGCGCCAGACACTCTGGTTTTCTTCACCCATAAAACTTATGGGTGAAAAATTATGTTGGTGAAAAATTCTTGTTTCTGCCATGTTTTTGTTAACTGTAGTTGTATTTCTTTGTTTACAGTTCCACCCCTATTCCTGAGAGCCGGCCCCAGCCCTATATACAGGAGAGAAGTAAGATCTTGACGGACACCCCCTCCCAAACTGTTACACCTGTCACAGAGGAGGTAAGGCTACGGTATGGCATAAGTCTCCAGACCCTGGCGGAGGAGCAAGACTTTCAATTCCAGAATGTTGATTTTAGCTGTGTCTAGCATATTTTTTTCCACAAGTAAGTAAGGCAACAACACCTGAAAGATTGCTTATGTCGTTGATATCAGACAAAACTGTAAAAGGTGATGCCAGATTCTCAGAAAAATGTTAAATTGAATGATTTTACCAAAAGTATGTGCACAAAGGTTGTTATATTGGCATTTGCACAGTTCATGTTTTTGTTCAGACAAGTTGATTGGAATTTGGTAGTCTATCTGTCATCTTGCATATTTTCATTTATCATCATCTAGAAAAACACAAAAATTACAAGTTAAGCGCTAAACTTAAACACAAAGTAAACACTAACATAAGGTGAGTGTTCAGTGAAAAACAATTTTCTTTTTTTTCGGTCACGTGATATAGATTGAACTGTAAATCTGATCTCTCATCTGTTTATCAGATCAAACCTCCTCAGAGCTTGAAGAAGAAGATATTGTGCAATGCTGAACAAGCCAGCCAGAAAGTAAAGAAAGGGGTTGACATGGATTTTCTGTCACCAAGATCAAAGGTACACGTGGCTTTGTGTCTGCATGTCATTGATTTGTCTGTTGAAAAGTTTGTCTCTTTGTGTTTAATGGTGTGTGAGTGCATTTCTTTTTTGGTTTTTTTTTTCCTTTTTTTTGGTACATACTGTTACCATCTCATGGAGATATGTAATTTTTTCTTGTTATTGCAGTATTTTCTGTGGAGTTACTCCCCTTTTATAGCCCAAACTCTGTAGTGTGTGTCAATAAAGCCTTGCTAAGAGATGGCCTGTCTTAGCCCTATTTCTGAAGTGTCATCATGACTATGTAGAGATGTGCATGTGATATTTTCTCATCCCGTGGGTTGTGTCTAAGAGTTTCCTGGCAGCAGTGGTGATTATCAAACTTCCAGGTTAGCATATCCCCTGAAAGTGGATGCCTCACTTCATCAGTCAATCAGTTGTGCTTACTGAAGGTGCTTACCTGTGCAATTGTTGTCCGTACAGAGTTACACTTGACGGTCAGTCATTATCTTAAGCTGTTTATCTGTGTGATTACTCTAACAGCAGGTGATGTCTCTGGATGTGACAACAAACCCCGAGGACTATGACCGGGACCCTGCCGCTGTAAGACAGAGGGCTGTGGACATGCTGGCAGACATTGCTGGGGAGATGAACCCCACCTCTGACAAGGGTAAGAATCTGGGGACATGGGTAAGGTAACTTAAAACAGACTTAAATTAAAACTGATGATTTGCCTATGGTAACAGAGGTAGAGGGTTGAACCCAGCCCTTACTGGTTAAGCTTCTACTTTATGTCCAGAGATCAGTGAGGTAGATTTGCAATGCTTTATCGGGTTCCCTCCACCCATAAACCCTAAACAGCACTGTGTAATTACATTAATTATTCAAAGAAGTGAAAATTTGTATAATTCTCATACTCATCATTGTACTTCATCCTAAAATAAGTAGGACAACAATTATTTATATTGAGATTTCACAGTTCAAAGGCTCCTGATTTCAGATGTCAAGGTTATCTTAAAGCACATGTCATACTGCAGCATTCAGCAAAGTTTGCTGTTTCAGAGAAACTGGAAGGTTTTTAATTTGGGCCTTGAGATATGTTAGCTGTAAGTGATGGTTTTAAGATTTTGACAATCATAACAGAAGTAATGGCCAAATTCATATGATTGAAAGCCAAGAATTGTTCACATTTTCATTTAATACCTCTCTTTCTTTTGTCACATCTCTATTAGACGTCCACACAATTATGTTAATGTTTCTGACAGCCTTGGACTATTGGTCAGTCAGAGGACAATGGTTACAAAATAAGCTTTCCAGAGTAAACATTAGCATCATTTCCAAGACAACTACGCACAAAGTAATTGCTCTACTTGGAAAAAGTGTAACTTCACATCTTTGAAGATTCTTTTGTTAATAAATGCTGCAAAGTCATCTTGTGTGTATCCAGAAATTCAGTAATTGGACTCCTGGCACTGGTTTCACCAATCTGTGTGCTTCAAATCATCATCCCATGACCAATGAAGCTGCTGGTATTGCATTAAGATCGCAGTTCTTTGGCTATGTAACTACTTGTAACAGAGTTGAATTTTTTTTCCTCCTCAGACAAGGTGAAAACTGGCAATGGATTCACTGTTAAAAACGGACAACCAACAAGTTTGAGTCTGGTAAGCTCTTCTGCAAGCCAGTTACCTATCACTACCATTACTACCACCTCTGCCGCTGCCGTTACCACCACATCCACAACACAAGGAAGTTCTGCTCCCAATACTTTAACAGCTCTATTGAACACAGACGATAAAACCGGCACAGTGTCCAGTTCTGGTGGTTTACTGTCTTCTGTGCTGTTCTCACCATCATCATGCTCTGCAACAGAAACCACAGTTCCCCAACTGGCCAGCTCAACAGCTCCGGTTTCTTCCACCTCTGGAACAGCAAGCACAACGACTGCAACAGCAGCTACCACAGTGCAGAATGGTGCACCTGCTGATGCAGCCCCTCAGTTCTCCTTTAAGCCTGTGTTTCCTGTCGCCTCCACACCAGCCACGGCCGCATCTCAACAAGGTGCAAATACTGGCGGCTTCACTTTTGGAGAGTCCAAGACAACAGCTACAACTGCATCCACCCAGGCGGCAGGAACCGTCACTGCGCCAGCAGCAGGTTCTGCCACAGCTGCAGACAGGCCTGCATTCGGCAATGGCGCGCAGCTGAATGCTTCAGCCGCAGCATCTGTGGCGAGTTCTCAAGCACCAGTGAACTTCTCATTGGGCACAGCACCATCGGCCGGCAACCCTCAGCACACCACAGCAGCATTTGCATTTGGTGCACCTTCCCAGCCCGTTACTGCTTCTGTGGCAGCTGCAACAACAACCACATCAAACACCACTGCTGCTCCAGCATCTGGCTTTAGTTTTGGTGCATCAAATACTGCTAAACCATCAGCTGTACCGACACCATTTGCATTTGGACAAGCACCATCCTCCATGCTGGCTGCCACTACGCAGAACGCTTCACTGGGCTTTGGTGCTTTCCAATCAACATCCACAACGGCACCTGCTGCAAACTCATCTCTGTTCAGCTTTGGGTCTAATCAGAAACCATCAGCTGGAACAACGACAACAACAACAGCGTCTGGCTTGAGTACAGGTGGGTTTGGTGTTGCAACACCTGCAACCACGGCACAAGTCTCTGCTTTTGGCGTTTCCACAACAACTGCTGGCTCTCAGCTGTCATCTGGATTTGCATTTGGTCAGACTCAACCCTCCACAACCGGTAGTTCGCAGAACACAGCGTCTAACACACCAACAGTGGGGTTTGCCTTTGGTGCGACAACAACAACAACAACACCCAGTTCCACGCAGCAGTCTTCTGGACTCTTCAGCTTTGGATCAGCTACCGCTAGCAATCCGACACCTGCAACTGGTCTTGGTTTTGGCTCAAACCCTACTCCCGCTCAACCCTCAACAAACGGCTTTAACTTTACTGCTGCTGCCGCCTCTACTGCTTCGCCCTTTGCTCAGTCTACCTCAAAGGGTTCGATCTTCGGAGGTGTAACAACCACGTCACAGTCTTCGACTGGAGCACCTGCATTTGGATCTCAACCCACCAGCACTGCTGCAGCAACCAGTTCTGTATTCGGGTCTGGCAGTGGAAATTTCAGCTTTGGCCAGAGCACAGCGCCGACATTTGGACAAACTTCAACAGCGGCACCATCGACAGGATTTGGCATATCAGCAACAACAACAACTACTGCATCGTCATCCTTCCAGTTTGGCGCAACAAATTCTGCTGGCCAATCCTCATTTGGAAGCTCAGCTCCAGGTTTCAATTTTGGAGTGAGCTCAAATAATGCTTCCAGCACAGGATCAACGTTTGGATCCAAACCCAGTTCCTCTCTTCCCGTGCCTGCGTTTGGCCAGTCAAGTGGCTCAGCATTTGGGTCATTTAGCCGTCAGCAGTCCACTAGTGTGTTTGGTGGCGCTCAGTCGCAATCTACTGGATCGGCTCCAAGCTTTGGCCAGGCCTCATCAACCTCGGCCTTTGGCAGCTCCAGTCAGGCTCCGTTCAACTTTGGCCAGGCTAGCAATCCAGCACCAGCCACTCCTGTCAAAGGCTTTGACTTCTCCGCTGCTGCTAGCGGAACCCCTAGTCTCCAGTTTGGATCAAGTAAGTTGTTTCTGGAGTCTTTTAGCTGTGTATGAAGTAAAAGAAAACGGTTGCTAGACTTAGCCATTAAGCTGATGTTGATAGCTTGCCTCCTCTTTGCATTGTTCTCAGCTTTTGTTTAGTGTTCTTAGTTCTACAGAAATCTTGATAAGTCAAAACCCCCAAAATGGATTTACCGTAAAACTTTGTCTCCCTCCAAGTTGACTAATTCCAAAAACATGCTCTGTTTATTGATTTCACTAGCTGTTTATTGAAGACTTCATTTCCTGCGTGTAAGCCATTCTGAACAGACACTTGTTTAGTCATATCTATGTTGTCTTTATTTTAATTGCCAACTCTTGGTGATGGCATTTTGTTTCTTCCTCTGCAGCCAGTAACCAGGCGTCAGGTTTCTCCACTCCCAATCAGAAGACACCTGTCATGAACTTTGGGTCAGGTTGGTTAGACTTCATAGTCTTGTAGAACCGGGGTTTTGCCTTAGCTGTGGTTCAGTAGACAGCCTGATAGTGGAAACATTAAGAAGTTTCTAATCCACCAATTCCACTCAGCTAATCAAAAAATTCAAAGCAGTTAATTTTATACAAACTCTTATTAGTAATTGGCTATTCTCCTTGACAAAGATCTTGACATGATGATCACAAACTTGTGTGATCTTGAAATTTATGTGGTGATGCCTTGACGTCTTCATAATTATGAATTCTTTGTTGTTACAAGAGTTCATTGACGTTGACTTACATTTGAAATTATGCAAACGTGACCAACTTAATTTTGATCAAAAAGGTTGAGAATTAAACAGTACTGGGCACGCCAGCAACCTGTGGATGGTCGTTGTTTCACCAAGGCTCAGCCTGGTTTCCTCCCACCATCATGCTGGCAGCTGTCATATAAGTGAAATATTGTTGAGTATGGCATAAATCACCAATCGAATAAATTAATAAATAAATGGTACTGCAGCTCCATGTGGTCATTTGTGTCATCTCCAAATGTAAAACATTGCTGTAACTCATGGATATGATCTTTTGTTTAATGATCTGGGCCTGGTTTTTAGTTCATGTTATCTGTTTCAGTGACCCCAGGAGCGTCCACCCCAGCGTTTGGCAGCTCGGGATTTGGGGCACCTCCAGGAGGGATGTTCAACGTGGGTTCTGGGACAACTGCTCCCAGACCCCGATCTCGAATCAGGAGAAAGGGAACCAAGAGATGATCAGGGAGTGTGTAGACAATACATACTGTACAAAACAATGTTACATGTGCATAAGGAAGATGGGACGTTATGAATTATCAGGTTAAATCATTACAGGTTGGACAGAGCCATTGCACTGTCATGGAACATACCTCTTGCCTGTATTAAGTCATGTTAAAGGACTTTGGAGTGTCAGCGACAAGAATTTTATGCCTTCAGTTAATGCCTGCTGAGCTTAAACTAGCTAAGGCAGCACTGTGTAATACAAGTGTATCTGACTATGGACATCATATCTGCAGATCATTGGTTAATGAGGTTTGGACACCTTTACGTCTTTAGTTAATGCTCGCAGAGCTTCATCTAGATGATAAGGCAGCACTGTAATACAAGTGTATCTGACTGTGGACATTATGTCTGCAGATCATTGGTTAATGGTGGAAGATGTTTGGATACCTGGGGCCCATGTTACAAAGCTGTTGCAAGGCTCCATCAAATGCCTTTTCCATGGTGACGTATCTCTTCACTGTATGTTGTCGTGGAAATTACGCCAGGCGCAATTTACGACTGCTTCGTAAAACAGGCCCCAGGGTGTGGAGCCATGGTTGTGTTAAACATGGTGATGTCAACGTGGCCACATGGAAACGTGAGGTCATGTTATCGTGTTGGCAGATGTGGTCATGTGTGGCCATGTTGAGGAGTCTTGTCGTGTGGCCATGTTGAGGAGCCTTGTCATGTGTGGTCATGTTGAGGAGTCTTGTCATGTGTGGTCATGTTGAGGAGTCTTGTCATGTGTGGTCATGTTGAGGAGTCTTGTCATGTGTGGTCATGTTGAGGAGTCTTGTCATGTGTGGTCATGTTGAGGAGTCTTGTCATCTGTGGTCATGTTGAGGAGTCTTGTCATGTGTGGTCATGTTGAGGAGCCTTGTCATGTGTGGTCATGTTGAGGAGCCTTGTCATCATGTGTGGTCATGTTGAGGAGCCTTGTCATGTGTGGTCATGTTGAGGAGTCTTGTCATGTGTGGTCATGTTGAGGAGTCTTGTCATGTGTGGTCATGTTGATGTTGAGGAGTCTTGTCATGTGTGGTCATGTTGAGGAGCCTTGTCATGTGTGGTCATGTTGAGGAGTCTTATCATGTGTGGTCATGTTGAGGAGCCTGTCATGTGTGGTCATGTTGAGGAGTCTTGTCATGTGTGGTCATGTTGAGGAGTCTTGTCATGTGTGGCCTTGTCATGCATGGTCATGTTGAGGAGCCTTGTCATGTGTGGCCATGTTGAGGAGTCTTCTCATGTGTGGCCATGTTGAGGAGACTTGTCATGTGTGGTCATGTTGAGGAGTCTTGTCATGTGTGGTCATGTTGAGGAGACTTGTCATGTGTGGTCATGTTGAGGAGTCTTGTCATGTGTGGTCATGTTGAGGAGTCTTGTCGTGTTGAGGAGGCTTGTCATGTGTGGTCATGTTGAGGAGCCTTGTCATGCGTGGTCATGTTGAGGAGTCTTGTCATGCGTGGTCATGTTGAGGAGCCTTGTCATGTGTGGTCATGTTGAGGAGTCTTATCATGTGTGGCCATGTTGAGGAGTCTTGTCATGTGTGGTCATGTTGAGGAGTCTTGTCATGTGTGGTCATGTTGAGGAGCCTTGTCATGTGTGGTCATGTTGAGGAGTCTTGTCATGTGTGGTCATGTTGAGCAGCCTTGTCATGCATGGTCATGTTGAGGAGCCTTGTCATGTGTGGTCATGTTGAGGAGCCTTGTCATGTGTGGTCATGTTGAGGAGCCTTGTCATGTGTGGTCATGTTGAGGAGTCTTGTCATGTGTGGTCATGTTGGGGAGCCTTGTCATGTGTGGCCAAGTTGAGGAGTCTTGTCGTGTGGCCATGTTGAGGGGTCGTGTCATGTCTGGCCATGTTGAGGGGTCGTGTCATGTCTGGCCATGTTGACAAGTGTGGTCATATGTGTCTCTTGACAAGTGTGGCTATTTTGACGGCAATACTGACACTGACATTAACATTTTGAATTCAGAGTTGCTTTGTAACACTGTGTCTGTGCTACCAAGGGGGCTAATTCAGTGATCTCAATTGAAATTTGAGCAACAAGATGTTTCACATCAAGGTTTCCTTGTGTAACGAAAGAGTTACACAGAAAGAGGCCAGGAGGATAATCTCAGAGATTAACTCAAGAGATAATTGTAGCTGTAAGCTGTGGTATGAAGCAAGGTGCCTTGTGGATAGATCAGATTTAAGGAACGATTTTTTAGTTAGTTTACTTTTTTAATGAACAAAAGTAAGAGCCCAATCAAAATGATAATGAAAGTGAAATTAGTTCACACACAACAGTTCACTGTGACGAATGTCACTGTTAAAGAATACTTTTTGCAACTCAGTGTTCTGGAAGAAAATATGAAGTACTAAGGAATCCTTGGAATATTATGCTTTTTTTCTGAAAATTTTGGGCTTCAAATTAGTGTGCTCCTTCATAGATGATAACTTTTAAATAATTGAAGTGCTGGGAAAGCGTAAAGAGTGAATGTGTATGTATGCCATTCTAGATGTGTAGAGCACAATTTCCAGAGAAGAGGTACTCTCAAAGCATGTATAGTAGTTAAGGTGCATTCTTCTCCATTGAGAAAAATGGCGGCTGTAAAAATTTTGTTGCTTTGGACATCTTGAAGTGACAATTTAATGTTTTTGTAGAGCTTCTCACACATTGAAACTGATCGAATAAAAAAAATAATTCAAAGTTCCAAAGCTGATTTAGGCAGTTGTATTGAAGTGATGTTGAATTAACCTGTGTTAATAACTTCACTCCAGTGTGGCTGTGTGTTGGGCCAGGTTTGCAGAGTATTTTTGCATTTCAAGATTTTTGCGTCAACATATAAACATACACTAAGAGGAATAGGAGAAAGGAAATTTGGTTGAAAGGGGAGGTGCAATCTAAATTTGGAGAATTATTGTTAGCTAATTTGATATGTGCATACTGCATAGATAGATTATGTTTGACTTCCATCACTTTGAAAAACACGTGCATGTATTCACTCTGTTTATTACATAATTGATCAAAATCATAATTCATGAGAAACCAGGTCATCAGTTTTTATTCTGTCTATACATTTTAATCCACTGCTCCTTTTTAGAACCTTTTTGTATGAGGAATGTGACAATCATTTATTTTGAAATAATGTGTTCAACTTGATGTTGTTAAAAAGCATTTCCTGTGAAATCATATATCATTTATTTTGAAATATGTTTTCGAGTTGATATTACTAAAGAGCATTTCCACTGAACAGAATATCTGCAGTTATCACTATTGACTGATGACACTTTTGTACCTCCTGGGTGAGTTGGGGTGCTGAGTGGGTTGGGGTGCTTGGTGGGGGGAGGGGGGTTCATTTATTGTGCGATACTTTTTGGGGTCATAGATTTGTGTATCTACTGGGGGGAAGAGAGGGTTGGCGGTGGGAGTTGACAGTATTTGAACTGCTGAATTTCTTCGCCTGACACTCTGTGATGGTTGTGAAAAATTTGAACTAGTGCTGATCATCTGCTCTGAAAATCATTGAGTTGTCTTACCTGTACTGTTATCCAAAGTAAAGTTCAGATGCAAGAGTCCTTCTTATAAGAAGAAGATAACTTCATAATTTTTCTGGCGTTACCCCATAATCATTTATTCATAATTTATCAATCCTTGATTTCAGTTGAGTGAGAAGTGAATGACATACATGTCATTCTTATGCATTTATGAGCACTTAAAGTACTAAAGGTGGATTTGGAGAACAGGTGGACGTATCTTTTGTAGTTTATCATGCTTCTTTGTCCCTGAATGTTTGTCAGTATTCCATATCAACAATGTTAATACATGTATTAAGAATGTCCTGTATCTGAACATTTCATGAAACTAAATGTTTATATATATAAACACATTCCTGTCATCATAATGATACTATCAGAACCGTCTTCTTGTATAACATTGTGACATAAATGTAATTCACACCATTTAATTTTCATCTTCACAATTTTGTGGCTTTGAATGCAATTCTTTGTGTTTTGGTTCTTGAATTCTTCAACCCTTTTTTGTATCTGCACAGTGTTTTTTTTTGTTTTGTTTGATTTTTTTTAACACTGTGTGGAAATTCGAGTATATGACTCCCTGTATTGAGCGAACTTCTCTGCTATTGCTTATCTTGCGACATATGGCATTTATATTGATGTAGCATTTGCCCGTTTATATCTCTTAAACAACAGTACGGATGTAGCAATCAAGTACAGTTGGTTTTGTATATATACGTTGTACATGGGAAGACTCTGTTTTTGGAGTGTTTTCTGTAACAAGTGTAAATGAATGGACATTGTTAGTTGTACTACATATAATACTTGCTTAATTCAGGCAATACATGTACTCCTAAGTTTTAACATTCTGCAGGAAGTGCATTTTCCTTTAAAAGTTAAAGCGAGAACCCAGTTTTGGTCATGATTGCGCCAGAGAGTGCAAAAGACTCTGTTTTATGTTATAACAGACCGAAAGGTTTCAGTTACTGTGAATACAAGGTTTTGATGTCAGAAATGGCAAACATTGGTGTGTCATTGACGGCACCTCTGTCAGACATTGGAAGCACTTGAAACGATGGTGACAGGCTCTACCCTATTGGCGTTAACTTGTATGAAGCTAATTAATACAAAACCCGGGGAAGTTATGTCGTGCGTTAATGTGATGAATATGTGGTGTTGAACGGTGCTGTAGAGGAGTGTGAAGGAGTTGGGCAGTATGGTTCACGTGCTGGAATATCATTAAGGGATCGTTTTTTTGATTTGAATAATGTTTTTCATGTAATATGGACAGAAATGTACAAAGTGTAGAACCCTGACTTGTCCATGCCTGTCATGGTTGTCTTCGAAATCTTGTCAAAAATATAGAAAGGTAGTATTGGTCCAGTCTTAAGGGTATAAATAAAATATTGCTCCGCAGAAAAAAGTATTGGCTGAGAAATCGAGCTACGTGTCCTGTTTTTGAAGAGCAAGCTCCAGGCCTAAAATTTTTCCTGAACATTGCATCTATTCTAAAACATTCATTGGAATTTAATTACTAACAGAGGATAAGAGTAGGCGAGTTGTGAATGAAAACATGTTGCCCTATTTCTCCTATTGTAGGTGGTTTCTCCGTGGCTCAGTTGGTTAGCGCGCTTACGCAGCGTAAAGACCCAGAAGCCCCCCACCAATGCGGTCGCTGTGAGTTCAAGTCCAGCTCATGCTGGCTTCCTCTCTGGCCGTACCTGGGAAGGTCTGCCAGCAGCCTGCTGATAGTCGTGGGTTTCCACCAGGCTGTTATTGGTTTCCGTCGTATAAGTGAAATATTCTTAAGTACATCGTAAAACACCAATCAAATAAATAAATAAATAAATCCTATTGTAGGTTACTGAGGTCGTTAAACTGTTGACATGCCTAGACACTGTAAATATAATACTGGGGAAAGGGGGAGGGGGAAGTCATTTCATCTGTGTAGAAAGCTTGTATGATAAGGATGAATTATTTCGTGTGCTCTGAAACCTTCTATGTCACCGATGTTTGTCCAGCTATCTGTCCTTCATGTCCAACACAGAGATGTATCCACCTGTGAGCAGACTTTGCTTGTGCAAATATGAAAAGCAATACCGGGCAGTATTGATGAAGAAAGCATTGCTGGTCAAATGTAAATATGAACAGGAGATTTGCGGTATTCAGGTTTGCGTGGATCCTGGTTGAACACGTGACACACGAACGATGTATAAATGTCCATAATGGCAACTCGAGCATTACATTTACTAGGATTAAGTCGATTTCCTTCCTGTAACCTCCACGACTATCAAGCCTGGATGGGAAAGTGAGGTGTAGAGAAATCAGTCCAGAAGTCTTGGAGTAAAATCAATACGAAAGAACGTGTTAGTTTAACAGACATTGGATTTTCAGACATTTCCCTTAAACCAGCCGTGAACATGGGATTTGTATATATTTCCCTGCTCTAACTGCTTAGCGACAGACGGTCGTGAGGCCTTTTGTGCAGTCTGCACGTCGTTGAAGATGGCTCTAGTTTCACCAGTGAATATATTGTGCATATCCGAAAGTCACATGGGAAAGTTCGTCAATAACATGCCTGAGGTCAGTGGTTTAACCTCAGTACTCCACTTTATTCCTATATAAAACTGACCGCCATGGTATAAGTGAAAACTTCTTGATAATGTCGTTGGCCAACAAGCAAATAAAATCTTTGCAGTGCCAAAATAGTTTTACAGTGTAGGTGGAGGCCCTGTCCGAAAGTTATTTCTGAATCATTGGAAATGAGTGGGAGTTGGCTTAGCGATAAGTTGTGCTACTCCATCCGCTGTTGTGTGGAGCGGGATTTATGGGTTTCCTTGCACACTTTCGCCAGTTGAACCTGTTAGACGCTTGTTCCGTTTGCACAGATTTATCACACATATTACATGTTCTTGTCCTTAGACAATTATAACATGCAAGTCCGCCAAATCCCAGGGAACTTCCTCAGCGACTTGCCAAAGATCGTCCAGCCGTTAACTTTTATGGCAGCGGTTTCTTCCTTACGTAAAACTTTTCACCACCGTGTAAGTGGAAATTCTTGAGCGTTTGCTTGAAGGCAATGAATAGTATGACTAAGGTGAGCCATCTGCTAAGACGAGTTGTGTGTTTTTTCAAGAATCAAAATATATCTACATGAGAATAACAGATATGGCATTTCGACGGTTGTACCACAACAAATACATAAGGCTTACAAAAATGAATGTTCTCTGGACTGTGATTTAGTTTTAGAACAGCGTGTGTTCAAGAGTTCTGGAAAGGATTCTCGCACTGTTCTTTAAAAACTTGGTTCTGATTGCTTTTGAAAGAATAATTCCTGGAAGATCTCATGAAAGCTTTGTCATTATAGTGGAATTAATAAGGACCCCTTCATAAAAAAGTTGAAAACCTGTATGTTTCGATATGTCTTATTACCTTATAAGTTCTAGGAGTTCTATACGGATATGCTGAAAGTTTATTTTTAAAATGACTAAATAAGTGCTTTCCAAATGATTGCTCGCCACCACATGGCTGACATATTGCCGACGTGGTGTAAAGCCATAATCATTCATTCCAAATAATTGCTCAAGAAATATCCATAAGTTGCAGTGTGTGGGTGACTACGTCCACGGAAACACCTTAAAAAGACGGTTTGTGCGACAGTTTTTCATGGTCCAGGTGCTCTTGAAGTTTTCGGAAAGAGTATATGATGTCCGTGTGTTCTTCAGTGGGATGTTCGTGAAAGTGCTTTAAAGAATATCCTCTACAGCTGTGTTGCCCATGGGAAATCGTGTTAATAGTTTTCTCTGTCAGTCTCAAAAAGCATAAAAAAAATCTAAATTTCCCGAACATTTTGACGAAAGGAAATTAAAAATTAGCCTGTCTTTGTACAGGTTCTGATTTCTAATACCACGGTATTCCGAATGGCATAACGACTTAAACAAGAGATCAGGTGAACACAATATACACCCGAACAAATACACTCAAACGTATTAAATAATGCCAGCAGCATTGTGATGAGTTTAAACTGTTTGGGAATTTGTACTTCTTGGGTTGTGATGATATGTTCTTGTATTAAATATTAAACTTACAACTACATATAAAGATATAAGTTGGAAAGAAATGGCTTCAAAAATATGTGAATGTGAATTACAGTTATCATCCTGTTTCGAGGTTTTGGGGTGTGAGCACTAATTAGAAGGACGGCCACGAAAGTATGTAAACAAATGGCCATCGTCAGCTCTGTTTGTCACCTCTGTATCTATGTATCCGCACAAAAAATGGAAATGGACACGTGTCGAGATACGTCGTCATTTGCGTGTCAATTGGCCGAAAATTAAAACTGTATAAGGAAAATAATGGAGTTTTATGCATGACACGAAGTCATATTCATTTGTAAAGCATATGTATGATAATGGCGATCTGGTTACCAATGCAACAGTGACAATCAACAAGGGCGAATCAACAGTCATATCGTCACCAAGAATTAAATGGGTTTTAAACTGAGTATGGAAAACAGCTGGAGTTGTAGCCAAATAAAGTTTATACCTAGCTATATGGTAAATATCAGGGAAACGGTAATCTGGGTACCTTGGCAATTGACAAAGGTGGGTCATAACACACTGCCATATCTGTCTCTAACTATCTACTAAGAATTAATTTAACTATATATGTCCCAGGCAGGAAGTTCATGCCTAACTGTATTGTGTACAGTTGAGAAATAAAAATCTGGTTACCATGGCAACCATGAAAATGGATAAATGTGAGTCGTGATATCTCATCACCTGTGTATCTAAGTATCCACCAAACATTAAAACTGAACATGGAAAACAGCTGGGGTTGTAGCCCGGACACCAATTCTATTAATTCAGAATATATATAGAAAATGGTCATCTGGTTACCATGGCGACCATGGAAATGATAACATTTGCATCCATGCATCCACCCAAAAATAAAATTCCACATGGAAAACAATTGAAGTTGTAGACTGGACATGAAATCATATCTATTTATATACAAAAGACTTATTTAAGCATCCTGCTGGTTTTCACAGTGCCTATTTTGTGCACATGCGATTATTGTATTTCTGTATCAAAACAGTGTAAAATATTATTGGTTATGAACCGTGTAACATTATGACTAATGAAAAACGACAAAATCAATGGCATCCACGTGTTTTAATGATAACACACATGCATTTCTATAATCATTTCTTTTGATGTGAAACAATTGTTTTACAAGTATGGTTCTGGAGTAAGCAGTGTTGAAGTAGTTGTTGAAATTACTCAATGAAAACGTCATTTGGTATCTCGTAAGGCGTTGTAAGTCAGTATTGGGTGTATCCGCCGTGTGCCTGGATGACAACCTGAACCCTTCTCCTCATTTCACCTGTCAGCCTCCTGATACTCTGAAGGGGAAGTCGCTGCCATTCCTCACGCAGGTCAGCTTCCTGTTGGGCCAGTTCATATCGACACATCGCCTCCTCTACATCTAAGTATCTACTAAGAATAAAAATTTAATATGGAAAACATTTGGAGTTGTGGCCCGGACGTGCAGCCATTTTTATACAGTGTATCATGGGGAAATAGTGATCTGGTTACCAAGGCAACTGCGGAAATGGACAAATGTAAGTCCTGACACATCAAGAGAAGCTGAAATCGTACGTGGCAAGCAATTCGACAGATACCTTGGACACGAAATACGGAGGGACACACGGTCGGGCAAAATCGCAAAATACCAGGTATAAAAGCGTGACCCCGGTAATGACTATACATTCTAATACACTATTTGGGCATTGCCTATGACTTCTTCAATTTCTGGCACACTGTAATAAATGACGATCCACTAAAAAGGGCCTCGGTATATTTTTCACGGAATAAGTTTGACAGTGCATCGGCCCGTTTTTTATTCGTCAGTCAGTGGTTTTACCTGATCCTGTCAGATAACAATGGCCAACTGAACATTCCCTTCACAATCTGCTTCACACAACAAAGACTGGGTGCCTAAAGTGGCCGAAGAGATTACGACGTTAAACACCAATCAAATAAATAAATAAATAACTCCGACAGTGACGCCTGCGCTGTGAGAATCCAATGTCAAGCATTTTCTGTGACCTGAGTTCCGTTTGTTCCATTAAAGCCCATCTTTTTCTCACTAAAAAGTCGCACGGTCATTGTTTGCACAAAACTAATCCCCCAAACCCATTTACTTTTAATTACTCATACGTCCGTTTTGTCCGAAGAATTGTACCAATCGATTGGGTGAATGAATACTAGGGTGAGTCAAATGCCAACTTCTGTCTGAAATACGGCATACGGTTAGACCAAATCAAACACCACAAAGAATCAAAAAATCAATAATATGCATTAATTTATTCTCAATGATTGTGATTCTATTTCTCACAGACACTGTTGTATTCATTTCTTAACTCGATCGAGCAAACCTGTATTTGCAAGTACAGGTGAATGAACGTCTTTCATGACATTTTTTCTCAATTAAACCATCAAATGTAAAGACTTGTTAGACTATTCCGTGAAAATCAATTAATTGATTCTATTAACTGTTGAAACTGGTCAAACAGCTATGATGTGTGGCCAAAACATTAATTATGAGAACAAATGAATAATCGATATGAACCCAACTAGATGCATGCACAGAAAGACTCCGGGGTGCTGACGTGTACCTACTGACTATACACGTCCCTCCAACTCGATGGCACCCTCTGGCTCAGATAGTTACAGCGACATTTTGCCGGCGACATTCAGATTCTTAACCAGCCAGCTCGCGGGTTCCAATCCAGTTCTCACTTCTTCCGTTGCAGCTTTAATTCAAGAGTGCCCGGCGAAGGTCATTGCTTTACTCCGGGCATTCCAGTTTCCTTCGCTATCTGCCTGGCCGCCGTTTTATAAGTGACAAATTTCGAGTTCGGCGTAAAAAAAATCAGTAAATCAATCCCTATACTTGCCAAATACTGGAACTTGTGGATGCTTGTTAACAGACTGGCATATATGGACGAATTTGAAAAAGCCACGTCAAGTCTAAAACAACTAGGATCTCGCCATGACACTATTAAGAGCTTTGGAAACTTGCTGATGTCATAGCATGAAACTGTAGAGGGATACGAAGCAAAATTATGACAGCAGAGACGGTGCTGACGAAATGGTTAAGCTTCTTGTCATTCTGTCGCTAGGGCACTCGGGATGTTGGTTCAACCCCAGTTTAGGACAGGGTATCAATGAGCCTTTTCTGCTTCTCCACTGTCCTTGGGGCCTTAGTGCCTTAGTGGTAATGAACTGGCGTCAGCGCTTGGGTGGAATGTCGCGTTACATGAAGTTAACATAGACGCCCACCACTTCCCGCCCAATAGACATATGAGCCCAAGCCTAATGGGCCATTGTTATCTTGCAATAGATGGGTAAAACGTTATCATTTTTTTCCACAAAAAATCCTCGAAAATACAAGAATGACGAATTATAGACTACATATTTCACATCTGTAGTGGTTTAGGCGGGAAAGGCTTCCCATCACTTACCAAAGAGCAACAGTAAAGCAACTCCGAAAAATGATACCAATAATTAAAAGGTCAGTATTTGGATTTAGTTCAGTTGGTCAGCGCGCTATCGCAGCACAATGACCCGAAGCCTCCCACCAGTGCGGTCGTTGTGAGTTTAAGACCAGCTCATGCTGGCTTCCTCTCCGGCCGTGCGTGGGATGATCTGTCAGCAACCTGCGGATGATCGTGGGTTTCCCCCGAGGCTCTTCCTGGTTTCCTCCCACCATAATGCTGGCCGCCGTCGTATGAGTGAAATATTCCTGACTACGGCGTAAAACACCAATCAAATAAATAAGTAAATAAATATATATAAACAAGTACATATATATATATATATATGCACACACACATTGAACCGTGTTAATATTAAGATATATATTAATATGTTAATAATAAGACAAAGCACGACCAGAGATTAGGAAGGGATAACAGCGAGAAATCTACGCAGACATGTAAGGGGCATACAGAAATGGGAGAAGGTGGAACATTAACTGAATGCATGTAGCTCTTTCCTGGAAAACAGTTCTGCATGGAGTTTCTTTGATTTTATTGAAATGGCTTCTTTAAACAAAAGTTCTCTCCAGCGACTCGCTATCGCAATGATTTAGTGATGTGTAATAGGGTTCCTACAATAATCTGGTGAATGTGTCTCCGGATTATGTAAGTCTTAAGATATAACCGAAGTAAACAGGTTGCAGAATATATAGAATGATTCTAGATTTCGGTATAGTTTGCCGGAAATATCGACCTAATTGCCATTGTTATTCAAAGTTACTTTTCTCTGCACATGACTCACATAGATTTTACTTTGCTTTACTTTTGGTTACTGCGGGCATTCCCATTTCCTCGACCCATAAAACTGCACTCTTCATTGGAGGGAACTAATATTGAGAATGGCATTATTTATTTAGTTGATTGGTGTTTTACGACGGCGGCCAACATCATGGTGGAAGAAAACCGGGGCCCTGGTCAATCCCATGACCATCCGCAGGCTGCTGGCGTAGAATGACATTAATCCATTCGCAAATAAATGAACACTTAAATGAATGCACATTTATATTATAAAGATGCCCAAGCCGCACATACGGTTTTATACAATATAACTAATTGTGGTGCACCTCACCGTGCCACCATTACTTTTGCTGCACCACTTCTTCGTCTCGGTATGGCTGAGATATTGCCGATGTGGCGTTAAGCCATAATCATTCATTCATTCTTCGTCTCGGTCTGTCATCTACGGTTCCTACTGTTTTATAATCACGGAAATAATTGGTCTCTCTCGTAAGGTGAAATATTTTTGGTCAGCTCCTGAAACAATGCAGAATTAACGTTTGAATGAATAAATAAAGAAAGAAAGAAAGGAATAAATGAATACATGTAGTATGTCTAATAGAAAAAGTAAAAGTGTAATATTCTTTGTCATTTAAATAAATAAATAAATAAAAAATAAGTGAATCAGTGAAGAAATAAATAAAATGACTCGTGGGGTAACAAATATTAATGCCTTCGTAAAAGTGAAATATTCTTGACCAGGTCTTAATACATTGCTTTGTATTAATTTTTCATTTATTTGTAATTTAACGTCTTATTTCTCCTATGGCGGTCATTTTTTGTGAGATGAACTGAACAACAAAGTAAATAAATGCTATGGTATGCAAATACACTGCGATCGTTTAGAGTGCGATGATGCTGCTATAGGCTATAATGTAAGCCGTGTACACAAGGTGAAGAAAAGATCCGGATTTTTTAAATAACTGTTCGACGTAAGCGCGCTGTGTTCCGAGCGTGCTTCATATCGATCTATGTACTTTGTAATTAAATGATTTTCAATTATGGACCATTAGGCTTATATCAAGTATGCTTGCACGTGCTGAGTTGCTTCCCTGTGCAATCTCAGTACAGTCATAGTCATCAAAACGTCCTCTTTTCCATTAGCCGAAAAAACACGGGGCTCGAGTTCCATCCTAGTACTAATATATGTCGTGTTTTTTTGCGGGGGTTGGGGTGGGGGGACAATCGCATACATCACCGGGTTTACGGCGTTTCAATTGTCGTGGCTCAGTCAGTAAAAGAGATCTTATAACGTACAATTGTACCTCCATGAAGAAGTTGTCAGAAGGACAAAAGCGCCATAATCGAATGGTGCATTAACACAGACTGCCTTGTGACGGAAGAGGATAGAGTGAGGATGTACACAACGGTTTGCTTCATAGGCTTGAGCCCACCAAGGGATTTCTAACGACTACTCACAGGGGGCTCACCTTGTGACCATCCGAAAATGACCTTCGCATGACTAGGCTACCCTCAAAGGGACCTCTCGTGACTACCCAAAGGCCACTCTTCTTGTGGCCCTCTCATATCTACCCAGAAAAGAACTCCTCGTGGCTACCCACTAATATACTATTCTCCTGACTACCCACAAAAGGAACTTCTCCTGACTACCCACAAAAGGGACTTCTCCTGACTACCCACAAAAGGGACTTTTCCCGATTACCCACAAAAGGATTTTTCCTGATTACCCACAAGAAGCACATCTCGTTACATAGAAATAGGTCTAGACTGACATTGGAACACGTCGAGGTAGCAACGAGGTGTGTTCAGGAATGCATAGAAAAGAACTTTTAGTTGGTGAACATTACACGGGCGCCAGCCACGGGCATCATCAACACAAAGGATCTTACTGGATAATATATTGCAAGTATTGACATAACCCTCCAAGGGTTCGCAGATTATATTTGACCAACAGAATTCATGACTTTTGCTATTGTGATAAACTGTGCAGAATCAATGTTGGAAACATTTTGTTAATATTTAGTTTTTGGCTTTCATTTTTCACCGACAGATCTTATTTATGCACCATGAGCTTACGATCTCGCTGTAACCTCAAGACAAAAAGCTGAACAGCGTCAAGGAAGCTTAGGTCAGGTGAGCCAAAGATACAAACGGCACATGTATAAAAACACGAAAGTGGAGGCACCTTAAACTTGATGTCGAGCTTTTAAATAGGATTTTATTTTGAAATAACTCGTCACAAGGCGTCGATATCGACATTTGAGACAAGTGATGAAACAATTTAAATCTAAATCTTTTCAAGAGATAGATAGAAACATACACCAATATAAGACCGTAAATCTTGCATTTCATCTGGGGGAGGAGAGGAGGAGGAGGAATTACATGCACGGGTGGTAGTTAGGTTTCATTAAAACCAATACAAAACTACACCGGTGTGCAAACATATACTTTAGAGGTATACAGGTGTACATGCATTCCACGCATTTAAGAAGTAGGTGTATAAATTGGTATCACAGAATTTCTTTTCTTGACGCAATATAAAGTTGATTTGCACAACGATGGTCAAGGACTTGGATACCCAGGGACTATTTGGGCAGTTTACCTCCCACACTTCCCTACATGGAGTTAAACATATCTCCCAAGGGTCAAGCGGTGCCAGAAGGTAAGACTGAACTTCTTTCTTACTCTGCCATTCTTTATAGCTTCTTTGTACTGGAAAAAATAATTTTAAACATAACGCTGTTGATGTTGATTAAGAATTGCTAGAAGAGCATCTTCTACACACTTCGCGCACGAAGATGAAAAATATTTTTTCTGTGTATTGTGAAGAACTTTTCGAAAACGTAACTCTAGAAACACGCAGTAAAATTAGTTGTCACAGTATATACCCAAATCATCAATAAATGTGGGTATATTTTATACTCGACTGGTGAGGAGTAGTTAACACCTTTCCACTAATTCTGGGGCTCAAAATGAAGCAGTTCTATACTACAACATGTATACTCGGTGGCATGCGTGACGTCAGTGGTGACGTACGCAGCGATATGTATTTCTGAATAAATTCAAAGAAATCTGTCTTTCTATGTTTAAAGGTTTAGAAGTTCCTACCGCCAAAAACGTGTTCAAAATCTCTTGAACCCGGCCAATAAAAGAACACAAGCCTTATGGATACCTCCATCTAATTCGGTCCGCCATCAACCTGCGGATGGTCGTGCGTTTCCCGCGAGCTCTGCCCGGTTTCCTTATACCATAATGCTGGCCGAAGTTTAAGTGAAATAGTTCTGAGTACGGCGTTAAACACTTTCCAACTGAATAAATAAATAAATCAGCCTTATCCACCAGGCAAAGAGGTTACATATGACTTCAGTAAAAACTTTCGTCAGACCTGACCAATAAACTAAATCACTTAGGTCTTAAATACTAACAAAACAAGAATGAAAATCTGAAATATTTTACGAGAGATATGAAAAGACAAAGTTAAAAAAATAATAAGAATAATAAGAAAACGACTGCCTTTTTAACATTTTCACACTGACTAATGGGTATCGAGGGAGTTGTTGATGCAGTATTCATTTTGTTCCATACAGGCACTTCTGGGGCGTGGCTCTGTTGAGTATGTTGATGTTACTGGTGTACGTAGTGGTGAACCAAGTAATGAAGTTCACCAGCTACCCGTTCTACACGGTGAACACCCTGCGGCAGACACAAAGCCTCCCATTCCCCTCCGTCACCGTCTGTAACAGCAACTTGTTCCGGAAGTCCGTCGTAACTAAGGATCCCATCGCTGCAATGACCCTGAGAGCCATGTACGACAGTGGACCCCGAGCCCCGGCCATCAACTTCAGCGACCCCCGTTTTGTCTCAAAGAATACAGAGTGTGATCCCCGGGAATATTTTCTGTCCATGGCTCACCAGCTGGAGTCGATGTTCCGGTTCTGCTCTTGGATGTCGGAGGAGGTGAACTGCGCCGAGTACTTGACCCCACGTCACACAAACCACGGCCTCTGTTACACCTTCAACTCCATGGACTACATAGACAAGCACGGGAGACTGAATACCTCGTTTCCAGGTGAAATCGGCGGACTGAAAATTGTCATAGATATAGAGGAACACGAGTATTTCTACGGTCTATCTTCTGCCACAGGCATCAAGGTACGTACTTCCGTAATAGGCATTTTGATATATTTATCCGATTATATAACAGAAATTCAGGTATTCACTTCTTAAAGTAACATTAAGGTATGTACTTCTATAACATTATGCATCTGTAAGAGAACCTGGGATTTTTTTGTGGCTTATTCTCCGCCATGATGATCAAAGCTGGGACTATTATATACATATACATGTATATTACACTCCCAGATCAAAGTAAGCACAATGTCAACTTATGTACGCTTGTGACGCCTGTTAAATTATGTCTGCCAGACATTAGTGTATACATGCATGAGAAAGCAATGCATACACTTCTGTAGCAGGGCCTGTGTAAGTACCACTGTACCGTGTATTAAAGTGTGTATTTCTGTAGCGTAGAGTAGTACATGTTCGTACCTCTGTAACGGTGATTCAAGGAGAAGACCATGCATTCAAAGAGAAGATCGGGGAAGTATAACGTAAATTGGTGTGAAAAGAGAATGGGGTGAAGATTTAAAAGCATCATTCGATAAATTTTTACATGTTCTCTAAGAAACGTATGCTTCATCGCCATAGAGCTCTCGTGGCTGTCTCAAGACGCAGACATTTTTCCGACCCGATGCTAGCTGAATGACGTGAATCGGGCCCCTCGACGTCTAACAGTGAAAGATCAAGCCGGGCTCCTTCCCGTCTGTATTCGAAGCGCATAGAAGTGTACAGCCAGAATCTGTCTACTGTGACATCCTGCCAACTCTTCGTTCCTGTCTGTAAACTGACAAAACAAAGGGATTCAAAGATAGAATGCAAATATCATATCATGTCATATGCGCTAACTGGGCTTTACACAGTCCTGTTTTCTGATTGATCAAAATTATTTTCACAATTACGTCCCGTATTACATTTAGGTATTTATTATTCGTGAATGAGTGTATTTTATAACATATCTTAAATTTTGTTGATTCGGAACCTAAAATATTAAGAAAGAAAAAAAAAAGACGGTAGTTTTTAAATCTCGAAACCATACCCTTTTACCACAAATTGCCCAACACTCCTCTGGTCTTCTCCTTTGAGGTCAGGACCACTTTCGCGGGGAGTAAGGTATATGTGCCTCTACAGAAGACCTCATGATATATACCTCTGTAGCGCGGTTTAAGGTACCGGGGTATACCTCTGTCTGTTCTGCAGGCACTGACTAGTAAACCTTTCTGATCAAATCAAGAAGAAAAGAAATATCGAACCATTAGAAACAACGGCTTATTGCGGAATAAATGACTCGCACTTACGGCCATGTTTGATCCCGAAAAAAAAAATTGTATCGTCTCTTGCACACAGTGAAAGCAAAGCTCCAGGAGAGTACGGGGCATTCTTCTGACCTGGCACCTCTGTGGCATTCCTGAGTAATTCTAGACCAGTGACGTAAATTAGGCGTCTTATCTGACATTTATAAGTGGCTATTATTTAAGCATTTACATGAACAGTTAGAATTACGTGGAGATCTGGAATCGCTCCTAAGTCGGGTCATACGAAAGACTTCAAAGGCACCTGGCTCTCAGCATTGAAAGGTTAGAGCAAGAAAACAGGGCTTGGCACCCCAGTGTCAGTATAATGTGTCTGGGTGGGTGTCATATCAGATGTCTTCGGCATGATAATCCAGTGGTGGTTTCACTTTGGTGGCATGGGCTCGCCCTGCCACAAGAAGGCACAGAATATATGTACATACCAAGGACTCCTCATCGTCATACCACTGAAATATTGTTGAGTACGGTGTAGAACCCCAGCATACATACATACATATATACATATATACATACATTATTTGTGATCATTTGCCAGCTATCACACTGTCGTCGCTGCTCTGGTTTAAATCTCTTTATTGTAGTCTTTTGTATGTATTTGTCGTTATTTACATCGAACTCTAGGGAACCAAGGTCTTATAACTGTCCTGAAATGGTGCTAAAATATGTGTGTCCTCAATTTTATCCAGGTAGGATCTTCTCATAGAATAAAAATATTGCGGATTTTTATCTATTTATTCTCTCGCTTCAGGTTCTGGTACACGATCCACACGTATTTCCCAACATGTATAACAAAGGCTTCCTCGTCGGTCCGGGCACCAAGGTGTCAGCATCAACTTCCATCACTCAGGTAACACTGTACAGCCAGAGGCGAGCAGGATGTGACGAAAGCTTCAGAAGATATGTACCTATAGCTACTGGCGTTACTCGTGTCTGACGTCAAATGTATTTTCCGCTTAGTTATGCGCTTTAGTTTTTATACAAACCTGCTCATTGTGATTATATTTTATATTTTCGTTATATTATATGTGTTTACCGTAATGAAGACGGGCAACAAGTGTACGGCGTCAGACTTCTTTGTATACAAATGCAAATCATACCTTTAAAAACTTGAACTCTCCATCGTTTTATACCTAGAAGCTTATAGTATTTGACACCCACCCAGACACATTATACTGACACTAGATCATCAGTTTGAATTAAAATGTTACGGTGGTATTTCTTTCAGGTCAGCTTGGACCTGAATTCAAAGGATTAAATCTTTTTTTTCAGATCAAGTGCTTGCCTCCACCTTTCAAAGCAATGGGAAACGAGGAATGCCTGGACACTGGAGTTTCCGGCTTTGAATCTCCACTGGATTTCTACTCTACCTACGACATTCACGCATGTCACATGGAGTGTGCAGCAAAAGTCGCCATAGCCGAATGTGGATGTCAGGATGTCTTTGACCATGCGGGTGGGTTTTGGTGGAAATTTTAGTAAAGTTGTTTCTCTGTGTGGCGACTTCGCAGAATGTCCAAGACTTATGGGGAATTCAGCTGACCTTCAGCTGATCTTCAAAATCGAGATTAGTTATGATCACATTGCTTTATGTTTTGTAAACATTGGGCAATTTCATATATACAGGTTGCATCTACATGACGTGATTCTGACAGAAATATTTCCTTCGGTTGCAGCCAACGTTTCGTATTGCAGTATCCGAGAACTCATCCAATGCTATCGTCCAAGTAAGGGTAAGTTAAGTCGCTACACTTGAGCTTGAAAATGATCCAGAAAATATCAAAGAATGAGATGCTGTGGATTAACGCTAAAACATATAATCATAACTGTAATGGCCTTTTACCTATGGATTTTGATATATGACATATAAACTGTTAGTAGTTTTGTTGAAGACCATAAGATATCCACCAGAGAAAACAGATCGCTGGCAATGGGTATAATAACGGGTCTTTTAATAACAATGAAAGACCCATTATTATGGTTCTTTTAATAACAATAATCTTGTTTGCTCTCAGGCTCTACGTGCGAAAGTCTCCCAACAACCTTCGGAGGAGTAATGGTTTCCCCCAGGGTTTCTTTTCACATAACGCTGAATGCTGTCGTATACATAAGTGAAATATACGGCATATAACACAGTGAAATAAAATGTATAAATATTACCATTAACGCCTTTCATTAGCTTTCGTCACTTATTTTATAATGTGGTCGACCTTATTGTAATAAACTTTTGAATGTACACTAAGCACAGTGATAATTTTGTTAACTTTAGTGCAAAATGTACACATTCAAGTTGACAATATTCATCTGTACTGATTACTTATCATTTCTCTCATTTATCCAGTTGTTATCTGTCCAACTATCATTTGTTTATTCAACGATCCTGCTTTCAGCCAAGCATCAGCGGTCTACCAAATCACTGCAAGATTGTAAATGCCTTAAACAATGTGAGTGGAATCAATATGACGTCCGCGTGTCTTCGGGTGGTTACCCAATGGAGCATGACGTACAACAGATCATGGAAAACCGAAACGTCAGCAAGGAATATGTACGGTAAGTGCATGTTTTACAAACCAAACGATTACAACAAAATGAGTCACGGATGTAAAACTGCCTTGGATGACTGAGTGACGAAACGATATGCAGAAAGATATACTTTCGACATCGCAGGCCGTATTTGCGGAAGATCCGCCGTTCCAGTGCCAGATCGGGTGGGAACACAAATAGTTTGGTCGGTTGTTCAAAACTTAACACTTAAAAAATTCCAACAGAATCCCGTTTGCTTTGTGTTCAAATGTCACAGGTAACATTTATCCATTGACCTCATCGGTTTTTCAACCTGTACTCTAAATATTTTCTCATATATGATGACAGTCAGGTTTATCGGTAGGCGAAATCGGGCAGTTACCGGTTAAAACTACGATCTTTGAAACAGGTGCCTGACAAACCCACTGTGACATAAAGTGAAAGACATCTCATAACTGAGGTACTGTTCATTAAAAAGATTACAAAATTCTCTCCAGAATGCAAAAACCTGCTTGAATTTGTATGAATTCGCTGCTGAATTATCTTCATTTGAAGTGTAAGGTACTTTGCTGCCGACTGAGGATTTGTGTGCGCCCATGATTTTAAGCTGATGAGAAATTGGCCAGTCAGAGAGCTCTGAGAAATGAGCTGTTTGTAAGCTGTGAAGCAAATGTTCTCAGTTGACTGTCAATGTAACATGTAATAACATAGGGACAGGGCACTGTGTTAATGTTCTATATTTTAATTATAACAAATACATGCGTAAACAATAGTGTAAAGTATTTCCAGACCACTGTGTTGTGGTGGGAGTAAGTTTCTTGATCATTTCATGTTATAAATTTACATATATACTTAAGTTTCAACCACAAGCCTAGCAGCTTTCTACAGTCTCGGGTGACAAGAGTGTTCCGCGCTTGGAACAATTATGTCACAGCGCAGACATAATGGCTGCGCGTCATGTTAGCTGACGAAGCACGGTCAGATAACATTTTCCACTGTCATAGTAGCTGTTGGAAATAATAATTGATTGAAATAAACATAATATTGTCCAACCGTTTTGGCAAAGTTAACTTTGAACATTCACTGTCTTTTACTTTAACCTGGCCCGGTTTCGTGAAGCTTTCTTCGTGCCAAGTAGCCCTTATCTGAGTGCACTTCGTATCTCTACAATATACATTGTCATGGCAGTTAGGAGAATACTTAACGAAGTGTGCTTCATGATATCGGGGCCTGGCTGAGCCATAGAGACCTAGATTCACACTTGCGAACCGTGGACAAAAATAATCGCTAGGACACATGAGGTACAGCTTTGAACCTCGGCGCAGACGAAATGCAGATTTGTTTGTTGGACATTGGTGACGATAATCTGTCGACGACATACGTATTTTCCGCAGCCTGTATGTCTTTTACTACATCGACCATTTGTGTCTGCATGAAGAGACTGTCCCCCATTTTCGTGCTTGTGGGGCCTCAATAAGGGGGCCGACGACTCTCGTGTCGCCGATTGCCCAGTCTATACGTTATACGACCACGTCTTTCACCAACCAGGTGCTCATGCATGTCAGTACGTGAAATACGCAGTTGTCCGTCTATAAAATGCCATAGTTCGTTCCTTTTCCCCGAAGTTTCCGATTTCATCTTCGCATACAGCTCCAGTTCGTGCATTTTCTAACCTCTGACAAATGAGTACAGTTAATTTTGGTTCCACTGGTTGTTTACGTCAATACGTTCCTCAAATTCTTGATTATTTCCCAGTATATGCTGGAACATCATGCCGAAAACTGACAGCGGGCCGACCAATCCTGTTTCCTTGCTCTAATCTCTCAGTGCTGGGTTCCAAGCGCGGCAGCCACAAGAATAATTTTTAAAGCCTTTGGTATGACCCGACCTGCACACTCTAACCACCAGGCCAGGGAGGCGTTCGGAATTAGACGTTTATTCAATGAATCACCACGGCGTCTTCCTCCATGACACCAAAGGTTGCAAATATACCAAAGGTTTTTTTGAAACTGTTAGTCAGTACATAATAGTATTTTCACAGTAAAATTTATTTTCTAATTTGCCTACAGGAGAAACTACCTGTCGGTGGCTGTGTTCTATGAACAGTTGGTGTTCACTGCGATTGAGCAGGTTCCGTCTTATACAGCCGTGGACATTGTGGGTGAGTCAGGACTGTCGCCTGTCGCTTATTTTCTTTAATCGTAGGACGGTGTTCTGTATTCTGTGTTCTCATATGTTTTCAGTGGGCAGCGCCAGTGGTAAAACGCGCTCTGATTGGTCCCTAACATATCGCACAACAGTAATCGTTTTTGTTGAATGTAGGTGTTATGCACTTCTCCTACAGCATCCCTAGAGGCGCATACTCTGTACTTTGTACGCCATATTTGCGAGAGATCCTGTATCAACAATGTATCGGATATTGGTCGTGGTTATTCAGAAATCTGCTGTGATGTAAGAGGCGTAACAGTTTTAATCCCATTTGTTTTTTGTTGAATGAGGTTGGTAAGATTTATCAATTTATTGATTTGTTTGGGGTTTAAAGGTATTTTCCAGAATTTCTGATATATATATATATATGGCCCGTCGGACAAGTGACTGACAAACCAACCGTGACTTAATGTCATGATTGACCAAGCCGGAGCTGGAGTCGTTCCTCACAACTCACTGGCAAAGTGGCAAGGAACTTTCGGCAGATACCACAGTTCCTTCAGGCAGATAGTTTCAAGTGTGACCGAAGTTTTTATAACTATTTTTGAGAGTTGGATATTGACATTTTGTAGTGCTATAGGTGTTAGCGAAATATTTAGTCGACCTATTACATACTCTGACAGAGGTCGTTACCGCGCTAGTGCAGCGTAATGCCCCAGGAGTTCAAGTCCATCCCATGCTGGCCTCCTCTCCAGACGTAAGCGGAAAGGTTGCCAGTAACCTGCAGATGGTCGCGGGTTTCCCCCGTGCACTGCCCGTTTCCTTCCACCGTTCTACTGGCCGCCGTCGAATACTCGAGTACGGCATAAAACACCAATCAAATAAATAAATGAATAAATAAATAAAGAAATTAATGAAGAAATATTATATACACGCCTTATGTAGGAACTAGCTATAATCCGTAAACCAGATTGATGAGCATATCTGAACCAAAACTCAAGGAATATTGTAGGGGTTCCAGAAGCTAAATAGTGTAAAATATGTTCCAAAGGACATAATAATTTAATGTTCGTGATGTAAGACTTTGTGTTTTAACTCTCATGCATATTAAGGCGATACGAGGCTACAGAAAATCAAGCAAAATCTAATACGAAAACTATGTTTATAAGATAATCAGCACACCATACACATTGTGGAAGCACTTTATGATTTGTGGCCGCGTTTTTCTTCCAGCGAACCTTGGCGGACAGTTGGGCATTTTCTTGGGCGCCAGTTTCCTCACGCTTACAGAAGTTGCCGAGTACATTATGGGAGCTCTATGCGTCTTCTTTTCTAGACGCAAGAAAACTCTTGTTCAGGCGTGGACAGTGGACAACACGGAGACGGTGCCTGGTGCAACATGTGAAAAATAGATTGCGAGATATGCAGAAATGAAATTTGATGGTGTAAAGATTACCGGTTTACAGGAATGAAGTTCACCTAGCCATGTTTCTTCAGAGTTGTATTTGTATAATATATGTAGTTGGTAGCGGGCAATGAATCTCATTATACGAAAGTAATTTTGAATATGTAGGTTTACGGTTTGTTTGGTGTTAAATTCATACATAAATTTCATACCGGTTATGTTTTAGACTATTTCCCCGGCTTCTGCCTAATGTGAAAGAAAGCTGAAAAAAAATGCAGTAAGGTCCATAGGGCAGATAGATTAAAAACTATGTGTAAAATACATTCATTTATGTTTTTAGAATTTGTAAGAGAGGTTTAAATGCGAAAAAATGCTTTATGCGCTGATGTTCAGGTAGACAGATGTCAAAAGAAATTTATTTAAGAAAATAATGTTTTCAAAAAGATTCACTGGTATATATATAGGCTGATATAAAGAAAACAAATGTTGAGTACCTTACCACTGACAATATGCTCCGTAAAGCCGGCCTTACAGTTCAAACATTTGACTGCAGTTAATTCCGTCAGGAAGATGTCAGCTTTCAAAGGCCTTTCTGATGAGGCTTACATAATATTTGTGCAGTGTTTTCCCATTAAAAGAAAACTGATCTTTAGATACAAAGCAAAAAGTGTGAATATATAAATTAATATCTTTTTGTAAGGGAAGTATACGGTCGAATTACTTATGTGGATATATGGGTAACTGAGAAGCATTTAATTTTGAATGAAGGGTATAGCATCAATATTGTTGCACAACTTTTCCTACAAACTGTTGTCTCTTTATGTGTAGTCCAATGCAAGGCAGCTGTATGGGCGTTTTGGCTAGTCAGAGTTGTGGTTGAAATTTCGTTAAGTTGAATTGCAGGAAAGACCTTGATGTTGTATCAGGTGTTTAGTGAGGCTGTGTTGACTTGATGATATGTTATGACTGTGCATAGTTTGTATTAGAACTCCAAGGAATGCAGTTTACGTCATGAACTGAATGGCAAGCCAGGGCTCAATAGTGGTTAGCTGATTTATTAATTAATGTTTAATGACTTGCTCAAAAAATTCACTGATAAGACTTTGTTCAGATTTATGGTTGGAGGAAATGGGAGTACCTGAGGTAAACGCCACCCGTAACCAGATACGAACCGCCTGACTTAAAACCGATTTTCTAATCAAACTGGGATTTGAGACAGCTCCTTTACTTTTGGTCATATTTCTTACATATGTACATTGGTAGAAATCTCGTTTTGTCTTAAGTGGTGATTTGAAATATGATTTTAACGCTTATTTATGAACATTTGGAGTTGAAATTCCGTAGACCTAGCGATAATGAGTTTTCACAATTTCACATTTTTTTGGGCCGCACGTACACGTTGTATTAAAGTTTATAACTTGGGCTTATTAGTCACACATTGCTTCGTTAGACCGGCCCCAGAAGTAACAAAAAAAAAAGACAGAACTCCGTATCAAAAATAAGTATGTCCATATCGAACAGTGAAATAAACCACTGCTCTCAGGGAACAATTTTATGTCCCTGTAGGATACGCCATCTTCACGAACACCCTATTGTCTCATGTAACATGGTTTGCATATCTGTACGCCACGTGTGGGAAAAATCGTTGGTAAGTTATCAAAGTTGGGTGGGACTCTTCACCCAAAATACTAACCGCCGTCGTAAAAGTTAAGTATGGCATCAGTCAACAGTCAAATAAATAAACTGCCACAGCTCCCATGCAGTTAACATGAATACGAAAGCGAGAGCTAGTAGACTCTGACAATCACAATGTGTCAGGTATCTGTTGATCAGAAACAGGTGTTATAATACACAAATGCGTGTTTTAAATACAACTCGCAATATAATACAGGGCATGGAAAAGTAGAAAGACGGAGAAACAGGAAACACGAGACAATAATTATTTTATTTATATATTTGGTTGGTGTTTTACTCCGTACTCAAGAATATTTTACTTATACGAAGGCGGCCAGCATTATGGTACGAGGAGGCCGAGTATAGCACGGGGGAAAACCCACGACCATCCGCACGTTGTTGGCGGACCTTCCTACATACATCCGGAGAGGAAGGCAGCATGAGCTGGACGAACTCACAGTGATCGCATTAGTGGGAAACTTCTGGTTCAGAAACCCTACTGCGCTAACCAACTGATCCACGGACGAGAGGGTAAAGACTAATAACGAACAACGGCAACATATGTGCCCTCTGTTACAACAAGATCCATGCACCAAGCAGTTTTGGAGTTACGGCTAGAAAAATGACACATAAATACAGTGGAAATGGACGTAACTACAGTCACCTAGGATAAAGTAGAAAAAACATGAGCTATGCCCATTACAAGAAAATTCGTTTCCTGTCCATCCATCCGTCCGTCCCTCCCAATTTCATTGCTACACGATATCTTCGCTCTGACTTGATGGATTTATCTTAGTTTTGGACTATGAATCCCTTTTCCAGATTCCTTGCCCGAGTTTGCTTTGTTGTTCAGGTTCGTTAATCGGTCCACCAGTTTGTGGTTTCGTTTCCGTATGGTAATTTTTCAACCGTGACGAATCGACGTAAGATTTGGTACCGGAATCTTTTGTCATTAAACTTAGTTGGGGTTACGTTCCTTTGTATCAATGTTCAATGTTTGGCATGTACACGCTGAAGTGTGGTGTTAACTTGGGTCTGTTATACTAGCGTGCTTGCAAGCATATATATTATGACATAATTGATTGAATGAATGAACGATTATGGCTTAAAGTGAAAGACAGCGCATGTTCAAAGTTATGTTTGTCAAAAAGTTCGGACAATATTATGTTTATTTCCGTGAAGCATTTTTTCTCTCAACTCCTACGATAGTGGACGTTTGACCGTACTCCGTCGGCTAGCATGAAACGCAACCATTATGTCTGCGCTGTGACGTAGTTGTTCCAATCGCGGAACACCCTTGTCACCTGAGACTGTAGTGAGCTGCTATGGTTGTGCTGTCCCTGGGTTATTGCATGTTACATTAACAGTCTACTGAGAACATTTATTTAACAGCTTGTGCACAGCTCATATCTCCTAGCTCTTTGATTGGTCAATTTCTCATGAACTTAATAGCATGGGCGCCTTCAGATCCCCAGTCAGGAGCTAAATACTCCACACTTCAAACGAAGATAGTTCAGCACCGAATTCGTACAAATTCGAACAGGTTTTTGCATTCAGAACACAAGTTTGCAGTCTTTTTAATGAACAGTGCCTCCGTCATGAGCTGTCTTTTACTTAAGAGACACACTGGCAATGTTTCAGCCAGTTCGTGGTGAATGACAAAGAAAAACACTTCACACTATATAATCTAGTTATTTAAACCTGGCACCTATTGTGAATTAAACCCGATACTTCGGCCAATGCTCGTCTCATTTTAACCAGCGATTTGACAGGGGCCCGAGACCGACAAGCCACCATGTAAACAAACAACAAGCGGCAAGCGTTGAAACGCATAACCACTTTAGGCAATCATACACAGATGGCAATGGAAACCAGGCTGTTACACGACCATATGTTTATCAAGTATTTTCTTCGGACGTTTTCCAAGGATACTCAATGGCGTTACAAACAGCGACAAGCAACAATAGCAGATTCGGAATTCACCAGCCCAAAATACATCAAGGTTATATCAAAAATCAAAATTTTTTGTAACGTCATCTGTTCAACCAAAGGCGAACCTTTAACGGATTTTAATGCCCTTTTTTAAGGCAAAATGTAGTCAGGAATGGTGTACATGCATATCACATTTTAGAACAATCTGTCCACTGGCTCTTGAGAAAAGTATGTTTAAAATAGATTTTACTTAAAATACAAGATGGACGTCAAACTAAATGACCTAAAAAGGTGAACTATAACACTATAAATTCACAGATGCAAAACTATCTGTACTACATTTCAGGTCTGCCTTTTAGAGTTTTCCTTGTAGCTCGCTCATAATGCTGTGTAAACAGTAATAAAATTACCTCCAAAGAATGTTAAATACAAAGGATTACAATTCTATTTCCAGAACAGAGTAGTGTCTTTTAAACATTTCTAGCGGGGAAACTGTTGATTGTAGCCAAATCTGATGGCACATTACTGAAAGCACATAGTTTGGGCTACAATTTGGTACAAGTTTCAGATTTCTAGCTCTGGTAGTTTTTGATGTACAGGCCATTAAAATTACGTAACGAAAAAAGAAATGTTTTTGACTGTCTCAAAAAGTTACATAGATGGGCAAGAAACAAAATCAGCGTTTCAGATTACACCAGTATGGATCCAAACAATATGAAAATTAGAAAGTTTTTGTTATATCATTTCGATTATTACAATGGAGAGCTTCCATGGAAGTCAATGATTTTCTCAAGCTGATTGTAACATGGGATTACTCTAAAACTATGTCAAATTGCAAAACAATCTGTTCATTAGTTCCTGAGAAGAAGAAGGTTCTGATCAAAATCCGAGATGGGCGCCGAACTAAATGACCTAAAAAACAAAAACGACAAAAAAAAAAAAACCAAAACAAAACAAAAAAACATCAATTTACCACCGCGAGATTACGCCTGCAAAATTTCAAGTTAATTCGACAAATAGTTTTGGCTTTACCTCGATCACAAAATTTGTGAATAATAATAATAATGTGAACGAAAACAATAGGTGTCCAGCCATGACGGCGTAGACCCATAAAAAATATCCAACTCGCGAGGCTGTATTACTTTTGGCACATTTGGCGAATGCCATAGCTTATCAAAGACGGATTAACCGACCAGTGGCCCGTCGTACTAAAAGAAAAGTAACTCTCATGGCGACACATATTGTAGGGATACGTCGCCTTTGTAGTTAACTTTGACATAGCGTTACACCCTCTTAAGACGGACCCAGAAGCCTAAAGTTATCTGTGACTTGTGAAAGATTCTGACATCTGCACACAGAATGCTGTGTTCGGGATATGTAGGTTTATGGTTTAAAGACTAGGCGTTTCCAAGAAACACTCAGCCACCATGACGCTAAAGCCGGTATTTTCTATAGAAATCCACTATTTACTTTATTTTCAGATTTGCAAAACCCTTAGTTTTCTGTGTGTTCATGGTAATTCTTGAAAGACGTCGAGGAGTATAACTGTTAATCACAAGTCACTTGTCCAATCCGACATGATCGCAAATATAATCTCATGTGAAATTGTCTAACATCACAAGGCACTTACCATTACGCATGATGTTTTAGATTTTCCTCACACATACCCTATTCTTGCACATGTGAGAAAGCTTACCCGTTAAGCCCTGTAAATTTATGTTCTTTTAGCCTACAGCAGTCTGTATCGACTTTACCGTCGCATGTTCAAATTCACCACATTACATTAATGTTTGCATCCAAAATCCAATTTTCAAACATTTTTTAAACCTTAAACATAAGTTGGTTTCACATCTTAAACTATTTTTGGAAAAACAGATCGTAAAGGTCCATATTCTTCGCCCGACAACAGCACATCTTTACAAAAATACACATCGCTATAACAGTTGTAAGTTAACACGATGAAGAAAATAAGCTGCCAAACAGTTTCGTGTCTGTCCAATTACCCTGATATACAGCGAATCATCTTTATAAATAAACATATGTGGGGGCCAATTTCATAAAACGTCGGATTTTTTCTCCGTAAATGTACAATATCTGTGTTGTAGCTCCATAAGATAGCACCATTTATGGAGGAAAATGTACCTACGAAGTTTTATGAAAATGGCCCCAGGAATCTATTAGGAACAATGCTGAATATCAGTCCCAGCTCTCTTCTCATACAGATGTTAAACATTGTTCAAGATTGAAGGCTATCCATCCAAGCGTTCATAAGTTATGGTCCGATAATAGCTGAGCGAGTGGAAAACGCTCATTTCATTATGCATAGGTGTCACTTATACAACGGAATCAACTTCATCCATCCTGGAGCTGAAGTCGTGCCATTGTCCAAAATTCGCAGCATTCTCGAATTATTGTACGACAACATTAAGCAAACTGAACAACAAATTGGCGGCGGTGGTCATACTGTTTTATGCACATCGTTTAAAAAGATAATGCCAACCATCTACTCGTTGATCTCATAAACAGGCTACCACTTTCAAGATTTAGAGCAAATCGGGCAAACCATTCTTAAATTATTGTGAGAACATAGTTTCTCACAATTCTTATTATGGGAACAACGATAATCCATATCTGTCCAGGATGGAAACAACAAAATCTCTACTTTAAAAAAACACAACACACCACAGTGGTGTGCTTTTTCTTTTCTGAATAAACCTGTTAAAATTCAATTACATCAATGTGGACATTATAGGCGTACGAGTATTTTCTTAGGCGAAAGATTTTACAGAAAAGGATGTAGGCCTACGGCCTGTCGTACCACTTAAACCATTGGATGCTTATAGGTTAATCTTCAAAGACATCGAATATTTTATTTATTACTTACTTATTATTTATAATATAGGCTTAGAGTAATGAAAAACAAATTCAGGAAATCTGTAGTTGGACATTTGTGGAATAATTATCTTCATGTATTATTTTAAATTTGTTCGTCGAGAGGGATGTTCGTTAAATGTTCATTTGCAAGAAAGCGACGAATGTAAAGTTATGACCACCGCACCCCTTCAAGATTTTGTCGCGACTGCGGACGAAACCTGCACAAGTAGCCGTCGTGTGGGGCGGATGAATGAAACAGTTTTTCTCATGTGGTAACGTCCCATGGCAGAAACACCATTTTAAACGAACCTGTTAGAATGATGCAATGAGCATGGACAACTGACAATATACTTAAAGGGGTGTTCAGGAATCTATTTTTTGCGACGAAATCCGCCACGATGGGGTTTTTGTTATGTTCAGTGTCGACATGCAAAGCTGTGCTCGACAGCTTTAATCTGTATAATTTTATTAAAATTTAATTCAACATGTTATCAACGAACAGATGTTTCCATTCAATGAAAACACTCCATTCACATGCTCAATACTGGAACTATGTCCACATTTGTCCCCAATAGTTGCTGAAAATGCCATTCTACAGTCTGACAATCTATGTTTTGCTGGTATTATCGGGTGTCTTTTCCTTGTTATCAGCTGTCCAGGCCTGTACATGAGTTTTCTTGCGTCTAGAAAAGACCATAAACAGGGCCCCCGTTAGGTACTCGGCAACTTCCGTAAGCGTGAGGAAACTCGCGCCAAGGAAAATACCCAGCTGTCCGCCAAGGTTCGCTGGAAGAGAAAAGCGTCAGCAAATTATATCCACTGCGCATGGTATTTACTTGTTTGTTTATTTATTTATTTTCTTTGTAGTATATTTGCTATCCTAGGTCTTGATGTGGAAAGCTTAAAAACATGTACTGACATATATTTGCTATCCTAGGTCTGAATGTGGAAAGCTTAAAAACATGTACTGACATATCACAAATAGTTATTTCTGTGTTTACTGGTAAAGAGCAAACATCAGTTATGATTACAGGGCTTAGGAAATTTCCACGGGTCATAACCCAAGAAAGGATTGATACAGCCCGACATACAGATCATTGTATGATGTAAATAGAACATAGCACAGCAAAGGTCTCACTCGAAAAATATCCATGGTATTCAACCTTCACTGTGCAATATCCTCTGTATATTTATTGGCGTTCAACATCATTCTCCAATTTCACTTTCATATTTCAGAGGCTAGCATTAGGGTGCAAGGAAACCGGGCAGGACCAAGGGGAAACCCAAGACCATGCGAGGGTTGTTGACAGACGTTCCCACGTAAGACCGGAGAAGAAGCCAGCATGAGCCGGACTTGAACTCACAGCGACCCCACTGGTGACAGGTTTCTGAGCCTTTATCCTGCGCTAGCACGCTAACACCTCGGGCACGGAGTCCCCATTATTTAGATAAACATTTTAAAGGTTTAAAGGACACCAAACCTGACACCAAGCGACAGTGCACACTGATCTTCATCGTCGACCAGATATTTGCCTGAATGTCACTCGCGGTCCTTTAGGAAAAGTGGATAGTAAAATAATTGTTCAGGCTCACGTGGAGAAGAGGGCCATGCAACGTTCACGTAACTCTTAAAGCAAAGGAGAATACAGAAAGGCCTAAGCCAGGCTATATGGTACTATAATGACTCACCCACGATGTCCACAGCTGTGTAGGAGGGCACCTGCTCAATCTCGGTAAACACCAACTGTTCATAGAACACAGCCACCGACAAGTAGTTCTTCCTATGCATGCCAAAAATACAGAACACACATTACTGTATATACATATGCTGAAACGGCATTGCCTGCAGAGTGAAGGTTTTGTAGTGACCTTTGGTACAATTACAACAAAATACATCTTCTAGTGACTTATTCAGTGAATAAACGTGCTTACCATATTCTAGGACTGCTGATTACTTTCGTATAAATTGAATGGTACTTTCGTCTGATTGTTTTAATTTGTGCCCTATACTCAGCATTAAACACAACATTATTTTAAGCATGGCAAATGTGTAGATATTAAGACGCAACGGAACCGACAAGAGCTGGATTCATATGTCAACTCATAACCTCAAGAAAAGCACCTTATACTGCTCGGCCATCGGGATGCATGTTCCTCTCTGTTACGTTCTAAGAACTATTATTTTGTTGTAAGAGTTTGGTTTGTAAAGCGTGCACTTACAGGACATAGTCCCTGCTGACGTTTCGGTCCTCCATGATCTGTTGCAGGTCATGTTCCATGGGAAAACCACCCGAAGACACGCCGACGTCATACCGGTTCCAATCACATTGTCTTGGACACTTGCAATCCTCCAGCGATTTGGTAGAGCGTTCATGTTTGGCTATAAGAAGGATGATAAAATAAACAAATTATGGATAGGCACATTCATTGAATAATTCATTGAGAATTATTGAGAGCAATGTTAGATAGTCAGTAACGATTTCCTTTGAATATAGATAACCAGTGAACATTTCACACTGAAGTTAACAAAATGATCACGGATGGGCATATTTAACCACAGCTCTGCGTTTCAAAGTTCAAAAGTTTATTACAATAAAATCGACCACATTAAAAAATAATTGACGGGATCAAATGAAAGGGATTGTTGATAATATTTATTTGCTTTATTTGATTAGTATTTAACGCCGTATATTTAACATACATGCCGACAACCACAGCCAGCATTCTACATGGTGGAGGGAAACCCGAGAGAAACCCACGACCATCTGAAAGTTGTTGGAAGGCCTTCCCACGTGTGACTGGAGAGGAAGCCAGATTATTGTTATTAAAAAGATCCGTTGTTACACTATCACCAGTGGCCTTTTGTCCTAGGCGGGGATCTCCAAGTGGTATCCCAAAAAAAAAAACACTCACGGTTGTTGGCTTTCCTATATATCAAAGGTTCTCTGTGACAGACGGATTTAGCGTGCCAGCGCAGCGTAATGGCCCAGGTGCCTCTCACCAATGCGGTCGCTGTGAGTTCAAGTCCAGCTCATGCTGGCTTCCTCTCCGGTCGTTCTTGGGACAATCGTGGGCTCCCCCGGGCTCTTTCCGGTTAACTCTTACCATAAAGCGGTCGTATAAGTGAAATATTCTTCAGTTATAATCAAATAAAAGTATAAATAAATCCTGTATATCAAAATCCATGGGCAGAAGAAGATTACAGTTTTGGTTATTAATCCACAGTATCTTATTCTCCGATATTTTCTGGATAACTTCCAAGCTGAAACGAGGCGACTTTTAAAAAACTTACCCTTGCTGGGACGATAGCACTGGACGAGCTCTCGGATACTGCAATACGAAACGTTGGCTGAAATCGAAGGAAATAGTTCTGTTAGAGTCACGTCATGTTGATACAACATGTATATATGAAATTACCTGATACATGTATAACAAAAGATAAAAAAGCAGTCTGGTCATAAATAGCTTAAATTAATGTTTAAATGTCAACTGGGTTCCCGAAAAGTCTTTGATATTCTGCAAAGTCGCCACACAGATTAACAACTTTAGCATAACTTCTTCCACTACCCACCCGCATGGTCAAAGACATCCTGACATCCACATTCGGCTATGGCGACTTTTGCTGCGCACTCCATGTAACATGCTTGAATGTCGTAGGTAGAGTAAAAGTCCAGTGGAGATTCAAAACCAACGACGTCAATATCCACACATTCCTCGTTTCCCATTGCTTTGAAGGGTGCAGGCAAGCACTTGATCTGAAAGAAATATCATATATCATTTTAATTTGTATTGATTACAGTCAGGCTTTTAACAATTGCGGGGCGTCGCCCGAGTTCAAATCTTAAATGGTAACGATTATAGCATCTGTTTACAGATGCAAAGAAGCTTTTGATAATGTACCCGAAGCCGTATTTGCTTCTCGATGTGTTAACAGTTGAGTTTTAGACAAACGATTTTGTGATCCAGGCATAGCGGACGTTTTCCACGGCTCGCTTTCTCCAGACTCGCGCGTGGCCAGCATGTCGGGAGAATTCCACACACTGTTATAAAATTTTCGTAAAATAACGCCATGTGTTTTCATTGTAAAATAACGGCGACAACGGCCATAATATTGTGTGAAATAATGTGTGAACACAGACCACGTGTTTCTCCTATTACGGGTGTTTATGACTAAAGCTTACTCGAAACTGGGGCATTTTAAATTAGTTCTTCTTTTTTGGTAACGAAATGCAACTTTCGCCACTCCCCTGGTGAACGGCAGCCGTTGCCTTAGGGCCAGGGCAATATGAGATCTGTTTCATTCTTCCATGTTTAGCTTTCACTCTAACCTGCAACTGAATCATGTCACAAGGGCTGTCCCGTAATCTTAAAGTATTTCAGGAATCATGTGATCTCATTATGCATGAATAATAAAGACCATGACATTAACACATGTGCATCTGGCGCAGCGACAGCAAGCCAAAGTTGGCAACTCCGCCATTTTTGATTCGAATCGGCTTCACTTGGCATCGTCCAGAAAAAGATACATTCGTGCAATGTTTGGATTGAAACCAAGAAGATGCACACCATTACAACAACAGTTGAAAACTTTTTGGGGAATGTTGTTGTCAATTTTTGTTTTAACCATGAGCAGATGTAACTATATAAGCAATCACTGTGTAAAAGAAGATTATCTTAATTTTGTGAAGAGCAACGGAATCAAACCTAGCAGCGGTGTCAAGTTCAGATGTTATGTGAGAGACCGTGTCCGCAACATTTGTGTCAATTCTGACGTTATGACCTTTATTATTCCAGCATAATGAGGTCGAATGGATTAAAAAATCAAAATGTTATGATGGATTCAAAAATATAATCCATCATAACACTACAGACTAACTATGTGTTCTCTTGTGGACTGATCTAATCTCAACTCTGAACCACGCACTTTATAAAAACCACTTGAGAAAACGACTGTGATTATCGTTTATCTCGCCCAATTTGAGAAAAATCTAAGATAGCTGTCTTACCTTAGTGATGGAAGTTGACGCTGACACCTTGGTGCCCGGACCGACCAGGAAGCCTCTGTTATACATGTTGGGAAATATGTGTGGGTCGTGTACCAGAACCTGGAAAAATCGACCAAAAATACTTTCATTTTCTCAGTAGATCCAATAATTGGTCAAAAGCGGACACCAACATATTTATGCAATCTTTAAATGTAAAACACTACAGCATAGAGAGTAAAACCAGAGCAGAGACGACAGTACGCTATTTGGGAAGCCGTTATACGTTACTTGTGAAATCCGATCTCCTGTCAATTTCCCTCCGTTAGGATTTTATTCTAACTGTTCATGTAAGTGACGACAGGATCGAAGCGCCCAAGAGTACGACATAAAGTGTACACGACGGCTATCTGTATTATGCTGGAAGGAAACGAAACAGAGCCCGGAGAAACCTAGAACCATCCGTAGGTCGCTTACAAGGCTTCACATTCCCTGATGCATACCTCTCCAGAGCTGATAAACATTATTATGCGCTCAGTGGTTTCCTTGTCTTTGCAAAACTGTACCTATCTGTTGATAACTCCAGTTTTTAAATTCAAAAGTCTTTGAGCTATGCAGACGATAACTGCCATGCACATATCTCAATGAATGTCACAAGGTCTGTTGAAAATTTTTGGCAAAACCGAGTGCGGCAGTATTCCTGTTTCTTCTGTCGCAGAAGTACTTACCTTGACGCCTGTGGCAGACGATAGGCCGTAGAAATACTCGTGTTCCTCTATGTCTATGATGAGTTTCAATCCACCGGCTTCGCCTGGATTGTTGGCGTTCAGTCTGCCGTGCTTGTCTATGTAGTCCATGGAGTTGAAGGTGTAACAGAGGCCGTGGTTTGTGTGACGTGGGGTAAAGTACTCGGCGCAGTTCACTTCCTCCGACCTCCAAGAGCAGAACCGGAACATCGACTCCAGCTGATGAGCCGTGGCCAAAAAAAAATCCCGCGGGTCACATTCTGTATTCTTCGAGACAAAACGGGGGTCGCTGAAGTTTATGGTGGGGGCCCGGGGGCCACGGTCGTACATTGCTCGCAGAGTCATAGCTGCGTTGGAATCCTGAGTCACGACGGACTTTCGGAACATATTGCTGTTACAGATGGTAACGGAGGGGAATGGCAGGCTGTGTGTCTGCCGAAGGGTGCTCACCGTGTAGAACGGGTAGCTGGTGAACTTCAATACTTGGTTCACGATTACGTACACCAGCAATACCAACATGCACAAGAGAGCCACGCCCCAGAAGTACCTGTATAGAAGAAAGGTCGCAGAGCTTATAAATGTACGCATTTTCCAAACAACTCTGATCCATTTTTCACCCCCTCGGCTGCTTTGGAGTAAGCGCCTCCTGGGTCGGAAGATTCGGAGTCTTTCCCGGGTCGAGTCATACCAGACTTTATAAATGGTATGTCTTTGGTGCTCAGTACCGAGAGGTTACAGCAAAGAAATAGGACTGGTCGACCCGTTGTCAGTGTAATGTGTATAAGATCAAGTGTCTTCGGCATGATGTCCCAAACGCGGTAGGACTTTGCCACAAGAAGACACCATAGGCCGATTTATACATTCTAAGGACTCCTCGCGACGTCATATAACGGAAAACGTGAGAATTTGATAAATTTATATATTTGATTAGTTTTTAATGCCGATCTTAATTTTTAAAACATAATCAAAAGATCAAAAGACATCAAATAATGTAGCCTCAGTTATTTCGTAAGAGGGGTATCCTTAGTTATTTCTTCTGACTCGATATATGGTCATGGGATACGCCATCTTAGAGAAATCGTGTTGCCTCACTCGTGCCCCACATGCTCATATGGCTAGGCAGAGCAGTGTGTACGTGACGTCAGCGGAAACCGCTTCGGCATCGGGTTATAGAAATAACTTTACCCTGATTGATTTAAACGACGCTTTCAGTTTTCTCAATGTACACAATTTTGCTTACTCTGAACTGCGATATCTCGCTTATGCAATGTCACAAACACAACCAGTACGCTTTTCAGACTTAATACAAGATGATTTATTGATGTATATATATATTTGGTCTAGTACTGGCTTTTGTTTTAAAGAATATTTTACTTCCCCTGTTTGGTTTATGTGCAAGTTTGTGTGTGTAACCCACCACGACACTTTCTCGAAAGTGAACCACGGCCAAATTTTCCCCGAGGGTAAATCACCGCCAAATTTTCCCCGAGGGTAAATCACCGCCAAATTTTCCCCGAGGGTAAATCACCGCCAAATTTTTTTTCTCGAGTGAGCCACCGTTAAATATTTCCGATTGTGTGTGAACGACAGCCAGATCTTCCCGAGAATAAATCATCGCCAAATTTTCCCGGGAGCAATGCACTGCCAAATTTTCCTGACAGTGAACCACGGCCAGACTGTTCGGTCCCCTACCAAAATAACGTGAATTTTGACTTTGGAGCCGCTGGGCACCAAAATAATTGGAGATTTCCTGTGTTATTTATAATCTCTGTCACAAAGCGATTATGACTCTATATAGCAAGGGTATTGTATGATTCATAATATATGAAGAAACATTGCAGAGTTTGCGTTTCATTTGGTTATCATGCTAGAACAAAACACGACGAAATCCAACATTAGTCAACATTACTGGTACAAATGCCTACATTAGACATGCGTTATTTTATTCAAGTGGCCATTTGTTAGATATTTAGTGCCATCAAAGAAGTCTGCATAAATGGCCTTACCTGCGCGTACCTGTAGAACTCCCGCTAATATGTCTAACTCCATGTAGTGAAGTGTCGGACGAAAACTGTCCGAAGAGCCCCTGGCCGTCCGAGCCCTTGCCCATTCTGTCCCTTTCCAGTTGGATGAAGCACGGAAAGTTATTCCTAGGCCAAGGTTTTGCTTATGTTATTAAACGATTTCGTCAGATCTGTACCCGTATAACGAAAGCTCTTTTATACCTTAGTTTCTCCTACAATGTCGAGTGGCTCGTTCATAGGGTGATAAATGCAGGGTGTGATTCCAACCACGTGATTATTTGCACTAATGAAAAGGTCGGAGTTTCTGCGTGCCTGCTTAATCTCTTCGCAAGTCGCGTGCTTAGCTAGAATGGCAAACCAGTGTAAACTTGGTTCAGCATCATAGCAATTAAGGTTTATTTGTCAAACATGTCTACCTAAATCAATGATATTCGAATGTACTCGACTATCAAATAAGCTAATGAATTGTTAATTGGAAAACCATTCAATCGATATTTGATCTATTTAATAACCAGAGGGACACGGCGGAACGTTTGCATAAAACGGATAGGCAAGGAGTAGCATATTTACACCAACTGATACCCAGACTGTTCCGATTGTCATTGTTAAAGCCATCTGCAGAAATTAAACATAAACATAAGCATAAACTTAAACATGCAGTAAATTAGTAATGATGGTGTTGATCAAATCGGCAACTATTACAGTGGAAGAGGGGAAATTTATCCATTTGCAAAGCTACACAAGAGCAAGTTTCTCTGAAAGCAATCAGACAATTGCAACCTTCGGATGGTCGTGGGTTTCCCCCGGGATTTGCCCGGTTTCCTCCCACCATATATGATGGCCGCCGTCGAATAAGTGAAATATTCTGGAGTACGGCCTAAAACAAAAATCATATAAACCAATCAATCAATCATACAAACAATGAACCCATATCGTAATGTTTCCAGTTAGTAGTTGGGTACACAGTGCCTTTCGGGTCAATGCGTAAGCAGTTTACTCGATCTGAGCGGGTATATATTTCCATATAAGCTTTTAATGCACATATTAAAATAAGGTCGAAAATATTATCTGTCCGCGGTTTCATGTTTTCTCTAATTGGTCATGATAATTTTGGCCGTATTTCTTACCTTGGAATTAGATTAGCTATATTTTCTGTCACAGGCCAAACATCTTAATCAATTCTGATGACAACCTTTTCAGAAAGCCAAACGTTATTTCCCCAAGAAGATTGATTAATTTGATTAATCCATGTTTCACGTTGAATTCAGCTTTCACAAAACCTTCTAAATCAGACTTCTCATAACATTTTTCGAAAATGACTTGTAGATTAGAGAGCCGGAACAAGGCGCTGTGATTTACACAGTTATGTGAAAATGGTCCAGTGCCATTCCTTCAAGTTGTTTATTTATATAGATTTAATACTGTTTCGACGTTTCAGTTGCTAACAGTGTAAACTGTTCTATCTATCTATCTAGATAGATAGACAGACAGGTAGATAGATAGATAGATAGAACAGCTGAACCTGCCCAATCTCCGTGAAAACCAACTGTTCATAGAACACAGCCACCGACATTTAGTTTCTACTGCCTGCAAAAGGCAAAGCACATATTTACACCCATGAAGACCTAACCCTTCCCTTAAAGTTACTACTGCGGCTTACTTTGATGCGATGTGACTAAAGCCCGACCGATACCGCCCAATACCGTCCGGTACAACTCGGTACATCTTTCGCGTTATAGGACAGTGCTAGTACCATCCTTTATAATGTACGAGGCCAATCTCTGAAAACCTTCGTGTATATTAAAAATTATTTCAATAAACCGCTTTACTGTCTGAACGTGTAGCCAAATACTCTCAAGCGATGCCAGATACATAATGTGGGTGTTTCAGTGCCACACAGTCGGGTATAGTGCAGCATAATGGAACATAGTGCCTTTCAGTTCTGTACGGATACGCGCATAAGGCATCTCTGCGCTCCACCATAATTCAGAGCGGCGTGTTGTATTCCCGAACCGTCAAAACATTTCCCTGTCTTAGTGCTAGTATTTTGTTGTAATCGTTTGGTTTGTAAAGCATACACTTACAGTACATATTCCCTGCTGATGTTTCGGCCCTCCATTATCTGTGAGTTCCACCGACATTGTCTTAGGCATTTGCAACCGTCCAACGATTTGATAGACGGCTGATGTTTGGCTGAAATGAAGATCGTTCAGTGGATTGTTGATGGATTCGTCAAATACTACACTGAATCAGTGAGGACAATGTTACATTATCAATAAATATTGGCTTTCAATACATACGGCTTGTTTGCACTGAAGCCAACAAAGTTTTCTGTTTGCATATTTCCACCAGAGCTCTATGTGTAACTTATATCCAGTGTTCTGTAGGAAGATGGCCCACATTAAAGCAAATGCTGCATGGAATAAAATGAAAGGAAATGTTGTTAACAACAGATCTCGTATATAACATCATTACCAGCGCCCTTTTGTCCCCTTTGGAGCGGCTTATTGTTACAACAAACATCTTATACCAATGTTACCAGCGGCATGTTGTCCATAAGCAACAGTTTATTGTTAACAACATACCTCTTACATAACACCATTACCAGTGGCCACTTGTCCCCTTCGGAACGGATTATTGTTAGTGACAGACCTCTATTATTACATCATTACCGTGGGTTTGTCTTGCGTGAAAAAAATCTATGAATGCAAAGCAATGACTGGGTATATCAACACCCATAATTTATGACATATCACAGCTAATGAGACAACTGTTAATGGATTTGTTTACAAGTTTAGGGTTAATCCACATCATTCTTTGATATGTTCTGCATGATTTTAAGACTGAAATAAGGCGACTTATTATTCCCTTTCTGGGATGATAGCACTGGACGAGATCCCGGACATTGCAATACGAAAATTCGGCTGAAACGAAAATGAAGAGAATGATTTTATCAGTGCTGTCGTTACAACGTAAATGTAGATCTATATAAAACGTTCTAGTGAATAAAATCATGATGGACGACGCCTTAAACTCCTTCAACAAAAGGGTACAAAGCTATATGCACTCCTTTGTTCTTTCCCCGTAGTACGTCACACCGTATCTGATACTAACAAACCACTTAGGTAGTACACAAGCACTGCAGCGTCAAACCAGGAAACAATGCGTTTTTACTGAGATTACTGGGCCCTTTGGTGCAGCCCCATAAGTGTGCATTTGAAAAGTCCCCTGAGTTCCCCAAAAGTTCGTTTTCACCTGACAGAAACAGCAACAACTTGAGAATAATTCTACCAGTTCTCAGTTGCATGGTCTAAGGCATCCTGACATCCACATTCAGCTATGGCGACTTTTGCTGCACACACCATGTGACATGTTTGGATGTCGTAGGTAGAGTAGAAATCCAGTGGAGCTTCAAAACCGGAAACTCCAGTGTCCAGGCATTCCTCGTCTCCCATTGTTTTGTAAGGTGGAGGCCAGCACTTCATCTGCAAGAAATACCTTCATTAAAAACTATGTCTCTTCGCATGATTCAGCCCAAATTTTTATATTTTATGTATTTTCTTAGTTGTTTGGTGGTTTGGGTTATTTGTCGGTTTCGACGCCTAGGTTCGTATCAGTTTATAAATTTGTACTGATTGTCTTAGAGTTAGACTCACTAGTTTCCAGACGTGAGACTTCAGACATCCGCCTTCCATTTGTTTGCTCAGGCCCTTAACTCTCACGCCGCACTTGTTCCCTTCCATGTTTTGTAGAACCCTGGCCGAAACGTAAATTGCATCCTACAGTAGACGTTTGTATCAATGCCTATCAGCAATCTGAATCCATGTATCACTTTTTCACGTATTGCACGGGGAGAGGAATTAATGCATATCCCATTCAGTTTTCAACACATCGCTGCTCGTCAGACTGTATTTATATTTATCTATTTATTTATTTCACTGGTGTTTCACGCCATACTCAAGAATATTGAAGTTAAGGCGGGAAGAAACAGTACAGAGTCTGGGGTAAACCCACCACCATCCGCAGGTTGCTGGCAGACTTCCCCACGTTTGGCTGGAGAAGTCTGTACGTATAGGGTTTACCTTAGTGATGGAAGTTGACGCTGACACCTTGGTGCCCGGACCAACGAGGAAACCTCTGTCATACATAATGGGGGAGATGTGTGGATCATGGATCAGGATCTGGGAGAAGTAAAGAAATCAACAAGCCATTTGCATTCTCTCCGCAGAGAAGGCTCATAAAACTGAGCACCAGCACAATTTCCAGATGACCCTTTAACCACAGGAGTGTAGCTCCCACGAGCGCGACATCAATAACCACCAGATTATATTTTCAGAACTGAAAGTTGTCTTTTTAGGCTTATCTGTTCAGTTCGTCCGCTTTAGATCCCCTCCCTTTGCTGTCCTCTACAGTGTTGTAGAAGTGGATCTCTACTACAGAACTAAAGGTACTTACAGTGATATCTGCTAGAGTGTTGCGCGCCTTAATCTCTACTACAGAGACACGTACCTTGATGTCTGCTAGAGAGACACGTACCTTGATCTGTGCTACAGAAGTACATGCCTTGATTTCTGTTTCAGAAGTACATACCTTGATTTCTGTTACGGGAGTACATACATTGATTTCTGTTACAAAAGTACATACCTTGATTTCTGTTACGGGAGTACATACATTGATTTCTGTTACGGGAGTACATACATTGATTTCTGTTACAAAAGTACATACCTTGATTTCTGTTACGGGAGTACATACATTGATTTCTGTTACAGAAGTTCTTACAATGATTTCTGTTACAGAAGTTCATGCCTTGATTTCTGTTACAGCAGTGCATACCTTGATTTCTGTAACAAGCGGACATACACTGATATCTATTACAAAGGCACATACATTGATTTTTGTAACAGAAGTGATTTAAACCAGACATCCCCGTTTCCTCCACCTGTAAACTGGTAAACCATCGTATACAAGTGAAATGTTCTTGAGCGTGGCGTTAAACAACAATCACAAAATAATAAATAAATAAATAAATAAGTGTCACATGTATGGTGTTTAAGAAAAGTGCTTATTCTGATTCCTGCTACAGAGATTTGTCATCCGTCACTAATTAATGTGAAAGAATTTCATTTCTTCACCTATTTTTTGGGCGGAGGATAGGCTTACATAACTTGATGTATGCTACATAAACAAAGAACCAAAGCCAGATTACTGTTACAGCAGTGCTTTCCTTGATACCTGTGGCAGAAGACAGACCGTAGAAATACTCGTGTTTCTCACTGTCTATGGTGAGTTTCAGTCCTCCGGCTTCCCCCGGGTACTTGACGTTCAGTCTGCCGTGCTTGCCAATGTAGTCCATGGAGTTGAAGGTGTAACAGAGGCCGTGTGACGTGGGGTCAAGTATTCGGCACAGTTCACTTCCTCCGACATCCAAGAGGAGAACCTCCATCTGGTGAGCCCATAACCGGAAGAAATCCCTAGGATCACCTTCCGTGTGCTTGATGACAAAGCGAGGGTCGCTGAAGTTGCTGGTGAGGGGGGGGGAGCGTATTTACGTTACGCAATTAGAAGCTATGTATCAACATATTATGAGTTCAGTTAAGACAAACGAATGAAATGCAACGCACCTGGGGGTACATATATAAAAAACATCGCAACAGCATGTGAAAGCCATTACACTTATCTATTTTTACCTATTCTGACAACATAAGAAATGGCAAAAAATTAACCCTGCCATAATTCGACCGAAGTCAGTCTCAAATTTCCTTTAAAGCCAACTCACACTGTGGGCAGCCACACATGGAGGGGGAATCTGACGAGATTAGAGTCTGTGACACAAGGGTTATGTCGTCCGTGTTCAAGGCTGAATATCCGATCTCTCTGCGAACTGCTTGTAGTGACAACATTCCCGACACGGAATATATCAAGAAACAAACCGTGGCGTTAAAGTTACAAAAATGGCGGGAAAGAGTGTTAAGGTACGTCTTGTGACTGTAGATACCAGATTTTTTCTTTTGACTCATGCTGACGTTCTTTAATACCGGTAATCATTCATTTCCATGGAAACAAGGACGAGGCTTCTTGTATCAAGCGCAGAATTTCCACCTGGGTGAAAACCTTTTCAACAACGGCTTCCGCGGCACAGACGTTTACTAAGGAAACAAATATCATAAAGGCCGCCTTATTAGATAATCACTAACCTTTCGCTTGACGTCAGGGTGCTGCCGGTCTGTACAGGTATTTAGCTCCAGTTTGCTATATTCCTTACCTTGTCTTGCTTGATGCAGCTCAAATAACTGCCGCCGGGTTTTCGGAAGCCCGTAAACTCACGGTGTACAAAAATCAAGGTCTTTCGGTGAAAAATGAAATACAAGTAAGTGAAAGAGGTAAAACAATAAATGTCAAATGACAAAATATGTCGAAAAAGGATCCAACAGAATCGCTCACAACTCAATCGCAGCAACAAGATTCTTCTGATGCAATGGTCAAGCCCATTAGTGATTTGGGTCAAAAATAATACACCAGCTACTACAACTATAGTCATGGCTGGATTTATAGAAGGCAAGTAAATTTTATGTTAAATGTGTGGGTACATTTTAAAGATCATTCGGAATTTTTGCTGATGATGAAATATCTGGATCCGTTGCAATGCCTAAAGCAAAGGCGAAGACACGGGGTGTTAGGGCAAAGGTTAAGAGGCCAAAAACCTGACGCAATGCCAATGACCAAACTAGTGCTAGTGCCGGTCAAAGTGGAGCCTGTGACCATGAGTTGGTGACCGCCAAGAACAACGCCATCAGCGACCAGGAGCCTGGACCGTCCACTCCCACTGATGAATTCATAGAAGGTAGCCCTATCCCAGTGGTTTCCTGTCAGTCATCAGGTCTAGGTATGCACGTTACTCAGCATATTAAACAACGACTAATTGAGGGCCACTTTGTTGATCTTACATCATTGTTACCTTTAATGCCAGATCAAAAACATAAAAAAAGCTAACATTGAATGAAGCTGGCAAAACTATATACAGGGAAGTAAATTCCCAGAAAGATTGAATGTACTGAAAAATGGCTGGATGCCATTCTGATGTATATGGATATTTACACAGAGGCACATCCGGGCGAAGCCTGCGGTTTGCTAAGATATATTCAGACAATACGTCTAGGTGTTAAAAGGGGAGCAGCTGGCTGGAACGAGTATGATATTCAGTACAGATTGCGATTGCTAATCTCTCTTGCCCTTGGGCAGAAATTGATTCCTAATTATAGTTGCTGTACGTGGGCTCTTCTAATACTTGTAAGCAACCTTTCAACGCATCTTCAGTCAGTACCGGTAGGTGTTATCAGTACAATTTTAAAGGTTCGTGTTTTAGACATCTGTACACGCATAATTGTTTACGCTGTGCAGGTGAACACCCAGTGACAGTGTGTAACGTGAACAAACCCACTCCACAGCCGTCAAGGCTTCACAATTTTTTCGCGCCCCCCAACACAACAACCCTTTACCACCCACGTCCAACTATGGTTGATCTCCCAATCAATTCAGTAGTAGGCATCGATACACAAACCCAAGATACATGGGCATTAGGCCAAACACCTATCAAACCCGAGGTCCTCGATACTTATGTAAGAATATATCCAGGTAATAAGGGCGCCAGCGTGCTGTCAGCAGGATTTCATGGGGAGTTTAAACTGCATCATGAAGGCCCTAGAGTGCACATGGAAAGTAGGAATCTTTTGCCTACAAATCAAAATGAACTGGAAGTCCAGAGAATAATCTGCAAGGAAAATAGTTAAGGAAGAATATGTAGTCCATTTACGACATTGCCATTGTCTAGTTTACATATGTTGCCTATAAGGATAGTACCAAAATCAGAAGTCGGCTGGAGATTAATTAACCATCTTTCATACCCCATAGACAATAGTATAAACTCATATACAGACCCACACACGTATTCAGTCACACATTCATCATTGGATCAAGTGATAAAAATGATGGCGACACTCGGGCAAGTGTCAGAAACTGGGAAGCTTGACATATTTCTGCATTTCATCTGATACCAGTCCATCCCAGTGACTTTGGGGCTGAACTTTAAAGGCAAATATTACATTAACAAGTGTCTCCCCATGGGTTGCGCTATTTCCTGTAACATTTTTGAGACATTTTCCACTTTTCTCTATTGGCGTACAGCTCAGCAGTCACGAATTAAAACAGTGGACCCCTACCTAGACAATTTCATTGTCACTGGCAGAAAAGGAACATATGTGCTCCGTTAAAGGAGACTTTTACTATGATTTGTGAAGAAATAGGTGTATCGTTGGCCAATGAAAAAACTGTAGGCCCAACAACCAGACTAAAATTCCCAGGAATCATCATAGACAATGTGTTAATGACTGTAAGCATACCAGCTGACAAATTACATGAAATCGTCTGTATTTTACATAGTTTCCTGGCAAGAAAGAAGAAAGCTTTACGGCAGTTACGGTTATTGATCGGCAAGTTAAGTTTTTTATCTGTTATTCCACCAGGAAGGGTATTTATTAGAAGGCTGCACGACGTCACTTGTCGGGCAAGTGAGCCGCATCACAACAAACGAACTGACCACGAAATGCGACACGATTTGCAGATGTGGCTCAGATTTGTCGCTGAACTTAATGGTTCAGTTTTCTTTCCTAATTATGTCTGGACGTCTAACTCTGTCCTACAATTATACACGGATGGTGCTGGAAATACTCAGCTTGATTGTGGTGCATATCTGAATGGCCAGTGGGTTTTTTTTTTCCCATGACCAGAAGAGTGGTCCGAGACGAAGTTTATGGCGGACATAACTTTTTGGGAACTTGTACCTGTCATTCTATCCCTTATCCTCTGTGGAAAACAGGTAGCAAATAAGTGGATAGTCTTAAACATAGACAACCAAGCCCTAGTTTTCAAACTTCAAAATCAGGAATAATCGTGCATTTGATTAGAGCTTTTGTCCTCTGCTCTATGAAGTTCAATGTTACCTTTAAGGCAGTGCATATTTGTAAGAAGATAAATGAAATTGCCGATGCTATCTCTCGCACACAGGGGAAGAGATTCAGGGAGGTAGCCCAGTCCGCCAAGGCACCAACATAGGCCAAACCAGCGGAACCTCAGGTTAACAGACTCCTAATGGCAGCGCTGTATTTAAATACACATGCAGTACACAAAACGGGGTGAATATCCTACTTTGAATTTTGCAGCCAGTCGAAGGTATCAGCCCCATGGCCATCGTGTAAAGAGCTGCTGGTATACTACATTGCTCATTTAGCTAACAAGCAAATGGCTTATTCTACCGCCAGATTATATTTATGAGGCATAACCTATGAATGTAAGCTGGAAGGCCGTGTGGGTCACACCTCTGATTTTCTGATAACAAAACTCATGCTGTGATGAAGCGCCTCCATCATGCGAAAGACAGTAGAGAACCCATTATGTTATTAGAAAACATAATAGCCATACTACCGTCTGTATGCTCCAATCATTTCGAAACTTGTCTGTTCCAAGTAGCATATTCTTTTGCGTATTTTGGCTTTTTAAGGGTAGGGGAGATTGCGGGTCCCAAAGTTACCCCTTGCAGTCGTGTAGTGAACAGGAATGATGTCACACTAGATTGTGGTGGGGGAACAATGACAGTAAAATTACGCTACTGCAAAACTGATCAAATAGGTAAAGGCGTTCGCATTCAGATTACTCGTCAAGGTGGAGGTGTATATCCATTGTCAAACATGAGGCGATATCTGGATATAAGACCATTCACAGGAGAACCCCAGTTTATTCATTTCAGTGGAACATCACGAACCAAGTATCAATTTTCCTCCATTCTACACAAATGAGTGAAACATTTAACATGCATAACATGGGATATAAGAATCATTCTTTTCGTACTGGTCGAACCACCGATTGCGCTCTATCTGGCCTCAGTCCAGAAGTTATAAAAACGGCTGGTCGTTGGAAACAGGACTGTTACAAATCATGCGTTCGAATGCCAAACTAGCTTGTGCAGATTTGAGCACATTTTGAGCACTTTTAGTATTTCAAACTGTACCCATGTTTGGCTGATTGGCTCGTCGATCACAGAATGGGCATTGACGGCATTACTCGAGCATCAAGGATTATCAACTTAGGTTTGACTGACACTGGTGTGAAGCTTTGGTGGCAGTGTTACAGTGGAATTGGCTTACACGATGTACAGTCAAAGACTCAAACACATTTTTAGGATCTCCTCCGGCTATGATATTGTTGCACTGTGGACGGAATGACTTGGGGAAAATATCAGTACGGAGACTTAAGCTCAATTTTATGTCTCTGCTTTAGTATTTGTGCAATCAGTTCCCAATCGTTCATGTGGTGTGGTCTGACATTCTACCTAGGCTGAAGGGGCATTATTCTCATGTCTCTGCTACGGACAGAACTCGAACACGTTTCAATTCCTTCGCTGGCTCCTCCGTTAAGACATATGTCGGAGGGGCTGTTACTCAGCACAGACAGATTGAAAGTAACCCTGGGCTTTATGTTTGTGAGGATGGAGTTCATCTGTCTTACCCAGGAAGCACAGGTTTCCTCTCAACATTAAAGCAAGCCCTCACACACTTCATCTTGAATGGTTGCCAAACATTTTCACCAAGCATAGTTGGTCACGGCTGATTGCATCTCGCTCCTTCCCCCTGCCCTGAGTTTGGCGGTGTTCAGGTTTGTTATAAACCAGTACGTTTGGCATTAGGTGCGATATGTTGAATTAATTTAGTGGCACATTTGAGTTATTTTTGATTTGGGGGGTTGACCTTGATTGAACCTCTCTCACTCAGAGAGGACAATCCCTTCAACTCCCAGGATAAATTGTTGAAGGTTGATTTTTCTACTGACTGAATGGTCAAGTACATCTCTGAACTACGCCGAGAGATCGACCCCTGTAACTTTCACGATAAAGTGGATCTGCTGATATGAATCTATGCGTTGAAACCCTGCAAATCCCATGAAAAAGTTGATGTTGATACGTTGGTGTTTATGTTGATATGTTGAAGTTGATACTTTGGAGTTGAAGTTGATTTGGTCTTGGAAAACATGACCAGAGATATTAAACCCTGCAACACCCATGGTCAGTTTGATTATGTTTGATCGATTGATTTAGTAAATTGATTGAATTTTAATAGATTACATTAAACTTTCGTAATTGCTCTCCCGGGCTGGCCATTACTGATCGGCATTCTGTATTTGTTATCAACATTGAAACCCCCCAAAAATTACCTTTAAAAAATTAACTACTAAACCCTGCAACACCCAGAGTTCCTTTAATCGTCAGCCGTGGTCATTCTACGCCAACAGTGCAATAAATGGAAAATACACGGCATGTTTTCTTCCAGTGTGTTTTTTACCTGCTCTGATATAATGTGTGTTCAACAGGAACACAAAGTCAATACCTGTTCTGTGTTACTGAAATAGGCCCCTTGTGCAGATGGCGCCCTAGGCAAGCGTAAGTACATAATGTATACCGTGCGTCAGAAAGTGCCAATTACTTGCTATGTAATTTGCAAACAACTGTTAATATCTTCATGATTCAATGAGCGTCGCCTAAATGATGCTTTCTGTGATATATTTCAATAAATACAGTTTTGACGGCTCCCAGTAACAATCTGGGCCTTTCTCAACTAATAGATACCTGCGACTATATATTTAACACCGGACACCCGCTAGATTAATTAACAGACCAGTTCCTTAAGGGTAGTCACGTGAAGTCAGTCAGTCAGTCAGAAAATCCAGTCAGGTGTGGTGACGAGAAGTCCTTTTTTGAGAAGTAGCAAGAAACTCCTTCGTGGATATTCAGGAGAAGTCCCTTTTTACATTACGTAATCACGAAAAGTCCGTTTCTGGGTAGGACAAGAAGTCTCTTTCTGGATAGTCATGATAATTTCCTTTGTAGGAAGTCCTGAGAAAGCACTTTGTGGATGGTCCGGATAAGACCGTTGAGGATATTCACGTACAGTCACTTTGTACGGGATCACAGAGAGTCCCTTTTGAGTAGTTACGAGAAGTCTCTTGTGGTCATTAACGTGAAAAGTGTCTTTTAAAGTAGCTATGAGAAGAGCCCCTTGTTTTCGTGAATAATGTGAGGTGAAGAAACTGGCGTCTAGATCCTCTCTCTATCCGCGTCCATCACAACTTGTAACATGTCATCAGTATTAATGTCATTCGATAATGGCGATTGTTGTTCAGACAATGTCTGCATAGAGATTTAGCTGTATGAGTTAAGATGTCAATTATTGATTGCGCCATGGCATGTAAAAAGTCACAAACCTGGGCATTTCAACTTGTTGATAAAAACAACAACAACAACAACAACAAAACACCGATCATTTCGTCTAATGGAAAAGAGGACGTTGCAGAGGCTATGACTGACTGTTAAAGGCTGCACAAGGAAGCAAATATGTGTAAACATACTTGTGCGTTGGTTCCTATGGGGCACCTATGAGAAATAACAAATAAAGGGTTAATCGCAGGTAGTACGATGAAAGGCGAGTTTGATAGAAACCTAATGGATCGTGATGGAAAACCATTACATACAAAGTACACAAATTGATAAGAACGCGGTCGATTAGAACAGATGTGTCACAACAACCTTTATTTCGCAGTAAAGGCCTGCCTGACCGAGATTATTTAGATCACAACAAGCAAGGTCACGTGTAGATAGAGTCCTTAAACATTGTATATATACGTATATTTGATTGACGAAATCTTAGTTGAACAAAAGCCCATTAAATCGTGTCAAAACAACGATGAAGGCCTTGTTTGAAACAGATGGGCAATTTGTATATCTCGTGTTAAACAATGAATCCTTAAAAATATCGAATATGTCATATAGCTGAGATGGTGATGTATTGCACATTTTATACACGGTGAATAAGCACATGGAGATGGAGATTTTCAATTCCCATCAGTTGTTATTAGATCCGTATGAGATAAGATTCCACAGGTCTTTATGGAAGCGCTGACACGCAATTAAATCATCATATGATGCCACATGAGTGCAGCAAGGCTCTCCATCAAAACCAACCAACCAACAACTAATAGATTGCGACATTAACATTATTATCTAAGTATTGATCTATTTCTGGAAGCTCTAATCAGGGAAATGGTTGAAACATTTCACAAAATTGGAGACACACCAAGAATTTCCCAGTTCACACCCACATGAAACTACAAAACATGAAAGGTGTCTTTGTCGTGATTGAAATAAAATTGTTCGCTCCCCTCTTGTTTTAATCAACTTTTTTCATTGGCTTTGTTTTGGGCTTTTTTGCAAGGCTTTGCTTAGGATACGTTTGTGAGAAAATGGTTGTGTGAACTGGGCGTGAAGGTTACACAAATGTAAAGGTCAAAACATTACATCACGTGACATTTCTCTGACAACTAGGAAAGCAGACACGTACGTTTCGCGAATTGGATTACTGCATACTTTTACGCTATGTCATGAGCAAAGTTTGCAAAGCTCTTGTGACATAGAAACGGCTCCATTATATTAGACGTGACCTGGTTTTTCCCAACTGAAAAAGCATGTTAATCTGTTCACATGCTATGCGGGACCACATCACCATTTGTCGAGTTGGCAAGATATGTACATATCATTTCGATGGATATTATAGGGAACGAAAATCAACACACGGTAAGTCAACGTCCCTGAATATTTCAGCATTTACATGTTGTCCTAAGGAATGTTTTGACCACATCATGACTGTTTGAACTGTTTAACTATGTCTGTGCCGCATCGTTTAACAGAAGATATTGGTCTAACCCGTTACCTAGATCACTGCTTCTTTTTTGCCAATGCTTTCTGGAAGAAACCCTAGTCTGGATGCGGCATTTTTGTTTGTGATCACAGGTCAATTGCACAAAACTTTGTACCGGTGTTTTTCTCCGTAATTATGCCAATTAGGTGGCATGATTTGCAGGGGGAAATGTTCGTGTGAAGTTTTATGAAATTGGTCCCTGGTTTGCAGGCTAAAACCTGTGAAGTGTTCGCGAGCTGCTTACAGTAAGCTGAACATGCTACATAAGAGACAATCTAGATACTGTGCATCTGTAATGACTTTCTTTATTCCACACGTGCTGTCACAGATACTGGCTTTTCCCCGAACATCACCGTGAAAAAGCTGGCCAAGTCGGTCAGATTTCTCCCTGAACGCCTACATGTGATAGGTCCAATGTGCTGACATTCCTCAACATACCAGCTCGGCCCAGCCGGGAGTTCAGGCCGTAACTTGCCCTTCGAGTAGTTTGATTATCCAAAAGCCTTGGCAAGGTGCTAAATTTTGATATCCATCTTAAAGATATTTTACTGCTTTCCTCATTGCTGCTTTGTGCAACTCTGTGGCACATGATATAATTCCGCAAATCCAATCAACTGCCGAACAGTGGTCTCAGAATGGAACGACTTTCTTATGTCTCCGAAAAGGTGGACATGACAAGTTAGCTCATTGCAGAGACTTTTGGAATAGCGAACTACTCCAGGGACAAGTTATGGCCGGACCTCCCGACTGGGCCGAGCAAGCATGTTGAAGAATGTCTGCACACAGGTTAATGGGTTATCACACGTCGGCGTTCAGGAAGGAAACTGACCGATTGGGGAGAGGAGGGGGGAGAGACAAAGTATCTTTAACGGCACCAGTCCTATGTAGAAAGTCGTTAGAGATGCACGGTATCCAAGACAAGCGGCCAACTCACAAGACAGCTTTCTGAAAACTTCCAAATAAGGGGTCGATACGTTAACAGCGTGTTGTTTGTTGCAAATAAAATACGAACAACTCACAGTTGTCAGAACAGAGGAAATAATAATTGGAAAAGATGTCAGTTTTAGTGGATAAGTACACTTGACAGGGTATTTAAATAAAAATATTCTAATGAATCGAAAGTTTGTATCCCCTGTTTTCTTGACACTGAAATCGTCAACTTCCACCCTAGGACTGGCTGCGGTATACCTTTATACCTGTTGAGGTGAAAGCACAGTGAATTTGGAAGGAAATTAATTTAAAATGGAACCAGTTAATAACATTTTGGTCTGACTGATAAGATAGAATAGAAATTAACGCTTGTCCTCCTAAAAAGTGAAAGTGACATCAGACGACGGCACACCTATTATACTAAAAATGCCATCGCCAGATAGCTACGAGGCATGAGCCCGTCTTTTACCAACAGTGTCTTGCAATAAACAATCCATGACATGTACTTTTTAGGGTTTAAAGCTATTGTTTGATTTTCACGAAATTATCTTACAGTCGATATTTAACCGTTTAATTGTGAAAAAAATGTCTTGAGCTTCGGTCAGTCTCCTCTGTTCCAATACCTGTGTTGAACACTTCGACATACAAGTACTAGCAAATACAGGTTTTGTACGGTGTTAATCTGAAACATTAACACCGTACAAAACAAGCTATTCATGTATGTAAACATAGAATCCATCATCGGCAATAAATCCATCGATTGGCACAACTTTCCCGAACAAAACGGACGCATGAGTAATTAAAAGGAAACTGTTTGGGTATTAATCTGTTGCAAATAATGACCATGCAACTTTTAGCGGGAAACCGATATGCTTCTATAGAATAAACAGAACTGCGGCCACCGATAATGTGTGACAGTCAGACGACCTTGAGGGCACGGTGTTGTGTAAACCAGATTGTAAAGGTCGTGTTCAGTGGGTCATTATTTTCTGTTAGGACCAATCCACTGATTAATGGAAAACTTACCAATGTACTGGTTACACAGTTAAACCAATTCTCGTATTAGTGAATCAGCCATTATACTGCAGCAAATACGTGTAAGTGCGAGAGTTGTTACAGAAGTAGCAAAAGCACTGAACAGTGCAAAGAACATTTTTTCCCACACTTTTCGTATACCTTGACGGGCTCCATCCGTCCATGTGTCGTCCATCCAAGTACCGACTCCTTGTAAGAACGTGGTATATTAATAACACAGTTTATACCAATTGCCATCCATCTAAGCATCCGCCGTAGTAAAAACGTAATCTACTGGTATTCTACTCACACTTTTTTTATACCTTGACACATGCCATCCATTCACACGGCACTCCAAGCAGCAAACTTTGTAAGAACGTAGACATTTAGTCAATTTTTGATGCCTTGGCTGGTGTCCACGCGTCCTTCCATGCTCCGCTTCAAGCACCAAACTTTATAAGACCGTAGCCTATTTCTCACAATTTTATGCCTTGATAGGTGCCGTTTATACGTCCGGAAGTGTGATACACAAGCTGAAACCGGTATACTCCCTACATTTCTTTTACTCGCTATTCAGAAACCTTTGCTATTTCATTTCAGTTTTTTTCTCATTGTTGCTGACGATGCTGCTTTTTAATATTTAAAAGATAATTTAAAGTTATTGTATATGGGATATATTTAATAATGTTTCAGATCATTAATCAAGAACTACACTTACTGTGATTTTCAAATAGTAACTGTTCTTCTTGTTCGTTTTAGTTTAGATTTTGGCTAGTTTTAAAAACAACTGTTTCTGATTTTGGTTGTTTTTCTCATATTCAAAGAGGAGTATCCTTGTGGTTCTCGCCTGGACATGGCTGAAGGGGGGTGTATGTGAAGGGGGGAGGTCGTGTCAGCGGTCACGAGTAGACGAGAGTTGACTCTTGACTATTATCCCAGACAGAGATCTGATCACCACTTATTCAGGAAGGTGCCATCCTCCTACTCTACATTTCCATGAATGTAGTAAATCATCGCATGTTAAAGGATACATGAAACGTTCGATTTTTACTTCTTAATGTGCAGCTTGGCCTTCAGAAATGATCATAACAACCGACCATTGACGGCGAATAGGGCTAAAATAGAGGGGTTCTATATTAAAGAGATATATGTCTCAAAAATGAATGTTTTTTAGTCCTTTTTTAGCATAACTTTCTTCATTTCCCTTAAAGCAACAAACTTTGTTTTAAGATTCCTTTCCATGTATCCATTTAAATCATTCAGGTGATGTCCCAAAGCTAAGCCAAGTCTGAACGCAAGCGGGATTATTGTTAAATTTTGCGATAGTAAAATCCATGTTAAAATCTGTCTGTCGGCCAGTCAGCTGGTCGGTGGGGTTGGTCTGTCGGCCAGGGAAATTTCTGATATCGTATGCCGTTTACCATGGGACATTTACTTAGCGAATGACCTGGGTGCAAGACGACATGAACTTTTGAGGCCGAGAAATTTTGATTCAAGTTCACCTCTGCACTGCAGTGTCGTAATCATATATTACATGGCTGAATATCTTGGCTGTGCGAGATGAGAGAAATACTTCAGTTGTAGGAAATGAGAGCCATACCTCGGCTGTACTACATGATAGCCATATTTTGGCTGTGCGAGTTAAGAACAGACTTTGGATGTACGCGATGACAGTCATACTTTACAAGTACGAGGTGGAAGCCATTCTTTTAATCGTGAAATATGAGAACCATACTTTGGTCGTACGAGAGGCAATCTGATTCCAGCTTGCAAATGATTGTCCGACAAAAGCAGGCCGAAAATCACTGTCTTTGTTCCCCACGAACGTGCCGGCGTGAACAACGACTGTTATAGCCAATCGGTGAACCTATATATGACGATAACGTTCAGCAATCAAGAAATCAACAAGTCCATACCCATTAACACAACTTGAGTGATAAGAGACACACGTGTAACGGATGGCTGTAAACAGCTTGAAGCAATGTTCAGTTTTCAATGATATATAAGGGAGAAAAGACAGATACGCCTTATAGGAAATGTAAATAGATGTGTATCTCTTGATATATGGATGCTATTGATATATTCCATTTAATTAATTCATTTATATCATTTATTCATCACGTAAACAGCGGAACTGCCGTGAGGGTAACAGGATATGGAATATACAAAATAGGGTTGGTGTTTCTTTACATGTATTTCTCCCTCGCCTGTAACACTCCTTTAAGTTGACACTCGGATAACACATTAGATTTGTTTATTTATTAGTGTTTAATGTCCTGCTCAAGAATTTTTCACGGATATTAAGGAGGTCAGTTTCATGGGTTGATGGGAGTAACCCGTCGACCTTTGGCAAATACCTGAAAAACCAAGGACTTGAAAGTACATGTAGCAGCGAGCCAGCCTCTCAAAAGAAAAGACTACACTGGACCAATTATACATATGTATCGACAAAGAATTCCATTCATAATTCAAAAAACGCGACTTTTTATTCTTGTGATGTACGATAACCGAGGTATTGCAGTTCAAAGTTAGCAAAAACCCCTATGTTACGAAAATCGAACGGGCCGCCATGCTCTCAATTTTAACCAATCAATGGCGAGATATTTCTATCACCCAAGAAGACATCTGTTTCCGCTGTGACGTCGGCCGTTCCTAGTTCACCACCATGTCATGTAGAAGTAGTGTTAAATCAGCTGTTTTCCTTCTAATTACGAGGCAATACTGATATACCTTAAAGCCAATTTCAACGAGCCAGCTGAAGTGGAATACGGCTTGAGTTGTTCCTCAAGGTCTCACCCAGAAGGCCACAATGCGTGGCCTTGTAATCATAAAGGGGACCGTTCTTCACGTACAAAGGAATGTCTCGCCTTTAGTACTGAAGAGGGCAAGGTACGGGTGATGCGACATTGTTTTCCCGGTTTCTCTAAAATGGCTTATGCAATGGCCTCGTAAGAATTCCAGATTAAAAGTTGATATATAGAATTACCAAGCACACCATAACGATATGCCTACATCGGTGCAGGTCTGTATGGACGCATCTTGTGATAAAACTTTGGTTATACTTTTTTCTTGTCTTTTCTTTGAATCATAAATCCACAAGTGACCTCCACAAGTGAGAATGTATCCTCAAAATCATGTGTAACTTAAATTCACCGTATATAATGTTTACTGTTATACAATTTCTATACCTGGGAATAAATTCCACTTACATAAAGAGGAGTACACCCAGTTGACCAAGTGATTTTCACTCTTATACCTTTGTATGGACTATTTTTATATACTCCCCACCCAAAAAAAACAACAACAAAAAAAAAAACAAAAACTGGGCACTGAATCGGTCTCCAGGAACATCTGCACGTCCTGTGATAGTGCGCGGATTGTTTCTGCTAGAATCAGGGGTTGGAATAAAACCACAACTGAGGTATGTGGACAACAGGTGGGATTTCACCAGTTATGTGTGCCAACTGTCATACTGTCGTGGTTGCCCAGGTTCTACCCTCTAAGTCTCCGCTGCTGCAGTTTCTCTGCGGGTTTGTCAGGGTTCAGCAGTTTGTCTCTCCAATCAATCCTGACTCAATCCACCAGTTTGAATGTCTTCATATGGATGGTTCAGTTGGTTGGCGCGCTAGCGCAACGTAATGACCCAGAGGCCTCTCATCAGTGTGATCGCTGTGAGTTCAAGTCCAGCTCACCTCTGACTTCCCCTCCGGCCGTATGTGGAACGGTCCGCCTGCAACCTGCGGATGGTCGTGGGTTTCCTTCCACAATAATGCTGGTGTAAGGGAAACATTGTTGATTAAGGCGTAAAACACCAATGAATTAATATATCTGGGTGAAATATTCCTCATTCAGAATTATAACACTGGAGTTACCGTCCAAAACGGACGCTGCACACACTATGCGGTTCTGTAATCGATGAGAAGGGTTAATTGTCCATTAATACATATAGTTATTTCATAAACCGTTCTTCGACATACGCCATTCAGAACATTAAAACACCTCCTCATTGACTCTATCTAATGCGTAACTGGGTTGTACCAAGGAGTTACGAGGTTCAAATTCCGGTAGGGCAGGCTCCACACTGCAACTTTAGCGAGGTTTCTCTTTTACCTCCAGCTATATGTTGCGACTATGTTGAACTTCCACACACATTAATATACCTGGTTCCCGTGGAATACGTCAAATGTCCTTTCTCGTTGCGAAAGCTGTGCAGTTTTATCGGAGATATTGCTGTCATTTATGTGCATGTTGATTAGATTATATTACGCGAATTGTCGAGCATAAAATAAGAATTTTCCACCTGGGTTATAAACCATTTATTCATAAGCGGTAAAAAGAGCAGGGCGAAAATAGCTCATTAAGGTGTCTCCCATCATGGGATATTCAACAACATATCACAATAAGAAAGCAATGCGTAAAACATAGTTCGAGTCGTGTAGCCTTGCTCAATGTGCGCTTGTGGTCGTCAAACATCAATAAAGATTATACTCCTACTCAGTCCGACAATGGATAAGCACGTCGACTTTCCAGTTACACCAGAGCGGTCAGTGTTATCGGCTGGACTGCCTGGGGTGTACATCACTGATTTATATGACCATATTGGTCTCCTTATAGATTGCGTTAACTACCACACGAGCGTTGCCGACTGGCCTTCATGACTCTTATATAGCACTGAAAGCCGAGGAATCCACAAATTTCCTGTCCAAATTTGGGACGGAAGAACATGAGTCCACTTGTGTCCGAGAGATTGAAGACAAGCGTCTTACCCTCCGCTTATATACACAAATAAGCACCGCTCTGGTTTTCACTGTGGCGATTTTGTACACATGCGATTAATGTTTTCTTGTATCCACAAAGAGTAAAATGTTATTGGTTATGAACGGTGAAACCCCTTGGAATTTGTGTTTTAACGATAACACATATGCATTTCTATCAATGATATTGACGTGAAACAATGGCTTTAGAAGTACACTTCTCTAGTGATCACTGTAGAAGCAGTGGTTGAAATTACTCAATGAAAGGGTCATGCGTATCTTGTAAAGCGTTTTGCGTCATTATCGGGTGTATCCGTGTATATGTTGACGACGCAAGCATGTTTGCCCGGAAGCATGGGGTTCACTTTGTTTTCCGTTCATGTAATTTTCTGGCCGATTTTAATAACCCACCAGATTCTTCTGAATCAGATCCGAAAGTAATTTTTCTTCCATTGCAAGTGGATGTGTACCTGCAGACATGACAAACATACGTCCTGACTGCTCGTTGTACCTTAGATTGATATTAATCCGCTACTGAACACGCCTGTTGTCATCAGAAAACACCTTGTGGTTCTGACTTTTACCTCATGAATACCGGAGCAACAGCGGAACGGACCAGCCCCAAATATCCCCCAAAAGTTTACAGGGTGTAAAAAATACGTAATCCAAGGGTAACATATAAGTAAAACCCTTGGTGACTTAAGCTCCGGCAATCAAGTAATTTGCTAAGAGAAGAAGAAAGCAATCAAGAGACGTACGAACACCCAAGCCCTCCCCCCCCCCCATCACCTCGCTTGGTCATGGTCCACTCTCATAAATGTTAACAGTTAACAAAGATAAGCAAAACCTTGCCTATTGCTGTAAGTATAGCACAATAAGAACCCTATCAGTCTGCCATGTGTGTAAGGTTGGTTGGTTGGTTGGGTGTAACGCCGTACCTACCTACTAGTATTTCCTCTAATATGGCGGCGGTTAGTTAATTACAGTGGGAGGAAACCTGGAGGGGAACCCATGCTCCTCCTCAAGCTTCACTGACTCAGGATTTCACACTTCACGCCACAGAGAATACAGCATGAGCCAGATTCTAGCCATGACATCACTGGTGGGGTGGTACAGCGATCGTCAGGCGACGCCTCTTACCACTTGGCCACCGATTATCCTGTGTAACTTTGACAATACCCTAGATATAGTCTGCCATACGGCACAGACATGCAGTCCAAAAATATAATGTGAGAAATAATCAGACAAAGCACCACTTCATTCTGTCTTGCACACTTCGTGTGAGTTTCTGAATCATATGCCATATGATACCAGATTTATGTCCAATATAATAGCCAAAATATGGCTGGCACAAATTTGCGAATCAATGGCCCGGAAAACATGCCCAAGATCAAAATGTCAAAGACTTACCTATTGGACAATTACATGTAACTGAAGGCCAGTACGTAAGTTTGATAATCCTAGGCTAAATGTATAAATAGCCGAGATATGGCACGCACAAATTTAACGCCAGAGGTGCGAAACGGAAGGGCAACCAACTCCTAAAACCGAAGAAATGTGAAAAAATAACCTGAGAGTACACAAATGCAGGTCATTTTACACACTTAGTGTATGTCTGAAAATCTTATGCCAAAGCCGTGGTATACTCCACACAAATCTGACGGGGACAGACGGACGAATGAGACGATGAAAAAAACGGTCGCTATCTAATAAACATTGAAGACAGCAGGAATTTAGTTTGTATTATTTTTAATCAGTGATCACAGGAATTTGGTTCACTTTTCAGTGCATGCTTGACGAATTCCTACGGCAGATCTGTAACAGATAAGTCGTTGTTTCGAACCCACAACAAAAACCAGTACAGTTTTCTACAAAACCTCCCAACGACAAACGTCTTCAGTGTAAAAAATATGTGTTGATTACGTCACATATACAACACCTGGGGAAATGTCCATGACACTTCTATATATATATATAGACAGATATATGTAAAACACGTAGGTACAAACTGATCTGAAAAAGTCATCAATGACATGTCAAACTCACCAATTCTTATGAATCCTACGAATCCTATGTCACACCATCAAGTTCAGGATCCAGTTGTGGCTTATAGATCCAAAACATTTTAATTTTCAAATCACAGCAAAGATCTAACTGTGGACACAACATGGACAACAATCCACAAACTCTTTTAGCCATGCCAAGATTCGTCCTGGAGCATCCAAAACTGAAGTTTGGTGTCTTGGTCTTCTTAGAGAACCAGCAGAATTAGATAGCTTCCAAATTGGACACCTGAAGATCTCTGCTTTTTAACACAGGTTGTCAGCACAACACTGAATCCTAAAGTAGATGGTCTGACTGAACGTCTAAATCCAAGATGCAATATTCATTTTAAGAGACAAGATCGTGGCAAGAGTTAAAATCTTTTTTTTTTTTTTAACTGAACGTAATTCTACATTTCATTGAGAGAGAGAGAGAGAGACAGAGAGGGGATACAAAACAATGCAACCAGCGGACCCGACAGAGAAATACACAATGCAGATTTCATCTACCCGGTCAGATGGTCACGCTACAGGTGCTATAAAATCCCAGGTAAATTATGCTACCACTATCTATCATGGCCATACAGTAACACGTATATTTATGAATACATAAATAACTAAGTGATGAGTGGGAGTTATTTTATAACGGATTTCAGCGACCGTAAAATTAAGGCACTGAAATTTGGGAGGTACTGAGATGCTTTTGTTACCAAAAACATAATAATAATAATAATAATAATAATAATAATGCTTTCCCTTTCAAAGGATTATGCAGTGAAGAAAAAGCAGCCACTACAATTATTATTAAAAAATTCTCAACAGAAACAGTTGAGTACATCATTAACATCAAAACTACATGTATATTAAAAAAAAAAAAATATGGGGCAGTCAGAAGGTGTAGTATGTAAATATCAGTACATAAAACATGACAACACAGTATCTTCTCAGACAATGGCCAACTGCCTTCTCGTCACCTGGGGACTGGTCTGTCAGCTCTACCTGTGGGCATATGTTACACTGACCCGTACCCTGGGACATCTCCCACTCCCATATCCTTAATTCCTGCCGCTTGTGATCGTCTCTGTCGAAGACAACCCAAGGAGCTCCTCTGTTGGCATGACCACTTGTCATACCCACTTCACATGCCAAACCACCAGCATACATTCAAGTATGCAAACTTTCCAACCCCACAGAACAGAGATGGTACAGAGAAGGCAGATGTCCGGTACATAGGTATATATAAAGTATAAACAAAGACATATCATACAATATGTGTTAAAAACCGTTAAAAAAAACTGGCAGTACAATCATTAGAGGTATTAAACTGTAGCAGTCGTAACTAATTACAGAATCCATGGCATATTTGATGGCGTTCTATCATCATCACCATGCATAATCACTGGACAGGGGGAGCTGCTTTCTACCATGAGCAAATACTTTTGGCATATAAAAGTTAGTGTATATATATATAAAAAAAAAAAACCTGACTAAGAATGCATGTGACAGTTGTAAACTGGCTTTATGTCTACACTGGCAGTACACCAAATGTGAGGCGATTCCGCAGCTGCTGCTGGTACTGGTGGGAGGTTGTGCAGGATCTAACAGAATCGGAGAGTTTAATTAAATATAAGGAGTGTGTTGATCAGGAGTTGAGGTGTGGAAGACTTAGCCCAAGCATGGGCCCACATTGAAACCACCCACGGCTTGCGAGTCTATATCAATAGGACCTTTGTCTAAAAGGCCTACATCTTCTACACAGCCAGAAATGTTCTCCATGAATTTACCATCAGTCATCAGACTCAAGTCAGGAACACCACCTGTCAGGGGGCAGGAAGAAGAGAAGAGTCAGAGACGGGTACGACAACATCTGCTTACACTTTGACATATAAATATTCCTGTTCAGATATTCTTTCATCAACTGTAATTAATCTAAATCTCAATCCTCTCCAAAAAATGTATTTTTATAGCCAGGCAATGGTCCTAACACTTTACTTTCGTTGTTGCAACTGAAATATTTCACCTACAGGATACACCACCCTACCTTCCAAACACCTTTCAAAAATCAATACAATAGCAGAACACGTACAGAATCAGGAATCTTGGACAAACTCTTCAATGCAATATTTCATGTCACTGTTTACTGCAATACTCAAGAATTTTTCACTTACACTCTGCTGCCAGTATCTCAGGAGTGCAGGAAACCAGTGTCTGGTGTAAACTACTTATCTTTGGTATATAATACGCTGTTTTCGAGATGCCATGTTACAGAATCAGAGTGATGTCCCTTTGTGAAGTGATGTTGCCACTTGTGTGGAATCAATAACCAAATCAACAGCCGTGCAGCAGTACGGCTACGTCATTTCTCAAAGGGAAGTCACTCTGTTTCATACTGGCGTAACTAGAAATCTGCCTATTGATACTGATGTAAGGTAAGAGGTCTCCATTGACCTTCATGTAAGACCACACTACAGAGCACCATGAACTGCTTATTGCCACCAAGAACCTGAGTATAATGGCAAGTAGGGGAATTTTGAAAACACCCTGTCTGAGAACTATAACACTGTGAACCCACATTTCTTTTCATCAAGCAACTCAAACCGTAACCACTCATTTTTGAAAATGTTTTAAATAAAACTGATTATTAACAATACTGAATCATGTATAGCCTTGTGACATTTGTTGAAGTTGCCACAGTACTTAACCACTTCATGAAGGCTATTATAGAGATGTCCATTAATACATCCTTGTTAACTTTGTTCTGAAAGACTCTGAACAAATCTTTAAAGTGACAAATTAATTCTTTACAATTTACTATCTTTGACAGGACAAGAATGTGCTTAGGTTCTCTCACAGCTTACATGCTTCTTTGCAGCTGAGAACTAGAACTTACCTATAAAGACACTTCCTTTTACATTGAGCATTTGTAGTATGCCTTTAGATTCTCCACTGACCACCTCTCCATCATCTATTTGTATTGTGCCACTGCGGCCCAACCTGAATTCACAAATACACACATATATATACATGCATACATATGTTCGCAGCAAGCAATATTTCTGGTTCTCTTGCAAGCTGTGATCAGCACACAGACTTTTTGCTACCACTGCAAGTTGCCACACAACTACACACAGTGTATAAAAGTACACACCTTGCTTAGTACCATTTTTACAGAGCATTTGTGACATAAAAATATCAGCAGTTACAAACAAGAATCTCATGATATCATGCATGTATTATTATATGATTTCTTTACATTAAATGCCATTTAAATGCATATGATTATGACAGGTTCTATTGCACTACACAGCCAATTTGAACAAAGCCCAAATGCATCACATTGTACAAGCACATGTAAACTGCCATGGTAACCATCATTGCAGGTATTTAATGCAGCATAATATTAAGAGTGCTTTGTGACTGAAGACTGACCAGTTATTGAGAATTCCTCTGTATCATGACAGCCAAAACAACATGGTACATTACCACTTCCATAAAGGGTGTGACCATTACATGTAGATTGGATGGCTGTTTTTTCTTAGAAGAAAAGAACACATTTATACAACCTACACCTTAAATAAAAGAGCCGTACAAAACTGTGTGGAAGACTATATTTTTTAGATTTTTTAAAGGTTTCATAAAAGAAACAAACTGTTTCAAACAATGTCATTTTTTACAAAATCCACCTATTCGGGGCACATAGAAAGTCCTGCCATGTTTTACCTTGTCCAGTGAAAATCCTCCTTTTCTCCTCTTGAACATTCATTGTGACGTCACTGTGCTTAAGGTTTTACTCCTACCATTTAATTAACGTGCATTTCCAGTCTCAGCTGAATATGTTCGTACATCGGGATAATCGTGGATTTTAAGTTATGTTAAAGCCAACTCTAAAAAGGAAGAGTTTGAGATGTACTAGAGGGCCACATCATGCGTACATGCGTGGCTGCAGACTGTCAAAATGTGTCTGAATTGCGATATCCTGAAGGCAGAGGGCGCAGCCTGTCCTTTCACAGATTCCTCCTGTCAAGGCCAGAAATCCAGGTTCCCACTCACTTGAGCTTGATGCGTGGTCGGTTGAACTACTGTTCTCAGCCTCACTCCTCTGCGATTCAAACTGGTAGCCTTGTAAGCCGAAGTTACATTCCCTATCATCAGAACTAGAGCTGGGGTCCCCACTGAAGCCCTCCATTTCGTTATCTACATGATTTTTGTTTTTATCTTCACAGACAGAAGAGCTACTTTGCAAAGCTAAGCACGATGACGTAAGTAATCTGTTAAAATGGCGACCTAAAAGGCTTCTCAGTCTTAGATGTTTAATTATTAAATACTCAAATAACAAGCACTTCCATCAGAGCATTGACCTTTTTTATTTATCCATAAGTAAAGCTCTTTCTTTTAAGGTATAGGTTGTATGAATGTGTTCTTTTCTTTTAATAAGGACGCACCACACAGGTATGTGTATTAAACACAGCGGTATATAGTGATTCAGTAATAAAACACACCCATGTTTAAAGATAAACATGCCATTTTATCTATCTGGATGTCACCGCACTCTGAAACACTTCACTCACATGAGAGTGCGCAACTTTATGTAAAGTTGAAACCAAACATAAAACCATTGCACCAGTGACCTAAATATCCTGGCATTTTTATCAGAGGCTTGTAAGCCAGTGACAGGAAAATTGTCACTAAGTACTGCTTTGGTCAAGTGATATACACTATAAAGTCAGTGTAGATCTGGCAATGATCACCTACACTGATGACATTTTGTACTGACCGTGTTGTTGTTATACGATGAGGTCGCCCATCATCTACCCTCTGTGCTGAGATAATCCGGGCTGGCCCACTGCCCAGTTCATACCTGTTCAGGAATAACATCAAAGAGGAAATCAAAGGATTTGAGGTACTTCTCTATTCCAGCTAGATGTAATTAATACTGATTTATTTCTTTATTTATTTATCTTCTCTGCCATATGACAGTCAGGTCATGAAGAGTTCCAGATAAACAACAGGTGTTATTTACAGAAAGACCACATACATGTATCTGTCACTGAGAGTGAGGGTCAGGTAGACTCTGATGTAAACAAGAGGTGTGACTTACATAAAGACCATGTATCCGTCACCGTCAGGGAGGGTCAGGCAATGGACTTACAGGTTATCAAGAGGTGTGACTTACATAAAGATCACGTATCCGTCATCGTCAGTGATGGTCAGGTAATGAAGACTTACAGGTTATCAAGAGGTGTGACTTACATAAAGATCACGTATCCGTCATCGTCAGTGATGGTCAGGTAATGAAGACTTACAGGTTATCAAGAGGTGTGACTTACACAAAGACCACGTATCCGTCATCGTCAGTGATGGTCAGGTAATGAAGACTTACAGGTTATCAAGAGGTGTGACTTACACAAAGACCACGTATCCGTCACTGTCAGTGATGATCAGGTAATGACGACTTACAGGTTATCAAGAGGTGTGATTTACATAAAGACCACGTATCTGTCACCGTCAGTCAGGGTCAGGTAATGAAGACTTACAGGTTATCAAGAGGTGTGACTTACACAAAGACCACGTATCCGTCACCGTCAGTGAGGGTCAGGTAATGAAGACTTACAGGTTATCAAGAGGTGTGACTTACACAAAGACCACGTATCCGTCATCGTCAGTGATGGTCAGGTAATGACGACTTACAGGTAAACAGCAGGTGTGACTTACATAAAGACCACGTATCCATCACTGAGCGCAATGGCAAGGTAATCTCCTCCTCTCAAAGGCTGTTCTGGCTCCTGACCATGCCAGAAGAGTAGTCCCTCCCCATAGTCTGTAGTGATGGTCAAGTTGACCACTTCCCTTACTTGACCACTGCGGTGAGGCAGCAATGCCTTGGGTAATTCCACATACCCATTGCCCTGGATGCTAAATCTCTTTCCAAGTTGGATTGCTGCAACATAGGTACTGAGTTCACTAACTGAGCCTGGACTGCACAGATCAAAGTGTAAAGACTACAGTGCTTTTAGATTAGATATTAAAACATAACATTTTGCTTGCCTTACAAGTTAGATTTATCAGATTGATGTTTTATGCCGTCCTTAAGAATATTTCACTTATCCACGGCGGCCGGCATTATGATGGGAGGAAATTGGCTCTGGGAAACCCAGGACCATCTGCAGGTTGCTGGCAGACATTCACATGTATGGATTGAACTCAAAACGATTGCATTGGTGAGAGGCATCTGGCTGATGATGCCGTGCTGGCAAGTTAAACCCTCGGCCACACAGGCACCCTTACAAGTTTAACTTGTAATGCCACATGCTATCTTGTTCGCTCATGAGCATCTACGGGGCATGAGCACTTACAATGTATAGACTTGTTCCTGTCCCTTTTATTTATAGCCAGTCCTTTCTTTCTCCTTGTTCACATGTCAAAAGCAGATATGTCGCTAGCTAACACTATGCTTTGTGTAGACAACTGAAGCTTACAACAAGAAGATAAACACCTTTTCCTTTATTACTCAGCTTCAAAAGTGAGAAAAATTTCAACCAAACTTGCTACATGTTTTTTTTTTCTACTTTGACAGCCTCAAACAGAACCACAAAGGGTACACAACCACTCTCCCCGACGTACCATCCTCGCAGTTCCTCCCGGAGAATCCCAGAGGACAGAAGCATCTGTATCCATCCTCCCCTACAGAGCAGCGTGCACCATTCCTGCACGGCTGGTCTGTTATACAGATATTCACCTCTGTCTCACAGTTGCGACCTGAACAACAATGAAAACAAACATGAAACTTAAGATGATTATTCCTGGCCAGTTCTTACAAATTTCAAGTCAAAAGGTCACATCTTCGAGTATTCTGCACCTCCCTTAAAACCCCAAATAGTTTCTACAACACGATTTAATCTTATTCCAGTCCTGTTTATTTATTTATTTATTTTCTGAATGTTGATTTACAAATTTGTAGAGTACTTGGACTAAACAATTGGCCTTAAACATGTCATGTAACAACAGCCTAATCATGCGGCCCAATTGGTTAGTGTCTGCTGCTAGAGTAAATTCATGCCTGTATCTCCCTATCATCTGCAACTGTCCGGCCTTCACTTTTATCTCTCTGCAGAGCAACCTGTAATAGTCTAGAACTCACTTTGAGAGGCTCCAGTGCTCCAGTTCCGGATGACACACTTATTGTTCTGACACGGTCTCTTGTCACAGGGGCTCCTGTCCCAACATTTCTGGATGTAAGCACTCACCTGTGTACTCAGCAGGGCAGACACACTTGTAGTTGGTCTCATCCACCTTCTGACAGGTGCCACTGTTCTGACATGGCCTCTTGTCACAGGGGCTCCTGTCCCCACAGTTCTGGATGTCGGCACTCTCCTGGGAGGCCTCCAAAATGTCCACCTCCTCACCATTGATCACCAGCTGGAGAACAACAGAAAATAGTGTTTGGAGGACTCTGGAAACCCTTTCCACATTAAAGTGAAACATCTTATGCTTGGGATAAATTTGGCTATTCAAAATTGAGACTATGCACTTTGGTGATGTGAAAAATCTGTTTTAAAGAAAAGCCCAGAATATTCCATTTAAACACTGCTCATACAAATTTTATAATAGTTTCAAAAACTTGCTCAAATACCAACTGAATTACAGCAAAGGTTAGGTAAATCTTATGAAATACATAGATTCCACCTGAGTTGATAAACACACTTCAGTGAAGATCTTGAGATATGGATATATCTATTTTAACTTCTGTGACCATTTTTTTTTTAACCAATGGATACATATGAATAATATTTTAAAATGTAATTTTTATGACTAATTTTTTCCTTCACACTATAAAGGTAGCTGTTTTCCATAAACTGCAAATTTTATACAAATGGATGAAATCCTGCTATGGTCTGACAAAAGGTCTTATTCTTTGTAACCACGTGACTCACGCAGTAGTGTGATGCATGATTTGGCGAGACTCACATCATTTTTAATTTACCGATATCTAGAGGTCTATCACTTCAAAGAGACATATGAGTGACTTACATCACTGATACATCCAACCAATCCACTTGCTACTCCTGCATCAGGTGACACAGAGTAGGCAGGGTCAATGCCGCCCAAGTACATGGGCAGACGGAGATTCAGTCCCAGGGTACTGCCTCGGGAAGAACCTGAAAGGGGAGGGAAGTACACAATGTTATAAACACGTCACCAGAGCTGAGTGGTTCATTCTGAAGTTTTTGTGCCACCAGCGTGTCCAAAAGTTACAAATAAACAGAGTAAAACTACCCCCAAGGTCTCAAAAAAACAGAGACGCTTCAAAAGTTTGCTTTATTAGAGCTCAAGGACAGGTGATCAAACACACTGGTTGGTGCAAAACAGTCTTATGACAATACATGTACAAGTACAGGTCAAAGTTTAACAGGAAAAGGGTAAATTTCGTAGCATCGTGGAAGAATAAGACACAAAAGTTTATGAGGAAGTTCAAAAAGGGAATGTGCAGGGCACTACAAGGTATTACATGACAATATGGAATAAAGTGGGATATAAATTAGCAACCTGGACAAGTTGGAAACTTATACAATGGGATATATTCAATAAACTGATTTAAACTAGACGCAAATCATGCAAAGGTAGGGATAAATGTAAATGAAGGAAGCAGAAAACATAAAAATTACATTATAATAATGACTGTCGGATCTATTCAACATGCCGAGTTTAATATTTCATGCAGAGCCATGGGTAGAGTATTGAAAGAAATCAATATAAACCAGTTAAATTGTAATCAATTTTTCTGTGCATATGATTACCCTATACACACTGAATATTGCTCTTCAAGTATACCATAACACTGATGTTACATATAAGTGTATTTTAAAAAATTCACACTGGACCGTTAACACATGTATTACATGTATAAACTTGACACAAACATCAATTAGTAGAGATAGGTTTGAGATGATGAGTGTATCATGAACAATGACAAGGTCAGTGAGTAGTACGAACAGACAGGTCTAATCGGACAATCATGTTAGTGTGAGCTCACCTGTACACATACCGACTATATCCACAGACATACAGCTATATTCGTTCATGCAATGGCTACATGGACAAGTTTTACAGAGCGACCTCAGCACTACTTATTTATTCATTTATTTGAGTGTTGTTAAACACTATATTGAAGAATTTTCTTTCCAGCTTGGTAAATGGCCGGAACCAAAGTGTCCAGGACAACTCACATACACCCACTAAACTGGCAGGAGATGAGTCGTCTTAAGCAAATGTTTGACTCTGCATATGGCCGCACAGGAATAGACAAAAGTTATTGTCAGCCAACCCCCACAGACTGAATGACAGAAGGCATTACACAAATTGCATGTCCAAGGCCAGAACTGATCCTGGACCTCCTGTCTTCTAGTACTTGAAACCTATATCAGCACCAGTGCAACAAAGATGACCGTAGGTGTGTATTGTATCAGAGGCTGGTTTAATGTAGTAAGTAAATTGCTAGTAATTTTCAATCAGTTGTTTGGTTTCATGCACATGGTTAGTTTCCTCAACTGGCAGTCTGATGATGTGATCTACGGAAGACTGTACTGTGGCAACGACAACAACTGATGGAATGAGTTTACATGTGTACTGGTATGAACCCTTGTTGCCTTATGCAAAGTTTACACACCCAATGCTTAATACAGACACTAAAGAAAACATTTTCACCATGTGGGCACCATTCACAGTGACGTCTGAACATCTCATCGAGGTTTAATAAAGTACATAGAATTATTAAGACGAATGATAACATTGATGCCACAGAGACGCTATCAGTAAAGACAATGCCTGTTGAGATTGTTACAGCCAAAATACTACAAGTAGATACTGAAGATAACCCTCTTCTTGGAAGGGTCAGTCTTCAACAGCACTGTGAGTATATAAAATCATAGGAACTGGGGCCAATTTCACAAAGATGTACCTGACTGAAATCAAAACTTTAAAAAATATTACCTTTTAGGTTATAGCCCTAGAAATTAAAATTTGTAATAAACAAACAAAATAAATTTTAAATTTGTAATTCCAGTTCCAAAAACTAAGCATTGACATAGTTTGGAATTTTGTGTGGAGTCAGAAATGGTTTATGCAATTGGTTCCAATTCCTTAATACAACTTATCTGACAATCCAGTTACTACAAGAAGTATCTTTTTGTTAACTTTCTAGTTTTACCACCCTGAGATTTAACTGCTGGCTAAACTCACAAGTACTGGTTAATTTATTTTTATTGGAGGATTTGTGTACCCAAATGAAGGATTAGATACATTAAGTCAATATTGTTAACATCCTTTTTCTCCCCCTCCTAAAATAAATGCACGGCAACCTTGCTTGTGTGCAGAAAGGTACTACTCAGACAAGTTAATAAACCAAGCAGTACTGGATGGCAGCTGCTCCTGAAGTACAGCAATTTCATGCTGGTACTGCAGTCAAAGACCACTGGGTACAGTGCAAGTGTGTACCTTGCTTCATAGCACTACAGCTGCACAATACCAGCTACATGTATACAGTGGTGAACCACACAATAGCATGCAGCAGTTGCACAGTACTGCTAGATTGCTGTTTGTTACCACGCAGACCCTCAAGGTCTATAACGGCGTGAAACTGCGCAAGAACCCTTCTGCTTTATCTGTGCAAAATTTGTGCACTAAAGTTTTCCTGTCTACATGTGTACACCATCCAGAAGGCAGCCACAGGATTTAACAACCATCTATAACATACTTATGGCTGGAATTTATGAAAGAATAAATGTTTATGTCTTAACACCAATTTTGCAATGTTTCAACCAAATTATGGCCACTAAGCCAGACTGTATCACACCACACATGATGCCGGTAATTGTGATCATATTACAATATGCCCATATATATATATATAAATATATAAATATAATACTTTGGTTAATTCATGATTTCCATCCAGTGTAACCATTGTAAATATAAACAGGTTAGAACCCTAAGGAAGATAGGCTATCAGTTACACGCTTTCGCTCCCTTCACCAAAGCAAGAGAACTAAATGATATCATGTGACTGTGCAATGAAAGATGGTTGAAAGATTATATGAAAGATGACACATATAAGCAGGACTAAAGCAAGATACGTAACACATCGAGTCCTTAAACAGTTTTGTGCAGAAAGAGCCAGTCATTCTGAGGAAAACTTTTGTATTCTTCAAAAAATGTCTGGATTTTTTGTCTTTTTTGAGTTAAGTTTCCAAAACAATCTACAAACAGAAATGAAAAGATTTTTATCACATAGTGATTCTTTATTTTTGTGTCAATAATATTTCTTTTTGGGAGGCGGGGGGGGGGGTGACATTAGAAAATTTGAGATACCAAAAAATATTAACATACAAAGCTGAAATGATCCTTTTCAGATACTGGTTCCTTTTAAACTATTTTAGTGATTCTTGGAAGTCAAACTTACAGGTTAATGAAGCAGATATCTGATACTTTCACTAAGATAGGGAGTTCCTGCTTCTTACAGCTCTATGCCGATTATCAACATCTGCTGTTACAGCTAAATGCTGATTATCAACATTTCCTGTTACAGCTATATGCCTATTATCAACATCTGCTCTTACAGCTCTATGCCTATTATCAACATCTGCTTTTACAGTTCTATGCCTAGTATCAACATCTGCTCTTTAACAAGTGACTCCCAAGAATCCTAAGGTGTAAATAACTTTAAGACGTAAGGCTTGAGAATTCAGCTGTCCAGTTTGCTGGTCAGGTAGCCTTTCATATCAACATGCCCACTGACAAGAGCAGTATGCAGAGAGAATCCAAGCTCAAATCTGATCGTTTAGAAATTCTTGAGCCCTTGCCAAGTTCAAGTGTTGAGGTACTTATTGTACCCAGTCTAACAGTGTTTAAGACTAAGTATTTTGCTCATGTCCACCACATGTCCAACTGTTCTTGGCAGGGAAATGTCATCTGATTATTTTATCCCACAGCACAAGTATCATAATGCTGATAAACAGGACTGGATTAATAACATGCAAAACCAGGAATTGTAGGAAAATAGTTCAATAGTATACTGTGCATGTTGAATGTAAGCACAGAACCACAGCACGGACAATTCAGCAGTTGCAAGATGAAACTTTAGATAATCTAACCATATGTCGCTCTTGAAAATGAAAAAGTCTAGGAATTCACTACCTTGTATATATAAGACTTAGTCATTTGAAATATCATACTTATTGTTTTTAATGCAGGTTTTATGTATAAATCTGAAAACTAACTTCTATCTCTTTGGTTCAAAGTGAATTTGGATACAAGTTGATATGAAATGCCACCTGATAATGAAGTATGATTTTATAATAAACAACACCGACACACAGAAAGCCATTATAAAACTGTGCGGACAAGAAGCGCTGTGAACTGCGTGAGATTATAGCCGTTACCACGGAGACACCACAGTGTTAGCTAGCGGTGACAGCTGACAAAAACACACACAACTGTGCCAAACGCAGCCAAGTGACTGGTCAGTACGTGTGGAGAATGGCATAGATACCTCGGTGGCGGCCATTTCTACCATTTTTGTGTCTACTATGGCCATTGTAGTAGTAATAGAAGTTGTTGTCTCGCAGAGTGGCTGGGGATGTGAAAATACAGAAAAAAGAATCCAAAATAAAAAACAACCACACGAAACAAACAGCTCACAATATCACCCATAGTTGCCAACCCTGCCGAGGAGGCAGACAGAGGGTTTTTCACTGAAAGCTTACGATTAAAAAAATCAGCCAAAAAATAAGTCATAAATAACAAAACTTTATAATCAAAATAATCAGCAACTAAATTTGAACACAAGAAACACACACTTACAAGACAGAAATTCACACAGACACTAAAATTAGGACATAAGAATGTGTCTCAATCATAGAGTGGGGTCATCTGGTGACAATGAATTTTGTTTCAAGCTCTTCCACAATTCAAAACAGGTGTACATTTATGAATATTTCGCAGAAGTGTGGTTTATTTTTGAACCAGATTTTGATCTAAAAAAGGCTATGAAAATTCATTGAGGATGTGAAGGATTGTGTAGACTGATAAAGATAGAAAAAAATATTGGATAACCTATCCCGAAGCAAGGACTTGTTTTGTAGATATTTAATTGTTTGATTTGTTTTATTTTGTCTCAAGAATTTAGGTGAAGAGTAACTGTGCTGGACAGAAGAAGTGCTATAATCAGCTAGTACAGCTGAAAATTCTACTGTGACGCATATCCTAAAAACAGCTGGCAAAAAACTGAGGAAAGGTAAGGATTTTATCTATCTGGGAAGGTGCGAAGTCCTAGCTTGGTGGGGTACTTTGGATAATCTAATCTACGGTAAAGAGGAATTGCTGGATGAATAGACAGGCAGACAGACAGACACAGAGACAGACAAATGTACAGCTGTCAGGTCATCAATTTTCTCTTTTTCTTGACCTTGTTATTTTTTTTACAAACGGACTTCAAACAAGTCTTGGATTTTCATTGGACGAAATTATGTGTAGATTTGCACACTTAAATGGAGAAATACATTTGAGAAATAATGTCATCCTTAGTATTCCTTAAAACTTGACTTCAAAGAAGGATGAGAGTGATCACAGAAAATGTTTTATTACTGTAAAAGCTTCATTATTTCATGTCAAACAGTCATTTTCATTCATGCAGCTTCTATTTATGAATGAAACATTGGTTACAATTTGCCGATAATGATATTCATCATGAAATGTCATTACATTATTAGTATATCAATAACTGTACGCAGCAAAATTAAAGCTCAATCGCTTGCGCATAACAATTAGTTATATGATGCAAAATATAACCTTTAGGTAATGTCCAATCAGCATCCAAGTTACAACCCCATGTGACATAAACTGGACAAGTCCATTGGAAGGGGTGGGGCTAACAGGCTGGTCAAATTCAGGAAGCACTCAAACTCTATCTGGAAGCGGACTCAAGTCATTTTTTAAAAATGATTTCATAACTCACAAAAAACAAGCTAACTTGCAAATCAGCCAAATTGGGTTATTCAGTGAGAACAAAAGTCTGTCTTACCTTTGATAGTTCGTCCATTATTGACAGTGAGCGACCCATCTCTACCATTTCTCTGAGCGGAAACCAATGCCCATTCATCAACAGGCAGTTTGTCAGGACTAACCAAGATAGCAGGACCTAGAGCATCAGTAGTATAAGATGTTGGTCAAAAGAGCAGAGAGAGCAATTAATGGGAGAGGTGGTGGTCTTTTCAGGGAACAATATCAGATGACTTTTGCTACAGTGTGAAGGATTTCAGAGGAATGGGCTATTTTATCCTGCACAATGCCAGCTCAGTTTCAAGCTGTCCAGTGCGCCAACAAAATGTGGAGTCATGAATGAACAATGAACACATGTGAAACCAAAATTACTTTTGACTCAAGAAAAGTTTCCCATTCATGCAGAGCTGACAGTATTTTTTATAGATTAGGTAACCTGATCCATTTCTTACTTCAGAATATGGTCTATGGATTCATGTTTAAATTTTGACACAAGTATGACACAGCATGAAAATCCTTCCCAAGACCTACCCGAGCCTGTATTGTAGCGGAATTCAACATGGCCGTCCTTCATCACCAAGGCAACAAAATCTCCGGCACCATCTTCCCGCTGACCGTTGTAAAATATGATTCCATCATCCAGGGAGCGAGGTTTAAATGACAGATTGATGGTGACCTGCAGGCGGCCATTGCGGATAGTTGGGTAACTGATAAAGGATGTTTTGTTGAAGAAAGGATCAACAATGTTCACTTCTGCAAAACAAAAGAAAACAACAGCATGTTATTTTCAGCCTGAAACGTCATAATGTCGATGGGTATAACTACACTTAGCATTACAGGCCTACAAAAGCAGATTCCAAGCTGTGCGATAACACTACAGTGCTTGTGAACTCCCTCTTTGTTTTACACGTGCAACAGCCCTAATTCTTTGAATTTTAGGGACACCTGATTGGCCCTTTTTATTAGCCAGTATGTATCTACTTGTAACAGGAATACACAGTTTCTCTTTTCTCATAAGGTTAATCCATATTTACTTTTCAAAAAAAACTGAGAGACAAGCTTAATGTACGTTTTAAGCAGTACTGATGGCTGCCCTCAGAATTAGGGTATAGCGCATACAGAAACAGTGACACATTGCAGGGGTGGGGTGGGGGGGGGTAGGTGTGATGAATAGTCCTTTGGGAAGATGGCTTTGCTATGTCGTGGCTGTTCTGCACCTTAAGGATGGTGTTCTTGGCCTTGATGATGGTTTGTATTTTGGTAATCTGCATGCATCACAGCTTGTAAGTGCACTTAACTCATTTCCCTTGGTTACCATCATAAGACATGTTTTCCAGAGATTGAGAGCTACAACATTAAATGAGAAACAAAGTTTTTTTTGACTCCTCGCACATGTTTTGCACAGCGTACCAACTTGGCATCCAGGTCCTGTCTTTCCAATGGGGCAGATACAGCGGTACCCACTCAGGCCAGGCTGGTTGTAGCATCGCCCCTCAGTACCACACGCACCTGGAAAACAAAACATGCATCCCACCTCAGTCAACAGTCAGTGGCATTCCAAGTCCTTTCCGGTAAGACTTTACTTCATTCCACATTTGACAATGTACTTAAGTTTATTTTAATTTCTTAACAAAACGAAAACAAACAAAATACTTCCTTTACAGCAACTAGGTTACTTTTTTGAAATTGATGTCAAAAGCATACATACTGCATATTGTGCATACACTATGCACAGAAAAGCTTCTCTGCATAAATGAGACATTAATGAGACACTGAAATTGCTGATAGGTTATATTGATTAACCCAAAAAGAGAGGATAAAGACTATTGAATGTCATATTCCCTTCCAGTCAATGTGTATAGACCATAAAGGTCACATCGACCTTGCAAAACACCACTGCAATCCTCTAGGATATATTCTAAATGACCTAAAATTTCTTCCATCACTAATTTGCTTATTTCACCCTGACTGAGAGTTATATTGATTTTAGAAAGTTGTTCTGAGGTTTGTTTGGAAAGTTGGAAAAATGTGAGTTTCATCACCAGAAAAAATACTGGATGACATTTACTGGCCTCTAAAGATGCATATTTTTGGATGAAATTTTAGGTCCTTTAGTGTAAATATCACAACTGTTAATCTGTCTGCAAACTCTTCTCACCTGGGTAGCACCTTTCTCCGGACAGCTCACACCTGCGTCCTGCATATCCCTGGACACAGTTACATTTGTAGCCATAGATGGTGTTGGCTGGTTCACAGGTACCTCCGTTCTCACAGGGACTGTCGCGGCACACCTGGTACTCCCTAATTCCCACCAGGGCCTTGGCCTCCTCACCCAGATCTACGGAGTCACCCTGGAGCTCCATCTGACTCACAGTACCTGAGGAGGTAGCAACAAGGTAGAGTCAGTACTACAGGCCTATACGAAACCTATTTTTAACAACTTCACAGATACTCACACCAGGCAGTTATTTCCAGGAATAAAAGTATTGTCAAGCATATTTCATTTGCAACATGGCTGACAGGGGCAGGAAACTTGCATGGCTGGAACAAACCACTAACCTTTGGCAACCAGTCTTCAGCAATATTCATGCAAGTCCACACAGCTACCATTGACTGCTTCTAGCCCAGAGATCATATGATAGGAAGGGCTGACTTTTCAAGACATATCTGTTTTTATATTTAGTGCAAAAAGTCTGAACAATTATTACCACGTGCATCTACAACAAAAGTTACAAAGCAAGTAGTTAGAGATTGATTCTCTCTGAAAATAATTTAACAAATTTGTGTCAATATATACATTGTACTAGCAGCTGCGACAAACAAACAAGTTAATCAAGTGAAATTGTGGATGCCAGCCAAGCAAAAATGAAACTGAAAGTGAGACTCACCTACAAATCCTGACCTAAAGCCGGCTGCCTGTGGGATTCTGTTAAAGTCTGGCACAGCACCCAGATAGAGGTGGTCCTCCAGATCTAGGCCAACAAACCTGCCCTGAGCTTCGCCCATGTAGCTCGGCTCATCATTCACAACCATTGTGCCTGTACAAGGCAAGCATACAGTACAGGAATTAGTGCACACAAATGGGACACTGAAGCAACTTTGGAAATAGATACCAAGGAAAAATACAGAGAACACATACAACAGGGATACTGTAATCACTAACAGCTTCAAGGAATTTTCCACCAACTTATCAACTGGCTGCATTAAGTTGGAGAAAAATCTTGCTTCCCAGACAGTAACTTTCAAATTCTCACGATTCTTCACCAACTTATCAACCTAATGTACTATACTGTTAAATTTCATATCACTAGAAACAGTTATTCACATAAATAACTTCACCGGGTTATTCACCATCAAATCACTTTTGTGTACTACATTTCTCAAAGAAAGGTGATTGGATGGTTAAAAAAATCAATGAAATCATAGGTAATTTACTGTAAGCATATTAATCAACCATATGTCAACTACTGTTTGCATGAAAAAACAAGTATATGTGAGAACAAAAACAGTATAATTCTACCATCTAACCAAGTCCGCAGATTGTACAAACTGACAAAGATCTGTACCTAGTGCAAATCACGTGCAGGTAGAGTGACATTCTCCTAGTTTTTTTTCCAACTGACCTAGAAGTCACTCCGCTCTACATAAGCAAACTATTAAAATGGCCACCATCAGCCTTCATACAGAGTCTTGCAACGTCATTCATACACGTTCATAGGGTCAATGCAACAAAATGTGGACTAAACCCCTTCTAATGTCACACTGCATCTCTTCACCTCTATTTTTGCATAAACAAAAATATCCATCAGAGTACAGTAATGCTAATAAAGTAATACTTTAAGATGCTTCAAATCTTATAATAAGTCCACATGATTAAAAGGGACATTAATATTTTATAATAAAATCTTTGTTGATTATATTGTAAAAATGAAATAATTGGCAATGCTGAAACATAAAAATGCACTTTAATACTGTCATTCACAAGCTTGGGTACCAGTAATAATGTAAGATTCAAACTGAACTGTAACAAACATGAGGTAAAAACATTAAAAAAGTAAACATGTATTTTGAAATACAGCATCTGGTGGTGCAAGAAACCATTCATCTTAAAATTGGACAACAATCTTTGACTGAATGAAGCTGGACATTTCTAAATGACATTATACTGCTATAAAAACAGATATGTACCACATTAATGAACATATGAATTGTACACATGCTCATGTATTTATTTATTTCTCTGGTTGGTGGTTTAGGTCAAACTCAAATATATTTCACTTATATGACGGCCATCAGCATTATGGCCGGAGGAAACCCATGATCATCCGCTGGCTTCTGGCAGACCTGCGCTCATCTAGTTAAAGAAGGAGGACATCATGTCACAATTTCACTCAGTGTCAAAAATAATATAAAACAGCTCCGATATATTAATCATTCATTCATTTATCTATCTGCTTCGTTTTTCAAGCCAACCAGAGTGGAGGAACGAGAGTGTGCGAGTAAACTGAAGACCTTTGCCGTATACCAACCCTTCTGACATGAAAGTCCCACTTGGATCAACCAGTACTGGACTTGAACCTGCTACTTCACTGTCAGGGTCCGAACGTCCTGTTACCGATTTACAGGTAAGGCAGAACAGGTTTTCGGTGCTTATGCCACCAGACATGGAAGGTGAACATGTGTACACATGTAGTCAGTCATAAAGATTTGTATCAAATCATTTCAATATGCAGTATAACGAAACATGTGAACATGAAGCTCACATCCAATGCTATGTAATGACACATGTTGAATTTGTGAAATTAGTTGAGTATACAAGATCAAGTTTTGATTACATGCCATGTTATGATATGCCTGTGGCTACCAATTTTGTGACATAAATACAAAACTCAGAGTATGAGTAATTCAGAGGTACTAGTACATAAAATGAATGGACTAAGTACACTGTAAGAAGGTCTCATTGAGGTGTTTCAAATACATGGTGTTATGGGTTGACTGTAGAAGTTATACTGCATATTACGAACACAAACTGTCCGATTAAGCAGATAAAAGCTGAATTGTCTCAAGGAGACGCTGAAAGCAGAATCATCTCAACAAGATATTCAACGATGAACAGTCTAAACAAGGCATTCAAAGACGAAATGTCCCAATAAGATGTTGAACTGTTCCAACTATGCGTTCGAGGTTGAATGGTCCCAAACAAGGCGTTCAAAGTTGAATTGTCCCAATAGATATTCTCAGTTCATTTGTCTCAATAACACATTTAAATTTGAATAGCCCCAACATGGTGTTCAATGTTGAATCGCCACAATCAGATGTTTAAAGTTGAATAGTCCCTACATGGCATTCGAAGTTGAATTGGCTCAATAGGACTTTCAAAGATGAATTATCCCAACATGACAGCCTGGGCTGAACAAATAAGCAAAGAGAGAGCATGACTGCAGTGATGTTGGATTACCCGACCCAGAATAAGCAGACAAGCAGCGATGAGCAAAAGCATTAGACATGGAGCACTGAGATGGTAACTAGACACATGTTTCAACATTGTATCGCCTAATGAATTTACAAGTACACTGTGAAACACACAAAACAAGCATTTCCCCTGTCTAATAAAAAACACAGGTTTTATATGGGTATTGCCTTCTCAGACGACGCAGTAGCTCAAGAGGCACATGATTAGACAGGCAAAAAAAAAAAGAAAAATAAACTATTAAAAAATCAAAACTGCCATTTTCCTTCCTTTTTCTGACAACACAGCTAGCTACTCTAAACATGGAACAACCAGAATCTCCCTTCCTAACACATGTACAAACAGCTCCATATCATTCCAAATTATGGGTGCTTTCCTGAAGAATCTATTTAAATCCAACAGCTAATTTAATGGTACACATACATGCATGAAGGACTGAAACTTTACTTTTATGCTGTATTTATGTTTTTCGATAAAAATGTTCAAGTAAGCCACTAATATATGTATGGCCTGCAATCAGTGATAGTGCATAAGGAATGATGTCTTGATTGACTGATTTATTTATTTCTTTGATAGGTGTCAATAGGCCATACTTGAGATGTTTCACTCACATGATGGTGGTTAGGTTTGTGTAAAATTTCTGGGAATAAACCACCATCCTTCAATAGGTATCTGACAAACCTCCTGACAAAAATGTGGCTGAAGCAGCAAGAGCTTGACTTGCCTCGCAGCCTAATTGGTCAAGAGTCTAATCATTGCAATGTACTTTAATTGTCTGAGCCATTCGTTTTGTAAATGTTTCTGGGGTTTACCCTTTGTTTAAACTCAAGGAGTACATAACAGGACTAGTGTACGGGATCATCGGAGTCCACCTAGTCTTACATCTACAGCTACTCTGCTCCACGATACACTGATGTGTGGTGATGACAGGACAACACACACAGGTATATACACCTGGCTAAGCACGGGGACAGAGAGGAAGACATACACTTACCAACAGTCCGTGCCCTACGGTTATGATCTGTATGAACAGGGCAGACAGCTTTACAGTCTTCATCAAACTCAGTACATACATGAAACTATTGTCACATTTTGACCATGGGTCTTGGCCCAAATATTAATGGTCAAAACAGCTTATACACAGAGGGTTTGCATTTGGGGGACACATTTAGACAGTGCTGCTAGATCAGCCCACACTAAGGTTCTTCCAAAACTGACTGAATAACTGTGTTCTGCAACAACAGCGAAATCTTCTAAGAACCCTCGAAAGTCAGCCATGAGACAGAATTGCATTGATTTACACATTCAAGCACAACACAATCTCATGCTTGTCACAAACAGAGACTTGTTATGAACAATGTTGATGACAAATTTTTTTCTATTTTTTGAATAACTTCATGTAAACACCAAACCATACACATTATACTTCCTGTGATAAAGCAATCATTTTGTTGCGATTTTCAGCTCTTACTCCGACAGGTGAAGTCAGACATTTCCTGTTTTTAGAAGTAACCTCATTGGTGATCAGCTCATTGACAAAATGGCTGCTTCCCTAATGGTGCCACAGATGGAGTTCGATCACCTTTAGATAGGTTGTGATATTCACTCAACTGATTTTATGCATAACAACTTTTTGGGTAATTTCCATTAACCAAGCAATGATCACAAAATTTCTGCACAAGGTGTTCAGGGATATCGTTCAACAGACGAAAAAGACATTTTGCTTTCTTATGTTTGTAACACCACTGAACCTAGTAGCAAGTCTGGCCTCAGATTTTCTATGATAGCAGATACACTAATGATTGTCTTTGATATCTGAAAGAATTTTTATCATTTTGGATAACTATTTTCAAGAAGGGAAGATTCTGATAATCTGCAGGTTTGAAGTTCACACCTGACAGAATTGCGTTCAAAGGCCGTTGAAAGATAACAGTTCGAAGAATTTAGCACCATATATACAGACAGCAGAAATACTGCACTGCCTTTTTTTTTCTCCTGCAAAGACCTTTCTATATAGGGCAAAGATATTCATTACAGTAATACTTACATTCATTTCAACAACATTTTCTTGTGAAAGAACAACAAATGAACAGAATTCTGAATCAAACTATAAATGCAGGAAAGACATTGAACATTCTGAAATTTCTTCTTCATACAGTTGTATTTAATGGATAAACTTTTTGGCAAAGAACAATACCTGTGAAATGTATGGGAGTGTACCCAAGTACCACCAGGGGACCTTCAAATGAAACATGGATACAAATGTGCCATGGAACAAACACACTGAGCATGCAAAAATTCCTTTACATGTAAAGAAATGCCAAGATGGTTGGATGAGCTCACACATGCTCTAGCTTCTACCTGTTTGACCACTTCTGGTATAGGACAGCTTTCGGAAACTCACCTAACTTGCGGTCTCTCTTCAGTTTAACAGTGTGCCATTTGTTCATCTCCAAGGACTGGTTACCGCGGATGATGGCAGGGCCTGATCCCACATCGAAGCGGAATTCTGGGTAGCTGTCCTGCAGACCGAAACACAGGAAGTCTCCAATACCAGTGTCTGATTGGCCATTGTACAGCAACAAACCTGTGGAGAGGGAGAGAAACAGTCGTTGATAAACCAAACCAGGTTTTTTGTTTGTTCACTCCAAGTAGCCAAAAAACGTTCCCTGTTACGTTTCAGAAAGTTGCATCTTTGTGGTGTTCAGAGAGATCTGGTCAGCTTGTGCTAACAAAGTCTAGAAAATAACCATGTGCACTGGCTTGCGTTATACTGTGAACAACTGCTATCTGCTCCGAAGCAATGGAAGGATAACTTGGATTTCATTGTTAGCTGCTGAGCTGAACTGAATGATCACTGATTGGACCCGTAATTTGCTAACTGGTCTAACCTTCTGGGATATTGCCTGCTCATTTCTTCGATCTCTTGTCTGATCATCTTTTTAGGCAAGAGTCGACAGTCACAACAGCATTAGCCAAAGATTACAGAAGAAGCATATCCTGGTACAAATGTGTCACATATTCTGTACAAGTAGTGCACAGCAACAAAAAAAACAAGAGTGTTTATTTTCTGTATTACCATCAGTGGCTTCAGGTCTGAAGGACACAAGCACATCAAAGTTGAGGTAGGCATCCCGGAGAGGAGCGTAGCTGATGTAGGATCGAGGATTCTGGCTAAAGTATGGTACCAGGTCTACAAAAGACAAAAAAACGTTCCAAATACATGTCTCACATGAAAAAAATTACATTAATTCCCTATACAAAATTACATTCTGCACTAGACTCTAGAGGTCAGGATTATGACACTATTGTAACAAAGGAAATCATCTTTGAGAAATGAAAGCAACCAAGCAGCCTATAAAGAACTCAACAAAACCCTGTCTGTCTGCAGATAAGCATGATGAATATATCGGGGGTCAGATATATTCTATCAGATTTAGAATTTAAAACGGTTTCGCTACACAGGATCCCAGCAACCTACCTCCTACAACCAGCTGGACTGGATGCTCTGTTATTCCGTAGTCGTTGGCAGCCGAGCAGACGTATGTGCCGGCATCCTCTCTCCTCACTGTGGGGATTGTCAATTCTCCATTCCTCACAATGTGGTCTCTGTTAAAACATTGAAGTGCACGTACAGGATATCTGTCCATGGGAGAGGTTTTGAGGACACTAGTCCTAATGCAATCAAAAGATTCTGCATAAACACTCTTGTTTATTCTAATCCTTCAAAACGTTGATCGCTCAAATATGGACTGAGCTAAAAAATGCTAGTCTTCTTTCTCAACTGAAATAAATCTAAAACTGCAAAGATACAGAAACTTCACCCTCTCCTCCCATCTGCTTCTTCTGTGTATTTCAATGTCACACGCCAGAGGTATTAAATGATTTATAACCCTTAGTGTCTGCAAGCTCATCCACTAATCATCTGAGCATATAGTTTCAGGTGGTCTTGCTCTCCCTCGATGCTATGTAAGTGCTATCTCACTGGCACAACATGCCAAAGACACCACACAGGACACTGCACCCAGTCACACTACACCAAACTGAGCTGACTAAGACTTCGCCTATTCCTCCCATGCTGAGTGCCAACAGGGGTAGTGCCATGATTACCAATGTTGAGGTCTTAGGTGTGACTTGATTCTTGATTGAATCCTACGTTTAATGTTTACAAGGTAGATCCACTTTGTCACTGCAGCCAACCTTACCCTGGCAGTTGACCCTCTCTCTTGTTCCAGGTGATGGCTGGCTGAGGGAAGCCCTGAGCATCGCAGTTCAGGTTGGCTGTACCCCCAAGGGCCGCAGTACGAATGTTCTGAGGTATAGAGATGATGGGGCGAGCTGAAAACAGAAGGCTCAGTTATCTGAAAACTATATGAATATATGTATGTAGGCTTGGATTTAACATCATACTGAACAATTTTTCAGTCATATGACGAGGAGGAGTCATGTTTCTTCTCGTGGCAGGGCGACTGCATGCAGTCAAAGTGCTACTGCCACTGGAATATCATGCAGACACCATACATGACATCCCACCTAGTCACATTATACTGACACCAGGCCAACGAGTCCTGTTTCTGTTTCCTTGCTCTAACCTCATGGTGCCAGCCCAGGTAGCATTTCTATAGTCTTTGGTGTGCCCTGACCCATGCTGAATACCAGATATCCAGACCTGAGGCCGGCACTCTTACCACTGGGTCACCCAGGTGGTCCTGAAAATTACAAAATCCCAGAATATTCACTATCCTGATTGATTCTGGGGTTTCACATCACTTTCAACATAATTTTGCATCATATCACACAATGGTGTATCACTGTAGCAGGACAAACTCACTGCTGACATCCTGCCTCACTGGGTCATCCCAACAGATGTCCAAGGAATCTTTACACATATATATCCTTTGAACTTCTCCAAAATCATTCATCCAATGCAGCCAACCCTCGCCAATCCTAATCCTGGTTTTCCTAGCTAATTTCTTTTGAGAAACTCAATTTCAACAATTCAGAAAACTCAACATATTTTGTCAAAATGTATCGAAAAATTTATTTCACGAAAACTCCAAACAAAATTTGTCTAGAACTCAATTTTCCGGTATTTCTCACAGTGGTTACCAAGATGACAAAGTGGCTAGAAAAACCCCAGCATTCTGAAGTACATTCAGCTTGATCATGCTCTAGATCAGCAGGGTTACATTCAAGAGATCAAGGGGGACAACTCTTGCATTTATAGCAGTGATATTAAATGAGCTCTCACCTCTGACAAAGAGCACGACCTGTGATTGGACAGATCCAGCCATGTTGGTTGCCGTGCACCTGTAGGTGCCAGCGTCTTCCGGCTGTACCTGGGGTATGATGAGGATGCCTTCCCCGATGATAGCTCTGGGGGGGATCACACCGCCAAGCTTGTTCCATGTGATGGTCGGTCTGGGAGTTCCTGCACACAGAATTCACCACCATGTACTTGTAGATCAAAGTAAGGGGTGTAATAGAGTGGAAATTCGACCTCACAAATGTATTATAAAGAGGAAAGTTTACATTCACATGCTGATGACTTTCGTGATAATTAACACAGCAAGCAGGTAGAGGACTTGTATTCATTTACTTATTTATTTGATTGGTGCTTTATGCTGTACTCCAGAACATTTCACTTACACAACTGCAGCCAGCATTATGGGTAGAGTAAACTCAGCAGAGCCCAGGGAAACCCACAACCAACCAAAGGTTGCTGGCAGACCTTTCCATTTACGGCAGGAGAGGAAGCCAGCATGTGCTGGGCTTGCACTCACAGTGAATGCATTAGTGAAAGGCTTCTGGGCCATGGTACTGCATTAGCAAAATAACCACCAGGCAATGACAGGCAGATTTTGTGAAGGGAAACAAGATGCATGTTAAGCCATTCCCCACACCAAAAGTTGACTAGTTCTGAAGGCCTGAGAAGCTGATCAGACAAATCCAAGCTGAGCAAATGATTGAACAGGCAATATTCCAGAATGGGTCCAAGTTAAGGGTCAAAACAACAATGATTCAATTCAGTCCAGCAATTCAGGAGAAATGAAATCGGCAGGATTTCTATCTGCTAGAGCGTCAAAGTACTGACACACAAACTAACAGGAAACTGTACAAATCCCAAAGTTTGTCTGTTATCAAAGTCAATATAATGATTTATTTATTTGATTGGTGTTTTAAGCCGTACTCAAGAATACCATGTAATGAAGTTTTATGACAAATTTGGTGAACATCGGCCAATGCCATCATTAAAAATACAGTGTAATGCACCTAAAAACCCTCGACCTTAAGCACATGTCCAATGTAATAAATAGATACAAATTCCAAGAGATATTACGTATAATACCATCACTGAAAATGAATCGGGTTCTTCCTCATGCCAAAGTGTAAGTGTCATGTAAGTTTGGTGAACTTGGGCAGAACCATCTTAGTGATATCATGTTTACAAACCTTTCATAAAATTTAACTTAAATGACCCCAATGACTTTAAAGAAAAAGGTCAAGGTCACATAAAAAAGACTTCTTCCTCTTGCCAAGGTGTAAGTGTGGTGAACTCCGGCTAAACCATTCTATGGATAGAGCCTTTACAAGGACATGGGCAGAGTGACAAACGGACGGATGGACAGACGGATGCCTTGGCTGAGGGGTAAAGATGCGTTCATTGGGCATGGTGTCAACAACCCTCCAAAAAAGGGGCCCTTTTATAAAGTTATTCTGTTTCTTATTTTTATTTTATTCTTTTCCTCTTGATGTTGATTTCTTTAAAAATCTAAATTTTAAGTCCCTATGTCTTTTTATCAGCTGGAATAAAAAAAAAATAAAGAATTCCCAACTGGCCCTATTTTTTGTGTTAAGGACAGGTTATGGCCCATAAACATAGATGACCTCTCAGAGAAGATCAAGGAGTATCTCACCACTTAAAGCTTAAAGTGTATATTCTTTTTCATACCCAATATTACCTGTGACAATACATTCAAACTCCACACGATCTCCAACATCAACAGTCTGAGTATCTGTCTTAATACCCGTGCTTGGACCACCAACATCTGAAACAGAAATCCTCAAAATGGTCAATCTGACCTGTCTGATTGGTGTCTATCATGTCATAAAGGGATCAGCTATTTGCCAGGCAACATACAGAGGCATAAGACAGTGCAAAGCCAAAGACACCAAATATAACAATTTCAAAATTTTTTTTCATTACCTATTAGACTGTTGTTTAATGCTTTACTCAAGAATTTTCCATTTCAAAAATGGCAGTCATTTTTATGAGCAGAGGAATAATCAATAACCAAATGGTCAGGATCATACATCATGACCAACGCAATGATAACTTAAACTATGACCTCACTTCAACTTGCCCTGACATCATCATTACATTCCTACAGGATAGAATTTATTTATTTACCTTGATGTTAATGCCATACTCAATAATTTTTCACATACACTGGCAGTCTACACTATGGAAGGAGAAAACCAATGTTGAGAGAAAACCACCAGCCTTTGGTAAGTCAATGAAGACCTATCCCATATGTGACATGCATGTAAGACGATGTCCTAAACGACTACACAAATGGTCACGCAAGTATTGTCAAACGCTTACTGTTACCAAAGGTTCACAAACTGTCAGTGTGGGAAATCTACAAATGAGAAGACAAAAGCTGTATAGGGCTGGGCCACTGAGCAGCTCCAACCTACCAACCTTGCACAGTGAGGTAGACATAATCTCTGGTACTTCCTGCCTCATTGGATGCTGTACAGATGTATCGGCCCTCGTCAACTTCAGACACACTGTAGATCCTGTGGGATAAACAATATCACACCTCTGCAGTTAAAATGTAACTATTTTTACACAAGGACTTAACACTACTTAAAAATCCTGGGGGGGGGGGGATTAGAGGGTGTCTCTTACTTTTTATACATAATGTTTTAACTTTTTATTTCAAATGTATTTCAAACCGCAGGTACTGTGGGCAGGTGTTGAATACTTGGTATTTTAGATCGTACTCAACAATTATTCAGTCATATGACGAAGAGGATTCCTTAGATTGCACATATATATTGTCTTTTTGCAGACATGTTACCAAGGTCCTGCCACCACTGGAACATCCTGCCAAGGACATCAGACATGACAACCCACTCAGTCACATTACACTGACACAGCCAGTTGTGTTTTCTTGCTCATACCTCTCAATGCTGAGAGCAACACGTGCCAGAAGGTTCGGCTTGTAAAAACACACTCTCCCAAGCAAAGCAAAGCGACACTTTTCAAGCCATCACTTAAGTTAAAGTAATCAAACTACAAAGGAAAATCTTAAGCTGATCTAAAAGTTGAATGAATCTATCAAAATGAAGTAAAATGTGTCACTTAACAGAAGGTAAACTTTGGGTGAGTAACTCACCTGAGAATGCCGTTGTTGATATCGTGACGGGGTGGTAATGTGCCCAGCTCTTTCGCCCAGGTGACTCGTGGGGCTGGACTTCCTGTCGCCTGACATTTCAACTCCACATATTCGCCAACTGTGTGCACGTAATTCTTCTGGGACACAACGATAGTGGGTGGAACTGTGGGAGGGTAAAAAAAAAAACAACAGTTCTTGGATAAAGCTACTTATGTCACGGCGCTGGAAGGGCTTTTGATTTGCTATGATTTGAACAGCCATCGCTATGACACAGACACGCAATTAATTGAAATTAAAATATGATTAAGAATTGAGCACAAGTTTCTGTTGCTAAATACTTATGTTTTAAATGTGATCATGTAACTCATGATGTCACAAGTTGTGACAGTTGTCGGATTTGAATGTTTCCAAAGTCACATTTCGTGATTAAAATTAATCCATTACGAGAAGCCAATATGAAACAAACACAATATATATGTATTCTGCTGGTAATTTTGACGAGATTATGATTCTTTGAAATTTTAAAAATTGTGTCAGTGGCACTTTAAGCATATACATAAACAGTACAAAACCTTCACCTAATGTGAGAAGAGGCCTTTAATATTTCACCAGTTATATGTAACCATTTGAAAACTGTCACACTGTTGTCACCGCTGTGGCTTGCTCTCTGTGCTGTAGTATTTTACATTGCCACTAAACTGGGCAACACAGCTATCAGACCATCACTGGCAGTTTATTGTTTTGGCTTTCTATTTCTTCTAATAGGACAATTTTTACATAATGTCTATTGCTGTAAAGAATAACTGAAGCACACCTAACATATAGCTTGAGTTCTAGCCATCATTTTTTGGGATAACTTACCTGTTCACTCAGGCAGCTCTCTCAAAATATGAACTACTTGTACAGGTATATCAGATAAACATTCGTAACCTATAAATGCTTACCTGAGATAATGACTTCTGCTATCCCCTCTGCACTGCCAGCCTGATTCGTGGCCACGCATCTGTACTGACCGGCATCTGCTGCTGTCACTTGACGAATCTCCAGGATTCCATCACGCTCCACGGCGCTGGGCGACAAAATGCCGTTCACCTTACTCCACTCAATGTTGATGGGTGGTGTCCCTTGGCTGCTGCACCGGAGGTAGAGGGGGCTACCAGGCCGGGCAGACACTCGGGCTGGGGAAATGGTTAGACGTGGTGACACTGAAACCAGACAACAGGCAGATATATAGGACAGCCATAAGATCTGGCTTTCTTTGTCATTAAAGTGCCACTCTGGTCAGAATACAAATTGTGTGGAAATATTCCAATGATATGAAAGAAATCCTACGTGGTAAGCCTAACACCATGTTTCAAAAGGATTTTGATGAATAACATTATTTAACCCATATAACTGAAGGTTCCTTGAGAAACAAGAGCTGTGTCCATAAAATTTTCCTGATGTGACGTGATAAAATTCCCTCTATGATGTCGAATTAGGCAGATGTGAGTAAGGCATTTATGCTGAGATGACATCAACAGCGTTTGAAAGGGCAGTGTCATATGTGTATGCATGTGATTGATGACGCCTTCGTGGGTGACATCACACCAGGCAAAATGGAAGTGACAGAAATATTTTGTTTCCATATACTCTGACGAAACATACAATATCGGTTTTAATTCGCTGCAATATTTTCACAATTTAGGAAAGCAATTCAGACTATCCCAGTCTATCAATTCACCATGCTTTTAAGAAACAGATGTTCTGACACCAAAGTAGCTCTTTAAGAATATCAACACACAGAGACACGCATTTCTACCAGATATGATGACTGCGACTTTTACACACCAACTTACCTCGCATGATCATGACGACAGGTATAAACTTGCCTTACGTTACATGTACTAATTCAAAGCTTTCAATTTGAACACACACAGACATGCATCTCTGCCGGATTATTGGCACTTTACAAATTTACCTCGCATCTGTGGAGACAGGTATAAATTTACCACTATACTCTACATGCATGGTCAAAGTCAGGAGGTACTGATGTAGCTTGTTATGATATAAACACATACGGAGGAAGCTGTGTCATTCATCAGAGGGGTAATGCATGTTCGCTGGAAAGTTAACCGGTCATCTACTTTCTATTTTGATAGAATGCGGGTTGGTCGAGTGGTCTAGACATGTATTGCTGGAGATTTGGTGCCTGACTCTGTGGTCGCTGGTTTGAAACCCAGTGTGGTCTCAGCCAATTTTAAGCACTTGAACCTGTGCTATACCCATACAGTGTAATCTCTAATAATGATAATACTGCTACCTAAATTCACTTTCTAAATGACATCTAACAATCTGACACACAGACATGCATACAAATTTACTCAATGTAACACACAGAGACAGGTCAATCAACATGCATTCTGACCTGATATGATGATGGTGACTGTGGCCTCATACGACCTGGTTGGGGTGATGACAGAGCATATGTACTCTCCCTGATACGCCCCAGTGATGCTCGGGATGACAAGAACACCCTGTTGGACGGAGTGGTCAGGGGGCAGGGGACCTTCACGGCGGGACCACCGCAACACTGGAGCCAAAATACCTGCAGGCAAGCACACAGGGGTACAGCTTTGGTATCTACTAGTAATCATTTATTTGTCATGAATTATGTATATATTTACTTCATGGTTACTGTATGCTTTACTCAAGGATTTTTCACTCATATGATGGTTTTGTGGGTGGGGGAAACCTGAGAGCCTGGGATAAAACCACCAAAAATTTGCAAACTACTAACAAACTTTATACAACGTGATTTACGCATATGCATGACATATTGGTGGAACACAAATAGTTTTCATGTAAACAGCTGCATATAAGTTACAAAAACTATTTGCACACAACTGATCATATTACATTTTCATATCGCGTATGATCAAAAATAAACTGAACAAAAAGTCATATAATGGCACTTTCTGAACAATCAAATAAGGTGTACAGCGTCTCTGCCAACAGCATGAACACACTTCTTGCGACAAAGGTGTGTGGTCATAATGAGCCAGGCGAGAAAACTTCCCACTTACCTGCTGCAGCACACCTGAGTTCAAGTGTTTGCCCCTCCACAACATTGAGTACATCGGGGCCTGCAATCGTTACACCATCAGTGGGTGGAAGCGGTTGCTCTTCAACTAAAAATGCAAACATAATTCTTGGTCACCAGTGAATATTAATCTGCAAGAGGGTGGAAGATGCCTTCATTTCTTCATGTATATTATGTATAAAATACACTTTGCAGCCCTGAAAAAAGGAGGAGTGTATACACAATATCATGTCTAATCCTTCCAGTATTTCTATCTCTACTGAAAGAACTTGGTATTTAGTAAAATACTGTCCGTGCGTGCGGTTCTCAGGGTTCCGACAACCATCAAAGACTATATTTTTAAGGACACCGGGAATTAATATCCTGTTTTCCAAACTTTGGAGGACAATTCAGTTTAAGAACAGGTCTGCATTTGAAGATTTATATGGACGCTACATACACTGGTAGCTTATTTCTCCCTGCATTTCAAACATATAATCCAATATGATATGACACATCAAGTGCTTTAAAGTGCATACCACAAAGTAAACTCTCTATCAAGGTGTAACAAAATTCAAGTGGTTTCAAAGATTTCAAAGAGCGCAGGGAACCCTGGTTCTTACCTTAAAGCCAAGATTACATTATGTATTTTGACTCAGTGATCCATTTCATTGACGTTACATATGTTTCAACGATGTTTGCAGCTGAAACTCACCAATCAGCTGTATTCTCTGCTCCGCTCTGCCGCCCGGGTTCTCCGCAATACAAGTGAAAGTTCCTGCGTCCCTTCTGGTGACCTGGTTGAGAACCAACAGGGCAGAGCCTAGTTGCCTAGGTGCAGCTTCTGGCACTCCAGCTATTGGGAAGATATCTCGTCTTTCATGCCAGTAGACTGATGGGGTTGGGTCCCCTTCAGCAGTACATTCAATCCTCACGGTATCCCCTTGACGGGCGCGAACAACATTTCCTGGGGACACACGGATTCTGGGAGGTCCTGGAGCAAACAAAAATCATTCACACAAGAGTGAGCAAGACAAGACAAGACAAGACAACAAAAATTATGACCTTTGTTATTTTGGATGAGTGGTGGAAGGAGACACATGGCCACAGGCATTTTTTTCTGACATTCTTGGTAACTAAAAATGTCTACGCTTCAATTTTTGTGTGTGAGGCGCCATCAATATGTATGTAGTTTTGGTGTAGTACACACTATTCTTTTAAGAGTGCAGGAAACTGCAAGAGTGGGAATTAGTTGTGACTTCTTTAACAGGAGACATTTACATTATGGCAAATCCACCGTATCACCTCATGTGTATATAGACACATCACACCTCAAGTATAATCCGCCATGTCTAGATTATTTTATTTTTTATGCATAATAACATCAGATCCATTTTGTTTTACGGCTGCAATTCTTTAAACTTTTCACCAGCATACTTAGAGATTTATTATTTGCAGACTGATGAATTATACCATTTGTGAAGCCCTGAAATTGGCTAATCCAACCAACGTAGTTTTGTCTGAAAATTGAGTTCGTAAATCGCGCTGAAAGATGATCTCTCATATGCACAAAGGTTGAGGAATTAGGGTATGTGGAGCTTTGTGGAGGCAGAAATGCCCATTCACTTGACTCAATGTGTATGAAGTAAAGGAATCCCTAATGTCCTCAAGGCAGTAAAGGAATCCCCAATGTCCCCAAGGCAGTAAAGGAATCCCCAATGTCCTCAAGGCAGTAAAGCAATCCCCAATGTCCCCAAGGGAGTAAAGGAATCCCCAATGTTCTCAAGGCAGTAAAGGAATCCCCAATGTCCTCAAGGCAGTAAAGCAGTAAAGGAATCCCCAATGTCCTCAAGGCAGTAAAGGAATCCCCAATGTCCCCGAGGCAGTAAAGAAATCCCTAACATCCCCAAGGCAGCAACACAATCCCCAACGTCTCCAAAGCAGCTAAGGAATCCCCAATATCCCTAAGGTAGCAAGGAATCCCCCACATCCCCCAATAATAAAGGAATTCCTAATGTCCCCGCGGCAACGAAGGAAAACCGTTTCCACGACCGCAAAGGAATTCCCAATGTCCCCATGGAAGCAAACAAATTCCCAACGTTCCCAAGGCAGATAATGAATCTGCCACATCCCCAAGGCAGTAAAGGAATCCCAAACATCCCGGAGGCAGCAAAGGGATCTCTAACATCCCTGCGGCAGTAAAGAAATCCCTAATGTCCCCAAGGCCGTAAAGGAATCCCTAACGTCCCTGCGGCAGTAAAGAAATCCTAATGTCCCCGCAGCAGTAAAGGAATCCCTAATGTCATCAAGGTCGTGAAGGAATTCCTAACTTCCCCAAGATAGTACAGGAACCCCTAACATTTGCTAGGAGTAAATCATTACTCTCTATGTCCATATGACTAAAAGAGATGACTGGTCTTAAAGTTCTGTGGCCATGCCCCTGTCCGCTGCATAAGCCTCCCTGTCCCTGTGCTCACCTTGGATGCGGAGGTTAGCGGTGACAGTGATGGTGCCCATGCCGTTCTCAGCCGTGCAGATGTAGGCGCCTTGCTCAGCACCAGTCACAGACATGAATCTCAGCACACCATTCTCCAGGATCTCTGTGTTGTCCGTGAATGGTTCATTGCCAGCTCTGCAACAGGTGTCACCATGTTAAACACATGAACAGTTCAAAACACAGTGGGAGTATCATTCGCTCTTAGAATTTGTATACATTTCACCATGTAGAACATAAGAACAGTTAAGTGCACCTTCAAAACCACTGAAAACTGACTGTTACTGTTCTACACAGGTATTAATAAGCCTCAAGCACTACTCACAAGTTGTTAGAATTTGTATATATTTCATCATGTAAACTAAAAGAACAGTTCAAAACAGAATGGGATTATCATCTGTTTACTGTTTTTGCTCAAATGTAATCAGAATTTTTATAACATTTCACACACTCTAGTATTTTACTTCCTGTGTTTATTAATGACTAAATAATTATTTGCCTGACTTATGTGTTTCTTTTTTTCCCATTCTAAGAAACATTTGAATCTGGCAACAGTGGTCAATGAAATCCTGAAATAAACTGCACAAAGAAGGCTTAAAAAAAAAATCATAGAAAGAAGTAACACACCAATGGTCCAACTATTTATTCCTTGTGACAGTTAATTTGATTTTTAATGCATCGCATAGTTTTGTGTTGTACTTGTGTTATCTAGAGTCCATGTACCAGGTTTGAATTCAATATGTTGAAGCAGCTTAAAAAGACAGAAGTCAAGAAACTGCTTCATGATGGACAGACAGGCAGACGGACAAGGGGTAAATCTGTATTACGCTCCAGTGGCATTAAGGAAGTAATAAAGATCTCAACAGTTAACTGTAAACATAAAAAAAACTTAATCTTTCTTTAACTCAATACTTATCCATCTTTCTTGGAGAACCTTTCTTGCCTAAAGCACTTAAGGTCAAAGCTGAGAAGTCTTTATTCCTGCCTTTCCAATGACATTTAGTGGGTAAACTGGTAACTTAGAAAACAATGGTTACAAAGGCAGCTTGAAACCGAGTTGCCATCACAGTAGAAAAGCTTCCCCTTTGGAAATTCACTGCGCGAGAGGGAGTGCACATGTACTGACCTTGTCCACACCAACTTGGGTGGGGGGTCTCCAGCCATGACCCGGCACTGGAACAGCACAGAGCCTCCTCTCTGGACAGTCATCTCGGGCTCTGGGTACACCTCAATCTTGGGGCGGCGACGTCCTGCAAAGACAAGACACAATATCAGACACTTTGTGTTCGCGTGTCTGTGTGTCCAGTGGTCAACTAGTCTCCATACAGTTCCCAAGCATTTGTGTTTCCAACACAAAATGGCATGCCAGAAAGAATGTTTATTAATAATCCAGGTAATAGAACACGGAATAAATCTGGTCATATAAAGGCATATTTGTTGAACAGATGCGCCGTTTTTACCAAAAGAAAGGTAAAAACTCTACTAACAAATACCTGTATAACATTACAAATTTATTTTATTTATTTGATTGGCGTTTGATGCCATACTTAAGAATCAACATTAAGAACAAGCAGATTGGTAGTTGCTCCTTGTCAGAAACGGACATAATGTAACATATTTCTGGTTGGTGCCCATGCAAATGTCATAGGGATGACTCTACATTTTTAGCAGAGGTCAGGTGACCAGGAAATTCTGAAATTTATGATGAAAAGAGAAAAAAAATTCTGATCCAAACTTCAAACACTGTGATGGATAGTACAGCTGACCCACTTACTTGCGACCTCTACAATAGCTGAAGCCTGAGCACGCCCGGCAACATTTTCTGCTCGACACACGTAGATTCCACGATCCTCCATTGTTGCCTGGGTGATCCTTAGGATCTCACCATCAACCTGGATAAGATCACAGCAGATTTGCACACAGATCCTCTTTTCTAGTAAGGTGTTTTACATTAAAACACATTCACTTTTTCAAAAATAGAACAAATTATGAACAACCAACATAGACTCTTTGCTTCTTACTCTGTCTTGTAATGACATTTAGTAACACCATAATTCTTATGATAACTGTACTTAACTGGCGCTTTTATACAAATTATGTGTTGCTATGTGTATATTTTGGACATGACAGAGCAGATTTAAAATCACTGGGAAATGACTGTTTCTCAAAGCCGAATGCACCACTCTCGTGCTGTTGAAATCAACTGGATACATTTCTTTCTTAAAGTACGTAGCAATTTTTACAACTGGATAAAAGATTTACATTTGCATTGGAAAGATTCCTATCTCAAGCTTCATAGCTTATGTTTACCTGGGGTAGAAATTGAATGTTAACTTAACAGCCCTCCTCCACTAACACCGTTTTTGTGTCTACCATCTCTATTCACGCTGGTCCCATGTTAAATTGAAAAGTGGTCTGTATGTGCAGGCTAACAAAAACGCAGCCAATGGCTGGTGTAAACACTTGAGATGCTTAGCTGAGGTACAGTGCATGCCTTACTAGCTTAAACAATGTATCTGGGTGCACACCGACAGGCTCAGCTTCATGTATTGCGAAATTGTGCTGCATTTGTTTGTGGTCCCTGAGTGAGAGTTTACACCAACTGCTGGTAACGAGACCCTGAGGAGAGTCAACAGCTTGCTCACCTGGTGATTGGCACTGAGGTCACCACGTGCCCTTGACCAGGTCACTGTAGGTTTAGGCTCACCAGTCACTACACAACGAAGGGTCCCTGTGTGACCCTCAGCCACTTCCTGTCTGTCAGGCTCAATGGTTGCTGTTGGACGCTCTCCTGCAAAATGGAAACAATCAACAAAGCACTGAAAACAAGTGAACAATGAAGACAGCATTATCAACAATCAAACAGAGCTACAGCACCAAAGAGTTAACATAAGGCACCAAATATATCTTTTCAATAAAACGGGCATGGTTTTGAAATGTACTCGCTGAAACAAACATGAAGAGCAGATTTGTACTTTATCTTCTTCCGAATCAAGAAAATGGGGGATATTCTGGACTATGTTTGATGTTTCTCAGTAGAGAATTTCCAACATCTACAAAACAAGTGGTTCGTCAAAATATGACAGGGACAGCTGCATTTACTGTATGATCTTTTCTTGTACACACAGTAGTTCCCATAACCAGCAGAGAAACAATTAGTTTTAGCCTACTTGACCATATATTTCTTTGACTACTATTATGTTGTTTTTGTATTTCTGTTTCAGTTCAAATAGTATATTGTGTAAATGTTTATGTGTTGTTGATGTACGGAAGGCCTGAGGTAAGATCAATAACATACAAACTGAGTTGTATATCCCTCAGAAAATGAAGACATTATTATTATTATATACTTTGATGCAGATATGTAATGTATTTTACGTATGCAATAGATACTTCTGAGAGCATTACTGAAGTCTAGGGGGTCAATAGTACAACAATGGGTGTACATGTATCCACCAGCTTTGGTAGCCTGGTTACACAATGTACAACAATTCTCTCCCCTTTTGGTAATCTTGGCTACTTAAATCAGCATCAATGAATGTAAAGGCATAACCTTAAACAGACCTCTTCTTCTATACATACAGATACAGCTGGAAAGTTTCTTTTAAAAAATTTGAATTCAATGCCTGCACAAAGCTTGATTTGTTATGAGTATAAGGGCGATGATAGTTTTAGAAAGTAATCCTGACTTAAAGATGAACTTCTAACGCTTTCAACTTATTCAAATATTTTTGTCAGCAGGCATCTTAAGGAAGCTTTCTTTGGGAAAGTACTTCATATATAAAGTATTTTTGTTATAAACTGCTTCAGCTATCCAGAATAATGTTGTAGAGAAACTGCCAACCCGTGATTTGCTTATCTCTGTTTTTAGAACGTCGCAATGCCACTGACTTTGTTTGCCATTCATGTTTAAAAAAACATGTTGTAGAAATCTCAGGGGAACAACAAGCTACAACTTTTTTCTGTACAGATTTGTGAAGTTTGATTCTGGCCAAAAAGAAGGTACAAATGGCATACGTGGACACAAAACAATGAAAAAAAAAAAGTAAAACTTATCACCATGTGTTTACTCACAAGATCAAAGAACTTTATGCAGCTCACCCTACACCTGGCAAATGTCCAAGTGTCCAGACAATCACAATGTGATGTACAACTTACTGATGGTCACTTCACCCACATCAATCTCCAGGACAGCCACAGAGCGGCCAGAGCCTCCAGATGGATTGGTGCCGGAACAGACGTACTGACCGCCGTATGCTGGACGCACATCAGGGATGGTCAGTATACCATTCTCCTGCTGAGATCCTAGAGGGATACAACAACAACATTATCACTAAAGACCCAAGCACCACTTCTATTTTCATGTACAATCAAACCAGTCCGCTAATGATTTAAACAGGATATGTTTGAACTACTCGTACATGTAACCATACTTTCTATCGCTGCATGATCTATCCAATAGAAAAACTACTGGTTTTCGAAACATAACTGCAAACTGATGAATCAAGGTGGAAGATTGTAAAGTAGAGAAAATCAGGGAGAGAACAGGGGGAAAGCACATTAGTTCAACAGCCTCTTCCCTTGAAACCGCCAACAGACTAGCTCTTTAACACTGTGACCCACTGGCTTCCTCTCCAGCCGTACGTGGGAAGGTCGGCCAACAACCTGCGGGTGGTCATGGGGTTCCCCAAGGATCTGCCTGGTTTCCTCCCACCATAATGCTGGCCCCCGTTTTATAAGTGAAATATTCTTGTGTATGGCGTAAAACAGTAATCAAATGAATAATTGGAAACAGTGACTTCGTGATGTTGATCAGGGTAAGAGTATTTCTGACAGACACAAGAGTATTTTCTCACTTTGCCACAAATGGCTCCATCAAAATTAGAAATACCCCACAATTTTCAACCCTCTCTCAAGACTTTTATCACATGAAATCACAAATTACAAATGAAACTGAAGCATGAGAACGATACTGCAATTGTTTAACAGCATTTAGAACGCCAACGACAACTCAGATTTATTATTTTTTTTCTGGCCTTTATAGTGAAAGACAGCTCATGTTCAAAGTTAACTTTATGACAAATGGTATGTTAGACTATGGTATGTTTATTGCAGTGAAGTGTTTTTCCTAACAGCTACCATGTCAGTGGAAATTGATATTTGACCATGCTCCATTGGCTAGCATGAAATGCGGCCATTCAGTCCGGGCTGTGATGAAATTGTTCCAAGCGTGGAACACTCTTGTCACGTGAAACTGTAGTAAGCTGCTGGGGTTGTGTTTGTAACTTAAGTATTTATGTAAATTTATAACATGAAATCATCCCAAAACTTACTATTGCCACAACACAATGGTCTGGAAATACTTTGCAGTGTTGTTCAAACATGTACTGTTATAATTAAAATATACAAAAATAATATACGAATATTAAAACAGTGTCCTCTCCCTATATTATTACATGTTACAAGTTGACAGTCAACTTCGAATACTTATGTCACAGCTTATAACCAGCTGGTATCTCCTAGCTCTCTGATTGGTCAATCTCTAATCAGCTTGAAAGCATATTTCCCTTCAGACCCTCAGTCAACAGTAAAATACTCCACATTCCAAATGAAGATGATTCAGCCACGAATTCATACAAATTCAAACAAGTTTTTGCACTCAAAAAGAATCATGTAATCTTGTTGATGAACAGTGTTTTAGTCATGAGCTGTCTTTTACTTTAACGACACATTCAACAATTTGTTGGTTATATGATGGAGGTCAAATTCACAGGTAGTGGTAACTGGAATGTCCAGAGTAAACCACTGCTCTTCACCAAATACCTCCCAAACCCCTTGATTTGCAGCCACAGCTGAAATAGCGAGAGCTAGAATGAAGCTGCTGAAAGTTAGCTACTACTCCAAAAACAAAGGCAAAAAAAAAAACAAACAATTGGAGATAGTAATTTTGGCTATGGTCATTATAGCTTCTGGCAGAAGCCATTAGATAACACTGCCAGCGAGAGCCACTTATTCTGGAGACATGCTAAGTCATCCTTAAAGACATGTTTGCTGGGTGTAACATGACCCACCCTCCAAAAAGGGCCCTGCTCAAAATTTTTTTGGGTATTTTGAAAGAAGTTTTATTTTTTAAAATTTTTCTCTCGGTGTTGATTTTGTTTGAATTCCTATCTTTCTCAAAAGCCTGAATAAAAAAAAAAGACTTGTCTACCTCCCAATAAACAGTCTTTTAAGGATGGCCCTAGCTACAAGAGATAGTAGGGGTGACTGTGCATGGGGTAGACAAACCTGGTGGCAAACTGCCCGTGGCCTTGGTCCAGACCAGCACAGCTTCTGGGTCTCTTGTGGAACACTCAAACCTAGCAGTGCCACCCTCGCGCACCACAACCTTCGTGTTCCTGATGATGATGTCAATGGTGACGGATTCTAAACAGGCGAGACAAGGAACAATGATATAATACAAATTCATGTGATTATCTTCTTCAAATTATTTCCACTGTACGTGCTAGTGTCAATATTTCTAATTTTCCCATGAATATTTAAATGATTTGATTTCAGACTTCTTACACTCAGTTGAAGAGCTCCTTGTATAGCACATTCCTAACTAATCTGCATCTAATCAGGAAAATATTAACCTGAGCAACAAGAGATAATGGGGAAAGCCGCTTAGTTTTTAATGCCACAAGGTGATACTAGTATAGATCAGGACCTCGTTACCACTGCTACATCAATATCAGCGCCATGTCTACACCGTTCAATCTCGAGTGCTATGTTGTACTGAGACATTGTTCTGTTTTTGATATAATCATGACTGGATGTGAGAGGAACATTTGATGTCCCATACAACTGTGCCCAGCACCTTTTGACCTCTGAACGATTTAACTGTTTCATGTAACATAACTATTTCCATAAGATTTGTCATGGGCACCATCTTCTTACCTCCAGTCACATAGAGAATGGTGCGGACAGTGGTGGTGCCAGCGGTGTTGGTCGCTTTACAATAATACTCTGCTTCATCGGCCCTGGTCACCGAGGCGATACGGAACACGCCTCCATCAAAGGTAGCACCTGGCGTGAGCTGCCCAGTGCCGCCCTTTGACCACTCCACAGTGGGTTGAGGTGATCCTGTAGCGATACACCTGAACTCCACGGGACTCCCGACCTCGACTGTCTGGTAGCGGGGCTCAATGCGCACTTCCGGAGAGCTGCTGACAGCTGTCAATCAAATCACATCCATCAATGAAAACTTCATGCAATACCACACATCAGAGCATCAGCGGCTTATTGATACCCAGAGAATAATGAAAGCAGAGCAACATCAGACATTATGCGTAACACACGAAGAGAACAAAAATACAATTACCACAACAGACATTTCATGCAACACCATTAAGATAATTTGTAAAATTACAGAAGTAGACTTAGAAGGCCTCTGCTTTTGTACTTTGCTACAACCGCTTTGCGCCAGAAGGCCCTGCACAAAAGTTAAATAGCACCCAAAATTTAAAAAACATGAGAAAGTGTGTGAAGTTTTTGTTTTGCAATATACTTACATCCTACTGTGAGTATGGCAATGTCTGTGGAGATACCGTGGATGTTTGAGCCAGTACAAACGTAAGTGCCCGAGTCTTCACGTTGAACGTTGGGGATAAACAAGACCCCATTCTGGTCTAAGGCTTTAGCCGGCAGGCTTCCCCCTCTTTTGGTCCAAGCCAATGTGTAGGATACCTTCAAAGGAAGAGCCACTGACCACCGTAATAACATTACCCAAACAAGATAGTTTATGCCTAAGGTGTGCACCTCAGTCTGGTCCATCCAGGTTTGCTGCACCATAGTACACCAGGTTAGATCTGGGTATGGCAATCTACCAGTTTTGGTCACATGTAAACCATGTTTTTGTGTACTTGCAGGAGGCAAGACACATACTAATGAGGAAAGTTCAATTGGCTTCCTTCAATGTTTTTGGTCAGAAAATACTGTAAATGACCCCAAAAAATCCGCAGTCCAAGAAGAGCACTTTTAGAAATCAGTGAAGAAACAGAAATTCATAAAATATTCATTTGGTTGCTACAATTTACATTTTAAGATTTACACTTAGGACGTCATCCTGCCTTCCAAACAAACCTTATATTGCCTTTCTAAAATAAGCACAACTCTCAGAATCTATGAGCGGCAGGGAAGAAAGTTAGGTCATTTACAGCAGTTCCAGGAAAACAGATTATTTTGTCAAAGGGATGAACTTGTGCATTTTATATACATGTATAATCATCTTTTCTATTCGAGGCAAAACAACTGTAATATAAAATTTGTTACCAAATCTTTACAAAAGCATGCGAATTTATAAATCCAGATATACAGATTTCTTCTTCACTTTGATGAGTGAATGATCACTTTTTCCAAATAAACAATGCAAAGCAAAATTCAGTGATAGCAAAACTAGAAATTGAATCACTTAACTTAAAAGCACTGAACAAAACCAGCATAGATTACTGTAGAATAAGAATCAATCGATACAAATGTATACATGTCCTTCCACAAGTAGAAGAGATATCAATTTTAACACCTGAAAAGAAACCATGGTTAGTTTAGTCTGGTTTAGTCTTAATAATGTGATTTTTCTCTTCTGAAAACTTGTCAGTGAAACTGCCTGCTTACCATAATATCTGGGCACCTTTTTACAAATGACCTTCAATAGGAGTACTGGTATGAGGCCTTTTCTTGTTGTTGACAATTTTGGTTTCCAAGATTATAATTATCAAATCTATTTCCTCAGTTTTTCACATTAATTTTGTACTGATAGGACTGCAAACAAAAAAGGGTGCCCAGTGTATTTAAGCAGGTGTGCAATGTTAACTGTGCAAATTAAAACCACCACAACATCAAAGGGATGTGTCACCAGGAAGTACATGTATATGTCTGCTAAAGTACCCACGGAATACCTTCCTCATACACGTCAGTAAAACATTAGTAATGTGAATCAAAGGGAAGCATAAAACTTACAAAATAAACTTGACATGTCACAATGTAATAAACTGCATAAATAATTAACAGCTTGCGATTTTTTTAAATTTTCCTCTGAAGCTAAGGATTTGAAAAAAAAAAAAAGCTAAAGGCTGTGCGAGAACAATATTCACAGAAGACTCATTAAAGGAGATGCAATTTGTCCGGGGAATTTTTTCACAAAGTGAAAAATGATAAGATTCAGCTCCATGAAAGCAAAGGCTTGCAAAGCAAAGCTGGCAAATTTGAAACAAAGCAAACTCAATATAGAAAAAAGCCAAAAAAAAAAAAACAAACAAACAACCAAATGCATAAAAACATCAACCATCTGCAAGGTACTCTGTGGGTCGCGTACGATAGAATGACTTATTATTTTCAATAATTTCACATTCTTATAATGTGAAATGTAATCCCTTTAGCCACTGATACGGCATCATCCTTTAACAGTGAAGATAATGGGGCTCTCCAGCCCCGTGAAAGGGAAGCAAATTAAATGATACAACTCTGTTAAAGTGTAGTCCCCTCTACCTACTTGAATAACAATGCCTGTTATTACTATATTCATGATCATCTGTGTTGGTAGTGAAATTGCTTGTACTGTTATTCAAATAGGAGGAAGGCACTGCTGTTTTATGAGTTTGAAGATTTGCCTCCCTTTGAAGAGGGCTTGAAAGCCCATTGCCACATTAACAAATCTTGTCATTAAAGAACACCACAAAGCAACAGAACAAAACAAAATGACGTAACGTGTGAATTACCCTTTCTTCTTGAACAAGACGACATGGACATGAAGCAGGGTGATGACACAGACAAGGGAGAGCATCATTCAGTTAGCAGAATTCCAAAAAAGTTTATCTATGACTGTCATTGGACAAAAGATATTCTTTCATAAACATTGTATTTTCTTGTCAATTGAAGAATGTTGTCCTTTTAATGCAAGATATCAAGAGATTCATTTGGAATTTACGTGTACTTGCATTTGCCATAAATTGATCTTGTCACAAGAGATTTCTGCTTTAAACAGGATATCTTTATAATGAATTAAATGATAAACATATGTCTGACACTGATTAATGTATCAATGCTGGCCATTGTGAAAATATTAATGGAAAAACTGACGTTATAAACAATGTTATAAAAATTAGTAAAAAATACAATTTCAATATATATATATGAATACAAAATGTGAACTGTGTTAAGAGTTATGGTTAACTTAAAAAAAAAAAAAAAAAAAAAAATCCGTAAATGTGCAGTGAGAGAGCTGGGTTGGTTACAGTGCGCAGTTTGGGAATGGCGGTGTGTTGAAAATTCCAAAAAGGAGGGGGGAAACAAGAAACATATACTTAACACATACAGATCTGACCTGGCTGGTGCCCCTGCAGACAAACTGGACGGACTGGCCCTGGTCTATGGTCACTGTCTTGGGCTCCTCTATACGGACAGACACCTGCTCCACAGCTGGCGGGTGTGGGAAGCAAAGCAACAGGGTTAACAGGAGCTAAAAACACTAGCAAAGCTATAAGCAAGCACACATTTACTGGAAATTTGGTATGATCTGTATTGGAACTGATGAATCACTAGAACAAAGTGACATCCCAGTGCAAAATGATTTCACTACTTCATGGCACGAGAGGGCTAACAGTAACAGTTTTTATACAGACAAAACTAACAGTGGAATATCATAAAGTTTACAATATTTGATTAAATTATCAACTAAGTCCACAATTCAGAAGAATTATTTACATGTTTGAGTAGTTGTCTATATTTAGACAAGCGTATACCCTGTTTACCGTGCCATCAAGTCCAGCAAAGATGTGCTAGTGATGTGACAAATCTGTTTAATAGATGGTTTTTCATATTGTTGGCTCAAACTAAAATTTTGGCTTTTTCGTTCCCTGCTTTTAGCTTTAAGCTAAACCAAGCATACTTTCTTATCCAGTCAAATTACACATACCCCTAAACAATGTGTTGAATCTACAAACCAGATAGCTCCTGAAATTTCTAAACTTTGTAGTGTGGGTGGGATGATACTGTTGGGTACCTCAGTAGCATGTCTTGAAATACCCTTAGTCGCAACAAAACGCAACATGAAAAGCACATTAACTTTCATGGACAACTAGCTTTGCATAGCAATCTGAAGCATCAGTGAAGCAAAGTAGACTTTGGTCCAAGCAGATGGCTTTTTCAAACTCTCATATGGATGCTATTTAAAACAGCCTTTGATCTGCGGAGATGGCTTTTTCAAACTCTCTTTTGGATGCTATTTAAAATAGCTTTTGGCCCAAGCAGACTGCTTTTTCAAATTCTCTTTTGGATGCTATTTAATCCCTAAAATGATCAGCAATTCAACTTGCCAAATTACTTTTCAATGAGTGGACAGTTTCCCATACAAGAAGGAAAAAGGCGTTGCGTTGAGGAAAGTAAAGTAAAGCCTAAACTTGCTGTTTCATATGATCTCACGTCATCACTATTATTAGTGTCTTGTATTTCACTAACCACTCACCAACAACTGTGAGCTCAGCGTTATCTCTCTCGCTGCCATAGGTATTGGTTGCCGTACAGACGTAGCGACCGCTGTCAGAAGGAACCAGGTTACGAATGGTCAATTCATTTGATGGCCCAACTCTCCCTCTGGGGGCAACTGGGCGGCCGTCAGCACGAGACCACACAACGTTGAACGGCCCGCGTCCGTCCACACGACAATTTATCACCACCGTGGCGCCAATCGGTTCCTGGATTCTCACTGGGGTCACGGATACTCTTGGTCTAAGAGAATCTAAAATACAAAAATCGTCAGAGTTATAAAGTTACAATACAGTAACCTCTTGATACTCAAACCACACAAAAAATACGATCACACAACACCAAAGGCATTACATGTGCACCATTTTGCTTTCTTCCTCGAGAAAAATGAAAAAAAACTTGTGTCGTGTCTGACAATATGTTGCATTATTTTGAGGATAGAAAGAACATCTTGACACATCAAAGAAAACAGTATATGAGCACACTTGATGCATCAAAATATTGACCTCCTTATTAAATATATGTCCTAATAATGTAAATTCAAGTGAATTCAATAATGTCAATTCATGTAACGTCCTTAAAGTTACAGAATGAATCATGAGATGCCGCAATTCTTTCTGACACCACTATGAGATGTAGCACACTGACACCACAAGTAAACCAAGAGATGCTCTGGGCTGACGGGTTATTACCTGTAGAGCGCTCACACCTTCCACCTGGCTCTCTGGGGTTTCCTGTGTAACCCTGGGCACACCTGTAATCAACAGACACACATACATGTACATTCAGCTGGAAAACCCATATAGCAAAGGCCACATCAACACTCAAAACTTTGCAAGAGCTGTACTTATTACTTCAGAGGAAACATATCTTCAATCCTTTCTTAATAACTGTCCTCTTCTTTCACCCTTTCAAAATTAATATCTAGTTTTGATTCCTCAGAATGACAGTCAGGGCTCCATGAAGCAACACAAGTAAAACGTTAAATTTAAAGAAAAAAAAAATTTCACAGAATTTAGGAACAATTTAAGACAATACTGCCGTTACATTTATTAATTTGTTTGATTGTTGTTTTATGCCATATTTAAGAATGTTATATTATACTTATTGTATGTTTGTATCACATATTAGATGTCAAAATCGAGGCTTTGGATTGTAGAAGTTTTTTTCACCACTATTTTTCATGAAACAGAACTGCTCTATTGCTGACCATGTGATGGCATAAGTTATTTTTTTTTACTTTGTCCTCTTTTGCTGCGTGGATAAAATGGTAAAATTCAACCTAATTCCCTGTTCTACAAAGTTCCACGGTAGCTACAGATGCAGACTTTAAACTACCGTGGTGGTCATGAGGAACTTTGCAGCTTGTAACAGCTCACAGAACCCTGTGCACTTAATTGGAATCATACACAGTATGTATATATGCTTGGGTTTTAAGTGGCACTTAACAATTTTTTATATCACGACTAGTCCTTAGAATGTATATATATATATATATGGTGTCTCCTTGTTGCAGAGCGAGTCCATGTCGCCAAAGTGCTGCCGCCAGTGGAACATCGTGCCAGAGACACCAGACATGACATCCCACCCAGTCACATTATACTGACAACCTAGGCCGACCAGTCCTGTTTCCTTGCTCTAACCTCTCAACGAGTGCCACTGTTAAAGTCTTTGGCATGACTTGATCCTAATTCTCCTGATCTCCCTCGTGACGGGTGATAGCGTGAGATGACTAAAGTTACAAGGACCTGCTACTGCTTTATAACTCACTCTCCACAGTCCCGTCCAGTGTAACCTTGCTGGCAACGATCACAGGTGAGCTGGCCGTCCTGTTCCAAGTGACACACTGGTGAGAACCTGTCAGCCACACAACATACCAAGGTTATTTGAATACTTTCTTCATGTATTCCATTCTTCATTTATTGGTGTTTTACTCATGAATACTTTACTTACACGATGGCAGCTGGCATGATGGTGGGAGAAAACTGGGAAGAGCCTGGGGGAAGCCCATGGTCATCTCTGTGCTACCAGAGAGGAGCTCATGAAGACTGAGCCGGACTCACTGCGGAGGCAGTTTTATTACACATATCACAACATTCTTGTCCAAAACTTAATGATGACCAACATGTTTTCTCACACACATTAACTGTTTTTCACAACAATGTTAAACTTTTTATGAGTGCAGTTAGGTTTATGGGTAAAGGACACCAGGCAGAACCAGTGGAAACCACATCAACGGAAAAACTTGCTGACTTGAAGAAACGTCCAACCCCCAGAGAGCTGGGTTGAAAGACTGTATCGTGTAAGACAAGGGCTACAGGAAACTAACTGTGGAAATAATCAGCTCTCTGAGCCAGTGAATGCCTCAGACTACAATTTGAAGAACAGATCTACAACTGAGGATATCTAGCCCCAAGACAAGGATGAAATGAGATGCACAGTAAAGTAATGCTTTCGCCTCGCCAAAAAAATTAAAGGAACAAATTTTCACAACATTTCTCTTACATTAAATTCATTCTGAAACTATTTACAAGAATGGATTCATGAGACTGTGTGAAACAAGGCTGTAATTTATATATTTTGCACTTATATCAACATTGGAACTTGATCACCTAAAACATTAAAATGTACCATTCTGCTTCAACAGCCTAATATAACACAGTTTTCCAAAAATTGTAAGGCTCTGGTCTTTATATTCTGTACCTAATTACATGTAGTGTTTTGGGAACTGCTGACAAATGTCACGACAATGTTGTATAATTCAACACAGAAAAATACAGAACATGGGCCGTTTACCTGTTGGATGGAATGGTTAATGGGCAAGCACAAGGTCTGCAGTCATTGGGCGTTCCAACAGTAGCATCACCATAGTAACCAGGTGCACATCTTTCGCAGCGTTCACCATCGGTGTTATGTAGACAATTCTGAAACACAGAACGAGACATTCACCAGATTTACAAGTAGGTCTCTTCCTCCACAATGGCAACTTGGGTGCAAGCTTACTAAACCAGAGATTTCCCAGCAGGATTAACCAAACCTGACAATCAATTACTATGCAAATCAAACGCAGGCTGGAAGACAAAGCACATTATTTATCATCATTTTTCTCTTATCTCATGGTGATCAGTTTTATAAGGGTAGGAAACCAGATCATCATTATCAAATTATATGTAGCCTGTTTCAATTATTGTCAATAGAACCATTATTTCTTTATAAGTTAAAAAAACTGTCATCACCCCTGCCACCTCACCAGACATCTGCCAGACTGGGGGTCACAGGAAGTTCCATGACCATTGCAGTTACACCGTATACATCTGCCCAGGGGTGTGCTGGTGTCCTGTACCCTCAGATAGCCAGCTGCACATGTCTGTAATATAACAACAAATACGCACAAATTAATGAACTAACAGAAATCAAACATCAGGAAACAAAATGAAATCCACATCTTCTTTTCTTCAGCAATATCACTTGCACTGCTTTCAAAGCCACGTTGAAAAAATATACCACAAGATTTCAGTGCACTGCAGTTTCTTGCCAATTCCACAAAGCAATTTTCGACTAAGGTTAAAATCAAAAAAATGTAATATGTTGTGTACTGTACTGTGATAGATCAAATTTCACATTTTAACTTAGGTTAAAACTGGTTTTGGCCTGTGCTTCCATTTTCACATAGTGTATTGCAAGTGTGGTAAACTCCTTAAGTTGGTAATTCTTTGAGCAAGTCCAACATTGCATGTTTCTCAGAATAACTACATCAATAATTACATCAATAGCTCATGCATGGTAAGATTTTGTGAATAAAGCCAAAGGGCTTTCACTTAAGAGAAAAATAAAAAAAAATTTACACAGAAACCTGAAACCAGGGGGTCTTATACAAAGTTTGCTTTGGTTTTATACAAAAGTTTCCTTTTTATAAAAGAGAATGACCAGAGTCGTCGTATAAATCCTGTACCTGACAGGAGAGTCCGCTGTATCCCTCTGGGCAGGAACAGCTCTCAACCATAGGTGCCTCTCCCAGGCCGGTAGGCTGGGGCACAGCGATGTCCAGACTGATGTCCCTGATGGTGGCCGACACCATGACAGTCTCGTACGTGGCACGGATCAGGAAGGCTTCAATGTTGGCAACAACGGACAGGAAACCCTCTCGACTGGGGGTGGAACCGTCCACCATTCTGAAGGAGCTCTGTGAGTGGAAACAGGGGACACGCGCTCAGTTTAACAATAATTTACCCAGAAATACTATAGATGTATGGCAGACAGATGCACAAACATCATTCATAAACCCACTCTTTTTCGGACAGTTGACTAAACAATAACTTGTAAAATTTCTTGGAAAGTATACTTCAGGTACCTGATAAATTTTGTTATGATTGTAGCTATCAAATAGTTTGAAATTCATCTATATGTTTTACATTTGACGTCTTACCTCATCCATGGTGATCTCATATGTCTGTGTTTGGCCTCGGCTGATTGAAGGGTTGAACAACATATACATTCTCTGGTTACCATTCTGAATAGAAAATAACACACCTAATAATATTAGCATTAAACAAGCATCCTCATTTTAATTTCACTGAGTATTTCTTTCACTTACCTGCTGGTAGGAAACTTTTTTTTAAATTTCTTATCTCTATTCATGGAAAGACAAATTGAGGAAACAAAATCATGACATGTATCTTAGTGACGACTGAAGGCTCAGAAATGTTTACTTTTTTTACATATTATAAAACATCATGTTTGACCACTTCAATGGCACTCAAGTTGTGCTGGCTGTGGGTTTTTCCCATGAGCCCTGAGAACATTGGAATAACTGCATGACGCTGGGACTGAACACTTCATGAGTCCCGGTCGATGAAAGGCAAGCATCATATCAAATTAGCCAGGCGCTGACCCTTCAGAAGCTCTACAAAGAGCACTCACCACAATTTCCACATCCACATCCATGTACTTCTTGCCTTCCTCTGAAGCTGTGTACTCCAGGGTAAACCTCAACTTTCCTCCGTATGACGACACCTACAAAAAGTTCAATACAAATGACCAACATCACCACCATCAACAATGGCTGGGGAAACAAAAGGGGCTGGGCAGTTGTTTACACCGTGGACACAAAAAAGCCCCTTTTGAGTACTACTGACTAGCAAGTTAATCATATCTCAGCAAGTATTTTTTTGAAGCATTACTAAATATTCCTCACACATAACAACTGCTTTATAATCAAATATTTACTGATATCAGTACCAGGCAAAAATATCTGAGCACCGTCCACATTTTCAGAATGCCGAGAGGAGCCATGTTTTTTACCTTGTCACCCTTAAACTTGGCAGGAAGGGAGAAGAATAAGCTCTCTCTTTCACGCTGAACTCCCCGGAAGTTGTCAAAGGTGAACTCTCCTGTGGCTGCGTTGACGTTGAAGCCGTCCGAGATCATGTTGCTCATTCTGCGATTGGTTAAGACAAAGTTGTGTGTCCCATCAGGGTTGATCAGTGGTCGAATCTGCGACAGAAGACGTACCATTTGATCAGAGAAAAATCAGTATTTTTTAAGTCAGACCTAACCCCAACCTTTCAAAAACATAAAAAGGATACGGATGAAAGAAAAAAAAAAAAAAACATTTTAATTTCTTGGACGGTTTACTACTCCTTTATTAAGGCAGTCAACTTAACGGCAGATGGGTAGAAAGACAAATAAACCACAAAACTTCAAATCGCTGATTCACTTGTTACAGAGCAAACGGTCAAATTATTGGAAATTCATCTGTATGTCCAAGAAGGCATATCATTTGACCAGACAGAAATAAAGATTTATAAGATCAATACCTGTAAACACTATGTTCAAAAATCCGACATGCAAATTTTACATGTAGTAGGAGGGGTAATATTTGACTCACGGTATCCCTGAAGTAGTTAGAACTGGAGCACCTGTCGGTGACTCCCATACAGAAACACTCGAGACAACCTTGGGGGTTAGACTGGCTCAGGTGGAAGTATCCGTCCTTACATGTCGTACAGCGAGTTCCCTGCACAAACGCCTGTGGACAAGAAAGACATTTACTGTCAACAATGCCACATGCACAACAGTAAATACTGCTATTAAATCGTAAGTTTTTGTCTTCAGTGCAATATGCGAATCACCTAAAGGTCCACAGTGGACTGGAACATTTCAAATGTACGCACCAGATGGGTATCGGGTCACCCAACAAGAAAGCGGACTTGTGTCAGGTAGATAAGACAAGCCACTGCACTTCTATTTACAGCAATGACTTTTCTAATTGGCATTTCATGTCATACTCCAGAATGGGTATTTATGTGTGCACATCTTCTTGGGGTTTCCCTTGTTCCGTCATATTACGAGGAGGAGTCCTTAGAATACATATGCAGTGTGTTTTCTTGTGGCAGTGCTGCCATCATTGGAACATCATCCTGATGACTCCCCAACCTGTCACATTATGCTGACACCAAGTGTCATTTTTTAAAGTCTTATAACCAGACACGGGGTGTACCCCGGATCTCAAGACCTCGGGGTGGATGCTCTAACATCCAGGTCACTGAGGAGGTCTTCCAGAATATGTCCCGCACATTCACGTAGTAGTGGTCAGGTTTATAGGTGGAGAAAAACAGACACAGCCCTTAAGAAACGAGGAGCCAGGATCACCAACCTGACTTCGACTTAAGCCAGCCATAGCTTTGAACTGTGGTATTACTCCTAAAAACAAGACTTCAGCCTAAATGCTACTTTTCACCTTTGTTCTGAAGGTTTAAAATATCTATTGCTATTGAAATGAAAATCCTTAAGTTGAATCACAATTTTAGACCAGTGAACTGTTTTGAAGTTAAGGCTGAGTCTGACTTGAGTCTAAAACAACCTTGTGAACATGAGACTCCTAACCCAGCACCAAGAAACCTTACCAGCTGGATATAAACATTCAACCTTCTTGGTCATAGCTTTCCCCATTTAGGCTATTCAGTCAGACATTATTATACATTACTGTGATATCTGTATTCAGTCTCCTGACACAGACAAAATACTGAAAAATATCAAATATAAAGTGTTTAGACACTGCTCCAATGCAAATGATGCTCTAACACAAGATCTGAGCATCTGTTTTTAAGATAAAGTCGCTCAATTAAGTTTCCATGGCATTTTCTTTAGCATTGGCTTTTTCCTACTCAATGTTAAGTTTTGGGATCAAAATGGGCATGAAGAACACTTGTGGCTGTTTTACATAGTGTTACATGTACTCTGGTGGTGTCTTGGACAGTTCTTCATCCCATTCTGCGGGGAACGATTAGATCAAACATGATCGGTCCGACACCTGCTGAATCCCCTTACCTTACACTGACACTGGCCTCTCTCATCACATTGTGTGTTGGGGACAGATCCTCTCAGGTCACAGTTACACTCCACACCTGTCAGGTAAAACACAACACCAGAACAAAGATGAAAAAATGGCTCTACATGGCTATGGTTAACTCCCCTTTGTAAAGTCTTTTTACAGTGCTTTTGCTCCCAGACAAGAATTGTTTCAATCTGTTAAAAGAAAAAAAAGAAAAGATAAAAGTATCTGTAACATGATACATGAAGAATACCACACAATTAAACACAAACTTACCCTCTTGAAACTTTGATATATCTTTAATGTAAAGTCTTCAAGTCTAGTGTCAAGTTTTTGTCATTTCCTAAATTTTTCATAGTTCAAATTAAGGTCACTTACCTACACTTATTATCAAATGTAATATCCCAAAACGGTTCAAAAACAGAACAATATCATGCTAGAGTCATAACACATACCATAGAGACCAGAGTATTAAGAGAGTTGCCGAGACATCCAACTACTGGGAGTGCTGTTATTAATTAGTTCCTAATACTGACAAGTATCCCATATCCCACCACCTTCTCACAGTTGTATACTAACATCTTTGTGTCTCCTGCACTAAAAGACCATTCAAATCAGAGACAGCTTAACCCTTGTTCCCACCTGAGATCAACTTCTAAGAGTCTTGATCACCTAAATCAATTTGCATCAACCAAACTGGACACCCAATGAGAAGACCTCTACCGCACAAACTACAGCTCTCTCCCTCAGGTAACTAAAACAACTACTTGCCTAAGGAGAACCAGAATGTTTGCCCATTTTTTTTTTTAAAACTAAGTGTTAGTTGCAAAAACCAAGGTGGAAATTCAGCAGAATTTGAAAGAATTATAAATGATGTCATAAATTTTCTTGTGCGAAATATTCATGAAATTGATTTTTCTTTTCAAAGTACTCAAACATCCCCAAAACATGATTCACATTCAAGTAATATTCCAAGAAGAAGATTCTACAACAATGGGTCAGCAACTAATATAATTTTCAGTATCACAGCAACAAGAACATAGTAATTCTGCTAAATTTACCATTACGTGAATGACTTCCTTTCAGCAGTGTGAGTACACAATTGTTGAACTATTATAGGCTTTTGAGAGAAAGAGTTAACATCAACTTTCAGAGAGTTACAGTTACAGTGTTCACTTGTGAAGCTGTTGACACCCGAGTCAGTCTTACCAGAAAACCCAGCGGTGTTAAAACAGTTACCATAAACCTACAAGTGTGGACAAAGATTTTAGTATAAAAGCCAAGATTTCTGATGAAAAAGTAGAATCCCCAAATCAATTATACCACCACCTTCTGCTGACTGAAATCCCCTGGATCTCTCTGAAACCAACATTGTGAAAATCCAAAACATGTAACACAAGCAACATTGGACAGGGTTAAAAATTTCTCTTTGACTGGCCACCAAGACGAAAAAACAGGACAAAGACATTTACAAAGTTAAAAATCATAGCCCACAAACATGTCACCTTTCATTTACATAAACTGCCTTCCCGGGGCCAATTTCAGAAAACTGCATACAGATGTTTTCCTCCCTATATATACATTGTCGGTTTGCATGTCCTAAAGTGGCATCATTTACAGGGGAAAATGTCTGTATGAAGTTTCATGAAAAATGGCCCCTGGTTGCCCCATAATAAAAGCATCATTCCACCACTCTCTTTGGCATTGATCTGGCAAAAATATTTTTGACCTGTAAATCAGGACTTTACTGATGTAAACCCTACAATCATTTTTCCACTATGGTAGGGTTATTTTATTGATTGATATTGCTATTCAATACTGTCATTTTAAATTTCAGCAAGGAGTGGAATAGCTTCATTATGACGCAACAGGAAATGTCTCCAACTTGCAAAGTTTTAAACTTCCTCAAACATCCAAAGCAAAATTCTTTCAAAGTTATCTGTTCACTAGAAGAAGTATTAAGATTTATCTTTCACATGATTATTTCTTAATCTGCTTTCTAACTTTTGAAAAAATGCAAATTCTTTACACTTGTATTCTTCAATGAGAATTATGGTATACTCTGTGTTATAGGCCTGTGAAGTCTATTAAGTACAGTAATTATATTATCAAACATTGCATTCAAACTACAAGGGATAAATGGGTATGAATTTCTGAAATTTTATTTCCCACCTCAAACAAAAGTAGGGTGCCTCCGTGGCTCAGTTTGTTAGCGTGCCTCCCACCAATGCAGTTGCTGTGAGTTCAAGTCCAGCCCACGCTGGCTTCCTCTCCAACTGTACATGGGAGGGTCTGCCAGCAACCATTGGATGGTTGTGGGTTTCCCACGGGCACTATGCGGGTTTCCTCCCACCATAATGCTGGCTGCCACCGTATAAGTGAAATAATCTTGAATAGTGTAAAACATCACTGAAACAAATAAATAAATCAATCAAATGTAAAATTATTATAAAAGTCATATGCTTCCTTGGAGAAAATATTACCTGTGATCTGCTGGCAGTAACTTCCAGGCCTTAGTGGATTGCCTTGGTAACCAGGTAAACAGCTGAAAAAAAGGTTGAAATATCACAAAGGTTGCTAAGGGCCATAACTGTAAATATGCATCCAAATATTTCATGTAGCAATTTCATCAATGACAAAGTTTTTGTCTGTCATTTTTCTGGATTCAGAGACTTCTATTCATCTTTCTGAAAGGTGCTTTCAGATTTGCTAAAGAAAAAATGGATACCTTTATGATATTGTAACATCCTGGAAAATGCAAGTTTCAGCACAAAAGGATTTATATAATAATATTAAATCCCCTCTAAAAATGAAGTTTTAGGGGTGACATTTTAGTGTACCATATTAAATAACTGTTGAGACGAGTAGAATCAGTAGAATTTACCTCTCACAACGGCGTCCCGTGTGGCCGGCAGGGCATGCTGTACAGGTCACCTGACCATCATTATCCAGAATACATGTGGGACTGAACCTAGAAACAACAACAATACAAGATCAGTTCAACATCACATCTAGAGACGAATCAGCCTGGACTTTCCAAGTCAATCTTCCTGCTTAAAAATACAATAAGTGACACAACAGATGATCTATAGCTGCAATTTTTTCATTTTCAATGCTTCGTAATACGTCACTCAATTTTATGCATGTTCTGGTTTCACCAGAGATAGTAAGTCTGCTATATAAAGATGTATATGTAGCCTGTTTCCTATGTAAGGCCACTCTATGTTGAAGGCGATCTGTTAGAAATACAGTTCATGTAATGTGAAATCCCGCTTTTCAGTGAGAGTTTTCTTCAAATTGGTAGAGCTGAAATCAAACATTAACGCTTGTATGATAAAAATTAAGGCAAGGGAAGTAACTAACTGGTTGGGCGAGACAGTCAGAGGACAGGGGCACTGTTGGCAGTCAGCAGTGGATCCGCGAGAAGCATCTCCGAAGTATCCAGATCTGCATCTCTCACAGTGATCTCCCTCTGTGTTGTGCTGGCAGTTCTGTAATACAACAGGAACAGGTTTCTTCATGCTGGGACAAGTTCTTTCATGTATGGTATATGTAACAATACATGTAAAACACGCACATTACCTATATCTATTAATATAGCCTGCACACTGCTGTTCTGAGTTCGAAGTATTGCTGTGTTTGTCACTCTGACAGAGACAGTGCACACACTTTCCTAACATACAACTGTTTCTGGGTCACACTTATTGCTGTGTTTGTTACCGTGACAGAACTTGTTCACACACTCCAACTGCACACGCCTGTTTTTGGTTCACACTCGTTGCTGTATCCATTAGACAGACATCTAGAGATCTACAGCTTGCTCTGTCGCTTATTCTACACATTCCTGATTTTGGGTCACACTCACTGCTGTGTCTGTTACTATTACAGAGCTGATTCACACACTTACCCTGCACACTCCTAATTCTGGGTCACACTCGTTGCGGTGTCTGTTACTATGACAGAGCTTGCTTTCAAACTTACTCTGCACACCCCTGATTCTGGGTGACACTCATTATGACAGAGCTTGCTCTCACCCTTACCCTGCACACTCTTGTTTCTGAGTCACACTCATTGCTCTACGTGTTACTATGACAGAGTTGATTCACACACTTACCCTGCACACCCTTGTTTCTGATTCACACTCGTTGCTGTGTCCGTTACTATGACAGAGCTGATTCACACATTTACCCTGCACACCTCTGATTCTGTGTAACACTCGTTGCTGTGTCTGTTACTATGACCGAGCTGATTCACACTCTTACCCTGCACACCCTTGTTTCTGATTCACACTCATCGCTCTACGTGTTACTATGACAGGGCTGATTCACACACTTACCCTGCACACCCATGATTCTGGGTCACACTTGTTGCTGTGTCTGTGACTATGACAGAGTTGATTCACACACTTACCCTGCACACCCCTGATTCTGGGTCACACTCGTTGCTGTGTCCGTTACACTGGCATGGCTCGCACAGTCCCAGATAGAGACCACCTCCAGTCCTGGTATAACCTGTATCACAGTCCTGGAAGGAAAAATAGGCTGAACATATTAACAAACTTGAACACTAATAAACTGTAAAACATTACAAGAAAAAAGAAGTTCAGGTTTCCTTGTAAATCAACTTTTGTCCATATGCTATAAAAACAAACAAACAGGTAGACTGTTTGCTTTTGAGTAAAGAGTCGGTCATATCGACTAACATTGTTATATACATCCAACATTTCTTGTCAGTGCACTAATTTGTCTCCCTAACCTGACAGGAGAGTCCTCTATAACCACGAGGACAGACACACTGCTCCACAGCAAACGCCCTGTCCTGGCCCGTGAGACGGTTTTCCGCTATATCAAGAGTCACATCACGGATGCTGACAAACATAAAAGAAACTGAGTTATTGAGTCATTACAAGTATCAATGCTGCAAATATTTCAAAAGGATTTCATCCCGAGTTACTTAATGACCTCTGAATGCAAAGAGTAGAAAACTGTAAAAAGTGCCATGGGGGTGAAAAACAGGGTTTATGCACCTTAAAGATATCAAATCTACCAGCTGTTCATGGGTCAAAATTCACATTTTCCAAGATATTTTTTTTTACATTTATTCCACCTTAAAAAAGCAAAGTAGAAAAAACATTCTCCGAGAATGTCAGCAGAGTATATATTGTAGCTCAGGTTCACTCTGTAGACTACAGATCAACAGACAGCACGTGACAAACTCGATCTCAATTTCGAAGACCCCCTGATTTTCCACGTTTTGCACGGTCTGGAAAAGTTAATACTTTCAACTTCAAGGCTTTTCAAGATATGGAAAAGTTATCTTGAATTTTCAGGTTTTTCAACATATAGAAAAAGTTGCTTTGAATTCACAGGCTTTTCAAGGTCTGCAAAAGTTTATATTTTTAACATCCAGGCTTTTTAAGGTCTGGGAAAGTTACTTCCAACTCCCAGCCTTTTCGTTGTCTAGGGACATTTGAAGTGAGTATTACCTGGACTCTGTGGTTGTGGCAGTGTAGGTGGCTTTGATAAGGATTGCCGAGACATCAGCCAGAGCCATCAGCAGGTGCTCTCTGGTCGCAGGCTCCCCGTCACTGCGAATCCAGTATTGCTGTACAAGGGACAAAGTAACACACACTCAAAGCCGTTTCAAAAAAGAGGTGTAGCATTGTCCTCAGAAAATACATATCCCAAATAATCTTAATTCTGTTTGTGTTACATGTTTTGTTTGGTAGATGTGTTTTCCACAAATCATGTAGTCATGATACAAAGAATTTATACACACAGATAGCAACTCATATGAATTTCTGAATTTTGACAACACAATGAACAATTCAAGAACCACGGATTGGTTGGACATGTTTTTGGTTAAGATTACGTCATACAATGGGATATGAAATGATTAATTTATCTGTTTCCTGTTTAATGCGGTACTCAACAATTCTCCACTTATAACATGGCGATCAGCATTATGGTGTAAGGATACCTAGCAGAGCCCGAGGGATACCCACTAACATCGGCAGGTTGCTGACAGACCTTCCCACATATGGCTGGTGATGAAGCAGGCATGGATTTGAATTGAGTGTGGGGAGTTTGAAGGTACAATGTGTAGTTGAACAACTGTGGATGGGTTGGATATGTTTTAACATACTTTGTCTTACCTCATACAATGGGACTTGGAATGACTGTGGGGAGTTGGGGTCCACGGGAGATGTGTGTCGGTAGATCAGCACAATATCATTACCCTGAAATAGACAATGAGGAACTAATACAAGAGAAAAGACATTTGGGGATCTTATTTTGCTCTGAATAATTTTTAATCACTTGACAGCAGCTGTGACTTTAGCACCTGTGTAAGACCAAATTAATTTATGACAGTAATCAGGGTCATATTATCACAGCTTATAGGCAATTTTTGTTCTTCATGAAGAGGTACAAGAACAGACTCACACAAAAAAATATGAAGTCCCAGAAGATAAGTCTCGTGCACAACTAACAGCTCCAAGACATATGCTTTTGTTGTGTTTTCAGTTCTCACAAAAATGTCTGAACTCACAATAATCTCCACGTCTGGGTCGCTGCGCGGCGTACTGTCAAACCCTGGTCTGTACGTCACAGTGTATCGAAGATAGCCACCATATGCCGTCACCTGAATACAAACACAGCACAGTCATTCTACACAATATTCTTTTTTGTTCAGCACTTGTTTTGTTATGCATGTGCTTGATTTGATGTATTGCAAACTAAGAAACAAAAAATATTTGCTAACATGGGGGCACTTGGATCTATTTACATTGACTGTGTATCAACTTAAGACTAGAATTAAGTTTTGTTTGTTATGTATTAGCACAAGGCTAGAAGTACATTAATTTATTCAACTGGTGTTTAATGCCACACTCAAAAATGTTTCAGGTTAATATCAGAGGTTCAAATTTATACATGTCTGATTTTTGATACAGATTTCATTTTTTTCTTACTCTATCCCTTTCCATGGAAGCATATTGTTATAAATCATCAGAACACTGCTCTCAAAACAACTGTAAAAGTTTTCAATGGAGTTTGGCTTATTTTTTCAACCCGTGAAATGACACAAGCGTGAGGCAGGACCTTGAGCCATTGTTATGTCAGAACTTTATTTGACAATGTTACAATGTATCTGTTTCTACTGTAACATCGAGCTGTCTTTAATGACATAATTATGCTGAGCTGGGGAAAGGAACAGCTGACGTCAGCAAAATGATGTCATGGTCCTGTTGATGTTTGTTTGACTGATGTGAACAGCCTCCTTTTTACACTACGTGTTGCCAAAGGGATGCAGCCTTACTGGACCCTACCCTACCTTGTCTCCCAGGAACCTCTGAGGCAGGGACCAGTAGTGAGTGAGCTGGGGCAGGTTGGAGAAGGCTCTGTAGCTGAGATCGCGGTTGTTGTAGTTGACAGAGAATCCTTCCTCGACTGTCTGTCGTCTCATCATGTCAGTCAGGACGAAGCCCGCACGGTCAGTGGTGAAAGTGGCTGAAACCTGATACAACAGTGGTTCTGTGAGTGTTTCGCTTTGTCATCGTAGTGTCCCAGATGTGTTTGTTTGTTTGTTTATTCCCCATAAAATTCAATGACGAATGAGTTGAGGTGAACTATGCTCTGGAGCACATATGTTTAGTATCAGGGACATACCTAACATTAACTGTTAAATTCGGAGATCCAAAAGATAGTTCATTCTTTGCCCCAGATAGTTTTGCACAGTTTGCGTGAAGATGAGCCTGTATTTTGTGACCTTTTTGTAATTCCGTTAAGGATGTCGTCAACCATACTAGAGCTTGACGCTTCCACCACAAAGAAACAACAACAACAATGAAAATGAATAACTCTTAATTGTGGGAAGAGGGAATATCTATATAAACAAGAAAATATTTATTCTACTCAAAATCTCCATTTCAAATACACATATTTGTATTTTCAAGAATTTCTTTTTATTCTCCACAGCTCATAGAGAGTACCTCTATCTGTTTACCTGGGCTCTGTTCCAGGTGGTACTGGTACAAGTCTTGGTCATGCCCATACAAAAGCAGGAGATACAGCCGAACGGGTTACTGTCAGACAGGTAGAAGGTGTTGCGCTGACAGGAGCTACACAATGGACCTTCCACATTTTCCTGTACAAAAACAAACGGTAAAAACAAAATACAGGTCGACTGGTTCATAGCTATCTCTATCATACAAATTGAACCAGCTGAAAACACTCCTAAACATTATACAGGCTCTACAAATCCAAATGTTTCACACCTGCATTCAATTTTACCACTGAATCACTGGTAATATTTGGATTATATCAGCACATTTAATGCTTTGAATTTACATTTGCCATACATGAAGGAAATTGCATTTATGTTCTGATCTCCGATATCTCGCACCGTTTGTAATCCAGACTGCTGTTTTTGGCACCTGAGCCTTTGCTCCACCCACAAAAATCTAAATGTCACTGTGTAGACATCTTCTTTGTGGTATGCAGATTTAACATGGTGTTTTTGTTATAAATATCTATAAAAAGGTTGGCACTCGGGTAAGTTTTCTTGTGATGTTACCAATTTTACATTGGATTTGATGCAACACCCCAACAAAGCTGTTCATTTCTGAAGTACTGTGTTTTCTTTCAGTTTCAATGCCAAAAATCTCAGCAAGGCCTGATTTTTGCCAAATGCTACAATTAATTGTATAGGTAAGTTTCCAAGACAAAAATTATTTACCTTGCAGCGACAGACACCCCCTTGGACTAAGGAGCCATCCTGAGTGCCTCTGTCATCACATCTGTCTGTCAAAAGAACAGGTCATCTCAAAGTCATTAAAACATAACCTGCATCACTCAAGCTTATCTTGAGATTGAAACATGTCTCCTTGCCGTTTTAGAATCCAAAACTTTCCACCAGTCAATTCGGTGTTTTCAAGATCCGAAATTATGAAAACAATGACACTGACCTAAAATCAATTACACTGATCATTTAAATTACCGTGCGGAGTGAAAATATTGAAGTTATGACAGCAGGCTTACTAAGATGCATCAACCTCCATGGTGTAAAATAGGCATGTAGTCGCGTAGTCCCACAAAATGGGGCGTCACGTCACAAAAGGGCAACACTGTGTTGTGAGACTTCCGGGTTAGGCATTTAAATGAGGCCTAATGCTGGTAAGCTTAAGGAACCTTGCATAACAGTAGAGGTTTCCCAAAGAGAGAGGTGAAGAGAGTGCAGGCAGGCTTACCCCCTGAGTCTGGTCTACACGAGTCTCCAGGAACACTGGGATTACCCACGTAACCAATGGCGCACCTCTCACACTGACGACCCTCATACCCGGGTGGACAGGCTGTACATCTCATCTGACCATCTCCGTCCAAGGCACATGTTGGCGAGAACCTGTGGAAATGAAAAAAAGAAAAAAATAGACTCTGATCAACCACATATACATACCTAACTGTTCTAATTTTAGGACATCTGGTTAGCCATCATACATAACCGTAACACGAATACAGAGTTTCTCTTTTTCTCACATAGTAAGGTCCATCTGATGAACATATCCATATATATACTTTTCCAAACAAACTTGGAGAAAAATTTAATTTTGGTTTAGAGCAGTAATGATGGCAATCCCCAAAATTAAAAGAATCAGGGTATGCTGTATGAACATTTTTAGCGTTAAGACACGATGGAAGGGTTAGGTAAGACACGATGGGAGGATTAGGTAAGACACGATGGGAGGATTAGGTAAGACACGATGGAAGGATTACATAAGACATGATGGAAGGATTAGGTAAGACATGGTGGAAGGATTAGGTAAGACACCATGGAAGTATTACATAAGACACGGTGGAAGGATTAGGTAAGACACCATGGAAGTATTACATAAGGCACGGTGGAAGGATTAGGTAAGACACGATGGAAGTATTACATAAGACACGATGGAAGGATTAGGTAAGACATGGTGGAAGGATTAGGTAAGACACGATGGGAGGATTAGATAAGACACAGTGGAAGGATTAGGTAAGACACGATGGAAGGATTAGGTAAGACACGATGGGAGATCTCACCAAAGCAAGTGACTAAAGGATGAGGTTTTACAGTAGTTTTTGAGGGTGTCATTCAGTTGACCAACCTAAAAATCATGTTTCATGATGAACCAATGACCTACCAGAAATTGAGATATTTCTGAAATTGCTTTCACATGCTAATGTACATTCCATGTTACACATAACGTTTGTGTGCTTAATATTTACACTCCCTGTACCTGTGAATTCAAATTCATTTTATGTTTGCTCCACACTGCCTTGTTTCTCCTAATTCTCTTCGAGAATACCTGCAATACTTTGTTGAAAATGATCAAAACGGTCCAAAAAAAGAAACTTGATCTGTCACTCCTCAGCGTAAAACATGGCGCCAATATTTCAGTTCAATAAACCATTATTGAAAATTATTCCGAGACTGGCTGAAGCAGTGACAGACAAGTGGTAAACCTATGGCCCACTATGACACTGGTAGAGGGTTGATAGAATTCAGACACGTTTATTGACGAATGGATGACCATCACCTGGACAAGCAAATTAAGCCAATTTAGGCAATTTGAAGACACAATGAAGAAAAGGTCAACCTAAGCAAACTAAATTGGACTAAACATTGCATTTCATCTTCCTTCAAAAAAGTGAACAAAAGTTTTTCCTCCCAGATTTAAATATGACCGGTAAGTACATGGAGCAGATCTGTTTTCAAATACATGGTGACTATACGCACGCTCTAATCTATGTATCGTTTGCTTCTTCCACCTACCTGTTGGAGGAGATTGTTAGTGGACAAGCACACGGCAGGCAGTCATTGGGCGATCCCCGCCTGGCATCACCATAGTAACCATCCGCACACCTATCGCACCTTGGACCAGCAGTGTTGTGAATACATTGCTAAGGACAACAAAGGACCCAAATTTAAGTAGGTTTACATTTATCACAATTATTTATTGTATTGTTGTTGTTTGTTTCCATACTCAAGTATCTTAACCTCCTATTTACAGCTCTTTCCATTTATCACTATTCGTAGCCAACCTAATTTTCAGAGTCAAAGTGGGGTAACAATAAAAACCATCAAACCTTTCACAGGATCTAGTATGCTTTAGGTAATCTTTCAAACATGAATTCATGTTTGCTTTTGCTTGATCAATTTTACTGTAATTTACTGTTACAAACTGGTCAGTTCTCTTCGTTGAACAAACCAGAGTGCTGAACCTGACAGAAACTGAGCATACTTCTAACCCTTAATATTTATCTGAAGCCCTAATGTGCAAGGCAAAAATTCCGCTGAACAAATCGTGGAATGTTTATACTTACTATACAGGCTCCAGTAACTGGATCACAGTCGTTGGAGTGGCCGTGACAGTTACAAGGCAAACAGTCACCAAAGTACTCTCCTCTGTTCACACGGAAAAATCCTGGAGCACATTTCTGAAATTATACAATCGGAGCATTAGCAGATGTTGATGTGGCAAAATAAACCCAATATACAAGTGACGAAACTTCTAACCTTCAATAATGATAAGTAGTTCTGTCTGCACTGCCTGATATTAAAGGCAGTCAAATATTGGCTGTTGATACCAGGGGTCATTATTATGAAGGCCATCTCTGTAAATTCAGTGTTTTGGGCTCAAAACAGGCATAAGTGCTTCAGGTAATTATACAGGTGCACTTGCACATGAGCATATATCACATTATCTCTCTGACATACTTTGAAAAACTATTTCACTTTGCTTTGCACGTCATCCATGGAGGGACACCACCTGAGTAGCCTGCCTTGTAACCAACCATCACATTCAGGATTGTACTGTCCTCATGATGGCAAACGAAGGATTAAAAATATACCCCTGTCATTATTGTTTTGGGGTTGATTCAGAACCATGTGCTTGTGATTGAGTCTAGATGAGATATGCATCAATACAGGTGTGTGGAATTTGTTACATTTAAAGAAGGGAAAAAATGCAATGGACTTGGAATGAAAATTAAAGTAGGCTTGATACAAGTTAATCAAGCAGTGTCTGTGGCTAATAGTAAAACACAGACTCAAGCTACAGTGACGTCCAGGGTCTAAAAACAGGTGCCAGGTAAACAACTTTGCATGTGCAAAATACAGAGAATTAAACATCATATATGAGAGGTGTGAACTGAACTATTTCACAATGTTTTGCACATAAGGCGACAGGTTCCAAAAAAACACAAAAAACGCACAGTGTGTAAAATAAAGGGAATAATACATGACGTATCTGATACTTGAGAACTGGTCAGTTTTTACCTCACAAGAGAGTCCAGTATACCCTGTGGGACAGGTACATTCCTCCACAGAAACAGCACGGCCACGCCCAGTATCCCTGGTAACAGCTGTTGTCATGAGAATGTTACCAATCCTGTGAAATACCGAGGACATCAAGTTATTTATAACTAATTTAATAACGAATGAACTTACCAAAAATTGATTCAACCATCAATTTTACTGAGCAATCATTGCAGGCTTAAAGAAATCATGTACAATCAAAAAAAAGATTTGAAAAACACATGAAAACTCATTCTCTGTAAAATGCAAATGGATAACAGTATCAAGAACAGATAATACAATATCTGTATCACATTTTTGGCATTTTACGAAACTAACTTCTCCACTATAACCAAACCCTTCAGGCAATTACACTGCACAGTACCCATTTTCATCCACCTCTGTTTCAAAATCATTCAACAGAAGAAAAAAGTGTTAAAATTTTGGACCTGTGTCTCTCTTTGGACTTGTAAATTAGCATCTAGTCCAATTGTTTAACTGTTAGCTTTTATACCTGCTCTCTGTCTGTGCCTCGTCGTATGTGGCTCGGATCAAAATCTCCGTCACATTCTCCAACACCATCATCAGGTCACCTCGACTGGCAATCTGAGCATCAGGCTCGATATCACCACGACGACGGCCATCTGCTCTGGCCCATGCAGACTAGAGGTTCAAAGAATGAAACATTATCAGATGGGAAGATTTCACCGGAAATTACAAGTGTTTGCCTTTAATAACTTTTTCATGACTAATTTTCCATTTATTTTTTGTGAACAAAGCTGATTATGGCACTACAACCTACATTAGTGAAAATGAACATACTCTACAAATTCCAAGTACATAAAATAACTGGCAGATGACATCCTAAAACATTTTCGTAGAAATTTGACTGTATCACATCTAATTGGTCTGCTGTTCCTTTCCATGGCAACCCAGACGGCATTTACTTACCTCCACCAATGGGATGACCACATTCTCTTGGACCCCAGCTGTGGGCCCCTGGAAAGCCCTGTAGAACAGTGTGATTCCATTACCAGTGATAATAGCATCTGCATCCCCGGTTGGCTGGTCTTCTCCAATCTTTTCATAGTAGATGTTATAGTTCAGGTCCCCGCCATAACTTGAAAGCTAGAAAGGTATTAAGTCACAGTTTATTTATTACACTGCTGAATGAGTGGATGAAATCACATAAACCCTGCATGAAACCAATACCTCTCCAACTTATTAAGGTTATTATACAACAAACTATATGGAAGGCAGGAAGAGATTTATTCCACTATTAAAACTTCCACAACTGGCCTCACCTGCTACTAAATTTGGAGAATACTGGAATCATACGCCACATTCCACAATATTTCACTTATACGACAAGGCCAGTGTTATAGTGGGAGAAAACTGTGCAGACCCTGGGTGGAGTGGGGTGGGGGGCACCCATGACCATCAGCACGTTGCTGTCAGGCCTTCCCACTTACAGCCCAAGGGGGATCCTGTACGAGTTGGACTTGAACTTGAGTTCGCATTGGTGAGAGGCTCTCATGCCATTGTGCTGCACTAGCACACTAACCCATTGGGCTCCTACTAGAGTAAGGAAACATCACAGCTTGCTGGTTGACAGCTTTATTCTACTATCACTTCTACCAGCAGACTCAGTCAACACCAAATTGATCAAACACCAAAAGAAATGTATAAGTTTCGAGCAAATGGCTTATTTTACCTTGTTACCCAGGTACTGCACTGGGAGGTTCCAATAGTAGCTGCCTGTGGGCAACACACGGCTGAAGTCCGAGATGCCAAACTCTCTTTTGTTGGGGTAGGACCGAATGAAAGCCTGTTCAATGGGCTCCTTGGTGTCTCGGCGAATCACCTGTAATTCTGCGCCTAGGGCAATCTGAAACACGTACAAACACAAGAGACATCCTGATAAACTACAGCTACATATAGTAAACATACACAGAGACAAAGTGAGGGATATAGTTCATGTAATGCGAAATCCTGCTTCTCATCATGAATTTACTTCAAAATGATAGGACTGAGATGTGAACACGAGTCTATCTGATAACCCTTAAAGCTCATTCTAATGCGTTATTTCTGCTTACATGAATTTCACGCCCAAAGTCATGACATCAGGACATCGCCCATCCATTCATTTATTCTGCTGGGGTTTTATGGTATAGTTTACACAATATTTTACTGACAACAGTGTGGTTTATGGACAAAACAGAATGGGCAGAGGCCTGAAGTAAACTACGCACCCCCAGAAATACTGGAACCAAGCCTGAAAGGTGTGTGCTTGTGTGAGGAAACGAGGGGGGATTGGGCTGGGGAAATTTGCAATTAAGCAAGAGTTCAGACAACTGCCTACAAAAAATGTTCTTGGGATGAGGGGACAAACTCTTAAAAAGTTTTCACTTTTTCATGCGAAATGCGATCTCTTTGATGAGAAATTGGACTGCGTGTAAACCGCTGACCTTTGCACATGTTGATGAGAACGCAATGATTCACAGGGGAAGACAACATTACCTGTGACACAGACAGACCACTGCTGTAACACTTCTTCGTTTGTCCGAAACAGAAGCATTGGTAACACTGGGACTGGTCCTTGGCCTCAGCATTATACAGCGGTGGTGAGCACAACCCAGGGGTCACTGAAAAGCACAGGTAACAACAACAGCAGCAGATTTAATTACTGATTTATTCATTTCACTGGTGTTTTACACCGTACGCAAGAATATTTCACTTAATTATGGTGGGAGGAAACCGAACAGAGTCTGGGGGAAACCCACAACCATTCCCAGGTTGCTGGCGGACCTCCCCACATACGGCCGGAGAGGAAGGCAGCATGAGCTGGACTTGAACTCACAGCAATCGCATTGGTGAGAGGAACAGGGTTATAAGGCCACACTGGCATGCGAACTCCCTCGGACATGGAAGCCCCCAACAATAGTTTAGAGTATTACCTTCATTACGAGGCTTACTAGACCATCTTCACAGAACCAACGTGTCAAACTTTATATCAATGGGATGTTGACGCGAACAGATCACTGTAAAAATTTGCTCAAAAAGTTCTGTTATCTTTTGGTGCTGAAATTTCCTTTTTTCCTCGTAGGATATCTTCCTACCTTCTCAATAAAAGTGAAAGCACCTTAATCAGACCAACAGACCTCTCAAGCAAAATGATCAATTTCGTCATGGGCGAAATTATAAGTCAAATACAGTATGTCTGATTTACCATTCAGTGAAGTGAACAACTCTTATTTATTTATTTATTTGATTGGTGTTTCACGCTGTACTCAAAAATATTTCACTTATACGACACCGACCACAATTATGGTGGGTGGAAATCAGGCAGAGCCCTGGGGAAACCCATGACCATGTGGGTTGTTGGTTGCTGGCATGAACAATTCAAAGCTGAACAAAATAAAAATTCTTTAATCATCTAATGATAAATCTTATGTGTTCAAAGTAGACTTACGTCATAATATATTTTGTTTTATTAAGAGTATTATTTGTTTGTAAGAGTTGTTCATGTGGACAGACATTCAAAACGCAATCATGTGCAGTATTCAGGTGTGATTTAGTATAAATGAAATAATGAGTTTGCATATATTTAACACAGAAGCAGTATGTCACATTGGCATCTGATTACCTCTGGTAATGATGATGGCATCGGGAGTGGCAAAGACGCTGCCCTTGGTGTTAATGGCCTCGCAGGTGTACGCTCCCTGGTCAGACTCAATCAAGTTGGTGATGGTCAAGGTGCCACGCCCATTTACACTGGTCGTCCTCACTCGCGGACCCTGAGGAATGTTGCCCCAGTTGAGACGCCATACTATGAGGGGTGTGGGAACACCCACGGCCTCACAGACAATGGTAAACCTGCCTCCAATCTCGACCTCCACGTTGGAAGGAGGGGGTACTGTTATGGTGGGGCCAGCTGTGGATGAGAGCCGATAAATATGTTAGTAATAGGTGCTATAAAGGTCAAAACATTTTTTGTTCTGAAGCCATGTGTATAGCAGGAATGCAGCACGCAGCTTCAACCGTAAACTACTTTCTGTTTTGTGCTTTTTGTGAACTTACGAATCTTTGGAAAGTATTCTGAATGATAGAACTTTGATTGTAACAGAATAACTTTTCACACAATCACCAAGTTATTACACAACATGGCAAATTAGTTTATCACCACTCCTAAACCAGTACTCATAGCTGACTTACCACAGCCGATCTCATCTGATCTGTCCACACAGTCAATCTCTCCGTCACACTGGTAACTGGCGGGAACACACTGGTTACCACTCACACACTGGTACTCGTCATAGCGACAGGGGGCACCAGGGGCAGTTGTTCCTGCCAATCATAATAGACAATTGTTTTAAGAGGATTTGCTTAACTGAGACTCGATGCAATAAGCAGGAATTTTCACTATTATGATGGCAGTCAGATTTATGAGTGGAGGAAACCAGAGTGCCTCTAATAAACCACCATCCTTTGGCAAGTCACTGCAAAACTTTCCCACAAGTGATGGACAGACATGTACATCATATTGGTGGAAAAGAAGTGATCTTCATCAAAAATTAGGTCACACAAGTGACTGAAGTTATCAGTCTGCAGCACAGATTGGTAATGTACATAAAGTCAGTCTGAAATGTCTTGAGTTACTTGTACAATGGAGGGCCATAATAAGGAAGGCTGAAGGGAAAAAACAGTAATAAAGGGCTCTGTACGCTGATTTCAGACATTGTAATCTGATTCAGCCTATGTTAACGAAGCATGAATTGACTGTTTTTGTATTTCATACCATCAAGTTGAGAAAACACAGGAATCTACAAATTCCCTGTCCATGGCCAGTTTTCAATTTGGAGGAAGAATCAATTATAACTGTTCAGGAATGGTGAGTTGTTATCAGGTTGCTATTAGTGCACACCATTTCAGTCTTCCTTACAAAAAAAAGGAGGATCCTATGGTGGCGAAAATGATTTGAACTTGCTTATGTTTCTGACAAAATCGTCAACTTTATGACGAAGGCAAATCTTCTACCTGTACCTTAGAATCTTTATTTTCTCAAGCTGGTCTAAAGCTGTGTGGGCTTTTCCTTTCTGGAACTCCCACTCAGAAAGGTTACTGACAGCACAAGCTGCAGGTTTATTACCTCCACTTAGAGTAATTCAGACTAAATTTCATGTATATATATATATTTATTTTTATGTCAACAGCTTGTTCAGAGGGTTTTCATTAAGAATTAGAAAATAACATTGGAGTTCAAAACATGGCATCTTAATTGAATGCCATTATATCATGAATACTATTGGTTTAAATGGTCAGCATATCCAGAGAATTCTGCCATTGGGACACTGCTGGTAGACAGTTTTCTGCAGCTGGGTCTTGGATGTACTCCTTGAACACCGTGTGTGTACCTGTACAAAGAACTTCAGAATAGCCATCTGTTGACCTTACCACAGTTTTGCTCATCGCTGTTGTCCCCACAGTCATTATCCCCATCACACCTCCAGATCTTCATGATGCACTTCCCTGAGGTACACTTGTACTCATTGGGTTCACACGGAAGACGCACTGTGCAACAGAGCCACATGTTTACTTAGCATCTGTATCTAATTTCTTTATTTATTTGCACTCACGAATATTTCACTTATATGACGGCCTCCAGCATTATGGTGGGAGGAAACCGGGCAATGAGCTGTTGAGTATTTCTCTATCCATGGCATAAAATGCCTTTACATGAACATATTACAGAGTTTTAACGTCAGTAAGTTGCACTTAACTTGAATGAGGAGGTCAGGGATGCTTCTAACAGAAACATTAATAAACCATCCCATTTGGTCTGGCTAAGTCATATGGTATGTAACTTATTACATGTGTATGTGTATGAAGGTCCTTTCCTTAAGAAAATGTCCAAGATTAAGCTTCATAAAGCTTCACTGAGCAATGCCTGCAATCTTTCAAAAGCAGTTCGAATATGTAAAACAACGTTTTACAAATCTCCACCTGTGAGCTTTTTTGACTAACATAATTTGTGCAGGCACTGAATAATCATTTCAACAGTTGATAATATGAATATATCCAACATTCCAAACCATATATAGACTGTGACTATGTACACTGAACGTAAATGTGGATATCAAACCGTAAAGTTGTATAGGTTTTGTTTAAGCCATTGGATGTTCATACACTTTGATGTTCAGTTTAGGAGCATTTCACAATGACATATTTTTTTCCCTGAAATGGTGACTTGGGTCCAACCACTGCTCTCTTTCAAAAACTAAGTACTATACACACAGATGTCCCCAAAATCCAATCACACTGGTAAGAATTAACCGACTACAAACAACTCCAAAGGAAAAAATTTCCACCACAGGCATCTCTTACATTAATCAATGGCACACACCAGACAAAACATAATTAGCACTCTTGCAATAAGTAAAAGTGGATGTCCTACACATTGGCCAGAAATGCTTAATTTTTCTGTGACATCACGAAAACGGAATTAAAAAGTAACATCTCATGACGAGCTGATGGGACACCACTGTGAGGCATACATCCGCAGCTGAAGACCACGAGCACATCTGAGGGAGAGGAAAACTGAACGGCTAACCCATCACTCACCGCAGTTCTCCTCATCTGATCCATCCCTACAGTCGCGTTCCCCATCACAGACGTACGCGCGGGGGATGCACTGGCCGTTTTGGCAGGTGGACTGGTCTCGCCCGCATGGACCCTCAGTTGGGGGGCGCTGAGTTGGACCAACTAAAAGAGGATAGCAAAAGACTCACCAATGAAACACAAACAGAAGCCAACTAAAATACAACAGTGAACAAAGCCTGTGACTATGATGGTAATAAGAAAAGAAAAAGAAAAAAACCCCACATAACTGAAGAGAGTTAATTGCGTTCCCATTAGCAAACAAAGATAAGCGACCACTGTATCAATGAATGAGATGGGATTTGCATTTTATTTTGAAATTTTGGTATGGTTTTCAAGGCCTAAAACTTGGTTTTCAACCTGTCTGTATGTAATGAAATTCATATTCTCCCTTCTCAGGAGGAAGTTCACAATGCTCTTCCATTCACTGTTCTTCACACTACATCTTTTGTCCTCTATTCTCTTTCACAGGCCTAAAATTTAGTTTATCTCTGTGTAAAAGGGATTCAAAAAAATTTCTTTGACACTAATTTATGTTACTGAAACACTGGTTCCTTTATTCTGTGGATTACCTACAAGTTATCAGAAGCATTCCCCTGACTTACTCTCTTGCACGGACACGACAGCAATGGCCCTGTAGGTGCCTGGGATGCCTATCACAGTACACGTGTACTCTCCTGAGTCTGCAGCCGTCACAGCTGGGAGGAACAGGCGACCACCCGCCTCCGAGGCCCTAGCCGGCAGAGCCTAAACATCAAGAAGAAAAGCAATACATGTGCAGGTTACATCACTTGGTTTACGTATTACAACTGAAGCTTTCTTCAAGCATGTCAAGTGACACATTTCACTTGAGTGACAGATTCATCCATATGTAATATACTGCAAGTTAAGAGTTTCTTGTGAAGTTTGATTAATTTCTTTATCAGGAAAGGTTTATGTGCTTCTGACAGTGCCCTTTTTACAGGCCAAATTTCACGTCCAAAACTGACCATCACATTTTAGCATGTACATATTTAATTATTATAAGACATGGAAAAATTGCTTTATCGCTTAAGTTATCCGCTTTCTAAAGATTCATGTATACATTGGATACAGCGCATACAGGACACACAATATATACCCGGAGGGGGGAGGTCATCAGAATGCAGCTATCAGCAGCCTTTAGTTTTACAGAAAACTGATCACACAGCTGCCCACTCTGACCAATGCTCCTATTTTACTTCATTTTAATAATTTTCTATCTGATAGCTTGCTACTTTTCTAGGGTAAATTTGCCTTGAAAAAGTTGAAGAAAACCCTGTAAACATGCCTATAATTTATCAAACCGTCCGATCCAACATTCCACAGCTACAGAGTTGAAATATACACCACAAATGCATCAAGAGTTTGAAAAACACTCTCATTCTTCTAATATTTTGGGACATCTGGTCCGTTCTTTTTAGACAATATGCATGTAACTGTAACATGAATACACAGTTTCTCTTTTCACACATGGTTAGTCCATCTAACGAACAACATACACATATCTTTACTTTCCTGAAAAAAAAAAAGAGAGAGAGAGAAATGTAATTTTCAGCTTTCAACACTAAAGTATCAGTATCAAAAATTAGCAGTCCTTCCCAAACTTACCCTGCCCTGGAAGCTCCACTGTACTACGTACTCCCTGTTCAACACGCCACCACTGGCAGTACACTGTATGGTGATGTCCTGGCCACCTCTGACCACCAGCCGAGGGGGGCTAACCACCACAGTGATGGGTCCTGCAAATCAACATATCAACAACACATTGGAACCCATAATGGAAAACTTCACAGCACAGATTTGCACTTTAGCCCTATATTGTTCACACTTTAAAGACGCAATCAGGGCAATATTTCTAGAGCCGTTTTATGTCCAGAAAACTCCAAACCTGTTGGGTTCCCGGCAAATCATCCGTATTAAGTATACTCATTGAAAATAAGATGGTTTACAAAGTTTTACTTTGATACAAATTTCTTTCATTCACAGACATAAAAGCTCTCACACAGTATCATTTTGATTTCCATTTAATAAAAAAATTTTCATGCATTCAGTTGATTTTACAAGTTGTTAAACATGCAGACAGTGTCTTTTCCAAATGCTGACAAACAAGGTATAATTTTCTTTAGTCCATGGATCAAGATTAATTATATAAAGCTCCGCATATTTTATGGAATAATCAACATTATTTTACCCAAAATCATATTGATTAGCTTCTATGGCAGACAACACCCACTTGCTGCTTTATGCCAAACCCCCACACCTAACCACTTTAGTTGTACAAAACTTTCCTGTCAGAACTTTAAGCTAAGGCATCTAGAGTTAGGGTCAACAACATGGGCAGGAGACTATTACAATGAAATCCAATATACTAATGAATATGGACATATGGATTGCTCCGTTTCCTGAGCAACACTTACTGCAGTTGTCCTCATCAGAGTTGTCGGGGCAATCTCGTCTGCCGTCACAACGACGACGGACATCGATGCACTGTCCTGTCCTGCAGCGGAACTCACTGCCTCCACATTGTACGGCTGGAAAGACAACAACAACCTTACTTATCAGCAGCTCATGAAGTCAATCCTAAAACTGGTAGCACATGTCTGATACAAAGAAGATAATTTCCACATAAACAAGAGAAAAACTACTCACTCTGCCATCTGAAATACAAGAACAGGTAGTTATTTCAGGACACATATACAATGGACATATGTGTAGTAAATGTAGACATATATCATACTGAAGAATCAAAAAATGAAAGCCTAGAAAAAGGAGCTGGTAAACGAGACCATGGTATAGAAACAACCACAGGCTTAACTTTCTTAATTGTCTTTGCTTACACACGAAGACTAAAGTCTATATTTATTTCTCCTGATAAACATACTGCTTAAGTTTTCAACTCTGCTGATGACCGTACGTGTAGTTGTACATCCAATACAAGTCCAGTTACAGACTCATCAGAGAAAACAACCATTAAGTTTTAAGGGTTGGACTTCACTACTAAAGTCAGTGTCTGCTTCATGATCAAGCAGGTTGTGTCTGAAACAGGATGCTATGATTTTTCTTTCATGTAGCCGATGAAAGACATAAAAATCAATAATAAGACAAACAAGGCAGGCTTCACAATGATATATGATTTAGGAAGTGGCTACTATATAGAATGCTCTAGAAGAAGACAGAAGGACGACAGAAAGATAAATGTAGAGAGAAGATAAAGGCAGATGCGCTAGAAATAGACGCTAAGTAAATGCATGGTAATTTAGTCCACTTCATGTATTTATATTAAATGACATATTCAAGAATTTCACAGTTACATGATGGCAGTCAGGTTAATGAGTGAAGGAAACTGGAGAGCCCAGAGTGAACCATCAACCTTTGTCAGCTTACTGACATAAAGGTGCAGACATCACAGCTACAGCTGGATTTGAACACCTGACCTCACTGGTCAAGGACCTGATAGCATAGCTGTAGTGAGTCATGGCAACTGCTTTAAGAAGACGATGACACCTAGGTTATTATATAACAAATATGGCTGATGTGATCTACAAGAAGAATTTATTGTAAAACACTGATTTTCTGAAGTGGTCCCTAGCAAGGAAAATTTTCACAGAATGAAGAATTTGATGACAAGTTCCTCTGATCTGTTCAAAAGATGAAAGCACAACTACATAGATCTATAGGTGGAATGATCAAGTTGTTATAGTTCTGGTACATTTGCATTGCAGGAGACCAGTGGAATCAGCAAATGATATAAACTGAAGAATCACAGCAATGTACAGAATTCAGTGTCTAAAGAGAAATGTAATTGTATACTTTTCAGAATGAAATGAATCCTGTATACATTTGAGGTATATATTGGGAGAAATATTTTTTAACCCCGAGAGCCTGTTATGCAGGCTGCATGGTAATATCCCTTGTTAAATACAGGAGCAGATAACTAAAGTAAGGATATTAACAACTCTGAAATAGAATAGTTTAGATCACAGCCTGCAGTAAACACAACAACAGCATCAAACAACATTTTTCCTTTAACAGTAAACCTTTCTCACTTTAATAAATATATATACATAGGTACAAAGTGACAGCAGATGAGGTGTAATATTACTATTATTAGTCAGACCAAATCCACACGTATCACAATTTCTTCTTTACCAATTACATGTCTCAAAATAAATCATATATACCATACAGACCAACCATTAGTACATATCGAACTATTAATGGGGGTGAGTAGCAGCATGCATGTTTGCAGAGTTCGAATACATGCACAGTTGTAAACGTAGGTGACAGCATGTGAAAATACATATACATTTAATGATATTTCCTCCATCTTTACCTACCAGTCAAAATCTATGCACTACTTTGTTATTAATCGCTGTATGCCAGACCAAGACCACTACAAGATTGATTTTAGTCTCACTGAAAATACCATCACCCATTAAAAAGCAACCTGAACCCTGCCGGAATAAAAACATTTGAAGGCCAAAAGATGTATGAGGAGCCTTTTTATTTTCGATCTGTCTCCCTTCCTCCTTTGGTGTGCGTTTGCATTCCAGAAACTTCTAGCTGTGCTAATTATTTCAGAGAAACAATAGAGTGTGAAAGGAGCTACATGTTAGACACATAAACAGTGCTACAATACATTATGTTGTAAATTAAGATGCAGTGCGCAGATGTTGTGGTGCTCGCTGACGCAGACGCAAAGCGCCAGAGGTATGTGGTCATTAGTCCAGCAGAACCATCCTTCGTCTTACTTACGACAATCGATTTCATCAGAATAGTCCGTACAATCTACATTGCCGTCGCACCTAAAGCCAGCGTCTAAACACTGACCATTTGTGCATATAAACTGGCCAGGGAAGCAGCGTCTAGAAGGCGCGGTTGCTGCAATACAACAGGCGGAGGGCAAGGGTGAAGGTCATGAGCTGAAGGGTGATATACCAAGCTGGGTTGTATGATATAAGGAAAAAAGAGCAATCCAGTTTTACAGCTCCTAGATGGAAAGGTTTGCCTGAAAGCTTATATTGGTGAAAATGGAGAATGGATGAGGTATCATTCAGCAGATGTATAACTGACTAGAAGTACTAAAAGGTTTTCTGCTGGGAATTGAATGATCCTTACACATGCAAATCATAGACAAAGAAAATAATAAATAAAGCTTACTGATGAAATCTATTTGCACCTGATTGTCAATCATTTCAAATACTAGCAAACTAGCTTAACCTAAAACATAAGCTAGCTACGTAGATGAAATTATTGGGGTATGCCAGTAGTACACAACTAACTACTGGTATATGGTGTTAAGCAAATAAACATAAACTAAAAAATGAAGGATTGGATAACATGAGCATCTAGCAAAGGTCTTGTTACAATGACAGGAGGATCCTAATGCCTTTGTTGGTACATGTACTTACGACAACTTGTTTCGTCAGTGTTATCTCCACAGTCATTGCGGCCATCGCATTTTCTTCGCTCATCGATACACTGGCCATTGTCACAAGTGAACTGATCCTGACGGCATGTTGGGGCTATGTTTGAAGGAAAACTCAAGATAAACTCATTGAACATGGCACTTAAGGCTGTACTGACAGAAACCCCAAGATGGTCCTGCATATGGACCTAGCCTTTGTATAATTGCAGAACACAAACTTATTTGATGAAGACAGGAAATGCCTAAGACAGATTTGCAGGACTAAGTAGAAGTTTGCATTGAAAATAAAACAAGATCATGTCCAATACAGAAGGTTTGATACACCTTAGAACAAAGCCAATGCCAGTAATGTTAACACCTTGTTACAAGATGTTCAACACCTATAAGTGTATATCAACCAACTGTAGAAGGTTTTGAAAGCAGAATTGTCAAATATCCTCTGTTCATCGACAGATCAGGTAGAAAGAAACGTTTCCTATAAGCAGATGGCATGCGAACAGTAAGCTAGATACAGGAATACAGTCAGCAATGTTCAAAGGATAGTGATATTAAAGAAATCAACAGAATCGTAACATTTTCATACATTTAAACTTCAAACTGCAGGTGACTTCGTGGTGTGGGGAAATACAGTCTGAATCAATATTGCATGCATTTTAATATTTCCCTTCAAATTACATTCACAGTGCATTATGATCTAATCCATGAAATGTGTTGAAGACCAAAGACAATGAATCTCGCCCAAGACATATACATACATGTAGGGAGATCAGTCTGTCTAGGGTGACAGTGACACACACATTATCACTGGTGAAAAGTGAAAGCAAAAGTCAATTTCAGGGGAACATGTTTTACAGGCAGATATACACTGTGGTTCCTCTCATAAGCAGGATAAATAAGTTGCAAAGTGAAAGGATTTCAAACAGTGCAGAAGAGTAGACAAACACTTTTAACAGTGAAATACATGAGAAACACAGACGTTCGACTAGAAAACACATACTTGGGGAGAATACTGTAACATTATAACAAATGTACAACAATACAAGTGCTTGTCGTCTACAGGTAAGTAACAATTGATGTACCATCAATCTGACCACATCATAAAACAAAACCAAACAAAACATTACAGAACCAGCACAACAACATTAAATGAAACTTAAATACTTTAATTCACTTTGGTCTTATAAAAACAAAATACAAAGGAACCAGCAAGGAACCTTTCAGTGTACCCTGGACGACACATAATACCTAGGTCTACACTGTATGTCGGGAAAGTTGACGGGGATTGTGAGTCTGAGCATCTGTCCCTAAGAAGCGATGAGCTCAGGCAAATTTGTGGTGACATGTACTTACGAGCACAGTCATCTTCGTCTGTGTTATCACCACAGTCATTGCGACCGTCGCACTTTCTCCTGATGTCTATACAGCGGCCATTCTCGCATGTGAACTCAGCCTGACTGCATGTAACCGCTGAAGATATGTTTCAACAACATTAATGCCACACCTTACTACCCAGGTTCTACTAATGTACATCGGAATGGAGTGGTCAAGGAAGGAAGAGAAGATCATAAGCCAATATACTAGCTTTCCATACATGCTTAATGGGGGGATATTGCAATCTAGAAATCCAACGGGAAGCCTGATGTTCACCACAAAGTATGAAGCCAATGGGAAGCACATTTGTTATAACATATAAAGAAGAAGCAACTGGAGCTTTTCGTACATGATACAAGATACATCGAAAGTCTTACATAGAAGGAATTAATATACAGGAGAATTTTCCTTGGAATATTGGATGCTTCCTGAAAAGTCACACGGGACAGAAGCATACACATATACAAATATGGAAAGACAGGATCTGAAGTGAATACAGAAGCAGAAATATTTCACTTCTTTCACATCTCTGTTGAGCAAAATTAGCGACCAAAAATTACTGTTTTTAAAAATATTGTGAAAATTGCCACGGGAGGGGTTCTCTTCAGGATACTGGTCTGTTCTGAAGTACCTGATACAATTCGGTGAAGCTCTTGGAATTTTCTAATTCATAGGTCTTGGGACAGAAGCACTGTTCTATATAACGACATACAAGCTGAAGCTGGGGGTAAAGAAATGCATTATGTTCTTTCTGGGAGCTACAAGTACATGTATACAAGCTTTGGGAATACTGAAAAGGGCCACACATTGTCTGGGTCAAATATAGTGTGTGCAGGAAGCTACAAATGAAAAACATCCTGATCAGCAGTTATTTAATAAACATATTAAAACGTAATGGGAGAAAACTGTAACTTAAAACTGTCAGGATTAAAAACAAATGATTTATTATTTCAGAAGCATTGCGCATAATATCACGAAACTTAATATTCATATTAAAATCCTCAACTGACAGACAGAAAGTGAACTCTGGCTAATTACGAATGATGAAATAAACTGAAAGACATTAGGTGATGACCATATTGCTGAAGAAACCATGTGTTTCACATGAACTTTAAGTTGGTCTGATTGTATACAGCATAGGAATCTGCTGGGCAGAGGGATAAGGAGCCTTGCGAACAGGAGGAGCTCTGCCAGGAGGAGAGTAGATATAGGGGTCACTTACGAACACAGTCGTCTTCGTCTGTGTTATCACCACAGTCATTTCGACCATCGCATTTTCTTCTCGCATCAATGCACCCGCCATGGCCACAAGTGAACTCAAGGGGGCCGCAAGTTTCAGCTTTAGCAGTTGTAAAAAAATGCTATTCAAGTGGTGACATCTCAAAAACTAAATGCAAAGAACTCACATATGCCATTACATGATGGCCAAACTTAAGCACACTGGAATAGGAATTCTTTACTTAATGAATAATTAGAAAACCTGATCAATAATTATGAAATGAAACAAGATGTTCGTAAATAACGATTCAAAATGCCATAACGGCACGCCAAATTATTACATACTTTTTCGACATAAATACAGAATACGAAATGTAATCGTCAGTTTCTAACATAATGGAATTCAGAGATTACCTTAACTACACAAAAACTACAACGTATTTCCGCAGCTGCACTTGACATGCCCCTATAAAATGTACCACTTTCCAGTGCTCAATAAACTAAGAAAGCATGGACCGGGGAGGAACGGATTCAGACAGGGGAAAGGAAGGGGAGATTCTGAAGAGCAATGTAATGATCAATCACCATACTACATGCCCAAGCAAGTTCATTTTATACAATAAACTAGATCATTGGCAAACACATTCTACCACGTACTGAAAGTCATAGAGTTCCCCAATAAAGATTCCAGAAAATTTGCAAATATCTTCTGTGCAATAACCACCAGACAATTCCGCTCTGTACATACTGATATTTGTCTTGAACAAAACGAATACATGCTAAGAAAAAAATTCAACAAATCAAACCAGGCTATTCTGATGGATGAAAAATAAAGGAAGGAAAAGAAAAACAACAAAAGAACATCTTTATACTATAACACAAGCAAATGTACAAAAGTTCATAGAATAAGGAACAGACTGGGACGAGATCTCATTAGAATACATGAAGATACAAGAGGTCGGAAAGAAAGGATTACAACACATCAGTAAAAGAAGTTGGATCACATGAGGGGTTCCTGTGGCATTCTGTACTAGACAACAAGCCATTATAAACTGACATTGGTTTTGTACTGAAATACATATACACTCACAGCCACAGTTCCTATTACGTAAGAACTTCAGGTATGCATAACTATCAACTGGCGTTCATTCAAAACTATCAAAATACTGTAAAATGCAGGTCCAAGCTCCTGGCACAATGGGCGAGCAAACCTCAGTTCCCTGTACGACTAACATGTGTCGCTACGAGAGACACTGATGCTGGAAGCCTTTACCAGAATAAGCTTTGGGTATGTACAAACACTCCATAATGCAGAGATTGCGGGAGAATGTTCAAGTCTACTTCAGAAGACTGGACAGTCTTAGTGTACTTACGCGCGCAGTCATCTTCATCGCTGTTGTCACCACAGTCATTACGGCCATCACATTTTCTCCTGACATCTATACAGAGGCCATTATTGCATGCGAACTCCATTTCACTGCATGTGGCCGCTGAAGGTTTGTTTGTTTTTTTAAGAAAAAAGTTGGACACAGGACAGTTATATACTGTCTTTCAATAGTCAGAACATTCTTAATATGACAGACAAAGAAATGTAGCAAAATTGTAGTTGAATCTAATTCAAGTAACAAAAGGTAATCAGCTTTCAGATGTATGTACATGTGAACTCAGAGTAAAAACGCAAAGTGGGAAGTCAGAATTGGAGACAACTATAGGCGTGTTTGTACCAGTGAAATGGAGGGTAAAAACATGGAAACGGCAGATGAAGAATTTAATGTTTTCGGTGAATGTCATCAAACTTTGAGCATATGTCAAATTATTTTACTCCACAATCTCATTTAAATGTTGCTTGAGACAGACAAAATGGATAAACTTTTGGGAATTAAACTGAATTAAAGTATTCAATTTTAGAATTAGAAAAGGAACATAGTAGTGAGTCCATAGACCAATGACTAGGATGATAGGCCTAAGACTTAAAAGCTCTTTTAAACTTCAATGTTATTGCCAGTGGTTTGTGGTTTTGGAAAATGTAACCCTGATATACATTAATACATTAAAGAATAAAATTTAATATCAACACATATGTTCCAATAACATCATTATCTATACATATTATAACACCTGATGACCTTTAATGTTTTGGAACCTTCCTTACACATATGCATACATGTACACATATAGACAAAGAGTGGACAGGAAAAGATGGGCAATATGGATAAAGGAATGAACTGCAAAACAGAGATCAGCTACTTAGCAGGGATAATATGAAGTATAAAGGGATATATGAACGCAGCTGTCAAATGGGTCCTAAATGACATAGACCTCTTACACATAATTCTATGTGTTAAAATGCTCTTGTGGGGAGTATACTTTAGGAATATAGCTCTGGGAATGTCTACATCCTATAGTAATTCAAGCTCGCCAACTTGATAAAAATGTACATACAGTGTATGTTTTTATTTGGAAGGAGGTTGAAATATATTTCAAATCAAATAAAGGGTATCTCAAGCCACATTGATGGCTGTAGGAAAAACAATTCCGTTCTCTTGAATTATCACCCAACAATTCACGGAACTGCTGCCCACCACACTTCAAAAGGAAAGGGATTAGGCATTAATTAAGCAGGGTTCTGAATTCCATATAAGAGTTGTTTGGCTTTTTGTTACTTACTAACGCAGTCAAATTCATCTGAGTTATCACCACAGTCATTGCGACCGTCACACTTTCTCCTCACATCCATACAGCGGCCATTGTCACATATGAACTCCTCAGGGGCGCAAGTTGCCGCTGGACATATCGAAATGAGAGTGTAAATTAGAACACTTATGTGAATGCTTCACGCTGTGGAACATTTAATGAGTAAAGAATCCACGTGGTGATTTTTATGTAACTAATAAATGTATTATTAAGTATGTACATAGCCACTGGCCGCTTCCTGAAACTTTAACTTCACTGATTGAAGTTCCCATGTGTCCTTAAATCTCAGGATAAACACGAGTAAAGTCACTTTCATAGTTTAAATTCTCAGACATTTTGTAAGATATAGGACAAGTTTCTTGGAGCATTACTCCCACTATATGTACACCAGTTTAAAGTCCCACATTTTGTTCCTATTTGGTGAACAAAAGATAATTAAATCAAGACTTCTATTCATGTACTAAGAAATAATAAAAAATGTTCAACAAAAGTTGTTCATCAACCTTGGTTGATGAAAAGTATTTCTTATTTCATTTGATATCCTCACAATAATTTGAGAAGCTGATCTTAAAAAAAAAAATAAGTTTCAACAATGTTTTGCAATACCAGGAAAAGAACTGGCCATGAAGAAAGGCTATTAAACAAATGAAGCAACATGGTGATGACTTACGAACACAGCCTTCTTCGTCTGTGTTATCACCACAGTCATTTTGGTGGTCACAAATTCTCCTCAGATCTATACAACGGCCATTCTCACAACGGAACTCAGTGGGGGAGCAAGTGATCACTAAGAGAATTTAAATCAAAGGTTTCATTCCCTCATATTGTTTTGAAAAAAAAATCTAGGTGAAAGTATTAAAATCTTTCACTGAAACTGTATATAATTTGGTTGAGTAGTGTGAGTAATTGAAGACACAGAAAAGGTTTCTTAAAATTAAAAAAATTCCATATTTCTTCAAAGCAAACTGAGCTAATGGATATAGACTTTTAACAGAGGTTAAGTAAGAAAAAAAACTTCAAATCAACAAACTTCCACACTTAACAAAAGAAAAAACAATTTAAGGGAGTTATCATAGGGCCATAAAGCCTACTGTCAGATAAACTTATGTCACTTACAAACACAGTCAACTTCGTCAGTGTTATCACCACAGTCATTGCGGCCATCACATTTTCTTCTGATGTCTATACAGCGACCATTCTCGCATGTGAACTCGTTGGGAGAGCAAGTTTCCACTGAGGAAATTTGAGTAAGATTTCATTCTTGAATCCATTTGATCATCTCAAACAATTAATGAAACCTCCTTGAAATTTACATTTACCTTTAGATCGGAATAATTCATCTGAGCAACACACTTGAGCTTTTCTTTCCTGAGAATCTAGGTATCTCATACACAGATTTATGTCGCAAAAATCTGGAATTAATAACCTTCCATGTGCCTCAGACTTTCTCCTGATGTCTACACATCGCCCATTCTAGCATGTGAACTCACTGTGAGAGCAAGTTTCCACTGAGGAAATTTGAGTAAGATTTTATTCGTACATTATTTCAACCATCTCAAACAACATGCTTAAGATAAAAAATATTCAGGCAACACACATGAGCTTTTATTTCCTTTTTTATGAGCATCTAGACATTTATATGGTTTAATGTAGATGTGAGAAAGATTTGGTATCATTAAAGCTTTCATATGCTTCAGAAAAACATAGCATGGGAACAACATGAAAACTTGAATGCAGAAGTTCACTTACAAACACAGTCATCTTCGTCTGTGTTATCACCACAATCATTACGGCCATCACATTTTCTTCTGATGTCTATACAGCGGCCATTCTCGCAAGTGAACTCGTTGGGGGAGCAAGTCACCGCTGGGAGAATTTGAGTGAGATTTTATTCTTCCAATATTTCAATCATCTCAAACAATAAATTAAATTTAAACGACATGAAATTTACATTTATGTTTAAGAAAATGAAATAAAAAATCAGACAACACACAAAAGGTCTTTTTCTCCTTTTTTTTCTAAGAATCCAGACATCTTTATGAAATTTTGACAAAGATTTGGTATTAATAAGCTTTCATATGCTTCAGAAAAATATAGCTTTCGAACAGGTACAAACTTGTATGTAGGAGGTCACTTACAAACACAGTCAACTTCGTCTGTGTTATCACCACAGTCATTGCGGCCATCACATTTTCTCCTGATGTCTATACAGCGGCCATTCTCGCATGTGAACTCGTCGGGGGAGCAAGTTTCCACTGAGGAAATTTGAGCAAGATTTCATTCTTGCAATATTTCAATCGTCTCAATCAATTAATTAAATTTAAATGTGAAGTCTGTTGGATAGGAAGGGTTCGCTACAGAAATTTGAAAAGAAACTTGATTATCATTTCTCGGAAAGACCCAAATCAATCCTACACCAAAACTCAAAAGATTTTCCAAATGTAGCCTAAATACTTTTGTGAGAAATTAACTCGTACATAAACATAAAGGAACTATTCAGAAATGAATGGCTTCAATGAACTATAGACCTTTCTCAAGTATTTCTTAGGTGGGAGTTAAAAGGTAAGAAATATGGTAGCTAATGAAATTTTGAAAAATAAGCATTGGAAGTTCTTGAAGGAATTCTGTCTAATGAAATCACTTACAAACACAGTCATCTTCGTCAGTGTTATCACCACAGTCATTGCGACTGTCACATTTTCTTCTCACATCTACACAATGGCCGTTGCCACATGTAAACTCATTAGCAGAGCAAGTTGTTGCTATGGGAATTTGAAGAAGATGTCATCAGTGTCTACTGCATTTAATTGAACAGATCACATCTGCTATAGATGCTTAGTTTGCTTTCATTTTGTCCTAACTAAGTAACTAATTTCTTACAAGTATTACTGATCTAAATCTTTCACTTTTGACAGAATTAAGTACCAATTAATGCAAATGAAAAAAACACTCCAAAGAACCAAGGTGACCAGCAACTTCAGCTATCTTCATCTTTGTTATAACTAAAGTTATTGCCCATATCCTGCTTTGCTTCATGGCATTTTCTCTCAATGACTCCACAGCAGCCACTAACACACCTAAACTGATGGTGAATACTGCAGGGCCTGGTTTCATGAAGTGTACTTAGTGCTAACTAGCCCTTAGCTAAGTGCACTTCCTATCTCTACAGGATACGTTGTCCTGGCAGTTAAGGGAATACTTAACTAAGTGCCTTTCATGAAACTGGGACCTGGATCATATTATCATGGCTGAATCTGCCTTAGATTGATTTCCTAGCAAACAACTGAACACAGTGATGTAATCATGGTTAATGACAGGTCACCTGAATCTAATGAAAGAAATCTGTTATATTCTTGTAGGAGTATTTTATTTATAAATCATATTTTCATTACATGCTTTGGAGAAAAAATCAAGCTTGTAGGAATCACAGAGTGACAAATAGGGGGACATAGATAAGGTATGCAGTTACTTACGAACACAGCCTTCTTCGTCTGTGTTATCCCCACAATCATTTCGGCCATCACATTTTCTCCTGACATCTATACAACGGCCATTGTCACATGTGAACTCAGTATCACTGCATGTGGTCTCTAAAGGAGTTTTGAAGTAAAAATACTGCGTAACAGCTGGCCTTACATTCAAACGGCAGTACGCTTTAATATCTCATAATGCACACAGCTCATATATATTATCAGTTTCACTAACACATCCTCATGGCAAGCGCATGTCACCTACATATATGGAGAGGACATCCTAAACAAATCATCATATGCAGGGGTTCTGGCCTGTGGATCTACAAATACCTCTACACATGTTTGGGGGGCATTAACAAACTATTATTAAAAGGTTGACAGTTTTTCACGGGAGATCGAGCGCTGTGGCATCATTTTCCGTCTGCACGTTGTCTAATTCTAAACGACTAAAACTGAATATGATGAAAGTAAAGACATGAAGATGATTTCTTGCATCACACAAGCATTAACATTCAACCCCTAACATTCTTGTAAACATGAAGAGGAGGTGGCAAAATAAAATGTAAGGGGAAAGCAGGGTTGTACACATAAGAACAGAGTTCTCACATAGCTGACATTCTGGTAAGGTCTATCCACTTAACATATCTCATACATAAGTGTTCACATTTTAACAAGAAACCGGTTCTGCAGGATGACCCGTAATCGATTATCAACCGTATCAACTGAATTATCCCAGGTCAAACAGGATTGCACTAAGACATAAAATATCTGGATCTATAGAAAAATACAATGTCAAAGATAACCTGGGCCTCATTTCATTAAAAAGCCTTCAGTCATAAATTGTAATCTGAAGTCAAAAGTCCTAAGTTTTACCAGTCAGTATATAGAAAAGCATAGGTAGTATTGTTTTGAAATATGCTCCTATGTCGTAAGTTTTAACTTAGGACCTGAGTTACGAGTTACGAACTTTAGTGAACTGGGGCCCTGGATTATTCCACAGATGCTAAAAATTTAACTTTGGCCAGTTGCCAATTTGAGGTAATGAACACAATACTGCCAATTTGAAGTGCAAAACTGTCACTGAATGCAAAAATACCAACTTCATGTGGTGAACAAAAGAATTTGTATGATTAAAGTTTGAATGAAGGGGGTCATTCTCTTGTACATATAACACAAAAGAAGCATGCAATAAGTCTCTCCAACACCAACCCCATGCAAAACATCTGTGTGTGGGGGGGGGGGGGGCATAATCCTATCCACCAATTCTGGGATTGGAATTTCAACAAAAAGAAACATGAAAACTAAATAAATGAACAAATAATAAAAACAACAGCAACAAAACATTTAACAAAAATAATGCATGAATACAAAAGGAATGTGTAAATTATGGAAGTAAAAGGGCTTACATTACTAGGTGCCACATGCCTGTCCCTTCATATGAAGCATGCCAAATAAGCAGCTATTACATACTCGCATGCCAAGTAGTAAATTATTAATTATTTATCAACAAGAAATTGCTTCAATGTAATGAGTTGTAAGCCAGTCCACAAATCATTCGTTTAAAACTGCTTACAGAGAAAACACTTTGAAATTACTTTCCACTTTAGCACAATATTGAAATTCTTCAGGATTAAGAATAGTAAATTATACAAACAAAGCTTAATAACACTCCTGCAGAGTGAACTGCAATTCTGGCACAATTCTGCTAATTAGTATTCAAGCTCGGCACATGCATGTGCTATTAATAAATCATGGACATATTGTACTTACGTGGACATCCTCGCTCATCACTGGCATCCTGGCAGTCTGTTCGTCCATCACATCGTCTCCGTGGGTCAAGGCATTGGCCATCGCTACTGCACACAAATTCTCCTGGAGAGCAACCTACAAGGGGAACAACCCATGCGCTGAACAAATCATTTTCATAATGTATAGAACCTGTGATTTCCAGAATAAAACGATGCATTCTATGCCAAATTTTTCTAGACTTCTGTTATTTGTCCCAATAGGCTTTTAAACTTATATAAAGTTTCAAATTACTTCAGATAACCATTTAACCAATAACTAGTGTTTTCTCAAACCTCAAACTCTAGTGTAAAGAGGACACAGAATGCTGCACAGATGGAAACTAAGATTCAAGTGATCTGTTTCTTCACAGCAGTTCCAGGTCTGATTCAACAACGCGATTTCTCACTTATCTTAAATTTTCAAACCTGAGAATACAATACTTGTGGTCAAATACGATGTGGTCAAAATTTTAATTTCTACAGTTCAAAAATAAGCTCTAAAAATGGATTTTCAATTTGGACTGATGTCAGAAATGGGTGTGTGTGTTCGATGCCAAATAGCGCTGTATTCAACATGCGCTGACTTACGTGGTCTACAATCCTCCTCATCAGATCTATCCCTACAGTCCACACGGCCATCACAGCGTCTAAGAGGGTCAATACATTCTCCGTTCTTACAGTAAAAGTCACCCTCCACACATCCTGAACAATAGAACATAGAACAACATACACATTCCACTTCTGATATGACTGAAGAGTTCATTAACGAAAGCATTCTGGAAGTATATACACGTTCCCCACCAGCGTGGGTAATCTAAATAATGGTTATATGTACTTGTACATATCTGTCCAAAACAAGACTATTAATCTGCCATAATTTTGTCCATAATGGAAGAAACACTCTGAAACTTAAACCTAATCTGCAACTGGTGTTGGTGAAGCCATGTACCAAGGTTAAATTTAAGTGTGAAAACCTCTTTTTGAAAACAAAATGAGGTTTATGCTGCCAAATGAAACAGAGAACTCACGTCTTGGGCAGTTGCGTTCATCGCTACCGTCTGGACAATCTGAGCGACCATCACATCGTCGAGCCCCGTCCAGACAGCTTCCGTCTCCGCAGCGGAAGTCTGGGTCATCGCAGGCTTAAACCAGAGATGACAAACACGATTCAGGGCCATGTAAGAACAGTCCCACACACAGACAGGTTTTTATTCCAATGCTGTTTTTATTCTGTTATTTTGTGATTTCCTTCCACCATAATAGAATGCATTCAACGTACTGTATTTCACCTAAACCTGGGCCTGTAAAAATTTGCTTTCCGAAGCAAATTAAGGCCTTCAAATGATACTTTTTTGCCAACACTTAAATTTTTCTGATAAGAAACTAACCAAACTCCACAAAAAACTCTTATAAAGTGGCCCTAGGAAGTGGATGAATCAATCAGATTCAAGGTTGAAAATGAAATGATGGAATGTTTCAATCACTTTCTAAACACTGAGCAAAATCTTTCCTGCTTCATAAATAGTGTCAATGTTGCAAATGCTAAAAGCCGTTCTACTTGCTTGGCAATGTTTGCATTATCCCTTTCATGTGTAATCTGACAACTTTACCACTTCTTCCAACACCTTTATACAATGCAGTACTAAATTCACTGCATGTAACGAGACAGAATGTACACATGTAGCTAATGGGTTCCCGTAGAAAGTATCTTAAAAACAGGCATGTAAGACACACCCCTTGGAAAGCATCCCACGAAAAAAAAGTTCAGAATTTCTAGCTACTACTGGCCCATAAGCTTAACCTTTTTTTTCAAAGATGTGCATGTGTATGTTTTAGGTCAAGGCTCTAGCCTGCATGACAGATAGAAAGCTTGGAACAAATAGTTCTACAGGCAAGTTCCTTTGCACCCTGATGTTCCAACGTCAGAGCTGCAAGTATTTTACTAGGTACCAGCCAATGACTAATGCATCACACAGGGTGTTGTGGCTGGGAGAGGTCAAATCAGGAGTCTAAAACTATCTACATCTGGATACCAACTACAAGTTATATGACGTCTTATCAAGCCAATTCAGCTCCCATGCTGCTGTTTGGAAAGTTTCTGCAGAAAAGCTGCCTAAAGACATTCTGGAAAGTGTAAAAAACTTTCACTTTGACAAAGAATTACATTACTGCAGACTGGTTCTACTTAAAAAAAATTCATACTTTTCCCAATTCAGATTATAAAGTTCTTTACAGGTTTAATTTGTGGTTCTAGAAGATGGAGATGATATTTAAAAGTCTTCTTATATTATGAAAATTGTTTTACTAGTTTTGGTTTTTAGCTCTTTCACTCTGGTTATCTTAAAACATCATCATCCAGGTTTTTAACCATGCTTCTCTCACCCAGGTGTTATTCCCCAAAAAATACCCACTAGCCCCAACCAAAACAAACCAGTTACCATTAGAAAGTAAGAACAGAACCTTTTATAGGCATTTGCCCAACACCCTACACCCATTTTTTTTTTTCTTTTTTTTTTTAAACAGAAACCCTCCCATTTCCTCTTGTTATATACTCATATTCCCTTCGCCCGCCAGTTGTGTCACTTACGACAATTGGCCTCGTCGGACCTGTCAGGGCATTCTGGGTAACGATTACATCGTCGACGTGCGTCGATGCAAGTCCCATCATTGCACCGAAACTGATCACGTCTGCATGCTGGTTGAAGAGAGGATAGAATTAGGATGACGTATATGACATGCATGCATTAAGCACCAGTAGACGCAGATCTCCCACAGCCTGGCATCTGAAGCCTCTTGTCTTATTACAAATGAGCATGCTGTCTTGCATGCTGCACTAATGATCATACTGATATCAAATATTAACCCTTGTCTTGCAATGATGTTTCACTACGAGTTTAAGAACAGCAGTGCAAGTTGACCCGTAGCTGGTAGTACAAGGGTTATTCACATAAATACTACAGGAAGTTCAGGTTTGAAAATGGCATTCAATGATTGCTTAAAAATGAATACTTAAGTAATGAGGCACCTCTCCATACATTATGAACTCTGGCACAAGCCAGAATGACTACTGTTCTCCTACTACACAGGAATCCTGCATTGGCCTTTTTTGCCAATGAATCGTCATCACAAAGGCAGGAAAGAACAGTTTCATAGTCAAGAGTTGACTGAAGAGTTGATGAAAAAACATCCTGGCAATTACCAGGCTGTGGAGCAGGCCTACTGATGTCTATGACTATCTGCTGATTGATCTGGTTGAAGAATTCCTCCTCTTGAACTCAATGAGATCATATACATATACCTTCCATGTATTTCAAATTATGACCACTGATCTTACTCTTCCTGTGCCTGGCAGCTAGAATAACATCTTTTGCTTAAGCCTTCAAGATGGTCACCATCTTGATTCAGTGTAAATGCATCAGCTTTTTTCTTAACATTTCTCTACCTATTCCAACTCATATCATTTGGTCTCGCAACACAGGTCAAAAGCTTGATCATAAATATCATGGAATGCATAAAACTCAATATTGCCTTTGACTTTTAAAACTCAGTGAGCTGCAACACTGCCAAACTGGACGGTTGTACGAGTATTAGAACAGGCTGTGGAATCAACAAAGCCCTAAACATTTCTGATGAAGACCGAAATTCAACCAAAACCACCAGCAGAAGAGAGGTTCAATTAACTCATCCTTCTAGAAGAATTAGTAAGGCATGTTAATATTGTCATGCAATTCTAGAGTCAAGGGATTTACAGATAATTTACATTTTAGTGGAAGAGAAATGTTTTAACAGTCAATCAGTATTTTGCACACATCTCAATAAAATAACTTTACAACTATTACTTAACATTATCTCTTAAAACAATTCTGACTTGAGAGGTAAATCTTGAATAAAAAACAACATATGATGATCAAGGTGAACACACAGATGCAGTAAAAACAAAGGTAGGTTAATATCAAAACTTTCACAACTTAAGAATTTCTAGTGAAGAGACATTGTTACTGGAGAGAGCGACCTGGCCTAACTGGTTGTTATCCACATTTAACAGCTGCGGTAAATATACATCACACCTGTAGACATTAGATTTGATTCACATCATCATGCGGTTACTGTGACTAGATCATCACTCCATCAGACAGTGGGGACAGCGAACACCTGGCTACTCAAATCCAATACCCAATTTCAAAGTTTTCCTTTCCTGTATACTAAAATGAGAATTCTGTGCCAAGTTTTGGACTTGAAAGACTGCACACAAAACTCACTGAATGTGAAAAGTCAGGACGGGAAAACAGCACATATCAATTTTTGCTGGGCTGGTTTTGCTAAAAAACTGCTCACTCACTCTATGGCAAAACTAAAAATTTTATCACTTGTTGAGTCTGTTTCCTCAGTGGTTTAAAATGAAGCTGACAATGTGAACTTCAGGAGGAATAATATCATAGCAGAAAACAGAAAAATTAGGTATGACTGGAAAACAAAATACTGTAACAGTCAATGTACTTGTTGGTTTGTCAAATTTATCTGCCCAAATTTCGTTAACCTGAAAAACATTCAGACTCTCTAATTTTTCTTTTGGTAAATTTTGGGTTAATTTATGATACACTACAAGAAAGTTTTTTTATCACATGAGCTGTAATCATTTTATCAAGTTTGTGAAAAACAAAAACATTTAGTGATTGGCAGCGTTTTTCACACAATTAACACCACAGACAAGTACGAATAATCACATAGGTGAAACATAATGGTAAACTTGGGACATAAAAGAAAATGAAACTGCGAACGTTCTGATTACGAACATACCACAATCAGCTTCATCTGATCTGTCAGGGCATTCTGGGATACCGTTGCATCTCAAACGGGAGTCGATACAGGTGCCATCCTTACAGGTGAACTCATTATCACGGCATGCTGTAATAAACCACAGCGAATGTCAACGCCCTCGCATGATAACCATACAGCTATAGGGAGCTACTGCAAATTCTTATCATTTGGAAATAGAAATGTTTCAGTTTTACACTAAAAGAAAGGGCTTTTCCAAAAAATGTAACTTTTCCCATGGATAAACAATAACATTTTAAATCATTTTTGCTTTTCAACAACAAGTCCTCAGAGTCAACAGTTCAAGCTTGTATGTTTTAGGGAAAAAAACTTACCACCTTTGGGTTTAAAACATTCTTGTTATGCATTGCTGAACACATATACCACATGATACATTTTATTGACAAATCATGGTCACATTGTTAGAACTCACACATAAATATATATATTGTACATGTATATTAAATCACACTTTTCATGAGCAATATTGGCAGAATTCACATTTTCCTGCAAAGTGCAAAACATCTGTTCTGAAATTTAATTCCGAAAAAAAAAAAAAAAAAGAAATGGCAGGTTGTATGAATCCTTAAAGTCCACTGGGCAGTATTTGAGTCAGTATGACACCAGATTTGACACCGAAGTGCAAAATGACATCATCAACATTTCACAGCACAGAAAGACTACCAGTGTATTTTTTAACATGGTACATGTACTGTTATTGTTTGGCTTGAACTATGTGCAGAAAAGCCTTATTTTTGCAATATACATATTTGACACCCAACTCTGGCGAAGAAAATAATTCAGACCATTATTCTAATTCTGTCTGATAACACTTCTATAACACCCAATGTTAATAGTGGCAGGATGACCGTACCATGTTGGAAAGTGATGACATAATGTAACACTTCAAAAAGTGAACACTATCTTGGGAGGTATATACTCAGGGCACCTCAACCTGGCTTACTGAATCAAATCTCAAAACAGATGTCACTGAACTCTGCAGTTAACAATCAATGCTGAGGTTACAATGCTCTGGACTACACTGAGTGGGTCGACATACCACAACCTTCCTCATCTGAGCCGTCAGGGCACTCAGGCACGCGATTACACTGACGCCGAGCGTCGATGCACGTGCCGTCGCGACACTTAAACTCATCCTCTCTGCATTCTGAAAGGACAGGACAAGTTAGGATCCACACAGGTTATACATGCGGAGTCATCGAGTGAACAACAAAATGGTTAGGGGGTCGGACGTCAATTTGATGAGTTGATGTAAGAGGGTCAAGTTATATGAACAGATTGAGGAGTAAAAGGTTATGAGGGGACAAGGAAATGGGTTATTAGTATTAAAACAAATACAATGAAATGAATGATAAAAGAAAAGAGATAATAAAGATAAGGATGAATGAATGAATAAATGATTGTGGCATAACACCACTTTGGCAGTACTGCTGTTGTATCATGGTATGATAATCTGTGTTCTGGAACTGTATGCCACACACGTTGTGATAATCTGTGTTCTGGAACTGTATGCCACACACGCTGTTGTGATAATCTGTGTTCTGGAACTGTATGTCACACATGTTGTGAAATCCTAAGCACAAACCAAAATTTCTTCACTTTCCTTTGGTATCAATTAAAAATATTCTATGATGTTAAAATTATACTCTTCGCGGGAAATACTAGGAAATCCAAGGTTAAATTCTTTCTGTGCAACAACATCCACTGACAAAGTCAAACTCTCTTGCTTAGCTTTCGAATCACTTCAAAATATACTACATGTTCATTTCATCATCAATTATATATGACTGAAGTTAAAATTGTACTTTTCATGGGAAAAAGTTTCAAGGTTACACTCTTTCCTTACAAGAGCACCCAGTCTAGGTGAAACTGTATTTGCTTTTGTTTGTATTAATTCAACGTATACTATGTTTGAGCTGATTTCATCAACTAGGTGTCATTACCCTTCCCACCTCCTTTTTGGGGTTACAGTTATTCTATGTGCCAAAATGAGTACACGTTCATCTGCTCTGGTATGGTGTAACTGACATGTAAATATTTCTTAAAACTTTCAAATGAGGAAACTTGTTGCTAAAATACGACCATCCTGAATGATGAAAACTGGAAGGACTGTAGAACTGATTTGTATACAACAGTGTATGAAATGCTGTGAATCAAGAGTGTTTCAAGGCATTCGAAAGGTGAAGAATTCACACCACATATATGTATATCATACGAGACATAAGATAACATATGGATGCAGTTATAATTTAAAGAAGTTAAAATAATCATTAAGAAATATTAATCCAAAATAATATAAAACATACAACTTAAAACACTTATAGCAGAATTGAACAAAAGTGGAAAAATAAATCATTTATCTTGAGATCAGTTACTGTTTGGATGAAAGGACATGTATATGTATGTATATTGTAACATGTTACATATTTTTTTACCTCTTAATATACAACACTGTAAACATCAATATACTGCTTATACTGCAGCTTGTATTTAGACATGTCATCACACCAGAATATGTGCGACATGTATGGGAATCCATACAAATGCTTCACTAACGAAGTGCCTCAGCAACAATTTGGTGCTTCTATGCTATTTTGGTGCTTCTAAACTAATGTGGTGCCAAAGCATAGAGTAACTATTCAAAAAAGCAGCACATAGAAACATAGACTGACACAAGACATTAATCTGACAACAAAAACTTTTCAGTGTAATACAGCTGTGTGAATGCTGTTATTGTTAAATTTCCTTCCAGGTAAGCAATGAAAATTGTAAAATATTTCTGAAAGATTTTCCAATGTTTTTTTTTGGGGGGGGGGGGGAATCTGATCTTTCAATTTTGTCCACAGACATGAAACAAGTAGATATTATATGTACTTAACAAACACTAAATGTGGTAGTGACTGGTTTGTCCATTTGGTAAGCTAAACCAAGTGAAAAGTGAATGCTTGCTTCTAACATTTTGTTCTAGAAAACAAATGTGTCTTTTTACAACTCAACAAAAAGTGGAATGTTTTTAAAAGCAGAAACTTAAAAATATTTAAAAAGTCAAACAAACAGAACAAAGAACTACAACAAACAATAAACATACACCAAGAATGTACTTATCGGGACAAAAATACATAAAACACAGGCCAAAATGAGACGAGGGCCACATTTAACAATTACTTTGTCCAAGAACTGGGCAAACAGTGACCAGTCCAAGGCCAAAGGTACATCATGCACTTCAGTGCCAAAGTAGACAGATCTTCTCGGGCAGACTGTTTTCTATGAAAACCAGTAACAGTGAGTTTCATAATGGAGGTTTCTGGCCAAACAGTTTACACTGTCATAGTTCACATCATGTTAACATGAGAAAGCAGGCTATGAAGCTGCCTGTAACAACCATGTCTTTACAGTACCATAGTGCCATGGGTTTTCCTGGCATTAAGGTTTTGTGCACTAGAACAGAGAATGCATGAGCATTAAACATAAACGGTAAAACTGCACAAACTGATTGCCCGCCAGAACTGAGAGGCGTCTGCAAAGGCTATCTAGCTTGGTGGCATGCTTGGCATTTCTAAAATGGAGCCTACAAGTAGGTGTATAGAACTGGATCAGGGATATAGTTCATGCAATGCAAATGTCCTCTTCTCAACATGAATTTACTTCAAAATGATAGGACTGACCTGTGAACATGAGTCTATCTTATAACCCTTAAATCTCATTCTAATGTGTGATTTCTGCTCACATGAATTTCACGCCTTGGATCACTTCTTCACCATAGGGGCAAAAGTGTCACTTCTAGTGGCGACTGAGCTGCTATGCGAGTCGGTCATTTTGATGGTTTAAGTTCTGACATCCAATCTTTAAACGAGGCCCTGTCATCTTTATCAAGGGCCATTCACAGAAGGAGAGGCCTGAGATAAGGCAATACTACATCGTTTAATTCTGGACAGGCTTTCTACTGAAGCAGTCCTCCAAAGGTATGAATGGTTGGACATACACAAAGGCAACAATACCAGTTAAAACAGACCAAAACCATACAAGTCGTTGTCATAGGTGGATTGCACTCATTGCCGTGTTGCATCTCGACCCAAAAATGTTTCACGGTCCAGTGTACATAGTGAATGGCAAACTACACAACTTGGTTCTTTTGTTACAGATCCAATATGGTGGCTTGTACAAGTCACCTGCATGGCAAATTTGTCCGAGAAAGACCTGTCTATTTAGGATGCTGAAGTACATGCTAGGCTTGGAGTAGGACGCAGAGAGACGCAGACAAACAGATATCAGTACCAGGACAATCCTCTTCATCAGATCCGTCAGAACAATCAGGCTTTCTGTCACAGAACAAAGGCAGTTCAATGCATTGTCCACTGCGACAGCTAAACTCATCTGCACCACACTGTCTATCTATTACTGTAAGGGAAAGGTAGACAGTGACAGGAGAGATCTTTCTCATGCAAAAAAACAAACATGGCTGTACAACACAGGGTAAAAACATACGAACAGAAAACTTCTGGCAACAATGGGAAGGTGCAGGCAAAAAAGGGAGCGGCAACATGAGACACTGTTCATAACAAAAAGACAATGTGTCACAACAAAGGTAAGGCACCAGCGAATAGCTACAAATAATATTGATAGCAATCAGGGTAAGGTACAAACTAGTAGAGGGAAGTCTGAGAAGAAAATATAGTTTTTCAAGGTGAGAAAGAAGGATTCAAGTTTGTTTTGGAATTCAAGTCACTGTGGACTAGAAATAAAAACTTAACTGTCACAACTCATTCTACAAAATGATCTGAGAATCCTCCTTCCATAGAACTTGACAGACTTCAAAAACATTTTGGGATTTACTAATAGATGTAAAGAAGTCTTGGGAAGGCTTCAGTGACCAGAAACTTAAAGAAAACTGTATAAACTGAAGAAACATCACCAAGACTAGGGGGGAGTTCAATGAACAGCAAAATGTAAGTGGAAGTGCCTATACTGATACAAACATGTTAAACTTGTCAAGATAATGCATGAAATGACTCACTTCTATTTGATTTAATTTGGATGATTTGGACTTTCCATGAATGTTCCATACTGGTAGATAGTGCTTTTTACCCAAAACAGATTTTAGCAGACTTTCTTACAAGCTCTGGACCCTTACAAAACCTGGTGCAGAATTATGCCAAAATCCTTGTTTCACCAATACTGTCAAAGATTTTAAAACATCATTAGTGTTTTAAGTGGACAATGCTATGGTTGAGACCTGGAAATGGGACTCAGATCCCTGAATGGAACCCACTCTGCCCAGTTGGTCTCACTCCACTTACACTTTAGCTGTTCTACAGATCCTCAACATGCAGGTGAACGCAGAAACAAGGGATCAGGGTCTCAAGCTAAGGAAGGTCTACAAAGCTTCAGGGTCCTTCAAGGAACAAGGCTCCAGATTTTCCACTCCTTCCTCAATTCCACCAGTGAGGGCAACATGATCAAACGTTCTCGCGCTCCTTGTGAAAGGGGCATAACTCACCACAGCCGTCCTCATCCTCGCCGCCAGAGCAGTCGGGAATGCGGTCACACTTACGACGGCCGTCAATGCAGGTGCCATCATCACAGGTGAACTCGTTGTCACCACAGCCCTCTGGGAGCAAAAAATGTTAAAGTTGTTTTCTCGGCATTATAAACATCTTCATACCACTCCATGTACAATATATAATACTTTGTTTGGAAGGTAGCATGACAACCTACTGGAAAAAGGAGAGTTTCATCACCAGAAATAATATTCTGTGACATTTATTGGCATCTATAAATGATGCACTTTTTGGAAGATTTTTTAGGTCACGTACAATATGTACAGGTAGTTTATCTATTTGTTTGTTTCTAATTTCTAGAACTAAATAACATGCTTCTGATAATGATGGCAAATATTTGAGGCCAGATTCTTCTGGTGCAGATTGCTGAGGTGTAATAGCCTGTATCCAGTTCTCACTGGTATCTCGTCTCCATAAACCTTTACAGTCAAACTCTTGTGCTTAAAAATATGCTCGTCTGGCATAACCCTACTGACTCCCCCCAAAAGGCCCTACCCTAAAGTTTTTATTGGTATTTTGATCAAAAAATTTTTTCTCTGTATGTTAATTTCTTAGCACAATAAAAGAAGAACAATTCCCTACTGAGCAACCCTATTTTTTCTCAAAGAGTCGAGTTACGCGCAACAAACACTTTCTTTATGATGGACCTTAAGTTTCAACACTATCAAGTAACCAAATCATCAGTTATTTTCTGTTTCCATTTTGAAGTAAAATACAGGGGGTTAGCCTGAAATATTGAAGAGATGTCCTAACAACCATTTCAGAGACTGTTTCAGCAGTCTGTCCAGATTTCATTTTTGTTTCTCTTCCAAGTTAGAAATTCTGAAAATAGGGACTGCAGACAGCACCAACCTGGTATTTCAGTCTTGTCCACTTGGCTGTTGGGCATAGTGTTTGAAACAGCTCTCTATGCTTACTCAGACCTTTGTTTTTGTTTTTGAGCAGAAATGTGATTATCTCACCCCTTGCAGAAAACAGGAGTGTGATCTGCACACCTAGGTTCACACTCTTCAGACTCAGCATTATTTCAGGCATGTGTTATTAGTACACCTAGATTTTGACCGCTCATGATTCAAATAAGAAGGACTATTTCAAGCCTGCAAATTGCTGCCTGACATTTTTGAAAACACCCCTTTGGACGAACTGGAATGACAATGTTTCCAAGCTAAATATTACACTAGAAAGGTCTCATGGATCATAACACTTTCACCAAAGAGGTGTCTTCAAAAATGTCAGGCACCTATTTGCAGGATTGGCCTACTTACCACAATCCACTTCATCCGAGCCATCATCACAATCCTGAATGGCGTCACAGCGGAGCCTCTCTGCAATGCAGGTGCCATCTCGGCAACGAAAGTCTCCCGGAGGACAACCTGAGACAAAGGAATGTATGCAATGTCAGCAGGGTGGATTAGATATTCTCTATACCAGATTTATACATTAACCATTATATGGTCTTATAATTATGCAACATTTAATATTTCAAAGGTCTGAATATGTATGTACATACCCCCACACCTATATTAAAGAGACATATGAGCAAGTTTCAAAGAAAAAAAAAATACAGAAACTCTAGATCAAAAAATGGACAAAGTTAATTACACCTGTAAAAAGTACAAAGCTGTAACTTCTACAGCTTGAAATGTTACCAGAGTTTGGAATTCATGAATCCTGCCCCCAAACTGATGAACATAAACATACATGTATATATAACTTTATAATAAGCATCTGGATGAATATTGTACGAAACCTTTGACCCGACACCAAGGGAGCATAGATTAAATGGAAAGAACTTAAAAAAAAAATAAAAAAATAAGAAAAAACAAAAACCTATATTATAACAATCAAATGGCCTAAAAAAAAAAAGACAGAAAAAAAAATGGAGAGAGATAAAAACAAAGACACGAACGACAGTTTCTTTCGTCGGAGCCATCGGCACAGTCGTTGACACCATTGCAGGCGGCAGAGCTGTCAATGCACTGTCCATTATCACAGCGATACAGGCCTTCAGGGCATGAGGGGGGGACTAACAAAATCAAACAGTGAAAAGTGCTCAATCAGTGAACAGCATGCATGTCAGGTGGTGAAGATACAAAATAAACCATAGAAAGTTTCACCTAATTCTATAATTCTTCAACCGAGTTCAACTGAATCTTGTAACGCACTTGTATTAATATCTAGCATTTCTCTGTTTTGACTTCAGGTTTGTGCCAAGGAAAAACAACAAAAAAACCAAAACATATTAACTCAATACTTTTTATGGTGCAGTAAAACTTATAAGTCCGTTCACACGATGCTATGCCTTAAACCTGCACCTCTCTCAAGTCAAGCCGAAACCAATGTGTAATAGACAACCATATGCTTGGATGCATCAAAAAAAATAATTCCACTTCTGAAATGACATACACTTCATGGGATTCCTTTAAGATGGCACGTAAAAAATAATTAATGTGGATTATTAGAATTTTTCAACATTACTCATGTTCAACTCTGAATGAAATTATAATGAGCAAAGGAACAAAAGACGACCCACAAAAACATTTCAATTTTCTCTAAAACACTTCAAAAATATGTTTTGCACTTTGTAACAGCATGTCTCATTACGCCGTCATGTAATACTTTGAACTTTTCACTGCATGATCTGACAATACAGATGCCAATGTGGGCACAAAATTCCTGTGTTCATTCTAAAGCCTGATTTAAAATGAACATTCCAAACTCAAACTTTAAATATTATATCAACAAAAAAAAATTTAACAAGTTGAATGTGGACATTCTTCCAACACCAGTTTGTGTGATAACAAAACTTGAATTCATGCACCCTAAGTAGCTACCATCACCAAAGTCCATTTGTCAATGGAACATGTCATTTCATGAAACTTCCACTGAAATCATGAATACCAACATTTACAATTTGCAAGAAAATGTGCATAAAACTACGTGCAAATATCAAAATAAAAACAAAACGGACCCAATCAAGTGTTGACGTTTATTTTCTGTGAAAACACTTACGACAGGCTTCTTCATCAGAACCATCGTTACAGTCTCGCACGCCATTGCAGTTACTCCCACCAGCCACACACTGGCCGTTATCACAACGGAACGCGCCACCTAGGCAGGCAGCTGCAAAGCCAAGGGGAATAACGCATACAACAATACCTGTGACAGCATAAAGGAGTATACTGTCTGTAATCCCTCTCTAAATACATATCCAGTAGTGTTCACACAAAACTGGGAATATGCCATGACGTAGAAAGACTACATAATTACACAAAAAAGCACACAAGAAACACACCTTAAAACTATACAGGTGTGCAATAAATCAGATTGTTAATTAAAAACCCCACCACACTGTGCATATGTTGACTATAAATGGTCTACATATGAGAGGCATTAAAACCTCTGTACAAAAGTAACTTTATCAATTGCACAAAACAAATACACACTTGTACACATTTCCACAAATCCAGATTAATTATGAACTCAAACATCCTGGCTAATTAATATACCAAGAAAGACATAAGACAGAGGATGGCTTGTTAACGTTATTATTAATCAGACTTGAGCAAAGTAACAGATATTTCAGAGGTTATTTGTGATAAGTTAAAAAGTTATAAGGTTATTCTCCGAGCCAAGGGAAAAAGATGAAACACCTCTGTTATACCAAAGTATAACAATAATAATCAATAATGCGGACAATCTGGCTGATCCAAAACAAATACCAAATTAGTTCATACACACTTCACTTCAACATGTATGTGTTTATGGGTGGGTCATACTTGAAACTAATAAGAATTTTGTCATTCCGTACAGATTTACATCAACCTACATCTCTTGACCTTAATCTGATTGGAGATTTTTAACATCCATTTGTATATACAGTAATCTCCTGTCTAAAACATAACTGTCCTTTTCACTCAATTTTGTGACTTTGAAGCACAAGTTCTTTTTGTACATGTTTGACATAATCAGGATCCGACTCTATGAAGAGGAGAAATGTTGATTCAACATTATATACTTATTTGAATTTCTATAAAAAGTACCTATCTAGAATCATTATTAATTTCAAGTTCCGTTTAACACAGGAAAAACAAAATCCCACAGCATTCAACACATTTCTGATCCAAACTTTAACCTAAACCATTTTTGTCAAAGTTGTCTTGAATGGGGGATTTGCAGAATGGTGTCAAAAGCAAAATGAAGCTACCAATCATCAGTCAGAGAACCCATGACAGAAATTATCTTCCATGTTGCAATGAAAGCATGTTATATCAAAAGTTATGTGAACAGCCAACCATAGCTCATAAAGTAACACAGCCAGCCCAAGCCTGTAGTATGGTTAGCCAAGGCAGTAGCACAAGCACACACTGTACACAGTTTTGGCCAGAAAAGCTTGTTTAGCAAGTCAGGGAGACACAAATGTATTTCACCATGATCTCTGGAACAAATATATACATGTACCCTCAGCAAGTTACCTGTTTAACAAAGAATTCTCGACTAGCAAGAGAAAAACACTGATTAAGAACACTGATTAAATTATATTTAAAAAATTTTAATTGTATTTGTAATGACTCCATTTGTGCAGCATTTCATCAAAGGTACAGGTGGTATATATTTGAAGTTATTATAGCTTCAGCGTGATCAAACCTTACAGACCAGCAAACCTTATTTCATACCTTACTTTACACTACGTGTTTATACTTTATGTCCACATGTAGCTCTGCCATTTTCCTCATGTCTCATCTAGCTTCACTCTACATTCAAACTGGTCATCTTCCATCTTTCACTGACTTTGCCCATCTTTTAAAGTATGCGATCTTCGTTTTCTTCACTTTTGACCTGAGTTTACTATATGTTAAAATTTGCCATTTTCCTCAGTTCTGATCCGATTTCACAAGGCAGTGCATCAAAATTTTCAATTTTCATAAATTACCATAAATCATAATTTTTCCTTTTTTGGACACTGCTCCAGTAGTTTCACATTTTTTCAACACACACGCATAAGTTAAAGACTCTCCAACAATGTCTTGTTTCTGAAATAATGTGGGATTGTAAATTCTAATCACAAACATTAAACCCAGAGCACATGAAAACATTTGTTGTCGAAAACAGTACTTTCAGATCTCGGTGTCAAATGCCCTGATACATCTGTCACACATAAACTGGCAACAAAAGTAGTCTGTTTTTTGCTGTTTATGTAATTTTACATGATGCTAATTTTCTTTAATGGTCTCTTTTAAAAAATAATATAAAGGTCGTATTAGTAAATGGGATAATGCAAGCCCAGAGGGGTTTTGTTCCTGCCAAACATTTAATTGCAACTTACCTTATCATTGAATTTGTACATATAAATTAAACATAATGCATCTAAACCCTGTTAATTATATATCTGGTGAATAAATGAAATGAAGTGAAGAATCCATCAATGGAACATAGTCAAATGATATGTTCAAGCCATGTGGCAGCACAGCCTGGCGCCATACTGGTTGTGGGCACCCTTTTCATTACTCCTTGTAGATGGCAGCTATCTCACAAGATCCAGTGCATGGATGACAATTGTTCTTGGCTAAACTGTTGCCAAAAAATAATCAATCTGAACCTTTCAATCTAGTTTTCTTGTCAAAAACTCTTCTTAAAGCTACCTGCAGATGAGTACTTTCTAAGATCTTATGTGGAACAGGATCAAGGAATCTTGTTTTCTACAACAAATGTTGTCTCCATGCTCTGAGCTTTAAAACAAGTTTGGGTAGAAAATGTTTGTACTGTGTGAAAAAGGTAGAAATGATGGAATATCCACTTCTTCACAGGATAGCTCTATTTACTTCTGCGCATCCTTTATACATTAACTGCAAATCTGGAAATTGTGCTGCCACTCAAAAGTAGTGAAAATGAAGTGCCAAGCAACATGCAAAATTTGCAGAGTCATCACCTATATGTAGGCAGATAGCAGCATATCCCTGGTATTGGCACATAGAGAATGGTTAACTAAATACTGTCTTTGCTTGATGAGGTGAAAAAGTAGACTGATATATAATAATAATAACTATTAGCAAGATCTTTAAAACATATGGTTAGGAATAAAGAAAAACCCATGCATAAGAATCCAATAACTGCAGCCTATTATAAATGGAGAAATACGAAGTTATTAAAATGATATGCAGGAAAAATCCTACGAAACAAACCAAGCGCCATAGTTCAAAAGGATTTTTGATGAATAACACTTCCTTAAAGAAAGATTCCTTAAGAAACAAGATCTTTGGCTGTCTCCGTAAAATTTTCCTTGTGTGACTTGTTAATATTCTTTACGTGACATTGACTTAGGCAGATGTGACGTAAAATAAGGGGGTGAAGTCAAGAGCCTATGATTTATTTATATTTATTTGATTGGTGATTTATGCCATACTCAAGAATATTTCACTTATACGACGGCGGCAAGCATTATGGTGGGAGGCGACCGCCTCAGGGAAGCCTACGACCATCCACAGGTTGCTGGCGGACCTTCCCACATCCATCATACAAAAACACTGCATTTAATTTGACTGGATTTAATTTGCTGGAAAAAACATCTAAAAAAATCAGTGGAGGTGATCAAGAGGTTTTGTAGATCTTCAGGTTTTTGAGATAACAAATTTATTTATTTGTTGTTTCAACACCGTATGAATATTTCACTTATACAACCGCAGCTAGTACTACGATGGAAGGAAACTGGGCAGAGCCTGGGGGAAACCCCAAACCATCCGCAGGTTGCTGGCAGATCTTCCCACATACAACCGGAGAGGAAGCCTGCACGACCTGGGCTTGAACTCACAGCACTGGTGAGAGGAAACTGGGTCATTATGCTGCACTAGCATGCTAACCCCCTCAGGCCACAGAGGCCCAAAATAGCAAATCATAAAACTTCACCAAAACTTGATATAAGATGAATCAATTAGAATCAAGCAAAATGTGTCACTTGAAAAAAGCTAACGTTTGGGTGAAACAGTCATCATTGCAATGCAAACTTAAATCATAATTAACATATGCACAACAAGTGAGTATAGTGATATGTTTGATAGTGGGAAAAAATGTATTACATATGAGGTTATAACAAAAGAAACAACTGTATCAAACCATCTGCCTTCATATGTATGATGAAACTCATAATTCCCACACATCATACATACATGTATACATACATGAATCACTTTCATTGACATGTACAACCAGGCAGACTGACAGACAGTCATTCAAACAAATGCAGCTTCACTCAGAAGCCATGCAAGGTGAGGTAGCGGTTAGTGGCACATAGTGAGGAAATGACCATTATAACTGTGGTACACATATTACCTGCGTGACAGGGAGGTGATATAGACAACATATACAGGTGTTTTTTTTTTTAGTGAGGTCAACTTGTGCAGAGTGAACAGTGAAGGTGATAAAACCGTTACTGTGCGGTGCAGTGGATATGCCAAGCTGGCCTGACCGGAGGGACCTGCATAATCAGATCAACATGCCACCTCCTGTTAACGTTTTTTCCCCCCTCGCCACTTACTACAATCGAGTTCGTCCGAGCTCTCAGGGCAGTCAACGCGGCCATCGCAGCGGAGTCGCACATCGATACATTTCCCTCGTTCACATCTAAACTCGTTGTTTCCACAAGGAACGGAAGCTAAATTGGGATCATGCAATACAAAACAATTGGTGTACTTGAAATCAGAGAGGCCCTATGTGTTTATTAGAGGACAGCTGGAGATCATAGGGAAACGACACACAGGGGACTCAGTGGTGTGAGACAACAGTGGGAAGGGAAACACAACACTGAACGGGGAAAGGGAAAGAGTGAAACAGAGAGAAGTTAATATACAGTGATCTCTGGAACACTGACTACAAACACTTATCCCCAGTTCCTAAATGGTAACTGTATTTTAACGCACTTGGTTGGGGCAGCGAGGAGAATCTGAACTTTGAAACAGAAACCTGCTAACATGGCAAACACAGGACATCTGAACAGGTCAATGAGGTCTATATATGATGTACCTATAAGAATTTAGAAAACATGGATAAGAGCAAACCAAACTTTAACTGGATCTTCATAAAAAAGTATATTTGTTGATATATAGGACTGGTGTTTAAATACTGTTTCCAATTCCTAAATTTTGGACCAGAAACCCCAGTGATAGTTGTCTGTCTCTTGTGCTTAGCTCTGGACCACTGACCAAGTCGCCTAATTTCATGTATTTTCAATACCGTCATTTTCCTATTGCTCGAAGTATCACAGTCACGAACTATGGTCAGTTTACAGTTTAGTTGGGGGGAAGCCAAACAAATTGTGCCAAGGAGGGGGTCTTCTCGGGGAAGGTTTGGCGATACTGAGGAATACATGCCATTGCTACAACACCACCACCACAACAACACTTCAGGAGAATGCAACAACACGTAATGCGACTTAAGGGAATGGGACACAGAGACTGTCATGCTTCACTACACCCCATCCGATCACAATTTCTGATGATCCAATGGTGTTTCACTTATTCTTTCTTTAATGAGGCTCAAGAAGTAAAGCGCTAAAACTGTGGCATGTGGACAGGGCTACCACGACAACAAATCCTTGTAGGTCCACTTGTTAAATGTGAATATAGGATTACTTTCCTCACTGTGCCCCTCAACAACTGGAGGAGTACACTTTTTGGGTGTGGCTGATTCTGAATAAGACTGAATAAATCACTTTGCACCCTACAATTTAAGCATCCTAGCATGATTTAAGTATTGAGGGTTCATTAAGTGACTGCCCCACAACATTTGATGTACAGACAAGCATACTGCAAAGACCCAGCCGCTGTTTAGTGCAAATATCCCCCTCAACCTGACGGCTTCTAAAAGCTGAACCACACCTGTTAAATATTACCAGTGAAACTGCAAGCATTTAATTCCAACTTTGTAAAATATTAGTGTAATAAGAGAAGCTGCTGTGCGACACCAGTTTTCTTTCAGTCTTTATCCTTTCCTTTCCATACTATTAAACCACACATTCACCCATGTCTTGTTACTGAAATACATGTCGAAGTAACTTTAGACACCCAAGACTGCCTTTAAACAAAGACTGTGACAACAGACTATATTGTCAACTGTTAGCAATCCCTATGATGTCCCCTCCCGCCTCACCTTTTGCTACTCTACACGTACACAATAGCATTTTCAGGGTAATAGATAGCCAAAAAATATTTCGCAGTAACCATTTCATGCAACGTACTGGACATTGCTAAGGGGATTTGCCTAATTTTCCACTAATTGCAACATGAGGAAAACTACCTCAAAGCATGACGTGGGAACAAAACAAGAATCACGGACTAAATCTATAAGCTGATCTATCATGTATTGCAGCAAACATTCACACTACTGATGACATCATGCCACACAAATCTATACATACATGTAGTTCCCTCCATATATTTCTTCAACCTTTCCACACGTTAAACTTGAACTATTAACACATGTTTTGATTATCGCCACATCTTATGTTTTGATGGGTTTGCCAGACAGAAGGCTTCACCGAACACATTGTAATTTTCAGCATGAACAGAAATATGCCCTCAAAACATGCTTATAACACCACGAGGTGAACTTGTGAAACGGTTGAAGAAATAGAGTAGTGAAAATATCCCAAGAGATGCAGAACCAATGTATGGTGACAGAACGCAGATACTGGACCAAACTAAAACTACAAACAACATAACACATCTCACGCACCGCCCCCATCACGAGACAGCATGCATTCACTACCACATACACATAACACTCAGATCACAGATCCTAACAAAAATAAACCCTATAAAACCAAAAGTATGAGAACACAGACTTATGATACAAAAAAGAAAAGTGACAGGAGAGTCAAATAGCAAGGTATCCTGCAATAAAACAACTGTGATCAAAGACAAAAAGACATCCATCTTATGCACCAAATAAAAATTACTTATTCTTGGCAAAAAATAAAAAAGTGGTTTAGTACAACTCAAAACTAAAAAAACTGTCAATGAAATGAAAGGAATTGATTATAGTCAGTAAAAAATACAAAACTATGAAATAAATAAATTAAAATTTATTATTCTTTTTGTTAGGAAATCAGTGAAGGTGATAATGTAATGGTTTCTTAGATGATATAACTAACAGTGCCATGATCGTGAGTTGTCAAGTGTTAAAAAAACAGTTCAAAATTTCACACGGAAACATGGTTACTGATGAAAACTGGAAAACTCGAAGGTAAATTACTGCTGACATTCTTTTTCAAAAATTTGCTAACGTGTTACACACTTGGTCCTAATGTTTGCATCAATACCAAACCTTGTATTGGACTTCTGTTAAATGTTTCCTGGATGAAACGTCTTTATGTGAATTGTAGAATTGTCTCATGAGTTGTGAGGACTTGCCAGCAGGACAGGGGTACTTACGGCAGTTGAACTCGTCCCCACCGTCGGGACAGTCGGCCCTGCTGTCACATCGATTGAGGACAGGGATACAGCTCCCGTCAGAACACCTGTACTCATCTGGACCACAGCCAGGACCCACAGGGGCTGAAACACACAGGCAGATCAACTTGTACCTAACATCATATTTACCTGATTGTTGTTTAAAGGGGAAAACTCGTTAAAAATTAAGTTATGGTAAGGAAAAAGATCAACAAAAACAGTATCTGAAAATACTTTCAGAGATTTTTTTCAGACTTTTTGACACATACTATCAATATGGTCCAACATGCAATCCAGACATTTAACTGCATTTAGTTTGATGAAAAAAAATCTTGACAAAACCAGTGAAGGTACTTTCAGATATAGTTTTTAATAGTCTTTTCACTCACCATAACTTCATTCTTACAGGGTCTTTCCCTTTAAGGTCATACTAAAGAATAATTCCCCTACACCACGGGCAGTATTGTTAGCGGAGGAAACTGGAGTGCCCAGGTAAACTTAAGACGTTTGGTAAATTACTGAGGAACTTTCCCCTCAAGCCATGAACAGCTATGTACACCATATTGGTGAAATGAACGAATGAATGATGAGGGCTTTACGGCACATTAGTAGTATTTCAGCCATATTTTGATGAAAACGTGTTCATACAACAAAGTCGTGGATGATTTTCAATATGATGAAAATACTCAAAAATAAATGAAACACACGAACGTTTCTAAAAACCAGTTAAAACAACCGAAACTTCAGTTAAGAATCAAAACCCACAGTATTTTAATAATATGAGATTCTATTGAAATGTATATATGCTTGTAGAATATATATCTCATTATAGAGGCTCATACTGGTGGAAGACTGGCTGCATGATCGTGGTGAACTGTTTCATATTGTCACCCCAGGAGGCATTACAAAGCTTCATTTACACGGCTACATGTCAGGCATGTGCTTTACCAGGTTAATATTACTCTGGTTAGAAAAAATAGCATTTCATTACATAGAGGAAAAGAAAGTTTCCAAGTGTCAGTGAGTCACCTGGTTATTAAAAAACACAGGTATAAACAAATAAATATGGCTTCAAAAAAAAAAAAAAAATATTCCAAAATCTCTCGTAAAAATAAAATGACAAACATGAAAATTTAGGGTTACCAAGACCCATCTGCTTCTGTTTTTTAAAGTAAGGACACAGCCACAAATTCCTGCATCAAATCATGTAAACAATACAAACTGTTGTTGAATAACTTACGACAATTCCTCTCGTCACTGACATCTAGACAGTCTGGGTTCCTGTCACAGACCTGGGAGGAGGAGATACACTCACCGGTCACACACTGGAATTCTCCAGGCCTACAGCTGGGAGGAGCTAAACAACAACAACACAAACACTGGCTAGCACGAAGCGTCGTCACATTTGACAATACCAATAATGTTATAATTTTATTATACATGTATTTTATTATGTATTTATTTATTTCATGGTGACAGACAAAGCTTTATTAAATATCATTCATAAATTCCCAGTACGGGAAATGAACTAAAATTTGATCCATCACTAACTTGGGCAGTTTGCTGCAGTTTCCGAACCAAAAGTAATATTCCCCCCCCCCCCCCATCAAAAAAAGAACTAGTTTTGGCAACAGTTTACACCATTTACTGTAATATACAGATATACAAGATTGCATCAGGCACCCATAATCTACATTTACGCACATGCAATAATTTATTTCAGGTAATCATAAATAAAAAAAATTTTCAGCATTGTTTATCCATCTGTGCTAGTAAGATAAAAAAATTCTCACAGGAGTTTTATACAGAAGACTGACTTGTGAGAGAGCAGAATGAACAAAAATCATTTCATGCCATACTCAAAAATCTTTCTCTTGTATGACTGACAGTCAGTTTAACAAGTGGAGGAAATGACAGTAAAACATCGGCTTTTGGTGTGTTACTGATAAAGACTCATATGAGTGAAAGTTTTGTTGCAGGCAAATGGTCTGCCCTGAAGGTAAGACATGGTCTGGTGAGTGCCACTAATTGCTTTTTGTCACTTGGGCCCCATGAACACTGAGGGTGAGGGAATCTTCAGCTTTGCTGTCCATGCTTGGGACTGAACCATCAGTTCATGTGCCAGTGGTTGAGGGACGTGCACCTGTAACACCACTGCGCCAAATCCAGCCTCCGGCAGAAGTTTCGATCAGTGATACTTGTACAGTGAGTGGTCATTACCTGTTGGGCAGTTCAGCTCATCGGACCCGTCCGGACAATCCTGCTGATTGTCACACCTGTAGGCTGATGGGATACAAGTGCCGTCAACACATGGATACTGATTGGCCGCACAGGTAGGGCCAGGTAAATCACCACGACGAGTTGTCGTCTCTACAATACCACCACAAAAAAAAAAAAAAAAAACAAAAACAAAAAAAAACAATGATTTTAGCATTAATACATACAAATGGTTGGAAGAGTACCTACAACAGGACTCATCATGGAACACTATCTTTAAACATTTCAGAAAAATTCTAATGAGATACAATAACATGTGCATGTGTCTTGACAAATTTTGACATGTAACGATTGTTTGACTTTGACTGACAATCCTGAAAGATAGCAATGTAAAATGCATTCATAAATTCACTGTTCAATAAAATAACAATCTTAATACAGAAGGTTAGTGAGAAACCAACTGAACACGTTAATGGGACTTACACTGCAACCTGTTAGAAACAGACTTCAGATTTTTTAATGAGGTGCAAATAACAAACTGAAACACTTGCTTATAAATATATATACATATATAAATGAAGATAATTTGATCACAGCAAATGATTATTATTATGTACATGTAACCAATAAAACGTTAGTAATAAACTGCACCAGACCGCTTGTGTGTGAAAAGCAGATGATGATGATTCATTGCTCCTGCAGCTTGTATACGCTAGGATTACATGAGGTGAGCAGAAGCCTTGGAGTGAGCATACATGTATGTCATGTGTGAGCGAGTGAGCAATAGTGAGCAGTGAGAGCAGACACCAGTACATGTGTGTGGAGGGATGTGTGAGGGACAGACGTCCTGAGGTCCATAGAGCTACCTGCAGGGTAATCCATGAGAGCACGCAGGGCCAGAGTGGTGCCCGTGATAGAGTAAGTCTGGTCGTTGACATCCATGGGCACCCCTTCTACCACCTGGTCATCAAACATTTGAATGTAATAGTTCTGGAATAGTTCATTGATGGGCACCCCCTTGTCGCCAGCAATGGAGCTGGCCACCACGCCCGAGCGCTGAGCTCTGGGGTAATGGACGCCGATAAAGTCTCCCTGATTTACGCGAATTGGGCTATCAGTGGTAACGGTGTGGAAGCCTACTTGACCAGGGGGGATCCGGGTCTTGCCGATAAGAGTGAATTCAGAGCCCGACACCTGACGCCATACACCGAGGAAAGCAGTGCCCGAAGCAGAGGCACGGTAGTATTCCCAACCAATCACACGGCCATTGCAAGGAAAAGCATTGTTCACAAGAAGGTTGGCCCAGTTATCTCCAGCTCGAGGCAAAGCAGAGGGTTCTCGACCAACCTTAGATGGACAGGTTACTGGATCTGGAAAGAGCATCAGGCACCACCGCCATCAACACAAACTCCAGCCAGGACACAGAGACAGACAGACGGACATGGATACAGCTGGCTGCATGCCACACAATGCACAGAAGGTGGGTGGGTAGTGAACTTGCTAACAGTCATGCTTTTAACTCAAGCCACTGTGGCAACCCTGGCAAGATCTACAGATTCAGTTCAATTATAAAAGTCAATGCGTAATTTTCAAGCCAGGCAAAACTAAAAACAGGCACCATCCATGGAAAAGCATACCAAAAGAAAAAATGACATGAAACGTGCAACACCACTGTTTGGTCAGGAGATGGGTAACAAAGAAAGCATTCCTCAAACACCAGTCAAAAGACTTCACAAACCACTACCAACTGGATAGTACACACATTACTGGCTCTCTTGAATGTCAACACACATGGCTGTCAAGGCATATGTAGGGCAACAGATATGTACAATAATGGCAACAAAACACAGAAAGACTAAAGATTTCAGGCTTTATAATGAATGATAGCAACAAGGAACAAAGGAACAAGTCAGGCTGGAAATTGGATGATGGCAACAAAGGACACAAAGATTGACAAATTCAAGGTGGAAAATGGACGATGGTAACAAAGGACACAAAGACTGACAAAGTCAGGTTGGAAAATGGATGATGGCAACAAAGGACACAAAGACTGACAAATTCAGGCTGGAAAATGGACGATGGTAACTAAGAACACAAAGACTGACAAAGTCAGGTTGGAAAATGGACGATGGTAACAAAGGACACAAAGACTGACAAATTCAGGCTGGAAAATGGACGATGGTAACTAAGAACACAAAGACTGACAAATTCAGGCTGGAAAATGGACGATGGTAACAAAGGACACAAAGACTGACAAATTCAGGGGAAATGTGATCTCCAATGATTTCCCCTTTAAACCAGACCAGATAAATGATAATGGTCACAGAAAAGCCTCTCATCCCTCAAGAGATATGAGTCATACACATCAGCCAGAGAATGACTTGGTGACAAAATTCATCATGCAGATGTGACAGAAACACAAGATGACATCAGACATCACACAAATATTCAAATCACAGGATGGTAATGTCAGACATCAAACATCTGTGTCTTGAGAAAGTGACATCAGACAATCATGCAAATCATAAGAAGAAAACAAAAGACAAACATCCAAATCATCAACAGGGAGGCACCAAACATCAGACAAACATCCAAGTCATCAAAAGATGACAGCAGACCAGGTTTTTTCAGGACACAGGTCTGTAAGGACAAAACCAGTTGGAGACAAACAACAAACATTCCAAGTGGTGGGAAACAACAGGACTTTGCTCAACAATGATCATGCATTGACAAAGACTGTAGGAGCATTATCCACAACAACTCATACAAATGAAAACCATTCCATGGAACACAACAACCATGCTAGACACAAAATTGTTGGCAGGTTTACATTCCCCACTTAGGTTGCACATATCCCCACATGTAACATCTGGGGGATCAAGTATGGGTGAGCAGAGGAGTCAAGAAATCCACAGTGTCTGATCCCAGTTCACAACATATACCATATTGTTTATCAACAATGTCACAAGGGTTACATGCCAAATCAACAAAGATGAAAGAACAAACAACATCGACATAAACACTTCTGACATATTCAATTCTGACAGCTATTTTCAAGCTACTTTGCATAAGACCACTGTACTATAATAATTCTTCTATAGTTTGTAATGAGGGTGTAATACATGTATTGAAGAAATGAAATGTCCTTAACTGTGCTGCCTTTATTGTTCAGTAGATTTGATTGGCTGTTAAAATGAAATGATACAAAATGGAGTGACTCTACGTTATGGGGAAAATACTTTGATTTAAGTTAATTTACTGTATTATGTGTTTCCCATCATTTACATGTAAACAAAGTTAGAGCAATGTGCACAAAACAATACCAGGGGAAATAAACAAATGTTACAATAATTACAGAAGTTTCTGATTTAGGCCTTCAAATTTCTCTTTTCCACAGACTGCAATCTATAACCCATATTACAAATGCACTTCATAAACTGACCCACTTCAATAAACCATTGTATTGCCAATCACTGTGACATTTCATCAATTCATCATATCAGTACCAATCAGCTGATAATACCATATTTGTAATTCAAAACATACTAAGTTATTAAACTAAGGATTTCTTGTCACTGTCAGAAATGTGATTTAGCTAACACTGTTGTACTAGAATGTCTCTCAGTAGGAACAAATCCAAAAACTTGTACATCACTGCGTCTTTTTCTCTCTCTTGTTCATATCAATGTCTCGACAAAATTTACAAGCATGTAGGTAATGTGTCCCTATTTTGCACTACAGGTACTTGCATTACATGTACACTTACGATAGTAGCACATGTAATTCATGATGAGTCTATCTTAAATCAATGGAAACCAATAATATGCTTTCACCAAGTAATGCCTTATTAACCCAAGATATGGCATGGAGCAAAATACATATTACCATGGCTTGTTTGTACTATTTATGGCAAGCAGTAGATGCTTACACTACCAGCTGTTAAGCTATCTTCGTGTTTAGTCTCAAAACAAATTAGTTCCTCTTGAACATAAAACCATCAGCTTTTTTTTCTCCTCATTTTCTTCCCAGTGGAGCTGCGGTCTAGTATTTTGGGTTTCTTGCCAGCTCTCAAAACATGTATTTAATAGACAGTCCAACTAGTGTTATCAATGTTCCAGGCATCTTTTCCAGGTTTTTCCTGTATCACCAGTATGTTACCTGATTAGGGCCCACAGAAAGCTGACATTGCAAAACAGTTCAGTGGCATATAACTTTTTGGAGCATAAGCACTTTCTATGTTCAGTCTGTTGCAGAATTTAGTTATTGACTATGGTGCCATACTTAAGAATATGTCCTCTTTATGACTCGTAGGATTTATCGCGCCACAATACCACACTAATACCTCTTCTCTTTGACAGGTTCTGGACATATAACATGAATCGAGAAAACCTGTGAAGTCCAATACAACAGTGTCAATGTGAAAAAACAAAACAAAAATGTATTACATTAATTTGTTGATTTCTTGGTGTCCCAACTGCTTTGGTCTGATAAGCATGCATACGCATGCATTCATATGTAAATTATAATGTGATGCGAGCCTGACACCATCATCAGGTGTGGTAACTGTAAATACATACCACACAATTTCCTTAAGATTTTAAAAGCCAGATGCCATTTACCGAGCAATAGCCTCCAATTATCTGTGTTATACCATCTTGCGCTTTGAAAAACAAGTAAAGAAGAGTGCACAGGTCTTTTTTCTAGTCAGGTACAAAAAGCTTGATGAATCATTTCTCCACACGTTTTACACTGCCACAATAAAGATTACATCAGTGCCACGATGGGGCATTCATATTTTCAACACCTTACCATAACTCAGCGAAATTCTACCATTCAATGACAAACAAGTGTACAGATCATCAGGGAAAAGCCCCGGATGCTTCCCAGACTACACAGACATGTCTGTCCCAGTTAAAAGGGAATTATCCTATCATCATTATCAACAGCTGTAATCAAGAAAACCTGTGGCACAAAATTGTAAAGTGACATGCCCCCAGAATGTGAGAATGGTGGCAGGGAGGTCAAGTCATTTCTCTGGCTTCTCCCAACCCTGTGCCTGATACCCTGGCTAGTGTATGTACCAGAAGACACCTACAGCCTAAATCCAGGTTCTCCCTACCTAGTACATCTTCACGTGTTGACATCATTTTGGCAGACAGCCAGGCAAATTATGAAAGACTCATCTACACAAGCAAATGAGCGGTTTGTTCCTCCTTTTTTTTGTTAACGTGTTCATTTTTAACTCAGCATATTGCACATTCCACTTAAAAGAGGGTGTTCCTGCACTGTCTTGCGGTTAAGATGTTCCCGTCAGTTATTCATAGTTTCTTGACATAGAGAGCTCAGTGGGTATAGGTAGCATTCTATGGAAATTCACCATTTTGCAGGGTTTCAGGGTTAATATTCTAAGCTTTCAGTCAGCTTCCCCTGTTACACTTATGTATGTATGTATGGGTTTCACGTCATACTCAACAATTTTTCAGTCATATGGTAAAGACTGATTAGAATGTATATATATTGTGTCTTCTAGTAGCACGGCGAGTCCATGTTGCCAAAGTGTTGTCCCAACTGGAACATCATGTAGACATGACACCCCACCCAGTCACAATGTTCTGACATCGGGCTGACCAGTCCTGTTTCCTTGAGCTAACGTCTCAATGCTGAGCGCCAAGTGAGGCAGCAGCAATAACCATTTTTGAAGTCTTTAGTATGGCTAGACCTGGGTTTGATCCTAAATCTCCTGACCTCAAGTCTGACATCAATAATTATTCAATTTGTGAAAATATACACGAGATAACTTTTGAGGTTTATGATATAGATAACTAATCCTCACCAAAACCTGAGCAAAACAACGAACAGTTCAATTTGAACAGAATTTAGTGGCATGTTGTTATTAAGTGTTTGTAATATGTACTTAAAATATTTATATCCTGTTCTCCCTTGGGACAAGAGATGTTGTATTTTAAATATTTGTATGTGTTTACAAAGAAAAGAAAGATAGGACACTTAACAGAAGTTTCTGAAACAAAATATACCCGACATAAATGAGGAATAAGGTAGATGTATTGTTAGAAACTTAAGTGAGTTCAGGATGTACATTTACAACCTCAGACAGCCTCAATAACTGAATAACAGTTTAATCATCTCTTCATTTATTTATCTAAAGAATCAGCCAATATTGAGGAAGACTGTCAGATCTCAAGGGACACTGGTTCTTATGGCCAGTAACATTTTGTGGCTAATTTCAATCCCTGATATTTTATGCCCTAAATAATATTTGAATCCTTCAATATAGTAAACAGAAATGACACAATCATGCACAATGCACCAACCACCTTCAACAGCCACAGAAACTTGTGTAATGATGCACCATCCGACCCAAAACATTCACATATTTTCACAGAAAATAAACATACATAATAACAACAATAAAATTATGAAACAAAGTGTATTATTTTCCAACCGAAATGTACAATTAGATTATACAATATAACACAGAGAAACAAGTAACCACTGATGCCTTAATGGGTTTCATTCATGGCCAAAACAGAAAATGAAATTTTTTGAAAATTTTTGACTGTGATTGGGACTACAAGTACATGTATATCAATTTATTTCACAAAGACTTATATTTCTTACTCAGATTTATGTATTAATAAATGTAACATAAAAATATGTATGCATGTATGTAACATACAAATACACATTTAAACGCACAAGAAAACCCCTGGTGTATGCACAAAGTCCTTATAAAACCAGACAGTTTGATTACAGGCCCTGTGTTCAATCCCATGAAGATATCAATAGCTGCTTCAACATAAACACATAATGTAACTGAAAATATCCCTTAACCATGTTAATAATGACCACATATAAACTTAAATTATACCACAGGAGAAAACCAGCAAAAGAAAGAGATAGGAAAGCAAACTATAATGATTAATGTAGTTATTAATGAATTTGAAATATTAATAATTAACACAATATGGAATAATAAATAAAATAAATGAAAAAAAAAAGAAAAAAAAGAAGGCGAAATCATATGTGTACTGATACACTTACCCCTTCGCAGCTCTCTGAACTGGAATCCTAATGGCGTAACCGTGTTTGCCCCTAGATATCCATTATTGACAGCTGTGTTGAGTATACTGTAGAGCTGTTGTCGATCATAATAACCCTGAGTTCCCAGATCAAGGGAGACAAGCACGCCATCCCTGTGCACAAATACAGAGACATTACCACTCAGATAAGGCTAGTTTGCCAGCTATACTACAGAGGTCATAATATGCAGTATTTGTAAGTATGTAGGTATGCTTAAGTTTAATGTCCCACTCCACTGTTTTTCAGTCCTGTAATGGCGAGAACTCTTCAGATTGTATATCTAAACTGTGTCTGGTGGCAGGGCGTCCATGTCTCGACTGTAGCATCATGCTGAAGACACCAGACATGACACCCCATCCAGATTCCTTGTTCAAACCTCTAAGTAATGAGCATCAAGCAAGGCAGCAACAGGCACCATTTTTAAAGTCTTTGGTATGACCTGACCCGGTGGAGTATTTGTAAATGTACATGTAAATCACAGAAATGTAAATGTATCCACATGTACATCCTATAAGAATGAGCTAAGATAGAGCTCTGCTTTTCGAAATCCAAAAACATATCATGTGCACCATACAAATATACAGCTATGCCATACATTACATGATTCCTGATAATAATATAGTTCAATTATCATTCGGAATAATTAATGTACGTGTTTTTTACATGACAGGCTTTCAACAGTATATATACAGTGGAACCCGCATAATCGCACACCTGATAAACGCAACCTCTGCTTTGATGCAAAGAATTTTGCAGCACAAAAACCAAATTGTATTCAGTCTCATAGTTTTTACATCGTATATTTGCAAATTGGTTATATGAAAAACCATGTCAATTGGAAGGCTTTGAGCCCTGCAGTTTGGGTTAATCTCTGGGTAATCACATAAAATGACATTCTGAAAGACCGATCTGTGTGCACAAACCTTCTCAATGGGACATCGTGCTGGCTGTCACCTCAGTGGGGCTAGAGTTATGAATGAATGAGCTCCTGCTGTGACTGGCTCACACTAATCAGCGTGTCTTCATGTACTGTTATGTACCGTGTCCAATAGCCCGCAAACTTAAAGTTTCTGAGGATTTGATAAGCCATGCAAACAAGGATTGTGTGTTGTAAACAATTACCCAGTTATCCTTGTGAAAAAAGATGCGCTACCAAACATGATTTCCCTCTTCGCAGGAATGGCACCGTTGTGGGCTATGGTGTTCATACAGAAAACCCTAAAGAGTCATCACATTGGCTTGAATTGGTTACTCTCCTACAGTTTGAACGTTTGAAAATCTGTATAAATGAAAGGTACAACAGATATGCCAAATCTTCTTAACTAACCTCAAGTTTCAAGCATGTATAAAATGTTGTGTCGTACATGTCATACAGACATTGGCCATCCCTGGCCAACAAAGTTAAGTTCCCTGAGTTCATCGATTCCGGCAAATTACGTACTACATGAGATTTACGTTATTTTTCTACCTTTAAAGTACAGTTGTGTTTAACTTTCACAAATAAAACATGTTATTTGTGTAAGTGAAATCTCGACTTTAAGCGCTGTTGTGAGTAGATCACGTGCGAGTACCAAGGGGGGTAATTCACTATCTTAGACTTGAAGTCTGGATAAACGGCAAACCCTTTTAAATGCGAACAAATCTTTGGGAATTAAGGTTTGCAAATAAGCGGGCTCCACTGTATATACATACATCTCTATCTACTTGAGAGGTTTTTTTGTAGGATATTTAGGGTAGGTGGTTGTCCCCGGATAAACCCAGGCAGGAAAACGGGCCACATGTGAAACGTGGGAGAAACTGGTGACACATGTCCACAGTACAGCTCTATCAACACCATATGAGAGTGTGCATGGTGCTCTTCATCAACAGCTTGAAATACCCGTACATAACGACTACTATTTCAATGTGATACAGTCTCAGGGTCAGGCTACTGAAACAGGAAATCTGGCAACTGCAATACAAGTAGGACATCACAAAACCATGCAGACATACCCATAAGTCTTCCATATCACCCAGGAGGATTTAATTATAATCTACATGTAAATGCCTTTACTAGGTCAAGAGAATTTTCATTGCCAGTTATTTAATTCTTCTTAGATAGAAACAATCTGTTTGTGATCATTAATAAACATAAAACTATAACCAACGGACACAACTGTATTAATTCTGAACTGGTATATCTGTTCATCTCTTATTGTCACCAAGGCTCTACAAACAGTTTTTAGAATAGATTACTTAAACTGTGTTTTGATCTGTGCAATGTTCCGCCTACATGGTAACGCATACATGATATGGTACTTGAATGCATGAGTGACTGGATGATTTAGGTTTAATGCCATGTCAGCAATGATTCAGCCAAATCATGACATGAAGAATGGCAGTTGACAAAGTCTGCATGGTGTCTGAGATGATACACCAGTTGAGTTACTTCCAAGTTAGCTGTGGCCTTGCGATTCTTAAAATATATTTACGTAAGGTGATATGGAAGTGTCTCAGAACAAATAAAAGACAAAAAAACCTTGCAGTTTGTGAAGCATTCATGCAGCTTTTTCCACCTTAAAGGTTACACAAGCAAACTGACATTCCAGTTGTTTAAGTGGAAGCACAGATGGTCAATCACCCTGAAGGGTTACATTACCTCTTATTACTTATTAAAATGTTTCTGTTCACTTAAAAGTGAACTTTTTATAAGTGACACATTCTGCTTGATTCTTGTTGATTCATCTATCAAATAGGGCTACTTAAATTTTTCTGTGAAGCTGAAGTAATTTATTATCCGAAATTTGAAATACTTAAGTGGTGGATAAAAGTATCATCTTAAGGCTTTTCTGTGCTTCTGAATATACATCTTTAAAGCCAAACTATAGATGGAATACACCATATCTAGCAATACTGTATGGAATATGCACATGTGTGCATGCACTCATCTAATTCACCAGATAATATCTTCAGCTTCGGCCACACTTTCCTTCACATCATCTAGTCTGGTTTATATCAAAGCATTTTTGAATTTATATTGGACCCAATGAAAAAACTACGGTACTTTAATAAACAAATTTGATCTGGTTCGATACAGCAAGACATTCCTCCAGATTTCTAACCAGGTTGGAAAACGATAAACCTCGTACACGCTGTAGTCTGATAATTATTTCCTGCATGATGTAAGTCACCCATGTCATCCCTATACTATGTCAAGCAAGAAGATTTCCATCACAGACGAGGTCTGATGCTTAGTTAACCAAACGGAATGTTGCCTGGTTCAAGATATAAAACATGTGCATGAGACTGTTTCAGACCACAAACTGGTTTCACATTATGACAGGTTAACCACAAATATGTCAGTCCCAGACCAAACTGGCTTGTAGCCCTTGAAGACAGCAAATGAACTTTAAATTTTCTAATATTTCAAATCTGATATAACAATATTAAGCATTCTATGGGGCCATCTTATTTATTTTATCTGACTGTTATTTAATGTCATGCTCAGTTTTTCACTTGTACCATGGAGGCCAGTCTTACTGGAAACGAGGGGAATCCAGAATGCCAAGCTTAAACCACTCACCTGTGACAAGATGCTGACAACCTAGTACACCACACTGGTGGAATGCTTAACTCATACCATCAAAAGTGAAACTATTAACTGTCATCCAGAAATGAGTGTTAATTGAAGTAATTTAATAAGTTATTAAATCTTTATGAATGTCAGTGTCCTCTGACATAAATGTTATGCAATGTTTCAACTAAACTGTTACTATCGAAGCTAGCCCATAAAAACGTAGCCTCTCCATTCCAATGAACTAAATGTAGATATATGTTAAAATCCGGTTCATTAGATATTAGAATTGTACAAAACCATTGCGGTCTGAGATGTATATATGATCAGGGTGTACAACTATGCACACTTCAATGGGCTAACTAAGTGGCATTTCACGAAGTACTCAAAAATATTTCACTCAAACGACAGCGACCAACAATATGATTGGAGGAAGCCTGAAAGAGGTCGGGGGAAACCCATAATCATCCACAGGTTGGTGGCAGACCCACTTCAAAAGAGTCCCTAATTTCTCCACCCTCTTTCCCAAAAACAAAAGAACATTTCAGTGACGAAAAAAATTATTTGCCTTTACTGCTTTGTTGATGAAAAAATTACTCAATCACCAACCTACCAACAAAACTGATACCTGAAGAATCTACGTATTCCCAAACAAATTTCTTCAGCCTTGATTATCTACATGTAAATGTTTTACATGTATTTAAAGTTATACTTACCCTGAAGGTTGGAATTGGATAACAGTAGCCATCTGCTGGCCCTCTGTAGTAGCATATAGCTGTTGTATATCGAGAGATAGCAAGCGGGCAACTTGTTGAAATCTTGACGTAATCCGACTGGCTAAAGCATCTTCATACCTTAATGATGTAAAATTTATAGTCACTCTGTAATACTCTGGAAAGAAAAGTCCAAGAGAACGGAATTTAATTAATTATCAAGACAGGGTAGGTATCAAGTGTATATGCATGTATAAAGACCATAACGAGCAGGCTTCAAGCAATTGCCCAAGGTTTCATTTTCTCGTCAAACATCCATTTATTTGCCTTTGGGTGGAAGTGATAGGATAATTAATGATGAAGACAAGGCAATATTTTGGCTGTAGCCCATTGGGGTGAAATTGCAAGTGAAAACAAGACTTTCTCAGCAGAAACATGCATCCTAGACTCTTAAATTGCCCTCCTTAATATACAGTAAGGTGCTGGCAAAGTGAAATCTGAGAATATCAATATAAACATATGTTAACATGTGCAACTTAATACTGATCTGACAAAAGAGCCTTTATGTCTAGTCTACATGTAAATGTTCATTAGACAAATGCATAAAACATCACTTCCATTTTGGCCTCCTGGCTAGTCTTTTCAAGACTCCCAGTGATGTCATGAAGTTTCTTGTGCATGAAGTAGTGGAAAGATCAAGCTGACATGGGACCGATGGTAGGTTCCACATTACAGGAGACGGGCGAGGCCCCCCACAAACCCCAGCCACAGAGAGACCAAAAACATTCCCACAACCTATCACATTTCTGGCAGCCCTGATAGCACTTTCAGTTTACATGCCTGTGACTTTTCACACAGCCACAAACACAACACAGAGATTAAAACTTGCATTTTTAACATGGCTGACAATGAGATCCACACAAGAAGGCAAAAAAACGTCTGTTTAGAGGTTTGATACTACACAGGCAAAATAGATGCCATATCCAAAAAAAAAAAAAAATAAAAAAACAGGCGTGAAAGACAAGGAAAGTTGGCCAAGGGTTGACATGAACAAGGGAGTGAATAGGCTTTAAAAACTTTCAACAAGTGTCTTGTTCCTTACAAAAATAAACGAAGATGTCTTTGAGCTGCATATCCTATAAACAGCACCAGAATAAATTCCAAAGAGGAGTTTTAAACACATCCTTTTTGGGGACATATTCAAAGTACTGTGTGCCACTAACAACTTCATGGCCTAATGTTCACATCCTTGACCATGTGCATTCAACATGTGTAATTGCAGCTAAACTTATTTATTTGACTGTTCTTTAATTCCATACCTCTACATTTTAATAAATTTTTCAACTATACGGTGGAGGGTCAGTTACACTGATGAAAGAAACCACAGTGGCCCCGGCATTAACTACCTGTGTATGGTGAAAGTGCAAGATGGAATGCCACACTAGAATGCCTTGATCTCAAAATCCAATGTACACCAGCACTCCAAAATGCAAGTAATATACATGCACACTCGGACACAGCAAGTGTTTATTCTGCACATTGTTTTCTTACATGTTCGTGTGTGCATGTCCTACATGTAAGCCATGCGGACCACTTTATAAAGCCAAGTTACCTAAATAGCCTTACACCTGGCCTTACAATGCACCCTAGACAAACCTCGACTGGTTCCAATAATGGACCAAGCCTAGCACATCATCTCACCCATAAATACTTCTAACTTACATGTCATTACAGTATTTGCATGTAGTCTTTGTCTTGAACATTTCCCATAAAAAATCTAATACTTTTACCACTAAGTCACTTCTACACAAAAGCAGCCTGTTGGTTGCCAACTCATGAGGTAGGTGGTACTACACTTCCAAGGATGCAAACTCATGAGGTAGGGGGCACTACCCTTCTGAGGATGCGAACTCATGAGGTAGGGGGCACTATGCTTCTGAGGATGCAAACTCATGAGGTAGGGGGCACTACGCTTCTAAGGATGCAAGCTGATGAGGTAGGGGGCACTATGCTTCTAAGCATGCAAGCTGATGAGGAAGGGGGCACTACGCTTCTAAGGATGCAAGCTGATGAGGTAGGGGGTACTATGCTTCTAAGGATGCAAGCTGATGAGGTAGGGGGTACTATGCTTTTAAGGATGCAAATTCACACAAACTATGCTAATCAAGCTAAACTATCCATTACTGAAGACATTGTACCAAAGATTTTTGCCAACAAAATCGATAATCGCAAATCCCATTGAATTTTTGCTATTATTTTAGAATAGCTCGAATAGGTACCCTCCACAAAATATTAGCTTTAGGTGGGTTACCTTATAACTTTTTCAAACTTGAGAACCCTTCTAACATTGCAAATCATACATGTACAAGTCTGATATTTTCAAAAAAAGCAATAATTTGAGCTATTCTTTTGTATTCAGACATCCCCTACTATCTTGCATGTGACGTCTTCCCTTGGCAAAGGTGACGATGGGAAGATAAATCAACTCAGTACATGTGCATGTATTGAAGAAGTGATATATGCTGTGATATACATGGTCTAAATGTGTGTACAGGCCATCAACTCGCAAGGTGGAAACCAACAGACAGCTTTAGTATAGGAGCCTTTCTTTATGTTAACGACAACTTTTGTTCTATGCACAATTTGTCAAAGATAAAATCCTCCTGTCGTTGTTTTGTGATAGTTAATATTTGGAAAAACAGGACAGCAAACAGGATACTACATGAAAACACAGCCATCTTCATCAAGGATAAACTGCATGTATGAGGTAACATCTAAAATTTCTACATAAAATAACTGGGGAAGAAAGGGGAATAAGTAGTGCTTACTTGAATGATCCGAGATAGGTACAGAGTAGTGCTTATCAGAACAATCAAGGGCAGGTATGGGGGAGGGTAAGGCTTACTCGAATGACCAGAGAAAAGTATGGGCGATAAGGTAGTGCTTACCTGAATGATTTGGGAAGAGTTTGGTTGATAAGATAGTGCTTATCTGAATAATCATGGGACAGGTATATGGGATATGAGGTAGTGCTTACCTGAATGATTAAGTACTGGCTTAGGAGATGAAGAAGTGTTCACATAGATATTCACGGATAGGGTTGGGAGATAAAGCAGTGCTGACATAGATAATCAGGGACAGGTAGGGAGGATAAGGTATTGCTTACCTGGATAATCAGGGATAGGTATGGGAATGGGGTAGTGCTTATCTGGAAAATCAGGTACACATATGGGGAATAAGTAGTGTTAACGTGGATAATCAGGGACAGGCTTAGGGGATAAGGTAGTGTTTGCTTAAGATATTCAGGGACAGGTATTGGGGACAAGGCAGCTAATTCTCACATGAATAATCAGAGAGAGGTAGGAGAAGGTAGTGCTTACCTGGATATCACTGATAGGTACGGGGGGTAAGGCAATGCTCATTTGGATAATGAGTTTCGGGTATAGGGGATAAGGAATCAAGGATAGGAAGTAATAAAGTAATGTTAACATACATTTAGATAATCACGGATAGGTACAGAGGATAAGGTAGTGCCTACCTGGATAATCAGGAACAGGTATGGTGGATAAGGTAGTGCTTAACAGGATAATCAGGAACAGGTATGGTGGATAAGGTAATGCTTAACAGGATAATCAGGGATAGGTATGGTGGACAAGGTAGTGCTTAACAGGATAATCAGGAACAGGTACTGTGGATAAGACAGTGCTCACCTGGATAATCAGGGACAGGTATGGTGGATAAGGTAGTGCTTAACAGGGTAATCAGGGACAGGTATGGTGGATAAGGTAGTGCTTAACAGGATAATCAGGGACAAGTACTATGGATAAGGCAGTGCTCACCCGAATAATCAGGCACAGGTATGGTGGATAAGGTAGTGCTTAATAGGATAATCAGGAACACGTATGGTGGATAAGGTAGTGCTTAACACGATAATCAGGGATAGGTATGGTGGACAAGGTAGTGCTTAACAGCATAATCAGGGACAAGTGTGGTGGACAAGGTAGTGCTCACCTGGATAATCAGCGAAGGTATAGGGGATAAGGTACATGCAGTGCTTTTCTGAATAATAAAGGACAGGTATGGGGGATAAGGGGGATAAGGTATGGGGGATAAGGTAGTGCTTACCTGGATAATCAGGGACAGGTATAGGGGATAAGGTCGTGCTCCCTTCCTCCTCATCATTGCCTGAGCCATCAGACTGATCATTTAAAAAATCCTCATCATCTTGTAATGTGGCATCTACTGCACGTTTTTTTACAGAATGTTCAGCTACATCAGTAAATTCAAAGTCTTTTTCCTGAAAGCAAGAAAAGAAATAATACCATTAGAAAACTTTAATAAAAAAGGGGAAAAAACACAAACAAATAAGACAGATCTGCAACTTACATTAAGAATCTTCCCCACTACTTAATGAAGTGATCAGACACATGTCATTCTGTCTAAAAAAAAAAAACCAGCTTCACCTTCAACCTGTATGCCAGTGTTGCAGAGCTGTTTACAGTAAACTGAATAGCCAGATAATACTGTATCAGCTACAAGTACACATACAAGTACATGTCTCATGTTGTTCAACTGTACATGTAAAAGAAGCATACCTTCAAGTACACTGAAGACATGTTAACATCTAAATGTACAAGCGGATATTGAATACATTAACATGACAGTGTATGCACTATATATATTAAAACAAGAATTTCAATTCACTTGTTACAGGCTTTCCTGCAGGTAGGTTTAAATATCAAACATGCACATGTACTTGACAACTACTCAGTATTAGACAGGCAAAACAACCTGTAAGATAAAATGACTTCAGAAGTCAAATGTAATGCCATCTAGTCCACCGTTTCAGGGGCCAAGGAACACTGTTGTGCTTAAAGCATTTTGCCACAAATGCATATTTTTGCATAGCTGACAACTCTGTGACCTCCACACATCATCCAGGTCAATGGCACCCATCCAACAGTGATCAGCACCTTTACATGTAACTGCCAAAAAACAGCAGCCCAGTCTTCCTCCCCACAGCATTACCGATATTCCATCTATGCCCAGGCAGGAGTACAAAAAAAACACCAGAAATATTAGAGTATATGGTACACAAACAGTATACAATCTGCCAACACCATGTACATGAACCTCACTGTAAATGTTTGCAGTCAATATATTACCTGCAACAAGGCCCTGTGTAAGTCACTTTGTCTGTCTGTCTGTCTGTTGGTCAGTCATGTTTTTGACATTCAATTCTTCATCAGGGACATTTATTTAATGAGATCTCCCAACGCAAAATGACAGGAAATCTAAATCTCTTAAATTATGGGACCATGCCTTTCAGGGTTTCTGTTATCTCCAGGGTCTTCTTCTTTAGAGTTGCCTGGGATGTGTTATATTTCTTGATGTAATTATCATACCTTCTTTTGCTGACTTTGGTGAAATTTAAATGAATGGAAAATGAAATGAAATGAAAGGCTTCATGGATGATCTTGTGGATATCAGGTCAATATCTCGCTAGACCTATCTTTCAGCAGTCAGCTTGTGCAATGTCGGTGCTAATGCAAATTTGCCATTGTTGAAGCTCGTTATGATGCACTTGAGTAAATATAAATGTACAAGTGATAGTAAACTATGTACTGATAACAACACTATAGCATGTTAATTGTTTCTTCACCTAACACAAATTTGCTAACCATAGCAAAGTACATGAGAAACACATGGAATTTTGTAACACAGATATTTAATATTTACAATGTATTCCAACAACACGAACAGCATCATGCAAATGTAATACATTAGTGCATCTGGTCCACAAGAATATCACTCAAGCAAGATTCCAGTGACCTCTTTCTTTTTTCTCTTTTTTGTAACTATCATAACTCACATATCAACTCTTAAACGATCAGATGTCAAATTCCATTGACAAAGAAAACAAGTTGTGAGAAGAAATCCCTTCCAGTTGACATCTGAACAAAACGCAGCGTGGCCATAATTAGAGAAGAGACAAAAACTGTCTTTACTTACAAAACCTGTTTCATATTAATATGAAAAAACAGTTGTTATTGTTCCCTCTTCACAGGTATGTATGGAAATGTATTAGGCCCTTTACAAAACACATTTACTACACACACACACACACACGTACACCGCTAGGTATATGAACAGACCATCTTTCATTTCAACGGGTTCAAACATAGGAGAGCCAAGTTTTCAGACAAATACAGTTTAATGTGAACCTGCTTGAAGATAATTTTACTCCATCAACTATTAATATCTCTACTCTGCAAGCAGAAAAACCCTGTTTGACAAGGATGTATGTATGTATGTGAACTTCCCAACTTAGATGCATTGTTTATTACACCTACATACATGCGCCAGGTACTTTAAAATTTGGGAACTTTTTCTTCTTAGTCACACTAACGAATTTACTCATTTACACTGGACAGACATCTGAGGAAACTGTTTCTGTCCTGCTGGTAGACTGACAAACATCCTGATGTATGGCTGCAGTGGTCTGACCATAGGATTTCTTAAACCAGCTGTCTAACAACAAAGGCAGACAACACGTGACCATGGATGCATACATGTAAATTTATCACACTAAAAATAATACAGGTAACATGACATTAAAAGAAAATGTTTTGCCTTTTTAAATGATTTCCCACAGCAGGCATACAGATATACATGTCAAAATGATGATAAAACAGATGTTTCTACAAAACATCATTGTATTTTCCTCTACATCCACCTAAAAGTACACTTATTCACGAATAATCAGATGGAGTGTCCAGAAGATTTCAGGTGGACAATGATAATCCCAACAAGATAAAGTTGACCACCTCACAACCTTGCACATATGCAGGACACGCAAGGCTTGATACGGTCTTTGACCACCTGTAATTTGCCTGCCCAGTAAAGGCCAGCAGCACCCCGCCCTGGCGAGCCTGGGGGGCCCCAAGTGCCTCACAGAAGTCTTGCCCTGTTAGTTGGGGTACCCTGGACACTAATGTAAACAGTCCATGCCTGCAGGGTCAATATTGACCATACCTTGAAAGTTGTGGGCGGCAGGTATGGTTAAGAACAGGACACGTACAAGGTGTTAGTCTACAGCTGGTGGTCCAGAAAAGGAAGCAGGGGCATGCCCCAATGCTCTAGCACGTACATGTTCTCTTTTTTGGTTGTAAATGTACATACAAGCTAGCCTCAATTCACTAATCTTACCACATGTGTACACTCAATCATCTGCTTTCACACATGTATATGTTTGTCTTGCAGTACTAAAGTGCTTACAGGTGCAATGTGATAGATATAAAAACTTGGACAAAATTGTATTACATGGATATATATATATATATATAGTTTTACAACACATACATGTACACAACTCAGTTGCTTGCTAAAGCAGCGTTCTTGCCAGAGTCAGTTTGAAGTAACTGTTTTCTTCACATGACCCCATACATACAGCAACAAGTGTGTGCCCACTGCATAAGCTGAAAGTGTACTGGGGGAGTGCAAGCCTGGTTAAAGTACATCAGATCATCTCCACAAGACGAGATGTTAACAGCCGTCTAGTAGGCCATGAAATTTCAGTCAGCTACACATGTACATGCATGAACCCTGGGTTAATTAATGGCCCTTCTGTGGTAAAACATAGCAATGATACATGTATGTGTATGATATCCATGTGAGAGGTGACAGTTAACAGTGTTCAGGGGAAACTAGTTCAGGTCACTACTTACTGGCTCAGTCAATTTAACTAACTATATCATATACAATACACACTTCCAATGAAAACAAACACACTTGTAGACAAAATGGGAATGTGTTTCTCAACTGTCGCATATCAAAGAGACATGGTCGCCCTAGTTTTGTCTTTATTCGAATTCAATACAAAGAGGGTGGGCCATGTTCAAGGTTCTAACACCACCGCCACAACAACAATAACATTTGCACCCACCTATCAAGCAGTTTAGTTTTGCGACAACTGACCACCAATTACAACTTCAGACCGGCTTGTCAACCTTCTGAGCTGTCTTTTATGCCTCTTTTTGGCTGATCCTGTTACAAGCAAGCTGTAAGTCCTTCTCTTATGCATGTCATCAGTCACATTTTTTTACATACGAAGTACACCGAGTGCTGTGCGCATGCTTTTTTTGTTTTTTTCAAAAAAAGACTTAACATACATTGCTGGGGTTGCGATTAACGAAAAGCTTGTAACTTTCACTTCTTGAGAAAAATATCAAATACTGATGTCATTCTGTAATAACACTAAAATACCTAATATTTTTGCGACCATGTCCCTTTAATAGACTTGATCAAGGGATCTCATTGGTCCATGACAAGCCAGCAAAGTTTGAACCTCATTCCCTAGCCCAGCAAGCCCTTTGTTCTCTTGAGTTCTACAGTATCACTTGTACTTCATCTCCAACAACATTATAGCCTTGGAGAATACTCTGTTCCCGACACATATATCCACAAACTTTGTATAAAAACAATGAATCCAATACAATGCTAGTCCAGATGTACCCCTTACTGCCGCCGCCCACTATTCTTGGAACTGGCCATGCAATTTAGTCACGCCTTACGTATAAACTGTACACATAAAGGGCAAACTGACAGATGTACTAAAGCTTACAATACCATACCATAAATGTGTATGACAAGAGTACATGGACATACAGTTCAAATTTAAGTTGTTACATATATACCAAAAAAACATGCTGGGTATATATAATATGTATATGATGAGCTAACACAAGTGGGGGGTTGTATTGCAACCACATGTGGCCCGCACCCTGGCAGCCGCAGCCTGACCACTTCCTTCAACACAAGCACAAGCATGTGAATGTACAGTTTTTGTCTGGGTCTCTAGGCCACATACTCCACCAGTCACATCACACTGCATCTGCTGGGGCATGGGAAATGGGAGTACTTTCATGGGACATGGAATCCCCTGTTTGAACCTTAAGAACATGTACATGTATCAAGTGTTCTGTCAGTGCAGATCAAATCTGAACAGAGTACATGTGCTACTGCACCATCTGAACAAGCTGGCATATCTTGCAACTTCCTAGAAATGCCTATATGTGCATGTACCAGCACATCAACAGGTCAACAATGATTATCCCCCTTTCAGGGCAGTCACCATCACTGTGCATTGTACATGTGTGGCCAACTAAGCAATAGAAGGCAGCCATAAACATGCGTAGACTTAAAGCACAAACAGAACCAGATATGGTATTAACTCGATACTACGTGTAAGAGCAGAAATTATGGTACACAAAAGCTAACAAAATGAGCAATCTTTTCCCTCACCTTTAAATTCTACTAACTGAGCCATATTCATGTTGATTTACCTGTATGCTAGCACTTTGTATGGCAAATTTCAGTCATAAATGTAAATATATATATTTTCTTCTCATTACATTACACTTACACTACGGTAACACATGTAACTGCAGCAGTATGAGATCTGTGTTCCTTTACATGCATTTTCATCCTTTTACTGCAGTTTTGCTGTGGTTACAGTGTCTCTGGATGAGCTGTACAACTTGTTTATAGATGTGCATGTGAGTTGTGGGGGTGTTATGTGCATGTAGACATGGCTAGTGAGCTGTACTGATCATAGATTACAGATGTGCATGCGAGTTGTGGGGGTGTTATATACATGTAGTCATGGCTAGTGAGCTGTATTGATTATAGATTACAGATGTGCATGTGAGTTGTGGGGGTGTTATATACATGTAGACATGGCTAGTGAGCTGTATTGATTATAGATTATAGATGTGTATGTGAGTTGTGGTGGTGTTATATACATGTAGACATGGCTAGTGAGCTGTATTGATTATAGATTATAGATGTGTATGTGAGTTGTGGTGGTGTTATATACATGTAGTCATGGCTAGTGAGCTGTAGTGATCATAGATTACAGATGTGCATGCGAGTTGTGGGGGTGTTATATACATGTAGACATGGCTAGTGAGCTGTATTGATCATAGATTATAGATGTGTATGTGAGTTGTGGTGGTGTTATATACATGTAGTCATGGCTAGTGAGCTGTAGTGATCATAGATTACAGATGTGCATGTGAGTTGTGGTGGTGTTATATACATGTAGTCATGGCTAGTGAGCTGTAGTGATCATAGATTACAGATGTGCATGTGAGTTGTGGTGGTGTTATATACATGTAGTCATGGCTAGTGAGCTGTAGTGATCATAGATTACAGATGTGCATGCGAGTTGTGGGGGTGTTATATACATGTAGTCATGGCTAGTGAGCTGTATTGATTATAGATTACAGATGTGCATGTGAGTTGTGGTGGTGTTATAATATACATGTAGTCATGGCTAGTGAGCTGCACTGATCATAGATTATAGATGTGTATGTGAATTGTGGTGTTATATAAATGTAGACATGGCTAGTGAGCTGTATTGATCATAGATTACAGATGTTCATGTGAGTTGTGGTGTTATATACATGCAGACATGGCTAGTGAACTGTACTGATCATAGATTACAGATGTGCATGTGAGTTGTGGTGGTGTTATATACATGTAGCCATGGCTAGTGAGCTGTATTGATCATAGATTATAGATGTGTATGTGAGTTGTGGGGGTGTTATGTGCATGTAGATATGGCTAGTGAGCTGTATTGATTATGGATTACAGATGTGCAAATGAGTTGTGGTGTTATGTACTTGCAGACATGACTAGTGAGCTGTATTGATCATAGATTATAGATGTGTATGTGAGTTCTGGGGGTGTTATGTGCATGTAGATATGGCTAGTGAGCTGTATCGATTATAGATTACAGATGTGTATGTGAGTTGTGGTGCTATATACATGTAAGACATGGCTAGTGAGCTGTATTGATCATGGATTTTAGACGTGCATGTGAGTTGTGGTGGTGTTATATACATGTAGTCATGGCTAGTGCGCTGTAGTGATCATAGATTACAGATGTGCATGTGAGTTGTGGTGGTGTTATATACATGTAGTCATGGCTAGTGAGCTGTAGTGATCATAGATTACAGATATGCATGTGAGTTGTGGGGGTGTTATATACATGTAGACATGGCTAGTGAGCTGTACTGATTATAGATTATAGATGTGTATGTGAGTTGTGGTGGTGTTATATACATGTAGTCATGGCTAGTGAGCTGTAGTGATCATAGATTACAGATGTGCATGTGAGTTGTGGTGGTGTTATATACATGTAGACATGGCTAGTGAGCTGTATTGGTTATAGATCTGCCATAATCTGTGATTCTTATAAATCTTCTGAATGTAGAGGTTAAAACTACCAAGTGAGCTCCAGTGGTTACATGTCTAGCTGATGAGCTGTAATGATAATAAAACTGCAGATCGTGAATTATTATTGTAAGAGATCTGTCTGTGAGCTGTGATGGTAGCACATCTGATATTGAGTTGTAATAGTACATCTAGATCTGATGGCGAGCCTCTAATGGTAGATCTGACAGTGAGCTGTAATAGTACATTTGAAAGTATGGTGTAATGGTAGATGTGATAGTGAGCTGTAATGGTAGATCTGATCGTGAATCTACCTGATCGTGAACTGTAATGGTAGATCTGACAGTGACCTGTAATGGTAGATCTGAAAGTGAGCTGTAATGGTGCATGTGAAAGTGTGCTGTAATGGTAGTACATCTGCTGCGCTGTACTGGTAGATCTGATACTGACCTGTAATGGTAGAACTGATACTGTGCTGTAATGGTATAACTGATACTGTGCTGTAATAGTGCATCTGAAAGTGTACTGTAATGGTAGCACATCTGCTGCGCTGTAATGGTTGACCTGATAATGAGCTGTAATGGTAGAACTGATCCTGTGCTGTAATGGTATAACTGATAGTGTGGATGGTGGATCTGATAGTGAGCTGTAACAGTACATCTGAAAGTGAGCTGAAATGGTAGATCTGATAGTGAGCTGTAATGGTACATGAAGATCTAATAGTGAGCTATAATGATATTATGGTACACGCAGATCAGATCAGCTGTATTGCTGGATCTGATAGTGAGCTGTAATGGTAAATCTATAATGGTGTATCTGATAGTGAGCTATAATGGTAGTAAATCTGTCCATAAGCTGTAATGGTATATCTGACTGTGTGTTGTAATGATAGATCTGATGGGCTGTAACAGTAGAAGATCTGATAGTGAGCTACAATGGTAGTAGTTCTACTGTACTGTTACTTCTGTTAAAGGTTTGTTGACTCATAATACATGGTAGATTTACTGGTACATGTAAGGCAAATGTGCCAAAATGCAATAATGGAAAGACCAACCAATTCAGCATCTGTTGGATTTTCCCAGTATTTTTCAGAATGGAGAAATACAATCAGGTAGATGCATTGCAGACATCATTGTTCCTGGAATCAAATGTAAGAAAAGGTTAAGCAGGCGTCATATGCCAGTAGGCTGTGCCCCACATTGGATGGTTATATATGCAAGTCATACATACTCCACTGCTCACATATGGTACCAGTTTTCAGACCTACATATATCCCAGTCAACTCCCGAAATAAACAGCCAGTCTGAGTAAGAACTGACTCTCACAACTAATTCACCAGTCTGTAACCTTTACGCCGAATTACTCTACAAATAACTAAAGGGACTATAACCTCTGAAATGGGGCACTGAGAAAAGCACACAAAGATTTTTGTTTTACACTACATGTAAGTTGTGCTACACAACAACTAGTTAACTGACGGACTGACTTCTTGTTGGTCAGGATTCAGGAGGTATCATATTTCTAACATGTCAAATGCAAAAAGAGACTAATAAATGCATTACATGCATTGGAATGTGTGTACTGTTCAGTATCATGTCTCATGAACTCAAGTATCCTTAAATTTTATATGATCATTATCTGTAAACTAGGGGTGCTGTTCGGGGAGGGTGAAAAGGGGGTGAATATCAGAACCGTGGACGGTTCCAGAACACTGATCAGTTGTTTTTGCAAGAATTTTATTTAAAACATGCGATTTTAATAGATTTTTACATCTGTATATGATTGTCATGTCAACTGAATGCAGCTTAGTATACACAGGCTGCTTCTAACTACAGAAATTTCTGTGTGAGCAAGGACTGTTAAAAACCACTAAATCATGGCAACCTTCAATGGATTTACATATATGGATCATATACAGTGTGCACACACTGGAATAACAGTATGTCTTTCATTTACATGTACATGCAGGCAAATAACTTTTCGAGCTGTGACTGACAAATTTCAAAACAGTTCAATTCAACTAGTGTTTTTAAGATTCTACATCTTATTTAAATAAGTTGGTTGTCCGGCACCATATAGTTTGTAGCTGAACAGATTGGACTGATGCCTGACAATGTCTTTGTCAGGCTGTTTAAATGTATTTGCTGGCTTGATTGGTTAGGTCAGTTTTTAACAACTTAACATGTATTTAGGAGTAAATCTAGGTAATAAACAGGGTTCGTACACTATAGCCGATTCAGATTTCCAGGCTTTTTCAAGGTTTTTTCACCTTCAAAATTCAGATTTTTCAGGCCATTAATGATCTGAACTTCTTCCATGTAGTCTTTCATATATATTGAGAGCAGCACATTAAGCAATTTCAAAGATTTTGTTTACTTATTTATTTACTTGATTGGTGTTTTACGCAATACGCAAGGATATTTCATCTTGAGGTAGGAGCTAGGAAACTTGGGGCAATTTTCGACGATAACGAAATTTCCCCATGAGTGTCAGCATACAATTACATGTAACAGTAGCTCAGAATGGTTACGCAATGTTAGTTTCAAACTTTCCAAACCCAACTACATGCACAAAATACCATTATTTGCCAGGTTTTTCAAGGCCTGACAAGTTAATTTCATATTCCAGGCTTTCTACGGTTCTCAAGGCTTCCATATGAAAACCGAATTAATTAAGCCAACTTTTGTCTTTTGTCAGAAAATTTTCAATTCTACTAGTTGAGCCATGTTCTGTTAATCACCCAGAGAAGCTCTTAATTGCTTCTCTCCTGCTCACTGCCTGACCCTTCTGCAATCCCCACAGGTGGTTTCTGTTACTCTCTACCCTCCAGGGAATTTCCCCACACTTCCGCCCGTCACTTAGGAGTTCACGATACTTCTTCCACTGCTAAGGTGAAGAAGGCAGAGACTGTGCATGTGCTGTAAGCATAGAGTATACATTTCACAGTTCCACTGTGCGTGAAGTTCAGGGCAACAGCTTGGTTACAGACCACAAATAACTGGATATTCATTAATACAGAACTGGTATACACCAATGGTAACAAAAAGAAGTTACCCGAGGATCTTCTGGAGCTTTCTGAAGTACAGTGTTACACGTACATGCGCACCATGCTTTCACATGACAATGACCAACTATCAGTATTCCTATATGTTCCTAGTACCGCTTGTAACTAAACCCACAACTGTGGCTCTTACACTTAATTATAGGATATCTTGATGACAAGAGAAGTCGCAGGTCACCCCATGCCTTCCTGCATTTGAAGTACATGTACATATACACATGCACTCCTTTCTCTACAATCCACAAATGGCCATCTTACAAAGTATTCAAGCCCAAAACTGCATTATTTAAATAAACAAGTCAAACATTGCACCACTGTTCAGGTTCTAAAACAATGAACTCTTAGTCTGAGTGTGTTTATGTATCATTATGTTATTTTTTTCACTTCTATTCGGACGCCACAGGGATGTCCTTTTTTCTTTCTATTTGGACACCATGGGAATTCTGTAAGGGCTAGAATATTCCCCAACTCTTAACACCTAATTTTTTCCTGAAAATCAACCAGTTTTTGTACATTTGATACATGAACCCCTCTTCTGGGTTGCTGGCCACATCAGTCCAAGTACAGAGGTTATGAGTTCAATTCCAGCTCTTGTAGTTTAGGATACCACTTTACATCAAGAGATTTGTTATTGACAAAGTTCGATCATTCACTCCATTACCCATATGCCTCACCACTGTCACAGAATTGAAAAATTCTTGAGCTCAACATTAAAACCTATCAATCATCTATGTATTCACCAACGCTGCATCTGTTTTCTTCACTACATGGAGCAAGGCTTAACTGAACCTCACTACTCCAGTTTCCTGGCACGCTCCAGAGCGTTATCTGTGATGTGCAATCTGTATGAACTTTCCAGGTGAAACGATCTCTAACTGCAGACTGACAACTACCCTGATCCCTATACCTATTTCTACTGAGGCTGAGATAGGTGCTGACATTTGTTCCCAGCTATTGCCCGTGTATGGTCTATCAAATTACCTGGCACTAAACCCATGATCGACGAGGTTATCAGTGGAATATTACACTATAAGCGTATCATTTGATGAAAGATATGCACACCTGCCAGATGATACAGTTTCAGACGAGTGTGCAAAACCAGCTGCAGCTAAATGCAGGTGTGCTCCACGTCTAAGCTATCAATCTAACATCACAATCTAAAAGCAACGAAAGCCGGCAGTTAAGACAAATGTGAAACTGAATATTTTTTGGTTTAATTTCACATGGCCTAAAGATGTACTCACATCCAACTTTATCAGCATAAGAAATATACACATGTAGATCAATGCATGTGCCCTTACATGTAGACCAGGGCAATTCCCCAAGTGTACAAATCATGACAGTAACCCCACAACCACAGCCATTGGGTCAAATGTACTTCCACTTCAAACTGGTTTATATGTACCCATAAATTCATTTACCATTATTACCTAGGCACTATGTTAAGATAATTTCAACCTCAACAACAGCAAATAATATCATTATTTCAAAAAACATTTTATGGTACAAAATTTGTACATTTACATTTCTACATACACGTATATTATGCAGAATTCTTTCACCAGCCTTCTGCCCATCACTTGAATATAGCTCTGATCCGTTTACATACAATTACATGTACTAGTGTACAGATGAACTGATGGTTTTTTTTGACATGAGGAAACATTTGTCAGTCTAATTCAGACAGTCTAGATGTAATCTGTAGGGGATTATTTCTCAGTCTGCTTGTTTAAATAGTGTCTGCTAACACAGACAGGCACACCTTTGAATATAATATGTCGCCTTAAGGTCCTGTCTGGACCACTCATACCATATCTGCCCATCGCTATCTAGATTAAACATTCCGTGGTGAGACATGCCTTGACAGCTACAGAAAAGATGTCAGACAGACGAACATACAGACTGTCATAATCCAAACAGAGGGGTGATAAAGCTATTTCCTATTTGAGTGCTGAATGAATGGAGAATGGCATGATGTCAGCAATGTTTAAGCCATTTAGGCAAAATTGAGCATATATTTGAAAATACTAATTTCACCCAAAAAACATACATTCTTAGAGGCAAATTAATGTCATAAAATATTATGTTTAGTGTGGAAACTTACATTTGCCAAGTAGGATATCATCATAGCTTCCAATCAAACCTGAAGATATCTTTCTTAAATCAACTGAGCTCTCAGAATCTGACAAACCAAGCAACATAGTAATCGGATGAAATTTTTGGGTCATTTAGGTATTTAAGTTTTTGAGTGAGGGCTGCCTTTGTCTCAACACATAAAATAATACAGAACTGTCACCTAAAAAAAAAAAAAAAACTGAAATGAGCATAAAAGCTGTCTGGTGACATGGCAAATCTAAAAGAATTAGAATTTGTTAAGCAGAGAACTACAGCCTAACCTATTATATGAAGTTGTTATACTGCAATCAGGGATCAACAATCAGTAGCTTTCAATTAATCTGTAGCCAGCTACATGTATAGGACTGCAATGTACATCAAAATGACTGCACATTTTCCTCCAAAGGATATTCTGTAAAATACGAAAACTGTCAACGATGTCTACATGTATATCATTAACTGTATAAAATGGAGTATTTTGCCTTTTAATAGGAATGTACGAAGTTTGAGTATTTTTACAATATACGTTTGATGTAAATACACTATATATATAAAGACTTTATTGTACAAGTTGAAACAATGACTTGGTACATGCATTTATTACTTTGATTGTTGTAATTTTTTGCTTTAATATAGGTTGGCGGCCAGTTGGTGGAGGAATCCTGGGCGTCCAGGTAAACCAGTAATCAGGAAGTTACTGATCAACTTTCCTAGGTGTGACATCCATATTTCCACACCATATTCATGTAAGTGAAATGGTCTTCAATGCATGTGTTACACTGAGCACACAGCCACATGAGCCTTGTCAATGAGTCCTGGCACAAGCAATGGGGGAGGAGAACGTACGAAATCCCTGCCAAGGGCATGGATTGAACTTCCAGTGTCCTACAACCTTAACTCGTACAAGTCTAAGAACAATCTAAATTGACACAATAATAAGTTTAACAGCAGGTACATGTACAACTTAAAATTACTTTCCAATAATGCTTTGATCTCACACGTGCCATACTCTAGGTGTGGTCAGAGTAATTTACCAACTAAAATTAGCAGACGGCAAGTACAACGTTAATCTATTAAACTTCCTGTCAATATTTTTCGTACATCCAATTTCCCTCCTCGGAATGCTGGTGAATAAACTACACATTCATGTACACTGTACATGTACCTCTGTAGACAACATACATAAGGAGAATGCGACAAACAATGGTATTTGGAGGAGTGTGTACAAATAGGGCCAAATCAAGGGACATATTATCTACAATAGACAGAGGTCAAAGATAAGTGCCAGGTTAGATACTGGGTCAACTGGCTACTAGACGCCCACTGCAACCATGTTTCCTGCTCATTCACACCAGGCATAAACCTGCCAAATACACGTACCTGCCCAATTAGATAAGAAATCTGGGTGGCGACCTCTCTGGGAAGGAACTTTACAGCTTAAGAGGATAGAGGTACAGCATGTACCTATACATGGGCAATGGAACTCAATCAACATACATGTATGTCCAAGGTATCCTGGCCTGAAGTTCCTATGGCAGTTTCATGTGTGGAGGACAGGGATAAATGTATTACACGGGAAATGTACCTTAATCAAAGAATGATTTGAAGTCTGATTATCAAGGTTTTAGAAATTCCCAAACCTTTCCCATGCCTGTTTTATCACAATGTGCAATACAAAGGGTCTTCACAGCCTTTTGAGCTCATAGGTAGATGCAGTACTTCAAAAATGACCAAAGTTTTGGAAATTTCAAATCTTTCCCATGCCTGTTTAATCACAGTGTACAATACAATAGATCTTTATAACTCAGGCAGACATGGGTACTACACTATACAATGGAAATCTACCTCAATCAAATATGATCAAAATTCCTGGAGAAACTGCTTTCCAATACCTGCTTAACGTACATGTACAATATACGAAATGTACACCTACATGTATACCATAACAGCATACTGTAGGTTAAATGCCAAAATGTGTATGATATTTTTAGCCTGGCCTGGTTACTGTTGATGAGCTCTCCTATTTACCCATCACTAGAACATTAGTTGAGTTCACACATGTGGAAAGTGTAAGACTTTGGTACCACCAACCATCACCTAATGACCACAATTACATTTGACAGTAGGTAACATATCATGCTAACTCAGCAAGATCTCAAGATGATTCCCAGAGTAGTGTATTCCTTTTCTGACATATGGGAACTATTTCTCCATTTACTGACCACTGAAGCCTCAGTTTTTAATTCAGCTCACCCAGGTTCGGCTTTATATCGAGGTGTTTGGCATTATCAGTACCTAACAAAAGGAGATGGTCACTGGGCCTTTGGAGCCATACCTATAAGCTAGACCGCCACTGTATACAGTCTACCACAGATGTTACTGAACAATTTTGTCATGGGTCATCTCTGTGCCCTACCCAGTTTCCTTCTACCATGATGACGGCCATCGTTGTATAAGTGAAATATGCTTGAGCATGGCATAAAACACTAATCAAAGAAATAAATAAATGGAAAATTTTTGAGTATTAAGGCAACATTTGGGTGATCTTGAAGTGATATTAATGCATAGTTTAATAGTGAAATTTCTAGTCGAGACATTGCAACATTTTAACAATGGGAGGGAGCCCACAAAAATTAACATTATCCATAACTGATGACTTATTTCTTAAAATATTAATTTCAGAGGACTTGCAAGGTAAGTCTAGAAACTGACGTAATGATTTGTGGATAATTTTCATTCTTGTATCTACCCATGCTGACATGCAGTCAATTTGCCCAACTGCACAGCAGAGCAACAACATCACGTTAAGCCACCCTAATCAAGCTCTAATATAACTAACAAGTAATAAAAAAAAAAAAAAAAAACAAAGTTTACCATTAAGTTTTGTTTTTTAATACAAATTTCTTACATTCACAGACTTGAAAGCCCTCAGAGAACATGATTCTGAATTGCATTTCATAAAACTGCTTTATTACAGGAAGGTCCTCAATGCCACCTTTAAAGTTTGGGATCAAAATCTTCGACATTTTACCAGACATGGCCCTTTCACAATTACATGTATACTGGACCATGCATACATGTACATCTTCTAGAGTCATACATTAGCTGATGCCAACAGTAGACGTAACGTAAACGACCCAAAATTACAGCCATGACTTAGTTTCATATTACAGGCATGTCTTGAACTGGGAGATTAAATGTATTTTGAGGTTTGTTTGGAAGGCAGGTGTTGGATGATATCCTACTGGAAAAAAGTTTCAGCTCCAGAAGTAATATTTTATAACTATTCAATATTTTCCTCCAAAATCACTTTTTGCCATTCTTTAAAAATATATTTGTTAGGCGTAACCTGACTCTTCAAAATAGGGCCCACTCAAAAATTTTTATTGGTATTTCGAAAAAAGATTTTTTTTTATTTTTCTGTCCATGTTAATTTCTTTAAAATCCCTACCTTTTTCAAGAACCAGGAAAAAACCAAAAAAAGAATTCCCTACCTACGGACCCTATTTTTTCACATTGGATCGGGTTACGCCCAACAAACAGATTTTTAAGGATGGCCTTAACTGTTCTTCATACCATAAACACCCACCCATGGGGTTAGTGCTACCAGAAGACACGGCCCCAATGATTATTCAGATAACTGTTGGACAGAGAGACCATGACTGATCAGATCTGATCCTCAGTGACCATCCAACCAATACAGATACAATGAAATCAGCCTTATCAGTTTGTCACACACTACAAACTGTGTCAGTGTAGCAAAGGTTCCTGGCCAAGCACCAGGGACGCCTGTTTACCAGAAGAACAGGCTTACATACATGGACATTCAATCTGCGTATAATGTTGTCTACACCCCTATACAGTTGTTATTACATTTACCTCAAGATATACTAGTAACGCCATCCTTAGAAATTCTTATTTTTTTCTTGTGAGTAACACAACCCTATGACAAAAAATAAGGCAAGTTGGTCGGTAAGGAAATATTATTTTTTATTCTTGCCAATGAAATACTTGCAGGTAAAGCTCTTAAACAAATTAACATGGTGAGAGACATAATGAAAAGAAATTCCACCGAAACTCATTAAAAACTTTTATAGAGCTGGGGCCTTTCTTGGAGAGTCTGTTACCCACAACAGACTTATTTTTAATGATGACCTCGTGTGCAATTTTCAGCTCACAAATTACAAGTTGGCTGGAGTTAAAAACATACACTGGTGACGTGAATTAAGTGTTTCAAATGTCTTTGCATATACATGTTCTTCAATTAGAAGTGGCAGTGAAATCATTTGCAGTTCCTCAACATAGCATAAGATAACAAGTGATCTGTTTTTAGTTTACTACAACTGTTTACTGGTTAGGTCTCAACTCTCAAATGGGTTGATACATCTACTGTACCTTGAGGAGAAGTCATCGTAAAAAATTGTCTGAACGCCACATAAGACAAGACGACAAGAGACATTACAATATAATAATCTTACATTGTATGCAGGATAAAATTCAGTGGTGAACTTTAACTGCACTGACAAAGCATTCCACTTGAGCTTGCACACCCAGGAGGCCAGAAACTCTATTTATAGTTGACACCTGACTTTGCTTTATCATTTAATCAGCAAGGTTCATTCATACAGCCTGATGCAAATATGCCACAAAGTCAAAGGCTCCTGTTAACATGTTATTACCTAACTACATACAGGTACAAAGTGCATTCCCTCTACTTAAGCTTGTCTACCTGATTTCCGAACATACATATACAGTGAATGCCACAGATCTCACCTTTCTGAAGATATCAAAAAACAATAATTTACCTACTTGTAGAGTACACCTGTATTTCTGTGGGGCTGAATTAGCACTAGATAATAACAATATGTATTACTGTTCTTTCATCATTGTTAAACGCCATACTAAACAATGCTTCACTTCTACACAATGGCCCAGAGGAAACTGCAGTAAGTCATACAATGAGTCATTCAGATATGTACATCATATGTGTATCATATCTTAACAGTGGAAGACTATGCTTGGCAAATGACAGACTGGGTAAATCCCCCCCTGGAGTGTTTAACTTCCTTGGCTGCGATTGAGGACACACCTCGTGTTCTACAGATAAGCATCTTAACCATTCGACCACAACCTGTCTTTCTAAGTAAATTTACCAAATTTCTGCAATTGTATTCACTTGCACGGAAGTATGCTGAATTTATTCCTGAATATATAAGTTATCCAAATACTGTCCTGTATCTATGGTCTCCCAGTATAATTACATGTCTGAGCCAGACATGTGACACATGTGACATGCAGACATCATGTCCCTATGCATCAGCGAAAGATCGGGAACCTGGGAAGGAAAGTCCCCCCTTCTGCCCCCTCAACTTCAACCAACCCCAATCCATCAGCACAGTGATGCCCTGCAGATCTGAATATACATGTGTACAAGACTTGCTTGTCACTGTTCTCAGAATCCGCTAGGTCTAGCTGACTTATGGAGCCAGCGCAGGAGATACAGGGTCATTTCAGTGGCAGGCTCCCCTCTGAAGCAAGCCCTCCCCCTGCAGAACAGGGCCTCACCGGGTCAGAACACAGTCCCACTGCGGAAGACCTTCTACTACTCTCTAGCCTACATTACCATAGACGAGGCCAGTGGTTGATTAAGAGATGCCAGCTGTCTTCAACATTTGCAGTTGCCTCAAAAATAGCTGACTCCTACTAAAGACTGCTAGCTTAGGAATAATTAGAAGCAAAGTTGAATTATTGGCATCATGTTGAGGGTGACTCTGGATAGGCTGGGACCAGGGATTTAGAGCAGGGGCGAATTTAGACATGTACCCTGCCTGGGGTGTTAATTAATATGTCAATGTCCTCCTGGCCAGGTCCTACTGCACCACACATAGTCTATATGTCAGCTGAAACGAATACCAAAACTAAAAGGGTTGAGGAATTTGATTAAAACCATACCCAGGATGTTCAGTCTTGAAAACCGGTATAGAGGGTTGCTTGTTCATGAGAAAACCAGAACCATGGAAACCTGGGAAAATGATGCTGGGCCATGCACTATACATACGGTAGTGGGATCGCTGAAAGCTTCAGCTACCAACCTTATCCATCTTATTACAGAAATGCATTTTCATTCCATCAGCTGGCCATTATATCCCAACATGTGGTTCAAGAAAACTGTGTGGATTCCACTCTGAAGACGTACTGATACAGAAAAAAAAACATGTTACTAGAAAAATTACCTGAATCTGCAATTTACAAAGAAAAAATATCCATTTATTACAACAGACACTACCACAAATATGTGACAACTTCATCCAGCATACCTGGTTTAAGTAGACATTTACACCTATGTGCTTGGTGATGAGAACAGAGCTAAAAGTTAAAAGTTTAATGCAGTATACATGCACCTCTGGTGGTTTTCTCATAAACGCCAACACACATATACCTTTGTTGAAACACTCTCTAAGTTTTTGTGTGAGACTTGTTTCCAAGAATGTATTTTAGGTTAAAATAAAATAAAAAGAATACACCAAGCCAGTTTTGACAAAATTTTTTCAAAATTTTATATCTGATCTAAACCCTAATCATTTTTTTAAGGCTATTTATTCATGAAACAACTAAAAAGCGTTCTCTTAATCAGCTTTGTCAAACTTATAACTTCTTGGGCTGTAAATGGGAGACTGACAGGTGATACAAAAGCAAAACACAAATTGCAGAGAAACACATCGTTTTCTCCTGTGATGCTACAGTGTTTGTGTACTACATAAGTGCTTTCTGAGCACACATGCACCTATAAGTGTGATGTAATCCAAGAAAGGACAAAGAAACACAAGGCTTTGAACACCTTTGTTAAAGGCGGGATGGAGTTTAATGAGTTTCCCATTGCCCACTGCATTTAGGTTATAAATTTTGACATTTGTCAAAACTCACTTTGAAAAACTCACATTAGCTAGAATCAGCCCTATATAATCTCATTAAAACCAGATCCTTAGTTCTCACTGCGCAGCGCCACTAATTGTTAGCATAGTCACCGAATGATTTGATTTTAATGAGATTGAATTCGATATTGCCTTTTCCAGTAGACAACCCAGCCAGTGATGAAGCACTCTCCACAAGTTAATCATAATCAACTATGATCAATATTAAATCCCCATTCCAGCATAGATGTAGGTAGTAGTCAGTCAACACATCACATGGAAGAAAAAAAAGTCACTCAGCATGACACTAATAGGCATGTCATATTCTGTGACCCCTTATTAACCTGATGGTTACAGTGTTAATGTAACAGCACCTCAAACAACTTTCCTACCACCATTCTGATACACATATACAGTACCTGCTGAAATGTCAAGGTTTAAGACTGTCAAGTATCAAGTGATACAAAATTACTGGAGAAAACCATGTCCCAAACAGTGTTTATGTGAAGGGTAATTTTAGCCCATTCGAAAAGAGAACAACTCCCATAACGGCATCATAGAAACAATGCAGACTTTAACATGATGGGCACATATAAAGTGTGCAGGAAATAAAACTACATGTGTACAAGAAACACTTTAGGTGAGCTCAAGTAACAGTTTACCAATCAATTGGCAAAGTTCATTTTCAATTTTGGTTTATAAATTTAAACGCATGTTATCTATATTACACACACATGTACTCAAAAGGGTCCTTTTGTAAAAGACATGCACAGCAACTTATTGAAATGGTCCACTTTTTCATGACGGCAATGTCTCTACATCCACATGTAGGGTTGCAATAATGCCAATGTGCTAAACCCCACCCATTCATTCATTTGTCCATTCATATTGACAGTACAAAGCTATAATGTTCACTTTTACAGGTGTACAAGGCCCTGTGGATCCAAAACTATGCAAATGTGTTTTTTATCAGTTGAAGGCTTTCACAAGTGCAAATATCTTACCAACATAAGTATCTGAAAGACAGATCTAAGAATAAATAGTTTAAGATGCATATTAATTTAAACCAAATTTTTAATTTTATTACTTTTCCAAACCAGTATGCATGTAGTTAATATATCCTTTCTGCAGCCTACTGTAAACGTATGTAACTGATACATTTACAATTACACTAGAAATTTCAATGGCTGCATTTGGCAGCAATGAAAAAATACATGTACTGTTCACACAGTTAGAAATGTGCTGTATGTCAAAATATGGCACCAACTGGTTTACACTTGCTTTGTAAACCAGCAGATGACTTCCAGGACCTTGAAAATGCAAGCAGACAAGGTAGAATTAGCACAGCTTTTAACAGTCTAAACTTCAAAGCAAAGCTGTTGGCAAAGATGAAACTTTGTGCTCCCCCATAAACCGAGCAATGAGGCCATCATTAAAATATGTTTGTTGCTGACAACCCGAACAACCATCCAAAACAGGACCCTATGCTGAACTTTTTGTGGCCCTTTAGGTGAAATTTCTTCTTTCCTATTACTTTTCTTCCTATGTTAATTTCTCTGAAATTCTCATCTATTTCATTAGCAAAACAAAGAGAAAAAAAATTTCCCTACCTACTCACCATACTTTTTCTGATAGGGATGTGATACTTGCAACAAAGAATTTTTTAAGTGAGTTTTGTGGTGCCTTTCTTAATGTTTTCAATGTTCAAAACTTCGATTAAATGCTCTGACTGAAGTTAGCCTCAGCTGTTTATCAGTAAAACAACCTGCATGTCGGTTAAAGTTTGTAGTATTTGCCTTCAAGTGGATTCAAACATGAACACAACACACACTGGAAGTTAAACAGTTTGATCATAAAGTATAGCTCTGGTGGGCGAGTGAAGATGGCAGACGCTGTGAACTAGAAACTCGTTTCCTAAGATCTGGAGTATTTCAGACCACCAGTTAAGACTAAATCCATGACTAGCTAAAGACTGCGAGGCCTCCACCATCTTGTGAACTCAAACACTTACAACGGACAACCAGTGGAAGTGAAAGGTGTTTATTATTAAAGGAAAATGGGTTTATCAGTCAAAACACACAGAAGTATACTGCACACTGACCAGAATACATCTTTAGAATTCTAATGTTTGCATCAATATTTTTTTTGGTCTGAAACATATACTTTAAATGCCTTTTTATTCGTGGGAGTCAACTTTTGCGGATCTTAACAGAATTTTTTGACAACTGATAAACAAAAATCAAACTTCAATACAGAAATGTCAAGCAATAAAACAGCTAAAACATTCAAGTAACAATGTTATCATTTAAACTTGTTTGTACTTGTAAGATGTGACAAAAATTCCATACAATACAGTAACTTGATCAGACAAAGGAAGTTAATCCTCCTAAGCTTTCAACCTTTTGAAGACTGTTAATCTTTATAGAGGAAGCAGTTATCTGCTGTGTGAGCAACTATTTGTGTCACTCACTCTGGGAGACGACGAAGGATTAAATGTGATACAAATAAATCTCACTGTTTAATTCTCATGCTTCAGCAGTGTGAGTGAAACTTTGAGTGAACTGTGACAGATCTGAGTAAATTTCTCAGAAATACAAGGCACTGTAGATTTCAACAGCAAACATTTTTCTTTCACCCGATAAGACAGTCAATTAGTACCCTAACGAAATGTCCTTGTGGAAATGGATAACCCTAACAAACTCTGCCAAGACTCCCCGTGTACTGAATCCACAGACCAGTCTTCAGAAGAGGCCGAGATCATTCAGGCTGCCAACAACACTGTAGATGTAATGGCAGAAAATCCCAGAAAACGAAAGCGCAGTGACTATAACAGCTATGATGATGAGACGAGAGCTAAGATTGCCCAAACTGCCGTGGAAATTGGCATAGCATGTGCTGCACAAAAATTTTCCTCTCAGCTAGGTCCATCAATTGACAAAAGTACGGTCTGAAGTATGAAGTCTGCTTATTTAAAAAAGATGAGGGAAACCCCCAGCAGCAGCATTCGATCCCCAGTCCTAAGTCTATGACTGGTCATCCCTTACTAAACAGCAAGAAACTTGATGACATGGTGAGGGACTGGGCAAAAAAAGTCTGTTTGAGTGGCAGTGTGGTCAACTGCAGAATTGTAATGGCAGCAGCAGAAGGCATTATCCTAATGCAGGACAAAAACTTCCACAGTTTGGCGGCACAGTTGACATCACTGAGACGTGGGCCCGATCTCTGCTGAGAGATCACTGAGACGAATGTGATATGTGAAGAAAAAGGGAAAGATGTAAAGAAGTTGCCAGAAGACTTTGAACAGATGAAGGAAACTTTCCTTAAGCTTGTGTCAAACGTCATCAGTCAAAACAACATCCCCGATGAACTTGTCATAAACTGGGACCAGACTGGCCCCAGCATGGTTCCCGCAACGCTGAAGCCAATTCATGCCCAGTGGATTATAAGGTATCACAACATAATCAGCAAGAGACGTGATTTGATCCAAGCTGGACATGTGAAAGCCGGAATACATTCTAATAAGGTATTTCTAATTAATGTGTTTGAAAATGTATTAGCACTGTAGTGTTTGTTAATGAATTTATAACTGTAACGCATATTACATTAATAAATTACTTACTAGTATTTAACTAAAATACATACATTGTCCTTCATTTGTTTAACAAGTACACACACTGCACTGCAGAATACAAGTACATCTGAAACGCTTGGGTTTTATATTCGATGGCACTTATTTTCGCGGAAATGTGTTTGTCGGGAAATCCGTGAATGTTAGTACCACGCATATAAAAAGGCATTTACAGTATATAAAAAACTTAGTCAACTTCTTGTGTCATCAATGTTTGCCGGTATATATATGCACCATCACAAAAGTTGACCACTTGTTAAATTGATTCTTGATGAGTGCATAGTTCTACTTTCACCATTGCTCTCCTTAGTCCGAATCTGGCGCTGACAGAAAACCTAAACACTGTAATACATTTCTGATGAACACTTCAAGCACCGTACATGTATTAAGCATTATCTCATGGACATTCAGTTGCAGATTCCTGGGTAGTGCTACACAGAAATTGGGTGCCATGATTGTCACAGTGAACTTGATATCATTCAAGAGATCATCAAGGGTCACTTAGTACAAGGAGCTTGAATTGGGTGTTAGGTTACCCACTGTACACATTTAACATTTCATGAGCAGATGTCATTACCATCAAAGTAACTTAAACTCACTATTGTTTGTCAGAATCAACCAGCACTCCTTTTTAATGAATATTTTTTGCTCTCTCTTTAAGGGCAGCCACATCATGAATGTGTTATTTATCTGTCATAAAATCAGCTGAGCTTCATAAAATTCCCTGCGAAAACCAGTTCACCATTAGCCATTAAATCTTACTGCCGGTCTAAACCAGTACAACCCATCTACATCCAATAACACGATCTTGTACTAAAGTATCAGTAACAGTAACCATACAGGTACATGTATGTACATGTAACCAGCATGAACAGTATGAGACTGTAAATCCAAGCACCCTTAAATGGCCCCAAGCCGGTAGTAGTCATCTAGATGTTAACTGATGACTTTCAGGGCACTAAGCTTTGTCACAGTGACAGCTAAGACAGTACTAATTATCTCTCCACACATGGAAACTGGTCATTCCTGCATGACCACATGAGGAGATATACATCCACAATACTTTCTCTTTGTCCGTTGCTGCTAACACCAAGATATCTAAGCCAGTGCAAACACCGTGCATGTACACTTCAATGACTCTCATGCATTACTGTTGTAAGTATATATATTTTAAAATACTATACTATTTCTATACATGTTCATCATGTCAAATAAGATACACAAATACATACAAGAGATTTTATGCCTGTGGTTTTCTTCAGGCTCTGTACAGAATCCATTGCCCATAAACCTTATCTTCACATTACTACTGTATGTACAACATTCTCAAATATGGCAATATTTTTTTATTTATTTATTTGATTGGTGTTTTATGCCTTACCAAAAATAATTCAGTTATACTACACCAGCAATATGGTGGGAGGAAACCTGGCAGAGCCCTAGTGGAAACTCACAACCATTTGCAGGTTGCTGGCAGTATGGTATTTTATTTAAACATACATGCATGTATGAACATGCAGAATAACATTCACTATATAGGAAATCCACACAGGTAGGTGAAAAACCTAATCTTATCTACATGTACAGGTAAATTATATATACAATATCAGACGGAATCAGGTGTTTCCTTGTAGCAGTACAAAGCCAACAACATAGCTCTAGATATAAATCAAAGTGCTGCCTCACTATAATGCCAGGGTGGTACACAGACCCACCTAGTTACAATATATCCAAAAGCCAGGCTGATCAGTACATTTGCCAATTTCTCTTCTGTGGGGTGCCAGGTGAGGTATTGCCACGGTTACAGATTTTGAAGCCTTATGAAATGATCTCTCAGTTGAACTTCAGACGTCACCTGCTGCTTATGAGGCAGATTTCTATCCTCTAAACCCCAGCTGAACTTCAGACGTCACCTGCTGCTTATGAGGCAGATCTCTATCCTCTAAACCCCAGTTGAACTTCAGACGTCACATGCTGCTTATGAGGCAGATCTCTATCCTCTAAACCCCAGTTGAACTTCAGACGTCACCTGCTGTTTATGAGGCAGATCTCTATCCTCTAAACCCCAGTTGAACTTCAGACGTCACATGCTGTTTATGAGGCAGATCTCTATCCTCTAAACCCCAGCTGGTTTCATATCTCAAGCTTTCAGACAACCATAATGTCAAAAATATACCACAGGCTTGATAAAGTTATACAATGGTGAATCAGTGGCTGCAAATTTCACCATTTCATGAAGTCTCTATCACAAGCAGGCTCTAGATGAGACAAAGCTCATTGTCTACAAACATTACACAATTAACTATCCGTAAAAAAACAAGTCATTCAAATTCCACCATCTCACTGCCACATATACTATGTCTTATACCAGGCAACACTTTCACAAAATTTTAAGTCACTTTTTCTGTAACTTTTCTCGCGAAAGACATCATCTACGTTATCGTGCCATAAGGCAATTTGATTCACGAGAAAAGTTACAAGAAACTGACTTACTAAGTTTTGTGACACTGGGCCCCGCTACATGTGTTCAGTGATTCTGAATATACATCACATATTAAAACATCCAGACTGTGAATGTGACATCACCAACAATTGTACAGTAAGTCTGAAAAATAAATGAATCTTCAGGGCACTGAAGTTGGAGCCTTAACAATTTCCATACAGTTTTCACCACAGTACTGAATTAGCTTCCACAGCCCCACCTACAGGAACATGAATTTACTCTTTTAGAACTCCACTGCAATTGTGCTAACAAGAACAGGTCAAGATGTCTCGTGTATCTGCAAGACAAGTTGGCAGGTAAATGTGGATAAATATATAAAAACAGGGGTTTGGTGGGACTCCTTTCAAAGCTAAATGGGCCTACCATGCAAATATATCAAATGCCATCTACTATATCTCTGATTTCACAGTCTGTGAGCACATCACTGAGTTTTGTGTGCTTGTAAACTACACTTGTAGGATATCAGTTGGCAAGATAGTTGATGTGGGCACAGTCAGTACTTTACCCTTGACAACAGAACACGCTATCCAGTGGACTGAACAGATGTACATACATGTACGTGACAGACAATTAACCTCACAATCATATGTACGTCATGACTGTTCAGAGTAAGGTCAATCACACCTGATTCTTTCTTTCTGATAGCTGCCTGCATATTGTTTTATCCAACTCATATACATTTTGTCAGAAATTTGACAATAGATAAGATAATCGTAAAATATAGTCGAATAATGATATTACAAAATGAAAATACATCTGCCATCTGTACTTGTTTTCCAAGACACTGAGACAGGAAACAAGATATCAAGTTTCATTGGTCTTATTTTAGTCCCATTACTGATATCGACTCTGTTTTCTGGCAGCAACTCCACAATGTTGTCTCATTGTAACATAATTTTGAAGATAAGTCACTGTATCACTATTTTACACGTACATGTACTGAAAACAGAGTGAAAGTGAAAACCATGTACATGTATGTCCCAATTGGGTATAGATCTTTTGAGCATGAATGCCTATGTCAGTACCTGAAGTTCCTAACCAGAGATACTCTCCTTTGAGCCTCATACTAAAGACTACTTGGAATTACACTTTCACTTCACGTGTGCATGGTTCAAAACACCCACACCAGGTGCAAACTAACCACCGTAATTGGATCCAAGGTGTACACATACGTATTGGAAAACTAACATAGGTTTTTACAGAACTTATGTGATTGTCATGAGCTCTAATTGGAGTGGTGAGTCTGTTTCAAAAGGGTTTTAACTGTTAATTTAACGCGTCAAGAAGAACTTTGGCTCTTCCAGGAGCAAAAGAAGGGCTTAACATAAAGATAATGTTTTAAGCTACAATTCTGACATGGTTGAATACTTCTCTCCATGACTCTTGAAAATGCATTTAGCAGATACTACACCAGTGTGCAGCTACATGTCTGGGACATATCTAGAGCTCCCAAACTGTCAGGCATCCAAACTATTTAAGCTGTAACTAACAAGTAAATTGAACACAAATATGATATGGTACACCAATATAAAGTTTAGTTATACAAATATCTGTCATTCACATACATGTACTTCAATACCCTCAGAAATCAACACTGAAGAGTTGCATTTTATAAAATTTAAAACTGCACAGGCTTACGTGTCCACCATGCCTGTTGCAGACTTACATGTCCACCATGCCTGTTGCAGGCTTACATGTCCACCATGCCTGTTGCAGGCTTACATGTCCACCGTTGCCTGTTGCAGGCTTACATGTCCACCATGCCTGTTGCAGGCTTACATGTCTACCATGCCTGTTGCAGACTTACATGTCCACCATGCCTGTTGCAGGCTTACATGTCCACCATGCCTGTTGCAAGCTTACATGTCCACCATGTTTGTTGCAGGCTTACATGTCCACCATGCCTGTTGCAGGCTTACATGTCTACCATGCCTGTTGCAGACCTACATGTCCACCGTTGCCTGTCGCAGGCTTACATGTCCACCATGCCTGTTGCAGACTTACATGTCCACCATGCCTGTTGCAGGCTTACATGTCCGCCATGCCTGTTGCAGACTTACATGTCCACCATGGTTGTTGCAGACTTACATGTCCACCGTTGCCTGTTGCAGACTTACATGTCCACCGTTGCCTGTCGCAGGCTTACATGTCCACCGTTGCCTGTCGCAGGCTTACATGTCTATCATGCCTGTTGCAGACTTACATGTCCACCATGCCTGTTGCAGGCTTACATGTCCATTGTTGCCTGCCGCAGGCTTACATGTCTACCATACCTGTTGCAGGCTTACATGTCTACCATGCCTGTTGCAGACTCACATGTCTACCATGCCTGTCGCAGGCTTACATGTCTACCATGCCTGTCGCAGTCTTACATGCCCACCATGCCTGTCGCAGGCTTACATGTCCACCATTGCCTGTTGCAGGCTTACATGTCTGCCATGCCTGTTGCAGGCTTACATGTCCGCCATGCCTGTTGCAGGCTTACATGTCTGCCATGCCTGTGGCAGGCTTACATGTCCACCATGCCTGTTGCAGGCTTACATGTCCGCCATGCCTGTTGCAGGCCTGTTGCAGGCTTACATGTACACCATGCCTGTTGCAGGCTTACATGTCCGCCATGCCTGTTGCAGGCTTACATGTCCACCATGCCTGTTGCAGGCTTACATGTCCACCATGCCTGTTGCAGGCTTACATGTCCACCATGCCTGTTGCAGGCTTACATGTCTACCATGCCTATTGCAGACCTACATGTCCACCGTTGCCTGTCGCAGGCTTACATGTCTACCATGCCTGTCGCAGTCTTACATGTCCACCATGCCTGTTGCAGGCTTACATGTCCACCGTTGCCTGTTGCAGGCTTACATGTCTGCCATGCCTGTTGCAGGCTTACATGTCCGCCATGCCTGTTGCAGGCTTACATGTCCGCCATGCCTGTGGCAGGCTTACATGTCCGCCATGCCTGTTGCAGGCTTACATGTCCGCCATGCCTGTTGCAGGCTTACATGTCCGCCATGCCTGTTGCAGGCCTGTTGCAGGCTTACATGTACACCATGCCTGTTGCAGGCTTACATGTCCGCCATGTCTGTTGCAGGCTTACATGTCCGCCATGCCTGTTGCAGGCTTACATGTCCACCATGCCTGTTGCAGGCTTACATGTCTACCATGCCTGTTGCAGACCTACATGTCCACCGTTGCCTGTCGCAGGCTTACATGTCCGCCATGCCTGTTGCAGGCTTACATGTACACCATGCCTGTTGCAGGCTTACATGTACACCATGCCTGTTGCAGGCTTACATGTCCACCATGTATACTTCTTTATCACTCTCCACACTTCACTTAACATCAAACAGATTCACACTGTAAGAGCCATGACAGATAGTTACATTACAACAACATCCATGAACAATCAACATGATCTGAGCTTTCAGGGTTAATTAATTTAGATAGTAACTAACTGTCACAGTCAAATAGTAGCTTAATCTTAGGTAGTCAGTGGACAATGGAATCCTTGCAGATCGCTCCTCTGTGACATTATAAAATCAGAGAGACTGTCAGCCCTGACATGAGATGACTAAATAGATCTACATAATCATGGGCATGCAGGCTAACCTACCAAATTAATTAAGTTGTGTATATATATGCTCTAATTAGTATGTTAATTTCATAGGATTTCTTCATTCTAATTTGTCGATTTGTACCCCATGGACTGATTGACATACTGTAAATGACCTAAAATTTGGTCCAAAAAGTGCATCTTTAGAGGTAAATAAATGTCATAAAACATTAAGTTTGGTGCTGAAACCTACATTTTTCCAGAAACATATCATCCTATCTTCCAAAAAAACCTTCAAACACATTCAACAGAAGTCCCAGAATCAGGAAAAATGAGCTACATAGTCATGGGCGAAATTTTAGGTCATTTAGGGTAATGCCTGGAAAAGTCATTATAATAATAACAAACCACATTTGACTAAGAAGGTGTAGTACATACTCGAACATGCTCTGAGACTTAAGCATAAACATATGTCATTGTTCTGAATAGCAACTCAATCTGTGGCCGACAAGTGTACTTGTAGAAAAGATACATATAATTGAAACAGTCCAGAAATTAATGGTTTTCCTTGTTAACATGTTTCTTCTCTGATGTGTCCTTTCTTCTTGTGCAATGTTTATGAAAAATCCCAAGGATTACAGGCATAAGTCTACAGATATTACTTACTTGAAAGATTAAGAATGTTACATGAATCGTGTGCCTAATCGTAGCAGGTCAACTGTGACTAACTGTGGCCTGACACAGCCTGCATTATGTCAAACATATGAACTATTTGTAGCTCTACATTCTGAGACAGATTGCATCACACATAACCTATCAAATCGCACAGCAACATCAACGCACGTCAAGAAAATTAAGAGTGAACAAATGATTGATGTAATGTTTAATGCCACACTGACAGTATTTCAGCCAGGTTTCCGTGAGGAGAGAACTAAGTGATGTTTTTAAGTCGTTATGTTTCAAATGCAATACTTAATCTATTTGTCAATCTTTGTAAATACAGGATAATTCTAAAGTATTATAGAGTCAGACTGATAATCTTTCATTTTTACGAAAGTTGTATTAAATTTGCCAGCTGATACATAGGGGTCTACACAACCAACGGTCAACACCAAGTCACTGGCTGCATATCGCTTAAGAGTTAAACTGTTAAATATTCCAGGCACTTGAAACTAGCGATTGCAGATGTTATGCATACATTGTGAAGGTATCGCATGACACTGAGGAGGGAAACATTACACTGGAGGTTACAGTGTCAAGTTGCGGTCGGTCGTGTACCGGTACAAAGACTTCAAATTTCACGTGCGAAAAGCCACAGAGAAGTCATTTTCCACCAGCCCTTAAATACATTCCGTCCAGTGGCGACTGTTCAGCTCTACAAACCTATAGAAAAGAAGTCGATTGCACAGAGAGCTGTGAAAAGACCTCCACAAATTACACCTGAATCTTCTGTCGACGGGGAGTCGGTCAGGAAAACAGTTTGCCTTGGGGCTGAAGGGGTGAAGATACGGCCAGGGGTAAACGAACTGCAGCCGTCACACCGAGACCACACTAGACGCTAAAACGTCTTACCTACATACTCATTTGAAGAGTATATTTATCCAAAAATTAAAGATGACCTTAGGAGCAAAATGAATGAATACTTACGTGCAACTGCTGAGTGACAGTAATTCCAAGACTATAGACAATTAGCACATAAATAAATAAAGTCCTAAGGCAGCCCTTGCAGTAAGCCATGTTCCTGGGCCAGCTCTAGTCCTTCAAACCCCCCGTAAATCCCCGTCGCTCTTCGCCGGTCGCTACGACGGGCTATTTGCTGTCAGAGAAACCACCCCGTGAACTTGCTAAATCATCGGCATGGAGTTCGCACAGAGACAAGGAGTCCTTCCCTAATGCCCGCTCCTCCACTTTCCAATATTTTGCAAAGTGTTTGCTGTCTATCCTTGTAGAAAAACAGCAAACTCTGCAAAGTATCGCCTACAACTCGCCCGACTTGAGGCAGTGGGAAAAGGCACTGCACTTCGGCCTACACAGTGTTGCCTGTACGCCCCAGTAAGAATTTCCGAGTGTTTGCCTTTAGTGAAAGTTGAATGAGTCAGGCATAGTAATCAGCTGAGAATACACTCCTGCGTCTCTCTCATGCCTTATGGGAGCGAGACAAACTGGTCTCTACAAACTACACATTGTTTTAATAAAATAATATCACTTTCTTCAAATCTTCGTCGGAGGGGGGGATCCGCTAAAAAGAACGGAAGAACAGTCCAAAGTTCCGAAGGGGGGTACAAGGGAACCGCGCGGGGCTGCACGGTCGCCAGAGTGGAAAGTCTGTTCGCTGTTCGTCAGTCGGTTTCCTCGGTACTATACCGTTACATGGCATATATCGAGGATGGAGGATATCGAGTTTCTTGCTGTGCACTATTCTTAGAAGAACATAAGAAATACCGACTACTGTGGAATATATCACCTGTTCTCACCGCAATAACATATTATACAGAAAGATGAAGCTACTGATGAGGCAGGGATTTCTGCAAGGATATTAAATAGAGAAGTGAGATGTAAGGGCCCGATAATCCTGTGATGTATACTTCAAGTTAGCTAATATGTTACGTCATGAAAGAGAAAAAGATTTTGGGTGTACAGCTATATAGTTCCAGGGCAGCGCTAGGATTTACCCTGTGAAGCGGATATACATTTAATGCCTAACACATGTGGGAATGTTCTAATCTGTCTTAATGATGGGAATCTTTCAACCCGAATATATAGGGGCCTATGCACATACCATAAAAAATATCTCCAAGTTCAGAGGTCTGACTAATTGTGACGGGTGCCTTTCTTCAGCAGGTGTATTTAAAAGATTCCATTCGATGTTTTTCCAACAAACAAGCCCTAACTCATAGGATACATGGGCTAGATAGTCTGACTCTATATCGAGCCTCTTTCCTTCCATATGACTGAAAAATGACAAGCTGTTATAGCACGCGTAATTCGAGCATGTCAAGTGAAAAACAATGTACATTTACATGTAGGCTTGTCAAAAAATATACAATTGCAATGATTATAATAGTACGCTTGAAAGCCTACAGTTTAGTTCCTGCATGAGCACTTGTGTGTCTGTGCATATAGCAAGCTGTAACTCCCGTATACATGCACTATATTGCCACCAGGCGTGGAGATAAAAATATCACTCACTCTTAAACATCCAATTAATTCATCTGGTTTTCATTTTTGAGTCAACTGTCTGCAAAGTAGGCGTGTCAGCTTGGCAAAGTTTGACGCCCACTGTACGACAAATGTGATACACATGTGAAAGCGCACATTAACGGAGCATCATCCATTGAAATAGTCTGGGAATGCCCCAGCGAGAGGTCTGATCAAATTTTTTTGCCCTCAATCTCACCCCTCTCCCGTCGCGAAATCGTGAATGAATCATTCCCGTCCAAGATATAACTGTTATATAATTATGCCATATGCAGATCTCCATACGGGTATAACTTGTCGACATCAAAATTTAATTGGATATAGAACGCGAACGCATAATTTTATATATCTTTCCATGCAATTTTATATGTTGCACATATATAGGAAATGTTGCAAGTGTGCATAGTTGCTTAACTGACGAGCAGTATTCGGTCTAGAACGTTCCTCGTACTTGTATACAGCTGGAATGGTGACATATATATAGTATTGCAGCAATGAAACACCTTATCAGAGACATGACACCACATCCGACACCGGAATAGGCGACCAGTACCCAGTACCCACCTGTCTCTAAAAACGACAGCCGGCATGTAACACATGTACACACAAATGTAACAAAACTGAACATCTACAACCTTGTGTGTACTACAAAAAAGGAAAAAAAAGTTCTGTTTTCAACAGATAAGTAAAATGCAACGCGTCGTTAGGGCCAACAAATCGTGCAGCATGAACGACATTTCAACTGTAAGACCCGTCTCGCGACTCTCCTACTTTCCATGTTCAATAAGTTATCACATGGCCCGATATATACATGTGTGCCAATGATGGCCTGAACTGGTTGAAAATCAGTGGATGAGCTGTGGAGTTTATGGTGGATCAGGTATACAGGCATCAACTTCATGCTTTATATACACACACTGTCACCACTTTCAAACCATATGGTTCACTTTGATGAAAATCTACAGCCGAAGAAAAAAATGGTAATTGGAGAAAACCAGTGTTACCTTGCTTGAAACTGATTGCGGTAAAATCACTTTTAGATGTAGTAATTGTAGAGTACATCTGTAGAATTGCTTTAAAATGCAAATTCTCTGTGCCGCTGAGAGATAAATCTGTATATAATCTTGAGTGAGATAATTCCCAGCGTTGACTTGAATATTCATGAGATCCTTTTAGGTTTATGTACATTGATACATCTGCAACAGTGTGACATATGCAGGATAAGGAATCTTGAAGACTCTTCCGAGATTTGAAGCCTTTGTCATACATGCGCATTTCATAGTAATTATATACATTCATATTGGGTAAAATATAAAAATCATACGGGCAGTATTGATCATTATTTGGGATTAAAGTTTGACAGTGTCGAGAATGAATAACAACAGATCAAAATATGTTCTACCAAAAACGAAGACAGTGCCTTTCATTTAAGGTAATCGACCCATCAGTCAATAAACCAAGCGTCCTTCAGTTAAAAACCTGCTCAGTCGATTTGATCGCTCAATCAATCAAGCAATCGACCGGTCAATCATTAAACATCATTGAAATTAGCTATTATACATTATATTTAAACGCACACAACATATAACTACAAAAATAATGGTTCGAACCGTTATATAATGAATTACTTACAAACACATTTATAGAGTGATGTGAATTACAGTATAATGTAAGTCAAAGATCACATATTTAGCAATGTTTGCTCATATGTCAAAACATATCTGACTAGTGATTCTGGCTAGCCAACACCCTATAATGTGGTCTATATATATAGTATAGACTATATAAACTGATATTACAATACATGTATAGAGGGCCTTTGTTTTCGGGTGTATTCTTAAAACACTCCTAGTGGTCTGACCATATGTTGTAGCAGCCAAGAAAAATAATTTGGAGTCCTGGGAATAAGAGAAAGTCACATTCACAAGGCCACTGCATGGTGTAGCCTGTGTGTATTTACACTTTACTATTTAGATATGAATACAGCAATTGTCTCGGGATACAGACCAAGACCCTGAACATGCGCGTTGTACTAAACTTTGCGCGCGGAAATGGGTAAGAAGTGATTCACACTAAAATACCAGCCCAACACCGGGAAGAACACCCTTATGTATACCCTGGGACTCTCCGGCCCCGCGGGAACTAAAGCATATTGTGTGCGTATTAAAACCAGAGTTTGGTATTTGCAGTGCCACGGCCGCTATATATGAAAGTCAGTTGTTTGCAGACTCCTAAATATTTCCTGTATACACTCGCCAATTCCTTCCTGTCATGTTGAATGTGTAAATGTATCTCCGGTAGAGATACTTATGAACTTCTCAGCACCAATAAATCCATATACAGCGCTCTTGTGTGTATGTGTGTATGTGTGTGTGTGTGTGTGTTTTTGTAACCTTTGCCTGTCTTTCTCTGTAAAATGACTACAAGCTATGTGCCTTGCTCTTAAAGACCCTGTAAGTGTATACATGTGAACACATACCGGAAAACAACCCTCGGAGATCTCACTTTCTGGCTCGCTGCTCTTGACTTTTAAGACGAATTCAATTAAATGTCGGAAATTATTAAAACATATAGTTAAAGCAGCTGTCATTGATACAGCCTTATAATATGCTTGGCAAGTCTCAGAGCTCGTCGCTTGATGGCTTTACCACACGTGCAATTGCTAATGTAGAACCGTGCATATTCTGGCCGGTCTTTATGTATTTAAGTTTATAAGTTGACGATTTCGTGAGACTACATGTAGACGTGGGATTACAAGCCAAATATAAGTTAACTAAATTTCCAAGGTGAAAAATTCAAAACCGGGATTTCATTTAGATAGCTCGTCGGTTGTTTCCTGTACATGAAAGGTTTGAATGTTAAATGCATGACGTCATTGTGTATCAGGTTCTATAGATACAGGTTCGCGTGCTTTTCGAACTGTTGATAGCGATATGTATAGCTGGATTCGAACTGCTTGTATATAAACCCTCCAGTGACCAAAATTCGAAAGTCGAAATTCACTTTATCAGAATATACCATAACACGAAGACCACTTATAACACGTTAGTTTGAAAGGAACTATAGAAAAATGTATACATGCATGAGCAAAATACCAATAATAAAATCTAATAGATCACTCCCATATTTCACATATGAACAAAAAAGATTGTAGTAGACAGCTCAGCGCCATAAAATATCGGATTCATGATTAAACGGTTATAACGTTTTAATATTAAAGCTGTAAACAAACCAAGACATTATGAGACTAAATACGTGAAATATATCTTAACGTTATAGAGGTTTACTCTGAAGTTTCAAGAAAGCTTCCATTCCAAAGTCATTATGCCCTTTCGTTTCTCCCTTCTCACTGCATTTACCAATTTGTTTTTCTTCTACGATATCCTGTATAGCAGTGAATGCCTTGACATTAAATCTACAACTAAACCATGAAATTGTCAGATAATATTTATCGGAATCTCTCTCAAACATCCATTCATGCCTCAGGCCGCACTGACAGCGGGTTATCGTGTTTAATTTTCACACTGGTGGCATTAACTGAATGGACACTCATTCACTCGTCTACTAAGCTCCAGGTGTCTGCCAGCAGACAAAAGTGACACCGGGGTTCGAAAACCTACAATGGGTGCCATGCAGACAATGGACGATATAGAAGGCGCCATGGCTGTGTAGCTTTGCCCAAGGACATACACATTCAATAAATGGAAAAACATCAACTGGAAAGTAATTTATATTATTCTATTTCGCAAAGTGTAATGTATCTTCCATATATTAACGTCTGTGTTTGTTTTCATACGGTATTATAGTTTGCAAGATGTACCATGGGAAGGTCAAAAGTTTTTACGGCCAATCAAAGTTGAACAACAAGATCCATAGTTGTATGAATTGAAAATTTAGTGCACGCGCACTGATGTTTGTATATAGGTATCGTGTACATATAGCATTCTGGGGTACAGTCTGAAGTAGAATCGTTGTGTGTGATCCGCAGTGAATAACCAGTGCATGATGACCAGCAGTCAATGAATGGTTCTTCTACAGGCATGACTGACCACACCTGTGTCATTATGATTACTGGTCAGTCAATGGGTCATTATTTACCCTCACTGCTTTTGTGTTACGATTTTGAGACGTTGGACAATTATTTCCGGGCCGAACGTACCGTATATAGCAGTCTGGCGGCGATCTAGACCGTATAAGCTTAAGGATAGTAAAGTGCCCACACCTTTTTCCCCTTGGGCATTCATAGCTGTCTTAATAAACGTGATATTACAAACCCCTGACAACATAACAGTTCCTTTATTAATTTGAACACTTCCGGTCTAATTTTATTGTGTTTATATCGAAAAGTGATTTAGTTTTGTCATACCGTTTAAAGTGACATGGTCACCCAAAACAGTAGGTATTTTGGGGTTATTACAGAATGACGTGAGTATTAGGTATTTTCTCAAAAAGTAAAAGTTACAAACTTTCATTAATCCCGCCACTAGCATTGTGCGTTAAGTGAATGTTTAAAAATGACCAAAAAACTGAAAACTGATAAGTTTGTCAGGGTATTTAAATGAGGGACTGTCAGTTCATTGGAAATGGAGAATGCGTACTGCGTTCGGTAAACTTTACATGTAAACAAACGTGGCTGATGACACGCGTAAAAGAAAAGGATTTACGACTCTCCCGTAACAGGATCAGCCAAAAAGAGGCTGAAGAGAGAATTCTAGAGTTGTAATTGGTGGCCAGGTGTCGCAAAACTGCTGCTCGATAGGTGGGTGCAAATGTTGCTGTTGTGGCGGTGTTAAACGTCGAACAGACACGTTTGTGACTCATAGTTTAATGGTAAGATTATTGGTAACCTTTTCTCACTGCTGTTTAAGCTGCTATACTCTACATGTATCTTTGTGTATCAAAACAATCGGTTGAATGTTGATGTTGATGAAAATGGCCCAACCTCCTTGTGTTGAATTCAAATAACGGCAGGATTTCTCCAGGCTCGTACAAGCTATATACTCAATAAATATGTTTAATTTAAAGGTGACTGAATTAGTTTATGAACGAACTTCAAAACTCCGTTAAGACGTCGCGATCAGAATTTATTTAAAAATCCAAATTTGGGGGTGTCTCTTTAAGTAGGCTTTTTGTCGTCGTCGTCGTCGTCTGTTGCTACTCTGAATCAACTGGAATCTGACTGACCGAGTCAGTGCATTGACTTTTTCGTAATAAGTGCATCAGCCATGTAATCTGGGACTATTATATGCATCGTTCTCGAACGTTTCAATTAAAGGTCAGAATTGTGAGTGATGTGAATCGTAGTAGACTATTGTGAGAGACCGATTAAATATTTACCACAGCCTGGCAAAAAGATTAACGGATCGGACAGCTGCCTGGCATCATATAACCAAGGGGCATAATTTTAGCTGACACATGCAGACTTCCATTGACCACAGAGGCTCGATCTCCGAGAAGTGGTCAGACCGTGCTATGGCTGAAATGTTTCATTAAAGCATATACTCATTCATTCATTCATTCATTCACTAACTATGGAAAGTTAATTGTTGTGGGTTGTCTGTGGTTTACTGTACACTATCGTCTGGATGGTACAATCATATCACACAGTTTGCTTGTATGTGCATAATTATTCTTAAAAAACTACGTTTATAAATTTATGTTTATTCATACTCCAAAATCACTCCCCGTTCAAGGAATTTTCAAGTCAGTTGTTTTTGAAGGACTCTGTCAATGATTTTCCAACTCCTCCATAACATCAATTGTTAAAGAAGACAACCCGTCTACTTAAACTGCATGAAAAAGTGAATCACTGTTCGATACAAACACAATATGTTGCAAAGTTTCCATTCCATCCTTCCATATCTATTTGCCTATCCATTGTCATTCATCCAGGCTTCTATCCTCCATTCATCCATCCACTTAGCTGTAAATCCATAGGTTTCCATTTCCTCTGACTAAGCTTCATAATGTAGAGTTTAAACAACAACAAATAATGCATGCATGATTCAATATTTCGGTTTTTATTTAAATCATTTTTAAGAATGAATGCCCATTCGTCCATTCAGCTGTCCATCCCCTCATCTCCTCAGGTGTCCATCCATCTCCTCAGGTACCCATGTATCCCCTCATCTATCCATGAATCCATCCATTCCCTCAGCTGTCCACCAATGGTTTTTCACAGTTCCATTCACCTACCTGTATCGGTTCATCCACCCACTAAACCATTCCCATTGATGAACGCATGCATCCACACAAATATCCTGTTTCCATACATCCATACACCCACCCATCCAATCTCTTCATATTCATCCTGTAATACGTCCATCCATTCATACAACCATCGCCTATTCATCTGTCCGTACAACGATTATGTGATCCGTTTCCATGGATGAAATTATTCATTTGTCCAATAATAAATATATCAATCGTTGACTCTATGAAAAGTGTGATCATTCATGTATATGCATTTAACGCCATTGAACGGCATTGCATGGCTTTTTTCTGCGTATTGTATTCATTCGCAAAGGTGTCACCCAGTGTCCATTATATTAAAAATATCGTGACGGCAACAGTTTCCCTGCCTTTTTGCGTAAGTTTCTAAACGAACCGTAACATAGTTTAAACGAAAACTTTAAGGTCAATTTTGGTTTACCCCTCCTTTGGCACAAACGTCAAAGGCGATGAAAATCTGAAGCAGATTGCCCGGCAGTGTTTAGGGTGTGCACCACAACAGCCATTTCAGTTGTGTAAACCCAAAAGGCGAAAATGCGCATGCGCGGATAGATCTGCAGAACGTCATTTTTTTTTCTTCAAAAAAACAGTGACCTCTGTTAGAGGCGAACTGATTCGCAGATTTGCTGACACTATCTTGTACTATACATATACATTTCATCAGTAAGTACCCCACCCTCCAAGAACTTCTGTATACGATGATGATATATTTGCCAATGAAGCATAAACCGTGCCTTTTACTATTAGCCCAATACAAAAAACAAACCGTTACTACATTACAGCTGACTCCTCAACATTTATGATGTCCGCTTCACTGCATTTGTGGATCAATCCTAGATCGGGTCAGATCAAAAACTTTCAAACTGATACTTTGCTTGGTGCTCAGGACAGGAGGTTACGGCAAGGAAATAAAACTGCCCGGTTAGGTGTCAGTATAATGTGACTGGGTTGGGTGTCATGTCTAGTGTCTTCGGCATGATGTTCCAATGGAGGCAGCACTTTGGTGACATGAACTCGCCCTGGCACCGGAAGACATAGACTATATATACATTCTAAGGATTCCTTGTCGTTATATAACCGAAAAATTGTTTAGTACGACGAAAAACCGAAGCATACATACATACATACATACAAACATGCATAGACTTATGATGCTGTGTCTAAGCCAAGCCTGCTATAAAGATAAATCCCTAAAAATCAGTACAGGAAAAAAAATCACTTAGAAATCTACAAACTGTATTCTAGTTCATTGTTCTAGAGTGGTCACATTAAAACTATTTCTTTTAAATCTCTAAAAATCACCGCTTTTATGAAATTTAAAGTTGACCGATCACTTCAGGCACAATCGTAGAGAAAAGCGACTCAGTTAAGGTCTATGAGGTTTGTGTAAGTATTCATTGTCCTAAATTCTACATCTTTTTCGCTCGGGTTTTCAAATGGAATGGATGTAACATATATTTTCTGTTTTGAATATGCAATTAAATCATATATTTCTTACGTATGCACAAAGGAACTAGATCCGCTCCCCAAGGCCTATCACACTGCATAATACATCGCGTTAGACGAAGGCGAAAGTAGAGCATGTATACTGTCAAGTAAGCAATGAATTTTACACCGTTTTCCACAGGCTGGGGAAACCCCTGTGTTAAGTATTATGCGTTTTTTTTTTTTTTACCTGTGACTATAGTGTCATAGCCATGTAGACACATCGTCCCAGTTAGATGGTATCTCGTCAGGCCATTGTGCCAAAGAGGCGGGGGATTGACAATGGCGCGTGTGCTTGTCAGACGGGATTCTTCACTAATCCGCAGCGGCAGAATGTCAACAGCGCGCAATGTAAACGAAACCTGTCAGGGGCTATTAAATCATCTCGCTCTTATTACAAGGTTGACGACCCTGTTATCTCCGTATACAGTACAGGATATACTTCATAACGTGAGAATAGGCACCGAGGCGAAAGGCAATTGGAAAACTTTCACTAATGGTTCATTTCGATACACGCTCATCCTGAAACTTTGTGTGTATGTATCACATGACGACATAATAACACATAACATGTCTTCAGCAGAGAATGTAGTAATACTGAGTTGTTACCGTGTAAGTTGTAAGTTATTTATCTGTTTGATTAGTACTGAACACCTTACTAAATGTTGCCATCTGTACATACCACAGCTCATTATATGTTAATCTGTCGTCACTCAGCATATATGCTGTCATCTACCACAGCTCAATAAATCCTGTATGTCACTGTTTAGCGCCTGTATCCATACTAGAGCTCAGCGAATGTTAATCTGTTCCCTTCTCAGAATTTATTGCCATCTAGCACAGCCCAGCAAATGTTAATTTGTCTGCGATCAGCCTTTGTTGCCTTCTACCACAGCTCAATGAATGTTACTCTGTCCGCAGTCAGGAGTTGTTGCCATTTACCACAGCTCAACAAATGTTTATCTGTCCGCCGTCAGCAAATGTTTCCATTTACTACTGCTCCGCTAATGCTGTAATTTAGCACAGCTCGTAAAAATACTAGGATCAAATAGTCTGTCAGGCATCAGCACAGATTAGGTCTGATAAAATGCCATGTCGGTGTCTGAGCGTTTATTACTACTCCATGTTAAGTGCTTCTACATAGCTATGAGTAATTTTTCTGAAAAGAACAACATTCAGCAGTAATTGGCACAATGCTAATAAAATCACTCCATCCAACCACGACTGACTCTGCTACAGCTGTTTTCTATCGTCTCTTGTCTTTTGGTTCTTTATTGTTTTCTTTAGTTATTTGAATATGGCCGTCGCATACAGCCATGGTTGGTTGGCAAGAAGTCATTGCTTTCTTTGGTTATTTGAATATGACGGTCGTATAGAGTCATGTTTGGTTAACAAGAAGCCAGCGAGGTTTCACCAAAATGGATGCTTGACCCAAGTCACAGTTAATGATGGGGTACTGGTAGTCCATGTAGAAAACAATATTTCCCCAGGATCATAAATTTTACCCACGTTTGCTTGAAACATAAATAAAATTTGAATTCTTTACGATTGATTGTGACAGTTTATACCTGCACTAAACAGTATATCTGTCAGAAGGCCTAGCAGAATGACTGAATGTCTACAGTATACATACAGATGTCACTTGTTTACTTCCTCGCGCGTTGCTATGTGACAGGAGCCATTTATTACCCATTCTGCGCTGCGCCGCAGTATAATAAAGCCATAGCCACTGTGTTGGTCATGTAGGTTTCTTAATCTCTCAACTCTATAAATTTCGTTGAAACTTTAAACTGTCCATTTGTAACGAATCATTTTCTGATTCATTTTGACGTTTGAAGCGTATCGGGTACGATCTGCTTCCCATTTGTTGAGCCTGTCCCCTCGGACAAAGACCGACCAGGCGCCCCTATAACAGGTGTCAGTCAGGGGCTGGGTAATCGAGGGCTAAGAGATCTATCACTTTCAGGACGCGAACAGAGCTTAGAAATGGGCTCCGGAGGTAAAGATGCCCTTGTTAATTACAGGTAAGGATGGTCAACAAGCCAGGCCGCCCTGGACGTCTGTGTCCGCGTGGACATTGTCCAGCTCTTAGTGCAAACCTCAAAGCCATATTGACCCTGGGATAATATATTGCATCCCTGACTGGCTTAACAAAGTTGCATTAATGTTTGATAAAACCTTTTGGGACAGACTACTCATCAGGACGACTAGGCCATCATCATTCACCATTTGGAATATCATTTTGTATGATATTTAAAAAAAAATCCTGTTAAAATGAAAAAAATTCTTAGCCGGATAAATCAGAGTTATAAAAAAGGGACAAAATGTTTTGAAGAAAACTAAGTTCGTGAGAAGCGTTTCAGAAAATCATTCTTGGATGTCGTAACTTAAATATTTTATTGCATAATATAGCAGGGCATGTATTGGTGCAGATTGTTTCAATCATCTCACATTTCAATACATGCGAATGGGTTGTCGATATTTACTATATCGATACACTTCCTGATTATTATTATTGTATTCTTTTATATATTCTCATATTATTATTAATATTTATATATGTTTTTTTTTTCAAATTTTTATGTAGCCTATGTCATTCACATTTTGAGTTTCCAAATGTATGTCCAGGTAATTCGAATAATACTACATTTAGTGCACAGACGCGGTTTCAAATGCTTCATTCATTCTGCAGGTGAATATGTTAATTAGGCCATTTAGGTTGCCATACGCTCGACTGAATTCAGTGAATTACATTTCAGTTGGTTACTTGTACACTAGGTAAACTGCATTCTTAATGACATCAAAAGGTTCACCAGCTGATTCAAGCCCCGGTTACTTCGGGAGAGTCTATCCATGAATAGGGGTGGTCAACAGTGCAAAATGTCTTCGGCTTTTTTCAACGGCACCGTACTCAAGCTTAAGTCTTATACAGCTGTAAGCTTATAGGCCTATCTGCTTACGAGGTGGACATTCTATAGCCACATCATAGTTCTTGTAACGTTAGCACTATACAGGTACAAGTGGTTACGTTACAACTATATATGCAGTACCATGTTTTGCCTTTGCTACATATGCACGTGTTGTATAGTTTAATTCACGAAGCTGAAGTGTATTTGAATGTATTTGAACATAAGTCTTAGTTCCATATGTTGAGATGAACTGATATTTCATCAAGATTAATTTGAGTGTGTGACCTCAAATTTTGGCGTGAATGTGTAGACGATATCATAAGTATGAAGTCAGAATAGTGACATGCCGAATATGAAACATTGCTGTCCCTGGTTGTCGTTATAACAATTTGTAAGAACCTCGATGACTTTGTATTTTTCTAGAATTACCCACGATATCATTTGCGTAATGAGAGAGGAAGTCATCAATGCGCTTGAAAGCTTCGTGTAGCATGGGTGGTTGGCAATGTAGGCAATCCAGGTCACCGTCAGGATTTAAAATTAGCAATCTTGATATCGTAGGCGGATCTGTATGTAATAATCACGGTTCGTGTATCCTGCGTGGGATTTTAGTGAGGCAGCATTATAAACACGCAGGCGTGCTACAAGGGGACACTATCATCAAATAAATGACCGTTCTTAGTTGTGAGTTACCACTCCATACTTTATGACAGCATACTCTTTGTTCCGATACTTTAGGGAATTTCCGTCATTCACGTTACCGTACAGTATAGCTTTAAAGGCTAACTGAAATATCAGAAGAGAATGAAGATGTCTTTAGGAGTGGACGGATCAGTTTTACATGCTTAACCAATTAACCAATTTTACAAGTTTGCATTAGCTGACCAAGGTTATTTACCTTTCCGTAAATACATTTATTTATTTATTTATATTTTTGTTTGATGTTTGACTCTGCAGTCAAGAATTTTTCAACTATAGGACGAGGGCAAGGTAAATACGTAGAGGAAAACACTGTGCTAGAAGTAAAGCACAGTAAGTATCCGAGAAATCTACACGTTTTATTTTCTATACTGGAAAGGTACACATATTCGACGTGAACATAAATATCTCCTGGTGCATGCATACTGATGAGTACATGGAACCACTTTGTATAAATTATAGACACGTACTGGTCCATCCATCCTAATGGTCAGTCCCAACTTGACCAATATACTGGCTGAAGTTTGACCCCAGTTTTTCTCACGTTCACATGGAGCCGCTCCAGACGCCATGCCCCTGACCCTGGTCACTTAATTAACTTACACTACCATCTAAGTGAAACTTCAAACATTTGTTGGCGGGCCGGACGTGAGGTCGATATGGCCACAGCCAGTCTCATCGTGTACTCAGTGGAGGATTGGGCTGAAAGGAAATTAGCTTAATTATTGTTAAGCTAAGGTATTCCAAGTGATTAATTAGCAAGTGTACCTACTGAGATAGCTCTCTGATCTGGAAGAAACTTAAAACGACGTTATGAGACAACTAGACCGTGGCTTAATTGTTTAAGGGTTTTTGTTAGCATTTTTCACTAACTGGTTTTTTGACCCAGGTTATAGGATACATTTATGCTACCGACAGGAGAGCTTGTGGGATTGCAAAATTGATCGATTGATGGAGTGAGTGGAGTTTTATATGCTATACCGATCAATAGACTGAATAACACTAAATATGGCCAACTGGATATATACTGAACAACTTCTAACCTAACGACAGTCACTAAAGTGTCTTCAACAGAGAATGGCAAGAGAACTTACAAACAAGTGTATAGATACAATCAGGGAGTAGAACTCATAAGAGAGGCTCTACACTTGTTTGTACGTTTTCTTGCCTTTCTCTGTTGAAGACACTTTGGTGAGTGTCGCAAAGGTAGAAGTTGTTCATTACATATCCGGTTGACCAGATTTAGTGTTATTCAGTCTATACTCAACCTGGATGGCGCAAAATATCCTTTCTTACATTATACTGAAGAATATTCCATTTTTATGACGGTGGGCAATATGGCGGATGTAAACCGGGCTGGTGAAACCCGCGACCGCCCGGAGTTAGCTCGCAGGTGGAAATTAAATCTGTATAAGCTGAACTAGCACTTATACAGCTGGTTTACACAAAGGGTAGAAAGTAGTTCTAGTTGAGGTGCGGATATCACCCTAAGTTTTTGTGACAAAATATGACGGATATTCTTTCGCTAAGCCATCCATAATAGACATGAAGTGTAATGTCCATGTTATATGAATGTACAGCTAATAATACTTTATCGGCATTTATCAGCCAGTCTTTACAGCCGATTGGTCCTTTATTGCATGTTCGCTTTGAGGATTACAAAACGACATCATACACCCGATTTTATCTGTCAGCAAACTTGGCAAGAGTCAATGATTTAACAAACAGACAGGAAATAAGTCAAATTCTTCGGAATGTTTCTACACTTAGTCAATCGTCTTCTTTCAGAAAACCATGCCAGTTACTTCCGGTACATTGGATTTCAGTATCGGATTAGCCAAAGTTAAGCAACTAAACCGGATTCCACAATGGGAAGACGTTGAAAATGGGACATAACACGCACAGTTTGAAATGTCTTTGGTCAAAGGGTCAAAGGTAAATCATTGTTCTTTCTTCATTCAGTCTTTCAGGCATTGTGTTGGAGTGACATTAAATGTTCGCGACACGTTGCATATAGCGGACCTAATAACAGACTACATTGCTCGTCTTTGTGATTAACGGTTCCGAACGACTAAAACGACATGCTTATTACAGTTTATTGCAGCTCGTGACTCGCCGACGTCTGGTCATGAGCCAGGTCGACGTGAACAATAGTGGCAAGCAGACGATTGCACACATATATACTGCTCACAACGCATGCTCCGCTCGTTTTACATCTCTGCTATCATACATGTATATAACACAAGGCATGTGCTGACATTTTGACCCCGTGTGACACGCGAGATTTGGTTTAGGTTAAGCGTCATAACTAACAATTTTAATGTCCTTGCGCGGACATGTTGATCTACGAACAAGAGAAAATGACCGTTCTGAGGTGAAAATGTCAGGCACGTACATTTAAATCCAACTACTAGGAACACGAAGTACACACCTCTCCCCCTCTCGACAACAAAGATGACAACGAGGATGCTTAAACTACGATCATGCTATGCATATTTTAGAGAACAGGTTTATGCATACAGTCCCCATTTTTAAGAGTTAAGAAAGCATTCTTTTTCTGCCCATCGTCTCATGTTTCATCTTCTGAGCTGGTGACCGCCTTTGTGGTCTAGTGGTTAGAGCGTATGCCTCGAGGTCGAGAGATACCAGGTTCAAGCCCGGGTCGCGTCATACCAAAGACTTTAAAAATGGTACTTCTTGCGGCCTTACTTGGCGCTCAGTGTTAAGCGGTTAGAGCAAGGGAACAGGACTGGTTGCCCTGTTGTCAGTGCCATGTGACTGGTTGGGGGTGTCTTGTCTGCAGAGTCTTCGGCTTGATGTTCCAGTGGCGGCAACACTTTGGCGGCATGGACTCGCCTTGCCACAAGAAGACACACTGTATGCACACATCAGAAACACTCCTCGTCGTCATATGACTGAAACATTGTTAAGTACGACATTAAACCCCAAGAACCCACTCACTCACTCTGAGCTGGGGTTTTTCACGGTTCGCTTCCGTGATGCAAAGTGACGTAAAGCTGCAATTTTATCATGCACTTTTCGGTTTTTTGCCTCTATCAAAATCACATCTTTTTACGATGCTCTGATCTATTCCCTAAAAGTGTCGACATGCTGCTCTGGACTTGAAAAGCTCAAGTGTTATTGCAGTGCACCTTTTCATGTGGCGTTACATGTGTGAATTTCCTTTGGGGTTACTTACTTCCATCTGCCTTTCTTCTGTAAACGTAACACGTGGGATACTTATTTACTAGCCAAATGTTGACCATTATGATCGCAAAAAGTATGCCTTTAAACTCCAATCCAATAAATGATTAAATATAATAGTGACATGAAAGGGTATGGTTACTTACACGGAGTTTACAAGTTTCGGTTCAAAGCTCTGGGATCACATAGTATGAGGGTTGTAATGAGCGCATTGGACACTTGGGTATTCGGACAAAATGCACTCGTATGAAAACGATTCGTACATAATTTAAATATACAAGATAAAAATGAATCACGTGCGATCAAAAGCTGCTACACACGCATGAGCATTTAATGAACCACATGCAGGATTAAGAAGAATAAGACTATACACCCTTAAAGAACAACAACAAAGTCGTAGATATGCTACCCTAGATGTGTTACCGTAGATATGCTCAAAATACTTTACACTTGTCTTTTATAGTTTTATAAAGCCAGACGTGTTCTCTTGTGCCTGTCGTAATTGGCTTGGGCGTGTGTCAAGACAGGGAGTGTTTTTACAGATGTATTCACAAGTATCGCCTGTCTCAGATAATATACCAGGGGCACATTTCTGTTTATCTTACCAGGCACACAGCATGATTTTGTTAAGAAAAGTCCCACCCTGATCAAATAGAATACATGATCAGTATATACTCACCACTTGCAAGAATAACAGTTTAGCCGGTGTCAGAATATGACACCAATGTTGTGTTGCTGCACGGGTTCACCGCGTTCATATTTAGTCGAATGATGAGTGAAATGGATGATCATATTGTCACATACAGTGACCTGGGGTAACATTTGAAGCCACGTGCCTGTCTACGAAACTTGTCGTAATCTCGAAATGCCGTACATGTTGGCGCCATTTGCATAGCAATTCCCTGCAGAAACTGGTTATAAAGAGAACGTGGCGTCAATACATGGATATCCTGTTACCCTACTTGATACACAAAGGCAGGTCAATAAGACCATCATATGACAGTCACCCTATACTTATATACATATATCCGGAATATAATTTATACGCCACAGAGTTCAGTGATGGACGATTTCCAAGCACCAGCGATAAAACAAGACGCTGTCTACAATAAAAACACGATAAGGCCAAATTAACTCGCTGTTTCTCTCCATCTTACACGCAGGCAGTTGTTGGTTGTTCTCTGTGCTGCACGATGGGATGTTATTTTTTGTTGTGTTACCCAGTTTGTACAAAACGTTTCTTTGATGAGCTTGTGCCATGAATTGTCTACATTTTTGATTGTTGGCTGCCACGTTCACAGTGTTCTTTAAGTAGCCCGAAGAAGTCCTTGCTGAAGCTGACGTTCTACTCTTTCCTCATGGAGTTTCGATATTGCTGGTACCAACGGCACGCCGTCCAAGTTAATTGTGGTTAGCCAATAGATACATATCTGTTTTATGATGCATGGATAGGAAAAGACATCAAACGGAAATGTCTACCACAATAGACATGATTCATAATCTACCTGTTACTTAGACGCTACCGCTTAACGTAGATGTGAACTGCTGTAAAACACGTGGGTTAACTTTTGCCGTTATACATAATTATTCTCCGACCATCAAAGTGAATGTAAAAGAAAATCATTGAAATGGATAATTGTGAAACGATACAAACCCCATAGACTGGCAATTTGGAGCTTGGTCCTGTCGCGACTGTTATACATATAGAAGTAATATGTATCTGTGGGCGGGCAACGCATAGAGTTGTACGTTCCTGTAAGTTTTATAGCACCTTTTCTGTAAGAGGGCCTCCTAAGTCATACAGCATAAACACAACGCTCGTCGCATCATGAAAGATCTCGATCAGTTGCCTCTTCCAAACATGGAGAAACAAAATTCCCTGACGTATCTAATCTAAAAGCCCTTCCGGCATTGTCGTGATAAACGAATCATAAACAAACGGGCGTTCTTACCATTTGGCTCGGTTACATATGAAATCATAGGACGCGCAAAGAGAGATTGGTAGACAAGTAGAGTAAGGTTTTGGAGTAAAAGCCATATTTGGTGCAGGACGTTTTTAGTTGGAGGAAGCTGGATACAGACTAAGTAAATTGCTGAAGAAACTGGTTAGAAAATAAACAATGGCTTCCAAGCGGAAGTTCACTTGCTACACACACTGGGTGATATATACTTTTACATTACTGTAACCCAATCAGTACAGCTGGATAAGAAAAAATAGAACTACGGGAGTTAGGTTACTAATATCAGAAAGGAAGTGCTTAACATTTTCCCCTTTTCGTGAATTTATGACTGTATATTTACTATATAGGATAATAACTGTGTTTCCACATAGTGAATCCCTGTCGAAACGTGCCAGTCCAAGTCCACACGTAGACTAGACAGTGAACAGTGCACACAGACATGTGGCATAGGACACAGCAGAACTTGGTAGGTCAGTATTCCGTGTCTGGTAAGTGCCAGTGATCAGTAAGGAAGTCTTAAGTCAACAAACACTCACCGGGGGATAGGACAGATACCTGAAGCCTTTTGGCTGCACGAAGAATTCTCCGCCCTGAAGGTCACGTTTTGTTTATTTTCCCTAGCATACCGCCAGGTGGCTACGGCCAAAGTTTTCACAAGCAACACTGCTGCCCCCTATCGGATTTCCTCGCCGCCCTTTCCGGGTCGTTTCATCTCGTGTAATCAGTGTTGGTTTGACCATCTGTTTCACCCTATCTTTCTGCTATTAGCACCGTCTCTTTTATTTCCAGACAATCAACAATTGTCCGCTCATGCAAATGTATTGAAAATCCCCCCACAGACGTGTAGCTGATATTAATCTAGTTTACAGCAACACGTCTATCCCTATCGTATTCTTTAACGGGATTATTGTTAAAATGTTGCCCAAATACTTGTTTACATCGGGAGTCAATGAATATTGTTTCCGGATTTTAAAGGGACACGGTCGCCCAAATTATAGGTATTTTTGCGTAATTACAGAATGACATGTGAATTAGGTATTCTTCACAAGAGGTAAAAGTTACAAGCTTTTCGTTAATTCCACCAGCAGCAATGTACGTTAAGTAGCCTAAATGTTGGAAAATAATAAAAAACTGAAAACTCAAAAGTCTGCCATAATATTTAAACGAAGGGCCTTTAATTCAGCGCGAATGGAGCACGCGCACAGCGCTCGGTAAACTCCGTATGTAAATAAACTTTGCAGATGACACGAGTGAAAAAATGACTTACGGCTCTCGCAAAACTACTGCTCGATAGGTGGGTGCAAATTTTGTTGTTGTTGTGTCGGTGTTAAACGTCGAACAGACACTCATTTCTGATTCATAGTTTAATAAGAGTATTATTGGTAACCTTTTCTCAATGCTGTTTAAGCTGCTATACTCTACATGTATCTATGTGTATCAAAACTTCGAAATTATCCGAGTTTGTGTAGCCAATGTCGACTGATCCCGAATGCCTTCTTCGGGTCTTTTCGGTTGAATGTTAATGAGGGAAAATGGCCCACCCCGCTTGTGTTGAATTGGAATAACGGCAAGACTTCTCCGGGCTCGTACAAGGTACATACTAAATGAATATTTTTAATTTCAACGTGACTAATGATAGAACTTCTAAACTTCCTGAAGACCTCGCAATGGGAATTTGTTTAAAAATCCAAATTTTTGGCGACTATGCCTCTTTAAGTTAAATTGTTATCTTAAGGCGACTGAATGGATAGGTTAATCGATCGATCTGCAGTGGTGTACTTCGCAACAATGAACGTGAACTTTGGGCTAAAAAGGGAAATTACAAGAGTGGGTTTCGTACAGCGAACGAAGGGCATGTCTTCTCTAAAATACACTTTCAAAAAACTGTTGTGTATACTGTTCTGTATATACCCTTGTCTTTGTGTACATGCAATTCGCGACGAAACAGATATATTCGTACTAGAGGAACACAATTTGGTACACAACTGAAGCGTAGGTACACAAAGCTGATGAGCATTCAAGCCACAAATTGTTGGTGAAAATTTGTTACAGTTAATTGTGTGGCATACATTGTACGTGTATGCTTTGTACGTAATTGTTTGAGCAGCACATAACGTTCAATTCATACCATCTGGCTTAAAGAATTTAAAATAAATTGACCCCAAAGTGTTATCAGGAACATGCCTCAAGGTAAGCCTCAACCATTATTAATTGTCCGGTAAAGAGAACACAGAAAAAGAACTGAAAACAATACAATCTAAACAGCTGACAATATTTACCGTATAAGAATTTTAGCTGAGTTGCACTGGATATTAGCTGTGAAACCAATATCAGTCTCTGTTTCAGAAAAAGACATGTTTTTGAGTCGATTGAAAGAGGTGAACATGTTTAGATTCAATGCGAATTGTAAACACAACGGTAAGTATCAGATTCAAATTGGCTTTCAAAGATATACATCCATTGGCTTTGTTGCTGTATCACACGAGCCAACATGCTTCAGTTTGCTGGTATCTGTACAGACATATCTGTGTGCGGGGTGAAGACATCTGGTGTCAGAGTTTGCTCCACCCTATGGTTATTTGTGGGTCTACCTGACAAGTGAGAGGGCATCTGCACCGAGAGATCGGAGGTGTATTGAAGAGGGTTCGGGAGTGAGCGATTCTGACCCGGAACTGATGTCTGCTAGTCTCAGCAACACAAAGGGATCCCCAAATTATGCTGTTATTTGCCCTAAAAATTTGCTCCCAAAAGTACATTGTTTTGAGGCAATAAAGATTATAAAATATACATTATACTCTTAGTTCTGAAACTTATAGTTTTATCCAATTATTATACATTAGGATATTATGTCACCTCAAAACACTTTCCTAGGATCAATCGAATTCTCAGACAGAAAATGTCATGAGAAAGAACTTGATTATTGACGAAATGTTAAATCAAATAAGGTTTTGTCATTTGCACGTGCTGTGGTATAAGAATGGAATGAGCTGACAATCTATAAGCTTGGGCTGAAATTCAAAACTGAAAGTAAACGGAAAAAAGAATTCGTAAACAAGTTCAAATTTCCACTTACAGTATTTTTAAACGTTGTGGTAAGAAATCATAACTTAAAATTTTCTCATAAGTATTTTTAAATGTTGTGGTAGATTAAAGTCTCACTTTTGATGCTTATAAAAAAAGAATTGATTGTGACCAAATGTTCCCTGTGCCCTTCTTGAATTACTATTAATTTATTACACACATTTCCCACAAAAGTACACATCGTACCTGCAACTGGATTTCTCTCGGATACCTATAGCAAATGTTGGGGTGCAGGTAGGCTATGGGTACCAGGGACCCATTATTTATTTATATATTTGATTGGTGTTTTACGCCGTACTCAAGAATATTTCACTTACACGACGGTGGGAGGAAACCTTCTAGACCCCGGGGGAAACCCATCCGCAGGGAGACCCATATGATCACTGGGGTCAGATGTATGTAGTCGACTGAGTGTGAAAACCTGTCAGACCCACAGATAACGTAGATAATTGTATAGCAAATGTCCAGATAAGCATAGATTATATATAGGGGTATACCCGCGGGGGTACTGGATCACTCTATTCATATATGTGGTGCACTGATTCTGAAAATCGCCCGACCCACAGACAGAGCCATACAACGTCCGACAAAACGGTTCGTGCTGTACAAACACAATCCAACTGCTAATGTTCGACACCAGACATGATTATATTGTAATTTCACACGCACGCCCTCGACTCAACACTTCAACAGACTGACAAAATGCCTCATGGAAATGTCACATGATAATGTAGTCTGGAAACCGTTATGTCCTCTGCTAGCTCTGTCATTTTATGATGAGGGCTGTGTTCTCTGAACGTCTTTAACCTTTCACCGAAGAAAAGGCGTTACATACACAGCTTTCAATCACTGGGTTAGGCGATGTATAGGTCATGGACCTGTAGTGTTAACTGTATTTGAAACCTGCATGTAACGAGTTGCCTATATACACGTTGTATGATCCACTTTTTTTTATATTCCCTGAACAATCTGCTAATAGTGTTACTGTTACCAAAGCATGTACATACACATGACTTCTAAGGGTTCCGTTGCGCAAGCAATGAAAAGCGTTTTCTGAAAAATACAGGCTGACTTATATACCATACGGACAGTAGAAATGCAAAATTTACGCCTCTAGTATGGCATTGTATTCTTGGGTTTTACGACATACTCAACAATATATCAGTTATATCGCGACAAGGAGTCCTTAAAATACACATATTATGTCTCCTTGTAGAATGGCGAGTCCATGCAGCCAAAGTCCTGGCGCCACTTTAACATCATGTGGAAGACACCAGACATGACTACCCACTCAATTACATTATCCTGACAACAGGCCGACCAGCCCTGTTTCCTTGCTCTACTCACTGCTGACTGCAAAGCAAGGCTGCAAGAATTACCCTCTTTTAAAGGTATTGTCACCGGATCTCCCAATCCCAGGACGGACGTTATAACCACCAAGCCTACACAAATACGTCGTCTTTGTACTGTTGGATAGATTTTTCAACAGAGCAAAACTGATCGCTGTTCTGTTACATATATGCATTCTTGCTTTAATTTGATGACGCTACAGTCCTTATCACTTCTTTGGTAAAATCCCACGCAAACACATGGATGATAAATGGGAATGGAAATCAAGCAATTCGTGGTGTTGTTATTCAGTAACAGAAAACAACGAGAAGAAATATTTATTAGTTTCTTTGAATACACACCATCGATCTCTCACTGGTTATTCAAAAGAAGTTAAAGGCCATCAAAACCCAATTTATTAAATCATTGCGAATAAACAGTTTTGTCGGGCAGACTTTCTGTAGAATGGCTTCCTTTAAAAATTCCTCAAGGGCTTTTGTTGACGGCCGGTTAGCGGCAGGCATAGAAATCTATAACCTAGGAACGTGCCGGAGTGAGACTGGCTAGAATTATCTCGATATTACACAGGAATAGGCCTTCGCGATAACAGAATTACTCTGGGTACCATGCTGAAAGTAACAAAAGCTCACTCAGCCGACGCCTTTAGCAGGTTTTACAATTGAAATTTGACACCGATTCAGTCTTGATTTATTAAATTAGACTTAGGAGAAAAGTCTTGCAGACGTAATAGGTAATTTATCATGGGCTCCGGTTACTTTAATTGGAGTGTATTTGCACAGCTACAGGCACACAAAAGAATAGGCCTGGGCGTTTCAGGAAAATCTGCATAAAGTGATATTCGGTCAAAATGCCTACTTTTTTTACAGAGCACCCTGTTCATTGGAAATATTTCAGTCTAGTTGGAACGGAAGTATTAAATACGGCTGAAGGTGGTACCCTATCTACGTAATACCTGTACACCCATGCATTTGTTATAAAAACGATATTAAAGCCAACACGTACGAAAGACGTTATAATATAATAGCAAACAATGGAGCTTATAGATGTTCCCTTCTTAAGCGCTATAAGGTTATTTACATTTGCGCCATGACTTTTAACCCTTGTTTTTTTTTGGGGGGGAGGTGGTATTCAGTGTCGTCATTTTTAATCATGATAAAATGAGTTTCAAAAAATCATGTGAAAGACTACATACAATAATATTCCATCCATCGACAATACATAATTCCAAGAGCCGACTAATCCATGCTGAACTTGATTATTTAAAAGCTGAATGCGAGTCGAGTGAACAGCATGTATGGCAACAGTATTATGGTTATTAGAGCTTACGCTTTCTGGATATAGCACAGGTTCTAGTGCTGAGAGTGCTCTGAGCCAATTATTCAGCACTAGAATCTGTGCTATATCTAGAAAGTGCAACACTGTTACTTAAATTCACTTTCTAAATGACATTTACCAATCTCACATGTGTATCGTGCGTCAAACCCAAGGACACACATACGCATGTATCGTGTACTTTAAACGTTCTTACTTGAAAGCCTACTGAGAGCACTTTGCAGCCTGCCATACAGACTTGTCGTACTCAGGGCAGGGATGTGTTAGCAAATTATATAAGATCAGTATACACTAAGAAATAGATATACCAGTCCTCCTGTCTCTTGCCAATCAGAAGGACCAAAAACATGTTTGGGAAATACGTTTACGGTAAAAGACTTTTCTCCTCTCTTTCAAGACAGATGGATGCCCGAGAGCCTTCACAAGGCTGACGTGAGATGATGGATAAACAAGCAAATACATAACAGAATGTTTTGATTGATTTATTATTGTGTATGTGTTTTACCCTGCAAAGTTTTATACTCCGCAAAGAGGGCACTTTTCGTGTCTGGCCGTGGCGCTATCTTAAAGCTACATCATGTATAAATGTAAAGTCTCGACTATTGTTAGACAAGCCGCAAACCCTGAATAGTGTCAAATACATTTTAGTTTTCTGTCAAAGCTATTGAATTAAAGGAAGACTTTTATCAATGTTGTTCTCTTGACTTAGTTCAATGATCTGTTGGCAAATTGTTTCACTGAAATTACAGTATATACTTACGTATAAAATCATGAACATGGCTCCGTGTGTTCAATTTCAATTGAAGTAGTCCAGATACATATATAGCAAAGGAAGTTCATTTTAATGTGCTGAATAAAACCACAAGAGCGCACCTGTTGCTATGTGTATGGCAAATACAAACGGACCTTGTGATTCATAATAAGGACTTTTAAAATTTCAAATAAAGAAGAAAAAAGTAGATATCTCGATCCTCGTACACAGAGTCGGTCTGTCAGTGCCAGAACACCCATGGTAAGGTGAACAAGTGATAACTTTATTAAACATAACGTGCTATTGCACTCAGAGGGCTGGTGTACCTCGAGGCGCCTGTGGAATGCACGCCCACCGGGTAACTGTCAGTAAGCCGTGTGCCCTTGTCAGAGTTCATTCAGCAGTGACTGTACATATATGTGATGAAGTACCTTGTGTCTATATCCCCCCCCCTTCCTCCCCCACAACCGTTCCCAAACTTGGACGGGTACAGACCTGTCTACTAAATGTGACACAGTCCGGTTAAACGAGTCCACAGAGATCCAACTGAAGTAATACATCTAAGCTCAGCATCACCTTGTGTGAGACGTTCATGTGGTACACTTTTTTGTTTTTGTTTTTGTTTTTTTTGTTTTTTTTATATCCATGTACATATATAACGTACATACAACAGCAGGAGATACGGTATGCACAGAGATACGTGTACACAATGAACTTGCAATGTATCAAAAATGATTTGTTCGTGTACCTGATATCAGTCAGGTATGAGGTGTTCTTGTGTACAACTCACATAGAGCACATAATGCACATTGAAATGATTTACCTGCGCACACCACGTACACAGAGTCGGCCAGAAATGGTTTGTCCGTGCACATAACGCCTATTGTCTGTGAGAAATGAGTTGTCAGTGCACACAACGCAGAGAGAGTGTGAGAAATTATTTGTCCATGCACAGAACGCAAATAGTCTGTGAGAAATTATTCGACACGGAAAAAGCACGTCGGTCAGAAAAGGTTCTAATAGGCAACCAGTTACCGTCTCCCTGGTTCCAGAAGATGTTACGTTTTGGTGTTTTAACAACTGATTTTAATACAAACAACATATTTCGGAATGTGTGTATTTTATTTATTTATTTATTTTATTGATGTTTTACGTCGTACTCAAAAATATTTCACTTATACGACGGCGGCCAGCATTATGATGGGAGGAAACCGGACAGAGCCCGGGGGAAGCACACTACCATTCGCAAGTTGCTGGCAGACTTTACCACGACGACCGGAGATAGAATCATTGAAATGATAATTCCACATAAGTATATATGCAAATGTGATCGAAACTATGGATGAAAGGTAGCACATTTTAGTTCAGCACATTATTGTACCACAAATGATGTGATGCATACCATTTATCAGACGTAGCGTTAGGAAGTTGGACAGGTTTTTGGTTTTACTGTTTTGCTTTTCACTGGGGCTTTTAGCCAAAGAATCTCATGAGAAGTGAATATACATAGACCCTCAACTAAAATAATGTATGACTGATTAGACTGGTAGATTGACATACTCATCCTGCAGACGGGCTACAACTGGGTTTAAAGGAGTGCATCTGCATTCCATAGATAAACAGTCCATGTGAAGCTCACTCCGCCTTTCCGCTCCAATTCATCATCAAGACATCTAACTGTTGTTTTTAGAGGTTAAATCTTTATAGAGGTTAAACAGGTTACGTATCACTGTGTTTTATCATAGCAAAGGTTAACATGTAACATGCAGCTTACGGGATAAAATACAATGGCACATTTTCATTAAAGAGCTCAAATCCCATAGAAGAAGTTACTTTTAGCATTTCTATATATTAAATGGGGAGAAATACGCCACTATCGGTTACACAACTTCAGCACCTATACGTGTTAAATCTGAACACCGTGAGCTTATGTGCACTCCTTTAAAGCAAACTTATACGCTTTCAAATCAAGCGATGCTTATACGACGAAAGGGCCGTTGTTAAAATAGATATTTCAGTCATTATAACATGGCAGCTTCTTATTTACCGCGGCAGTTTTGCCGCTTCCTGTAGGGATTTGCTGCTGTTGTTCTCGAGAATTTTTCATTTGTATGACGTGGTTCAGATTTATCGGTGCATGGAGGAAACCGAAATGCCCCTAGTGACCACTGACCTCGTCAAGGAATCTGACAGGCTTAAATTTTTTACCTGGCAGGCAGACTGCTATTCAGCGGTGTCATATATCCATTTTTTGGTAGGACGTTAAGCATCCCAGATTAACAACCAACTAATCTCTAGGACTAGTCTCTGCATGTGTTCAAAGATTCGAAAATCCGTAATTCACTTTGCCTTTTTACAGCATAGGCTTATTTTTCACCCATATTAAAGAGGCTTCATTGCATAGAATTCGCGTAGAATCCTAGATGTATTGTGCTTGGACGGGATTTAAAAATATTGCAAAACATTCACAATGGAAAGATTTATTCTTGTAAAATACGACTGCGACATAAAGTCTTAACAATGAAACGACATGCCAAATTATTTAAAAAAGATATTTTGCCCTCCTGTTATAGTTTCCCGAAGCTTGAATTCGCTCATAGGTGTTTTACCAAGGTCTGAACACACGATAAAAATTATAGGCCGTGTTTCCGCAACCACTGACGATCCACCCAGCAGTTCGTCCCAAAGCTTGTGTCCACTAGGGATTTTCTCGAAGTGTTAGTTTTTCTTTGTGAGTTACAGAGCACAGCTGAAATCGGTCAGTGTGTTTGGCTGAGATCGTACAGTTCCGCAGGCAGTCAGTGTACCAGACGTGACATCGTCACAGTCGCGCACACACGATGTGTCTGCTTGGCGCATATCCGTTTGCAGCTGCGCGTGCCACCATGACATCAACGTAAAGACGGATGTGCCGAAACTGTTGTCTCAGTGTACGCTGCCACATAGCCCATGGATCTCTTGATACTCTTAACATTTGAAGAAAATGTTTCTTTAAATCTGCAAATCGCATTCGCACAGAGTGTATAAACTCTCGGTCAATATGTTCCCAAACAAAAGCAACAGTTTGGGGTCAACGGCATAGCATATCTTGGCACTGCTGTTTATCGGATTGCGGAAGTTCCTGGCGGTCTGTACTTTCGTTTGTTCTCAAAGCTATTTCACAAGTTTCAGATGTAACAGATGCTCTGTAACTCACAAAGAAAAACTTTCTCAAAACTATTTTACAAGTTTTAGATGCAACAGAACACCACCAAAATGTCCAGAGAGCCATCACCACTAACCGTTGCCTTACCCTTCATTAGCAGGACTAGCTACACTATACAACGACTTGCTTAAAGATGAAGCTAACATTGACAGCATGTTCACCGGTGGATTGATCTTGAAGACCACACTGAATGTAACAGGAAAACGGTCACCTACTACCCCACTGTGTGTACAGAATTAACACTAGAGAACACTACATAGGTAAGACTGACAAGAGAACCAAACAAGGCTAGACCTCTACTCAAACCAAATATTTAAAATCGGCCATCTCCGAACATATGTTAGCCAACCTCCACCACATAACAGACTGAAGCACCACAACTAGAAACCTGATGGAAGCCATTGTAATCCGGAAGACCAAACCACAGATCAATAGAGACCAAGGATTTCTAATCCCAAAAGTCAACGATCACCTCATCACTGACACACCCCATTAGTCCTTCAGAAATATCTTGTTTATTAGAATCATATTATAATAAGTGCTACCTTTAATCCTCTATATCCGTATTACCAAATCATATATGTATTTTTGTACAGGTGCCACATCAGTCCACTAGTATAATCTTTAGTATGTTTTATTAATGCCTAGCCAGATGTGTATAATCTAATATGTCGTGGTCGTAATTCTTTTTTTCTCAATAACTTCCTTATAGTATATAAGTTATCATTTTGGTTGTATCTTCATTCCCTTTGCAACGATGTTAAAATGTACATCGAAGCGTTGCGGTATAATAAATCAGAAGGTGTTATCCACATAAACTGTGTGATGTTAAGTTTGAGATGGTTAACAGGGCAAAAAGAAACCGGTAAAATGAGGTCCGTAGGCGGCGCTTTACAAACAGGTCCGCTGTACCATGTAACCTTTTTTGCTTTTGGTTTTAATTTTCTTATTCACACACACCAGAAATCACTGGAGTAATAAAGATAGCGTTGTAAACATGATGTAAACATTATGATATGCAAATAAAACTTTTACACAAATATTATATATGTATTAATAAAAACAAAGATCGACTGGTAAAGACCACCAGACCTGTTTTATTTTATCCCAAAAGGATACAAGGATTGATTGGTTGATTGATTGGCTCGCTGACGTCAAATTCACAAACTTTTCACTTGTACGATGGGGGGTCGGTTTTATGGATAGAAGGACCGGACTGCCTGGAGTAAACCACCGACCCCTGGCGGGTTGCTGACGGACAGATTTGCACGCCATACAGATGGAAGTCAATTGGTCTCAAACACGTGTATAAATAGTGCGTACAGAGCTACACGAGTGTTGTCGACCGTTTATTGTTACCTACACGCCCCATGGGAGAGCGGGGGAACCTACTGAATTGAGACAATAAACATATGGCAGTCGAGAAATAGAAGTGAGATAAAAAACAAAAGTGCTCTCTAGGCACTGTCGCATTTGTATACTCATCATGTCTTATCGTGATGGAGAATTGCGATATTTCTCCACTAAATTTCCTGATGCACATTTTACAAACATCGGTCGATTTTTCCTAAATTCGGGTCTTTCTAAAAGGGAATTCCCCATGGTTTCCCTATTACTTAAAGAAGAAACAAAGATATACAAACCAGTTCATTTACACAAGAAACATAATTATATATAAACAGTGCTGTAAAGGCGCTGTACACCATTTCAGTTAAATAGGAAATAAAAGAACATAGGGTATGTAAACTTTCAATATTTATATAACGCATAAGTCATGTTTCAAATAGCCAGACCGCTGTTTCGAGTTGTATATGGGTATAAGCATGCGCAGAACTAGTCGAAACAAAAGTACAAGAGCATTTATGCCTATGCTACATTACATATCTTAGGGGCACCACATGATTTAATTAACTTCTAGTCTTTCACGAGCATTTCGACTTTAATCCGTGGTGAAGCCCATTTAGGATTTCATGTGTCACAAAGGTTTTCAAAAAATGCAGGAAAATTGCTGGATTCTGTGTTATTGTCGAGGGTTATGCTTTAACGTGTAGAAACGCGGCGAAGAAATCCTTGTCAGGCGCACTTGAAACAGCTATCTCTGTTATAAATAAAGTACATCAGTGATATAGCTGAACCAGGGGCCAGGCGCTAAAGGGATGGAATCAGCCATATTTACAATGCGAAAATGTCTTCAACACGTGCTACGTAGATCACTGACAACAGGTAAACTTTAGAAATAAACAGACATTGTCATTCGACTTTGGAAAATCAAAAGTGTTTCACTGATACACGGCTGTTGTTGTACCATGGCCACGGTGTGTCTTATTCGACGCAAGATTCATCACTGTTTCTAAAGCTGACGACCTCAAGAATCCATAGGCTTCTAAACATATATTCGTATGCCATTCACAACCCATACGGGACCTACTAGGTCAATAATGAATAGCAAACCTATTTTAAGACAATCTTGCAATTTACAAAGAACTGCAAAAAAGTGCCAGGCAAGAAATTAGGAGGGATTCGCGAACTGATAAGCAGTCAATAGTTTTCAGTGATATCGGAAAGGCGCAGACTACGAACACCAAAAGAGATGGAGGTGCATAAAGAGTCCAGAGAACATGCGATCACTAAGGAACTAGGTGTGAATGATGAGCAAGCGGAAGTTGATAAGATCGGACGAGATTTAAAACAGTTGGCTTTCTGGTGATCGTATGTGTAGCGCCTGATACATTATTGTGTCAATGTGTGTTCTGTGAAAGAAAGTGACGAGATCCACAGACTGCTGAGATCTCTGATAAAAGTGTTTGTGAATGCACGAGTACAGCAGTACCCAACAGAACTGAACATTGTTATGTTGTTACGCGGTGTTATTTGAAGACGGCAATGAGGGTTATCAGTATCAATTACATAGTCTTACATGCGGCAGATAATGAAGGCCATAGCCACCTTGGACACCGTTTTGGTGACAAATAAACCTCTTCAAAACGCTTTCCAGGTGACAACACCGTGATTCCTAAGGTGATCCAATCCAGGACTGTTCACACTTCTAACTGCCCTGGTAAACCCCAACGGATTCATATAACTTAAGAATAAATTCTTCAGAACACCAATCAAATGAATCAATAAATCCAAGTGAGTTTTGAAACATTGCATAAAATATTTAAAGTCCGCCGTCAAGGGAACTCTAAAGCTGATAAAGCTAGAGTAGTGCTTTTAGAGGTATTTCCAACATGTCACGAAATGCAATGTTGACCAAGCATATACACTTTGAACAAAACGCAGTCTAGATGGGGTATATTCGCTGGTCTTGTATGACCCTCTTAGATTCAGGTAGAGTAAAAAAAGGCGATCTGACTAGTTGTATCGTCGCAGGACTGTATATGTCAAGAGTGATAACGTCTGCCTCAGTATATCATTGACCTTATAAAAAGTGGGTCAAACCACATATGCATTGATAACAGACATATATTAGATCTGTATTTGTTTTATGCTAGTGGTTGGTCATCAATCATTATCCGAATTTTTCTACTATATGTATATACGTGGTAATTTTGCCGCTTTATGCAATTTGTGTGTTTTATGTGCTACGGATGTCTCATTCCTGTAAATTGTATTTTCTATTCGGTTTTATGCATAATGTACAAAGCTGAATGTATGTATGCTCAGGTGTAACATCGTACAATTTTTCAATCATATGACGACGAAGAGTCGCTGTGTATATACGCTGTGTCTTCTTGTGGCAGGGCGAGTCCATTGGAACATCGTGCCAATGACACCAGCCTTTACACCAAGTCACATTATACCGACACTGGGCCGACGAATCCTGTTTCCTGGTTCTAACTTTTCAATACTGAGCACCAAGCGAGGCAGCAACAAGTACCATTTTTAAAGTCTTTGGTATAATCCGATCCGGGCTTTGTCCCGGATCTCCCGATCTCAAGGCGGACGCTCTAACCACCGAGGCGGTTGTGTACAAATCTGAGCCGGAGATCATCTTAACTATGAGAAGGTTACATGTATATTGAAATACTGAATGCACTAAATGCCATATAGACTACTTATGTCTTGGACTAAGAGGACAGTGTATATGGGCTGAATTTCAACCTGCCTTGGAATCGTGCCCCAATATGGCGGTCAAGAATAGCCTCATGCGACTAAAATAGGCCGTTTGTTCCAATGGGCCAGTGTATATACAACGTGGAACAAACCTCCTATTCTCTACAACTTCGGTTTTTCGGCCAACATGTGGTCGTCGTCAACTAGGCGAGGATCAAATTCAAACTTAATTACTCCAGCAGTGTTGTTCTTAAGATCCAAGTAATACAATTGTTTGCTCGACTGAGGTTTACCTTCGCTTTCAACATTGTTTCGTTTATTAATGACGACACGACGGAGTCTCCTTGCATAGCAGGCCAAATCCAAAGCCAACATCTTAACAGTGCCGCCTCTCTTGATCGATCGCCATGTCGCAGACACAAGACACCACAGGCCGTCCAATCCAATTATACTGACACCGGGTCGACATTCCCTGTATACGCTGAGCGCCAAGTGGCTACAGTGATGGGAGATTACCGATGTTAAAGTCTCAGGAAAGACTCAATTCGCGATTGAACCCCTGATATATCGTGAACGAGGCAGGCGCTTTAACCTTTACACCATCACAGCCTGTCTAAGTAATATCGGTACGGTTTTTTTTTCAAGATGGATAATCAAGGAGGCATCAGTTAAAAAAGTAATTTACATTATTAGTGTATGGTTCCGTTTCCTTTGCAATCGGCCTACCGCAACGATAACTGCATAAGACAGGCGTTAAACTCATATATATATGCCCTCAATTTAGTGTATTAAACTTTTCGAATTCTTTCTCAGCACTTTATAGGCTTGATTAAAAGAATAATCTCTCAACACAAGGGCCTTTATGTTCAATTCTTTCGTTTCTTACGTCTCAGGTTTAGTTTCTTTCGATAGTACAGGGCATTCCTATAACGTTTTTATTCTTGTTTGCTGGCGAAAATACTACGTCGGACTGAAATGAAAATGTGACAAAACAAGTAGAACAGGCCAATGTGAGCGTAATGGGAGATAATATTTATGCACTAGTGTCCCTGACTTGTCCGCCAGAGGCTGGATTTAGCTCGCCGTGACGTCATGACTGGATTGTGTTTACATTAAGTCCGGGTCAGATACCTCCTAATGAGATTATATACCTGGGCAAATTAAAACTCGCATTCCTCTGCGAGGGCATGTGTATATGTGTACCGTCACTGATAATACCTATATACACTGGTAATGCCAATGTGGCCTTGTTTGTTGTTGAAGGCACAAGTCCGCCTGCCTCTCCCCCTCCCCTCTTGGGACTGAGATCAATCCTGGGTGGGGTCATACCATGCAAAGACTTTACAAATGCTACTTGTTCCTGTCTCGTTGGGCGAACGTTCAGCACCGAGAGTTTATAGAGCGAGGTCGGCCCAGTGTCAGTATAGTGTGACTGGGAGGGGTGTCATACCTGGTGTCTTCGGCATAATGTTCGACGCTGGCATCAGCATGGACGTCCTGTCATCAGATGACAGAGAATGTACATACATAATCCTCCTCGTCGTCATATGGCTGAAAAATTGTTGAGTGCGACGTAAAACCCCAACCATACATGTAGGCCCCTACATAAATACATAAAGTCAGGGGGTGTGCCTGAGCATGCTTTTCCTTTATTTTTCATGCTTTTGGTACTAGCATGCGGAGGTATACCTACTGGTATTATGAGCGTAGCAAATTAGGAACGAAGATGTAAGGTGAAAGGCGCGAGGGGGTAAGGTGGGAAGCTACAACATAAAATATAATTTAGTCGGTACACATACTCTGGTATAATTTTGTGCATGATGAAGACAACGTTTACATATAAGCGAATTCGATATTATATACCCTGTGTAATTCAAATTTAGATATAGGCCTGGCAAACAACGTCGTAGTCAACGCTTTGTTTTATGCACATAAATAATCCCTAAGCACTTTAAAATATACTGAAAAGAATAAAGCCACTGACTATAGTTAAAGTCTTCATGACTTTTATTATTTCTTCTATGTCTTGTAATACGCGTTGAATAGAACCTCTCCACAGTGTATATGTATGTATACATACAACCTGATTTAATGTTGACAGTTTTTCAGATGGTTGCGGTAATATCTAAATGCTTATCTAAACGTAACCGCTCCTTGGGCTAACCTGAAGTTGAACTGTCTGGCAGCTCCCCATTATACATAGCTCCCGCCTTTATTGTGTAGACGTGTTCCTATAACTGTATACCTGGGGCAAACCAGACCACTTGAACTGGGTAACTAGGCCACAGGGGCAATCTTCGCGTCAAAAACCACACAACCACACGCCGTCACGCGTACTAATCCAGAAAGATGGCATCGCGCTCACGTGTTTATAAGGCCCTATTATATGAATGAGTGATATGAACATGTTATTTAGCCTGAAGCATGATGTTAAATGGGCGGCTGCCTCATCACATATTAACTTAGATAGTGTTATGATAGACTATGTAAGAAATAGGTGTCACCGTTTCTCTGCCGCTAGGTATACAAATATATATGGATGTAGTCTATAGTTAATGGTTAGCGACATACAACTTCCTATATAGAGGTATGTCTTAATATAAAGTTTATTGAATATAACATTCCTCTCCGGACGTATGTGGAAAGGTCTGCGAGCAACCTGCGGATGGTTGTGGGTTTCGCCCGGGCTCAGCCTGGTTTCCTCCCACCATAATGCTGGCCGCCGTCGTATAAGTGAAATATTCTTGAGTACGGCGTAAAACACCAATGAAATAAATAAATAAAATTGAATATAACATAAAAGACTGCACGTGAGAGAGGGAAAAACAGAGCAGCAACGCTCGGTAATGTGATAGTTGGACCTCAGTTAGGGTTTTCTTGTAATTGTTCGCATGCAAAGCCGATGTATATAGCATTGATTCTGCATATGTTTTGGCCGTCTTATACCGTCTATATACATATACAGGCTTAATTGTCGATTTTATTACACTTCGAATCGTTTATTTTGGTACCACAGCAACCTGCGGATGGTCTTGGGTTCCCCCGGGCTCTGCCCGATTTCCTACCACCTTAATGCTGGCCGCCATCGAGTGTATAGTTGAAATATTCTGGAGTATGGCTTAAAACAGCAATGAAATAAATAAATAAAGTTTCATGCCAAACCTGTACTAAAAGTTAATAAAACTTCTGTCGGCATGCAACGTACATATATAGATGACAGCGAGTTTATATGTCGATCCGTGGAATCTGATCGCTATGAACTAGTATCAGAGTTGCCACATTGGACATGCTGTAATCAAAGGACAGATCTTATACACTGACGAAAATTTATATACTGTAGTATGGTACGGAAAATCAATTATTGAAGACATCAAGTCGACAGGCCCGTATTCAACCCCCACACATGTATTTATTTGATTTGTGTTGTATACCGTACTCGTGAATTGTTCACTTATATACGACGGTAGCCAGAATTATATATGGAAGGAAGAAACGGAGCAGAGCCCGGGTGAAACCCAAGGGCCATCCTCAGATTGCTGGTGGATCTTCTCACGTACCGGAGAGGAAGTCATGGTGAGCAGGCTTGAACTCACTCATATATCAAATGAATTCAGGGTAACAAAAGGACAATACATTCTACATGTGAGTATATAGACTCGCATTTCTACAGTTTTTTTTACTAAACATAACTTCACAATTCACATGCATAGCGAGAAAAGCAAGAGGGAATTCGAAAACCGGCCCTAAAAATCCATATCGCCTTGCCACTCTGGCATTTGTTAAGTAAATGGTAAAAGTTGAAAGATATAGGATGTCCAAAACTTGACCGGCCAACCTATCGACCGATGTCAGTATCTTTTGGCTACCCCACCTTAATTACTTAGCCCCTTTGATGTCCGACGTCCGTTGGCGTAAATATCAGTTAAAAGCTATCCTAATGAATTAGACGTTGTATGCTACAGATACAACGTCTAACAGAGGTCCGTCTACAACACGAGGGGTATTTTCCTGTCGGCATTTAGATGCTGCCCAGCCTTTAAAATCTGTATGTTCCTCAATCAGCAATGATCAGCCAAGGGGATCGCATGTCGCAGCGGTTTTAAAACGCTTGTGTTAGGTCCATATCGGCTATTTTAGGCCATGGCATCGGTCAAAAATTCCCACAGTCCGTCATGTTTAGTCAGCCGTCAAGAGAATCCAGTAATCTGCGTGATGTGGAGTTTTTCGATGCCGGGTTCACACTGTTACATTAGGTAGCTCCCACAGTGCCGTGAAAATCCGATAATCAAAAATGTCTAACGATCGGCAACTAGTTAATAATGGAGCCGCTGACCAAAATAAACGAGGTGAGCTTAACAGAAGGGTTTTAAAAGTCCTGCACAGTGCGGTCCCCTCGGCTTATCATTGCTGATTGAGGGACATACAGATTTTAAAGGCTAGGCAGTGTCTAGATGCGGATAGGAAAATACCCCTCGTGTTGTAGACGGACCTCTATTAGACGTTGTATCGGTAGCATACAACGTCTAATTCAGTAGGCTAGCCCGCTGACTGACTGATTCACCAACCAACAGATCGACAGGACAACTTATCGTATTGCTTGTCACACCTAGTAAAACATACTTGGCATTCAGCCTTCTATATGAGGAAACATTCTACAAGCTATGAAAAGCTGAGTGGCTTGAAGTGGATGCGCTTGATTCGTCGGGGTGGTCACAACCTCTCCTCGTTGGTTTGCTTTTGACTGACATTTACGTCAACGGACGGCGGACATCAAAGGGGCTAGGCATTTCAGGTGGGGTAGCCAGTAGATACTGACAGAGGCACTCAAGGATTCACCTGGTGGCCGAGATGTCTCAATGATCCCATTGAATGACTACTACATCACCGGTGTGTGTCTGTCTAGACTGTGTTAGCTTTATACTTACCGGCCACTAAAGGGCCATCGCTGACCAGGAAAAAGCCACCATCTCTGGCCAGCACAATAACTTCATCCCACCAGTGTGTTTCTGTCTAGACTGTGATAGCTTTATTTATTTATTTATTTGATTGGTGTTTTACGCCGTACTCAAGAATATTTCACTTTTACGACGGCGGCCAGCGTTGTGGTGGAAGGAACCGGGCACAACCCGGTGGAAACCCACGACCATTCGCAGGTTGCTGGCAAAAAGTGTTAGCTTTATACTTACAGTGTACTTATATAGTATTGTATTTATGGCCCTTTACAGGGCTATCACTGGCCACCATAGGGCCATCACAGGGCAACAAAGGACCATCGCTGGTCAGGAAAAAGCCACCTCTGTCCACTAACTGTCCAGTCATCACTGTCAGCACAAGAACTTGCTCTCATTGGGCCATCTCTGACCATCAAGAGCCCACCATGGTCCGAGCCGTTCAGTGAGGTCCACCAGAACAAATCGAGTCTGTGATGAATCAGGCCGTGGGTTCAAATCCCGCTTCTCCTCGTCTACATATGAGTGATTGACATAGAGGGTTAGCTAATTTTATGAGTTTATGTGGATGGACTGTCGACAACCTGAGGGCTCTTCCAATCTGGATGGACTGATGCTTTTTGTCAGGTATAATTTGCTATGTATTTGATAAGGTGCAATGTTTTCTTCCCGCCTGTGGAAGCCTTGTTCCCCCACAAGCCCGACTCTAAATACCACGTGATACCCGATCAGTTTAAAAAAATCAAGTTCGCGCTGGGTGTGGCAAACAATATGAAGTATAGCTTAGTCTCGTGGTGAGGTCCATGTGTCGATCATACTGTACATCCCCATTTTTTCCACGATAGAAGTTGCCGACATTAAAAAAAGCCATCAAAGATATATCTGCAGCATTGCATGTCAGTTGATATTTCATTGGTTTCTTGATTTGAAAAAATAATAATGGTGAAAAAATAAAGAGGAAAAAAAATAAATCTTTTTTCTTTTACTTAACTGAACATAAATATTGCGGCTAAGATTGCTATTTCTATGTGACGGGCAAAATGAGAAAATCAAGTCATTTTCATGAGGAAATTCGCTATTTCCTTACTAATATATTTCATATCCGGCATGGGAAAATGTTTGCTTAATTCACGAAATGTTCAAATTTTAGGCCTATACCTTACGGTTCAGCACATACTGTTTGTGTTATAATACTGCATGGTGGCTTTCTTTCATTCTTCAGCGTTTGTGTCCTTTAGGGCATTTGTTCAGGTGGTCAGTATAGTTCTGTTTTCGTGATAGTACAGTCTTTCTAAAAGGGTGTGTCCAAAAGGTTTCGCTCCAGAAGAGAAACACATGGACCACATCCATGGAAGTAGTCAGGATGTTAGCCTTGTTCTCTGGCTCTGTGGAGGTGTGTAAATACAATCACTGTATTTTTGGGGTTTAAGTCTTAGCATAAACTCTCATAAAGTTTCTTAGCATAAAGAATTAAAACTTTTGCACACAATTCCTTTGTTGAAAGAACTATAAAACTGTTAAGTTAACATGATACCCACTTTCCTTAGTGTTTTATCTCGCACACCGTTAAACTAAATACTTTTTTCTTCTTCTTTTTACCAGTGGGTTCAGTGGCAAGCAATATAGCACTTTTGCTGTAAATCTCAGTCTTGTGCGCTAGGGCGGTAAAATGGATATTGCAAATTATATTTTATCGCCACAATGGTAGCAGTAAATCTGGACATTTCTTCAGTTTCATATCTTGATAAATATTATGAGTTAAAGAGGGCTCTATAGAAGTTCTTAAAATATTTAACAGTTCAAGTCGGTATTATCTTTGGTCTAGGTTAATTGAAGTTCCGTTTAGAATGAGAACTAGTGTGTTGAATTTTAAAGTAGGGAATCCTGGGTCAACTTTAATGTCTTTCTTTGATCGTTGGTATATACAGCGATGAAACAAGTGGCCAATTTTTTAATATGAGAACGCATTGAAAGCACTGTTACAAGTACACACAAGATGGCAAGGAACAGTCAAAGAGTTAACAGTTATCTCATTTCCTCCACATCAAACGTTCCTTACACTAAACAACGGCACCATAGGGCGTTAGCATTGTGCACTTGTCTAAATAAACAGCTGAGCCTAATTCAGTGTTTAACTGTCTTGTGATGTAGATTTTTTAAGATCTGCATTCTCAGTAGAGTTTGGTGGTGTTAGTATTAATGTATAATTCAACCCAGATTCACACGAGATTGTGTAACCTTGGGTAGCTCCAAAATCACGGATCTTGTGTTGTGTGAAATTCTCAGTCCGTATTCGATTTCACTCAACGTTGAAACATTTACATCCGACCTTTCAGCCTCGCTGTCGTTTTTTTTGACTGTGACGGATGAAGATTAATACTTTTTTGCGCGATATCATATAAGCTCTTGCTATCTAGATAAACGAAGGAAAAATCTTAATTTGGTGTTCACTTGAATATGTATCCGATTATTCACAGTTAAATTTACACAACGGTATTTAATTACATATTCTTAAATATATACACGTAATGACCCAGAAGCCTCCAACGCGGTCGCTGTGAGTTCAAGTCCAGCTCATACTGGTTTCCTCTCTGGCTGATCCTGACCTTAAAAAGTTTCAGTTTCGTCTGAAAATTGTCTTGGTTGTATAATTTTTATTATTATGAATTTATACAACGCAATGTGCATTTGCAGGTAAGAAATGTGTACATAAACTCTGGGTCGGCAGCAGTTTTTAACAGGTGGTTCCTGGTGATGGTAGAGTGGTTTCCTTTTGAATTCCAGGTTACACCTCTCCCTCCATGACTCTGACTGCTGTTGCATGAGTGAAATATTTTGGTGTATGGCGTAAAACACCTCATGAAAGAACATGCAGAGTGTATGAAAATGCTGAAATTGACAGAAATACATGATGTTTGGCAATGTCACCAAGTGACAAGATCTAAAATTAATTCTGCAGTGCATTTGGTTAAATTTTACTTCCTCAGAGAAACGAACTTTGACGGAATGATATTTTTATATAAAAATTAGATATTATATTTACCGTAACATACATGCATGACCAGTGGTCAACTCTGCACTAAAGAGTATTTCGGATATGACAACCGTCAGTTCCATGGCACATGTTCTTGCCACGTCATAGCGGCAATACTGCCGAAAATCATTGGTTCATTCGTCCATTCATTCATTCCTTCATTTATTCATATGTTCTTTCATCAATTCGTTCGTTCATAAACTCATCCATTCGTTCATTTATCTATTCATTTATTCATGGCTGGAGAAAAACAAAGTGTCTTGAGTAAACCACCCTATAGTAGACCCTGGCATGTAACAGACAGATGAACTTCCCTACAAAGGCATGTAACCCATGCGGTCGTTGTGAGTCAAGCCTAGCACATACATACCGGCTTCCGCTTCAGGTCTTGCGTGGTAACACTCCACAATTAATGCTTCCTGGTCGGGAAGACTAATGTAGTTCAGTGATATTTTTAGAGATATTTTCTTTTGCCCCTCTGAGTTGCACTTTTTCATTTTTTCAACTTGTTGGGTGGTATCATTTTGTATGGCAGGCTTCAAAGATTCATTCCAGGCGTAAATTTGTGTGTTTTTCAGGAAATGGAGGCGGATGCACACTAAGCAAAAGTATTGATAGATCAGAGTTAACTGACCTCTGACTGGGTGGGTTTGACCCCTGTCGACTGTTTGTCAAAGTTGTGAAAACTTTCATCGGTTAACCCCTATCAGGAATTTAAGAGGAGTTTTCTTATGGGACAAGGACTGTCAGGCCTGGAGGGTTTGGGGCTTGCAGATTTAGGGGCAAGGCAGTGAGGCCAAACATAAAATGTAAGTAAATGGGAAATTAATTGTGGTGAGAGGCCGTGAGAGGGCCTGCTAACAGCCTGCGGTGGTCGTGTGGGTTTCCTGGGGTTTCCCCGGTTCCCCCCCCCCCCATAATACTGTCCCTAAACAAAGGCCTATAAGTGAAATAATCAAATAATTAAGTAAATACAAAGGCATGTTACAGGGTGTCCAGGCATGTGTTTCTTTCGGTGTAACCATGGATCGTTTGTTGCAATAGCAGTGACACTCGACTGAGAGCAACCATGTTAAAATAGATTTTTCATTTTACCTTCATGGAGCAACAAAGCTGTAATTGCAGCTTTGTAATTCCACGTCCCAAGATGGTAGTAGCGCTTGGCAGAGTGTGTGGAAATATTTTTTCGCCTAATGCGTCATGATTTATAAATACTGTTGCAGATATGTTATTTGTGCAGAACAATTAAGAATGCCACAATAGGCATGTTACCTAAAATGAAGCCCAATGCTTCGAATGGGATTGGTTGGGCTCTGACCAATCGGCTTTCACGACATTCTGGTTTTGGTTCTGATCAAATCCACTTGTCCCTAATCCACCTTGCCGTTGTCTGCAGCCCGGTCACCATATGTCGCCTCACAGAAGCTTCTTGTTTCAGTACTCCGTGTGGGTGAGAGAGTGGGCTTATAATGGTAATGCACGTGACTTACAATTTCCGGTGAGGAAATAACTTCCGAATGACCCGAGAGCAATGTGTTACCGCTATACATAATACCCATGATATCAATACGCATTTTTATGTACGTACAAAAGAAGAAAAAAAAACAGTAGCATTTAGATGGAATTTACTAACTCATATAAGGGGATTGTCAGCGTTATAAACAGTTACATTGGATGATTTTCTTAAAGATCCGACTATGTCGAGAATATCCTCTCAAAATATGTGTAGCACGTGAGTGTATACGAAAGACTGGTAAGAAAGGAAGTACATATATACTCCAGAAGCTAATAGTGGAATAGGGGGAATGCCCGATATCACGTATTCGTGTTTTCGTTATACTCACGTCATTTACCAATGTATAGTAACCGTGGTATTGTGTGATGCTATAATGTATTAATTTTGGAAGGAATTAGTCTTAGACGCCGGCGGATTTAGTACCGTTTACTTCGATATGTAGCCGCCAGTCTGATATGTATAGAAAGTGGAGAGATCTCATAAATTTCTCAGAAATACCGGGCTTCCGCATACTGCATCTGTGTGGAGTGACATTTTGCGTTAGGACGTGAGTTAATGTGACCCGTTAACAGGTGCCGTTATGTCGTGCATACATACGTCAGTTTACCGGCACTAAGGCGTTCATGACGTCGCGAAGGCAGTTTGGTGATCGTAATGTTAAGTGGGCAAGCTTCGTGAATTCGGCATAAGGCCTATAAATTACACGTATGTGCAAAGCACCGAAAAACAAAAACTAAAAATAAAAACAATTTATGTTTGTATTGAGGGAATAATGGTGGTGCCAACCATACAATATACAGTTATTTATCACTCGACGGTCGTAAGATTATATAGACATTAAACAAACGCCCAAATGAGACGAGATCTGAAGTGAAACAAAATCATAAAAAGATACTCAGTTTAAAAAATAAATGTTTAAAACAACACGAAGATAAAAGAATGTGCTCGGGACAATTAAAAAATAGAAAATTGGGTGGGAACACACAGGCAACAATTTCTGGACATCATGCGTTAAACACATATAAAATAACCATGAATCACTAATCATATTCAAAATATTTGCGGGGCAAAAGAACACTCGGGTCGTTGTCATGGAATGTCTGAAATATGAATATAATGGCCTTCATAGAGCCCTATTGCCTGGAAAGAAAGCAAATCGATCGAGCATGCCCATTTTAACAGAAACTGGTGCAAGGTTTGGCCGAACACATTACTTTGTCATTAGTTTTTGTTTAATCTGTGTTGCCAAACGTAATGACTAGAAATGTAGTGTGAAAGAAAAGAAAAGGCCTAGGACAACAGATTAACAGCCTGTATGTCTTATACATCACACCCATCCGGATTGAACCTTTAGTCTATTCGACAGTCTAAACCCTCCACGATCATGTACAGTATATGCCTATTGTTTTATACTGAAAAGAATGACCTCGAGCTAAAGTGCTTAACATACACCTTAGGGCTGACTGATCATGGTTTTCATTTTCTAAATAAAATGTATAAAGAATCAGGGCGGTATCATACCTTATCCGTTTTTTTGTTTTACGAATGTTATTCGGAGAATTTTAGTAAGCAGAGTCTTTCTTGGCAGCCAGTCAGCCATTTTTGTGTACATATATATGATTGGTACGGAAATAATGGTACATGTCTGACATCATAGCAGATGTCAGCCTGATTGAACTTCATGACCAGAGGGTACAGGGTGTCAGGAAATGATGAGTCTACGAGTGACGTCCGTTGGTCGTTGCTGGGTACCACTTTCAGCTTTTGGGATAAGAAGGTTCAAACGACGGTCAATGTCAAAACCTTAAATTATGGCTTAGTTTTATGCTTATTGGCTATGGACAGTCGACAGTGGTTTTCACGAAAGTAGGCAAATGTAAAAAAACACCTGTCGTAGATTCTATAAAGTCGGTCAAAAATCCTGGGAAAATATTAAAGGTTGTTTACAGGTTTATTTTTGGACCGTAAATAAAAGTGAAAACTGGGAATCTTTTGTCAAATGTTATTTAAGACAAACCTGTAAAACCTGGTGCCCTGGGGATAGGATATATATTGACGTTTTCCAATTTTGAATGAACTTAAATATTGCAAAGCGAAATGGGCACATGTATTAATCGTTGAGAAAAAATGAATTTTTGTGATGCACAAAGGACTCTTGACGTTAACAGCACGTAACTACCATGACGACGTAATCCCTACAGTGCTGGTTGCCATCCATGGTAGCTGCCGTGCTCGTAACGTCAAGAGAGTTCCGTGCAAGTGGCCCCTTGGTAATATACTTTTTAGAACTGGCGTAAGAAGTAGGCACAGCATCCACGCAGTCAAGAAAAACCATGGTTTCTCGGAAGTCTTACTTTGGATAACTGAACAAGCTATCCGGTGAGGAAACTCGGCTGCCAAAATGTAAAAGTCCCCTAGATAACAGGAGTCAGGTGGGCTCCGGGCATACAAGCACGCGTCCTGTCCAACTGGGAACATCAGAACAATCATTTGCTGTTTATCTCCGCTGTCGGAGACCTCACTCTCGTTAGCGTAAGAATTCCGCCAGGTGTAGGTCTTTAACCGAACGTCCTTTTTTCTCTTTGGCGGGAGTGAACGAGAGTGAACAGGTTTCCTCCTATAGGCTCTGTGCTTACAGGTTCATCCTGTCAGTGAGGTGAACCGCTGCCAAGTCCCGGGCAGTGAACCTAGTAGAAATGTAAACGGTGGCTGGCTAGATTAGGTAAAGTTTACAGTGGTTCAGAATGAGACGTCTGGGTGGTATACAGCCTCTGCACAGCCACTGTTTATTCTGGTGTGGTATTATGTTGGGACACTCAATGATAAACAAGCCAGAATAACACAGATGTAACCCAGCTCAGTGTCATTACGCTGATTCAGCGCTGCACATAAGGATTCACTTGCTTAAAAAAATATATTTCTGAACTTTTCTGGTGAATAACCCGGCTTTATGGTGTTGTATAATGTGGACGTCATTTCGGACGATAGATACAATGGATTTACGAAATTTTGTGAAAGTGGCCGCGGAAGAATCGGCTGCAGTGTAACAAATCATGTAACAGTGGGTTTCTTGATGAACGACTTGCAATGCTTCTCAAATGCAAATTTCGGCAATGAGGTCTTAATTTTCCTAGTGTAATCAGTCTTCTAAAAGTTTATGATAAATTGGCTTGCTAGGTGAGGAACATACCAAGAAGTTGCCTTTTCATAGAGATGCCTCATTATATCTTAAGTTTGAATGGAATTCAAAACGCGTCCCACTGATGGCTTCAAGCTTTAATTCTGGAAATTTAATTTCTACATTAACTGACAAAATATGCTCGCATGCATGCAATTACATGTAAATATATAATGATTTATGTCTTCCATTGCTAAACTTAGAATCTTAATTCCCCTTCTATATACAACAAAGTATACAAAGTACCCGCTAACGCGATAAATATTTCCGAGGAATTTCCACCCACAGCAAAGTAAACTTTGTATATACGTCCCAGCAAAATGTATTTATTTGGGCACTTATTTTACACACTTGAACGTCATGTACACGCGCATGCACATAAGTCAGTTGTTATGGTTACCACAGCCCAGCGAGGCGTAGGACTTATCAAGCTGTTGGATTACATAGTTGATAGTTCCCCTCGGTTTCTGCTCACGAGGTGTCAGGAGTAGAGTATGCCAAGTACTTACCCAGATTAACCTATGACCTTAGCAGGAGCCAATCAGGTCACGGAAATGTCAGGAAATATAATAAAGGGTCAATTCGAGCTTCCATCGACTGTCTTAGTCACAGACTTTGTCTGACACTTTAACGGCTCTACCTAAGTTTATCACACTCTGAAAAGCTGACCGGAATATGAAGTCTTTTTTGGACACAAAACAAACGGATTTTTTTCTTAACGTATATAGGACACGCAATGTGTTGGCTTATACATAGGCAAGTAATGGCATGACAGTTATACCTATTGGGGATACGCAGACATTGCCTTCAATGGTCTCCACGTAAAGAACCATGAATTGTTTGTTCAATTAATTTAATGGTGTTTCACGCCTTATTCAGGAAAATTGCGTTTATGCATGCATGTTGGCAGCCAAGTTTATGGGTGGAGGAAACCGGAGAGAGCCAAGACGAAATCACTGCATCTCGCTAGATACTGACAAATCCCCTGGCTTAAAGCCCCAGCATGATGCTAGGCTATGGCACTCAAGCGAATGGAAAGACAACGATGACAGATTTCAATTTTCTGCGCGTCTATAAATTGTAATTGTAAAGTGTAAGTATGAGAACAATGTATTGTTTATAAACGACCCTCTTCAAACCATATCTCACAAACAGATTCAATCTGAATTAATAATTGCAAAAAACGATAAAATACAATATTTTAGGAAACAACTATAAACACCGATTTATTCATTCCATTGAATATTTAACACAAGCAATGAGGGGCAAAATACTTCACTTATGTGAATAATTGAAAAGAACAAATGAATGATTATCACTTTACGCTACGTCGGCAATGTTTCAGCAATATCATGAAAACCAAAGGATTGGCTTACTGTATTTTTATTCTGTCTTACTGTCAGTGTACATTTGATCAGAGGTTTAAATTTATCATTTTTGAATTGGGTTCGAATGCAAAATCACTTGTGGCTTGATACATTTTAACTGCATCTAAGATAGCAATACCGTTCGGGATATTAACTGGTTTTAGCTGCCTGGACCAATACGCGGGTTCATTGGGAGTACAAGAAGTGTTGCTTTTACCGAATCTCATTCATGGAAACTGTCTTGACCAAATCCTGTCCTATGGTCTTAGCTACCAGCTTATTTTCACATCAGGATACGTGAGTTTTAATTCGAAGTTAGAAAACAGATGATACAGCTAGCATGACTTCTACCACATTACTTTTTCGGAGATTTCCAGGCTTAGAAAAACGTTAAATGCACCTACGACGTTTCTCAAATTCGCCCCCTTGTTTTGTTCGATGTGTCGGCTCGCGGCGCCAGACGTTGTTTGACGTTATCCGCGGATTAGATTGCCTAAGAGGCGCGAACAGATGTCTCAAGCTGACAAACATGAGGCCCGATAACTGCTGCTCCCCACCATCAGTGTGCAGCTGAGAAGTTAAACCATGGCAGAGTTCAGGAGTTTGGTATCTATGACATCTTCTTGTTTTCCAGTAGAACAAATTCCGAACTATATCTATCCAAAAAAAGGCTACTAACCGTTGGAATTGCCTACCCAGATTACCGCCGAGAAGTTCATGTTCGGAATTGCCTTGTTCAGAGTTGTTTGTTCAAAATTTCAGATTTGTTTTACTTTTCTCATTGCCTGAAAACAAAGAATCTCATTTACGTAACTTTACCGTTCACTGACTGCTGAACCGACCTGTCCGAAGTGATAGTCGAAATTGTCTTGCAGATATACCAGATATGTCCTTGAATAGGTTTGTATTTCTTATACTCTGCGAAGACTGGATCACGTAAATTTGGACTAAATTGTTCTGTTGCCCACTATATATGGAATACAACAACACGAAAGCGAAGCTGACAAACGGCAAAGTTCTGTAAATTACTTATATATTTATTTAAAGCCGTGGTCAAGAATTTTTCATTTCCAAGATGGCGGTCAGCTTTTTATGGGTAGAGGAAACCGGAGTGTTAGCGGTAAACAACCGACCTCTGTCAGGTTATTGAAGAAACATTCCAAATAAGATTTGCATATCTTATTGGTAGAAGATAAGTGAGCCTTATCGAACGTTAGACTGTGCAAACGGCCACACAGGTGTTGACGAGCCATTAAGACCACCCTGGTCTACATGAGAAAGGCGAAATATACAAATTCCAGGGCAAGGTCGAGTTTGAACCATGTACATTTTCTGCGCCTTGCGCTAAAAAGGCAAGAGACTTTAACAAGATCAGGGCCCGCTCCCGTACTGGTATATAGTAAGTTATCAGTACGCATGCAGGGAAATAACATATAGTATTCTTTATGCAGAAAATGTATTAGTATATATAAAAGTAGGCTACCATTTTGCAGGAAAATGTACCCGATACAAAAACAAATTAATTAATTTATAATTTTGCCAAAAGGTTTATTGGTATTAACATTATGTAGAAAGATGTATTTTCATAATGAAGTCAGTTACTCTTAAGAATCGGGTGACGTTATAAATAGTATGTCATCAAACATAAAACGATGTATTTGGCCGTGGGCACCAATAAGTTAGCGTAGGGCATTGATTTCATAACCATGAAATGGTTCAGCAGAACACAAAAGATTTCTATGCTGGCGGTTATTCCCCAAGAGGCAGAATCAAGGTTGTTAGTACTTTGTAAAATACACAGAAAAAGATACACATCTGGAAGCGGTTGCTATGCCGACAGCCGCCCAGAACTAAACCCAGAGTCTACTCACTATAACGGAATGTGTGCGGTGCGGTTAGACTCTACATGCTGGTCGCCGTGAAAAAGTCCGCCTGTCCGACCTGGGCCATGACTATGCGTACACACACGCCTAATTCTGGGGATACGCTGAACGGTTATATACATGCTGAACATGTCCCACTTCATACGTTTTACCTGCTACCGTTATAATGAGGCTTTAATATACAAGCTCCGGGAAATTAGTTGGAAATAAGCCCCAATGTACGTATAACTATATAACAAACTCAAAATGAAAGGTTGGGGTTTCTCAGTGATATACTCAGCGTGGCTGGATTTACTAAGATTTTATATGTAATTCATGGTTTGCCCTTCTTGTTTGTTCTCTAGTGACGAGAAGAATCTTTCCTCAGACCTTTGAGGTAGAATTTAATCAGATGTATGAAGGTTCCGAAATGATTTTTTTTTGGTAACTTGGAAAACTGTTACAAGTGGTTCATTAAACACCCCTGTTGTCGAAAATGAACTTTCCTCTGTGGCTAAACCGAGACGTGTAAAAACGACTTCGTCGAGTTCTAGTACGAAACAGAGAAGAAAGAGTAAGAAAAAAAAATGCTACAAGTTCTTAAACACAGAATAACAACAACAACAGCGGGAATAAGTACAGTTCAAAATTGTTTGGAGGAGAATATTTAGATTTTGAGAAATGCATAATTAACTTGATCTCTTCAAATTTACTTTCTCTCTTGTAATTACAGATAACCTAAAAACTCAAAGCAAAACATTCCGTGTAAATGTATTAAACAAAAGCGTTGACTAAACTTTGTACATATTATATATGCTGTCTTAAGGAGAAACCTCTCACAATATATCTGATTGCATTGCAATTGCCTCAGAATTGGCACGGTACATGACATCAATGTACAGTAGTCTTATCCTACCACGTACAAACTCGATCCTGGCTAATTGTAACGTGGCGCGGGGATCTTGTTTAAAAAGTGACTTCAATCTGTCCTAAATGACACAACTAGGCGTCCTGTCGAGATTTTATCAACACACTTTATCCAGACTCTAAACTAATTTCTGAGCAAAAGAAAAATAAATCTCTCTACCAGAGACACCGAGGCAGTTTTCTGGAGCTTTTATCATCTGGCCCAGGATTCAACAAAGGAGATTATTTTTTTTTTCATCCTTCGGGACTATGCATGATTCGTGTCTGGGTGTTTAAGAAATTTACCGAGCGATCGTTTATATAGGAAATAAGATACAATCAGCTAATGGTTTATTCCTGAACCGAGCACATGGTCCTTGTCCGCGCGCCGCTCTGTCGGCTACAGTCGGTTTTTTATTCCGTCCTTGAGGGCTTCCAACATTGTCCATCACACAACGATAAACCTGTTAGGAACAAAACTGCTGATGTATCGTCTTGTACTGTGTATGCGACTCCGTTTATACCACATGCATGCCTCAGAACATGTATATTGTTTTAATTATCGCTTCAGGATTCAGGACATTATTTGACGACTTGGTTTAGAAGCGGGAGACGCCAGTTCAGGGGCCGCCTATGTAAAACTATAGTAGAAGTAAAGACTTAAACTTTAGTTTCATGAAATTATCAAAAAATAAATGACATTATACAACCCGGGCTAAAGTGAATACCAGATTGAAGTAATGGTTCACAGCCGGCCTCTGATTTTACTTACCTAGTCTAATTAGTCTCAACGTATCAGCTTTAATTGTGTAGAATTAATTGAAAATCTCTGAACAATGCAAGGAACTATCCATACCGCTGTGTGACAGTATGCAAAGTTTAGGAGATAATACTTATGTACTGAAATGGTACCGACATTTCATGTAAGCTCTTGTGTTGAAATGCTCACCACTGCCTGTTTATAATATGCTCATCTATGGATGTTTCACGCCATGTCTGGATTAGTCCGGTTTTTTCCTTCACCATGATTAGCTGAGCAGTATTTTTTATTCAGCTCATCAGTTGTGGAAGCGGGAGCCACGGAAATGGTATGAAGAGTGATCTCCCATGTAGGCGGTTGCTCCCCGTTGCCATCATGGGTAGGTTGCCTTTTCCATGGAACTTTCAAGAGAGACATGCTTCTCACATCGCAACATCTTTTTTCAGACAATAGGATGTCCTTTACAATGTCAGCAAGCCTGTATGCGTCTTTCTCTTATCAAAAAGAGAAACCTCTTTAAATAAAGTAGGCCCAAGCATCACCTGAAATACCCTTTCAAGCAGATTCCAGTTATTGTTTTCATGATTTTTACAGTGAATACAATACCAAAACAATGAGGCACAATGGCGGCCCTCTTGAGGCAAATTGAACAGGGTGAAGAATATTAACGTGATAGATTCTTTTAGTCTTTAGACATGTTTTAATTGTTATATTTCCACATTAAATACACGTATACAGTACGACTGTATTCACGTTGGACGTAGAAATATAAAGTATCTGTGACGTCACTGTGCTTCAGCTTGTTCAGTATGGTCCACAAAGCCCATCGCAGATCATCAATGTTTTGCATTTTATTCCTTGTAAAACGGGTTAATAAAATCTTGAAACCATAAGATGATTAAAATTATATTCCTTGCTATAACCAAGCTGGTATATTTATTTTCGTTCTTGAAACTCCGAATAAGGCCATTGAAGAAACAGAATGCACTCCGCACGAATTTTTGTGGGATGGTAAGGAGTACAAAGTAAAAAACAGTGCACTTGTCGCAGACTATTCTAACAGGGGTATGAAAATGATTCATGTACAGTCTATGGTGAAATCTTTGAAGGCAGCTTGTATTGGACGTTTGTGTAATTCTTGGGTTGTAATTGGTGCATTTTACCAGAGCCATGTTTTGGTCATACTGATATGCTAGATTTTATCAAATGCAACTTTATTACATCAGATATACGTAACTCACAACCAGCCTTCTGTAAAGAGGTACTTACATATTGAACGGAGAACATTTCCAGCAATGAATGAATATATGTGTATGTCAAATACAAATATATTAAGACAATCACTGTAGTTCAACAGACATATTACAAACAGATCCAAAAACTCTTTTGTGGAAGCCATGGTATAAAGCTGAAATCAAATATCTGAACACCTAACAATGAAACCACAAAGTTTATTTAAGAGCCGATTTAATCAACAGGAACCTATGTGCTTCACTCCATGGATTTAATGACTTTATCATGAACTCAAATGCGCAACGTAATAACCCAGAAGCCTCCCACCAATGCGGTCTCTGTGAGTTCAAGTCCAGCTCATACATGCTTCCTCTCCGGGCGCAGGAGGAAAGGCCTGTCAGGATCAGGCGGATGGTTGTGGGTTCCCGACGGGCTCTGCCCGTCTTCCTCCCACCATAATGCTGGCCGCCGTCGTAAAAGTGAAATATTCTTGAGTACGGTGTAAAACACGAATCAAATAAATGAATAAATACATGAACTCACATGAATCTGATATCTGTCTTTTCCACAACTACTCGATTACTGCGAGTGTTGTGCACGTGATTTGAAATTGTCTTCTGCTCCTGACTCGATTTTGATGAATTTGATTAAAGCCTGAAAGAAAAACAATGGAAAAATTGACCACAGTTATTTCAGAAAAAGGGTCCATACAGACTTAAAACAAGCGTAGGCACTTTTTACGTGCTTGGTAACTCTAGAAATCTCCTTTTAATCTGGAATTCTTATGAGGCCACGGGATACGTCATTTTAGAGAAACCGGAAACACGGTGTAGCGTCATCCACACCCTGTGCCCTTCAGTATTAGAGGCGACCGAGGCACTCGTTTGCGGGCGACGTACGGTCCACTTATTACAATCGAAATGTGGCCTCCTGGTTGAATTGTCCCGTAATCAGAGGAAAACATCTGATATAACACTACTTCTACATGGCAAAATGGTGAACTAAGAATGGGTGACGTCATAGCGGGAACTGATGCCTTCTCGGGTGGTAGAAAATACATATGGTTCAATGTTTTCTTTGCTTTTAAGAAATCAAACGCCTTCAAAGCATCCACCAAAATATTCACCAATGCACTAATAAATACGCGTGCCATTTTTTTCTAATTTCAGGTAATCTCGGAGTGATTATAGTTATTGTAGTTCCGTGTATGGAAAAATCTGTCACAAGATAGAATAGATGTATGTGTGTGTTGTAGCAAAATAGAACATTTGCACTGAGTAGTGTTTTATTAATGCAGTTCTTACAAACTAATACACCTTATGAGATAAAAAAATAATGAAAAAAGAGAAAAAAAATTACAGAATCTGTAGGCCCATTCATTTGGGCAGCGGGTTTAAATACTGTTAACTATTATGATGTCCCAAAAACAAATTGACAGGAGGCCTTGGGGCTGTATATTTATATGGCTTGGTCTAACTGGAGTGATTCGCGTGTCAATGTCAGTGAATCACGTTCGCGTCCAAAAAGGTTCATAGAATGCACTCTCAGCTAACATGCTAAAGCGTTGTAAGTTGCCAAAATAAACAGACATATGTGTTTCTATATGAGACATGAAGCTCAAAATAGATGTACAAACAGTTAAAATTGTATGTATGTGCCCTTAAATATCTATATTTGATGTTTCCTGGTTAAGAACTGTGCAAAATAATTTAATTTCTGAAACACCCTGACCCATATATTCCCACGCCTTCCAGTGTTGAAATAGTATTAAATATATGTAAAGGAAAATCACAGTGACAACAAATTCCAAGATTTTACCGACTTCAGTCTTTAACGTCACGGTCTAAAGGATGTGTTATGTATGTTTCTCAACAGAAAGAGAAACTTAGATGTGGTAGCAAGGCTACAAAAAAGCGCGCCTGTAGGGGATAGATTCTAATACACAGTACACTAAGTGAGGAATTCGGTAATTTACGGTATTTAATAAGCACACACAGAATCAGCGATGGAATATCCCCTTCGAGCCATTATGCTCTACATGTAAGCAAACTCTGAACTCAATACCTGTAGTATTTTTTAAGTTACCACCTCAAACATGTTTATTTTTTTATTTTATTTGATTGGTGTTTTAGGCCGTACTCAAAAATATTTCACTTATACCACGGCGGTCAGCATTATGGTTGGAAGAAACCGGACAGAGCCCGGGGGAAACCCAAAACCATCTGGAGGTTGCTGGCAGACCTTCCCAGGCACGACCGGAGAGGAAACCAGAATGAGATGGACTTAAACTCACAGCGACCCCATTGGTGGGAAGCTTCGGGTCATAGCGCTGTGCTAATCGACTCCAAACATTTTGCTTAACACACATTGTAATACACAGTACACTAGTGAGGAATTCAATAATGTACGGTATTTAATATGCACGCACAGACTCAACGATGGAATATCCCGCTTGTGTTTTTGTGCTCTACATGTGTGCAAATCCTGAAACCAATACATGCAGTATTTTTTAAGATATCACCCCTAACATTTTGTTTAACACAGTGTAAGGTTATCACTATCGGAGAGGAAAATGATAAACAAATGGCTTGTTTATCTCTCATACAGCAATAGGCCTTACACAAGATCAAACAAAGGAACACGAAGACGCTAGACTAAGTTCAATACAAATATTTGAACAAAATGGAAAAATAGTACAACTGTAAATAATATATATATATATATGGTTTCTTTCTGATGACAACGTCGACATTCGGATGGAATGAATAGAATATAGAATCCACAGTCCTTGGAATTCTCGAATCGAAGGATGACAGACCTATAGTGACGAACAGCAGAGGTATATATCCAACTTCCCGGCATGGTGCAAGTTTTCTGGACAAACGGGTTGACAATAGCACCGGTGATGCCGAGCTGGCGATGTATGTTTCAGTCCTCTGAAATATACCCAAAATCACTTTCAGGGTAAACTGGGATGAAATGTACGAAATCTCACGAAGAGAAAATGAGCGATACAAGCTCGAAAAGAACAAAACATACAAAACAGCAAGTGGCGAAACACAAGCTCACAAAGTGCTACGTACAGAAAAATGGATTACAAATTGACGTACGTCGAATGGCACGAAAGCCGATATCTCCAAATCCCACAAAATCGTTCTAAGTGGATAAAAGTAAATGTGCTCTCCAGTGGACATAAGAAAAATGACTGCGAGTTTCACAACTTCGTCGCTCATATTTACAGACTAACGTAAAGAAAATTCTGGAGAGTTTGATCATAAACATGTTTACAACATGGGTACATCTTTCCAGAATGCACGCTCAATGTACAATGATACGAAACTCAAAAACATAGAGGCCACGAGAACTTGCGACTGAATTCCAGTGCAGGCTACAACGTACACAGAGGGAAAATGTAGGTCAGACATTGACCCGGTTACCCTCAGAAAATATCATGCAACATTTTGAAGATGGGGTTCGTAACAACAGATTCTAATGCACAGGACACTAAGTCAGGAATTCGGTAATTTACAGTACTTAATATGCACACACGGAATCATCGATGCAATACCCCCTCGTGTTATTGTGCTCTACATGTGAGCAAACATTGAGTTCAATACATGCAGTGCTTTTTAAGATACCACCCCTAACATTTTGTTTAACACATATTCTAATACACAGTACACTACTAAGTGAGGAATTCGGTAATTTACGGTATTTAATATGCACACACGGAATCAACGATGGAATATTCCCCTCGTGTTATTGTGCCGTACATGTGTACAAACCCTGGCTTCAGTGCATGCAGTACTTTTTAAGTTAACACCCGTAACATTTTGTATAACATTGCTTTCCCCGTTTTTGGACACCGATGCCGACGCCGACCTTCAAGGTACGACAAGGGTAAAGACAACAGCTTATCGTATTTGTTATCATGAGAAAAAGAAACTTGTGTAAAACTGTATATAAATTTCACAAACATATATTTGCAGCACCAAGTGTACCGCTTAATGAACTTACACAAAACAGTTCTGCAGAAAGTTCTGCGTGAAAGCAAGCGGACCCCTAATACAAGCAAGTAAAGCGATGTCATGCCTTTAATGTCAAAATCAATACGGAAGCTAAATGGGGTAAATTGCTAATATAAATACTGCTATATGTACAATACATAAATGGCCTGTTTATATACATACAGCATATGTACCAAGCAATTCCTTTTAAAGAATCTCACCGGAAATTTCTTGCCTGATGTACGTTTAGGTAATAACGATTTGGGCTGGCTTTTAATCATGCACAAACATCCAGTAACATGCGTGGAATATCATTCTGCTTTTGTAGGCCTGTTAATACTGACTTCAGACAATGATCCTAATTAAACAATGGGACGTATTTGCCATTGTGTTTGGAAGATGAAATTGCCTTTTATTTGTTTACACCGACTAATGCGGTAACACGATGTCCACGCGTAACTGTCATGTCGTATTAAGATGCGAGCGTGCCACGTAGCACGCCCGTATCACTGCACGTCCTGCTAGGTCGGATTTCTATATACACTGATGCGTACTGATCTCTCCTCCGGGAAAGTAGTCACACTACCATGGTCTCTACACCGTCATGTTTAGCAAACACTGAAGCCCAAACACGTGAAAGACCATCGATCTTTTGTTTTAGCATCCCTAGTATAAGCAGAGTTGAATTACCCTATATACTGAACCTTCCACCTGCCCTCGACCCGGCAACGGTGCAAACCATACGACGCAGAGAGTTAACGTCCTATTTTTATCTACAGCACCAAATGCCTGGACACAAATGAACGCTTTCCATCATAGTTTGCAATGGACGGTTTCTTCTGGAAAGCCTATGTACAATTTGCATGAGGCCTTCCAGTTAACAACCTTATTATTGTTTGGATGGAAATTTTAAAAAAAAAAAAGAAAATCCCGCAGTGGACTTTCTGGTAAGTCTTATATCTCTATATCTCTTTTATAATGGATGTTCATCTGAAATGTCATTATATGACGAACGTATTTATAAGAATTTTTAACGTTTTCTTTCATTTCCGCCTCTTGAAATGATTTATGTGGTGACAGACATTTTACGCTGTATTCAAGAATTTTTCACTTTTACGCCGTCAGCCAAACTTTTGAACGTAATATACTGGACAAGGCCAAGAGAAAGTCATCACATCTCACACTTACATATGTACATCTAAATGATCTACCTGAAAATCTTCATGATTACGAACGGAATTAACCCAGTCAACGCGAGCCCATGGATTCGAACACGAGAGGTCTTTAATTAAATATTGTTCCTTCGAGATGAACCATCACATGACCCTTCCTTACACAAGCTCTATAACTGAATGCGTAGGGGGACTTGGTAACTAAGCGGTCGACGGCGCTCGTATAGCGCAGTCTAACATTCGCAGACGACATTCGTAACTTCCACCAGTACGACTTGCAAATCAGTGTATTAATCATCTTCGTCCAAATTTCGCCATTTCAGACTTATCGAGACCAGAGAGTCGCGTTAACAAAGGATGACAAGCGTAGCTACGTTAGCGGTGTGTTTGGCCTGCTTCGTCATAACCAAGTACGTTCGATTTGTAACTCATTAGTTTTGTCACTGAGACCACGGTAGTTGAATTTACAGATCTCAATCTTCACATTTCAACGTAGCACACATCATACAATTAAAATACGTAACAGCACTACAGATACTGCAGGTTTCCACGATGATATGAGAAATTCGGGCATATAACAATTTAAATACTTTCAGATAAAAATGCAATTGATTCGATAGTTGTCACTCAGTTGCTTGTTGCTAAATGTGTTTTGTTTTGTTTTCTGGACCTATAGAAGAAATCTGTTTACCGAACATGGCACAATGCCTGGTGTATATAATTTATTTATTTATTTCATTGGTGTGTACGCCATATACAAGGATTTTTTCACTTATACGACGGCGGTCGGCATTACGGCGGGAGGAAAGCGGGTTCGGAAACCCGCAGATTGCTACTAGACGTACCCAAGTATGACCCGAGAGGAAGTCAGACAAAGCTGGACTTGAACTCATGGCGATCGCATTGGTGAGAAGCCTCTGAGTCATTGGGTTGTGCTAGAATGCTAACTGTTCGGTCATGTAGGCCCCGCAACTGTACAACGGAAGAACTTACAGCTGTCATATTATTATAACCAGGCCTTAATTGAATAAAAATTAAATGGTATTGAAAGGATTATTTTTTTCTAAATTCTTCTCAGTTATACAGTATATTCAAACAAACATTTTAGCATGAGCTTTTAATTATTATGGGTCTCGTTGAAATAAGAACGAAATAAAAAAATTCATTGAAGATGATTAGACATAAGCACTATGGAACCTTAACATTTTGTTGACACGTCGCGCTCACAGTCTTTTCGGGTAAGATTATAATTTTGTTATCGAATACTTCTAATGTTTGTTGTTTTTTGGGGGTTAGCTGCGTGCAAGATTCAAAGGCGTCCGTGTGTCAAAAACAAGCTGTAATAGAGCAACTCAGAGCAAAACCCTACTTCCGGGAGGTTCGACCACAGCATTATCAAGGTATAGGAGACAAACATTCGCCCTTTCATAGCCCATGTTTCTAGCTTCGAGCAGAGCCTATCAAATGCCGAGCCAAGTCACTTTACTTGCTACTAGATAGCACTTGGGTTCTGTATCACGTTCTGTATATGACCGCCTCTTTGACGTAATGTTAGAGCGGAATCAGTCCCGGATCGGGTCATGCCTCGCTTGATGTAGAATGAATGAGAAACTTACTTTAAAAGAAAAAATTGATGTATTCACGGCCAAGAACTAACCAATCAAATGCTGGATCTGCATCCCTCGACTCAAATGTCAAATCATTGATCACACTGATCGCGTTGTTCTTCGCTAAAACTGCTTAAGTGGAGAAACAAAAGATGGTCATCCATGTAAGAATTAGGATCGCCAGATCAATGAAGGTAGTCTGTTCTATTTTAGGGTGACATTCGGCAAATGTAGGCAGTGGTCCTCTCTGACTTTGTGGATAGAGGTATAGAGGAAGGCTTTCATGAGTTTAGTTAACATGGAGGGTATATATTGTTAATATATGCCGTTTACAAGGTGTTTTTCCGGCTATGACCTCTAAAATGCCACAAAACGTGCTTCTGTTCCAAGAGGCCAAGAAGCCAAACATAATTCACTGACGCCAGCGTGGATCTGGATACCTTGTGTGTTGTGTATTTTAAAATTTTTGTGTACATTTCCTTTACATTAGTGTAAGTAAACCTTCGCACGTCATGCCAAGCAGTAAACATGGGGTCCTGGAGGGAAGGATGTTACGATCTCATTGTAGTTAACGTCATGTAACCAGATTTTAGTGTAAAGGTAACATGTTAATAGAGTAAATACCTTCAGGTGTTTTACTGGCGTCTTATTACCTTCTCAGGTAGAATTTCTTAATTTAATGGGATTTACCTACTAGCCAGAGGGCAGCTCTTATAAATGCGACCTTTTTGTTATCCTGCACTGATCATGGCATTGCTTAAAAAGCTTATAAAATTGACACTGCATCAAAAATATTTAAGGTATTGCGACGTGCAACTGAATGCTATTACTTTTACATCGTTATTTTAACAAATTCAACTGACGTACTCTGTCTTTTTTTATTACATGACCCTTAATATAATTAATTTCACCATTTATCCTCAAATCTTTACTGATTCTCGTCTTCATAGGTAAAGTATGTTAAGTAATAACTAGGCATTTTGTTTTTGCTAAGGGTAATTCGGCCTGAGATTGTATCATGAATGTATTCTTAACGCAGGAATCCCTACCGACGTACGTGTCAGTTTCTACGTCCAGTCCGTCTCGGCGGTCAGCGAGGTGAATATGGTAAGTGAAATTATTTACATCTACGGACATATATATTGACTGTTTCAAAGAATTAAAGAATTCGCGATTAATTTCCCCATATGCAAGGTTCCTTATCTGAACATCTGGATCATTATGTTTTTCTTATTTCGTTATTTTTTAAAATCTTTTACGTCGTAAACATATTACTCCAAACATCTCTAATCCCAGCAGATATCATGAGAGGCAATGGGAGTTGGAGACATGAAAGCGGTCTACTGCCGTTTGCTACTACTTCAATGAAAATATACAGAACAAGTATGCATCTTCACATGTTTTGACCTTAGTTTGTCATACCACAAGCTACATTATGTTTGAACTTCCACATCACAGGAATACACCATTGACATCTACTTGCGTCAACGATGGGATGACCCCAGACTGGCCTTTGACCTTTGTGACGACTACATCAATCTAACAAACGATTGGCTGAAGATCCTTTGGGTTCCAGACACGTTTTTCATAAACAGCAAATATGCAATGTTTCATGACGTCACCGTGCGAAATGCAGGCTTTCGTATCTCCCCGAACGGATCTGTATTCTTCACCCAGAGGTAAAATAGTGTGACTGAGCAATTATCTATTTACTTATTTATCTATTTTGTTGGTGTTTTACGCCTTTCTCAAAAATATTTCATTTATACGACGACGGTGAGCGTATGGTGGGATAAAATCAGCCAGAGTCCGAAAAAAACCTCACGACCATCCGCTGGTTAAGCACAGTAACTGTTGCTGTTTTGGGTTTTGACCTCGTGGAAATTTGCATGTTTGAGAACGCCATCACATACATTCTTACTACCAAAGCCCCAACAAGAACAGAACCATGATAATGTTGAAAAATCTCTGTCTGCATGAGACTGGAATCTGACCTACATTCCAGGTGACTAAAGAGTAATTGACGGTGTCTGGGTAACAGCAAACTTTCCATGCTTTCCAAACTTTCCCATCAATAAATCTAGGTGAATATATCCTTGAGTAAGGTGTAAAAACTTTGTTCATCAGTCCATCAGTCGGAATGAAGCCTGATCGATGTTGTACTAGGCCGATGCTCTTGACTACGATGATAAAAAAGGGATAATATAATTTTTCCATCATATACGTTCTATACAGGTGGTCAGTTAGTGAATTATTTTTTATTACAAATCAAGCACGATAATAAAATGTGACCTGTTTACATGGAATTATATGTCAATCTATCATTTGCGGATATGTTTCCGATTTACAGATTAAGTCTAACCCTGGGATGTGTTATGGAACTGTTCAAGTTTCCATTAGATGTTCAACAATGCGGGACCGAGCTGATGAGCTGTAAGTCGAACAATATGTTTAAATTCCTTTAAAGAGAGTGGAAAATGGGAGGGGGGAGGAAGAAGGACTAGTGAGTAGAAAGACCACTCAAAAAATGTATTTAAAAATACCTTTATTTATTTTTCAGACTTTTCTTCACAGAATTTAATGCAATGAACTGTTTTGATTTTATGATGTGTTATATGTACGTCAGTTACGTCACATCCTGTTTTTTCTGGCCCTGAAAAACAGGCATTTGATATCACATTTGCTTTTTCACGGCCACACATTGCATGGCTACAGTTCACAGGAATTGTGCTCTGAACTGAACATAAATGCATAGAAAACGTTGTCTGAACTCCAGTGACGTCATACATTATCAGTTTGGTTAATACCACCCTCTAAGTATTCCTTCCCTCTGACTAAAGACAATCTCCAGTATATTTTGGTTCTTGTTCCATTCCTCTGGCTAAATGCGATTTCCAGTACATCTTGTGTTTGTTCTTTTCCTGTCCTCTGCCCAAAGACGATGTCCACTTTATCTGGTGCTTAATCCGTTCCTGTCCTCTGCCCAAGGTCGATCTCCACTACATTTAGTGCTTGTTCCATTCTTGTCCTCTAACCAGAAACAGTCTCAAGTATATAATCTGTTTTTTGTTCCATTTCTATCCTCTCAAAATAAGTGTTCCTTCACCATTGTTGCCGTTTGTTTTGCTGCAACCAGCAGTGACGTCCTGCACATCTTGGAGCTCTGTTGCTACTCCATGCTTTGTACAAAATGTGCTCTTTAGCTTACCATACTTTTTACTCTCTGCTGTATCAAAAGAGTGTAAAATGTGATTGGTAGTGAACCATGTGACCCTTTGGCTGATGAAATATGACAAAATTATTGGAATCCAAGTGTCTTACTAATAACTCACGTGCATTTCTATCATCATTGGTTTTGATGTGAAACAATGGTTTTAAAAGTATGGCTCTGGAGTGAGCAATCTTGAAGCAGTGGTTGAAATTACTCAATAAAAATGTCATTTGGTATCTCGTAAAGCGTTTTACGTCAATATCGGGTGTATCGGGTGTGCCTGGATGACAGCCTGAACCCTTCTCCTCATACCACCTGTCAGCCCCCTGATGCACTCTCAAGGGGAAGTCGCTATCATTCGTCGTGCAATGCAGGTTCCAGTCAGCCTCCTGATACTCTGAAGGGGAGTCGCTGCCATCTCAACCCTCTGGAGCATGTCTGGGACATGACTGGTCGTCGTGTGCAAGCAAGGGATCCACCTGTACATGATCTGGCCCAACTGGAAGCTGCATTGCACGACGAATGGCAGCGACTTCCCCTTGAGAGTGTATCAAGGGGCTGACAGGTGGTATGAGGAGAAGGGTTCAGGCACACTGCGGATACACCCGATACTGACATGAAACGCTTTACGTGATACCAAATGACCTTTTCATTTCAACCACTGCTTCAACACTGCTCACTCTTGAATCATCCTTGTACAGCTATTGTTTCACATCAAAATCAGTGTGTTCTCATTAAAACATGTGGATCCCAATTATTCTGTCGTTTTTCATTAGCCAAAGGGTCACACGGTTCACAGCCAATCGCATTTTAAACTGTTTTGATACAGAAGAACACAAACCGCCTGTGTACCAAATCGCCACAGTGAAAACCAGAGGGTTGCTTAATTAGGTTCTTTGTGTATAAATAATACAATGTGTTCTTCAACTTCCCTTGCTGTTCCACCTGTAACCGTTACTTCCACAGACGCCCATCGAGGGGACGAGATAATGGTGTCGTGGTTCCAAGACGAGCCTCCTGTCCAAATCGACCCGCATGTTAGGCTGCCGCAGACCAAGATACAGACCACAAAACATGGCGACTGCTGGAGAATGTACGAAGGAAGTAAGTCCTACACTGTAACATGATTCCATACGACATTAGGAGGAGGCATAATTTTACACTATAAAAGGTGGAAGTAAGGTCCATAGTGTCATATAATTTCATACTATAATAGGCGGAAGTAAAGCCCACAGTGTCATATAATTTCATACTCTCTCTGAAAATGGGCTGTCGTTGGGTCATGTAGATGGTTAAAGCGCTCGTTCGCTGCGAGTGTATCAGGCCATTGGCCAATCTGCGAATCCAGCTCTCGCTGCATCGGTGGCAGCCTCAAGTCTAGAGGTTTGTCAGGTATCTAGCGAAGGGCTTTGGTTTACTCCTGACACTCCTTTTTCCTCTACCCGTTAATCTTACTATGTTCACGTAAATGAAAAATTCTTGCGTACGGTATTGGAAGACCAAACACTTATATCAAATAATCTCTGTAAAATCCACCCTAAAAGATGTGAATTTTGAAGACATTAAAGATACTTCTGACTGATTTAGATCGATGACCGTACCTTACGAGTTAAACAAAATGAATGCCACAAATGACAGCTATTTTGCAATAACGTCTAGATTTAGTCAGCATTCACTATGCAACAGAGATCCGGCATCAATCAAGGGTCGGGCCATACCAAAGACATTAAAAATGGTAATTGTTGCTGCCTCGCTTGGCGCTCGGCATTGAGAGGTTAGAGCAAGGAAACAGGACTGGTCGGCCCGGTGTCTTCGGCATGATGTTCTAGTGGCGTCAGTACTTTGATGACATGGGCTCGCCCTGCCACGAGGACACACAGCATATAAAAACATTCTAAGGACTCCTCGTCGTCATATGACTGAAACATTGTTGAGTACAACGTAAAACCCAAGCATGTACACATACATATACTACAATAGGTATCATAAAGAGCGTATGTAGATCTTATTTTTTTACGCAGCGTTGTTATGGTGTTGAACATACACTGTCTGTGCTGACAAGATAGAATAAACGCGTCTCGATGTCCTAAGCACATAAATGTACAGTTAATATCTTACAAACGTGTTTCGTTGTCTTTAAGCTAAAAAAATTGTGTACAGATAATACATGGTCAGTGTGTTTTAAAAGTGTTTCGATGCATTTATAAAATGTATAAAATGCGGTATAAATGTATGTTACAGAAAACTACTCGTGCATTTATGTCCAGTTCGAACTTCAAAGGCTAAACGGATTTTACGTCATACAGATTTATGTTCCTGGCGTTCTGATAGTTATGTTGTCATGGGTGAGCTTCTGGCTGGATCCTCGAGCTACGCCAGCGCGTGTGTCACTAGGGTTACTATGCGTGCTCACGACGACAACCCACACTACAGGGGTCAACTCTAGTCTACCAAGGGTGTCCTATATCAAAGCTATGGATGTTTGGAACTTCACGTGTCTTCTCTTTGTATTCGGGGCTCTCCTTGAATTCGCTCTGATCAACGTGAAAACTAGAAAAGAAGAGGCGATCGCAACAGAGATGATCCAGAGAAACTCCAAAACTATCGTAAGTGAGAGATAGGTTGGTCACATTATTTATTTATTTATTTATTTATTTATTTGATTGGTGTTTTACGCTGTACTCAAGAATATTTCACTTATACGACGGCGGCGGAGAGCATTATCCCACAATCCGCAGGTTGCTTGGTTATTACGCTGCACTATCGCCCTAACTCTCTCTACACAGCCAGTTTAAACTACACTAATAGAGTACCTAATTAAGTGTGACCATTTAACAATTGTCACACTATCGTCGCTGCTCTGGCCTTACTGTAGTCTTGTACATACGTGCCAACGACTCAAATCAAAAGTTCAACTCAATAATGCAAATCTAAGAGTCGAACTCAGTAATACAATTTATTTGTTTTTTTGATTGCACATGGCTGGGTCCACGAGAAACCTCTAAACGCAGGATTGCATGCAAATACGCGATCTCATTGGTCAAGCGTTTTTGTTCAAAGCAAACACAATGTTATGGATCATCGGTGCACTAAGTATATTGGTCTTTTTCATCATTTTCCAGAACCAACCCAACCAAGTCAGTCGATGGGACAGGTCGTTTGTGTCGTTAGCTCCAACAACGACGGTAGAAGAGGGCATGGTGAACGGGGTAGAGATCAAACAGGACAGTGTCAGGGTTGCTTTGTACTGGACAGCGGAACGACTGGACAAGACGTGCAGAATTGTCTTCCCTGTGGCCTTTCTTGTTTTCAATGTATTTTACTGGTCATACTACAAACTGTCTTGAAGTTATTCACATGATCAGATTATTACCCTCTCACACCCGCACAAAATCCCTCATGGATATTTGTCCTCAGCCTCATCGAACTAATATTCCCTGGAAACTATTTTTTTGTTTCATTGAAGTTTTACGCCAATTTATACGATGGCCATCCACGAAGATCCGCAGGTTACTGGCAGATCTTCCCACGTACGGCTGGAGAAGAGGCCAACATGAGCTTGAATTCACGGCAACCACATTGGCCTCAAAACTAATATATCATTAAATTGCAATTGTGTGTCACTACTATCGCCATTGTAATGAAAATAAAAACATCCTCTTTTAAATAAATTAAAACAACATAGTTCATAGAGAGTTCATGTCAATAAAGCAGCCTTGCTTTAACTGTGCCTTAGATGAAATACATCATTGTTCATTGAGAGTTCATGGTAATAAAGCAGGCCTGCCTGCTTCTGATGAAATACATCATTTCCACTGTTACCCAGGATTTAACACTGAGATTTTAACCTATCATATTTTGCTTCCTTAAAACTGAACCCAAAAAGTTTTCCAACATGCATAGGCTACTCTTTTCCCAGCAAGCCTTCAGCCCTACCCCGCCCACATCGGGTGCATCGTTTGCGCTGAGGCATTTTGAGATCACTTCACTGATTGATCAGCAGCTCGGAAGAAAGGGCAGTTCCCCTAGGTCGTTTGTCAGCTAAGCAATGAGGTCAAATACATTTTACAAATGAACACTGTCGGATCAATATACAGTTGACCAGAAGGGACGGAAGTATACAGGTAAGGGGGTGTCAGTTTCTTAGGTGCGTTTTAGAACAGATATTTCCACAAACTTTATCACGTCACTATATTGGATTCTAGCGAATACATCATTCGTTTTAACCAATCTTTATTTAGGCGCTTTCGGTCATTCGTGGGAGGGTCCACCAGCAACCTCGAGATGGTTGTGGGATTCCCTCTCACCGTAATGCTGGCAGCTGTCGTATAAGTGAAATTCTCTTGAGTACGGTGTAAAGCACCAATTAAATAAGTAAAAAAAATGTGTTGTTGGCTTGATTTTGGATGTTTTTTCACATGCGTGAAAAAAACGTACCCTTTCCTGATACAAGCTTATTCTCATCACGGTAAGGCTGAAATGTCCAGCTCGGCTAGAAGTCCGGGCTATTTTTGTAGGTACAAGAACACTTCGCCTTTGGATAGGTGGACTACTGGTACATTACCAAGTGACTTATTACATACATGTATAATGATTTCGGCATTTGAATGCTTATCAGTCCTTCGCGCAGAAACCGAAATGACATGATTTTATTTTTATTTAATTAGAACAACCTTGCAAAGTTACTCTTATGCGATATTTTTTTTTTTCGAGGCGGGGGGGGGGATATGAAGGAAAAACCGTATTTGTAGATACTTCTCCGTTAAATGCACTCGAATGTAATTTATATTGTGGGTTTTATTACATTACTGATAATGTCTGTCGTCATTACTTGTGTGATGTCTTTGGATGAAAAAGCAAATCTGACATTCAACGTGGGTTGCAGGGTCAAGAAATCGCTGTCTTTGACAACATTATCAGTGTAGTCCAGTAAGGGCACCACAGAAACAACACATTTGACAGAATTTAACTGTAAGAAAATTTGAAATGACTAAAGGTATTTTCAGGTAGAAATTTCAAAGGTCTTTCAAATGATGCGTGTTTCGGTTTAATTTATTTCTCTTTTAAGTATCTCATTAGGCTTTTTGTTTTGGTATCGTATTGCTTACAGGATATGTGTAAGTAACGCAGAGTTGTCGCCCCTGTCGGTCTCCCTGCAGCAAGAGTACGAGAAACGTTCAATAGCATTCTCGCGAGAACTCGTACAGACGAGACTACGATAGCTCTCGCAAGCACTTCCGAGCCGTTGGTACATTGATATTCGCCACAAAAATGGAGCACCATTTTAGAAAGCTGTCAATAAAAAATTCGGACTCCTGATTTCTAAGTACCTTTAGAATGGCAACGTGTACCAATTAAAACTGGACGATATATCCAGAAGAAAAACGAATGATTTACTTGAAGTAGTCCGAACACGGATGAGCTCAGTTAACCTGTGAAAGGAGTGCGGCAGAACAAAATGACTGTTATCTTAGATCTGATATCTCGACATGGGCCTGAAGAAGACAGTATGATAAGTTCTGTTTTAGAATAAAGAAACGTTGCCACATTGATGCACGGTGTTCCTTTTGTGCAATTACCCCCCACCCCCACCCCCTTGACATCTCGACCTGAAGAAGACAGTATGATAAGTTCTATTTTAGAATAAAGAAACGTTGCCACATTGATGCACGGTGTTCCTGTTGTGCAATTACCCCCCCCCCCCCAAAAAAAACCCCACTTGTATCTACGCCAAATACGCGACGTCCAGTTTTAAATGAAGCTTTAATCTGTCAAAAACTCGACGCCGAGTTTAGATTCCGTCGAGTTTTGGGGAGCTATTAAAATGACACCAAAGAAACACCAACACCATCCTAATGACATGTATTGCGGCCACTCTTGCAACCAGCTGTAACGAATCTTTCCGTGCCTTTTCGTTTTCCTTGGTATTTCTACCGCATTGCAGCTCTGGATGTTGCTACAGCCGCTACCTGACTGAAATAAATTAGTTTTAACACTTGTGTAAAGAGCATATTTCTCCTCTCCAATGCACTCATAAACCTGACCGCTGTCCTATAAATGAAAAATTCTTGAGTGCCGTGTTTAACACCAACCGATCATTGGAGACGGCCAGTGTTAATTGGCAAATGTTTTCACGAACCACTTATCCTAAAAACCTCAATATACTGATGTATACCAACGCAAGCTGATAAGTTTTCGAGCGGACCTTCACTTTCACTCCAAAACGAAGTCATGATTTCTTTGGTATTCTTGTTCGTCAGTTTCACGTAAATTGGACAGGGCAATAATAGATCACTATAACATACATGGATATAGGCAGTATACGGCGCCAAGCGACTTTGACGTAAAAGACAGTTGACACTAAATTTTAAGCGCTGCTTATGATTCAGGATTTCATTTTCAAATGTTGCCAATGTTATAGCTGTAGAGTTTCTTGAATATATAACAGAGTTGATTTCCCGCTGCACGATCTATATCCTATATTCAGAGGAAAACATTCGGCTTTACAGGGCGCTCTGTGAACCATCAAAAGATCAGGTTTCCTCTCTAAAGAGGGCCGCCTTGGTGGCCTGGTGGTTAGAGCGTCCGCCTCGAGGTTGGGAGATGCGGAACATATCCCGGATCGGGTCATACCAAAGACTTTAATAATGGCCCGGTGTCAGTATAATATGACCGGATGGGATGTCATGTCTGGTGTCTTCGGCATGATGTTCCAGTGGCGGCAGCGAGCTCATGTCGCCAAAGTGCTGCCACAAGCAGACACAGCAAACAAAAACATTCTAAGAAATCCTCGGCGTCGTATGGCTGAAAAATTGTTGAGTACGACGTAAAACCCAATCATTCATACATACATACATAAATAAATACTCTGAAGAGATATTTACCCCACTGTTTCCTCTCAAAACAGTTTATTTTTTTACCAGCCTATAAATCTTTTTATTTTCGGCTTTGGCGGAAAGTCCAATTTGAGTATCAAATCAAGATTTCCATAGTTTACAGAAAATGCAGGACCTGCTTTAAAATCAGGCAAAGTAACCATTCACGTACCCCATGTGACAGTATATATTAACACATTTGTTGTCTTTATTGTCTTCATTATTGTCTTGACAATCCTCGGGTCATAAAACCTTTTCTTTGATTTTCTCCGGCGCCAAAATTGCTCAAATTTTTCACAGTTAACACTTGTTACCCAGTTAGACCTCCTTCCTCGTACACTGTACACGTTCATATGACTAGCCGTTCTGTAAAACATGTCTCAAAGACAGTGGTTGTGATGGGTAATTTTGTACGAAATAAAATGAAGATAATTTGGCAACTAAAATTTCCAACCGGGTATATTTATCATTCAGACCTCCAGGTTCCTTCAGCAATCCCATGAAAATCTCTGGCATTCAAAAACAAAGGGTTCCTGTTTTATTGATTGATTGTAAAAATAGGCTTGAAAATGTCTCTAAGAACTCATTTATAGCCCGATTTTTACATTTCCGGTTTCGTTGCCGACTCGTCCGTTGTAACCCTCGATTTCTTTAACTTCCGGGACATGAGAAAAACCAGGGCGGCCGTCACGAGGACTACACAAACAACAGCCATAGTAATAATACCAACCAGCATCACGTTGTTGTGGGAGTCTTCCTCTGAAATGTGAAATGTAGCAGGATAGAAGGGCTCCTTTCCGCAGAAAAATACAATAGCTGAAAACTGTCCCAAAACTCCAAATTTTTAGCCCACGTGAAGTGGACTTGTTTCTGTGTTTGAGCCGATGAGGGCATTTTTTTTACTGTAGTTTCAGACAAATACGATGCAAGCGCGTTGAATACTTGACCATAATTTTCCGGCTGTTTCACCTTGGCTCGAATAATTATGGACTTCTGACAGAATCTGCGGGAATTGCCATTGCGTTGAAAAAACTCAGAACACTATATATGCGATGTAAGAGTAAGAGGCATGAGTTTTCCCTCGCTTATTTCAAAGCTCAGTTCATGTACATGTTACTATCAAACCTACCTTTCGCGTTTATCAACTTGAAAAATTAGCACAGTGTCATGTATAGGAGAAAGGAAACTTTCGGGTTTGGTCTGAACATTTCCAAGAAGTAGGCGATAATATTTTATTTTTTTACGTCTTTTGTTTGTGTGTTAAGCCGCAGTAAATAATAATTCGCTTACACGATGGCGGCCAATATTACTGTGGAAGGAAAACAGGCATGGCAGGGGGCTAAATCACGACCATCCGCAGGTTGCTGGCAGACCTTCCCACTTACGACAGTAGGTGATTATAAGTTATATCAGCAAATATGTTAGCACCAAGAAACACGTGACACAGAGTGATATAGTGCCTTGTATTACCGTCGGATTCCTCTCCGCCAAACTTCATGGGGCCGTGGTACACCATGTACAGCGGGTGATTGGTCGCGGATCTCTTGGCTCGAGTCTTTGGGGTTACAGGCGGAGGCAGGCAAGCAGACTTCGACTAAAAAAAACAAACAAAACCTTTCATTATTTTCAGACATTTGATGAAAAATGTTTTCTAAATCATTGAATCTGAAATTGGATTGTTTCGTAAAACAGTGACTGGCAGCAACTTAAACGAGAATGGCGGTCCTTGAAGTTTATCAGCATATGAATGAGATGAACCGCTTCCTCTTGACTGAATATTATTGCTAGTACTTCCAAACTTCAAAGAATAAAAGTAATACTACTTATAGCAATAATAATGAGAACAACAAACATTATTCGAATCCTAACACAGACCGCATTAATGTCGTCTGATGACGCTGATGTCTCATAATCCATCTCTAGCCAATTGACGTCCTCTTATATCCAGTTCCAGAAATTCCTTAACAATTCTGTTTTAAGCTTTATCCCTTACAGGCGGTAGACATGGCTCCTCGTGCTCGTCCATTGAGCACACGATCGCTCGGCAGACGACAAACACCGTGTTCACGGCGCCGCGAAACTTGAACGCCTGGAATTCAAACTCATAGAGGTCATGCTCCACTAGTAATTGCTTGAAGGTGTCGTCTCCTTTAATACACCTGCCAGAAACAAATTTACAATATTTGTTTTATTTATTTTATATATCTTATTGCTGATAAACGTACTTTGTTACACATAAAGATGCCAAAACGTCGAAAGACTGACGAAGTGCGACTCCATATCTGTAACAAAAACGCAGCCAAGAAGAACAGCAGCTTTTATTTATTTGACTGAGGCGTTAAATAGATTTGAACACAGGGCTCCTGAGTCATTGTGTTTTACCTTAGGCTACTGGCAATTAATATTTGTTTTGGTGGATTAAAAAGGTTAAATATCAAAATGGTCAAAGTGCCTTACCCATCTCTAATGAACCAGTGTTTGACCTCTATGGCTGAGCGAGTCCGAGTGGCATAGCAGTCCCTCACATACATGTACAGGTCGTTGTCCGCCTGCATTTTGATCTTACTGAAGATTCGCTGACGAACAGTTACATGGGTACCCGGATGTATGGGAGACCGGAAGAGCAAATCTTCGTAGAAACCCATAGAATATTTGAAGGATCCTGTGCTGTTGCTGGTGTATCGGACGGTCCTGTGATAGCAAGGTGAAGATGGTATTTATATGTAAACCCTTCAATGTTTGGGTTTGTACTTTGGGTTATGTTTGTTCGATCAAACACGGTCACAGCGTTTCCTCGCGGAAATTTTATATACTGCACCATTCTCCTGAGTGTGATGTTAAACAATTATGAAATTCCATCCTTAATATATGTTGTGGAAATAAAATGGCGGACTCGAATGCACGGTGCAGCGAACAAGGACAATTTATTATGTCCAACCATATACAATCACATACAAACACATGCTATGCATTATCTTTTATAACTACCCTGAATCCAACCGATTTGCTTTCGATATACTACGAGGTATAGTTTTTAGAAAATTTCATAAAATATGAATATATGCCATTGGAATCTACGCCATGGCTTACGTGACATCTCCGATAAACTGCGCATCAATGTCCTCGGACTTCCGTTTATAACTACAGTGCACATCTAGTCCCATGATCTTCTTCCGAGTGATCCCCGTGGACTTCAATTCGGTGGATCCGGAATTAATTCTCACTTTGTACGTCACTTCGTCAGGCCCAATCTAAAGTAATTTTGTGATACGGTCTCTCTGTTAATACCTCGTGGGAAAAAAAATAACACGACGTTCCATATTTCATGTCAAAGTTGCAAGTAGATAATTGAAGAACAATATTTGCTCTTGAACTTTGACTAGCGGATTATCTTGTCATGTACATATTATAGCATGTCACTTCGTGTTTCATAATACATTGTACACGTAATCCATATACCAACCGTTTGTTCCGTTTCACACTGTGTGATTCCAAACTTCAGTTCGATAAGGCCTTGCTTGGTCTGGCTTGGTTGGCACGGTTTGACGGCGGTTGACGATCCCGCCCGAATGCCGGTCAAATCCAAACCTACCATTTGCGCCGGGTTGATCGTGATGCTGATGACGTCATTGTCGCACGTGACTGAAGGCGAGTACGTCTGGGCTGATGGGAAAACAATCGTCTTTGATCAATAATTACAATTAATTACTTTTAGGCCTGATTTACTTAACGTGAGAAAGGTTTTCCATTATATAACATCCGTGCATTATGCATTACGTGTATGTGCCTGACACTGCCTTGCCTACCTGCATCATAGGGCATGTCTCTATTACACAACTCTGTCTTGCAGCAGTAGCCAGGGTTGATAACACAGTCTGTCTCGCTTTTACACCCTTTCCGCACGAAGATCTTCCCGTAATTGGCCGTCCTCTCGTAATAACACTGGTACTGTAGAAGATTGAGACGTATCATGAGGGCGCCATACATGTAAACGGTTACCTTACGCAGATGATGCGCTGTCTGTGTTACAAGCAAGCAAAACATAAGCACACAGTATATATTCCCACCTAGTTATGATATATTTACACCACTACGAGATGTCTGATATGACCTCCCACCCAGTTACAGCATACCGATACCAGTACAAGATACCGGAAATGACATCCAACCCAGTTATACCATAGTTATGCCACCATAGGACACAGATATGACGTCCCAAATATATGACGTTTCACTCAGTGTCAGTATACTGCGACCAATACGAGACGCCGTAAACGAGGTCCCAACTAGTTATAGAACTCTTATACCATTACAGGACACCAGATACGACGTCTAACCCAGATACAGTACCTTTATGTCACTACTGGACACCAGACACGACATCCCACCTAGTTACAGTGCTCTTATACCACTAGAGGGCACCAGATACGACGTCCAGTTACAGTACCATTATAAGACTACTGGACACCACATACGACTTCCCACCTAATTACACTACACAGATGCCAGTGTGAGACACCAGGGAAGATGTCCCACCAAATTACAAGACACCAGATATGACATCCAACCCAATTATACGACTTCCCACCTAATCATACTACACAGATGCCAGTACGAGACACCAGGGATGATGTCCCACCAAATTGTGACGTGACACCAGATATGACATCCAACCCAATTATACGACGCTTATACCACATGATTATAGTATACTGATACCAGCACAAGACACCAGATACGACATTCCACCCCTTATACCAGTGCGGGACACCAGATATGACGCCCTACCAAATTTTAGCTTACTCTTACCAGCACAGGACAATTAGGATATGGCGGCCCATCCAGTTATAAATAACGTATCAATACCAGCACAGGACAACTAGGAAATGGTGCCTCACTCAGCTGCTGTATACTCATACTAGTACAGGACAAGGGATGTGACGCTCCATCCAGTTATTTTATTATCATGCTAGCTCAGGATATGACACCTCACCCAGTTATGGTAAACTCATGCCAGCTCAGGGTAAATGATATGACGCCTCACCCAGTTATCGTATAGTCATGTTATCTCAGAGCAAAGGATACAGCGTCCAATCCATTTATGGTATCCTCATCTTAACTCTGGACAAAGAATATGACGCTCTATCCAGTTAGGGTAAATTCACACTAATACAGCACAAAGGGATGTGACACCTCAGCCAGTTAAGGTATACTCATGTTACCTCAGCGCAAAGGATATGACGCCCAATCCACTTATGGTATACACATGCAAGCTCGGAGCAAACCATATGACGCTCCACCCAGTTATGGCACCCTCATGGTAGCTCAGGACAAAAATATGACGCCCCAGTCTGTTATGGTATACTTATGCAAGGTCAGGACAAAGGATATGACGCCCCATCCAGTCATGGTATCCACATGGTAGCTCAGGACAAAAAATATGACGCCCCAAACAGCTATGGTATACTCATGCAGGCTCAGGACAAGGGGTAAGACGCCACACCCGGTTATGGTATACTCATACCAGCTTAGTACAGAGGATATGACATCCAACCCAGTCACAGAGTATTCATACCAGCAAGCCACAAAGGTTATGACAACCCATCCCAGTTAAGGTACACTCATGCTAGCCCAGGACGCCAGATATGACGTCACATCCAATCAATGTACAACGGTAAGGCCTGTTTTCCAAGCGGTAACCGATTTGGCTAAAAACCATTTCGCCATCAGCTAATTCACGAACATTACCAAATATCTTGTGAAGACGCATGCAATTCGCCATTAAATTAATTATATCGAACAGATATATAGACAAAAAGACGGACAGGCAGAATGTTTTAAGTATATTTACCCCAGGGGAACAATTATGCTCCACGAATAAGTTCATGCAACTTTTGTGCGCCTCTTCTTCCGTGTCCGCCATGCTGGAACACCCGAAACACTTCAAGCCATCTGAAATAATTTGCACTACAATTATGATCGATTCCATCGAATTTACAGGCATTAGCCGAGGCTGACGGCTTAGGCATTGCACAGTGTAGTTCAAGCGTGGCAAAACAGAGAAAATATCAGTGGTATGATGCTAACACCTTCAACTGCTGGCATCGAGATTCGGCTTCAATCCAAGCCTCAAACAAGACATTTTTTAGGTTCATCCGCCATTGTTATTCGCTGGGCCTTGGTGACAATAGGCTCACCATGCAGTTTACACAATTTTGAAGGCTTAACTGCTTTTTTTTTTCTGTACGCGGAAAAGTTCTTCAATAACTTGCCAAGGATTTACCCCGGACCCTCCAGTTTCCTTCACCCTTACAACCAACCACCATCGTGTAAGAGAAAAATTCTTCAGTATGGCGTTAAAAACAGTAGTAGAATAAAAAAAATGTTAAAAGTAATTATACCTGCGGAAGCAAATAGTCCACAAAAAGTTAAAACCAATATCCTGCAAAGCATCTTGAAAGTGTTTCCTCGGCTGTCTCCAGCTTTGCGTGGTGTATTGTGACAGAATAGCGCGGTACACTGCTGAACCGCGCAGTGTTAGGGAGGCAAGATCACAATAGCCGGGAAACTATATTGTTACGTGTTGCCTATTTACGCACGCGGAAATGCGGATATAACAAGAGTCCAAATTTAAGTGTTGAGTTAAAATCGGAAAGGGGCTGAAGCCAACTTGAGCCAGATAAGCTCAACGACGTGTTTACAAGCCATGGTATACATTGCCCGGATGCATTACTCGTTTACGCCTCGGATGGTTGGAGTATATTTATCCTGTACTGGACAACTATTAGCCTAGGTATAGACCTACTGTAGATGTACATATATAATATGACAATTTAAACCAAATATGCACAATGTAGGTAAAAGGAGAAAAGCGTAAGTGTATATAATTTACGCATTTACTGTATAATTATTCAAATTAGGATTATAATGCATGGTGTGTAACTTTTTGCTACACATTTTGTATTAATTTCACGGCGTGTAATAAATTCTTAAAATTGTTGTTTCGGTTATTAATAAGTTTTACTAGCTATGGTTACAACAGTAGTATATGCTTTATATCCGATGTATGATCCAAGGAAACAGTATTTACGGTAGTCTAGTGGTAACCCATTATAAATGTGGCCGTATTTTATAAATTCAACCGATTGTTGCTTAACGCCTGACTCTTTTTTCTTTTAATTTTTCTCTTACACAATGGTGGTCAGATTTACGGTTTGAGGATTCCAGAGTGTTTGGTGCAAACCACCGACCTTTGGCAAGTCACTGACGATCTTTACCATATGTGACGTACAGATATGCACACCACATTGGTCTCCACAAGCAGTGACAGAGAGGAAAATCTGCAGATGTCTCCATGACAGCTTTGTGTGAAATAAAGCTGTTTTCCACTCGGCTAAGAAAAAAAAAGAAAGAAAAATGGTAAAAATGAATTTTTTTATCATCAAAGCATTCAATTATAATAAAGACCGAAATCGTAGCAGGCCTTCTGTACTAGATGGGCGTTAACTATTATGGAGCGTAAATTCCCACGAAATGGCGACACGGGTCTATAAGCCCAGCTGACCACTGTTCTATTGTAATGCATGAGTTAAGTTTTGACACGTACAAATAACCATCATAAAGGTATAGCAATTTAACCATAGACTACACACCTTCGATCAGAACTACTCTTAGCGGAAGGTTCACCATCGGAGTGGTGTTCGTATCTACAGACAAGAAGATCATTAACATTTGAACACCATAATTATTTACTAAGCTCTACTGGTTTTGTCTTGCCATTATTAGCAGTATTTTGTTCGTAAAACTATTATTATACTACCACTACTATTATTTGTAAGTGTGAGTAATTAAAGGTAATTACATGTAGAGTTTAAACTGAAAACGAGGTTCGAAAAGGAGCGTAATAACTATAGACCACCATTACGGTGAAAGGTCTATAGAGATCAAATATGCCGCTATAAATATTTAATATGTATGTGGTAACTGAACCCAAAGATGCTTTGTGGTAAACAAACTTCTTCTGCTGCGACAGGGAGGTTACGATCCGAGATAGTTGTCCAAAACACCAGTTTTCACCGTCCGTGTCGTGTACACGCCAAACAGGCACTGTGAGGTACTCAAATCATGGCTCGTCACATTTGAAGGTCACCGAAACTCGGCGGGACGAGTAGCAACTCTAAGCTCGTCCAACAACGTGACTCTCCGTCAGAGTACGTGATTTCTCGGCTGTGTACGTGACTTTCTTCATATGCCACAGTAAGACCGCTTTAATACAGAATACAGTGTAACCATGTCATGAAGTCACTCTGGAACTGCTTAAAAACAGTGTAAGAGATTTTTTTATTTTATTTCGCAGCCAATGAACATTCCAGACAACAGAGTTGAGGAATGAAGCGGTGGTTTACGTTAATGAAAAGTGTTTGTCAACAAAGCTAATTTCGTTAAAATGGAGCGACAAGGTAAGTTGAGTTAAAGCCTATAGCATTGACCATTTCAATGGGCGGATACATGTTTTTCACCTTTTCAAAAAGAATATTGACAGAAAAGATCTGTTTCTTTGGAAATATAGGCAGCATTTTTTTTATGGTATTATTGAACCAAGGGATAAAGAGTTTGAATAAGTAATTTGCCTACCATGATAATACAAGCAAGGATTTTGTCTAAATCAGAAACTATAAATGTGAGAGAAAAATATTCCTCTCCATAGAACAACACGCAGGGTGTCAGGAAATCCGGCATGCGTGAATTTAAAAAAAAAAAGTTGCCAATTTTATCACGGATGGTGGAAATTTGCCACCTGGTTTGGCTCTAAACGAGTCATATTTTGTCGGCTATGGAAACAGAAAGATTACCTTTCGATAGTGAATGAACATGGCCATCTGGCAGTTTTAGAGTGTGCCTTCTATTATGCATACCTTGCAGTGATTGTATGCGTTCCATATAAACTGAATTAACGGGCTTTCAGGTTAATTTTTGCTTTCTTCAATAATACTCAGGATAGCTAACGAGTATTTAGGACAAATAGAAATAAGAACAAAGGAATAACATGGACAAAGAACAAGAAGAGACTGTGTTTAATTTGATATTTTGATAATCGTAATATGGGCGTAGTTTATGGTATCGAACGTTGATATCACGATAATTTTATCTTAACATAACATATATTAATTTTTCACTACATGCACGGGTAAAGATAAACGTGTCAGTTGCAGTTTCAAAGCTTGGTTTAATTCAGAACAGCTGTATAGATTTGGTCTAATTATTCAGAGACGTATTGTTACGGATGGTCTGATGAAAGTAACCGTTCAATAATAAATCACACAAGTAAAAGACAAATTTATATAGATAACCTTACAACAAACAACACAAATAAAAGACAAATCCGTAGAGGTAACCTCACAACACCAAACTACACAAATGAAAGACAGATCTATATAGGTAGACTTTATGTAATAAACTATACAAATGAAAAACAAATGTAGTATAGGTTTATACACTTATTCTTTTTGACTTATGGAGAAAATATATTTTCAGAGCTATTACGTCCAACCTTGAATTTTACCTACATGAGTAAGCTCTGAACGATACTTATAAATATTTACGCAAGGGGGTATTTGCATATCAATGAGGCAAACGTTTTCTATGTTTACAGCGTGTATCCTCGGATGCCTTCTGGTCATATTCTCCATAACAAGGGGGTCCTCCGTCGAAGATGAGTTAGAGAAATTTATGAGGGAAGCTATCGATTCCATCAAAAAGGAGACCGATTCTAAAGCGGGGGAAAGCAACAAGATGGTCTATGACACGAACGAAGCGGGGGGCAATTACTCACAGGAAGTCAAGACTCAGGTGGAAAACATAGGCAATTTTACGGATGTTAACACCGACGACAGTAACACAACCAGTAACGTTGCCAAGGGGGAACCCGCTTTTGGAGAAGGGATAGGCTCGGGGTTTCACCGTCACATTCCACGGGGTCACAATGGCGGAACGTTCAGTCAAGGTCACGGTAACCAAGGTCAAAATGGTTATCGAGGTCAAAGGGTGGTCGGTATTCAAGGCCAGTATCCCGGTTTCGGAAGCCCAGAGATTCATCGTGAGCATAGCGGAGGGAAGGGTGTCCGACAAAACACCAACCAACCCCAAGTACCTGACGGACGTATGGGGATTCCCAGGCCAGACGGTTGCCTATGTAACGGTCCGATACTTAGCCCGTGCTGTTTCGAACTGCCCAAAGGCGTGATTCGAGGTCAGAGGGAGTTTATTCCAGGTGGTCGGCTTCCTCAAGGTCATTTTCAGCAAGGTCAGTTTCAGCAAGGCCATCATCACCATCCCGACCGTCAGTCTGGTCTCAAACTTCCGAATGGCCAGGAACCTAATGGTCACATTATGCCACCCCAGACCCCAATAGGGCTAGAGTACAGGGGCGACTTCACATGCCCGGTCATTAACGGAAACTTCCCTCATCCCACAGACTGCAGCCGCTTCCTCCAGTGTGCCCACTCAGTGCCTTACGACTCGCCTTGCCCCAAAGGATTGCTGTATGACAGCACCACAGGAATGTGTAACTGGCCAGACTTGGTCCACTGTAACACCCTGACCAAGACAGACCTTGTCAACCAGGGTAAGTAAAAACCTCGATTCTCAGGTATACCTCTGATTTCAAAATCTGGTTTTCAGGTGTACGTACGCTTTGGTTTTTTCTTGCATGTGTTCTACCATTTCAGTCACGTCCACAAAGTCCTAACCATGTAATGAAATGCTTACGTCTGTGCATATTTGCCACCGGCAGGGATTATTGAATTAATCTGGAACTGCAAATTTGCCTGTTATGGAGAATTTGAAAAGTAAAGGTTCACGATTTCAAATGCGACAATAGGGACATGTCCTTTAAAGATGAATTCCTGCCATGGACATTTTTTTTAACAAAATGGTCTAGTTGGTGATGTTTTTTACGTGCATATTAAAGCATTTCCACATGGACGCAAGGGTTTTTAAAGTCTTCGGATCCATTCCTCTGTTTTCAGTGTACAACTCTACAATGTTGATTCCAGCCGCCTGGGAAGTGTCTTGGGCCAAATGTCGCTCGCTAGAGGTCGCTGTCAACGCCGTATTCATCTCTGTGGCCCAAGCCATCCTTGGCAAACCCTGTCCAAACGCCGACTGCCAGTTCCCCTACATTATTGTCAACTGTCTAAAATAATTGGTAAGTGAAATAAAGTCTCTTACATGTGAACGGTCAGCAATTCAGACAATAATCTCTGTCTATAATTGTAGTTATATATGGACGACTCTTTCAGAGGACAGTTGAGAATTTTCAACTCGTCAGATGGATAGTTTCATCTATGCTCTGCATGATCACCATACAGTTTAATGTCTTGGTCAGAGTACAAGAAAACAAAGTGGGTTTAATTCGATTTTATTATAACATCTGCAGTACATCCAAAAATAAATCGCAAGTCTAACATCGACATATCTAGCAATAACCAAACCGGCGTCCGTTCAATCCGTTCAGTGATTTCTCGTAACCTGTAATGATGTAAGCCAGGAGACAAATACATACACACTTATCAGCTAGTCACGCCCTTCTTTCAACAGAGTTTAAAGCAATTGTTTAAGCAAGTGGTTCACTCTGTGCTGGCCTGCCGCCTTGAACCCACAAGCTCGTTCTTTACTCACTAAAACCACTTCCTTCACTGAACGCCCTGGGATACTGTGATATGATCTTAGGTCGCTTATATCAAGAAAAACTAAGTGTTTTTTTTCACCCTAGGAACGATCTCGTCGTACTTGCCATCCGATCGATGGCTTCACAAATCTGGTCATGGGTAATACGTTTTCTCGCCAACGATCTTTTTAAACAATAAAGAAAACATCTTCTATACGGGATCATTTTTGTTCATTTATTTCATTTACTTTGATTGGTGTTATACGCCATACTGAAGAATATTTCACTTATACGATTATGGCCAGCATTTTGGTGAGAGGCAACCGGGCAAAACCCGGGGGAAACCCACGAGCATCCGCAGGTTGCTGGCGGACCTTCCCACATACGGCTGGAGAGGAAGCCAGGGATCACTTTAGTAAATAACTCTGATGTCCGTTAGAAATATGCTAATATAGGACAAAAAAACCCATTAAAATGAATCATATATTAAATGACATACCATTAGACAGTCTCCTTGAAAATATATACAGGTCTATAATTTTTCAAACGGGTGAATTGGTTTAAAAAAAAAAGACGAATTTTACTGTCATGTCTTGAGAACGTGTGGGTTTCAATGACGTCACAGTCGCATGTCTGATATATTTAGCTTTAAGGTCCACTGAGCGAATACGTCCATAGCTCTGTATGCGTAAGCTTCAAATTTGCACATATGATCGCAATATTACACATACATGATGATTATATTGTCAGTCTCTATCTGGATTTGCTTCAGCTGCGCCCTCATAAGTAATGCAACTGTGACAAAATCTGTTATACATGAAATTTTGACTTTCAGGTGAAAGCCTGGAGGAAAAATGCTAGGACAGGAAAAGAATGCATCCAGGGAAGAGAGGATTACATTTTCTGGCCGTTCGTGGATGATTAGGGTTAATTTAATTAGTGTGTGTAAGACAATAATAGAAATAAGGGCCATCAGGCAGGAGTGGTCTATCCAGTGCATTTCATTAAATTCATGAAGCTTCGATCAACTGTGCTTTTTTACGGACGGCTTTCTTCAAAATACATTTAGGAGTTTTCAACTCGCGAGGTAGAAAGTTAAATTTTGCAGGACCAACATACAATTTAATATCTTGCGCCACAGTACCAGAAAACAATTTGAATTTAAACGATTGCTTTTGGGTATTGGCCCTTAAAATTGTCAAAACTTCATAAATATTCAGGTAACAGACGTGGTTTACAAATCCGAACCTTTATAATGAAGTTTGACTTAAGGCAAACATAAGAAGCTCCATCCAGCCGTTTAACCAAACGTTTCCTGAAAAATTCGGAATCCATGTTATATACATTGCATACATATATAATGGAACTATAATTACAATGTGGTTGCTTCTGCTGTTTTGGTTTCGCCTGGAGTGTTCAGTGTAAAGGTCGTCTTTCGTGGTTATACAGGGTGGTCCATAAAATATGACGTATTTTGTATTTCCTCTGCAAAATGTTTCTAGTGATATTTCTCCATAATTTTCAGGCGTTATAGAGTAGACACCCAAACAATTCTTGTGATACCACCATGGATATGAACAAACAACATACGACGCATCAGCGGATAAAAATCGTTGACACCTACTTTGTAACAAAATCAGTGGTTCAGACGCAAAGACAGTAGGTAAGTGACGGTTCCGCAACGTCTGAATTCTGTCCCGAGTAGGAGTTGACAATGGCCGAACACTGTGACCTTCATTCTTGTTTCCAACACTCCCGGTCTCCTGAAACTTAGCTTTCAGACGCTCAGTAGTTCGTCTGGTCGGCACGTCCCCTGCCAAAATCTCTTACGTGTCTTTGCGTCTGAGCCACTGATTTTGTAGAAATCTACGCCTCAGTGATTTCTATGCGCTGCTGCTTCGTATACGGTGTGTTCACATCCATGGTAGTATCACAAGAATTGTCTGGGTCTCTACTCTGTAACACCTGAAAATTATGGAGAAGTATCATTAGAAACATTTTCACGAGGAAATTACAAAATGGGTCGTTTTTTATTGACCATCCCGTAAATCAGAATTTGGAATATCGCGCCCTACATGCAATTTTTCTAATCTTGATAAAATAACTTCTGATTCTCATACTTTCCGCCAACCATGAAAAGGTCAAATGCTAAACATTCACATTTGGCACCAAAATCTGTAAAACCAGTTTTTTTAGGTCCCAGAAGACATAGAAGTCTCAACTCGAAAACAGTCTTCTAGCATCTTTAACATTCACATATCTTTCGTCAACAGTACGAGGGTCGGGTGATTTCCAAGCCATATAAAGTCAAAGTTGGCACTTATTATTTACCAACATGAAAACACAAAACAAACAAACAAAAAAACAACAAAAAACACTCTTTTTCTGCCATACAAGCATAATGAGATCACGTTACGTTACTTCCAGCCTGAACGTATTCTGCATATACAAATGTTTTAAGTGTAGCAGTCTTTATGGCTGTTTCCTCAGACAGGTACGCTCAAGCCAACAAGATCGGATCCCTTGCAAACAGCAGGTCGATGCCCTCTCAAATTTTACCAGGTATTGCCGTGACTTATTTATGTTACGTACCACATATTTATTCCGATCAGTAGTTATTTATCTGATTGCTGTTTTACGCCTTTCTCAATAACACTTCACTTACACAACGGCGGCCAGCACTTTGGTGGGAAGAACCCGGGCAGAGACCATCCGCAGTTTCCTGGCAGACCTTCTGGCAGACGTACCACCGGAAGATGGCAGCATGAGCTGAATTGAGCCCACAGCGACCGCGTCGCTGAGAGGCTCCTGGGTCACTGTGCTGCTCCAGCACGCTAGCGTCCCTCGGCCAAGTAGGCCCCGATCAGTAGAAGAGATTGCAGTGCCGTCGCTGGTGAACTATCAGTTCTCTCTTCGAATCGAGTTTCTACTCGTTTAGCTGCGGCCTTTTATCAGAAGGTTAGTCAGGTAAAGTTCTGTGTGGTTTCCTCTTTCCATTAATCTTGTCATCGTAAAATATATTAACACCTGTAAAACGCCTCTCAAACAAATAAAGATTTCTTTCCATAATTAACAACAAGCACTCGAGCGTTAGAAGACAGACCCACACTTGTTTGTGAGCTACTCTAGGCAGAGTTAGAATTAATCGTGATTTCTTCGCTCCAGATAGCACGAGAAAATGGCGAATACAAGGAACGGCAAATGCAGAGTGATGGTGACCTGGTGGCATGGTTGATACTCTGACAGCTTACATTTTAGAAAAATCACAAGACTGCGTGTTTTTTTTAATGATTTTCATGAACCAAGCAAGGGCAATTGCATACTTTCATAAGTAAACATATAACTGTGGCTTGGTACCGTGCTAATTACTGTGTGGTTGTGAGCCACACAATATGGTGCATTAGCCGAGAAGTACCACAGTGTTGCTGTGGCTGTACCACAAGGTTTAAAACAATGTGTTACGGACCTCGATCTGTGTTCAGTACATTGCCATTGTAGTTTAGAGCTTATTTAGCCAAGTGCGTTTCAAGCAACTTGGCCCAGATATCATTAATTCATTTGATTGTTGCTTAACGTCATACGCAATAATATTTCATCCATACCATGTGGGAGAAACCTAAGGGCCGAGAGTAAATCGTCTACTTTTGGCATGTTACTGGCAAATTCGCCTACACGTATCACAAGTCACATTGGCGGAAGTCAAATCGTCCTCAGCGAACTTAATGGACAACCACACAAGAGCGAATTGCCCATCATTTATCCCTGAATCCCTAATAAGGCCCTTAGCGAAGGAAAAGCCAGGAAACATGGAAAATTCCATCTCAGAATGGGACTGAAGGTGAAAGTTTTTCACCGAAGTAACACAATAACCACTCCATACAATATCACCAGTGTAAAGAAAATCTCACAAACTCAAAAGACTGAAAATCGGAGATATTTCAGAATGTTTATGAAAATAAAAATGGGCCTCTATGTGTAAATGTCATGCCGGGTCTTAAAAGTAACTGTCTCCATATATACACACATATTCAATATGTACATAACAAAGATATGATTATGTTTCACGATATACACAAACTTCTAACTTTTTACAGCTTGACAACATACATACTTGTTCAACAATATGTAAATATACAGTGCAATGTGCTCTACTATATAAACAGAAACTGCTTCGTCAAGGAGATGGGAGAACAATGAAAAACAAAATCAAAAAGGCAGCAATGGCAACAAAATTCCTAACACATGCATGCTTCTTCTATGCTTCTCTCTCCTCAGCAATGATAACAAAATTCCTAACACATGCACGCTTCTTCTATGCTTCTCTCTCCTCAGCAATGGTAACAAAATTCCTAACACATGCATGCTTCTTCTATGCTTCTCTCTCCTCAGCGTTTATCAACGCTTCGTCAGCAACTTTGTAGGCTCATTCTTGAAGTCTTCTACATCATCTTCAATTTCACCATATATATATGTCAATTTAGCAAAATATACCAATGCGTAACACAATGTGGACCACACAACCAAACCAAATACAAATGAATATAAACACCCTCAAAGGTATACGCCTTTTAGTGCAAACTTTGCCATTAAAACAAACATCTAACACACCTGTTCGAGTTCAACAATTTCCTGGCAGTACTTCTATCCTAACTTGATTCAGTTATTTCTTTTAAATGTTCCATGTCATGAATTTAGACAAATAGCAAGCAATTAAAATTGGAGGATTATGAATACTACAAACGTTGTGCGAAAGTACAAAGCATAAGTACGAACAAAGCATAAAGGTTAAATGTGGAATGTTACATTTTCAAGCAGTCAGCAAGACAGGTATGTTTATTTATTTGCCTATTTATTTGACTGTTGTTTTACGCCATACTCAACAATATTTCACTTATACGATGGTGGCCAGTATTATTGCGAGAGGACACCATAGGCGAAATCCACGACCATTCGCAGGGTGCTGGCAGATCATCCCACGCTGGGCGGAAGAGGAAGACAGCAAGACTTGAACATGAGCTGTGCTGCGCTAGCACGCTACTCACTTGGCCACGGAGGGCTCTGAACAGGCAATACACAGTAAAGGACTAAACACAAAATGTTTCCGAGATCAATACAAACCAACTGCAGGACCAGAAAAAGTAACAAGGATTACTGGCCCTGAAGTCCTGTATAACTAGAGACAAACAGCAGAGTCAGTGCAAACCTTAAGTCATGGAGCAACTAGACCAGGTGTTAAATACATGAACATGTATCTTCAACAGCCTAGTCCGTGGTTCCATGACAAGACATGCTGTATTAGTACTCATTTTTAGTGCCATTTTAAAGGCATTCTTCACTTTTTTCTTAACACACAACATTATTCAGGCAAAAACGATACCGTTGCAAAGATATTTGTCAAATTTTTGACATAAATTTAAGAACATTACATTTAACAAACAAAGACACCACTTAAAAAGTTACTTAAATTACTAATACAACAAAAAAATAATATCCCGCACCAAAATGTCACGAGATACAGAACTATACTTGGTAAGTCTCACAGGTGAGTGAGGATACAGGTAAATAGTTTCCAGTTTAAAGGAATAAAGAATGGCAAAAACCAAGAACCAAAAAATGTGATATGTTATGAACAGCCTGGAATATAGTTTAACTATAACTACTACCAGTTATCAGCACTCCTAATGATAATGGTAAAGGCTTCGGGCTCACTTCGTGCTTCACCCTCATGATTATTGTTTCAATAAATTCACAGTGTTGATGCCATGTTACTAAAAAATAAATATGTTTATTCAGGTGCGCTGAAAAAATATCGTACAACAGCAATTTTAGTGTATGGAGACCAGCTCAAAATACACTATCTATAAATCAATGAAACTTTAACCAACCCAACTCTACTGTGACTACATTTGGAGAAACATTTACCCTACATTTGTGGACAAAACAAAGACATTCTTGAGGGGCACATTAGGCTTAATATGCCTGCTTTTTTTCCCAAATGGCAACGGTGTATTTTAGACATGCAATCTACGTCATACAAAAGGGATAAAAGTGTTCCAAACCAAATTCCTCAAGTTCTCTCTGCACTATCCCTACATCCTTGACACTGCTATCAAACCATGCAGAGAAAGCCTGAACATCATAAACATACAGGTGATAACACATGTTACTGATGAATGCTGATCATGGTTTTGCCTCAGGGTCAACGAAACCAACGGTGAAGTGGCCGTTATTCATACCTAACTATGACTGCCTGCGTGTGTGATAGTGGAAGGGTCAGCCATGTCTAAGCGGCATGGAAAAGCTCATGTGAAGGGAAACAGAGAATGCACTTCAGGCAGTTTGGCTCCAGACTAATCTATGATGCACACAGACATATAATGTTTCTTTTTTTCATAAATACTGAGTAAATCTGGCATGGTTACATTAGCCTCATAAAGCACGCCATTCATTTATATTTCTCTCTGATATGACTACGGTCAGGTTTATGGGTGGAGGTTACCACTGTCACTGAAGTACTGGTAAACCACTGACTTTTGGTGAGTTACTGATGTACGTCCCAAAGATTTTCATGGCTCAATCTAATAAGGCACTTTTAGTGTGGTTTCTCCCTAATATTTATACATCAGCAATGATATCATGTAAATTCAAGTGGTCTTTTATAACTATCTTGAGCTCAGAGGGATACAAGGTTTTTCGTATACGTGAATGACAAAATTCAGTACAGAACTTCAGATAAACCAGGTAGAGAAAACTTCAGATAAACCAGGTAGAGAAAATTTCAACTGTGCCAGGTACAGAAAATTTCATAACTTCAAATCTACATGTACTAGAAACAGAAATCAGTACTAAAAAAACTCAAAATGCACCAGGAACAGAAAACATCAATACCTTTAAATGTGCTTGGTACAGAAACTTCAAATATATCAAGTGCAGAAAACTTTAAATGTTCCCAGTACAAAACATTTTAAATGTCACAGGTGTAAAAAAAAAATCCAAATGTAGCAAGTACAAAAACACTGAAAACTTCAAATGTACCGTGAAGAGAAGAAATGTGATATATCCCAAGATAGGAAGCCCTCAGCTTTGCAGAAAGGCTACTGAGCAAACACTCAATGTGCATATTACTGGAATAAATCCCAGGTTGCACGAATTCCCCAATCAAAATATTACTGTTTCCTCAGGTCAGTGAGACAAAGTTAAGCTTTCATGATTTCAGGACAGGTTACGAAATACAGAATTTCTGGACAACCAATGATATATTCTTTTTAATCATGACTGAAATTAGACTGATAAATCGACAGCTGACTCTGATTTGCATTGTTTCAGGTGTCACAGTTCTAATACAGCACAATAAACAATGTATATGCATCATAATCTAAGGTCAAACAAGCTTGCTAAAACAGCTAATAGTGCTATTCATAAAAATTATTGCATATTCATTCATACCTGTAGATAAATACCTGAACCAGATTCCATATCACAGCATGTTTACATCTAAAAGTTGTTCGTGCGTAATCAGCATGTTTATATTAAGGGAAATGGGAATTAGGTTTTGGGACATAAATAAAAAGGCCTCAGGATTAACCTCCCTAATGTTCGTAACATTATTGTTGATTAACTACTCAAACAAATTAATAAATATCATAAAATATTACTTTTATCATCCCACCTTCCAAATTAACCCCAAAGCACTGAAGATCAGTGGACGAAATTTTAGACCATTTACCCTAATTCATATAAGGCAAAATCCCACATGAATATTCTTACAGATTTTGAGTCACTTTGACCAAGATCTCAACTGACTCATCTTTTATAACAGATATGTGCAACTTCGACACTCTTTGTGAGTCAGACCAAGACCCCACCTCACTCATCTTTATGCCATTGGCGAAATTGGTTAACTTCTACACGATGGTGAATAAATATCCTAATTCTTGTAATTATTGAGACAGATATTAGTCTTGCTGAAAGAAAAATATTACATTTCTCTCTTTTGACAAAGTATAAAAGATATGATGATGTTGGTCTTAAGATAACCATGGGAGAAAAAACAAACCTTATATCCCTGTTTCAATTATCCCTATTATCTAAAAGAGCAGATCTGGTGTCCCAAAACTGGAAGAATTAGGGTACTTCCACAAACCAGTTAAATTCAGACTGTGTACATGTACTAGGTCGGCTGTTAAAGCCCTATAAAAGCAAGAACAAAAATCTTCCTGGTATTCTGGAATGTTTCAAGAGGAAATCTGTGCTTAGAACTTGAATACCTTGTGGTGTACAATACTATCATGAACTAAAGCAGTATAATGATAAAAATACAAGAACAATGAAATACCTCTGCATTATATAAATATAACAATATCTCTCATTGGTCCAGTGTGAGATTCGCCACAAATCTGATATAGCTTGGGTTTCCTGCATTTAAGTCACGGTCCTCATCCAGTAATACTCTACACGCATTGTCAGGAAGAGCCAATGAAGACGCCATTCCTCTCCATTAAACTATGTGGACTGTTTTCACTATCTGACACAAAAAGACAAGGAGGAATTCTTTCCCATTACCTGGTTGAAAAAGGTTGCTATGTCAAGTTTTCTCTTTGAGGTGCTAGATATGCTATATGCACAGCCAAAGAGATTGCTGAACTAACCATAATGTTGGCTTCATGACAGATTTCACTGCCAGCATGACAGACTTCACAGCCACAATGATAAACTTTCACTGTCACAGTGCCAGATTTTTACTGTCACAGCACCTGACTTTCACTGTCACGGAGCCAGACTTTCACTGTCACGAAGCCAGACTTTCACTGTCATGACGCCAGACTTTCACTGTTGCACACACAGTTTTCACTGTTGCATAGACAGACATAGACGACAAGTTTTCACCGTCACAAGAACAGATTTCACTCCTGCAGTCACAGAGTTCACCTTGATGATAGATATCAACTGCCATGATGATACGGTATTGTACAGCCCTAGCCTGAAGTGATATTAGCACCAAGATTGCATTGTGGAATGGATGTCTGCGCCAAACTTCAGAAAACGCAGCTTTTTGTAATTAGGTTTCCTGTTCTCTTCGAGGATATATTCAAGCTCAACAGGCACACCTTCTGAAAAAAGTTTGCAGGTGTATGAATAATGGGCAGGTTTGTAATTAGACACCAAAACTCAACCGAACAGATGATGTCAGGCCACGGGCTGAGTAGCCATGTTTTCAGCTGCCATCATGACTGGCGTCTCCACCACATGGACTACAGTGTGCACAGGGTTACAACTTCGTGTCGCTCATACCCACACGAGGGCGCCCCACCTTGACGCTCTGGGTCCCTTGTTTCTCCTGTTTCTGTGTCCGCGCCACAGCAATATGTAAACACTGCACCCACTGTTCAGCATTTTTCCTATCTTTGGCCTTGAAAATGTAAGTCTGGTCGGCAGTAAAGATTTCAAAGGCCCTTGGAATGTCCCGAATTCCTTTCCGGACAGCTTTGACGCTCTGGATTTTGGCAACAGGAAGCGTTTCTTTCCTCTGGAATGTGGAAAAAGGCTGGGGCGATTAGAGGCATGGGTGTTGAAACCCTGCCATGGTAACTACAGATTGGTGAGGCAACTCCATAAGGGGACATAATTCTGACTAACTAGAGATTGGTGAGGCAACTCCATAAGGGGACGTAATTCTGACTAACTAGAGATTGGTGAGGCAATTCCATAAGGGGACATAATTCTGACTAACTAGAGATTGGTGAGGCAACTCCATAAGGGGACATAATTCTGACTAACTAGAGATTGGTGAGGCAACTCCATAAGGGGACAAAATTCTGACTAATATGGGGCTTTGAAACAATATCGCTAAAGCTTTTTGAAGGTAACCTTAGTACATTACAACATGACAGAGAGAGTTCATTGTACAATTACGAACATGAAAGAATGACAGGGTTTGTAGACCTTGGCTATGACAAATATATAAATACACTATATATACATGTTGTGTATGAGATTTAATTTCAATGCTAATAAAATAATGAGAAATCTCAATATCATACTGTGTGCTAGAAAGATGTCAATCTCTCACAGTTTTTGTTTCTGTCTTGTTTTATTCCATTTTATATTATCTTCTTTGTCTTTCTAGGGGAAGGCACTGAAACTACTGAGGGTAAATAAGGTACTGACTGAGTCACTTTTGCTGTATGTGATATGGGCCCCTGATAATGTGAAGTAGCGAGTTTTCCAGCGTTTAAGGAATTTCCACCGTCCTTTTTTCTCTTTAAGTTGGCCCTGGGGACAAACAAATTTCATATTACTCAGCTGCGTATATCTCACAATATTACTAATCACTTAGTACTTTTTCTGCATTTAAATCCTTAAACAAATCTCCAGATTGTTTTATTTTCATCATGGAAGTTGAGCTGAACTGACAAAATAGAGTGAAGTATGCCAAGCTGAGACCACAACTGATCTAGCAAATGTCTTGGAGTCAGGCGGCATCCAAGTCGGCGAGAGCTGCATACCAACAGTGCTCCTCACCAACAAAAGACCAGAGGTGTTCTGGGCAGTAGTCTAACACTCTTTGGCAATAACAGCCCCTTATCACTATTTACTACATCATTCTTGCTAAGTTATGCATGAACAGATTGCTTACCACTATAACCAGGTTTTCTGGACAGCACTACACATTCTTCAACAGTCAAGGCCTCCATCAGTCATTACAAGTACATTCCACCCACCATAATGCTGGCTGCTGTCGTACAAGTGAAATACTCTTGAGTACGGGGTAAAGCACCAATCAAATAAATAAATAATAAATAAATCATTACAAGTACATACATATGCATACATCTTCTCTTTATCACAATAAATGGCTTTTCATGTCAGCATTATACACTTGTCCCTTGTAAAGGCCTCAATCATTCATTACTGAGACATATATCTTGCTAATTTCTACACGTATCTTCTAGGGGTGACTTACCGCTATGACTGGGAATCCATCCTGGAGGAGATTGGAGACTTTATCAGGGTGGTTACACATAAAACACGCCCACAACTTCTCGGGAGCATTGAACTCGAACACATCGAAGTACCTGACACTGTGAAGCTCCTGGATTAATATGTCCTGGTCCTTCATGAACAGAAAACAAGCAGGGAGTGAGTCAATGCTGACAAGGCCATCAATAAAAATATGTTCGTTAGATGTAACCCTGCTGCCCTCCTTAAAAGGGTATTTCTACATGTAGAAAGTTTTTATTAGGATTCTGATTGAAATTATTCTTTTGTCTCGTTTTTTCCAAAATGTCTAGTTTGGAAACAAGACTCAAGTGAAATGTGTGACGAAAGATTATTCACCTTTTGAGACGGAAATGCTGAGGTGACAAGGGTGAGGAAGTTACTGCTGGTTCTCTCCATCCTCAAGGCATCCCAGCATGCTCGGAGAGAGCTGACAGCCGGGTCCTGCGTACTCAGGGCTGTTGAGGCTCGAGACTGGAAGAGTCATGTGATAAACTGATTCGGTGAATCATGAAAATATGGGCAACTTACAGTACAAAGGTGGTGAACAGACGAAAGGATGTTGTCACAAGCTTCTTTTGTTATTTTCATATGTATGCATGGATGAGCTCTGGTTAGACACAGACCCTATGTAGAAACAATGAGCCTTGTCAATTAGCCTGGTGGAATATCCAAAAACTAAGTGACGCCTGTGTTCCACATGCATTCTGAAAATTCTGTCACCTGTTAGTTGGAGATGCAAATTGGGTTAGTGATCTTTAAAATACATGTGTACATTGTTTTTTGTTTGTTTGCTTGTGAGGGTTAACATTTAACACTGTAATAACACTGTCTACTTGTAATAGGCAGGTCTAAACGGTGAGAGATTTATAGTGCAGCTTCAGTGGAAAGCCATGCTCAACACACCAGAAAAGAAGCCCATCCAGCTATAGTACACTGACACTGGGTCAGGGCTTGGTTTTTCTCTTCTGCTCAGTTCAAAACACTAAAACTGTCCAAACTCTGAAGTTTTTGGCATCGCTCGACATGGGACTGGTTGTACATGAAGTTTTAGGCATCGCTCGACATGGGACTGGTTGTACATGAAGTTTTAGGCATCGCTCGACATGGGACTGGTTGTACATGAAGTTTTAGGCATCGCTCGACATGGGAATGGTTGTACATGAAGTTTTAGGCATCGCTCGACATGGGACTGGTTGTACATGAAGTTTTAGGCATCGCTCGACATGGGACTGGTTGTACATGAAGTTTTAGGCATCGCTCGACATGGGACTGGTTGTACATGAAGTTTTAGGCATCGCTCGACATGGGAATGGTTGTACATGAAGTTTTAGGCATCGCTCGACATGGGACTGTTTGTACATGAAGTTTTAGGCATCGCTCGACATGGGACTGGTTGTACATGAAGTTCATATCACTGTATATTCATCAGTAATTCTGCTGAACATTGAGAGGACCAGTTTTGACAATGTACAAGCCATATGATGACTAACAGCAACACCTTACCTGTATGGCTAAGAACATCAGGTGTATCCAGGTCTTGGGGTTTTTAGTGTCCATAGAGAAGTAAATCTGACTGTACAGACACTGGTCCCCTTGTTTGATGCACAGGAAATTCAGCTTCACATAACGTTTGTGGCGACCATCTGCAACACAGAATCAAAAGCTGAACCTATTTATTGTTTCATTGGTGTTTAACACCATACTCAAGAATTTTTCAGTTTACTCAGTGAAAAGGACAGTGCTCAGTTTTTACACATAGAGGGAGCCAAAGTCTTCGGAGTAAATGACTAAGATGAATGTTCTACCTTCTACAGTCACACACAGATGACATGTTGGTGGAAAGTATATGATCCCCATTGACCTTCATGTCAGACCGCCTAAAGAATCAATTAAAGTCCAGTTCATCACTCATTAGAACCAAGGTCCTGAGAACAGTGGGGGTTGAGGAATCTCTCTGACTCCCTCTCTGAGGCTAGGATTAAGCCATCACCCCCTGTACATACCAATACAGTAGAAGCAACATTTTAATCTTGCATAAGGCCTTTCACAGTTTAAGGGCAGTTAGAACTCTGCACTGATACAGATTAATTTTAACATAGCCCTAAAGTTTGTGAGATTAAAAACAAAATTTCATTCCATCCCATAGCATCCCACAGTTAAATTTGTGTGGGCGTAAACGTTTATGACGATCAATTCTGGGTAGCCCAACCCTTTCAGAAAAAAACAGAGTGGAATGATACAGAAGTTTTTATTTTTCTTTTGGTTAATGTGAAATTTTAAAGAAATTAATTTTAGAGAAAAAAAATCAATCAAAATTCCTGCAAAAGCTAGGTTCTTTTTTGGGGGGCCATTCAGGTTACCTCAACAAATATATTTTGAATGATGGCCCCACAAAAGAGTTCAGTAAAGGACTTACTGACGACACAGCACTTGGCTGGCAGAGGAATCCTGGCAGACACTGTGTTGATGTAGCTCTTGATCTTGCTCAGGTGCTTCTCACAAAACAGCTGTATGGTGTCCCTCTGGCTGTTCGCTTCTATCTGTATAGTCACAAAAATAGGTACTCATTTGATAGGATATTTCCAGGGCTTCACAGTGCACATCAGCAACAGTAACCTGTTGCATTTGCTAAATTAGACCCAAATCCTGTTCATGCAAGAGCCAAAAAAATTAAGGATTCTGGCTTAATTATTACATATAGTACAGATGTTCAAGCTTGCCTGATGTTAACTCAAACAAAAACCTATGACATAATTGCTTTTTATTCATAAATTTCATTGGTGTTTTACACAATTGTCAAAAAATATTTCACTTATACCATGATGACTAGCATTTATAGTGAGAGGAAACTGAGCAGAGCCCAGGGGAATCCCACGACCATCCGCACGTTGCTGGCTGACCTTTCCACGTACGGCCAGATAGGAAGCTAGCATGAGATGGACTTAAACTCACAGCCACTACATTGGTGAGAGGCACGTGGGTCATTATGTTGCACTAGTGCGCTAACCCTCTCGGCCATGAAAGCCCCTGATTGCTTTTGACAATGGTTGCTAAATGTCACACAATGTACTAACAAGCTGCAGACTAAATAAAGTTGTTAAACAAGTATTCATGTTCAATAAACTGTGCTTTACCTTGCTAAGTAAAAAGCCCAACTCCCATACTTGTCCACTCAGCCGTGAGAATTAATCTATGCTATCACAGAAATTTTCTAGCAAGTTCTAACATGGGGGAAGGTATCTGATTTAATTCAAACAGAGGGAGTAAAAGGTGGTGGTCGGAGTTGGGGGATCTAAGCTTAATCAAGAAACCTGTTTATCCAGTGATTATCAGATTAAAATAAGACAATAGTCCTTATATAACAATTCAATGGTCATTAAATTTAGAATACAATTATAAGTAGGCAATTTGACACAAAAAAAAGTGAATGTAGAAATCTGCCATTCACACATTTTTCTTAACATATGTCAGAGGTTTAAACACATGAGAACAGCTTTCATGTAGAATAGTTCATAATACAATACATATACCAGTGATCTTCTAAAAGTTTTGACACATGTGAACGATACAGAGACTTTCAGTTCTAGCTTAAACTTCACATTTTAACTCTTAAATTATGTTTAGTATGTAACATGAGATGTTTAAGTTTAGAAGTAAGAAATATATACACTGGTGATCTTCTAAAATTTTCGCCAAATTTGAAAGATCTAGAGGCTTCCACTTCTGACTTAAATTATCTTTAGAATGTAACACAAGATGTTTAAGTTCAGGGGTAAAGGATATGAAAGCAGAAATGTAGATGCCCACTGTTCAGCGAGAAATATTTGACAACTTAAAAAAAAAAATGTAATAGGCCAAAAAGAAAGTCTGAAACCCAATCTAGACAGGATATTACTCTATGCCTGAGAGCTGCCCCTGCTCTAATTAAATGAATTAGCGTGAAAAAAGCCAAACTGATTTTTCTATAAGATAGTGGAAGCTTCCTTTGTGCAAATAGTTCCCCCAAACAATGGACACTTCCTTTTTTTTTTTTACACTACAATTATCACTGTGTTTATGCAGTGAAAGAAGCTATTACTTCTTAGTTTGAATCTGGTATGTTTTCCTACTGTACATGAAGGTGTCACCTGTGACCCCACCTGGTGCTCACTCACCACAGGTAAGGGTGTTAAGATGGGGGTGTTGTTGTTGACACTGCCAGTCATGGAGCCTTTCTCTGAGGTGGGGCTGCTGGATCTCTCAGCCTGGGATTTGAAATTAGGCGTGCTGGCTCTGGGGAAATCAATGAGTACTGTGACATTAAAGACAGTATACAACAGGATAAATTATCCACTTGATTTTTCAGCAGACAAAGGAATTAAACACGTGACTGACACACACATAGAAACTGACAAATAAAATTTAAAGCTATGTGTTACTTGTATTTAAAACTTCAAATTTTTCTATTTTGAAATTTAATTCCTGAATTCCTCTTTTTTTCCCAATTTTATTTTATTTTAGATTGGTGACTTGGAAAAATGTCATGATAATTCCATATAAAAACAATGATTACATAAAATGAGTTATGCTGAGTTAAAATGAAAAACACATTAACATCCTGGTAATCCTGACAACAAATGGTTCACACATTAAACTATTCACTCTCTTGTCTCTTAACAAGAAGACAAATTTGCATGATATTACATAACAGTAAAAACACTCATACCCTGATGTTCTTGCGGAGTTCGAGGCCTTGGCAGAGCGGGCTAGACTCTGTTCGCTGGAGCGTAAACTTCCGCTGGGCACGTTTGTGGATTTGACACCCGGTGTACTGTTGGCGTACCAGTTGTTGGGAGGAGGATTGCCTACTGTGATGATGGTGACATTTCCTTCTGTCTGACTGGACACTGAACGCATTTCCTTCTCCCCTGAACTGTGGAAAAACAAACATGATTATTTTTCTCACAAAGCTAACAATGATTTGGATTCTCGGTTCAGTGGAATGTGTCGTGATTACAATATGCGATTGGCTGACACATGATTGGCTGATAGCAGAGATAAAACTTCTTAGGTTAAAGCCTGACACTTTGGTTCATCTTAGACAGATATGCCCTATCTGAAATCCAGCTTGGCCTGGACTTGTCTATCTCTCACACCAGCCATTCATCAAAAAATTCTGTATACCTTTAAATAACTGACAACAAATTAACATCCTTACATGCTTGTTGCAAAGATAAGGCTGCAATTCGTAGTTTTGCAGTGATGCCATAGCAGCTCTGAGCCAATAAACACTGCCTTTGGTCACGTGACTACAGCAGGCAAAGTGAAAACAAATGATATTTAACGCAGGCGAGGTAGGCCTTGAATTACATTTTACCATAAAATATGAATAATGAAGCTTTTAGACAAGAAATTGTTCTGGAAAGGTAATCAAAATTTGTCTAGCCTTCAGATATGACAGTGTTAGAGACTTGCAGTTCATTACACTTAGAAATAAGTACAAATCAGCATGTTGCCCAATTTTTACCATTTAGCCCACTGTTATTTATCATCTTCACTCCTTGCGAAGTACCTGGATGCTCAAAAGTATGAACACTGCTGAAGAGCAACATTTTGTAACTGTGACTTGCAACAACCACTAGCAGCTGTACAAGTCTCTCATTCTGGCAGTCTAATTACTGATATCTTATCTCTTGACATTGCCCATTCATTTAACCAGGGGTCTCAGTGCTATGCAACAATGGCTGTTCTCGTGAAGTTAACATTGCTGTTTATTTGAAGCACCTGCAGCTGTGAGCCACACCACAGATGTTCAGTGCTTAATCGGTTTTGTCTGCACCACCTTCCTTCGTCAGCAGTGTGATTTTGACACAATTTTATCTCACATAAGTGCCATCTTTTGAAAAAAACAAAAAACAAACCCAAAACAATTTGGCTTCTTCCAAAAAATTACAACTACAGCCTATTCCAGCCGTATGTGACAAATCTTCATAATATCGTCTTTTCCAGTTCATGAAAAATGAATTTCAGATTGCTGGAGCCTCATATCATATCATGTGTACAGTGTACAAGAAATAAATCGTATGATGGACACTGGCAAGCTGTTCACTTGGGGCAGGTGGAATTTTCATGTGACTGAACTGGTTGTGGTTATGCAGGTTTACGTGGCAATGACAAATGTTAGTGTTAGTGCATCTTTCCAGAGATTTGTGTGCAACACAAGAAGGCATGGATTTAAATATATACATGTATATCTCACACATATTTATCACAAATCAGTAAATTGGTTCAACACATGACTGAGTTCTAGAACAATATGTCATACTGTAATTTGCAGGGACAAAGCCAAAATGTGCATAACTGACAAACTGGGTTACCAAATACCATTTCAGACATAACTGGACTTACACATGCATTCATTAAAATTAAAGCAAATTATTCTGGTCCTTGACAAGAAATCTGAGGGTAGAGTTCTTACCACTTGGACGCGTTAGGGTAATCATGGTAATATGGGGTAGACCGGTGCCTTCCAAACAAATCATTCCTGTACAGGCCACAATGATCACATGTCAGTTGACACCTAAACACACCCCGGCATATATTACACAGCCCTCGCTGCATGTTGACAGGCCCGAGGGTAGTGCAGGAATGAGGTACAGGCTGGACAGGGAGGTGTATAGCCTTATAGGGCGCTCTGCTGGTGTGGGGTTGAGAAGAGAGGGTGGGGTGCAAAATCTACATAACAAAGGCTTACAGTAGCCCAGCATAGGAGGGTGGGGCTCATAATATGAAGCAGTACTGAGGTAAGGAGGTGAAAGAATAGTAAGAAACAACATTGCTACCAATAATACAGACCTACAGAAAACCGGCTGTGAAGGGAAGGGGGGAGGGTGGTGAAAAGAAGAGGGTGAAGGATTAAAGGAGGTGGATTTGATCTACCACTGTGTCCAAGTGACAGGGGTATTGCATTCCACAAAACAATTAACCTGTTGAACGGCTTGCTGGCCCCCTACAGGTTTAATTGCCCTTTCCTTTCTCCCCTCTCAGTAGCTTGTCTCAGGTAAGCGGTTGCTTGTCTGACGGACAGGTCTTTGTTAGCTTTAGCCAGGTAACATCTGGTCTACTTTCCCTGAGCACCCAGCCTGGGCCGTCCCACAATAGCTGATGACAGATCTAAGGTTAGCACCTGGGTGTTAGCTTGACCAGTGAGGGTTGCGTGAGATGATTGTGGAGACAGGTAAGCTGGTTGAAAACAACAGGTAAGCTGCTCAAAGACAACAGGTAAGCTGGTCAAAGACAATAGGTAAGCTGGTCAAAGACAACAGGTAAGCTGGTCTTCTGGGATATTTTGTGTTTTCTTGTTTTTCTTTCCCTTTTTTTCCAGGATATGACAGTAGTTAGATAGAACCTTTGCTGCCAACCACACCATCATGGAAGAGTGTGAAACTTTGACTTCATATTTGAATGTTCAACAAACGCAATTTATTTAAACTGAATCATTACTGATATTTTGAAATATTACAATATTAGATCTGAAATGGGTGTTAACAGTGAAAAACCCTGTTCTTTTCCCTGCTTTCACTGATCTTGGGGCCTTGGAGACAATAAGTGGTCTTCAGTGTGGGCTGGTGTGATAGAGCATGACGTTTGCTGACGGCTGGCCTTTTGCCAGTATGCCATATTTCAAACATGGTAAAGTTCACCAGTAACCCACCAAACACCAGTGCTTTACTCTGAGCACACTGACTTCCTCCCGAAAGGCAGCCATGGTATTCAAGACCATGGACATCCGGGCACTTTACCACCTTGCGGCAGCTGCAAGCTGATGATGAGGTGAAAGATAACATGGGAAGGGATAGGGAAAAATTAACAACACTGGACAACACAACTACGGCTTATAATAACCAGGAATTACAGTATGTTTTTCTACAGGACAATCTGCTATGTATATTATGTACATTATGAACATTAATGAATCCTAGTTTTGGGCTTTTGAGGCCGTGAAGCAGAGTTCCATATTACCCTTCATGTTAGTTTGACAATGCTTTCGCCGCCGAGTCAGTGTGAGCCAAGCGTGTTGGGGCGAGTAAAACTGTGAATGACCGAATATCCGCCACTCCATTAAATGAGATGTTCTTGAAGAGTGGTGTTAAAGGGAGAGAAAGCAAACAGTGAACATGACTGTCATAAAGCTGCTCTATTCTCGTTATCCAAGTTCAAAAATTTCACAGGATTGCATTTTGGGGAGAACACTAAATAAATTGCACGTATAGCTGGTTTTGCCAAAATCAGCCATGTTGTGGGCTATGATCAGTAAGTATGACACCTATATGTCACGTACATGATGAATTACTACTCTTTTCGAGCCCCGTATAGCCTTTGTTCCGTTCTCTAGCTCTCTTTACAAACGTATTAAACATCCTAACTAAAAAGTGAGCGACTTGAAAATTTATCACTAGGCTGGAAATCTCTGAAAACCCACCATGGCGTCAACATTTGTTCGCATTGAGAAATAAGGCTATGGTTCAATGGAAGCATCCCTGACTGAATCAAGGGTTCTCTGTAAGAAGCATTTTGAATAGCTAATAGTGGTAAGGTTGCCAACAATGGCTGCTTCAAAACGGAAAGATTGTTTTCTTTATGGCTTAAAAGTTTAAACATATTTTTCTAGCAAAAGACATGAGAGAAAAATTTGGATTTTATATGATCCAAAACTTTAGGCTTTCCTGTAATACTGCGTATCACTGATCTGCTACCTCTTCCTTTACACAAGCATCATGTCCAGGACCTAACAAACAAATCTGATGTCTGAGATCAGAAATTCAACCCGTCTGCAAATTCTGACAAAGCCACTCTGGAGTTCTTTTCACAGCATTAACACATAAACTGACAGAAAGACAGAAGACTGAGAGTGAGAGAGAAGAAAGCCAAACATACTATTTCTGGTTGTCATCCTTCAACTGCTCTACAAGAATCCGCACTGAACTCGCACAATTCTGACCCAGTTTGTGGATCTCTGCAATGTGCTCAGCCAGTAAGCTGTGATTGGCCAAACATAGGGCTCTGATTTCCTGCAAGACGATTGGTTGAATTGCATGTTCCGTGGAAGCCAACTGACCAACCAGGTACTCAAGGCTTTCCTTTGCGTGAGACTGGAAAATACAGAAAAAAAACAATTACAATTTATTTTAAATAATAAAAGAGAAACAAGTGAGGCAGAAACAAGTACCACCTTTTGAAGTCTTGACTTGGCCTGGGATTGATCCCGCATCTCTTGATCCCATTGCTGAAACTCTAACCACTAGGCCACCCAGGTGGTCTAAGAATCATAACATAAAGCAGCCAGTGTGAGTTAATTCAAATTTAAGACATTATTTGCGAGATTATATAAAAGCGGCTACTGGTCAAATTCATTTCAAGGACTGTTCCAGAAGAACATATATTACACTAAACCAACCTCACTCAGGTTTCCGACTGCTCCTATAATCTGCGCCACTTGGGTCAGTGTGGTAGGCTGCTGCTCTACAGTCTGCTTGAGCAAAGGGAGGTGACTCTCCATGCTAGCAGGGTTTGCGATGGCTATATCCACAAGGACAGTTAGCACCAGCGGTGTGAGGAGTGTGTGGGACAAGAACTGGCACAGCTTCTCCACATATGGCTCCATCAACTGGGATAAAGGCACATAGATGTGATATATAAGTATTTACTGAATGAAAAGTTTCTCTGCTATGTCAAATACTTACAGTCATCCATGGAATGGCTTGTGAAATACTTGGATCAACTCACACAACCTCCATGTAGAGCCTTCAAAATCATATTTAAGATGCATTATGTGGGTATTCCTAGCCTTGCACTTGTATAGCAGTGTTTCTTGTTTATTTCTTTCGTTTACCTACTGATTTGGCTGATGTTTTACGCAATACTCAAAGAATATTTCACAACAGCAAAGAGCACTGCAGTGGGAGATAAACGGACAAAGCCCAAGAGAAACCCACAAGCATCCCCTTGCAGACCTTATTTTAGGGTTGCTGGCAGACCTTATTTCTTTGAAAACACATCTCCAAAAAAATGGGGTGGTATGCCCGAGGAAATCTGAATGTTGTACTAATCCAACTTGTGGTAGCCCCATTTGAAATGTGGCTAAGTAGGGAACATCAGCTACATCAACTACATTCATATCCATCCTACCTTGGGTTTAAACTTGGTGATGAGAGCGAATAGTTCAAAGAGGCTGACTTGCTCAGCGATGTCACAGGTGGAGAGGATGGTGACCAGCTCAGAGATGTACTGCAGGATGGGCTCCTTGTTCTGGGTGAAGATCTGAGGCAGAACTCTCGTCAGGGATGGGTTGCCTACAACAACAACAACAACGCTCCATATCTGGTCAATGCTTGCAAACATCCATCTTACAGACAAAATCTTTACATTTTCTGCTATGCAGAAATCAGCTCACAAGAACCGATGGGGGAAAATATTTTCTAATCCTTTCTTAACATTTCTTTACAGACAAATCTGGCAACAACATTGAAGTAACTGATATATGGTAATATGGGCAAGCAAAAATACACGTAAAATAAATCAGCATCTAAAGTATGCAGTGTGACAAGGCACTGTCAAGACAGGACAAACGCCCTAAAAATGAAGTAATAAATCAGAATAAAAATCTCTCAGAAATTTCACACACAAAAAAAATACATATAATTTTATTTATATATCTATCTACTAGGTGGTTTCTACCATCAAATAAAAGTGTTTGTAGTTGGAGTAAAACAAGAATGGTAAATAATACCACTTTAAGGTTTACAGAAAACACTGGGGGAACTGCTGGACGTCACCTCTCTCCCAAGCCCTCAGCATCTGGATTAACAGTTATTCCCATGAGCATGAAGTCTCAAGGGTAGATGAGTCTATACCATGGAGCCAGCAGATGCTGTCAGATGATCCCATGTACTACCAGAGAAGAGAGCCAGCCTGAGCTTGTCATGAACTCACAGTGACTGCATTTCTGAAACGCTCCTAGGTCAATGTCCTTTGAAAGCAAACTAACCACTCAGCCACAGGGGCCAGGGATGTAACTTAACACTTGCCCACTTGCCAAATGCAACTGAAATAGACATCTGGCTTGCCCAGCAATGCAAGTGTCTTTGGGTGGGCACAAAAACATATAATCCAATATAATCCATAATCTGAACAACACATGACGAAAGTCCTTCACTCGTTTTAATCTTTTGTCTGCAGGTGTTAAATATTTCTACAAAATTGCAAATGACTGCCTCTTTGTCGCCATTCACAGCAACAGAACAGCCAAACTCTCCGTTTGGGATATCACTTCCGGTCAACAGAAATACTGAACTTGGCATTGGGGACATCAAAAAACGGACACGGAATGATTACATTTTCAAAACATAACTCGGAATATTGACTGCTTGAAGTGCTTTTTGGCAACACTATGTTTTCTTTACCAATATCTATGATGTGTTTATGTTACTTTCCAAAATAAAACACCTGACTGAGTTCATTTCGGTTTTCATGATGCGCAGTTTGGCCAGGTTTACAACATGGTTTTTACATAGTGCCAGGTTCCAAAACAGCTGCAATCCGTGACCATGGAGAGCTGGAGTGCGACAATGAAACACGGATATATGGCACACTTTTTTCTTCAAATCTGACACATTTACAGGATGTGATTTATTGTTGGTAATACACTGGCTGGAATTAAATTCAGGGTTTCATCCATCAAAATATCGTGTTGATTCAACATCAGAAGCATGTGGTCTGCCCATCATGTAGAAACAAAGATGGAGAACTAGACATGCCATTGCTAAATATGGGTATTAATTCAATGAATCAATGAAGCACAGGAGTAAATGACACAACAAATTTGAAGTCACTATTTCTTCCTTCACCACTGTGGTAATATGTAATTAAAGTAAAAGTGCATGAATCTTGATTGAACCAAGTGTTGCTTTTAATTCTTTACAATTTTAATATGCACGTATACAATAAATTTAAAAAACTATTGTTGCGTCGTGGCATGGCAAGCGCATTTAGTGCGAAGTTTTTATTGCTAGCTTGCCCTGAGAGCAAGAACTTTAAAAAGCTAAGTTACATCACCGAAGGCCCCAAAACCCGTGCAGTAACTTACCGAGGAGAATACTGGAGAGGATGAGATGAATGTGTTTGGCTAACAAGTCAGCGTTGTCTATGGCCGCCAAGGACAGGTAGCTGGAGACGTTGCGACTCAGTTCTTTGTTCTCACAGGCCAGAAAGCGGACGACTGTCGGCAAGGTCCGCTCCATGACTGGACGCTTACTGTAATGCTGTACCAGAACAAACAGCATCATCTTTATACAAACAGGTAATACTGGGTTACACACCTATGAAAGAAAATGCTTTTCCAGAAATTATGAGGGTCTAATAACCTATGCTTTCCTTCGCTTTCAAGAAGGTTTGTACACATTGAAGATTTGAAATTTCTACACTTTTCAAGTCTTTTTTGGACGAGACTGCAATACGTTATGATATTTAACATAACCAGCGCCTTGAAATTATCTCAGGAGAATTTAAGTAAATTTCATGGAGTTTAAGGACAAGTAGGAAACTTGAGAATAGCAGAAATGATTAAGATTGGAACTTTTCCTATGATCAGGTTCTTTCAATAGTTTATACACATTCCACCTGAGCATTTCACATGCCAAATAGCTACTCTGTTTCATCAAGATTTTGCGGATTGCTAAACAAGGAGTCCAAAAAGTTCATGAAGCACAGCAAGTGCTACGTTATCGTAAATTAAGTATACACTACAATACCTTCGATTTCAACTCTCAAACCCACTGCTGTGAATTGTAAGTATCTAGGCCCTGTTTTATGAAGCAGCTGCAACACTCGCCTGGTGTAACGTTCATTGAAACAGAGCACTGAAGAGACGCACTACCGTGGTGAAATGCGTATGACATAGTGTAGTGACAACTTCATAAAGATTATGTGAGAGAAGCCTACTGACCAGGAAAACACAGCTCATGATGTCTGAGGCGATCTTGGCGTGGGGGGTGTCCTCATCTTTGGTCGTGGGGGTGAGGTTGTGGTCCAGGCACACCTCCAGGAGCCTGACAAGGGCTGATGAGTGTCTTTCCACACTCTCTGTCTCTCTGTGCAGACACAAATAATCAAAATGCACATGTTATTTCTCCTAAAATTTTGATCTTGTCCATAAAGTTGCTCCTGTTGCCTGATTCTGAGAGTTGTATTCATCTCAAAAACATATCACCGCTAGAAACGTGGCAGTTTTATCGCCAGATGTAATGTTTTCTGATCTAAATTACTTATCAGTAATTTCTAAACATGTTTTTTTTTCCAGTCAACTGTTACAGAAAGCACAGCAGTTCATTTCTACCATATTATTCATTTCTGAATAGGTTGTGAATTAAAATGACTCTGCATACTACCATCTCAAGCTGGGAAACATCTTCCATCTACATGTACACCAGCGTCATCGAGCAGAATACAATGTGTACTACGAAATCAATTCAGGCAAATAACCTCAGCATTTAAACTGAACTCATGCTTACATCACTCACATGACCATGACAACACAGCAAACCTGTCTATGCATGTGGATGGAAAGTCACCTGAGGCCAGTAAATGTCAGCCTTTCACCACAAGGACTGATATCCTCTCAACTGTGATAACTTTGAGCTGACCTCTATCTTTCCACAATCTGGTGTAACTTTTAGTCTTTATTACCTCACAGCAGTGGTGACTCTAGTGATGCATATCTCCACAACACTCTGATCATTGTCGCTGATGGTGTAGTCTGCCGACTCAGCGATGAGGCGGATGTTGTCCAGCACTTCAGACAGGTCGTCCTCGATCTCTTTATCGTCCAAAGAGAACAAATCTCCGGCTTTTGACAAGTCTTTCTTGGTTATCACCTGGGTGAATAGCTCGTGCATTTTGCCAAGTTCCTGATCTGCAATAAAAATTAATTTTACCAATGTAAACAACTTCTACCGCCACATCTCGTGCCACACCACCATATTTACGTCTAGGCATGTGCCTGTCTGACTTTACTCAGCAAGAGCAAAAGAACAAGAGCAGGATTCCACTGTTCTCCAGCAATGGCTATGATCTAGTCCAGGCCGACTGACCTGTATCTTCACATGTCTCTCACCCACCATGTCTCTCTACTTGCCGCAAGTAAACACTCTGCCTACCATCACTATCACTAGGGAGGTCAATGACGTCACCCAGAATGTGTTTACCAGAGAGAATGCAACACCAACATCAAACTTTTAACATACCCAAATATTTGTCAAAATGGACTAACATTAGACCACACTGATGTAACGTTTAAAAGCCCAAGAGTTACCCTAACGGCCTACTTACATGTAAACACTGTCTACAGCTGTGTAATAAATACATGATCAGAGACAAGTCACCTCGGCATAGCGTTTGCCACTTCGGTCCCGCCGCTGCCGACTAAAGCATAATTTATAAACACACTTTCATATAAATGCAAAATTTGATGTTCTGAGATGGGAAAAAAGTAACGCTTATGCAAACGAATGTCACGAAGTATGTCTCTATGCCACAGGCTCAACAAATGAAGTGATACATATTCATTGTGAAGCCTGAGAATGATAAGGGCATCTGACACAAGAGAGTTTTACTAACTTCGTATGTCAGTAATAAACAGAATGAGGTTCATGAGCAAGCAATTCATTTCCTACTTTGTACGTTGAAGCGGCTGTCAATGGATATTCGGCAGAGGCAATTCGTAAATTTTTGTGTTTTGTACAAACTATCTCCACCTGAGGCAGACAACCTTGACCTTCGACTAACCTGTATCAGTGGTTGCTCAATCCCATTTTGAGATTCCTTCGATGTTCACAGTGACTTTGTGAACACAGTATGTATTGAATTGTTAGTTTTGACCTACAATTTATGTCTTTACATATTCTTTGTATTCCATTCTTGAGCTATGTAGATTTTATTTGACACTATTCATTTTCATTTATTTAAATTTCGCTTTTTTTTTTTTTTGCACAGGCTGCTGTGTGTCCATGGTTAGCTGAGACAGGATTGACATGGTTTCTCACAGACTTTTGACTGGAAAGTTGGCGCAATGGTCCATGCAGAGCTGCTTCAGTTTTGTGACATGCTTTGATGATGAAGTTGGAGTCTTTCCAACTCATTTATGACTCTTCTTGACATCATATAAAAAAGTGGATGACCCCCGTATTATCACGATGTCAAACGTATTAAATGAACACCACTCTGTTTGTTATAACATGTTAGCTCAAAATAAGCACACAGTATTTTGACAGACCTAGCCTAGCTTTCTCAGATTAGGCCTGCCTGCTGTGCGACTTGTCGCTGGAGTGGAGGCCTTATTCAGGCCTCTAGTCCAGCCTGGCCTTGTCATTAAATTACCCGATTATGAGTTTCCTCTGCACATCATACACAGCTGCATTCCATCGCTTCCAGGATAGTCTTCGCTTATGCTGAAGTAATAGTGAGTTGACAGGTTGTCGACGTTGTTGTTGTATCTCGCTACAGTGTACTCTCGTCAAGATGAGATGGATTGCAATCATGAAAACAGATCATAGACCCACATGTTGCACACCAAGGATCGGGCGATTCCTCCCTTCACAGCTAACTTATCTTGGACGACGAAGGCACATACAACAATGAAATCCTTACATAAAATGGAAGGAAGAAGAAAGTTATTTGCGGATACACAAGTTTGACAAGAAAAATGTACGAGTCAGAGAAAACAGTACAAGGGAGGTAACTTGTGGTCGGTATTAAGATGCTACCGTAAAACTACCAAAGAAATCCCTTAAATAAATTAATAATGAGAATTGTTGAATACAACTACTTTTTCCATTCAAAGGTAACCAGCCAGTTCACAACAATTTTACATTCTGGAAAGTCACAAGTTAAATTCACAGATAAATATTTCAAGAGTGAACTGATACTATATAGCTAAGAAAGAAACAAAAACAAAAACAAAAAATAAACCAGTCCTTGTTCGTTTCATGCATAAATCCAAAGTTTACATTTTGCATTTGTCATTCCACTTTACGGCACCACAGCTGTTACGACGAAAATGGCTTCGTCAGGAGAAGACGTGCCAATTTCACTGCACGATAGAGCTGTTCTGGAAAGAATATTTAATCCGAACTTGCCAGATTCCATCGTTGAAGATGAAACAGTGGAAGAATCGTCAGGTATGCAAAGAAATAGCAATAGCATTTATATGCCCTGGTGTTTTTATCATTCTGAGCGGTGTGAACTGACTTCTAAATTGTATCGGGCAAGTTTAGTACATCCAGGTGGATTCACCACTGAGTGCAGTGTGTACAATACTACAGTATTCTCGAATTCACCAATGTCAGGTGACATGAATTTTTCATTCAGTTGGACTTGAATGAGGGTTCACTTTGTGACTATCATTGCACATCTCGGGAAGATAGAGAGCAGGCACAGGTACAGTAGTCCGACACGATGTGTGTCTATGCGTGTTTAATATACTGACAAGCATTGCATACAGACTTCAGACCGAAAAGGTTAACAGAATCGTGGGATGGTCGGCAACTGCTTCGTTGCTTGGGTACTCTGTCTCTTCTGTCGTCTAGAAAGCCGACAGATCCTTTGGGCATCAGCATTGCAGAAGCCTCTCGAGATCACGCTGGCTTTTGGCTAGTCAGGGTGAAGGCTCTCGTGCCCAACAACAACAACATTGTTAACCTCTGTGAAATCACGGTAGTTCGCGAGGGCCCCCACCCTGTCTCGTTCAAAACCACTGTCACGCACAGAGACTTCTGGAATGCTGATTTGGCTTATTAGCCTTCACACTTGTGTATAATATAGGCATAGATGGGCAGGTGTTAATACTCCAAAAAGGCCACAAATCTCTTCACTTCTCATGCCTCTGTCAGAACAGATGGCCAGGACATGGCTCACTTCCCATGTCTTGTTTCCGTTGTATGCAAATCCAGATGTGACGCATGTGGGGTCAATGGTATAAATTGCTGACAAAAAACTAATCAGAGACATCAGTCATCTCATTCAGTGCATTTTCCTGTGAACCATCCAGTAATGGAGATGGCAGCAAGTGAAATTTTGCATAAAACTGATTTTATTAACATTAAACTGAAGGAAGTCGAATTTTTTCAATGCTGAAAGAGTCTGATGCCTTTGTTAGCTGGATACCGCACCCACCCCTCCATTATTATTGGACTTGACAGAGCTTTGATTCTGCGCGTCACATTTGCTAATCTCATGTCTGTGGGCCTTTTCAGTGTGATGTCTGTATGCAATACCTGTCAGTATATTAAATACACATACACATGCAGATCGTGTTGGACTAAAGTACAGCTACCCTGTATACTCCAACTATGTCGTCTTGCTGCACTGATCGTATCACAACATTTTCTGTCTCCTTCATGTCTTGCGGATGATGCACAGCTACTCTGTACACACCAACTATGTCGTCTTGCTGCACTGATCGTATCACAGCATTTTCTGTCTCCTCCATGTCTTGTGGATGATGCACAGCTACCCTGTACACTCCAACTATGTCGTCTTGCTGCACTGATCGTATCACAACATTTTCTGTCTCCTTCATGTCTTGCGGATGATGCACAGCTACCCTGTACACTCCAACTATGTCGTCTTGCTGCACTGATCGTATCACAACATTTTCTGTCTCCTTCATGTCTTGCGGATGATGCACAGCTACCCTGTACACTCCAACTATGTCGTCTTGCTGTACTGATCGTATCACAACATTTTCTGTCCCCTTCATGTCTTGCGGATGATGCACAGCTACTCTGTACACTCCAACTATGTCGTCTTGCTGCACTGATCGTATCACAACATTTTCTGTCTCCTCCATGTCTTGTGGATGATGCACAGCTACCCTGTACACTCCAACTATGTCGTCTTGCTGCACTGATCGTATCACAACATTTTCTGTCCCCTTCATGTCTTGCGGATGATGCACAGCTACCCTGTACACACCAACTATGTCGTCTTGCTGCACTGATCGTATCACAACATTTTCTGTCTCCTCCATGTCTTGTGGATGATGCACAGCTACCCTGTACACACCAACTATGTCGTCTTGCTGCACTGATCGTATCACAACATTTTCTGTCTCCTTCATGTCTTGCGGATGATGCACAGCTACTCTGTACACTCCAACTATGTCGTCTTGCTGCACTGATCGTATCACAACATTTTCTGTCTCCTCCATGTCTTGTGGATGATGCACAGCTACCCTGTACACACCAACTATGTCGTCTTGCTGCACTGATCGTATCACAACATTTTCTGTCTCCTCCATGTCTTGTGGATGATGCACAGCTACCCTGTACACACCAACTATGTCGTCTTGCTGCACTGATCGTATCACAACATTTTCTGTCTCCTTCATGTCTTGCGGATGATGCACAGCTACTCTGTACACTCCAACTATGTCGTCTTGCTGCACTGATCGTATCACAACATTTTCTGTCTCCTCCATGTCTTGTGGATGATGCACAGCTACCCTGTACACACCAACTATGTCGTCTTGCTGCACTGATCGTATCATAACATTTTCTGTCTCCTCCATGTCTTGGGGATGATGCACAGCTACCCTGTACACTCCAACTATGTCGTCTTGCTGCACTGATCGTATCACAACATTTTCTGTCTCCTCCATGTCTTGTGGATGATGCACAGCTACCCTGTACACACCAACTATGTCGTCTTGCTGCACTGATCGTATCATAACATTTTCTGTCTCCTCCATGTCTTGGGGATGATGCACAGCTACCCTGTACACACCAACTATGTCGTCTTGCTGCACTGATCGTATCACAACATTTTCTGTCTCCTCCATGTCTTGTGGATGATGCACAGCTACCCTGTACACACCAACTATGTCGTCTTGCTGCACTGATCGTATCACAACATTTTCTGTCTCCTCCATGTCTTGCGGATGATGCACAGCTACCCTGTACACTCCAACTATGTCGTATTGCTGCACTGATCGTATCACGACATTTTCTGTCTCCTTCATGCCTTGCGGATGATGCACAGCTACCCTGTACACACCAACTATGTCGTATTGCTGCACTGATCGTATCACGACATTTTCTGTCTCCTTCATGTCTTGCGGATGATGCACAGCTACCCTGTACACTCCAACTATGTCGTCTTGCTGCACTGATCGTATCACAACATTTTCTGTCTCCTTCATGTCTTGCGGATGATGCACAGCTACCCTGTACACTCCAACTATGTCGTCTTGCTGCACTGATCGTATCAGAACATTTTCTGTCTCCTCCATGTCTTGTGGATGATGCACAGCTACCCTGTACACACCAACTATGTCGTCTTGCTGCACTGATCGTATCACAACATTTTCTGTCCCCTTCATGTCTTGCGGATGATGCTTGTGGCAAGCTTCTGGATCTCTTCAGGAAACAAAAAATATGTTACAGCCAAGTTTTCGAACTGACAAGACATGTATTCTGGTGACTCGCCATAACAGCATTTTTCTTTATAAATCTTCAACAAGATTCAACTAGATTTGTTTTTGGACAGTCAGCTGTCCTGCACTCGGCTGAACTGGGGAGCTGTGACGAACTGTGGTGTCTCGCCAGGCTGTGCACGGTTTCCCCCTGCCAAGAACCTGACCACAGTGAAAACAGAAAGAAGAGCAAAGTGTTCTTGATATATCAGTGAATTAAATCCAAAAAGTTCCGACAGTCAGTGGTTACAACATGTACTTATTGCTTACATGTAGGTATTATGATTCTTCAGCTGTCCAGTTTATCTATATGACTGAGAATTTAATGACACAACTTGAAACAAAGAACAGGTGTCAGTCTTCAAACTCAGATGATAAGCTTTGCAATCTACTATACCATTTTTATGGCCACCTTTAAAGAATTCTAAGCAAACCAGGTTCTGATATGTAAAGTGTATTATTTCTTTTGGTGTATGGAAAAGATATCAATTCTAAGGAAACTAACATTGAGAAAAGAATGTTAAAAAACTTATATCAGCAGCACGATAAGTGCTGTAGGAGGTCAGTTGGGTTTTCACCCCAACAAACATTCTTTTATTAAGGCCTGAGCTCGAATAATCTGATTACATAAAACTTATTTAAATCATTTGAATCAATGATTGTTTATTTCAGATCCAGAGGATGACTCTCCCATTGTCCAAGAATCTAAAGCATTGGAGATTGAAGGTGTGAAACTGGCAGAGAAAGGGGATGTGACAGCTGCTCTGGAGAAGTTCAACAATGCTATTAACCTGACATCAGACCGAGCGTCTGGGTACAACAACCGAGCACAGGCCCTGCGCCTGAAGGGCGACACGCAAGGTGGGTGTGAAAGTGAACAGTATTGTAATGAGATAGCTGCAGAGTTGACATCCAGGTTCAGCCCAAAGATTTCAGTGATGGTACTTTTCGCTGATTTTATCTGCCTTTTTAGTCTCTTTAGACAATGGTCATTTATAATGATGTATAATAATGCAGTGAAGTGTAGTGACTGGCATATTGCCTAAGAAAAAAAAATTTCAAGAAGTAAAAGTCAATCTTTCATAGATCAATTTTCAGTATTGGATATATTGCACATTTTAAAATGCATTGATTTGCCCTCTGGTGCTGTAAAAAGTACCAAGTGACGTCACAATAGGCATGATGTGATGGTGAGACTGGAAACCCCTGCATTGAGATGCCATTGATTGATTGTTGCTCAAAGAGACTTGCCTGCAGAGGTATATGTGTTCTTTCCTCTCTTTACAGGTGCCCTTTGTGACCTTAATCGTGCTATTGAATTGAGTCAGGGACGAGGGAAAACAGCTTATCAGGCCTTTACACAGAGGGCTTTGATCAAGAAACTAGAAGGTACTGGTGTGCTTTTAGTATGTGTCATCGCAGGGGTTTGTCCTTCGTTAACATTATAAGGTATGACAGTGGCTCTGTATGTTCCTCGTTCTGTTTGTAGGTTCCTCGTTCTGTTTGTAGGTTCATCGGTCAGTTGGTCAAACTTTGACATCCTATCTTTTAACATTTGCCTTCACCTAACGGGGGCCATTGTACAAGAGGACACAAAATCTGAAATAGGGCATGAATTGGGATGTTCCTGTTATTATGAATTTGGATTTATTTTATTTATATATGAGCAGTCAGAGTTGGTATGCCATGTCAAGTCAAACCAGAAGACTTCATTCGTGACAGTCATGCAGGAAGAGGTTCGGAACCAGTCAAGTACCGGTGCTGATTGACCAGGTGTTTGTGTAGATTTGATAGGGTAGCACGGATTCATTTCTAGTGTCCTGTGAATGGGGACTCAGTGAAGCAGTGCTGTATTTTGGTGTAAAAACTGTCCTGCCGCAAAGTGTGGCATTATTGTGATATGGTATACATGTTCTGATACACTATTTTGATGGTCAAGACCGAGCAAACAAGCAAGATGAAACTGAAATTAAGGAAAAGTCAAGAATTTGGCTTAAATATGCACTATTAAAAGACGTCCTATTTTAGACCAATCATTCTGTTCTGCTCTAGCTTTTAATGTTCTATTGAAGTGATAGCTCAGGTCGACTGTTTCCTATATTATGTATTTAGGCCCAACCCATGTGATTTTCCAGGACATAGACAATATTATACTCTTGCTGAGGCTGCTCTGATAACTAAAAGGTTTGAAATTTACTGCCTCTATCCAGCTTCTGGTATTTGTTTTATGGCCATTGTATAAATTGACTTGGTTTTATGCTTAAGATAGGTGATCATGTATTAACTATTGTATTTTCCTTTATTGCCAAAAGATTTTGATTTACTGCAGTTTTGATTAGTTACATACACATATGACTGAATAGAAATACTCACGTGTCTTTCTTTGGTTTTGTTTGTTTAGGTAATTGTGATGGAGCGTTGGAAGATTTCAAGCTGGCCGCTGATCTAGGTGGGAAATTCGCCAAGCAGCAAGTGGTGGCGATGAATCCATATGCAGCTCTATGCAACCAAATGTTGTCTGAAGTCATGAACAAACTCCGGTATGGGGAGCAGTAATTGTTTGGAATAAAATAACAGCTCCCCAACAAATGGTATGAAAATTGTGAAGACATTTTAGTACATCATGCTGTTACCTTTGCTGGAGTGTGTAAAATAATACTATTGTGTGTGTAGTTGAAATTTGACAGTTAAATCAAAGTGATGATTTTGGTTGCTGTTTGATTGCAATAATTTACAGAGACATATCAGATTCATAGCTTCAGTAAGTGAATGGATGGAAGGATACATTATATTGTTATGATGCTTTCAAAGAGTTTGGATCTGACTATTTTTTTGATTTATATATTGATTTACTCAGAAGTTTTTGTGGATATATATTTTATGATATTGGATAACCTGTATGTATCGGTATCTAAATTACTCATTTACAACATTATTTTGCTATCGCCTTAGTGTAATTTTGTGCATTAAGCATTTCATGTCCTTGTATATACAGAAGGGTCAAGGTATTTTTCCTGCAGCATAATTATATCCTTATACGTATCCATGGCCCTGGTTGTGCCGCCCAAACATGTACGCTTAAACAAGCTGAAAAGCTGCTCATGTTAGGGTGTACACCAAATGACCGAAAATTTTGTCCACGATAAGTGCATTTTTAAATGCAATAAAGGCTGATAAATGTCATAAAATATTATTTTTGGTGCTCGAACTTAAATTTTTCCAGTAGAGTACAATTCTACCTACAAAACAAACCTCAAAATACTTTTTTTTTTTTTTTTTTTATAAATCAATAAAACTCTCTGAATCAGGAAAATGCAACTGAGCCATGGAGGAGAGTTTAGGTCATATCGACTATATCCTTACATGTATACAGATATAGTGCGGAGAGAAGACCACTGCCTCAGTGTAACATAGGTTTACTTAAAGGCCTGTGAATTCTAATTCTTAAGATACAAGCACAAGAGGATCCTTGCCTCAGTCTGTACCATGATAAATCTTTATCCCGCTGAAGGGACCGAACTCTGTTGGCGAACCCATGCCAACCAAACTAGCAGCAATCTTTACTGTGAGACTTCCTTGTACATGTAAAAGCAGCATGTTTAAGAAGCCACTGATCCTACCTGCATTGTTAAGCACTGTTGTACACTGTAGTGTATATTTCAAGGTTCTGGTTTGACACGGTATTATGCTCATTATCTAGTCCTATTACATTTGATATTTGTTGATGTTTTCATCATATGTGTACTGTATTACAACTGTTCAATTTAATTATTGTGATGTTCATATGCATCACACGATATGCGTAGCTAGATTCAGGAATGTTATCAGGTGGATTCCACTCTCAGTAGGTAATAACTACAAGTAAGTATAAAAGGTCATAGGAGCTAGCTAAAATTACCAGTATTTAATTAGACTCCACTCTTATATGTTAACTGGTTAGAACAGGATCAAACCTTTCTGTGGCCTCTGTATGAAAGATTATATTTTTTCCTGTGTGTCTGTTAATTTCCTGGATCAGGGGAGCTATTTTTTTCGAGGTGTGGAGATTTATATGATACTGCATGGGTATCTGACATTTGTGTTACAGTAGCAATTTGTCTTAGAAAATGGTGTTAAGCAGAAATTATGGACTAAAAGTATTGGGCTGGACAAAGTACATAAGATGGGTTCAGCTAATAAGCTGATTTTGCCCATCCAACTTTAATGGTGCATGATGCAATACTCCAAAAAAGTCGAACAGTTAGACTTGTGGTCATGGTTCAAATCCAGACCAAGTGAATTTCTTCTGCTGTATAGTTAAGATGATACATTGTAACGCATGAGTAATCATTGTGTAATATTAATAATAAATAAATAGTTACTATGGTTACTATGATTATGCACTATGTCCTTAGAGACTGATTGTATTGCCAGTATTGAAGATGACAGCTACTTCACCAGGTTGGTTGTGCCTTACATTGTATATTTGCTGTGAACATCCCAGAAATTGTTATCACATTAATACAGTACATTTGCCCTGGCTGTGATTTTTCTAAAAAAAAAAAAAAAATGTATGAAGAAAAATAAAAAGTGCTATGCGAAACATTCGTGAGTAACCCGATTGTGATTGGTTCTCAGCTTTGGTGGAATACCACTTGCCATCCAGCAAAATCTTTTCCTGTCTGTAAGTTTGTTAGTAGCTTGTCAAAGAGCACTTATTTACCTCCAGCATTCCGCTTTCCTCCTTCGCCATTGTATATATGCAAAGTTTTTGAGTTTGGCATTTAACACAAAAATAAATAAATCCAGTTTAAGGTACATGTACCCTAATTCCTCAACCTTTTCGGATATGAAAGAGTAACTTTCAGTACAATTTATGCACATTTTTAAGTTGATGTTGGGGACAAAACTACACTGGTTGGATTGGCCGGTTTCAGGGCTTCATAAGAAGTATAATTTTATCAGTCAACACAGAATAATGCCTTCAGAATATGCTTACATTAACACCTTGCAAACATGCGAAAAGGTTGAATAATTACATTGTCAGCCAAGTCAGTGAAAATTTAATTCAGCATTTTTGGGATCTCTTGAATTCCTTAGGAGGGCCTTAGTGCATGCAAGCAGTTGATCATACAAGTGATCTGGCATGAGGTCGATTTGAGATCGCTTGCCTGTGATACACATCTTGCAGTTTGTTGATCACTGGTGAGGGGTGGGGAGGTCTACTCCAGTTTCTGTCAAATATGAAACCGTCCACCGTCATATACAACTCATACTGGCTTCCTCTTCAGGCATACGTGGGAAGGTCTGCAAGCAGCTCGTGAATGGTCATGGGTTTCCCCTGGCCTTTTACTGGTTTTTTTCCCACCATAATACTGGTGAGATAAGTTAAATATTCTTGAGTATGATGTAAACTACCAATCAAATAAATAAATCAACCATCATATGCAATCAAAGTGAAATATCCTCACGGACAGAGTTGAACAAATCAACAATTTATTGCAACGCTGTAAAATTTTACCTGTGGTGCTTACACTTAAATTTTTCCAGTAGAATACTACCCAAAGATTCTCATAAACCCCAAAGCATCCCAAAATCAGCAGAATTCTCAGAATCTGGTGAAATGTGTACCTTCTTCATGGGTCAAGTTCTAGGTCATTCGTCCCCTAATTCATGCAAGATGAAATCAGGCATGCTAATGAGATTATGTAATCAGAAAAGTGTCAGTCATTTTGAAAAATTCACTCTGAGAGGCAAGATTTCGCATCATATTAACTGGATGCCAAGCAAACTATGAGTACAACTGCCTTAGGAAAACCCTACATTCTACAGGTATCTAGTACAGTTAGCCAGAAGTAGCAGAATAAAGAACAAACACTACAATATAAAATTTGTTGGAGAGTATAATTAGCCGTGACCAATATACAGGTAATACAGTATTTAAAACCCAATAGCACAATACATAGTATTATCTATCTTTCTTCACAGTTACCTTTGGCTGACAAAATTTTTACGCAAGAAAAAGTATTGGTTGATACCAGGAAAGTTTTACCGCCATGTCGGTAGTAATTCCATGTCGACAAGCCTGAAGAGTTTTGTCAACAGCATTGGGAGCACTGACAACACAAGTCTGAAAATTTCTCCAGAAGGTCTGAAATACATTTCACCCTACCAAATTAAATGCTGTTTTGGCACTTCATTGATAATCTTAAAAGGTTTCATTCTTTTAACTTTAAGAGAGGAAGTCTGAATTTTTCCCTCTGCTCCCCCAGATTACATTACAGGGCAAAATGATCGGAACCTGTTCAATTTTTCCACACTGCAGAACCACCAAGGAGACTTTGCTGAAATGGGAGAAAAACCTTTTTTTTTAAAAAGAAAAATGAAAAGCAGCAATCTCATTTTACAGTATATGTATATGTTAATAGGGTAGTTAATTCCCAAGGCCAGCAGGAAAATTAAAATCTATACCTCCTTAATTTTTGTTCTTATTCCCAAATTACTTTCTTTTTTCCTGTACCTATGACCAACACTGTTCATGAGAGGAGTACAAATGCTGGAACAGCCAGTGGTCAGGAACTCTAATCTGGTTTATAGCCTCCAAATACTTATTCTGCTAGTATCAGACAATCAGCCAAAATGTGCTTCTTGTAAAGACATACAAGGAAATGGCACTTAGAATGTAACAGGGATGCAAATGAATACAAGGGGATCTAGAAAGACAAAATAAATGTTTAATCAAAATTAAGAGTGCCCTTTCTCTATTTCATTTTCCTTTTGCATGTCATTATATTGCCCATAACCTTCATGTGCATTTCTGGGCATGTCAAGCATAGGTTTTTTTTTCTCTTGTTTTTACCAAACATATTGCTGCGGGCAAACTGAAAACCATTTCAACCAAACCCCTATCATGCAGCAGAGGGCTAGATGACTCCATTTGTGTCTTTGCATAACCTGCACTTGTAACAGTTTTGTCCAGTATGGAAACGTGGAAATTTAAAAATCAACATTATTACTACAACTTTTCTCTTCAAGGCAGAAACAGAGTAAAAGAAGTTTCATCAGGGCTTGTATATTTAAATCAACTGACTGGTGCTACTTATATCTTGATTGATTGATTTAAATTCTGAATTTTGCTTCACAGAAAGAGCACAGCACCGCGTACTGATATGGTTGATCCATGTTCCTTAGCATGTAAGGGAGAGAGCGTTCTTCTCTTCATTTATCTATGCCATTCCTTATGCTCTACCTGCAGCCTTCAGCACCTTTTTGGAGAAAAAAAAAGTACCAGATAAAAAGAAAACTAATTACAGCATGCTGATCTATACCAGCAGCCGGAATGAATATGGACAAAATCAATCTCAATCAAAGAGATCAAGTACTTTCTTTGTAGCTTACTGGATCTGAAGTAAGATGTATTTTCAGCCCTTTGGCCAATGCTTCAATCAAATTCTTCCTGTATTTTGGTAACTCGAACCAGCTCCTTCAATAATTTAGAAACTGAAATGGACATTTCAGTTGGGACGTAATTCTGACGACTAACAAAACAGAGGTGACTGGACATGTAGGTATAACTTCAGATCTGCATAAACAGCGAAAAGTGAGTACACGCTAAAGCTACCAGTCCGGATTTCCAGAGGTTGTAGTTTAACGCTAACTCTCTCACAGAACTTTTTAATTCCATTTCCTTGTCATTTTTCACTCATAATCGATGTGCCCAGGTTGTACCACCATATGCCAAAGACAATATCATTTACGTGAGGAGTAGAGAAAAATAATTTAAGCAGATGTGTTGGAGGGGCCCTAGAATCAGATCAGTGGCATACAGCAAGTGTCAAAATGATCCTGATGATTTTAATGACAGACTAATGACAAAATCTTGAAAATGAAAATTTAAACTGGCCACATGGAATATCAGACACTAATACTTGTTAGCAAATAGGCGAAATATTGAACAGAATTGAAAATGTAAAGGTTTTAAAAGAAAATGACTTGAAATGAAAAGGATTTTGTGCATGTAAATGAATGACATTTGTTTGATTATGTTCCAATACTTTTTTTTCCCCGTTTCAACATGAAAAAAAAAAAACACGTACATTCGTCAATAATAAAAAAAAAATTACCAAACGCAAAATGCGTGCGGGTGTAAATATCATTAAAATACATAAAAAAAAAAACAGCACTCACTTAAATATCTACCATGGTTGTGACAAGCTGAATCTCTGTCACAGGTGTAAATTATTCGCAAGTCAAGTTTTATGCTTTAAGAGGGAAATGTACCAGCCCACGTGTACCCCAAGCACACCTAACATCCAGGTAACTGATTCTCTTATAAAAACATCTGGGCCAACAAAAACTGAAACAGCATACAAAAATGACTTTGGTATGAAAGTTCCACTGCTATCTATAAGCCATGCTTACAATCTTTACTTTATAATAAGCCAAGCTAGAAATGCTTGACAATCCAATGTACAAAGTGGATGTAACGTAACAATAAGACAACTATTCTCGTAAAAAATTGTTCATGAAATGTAGTCCAAAGAAAAAACACTATTAACAACCAACTAAACACTTTTCTCTATTTTGTTCAAAAGACCAAACCTTCACAAACACTTGGCAACTTAACCTGCCATTAAAACATTTAAATGTTTCAGAACACACTCTGACATTGTTTTAATGCATTCCGTTTAAAACAGAGCCACAGACCTACATAAACATGTACAATGACACATGGTCTGATCAACTTGTGTGACAATACATGTAGAACAGCACAGAAATACACATGACAACACAATCATTGAACATGTACATACTCAGGTGCGTCTATTCCCTTAGCCTGAAGGTTAACAATAGTCCACTGTCTACACCAGTAGCTATTTGCCAACCTCGAAATACCTCTGCTTAATGGACAGGAAGTACTTTCGATTTTAAAAAAAAGTTTCCAAACTTTACACTCATTTTTTCAAAGTTTTATTCAAACAACTCTATGCCTTTATCAGCAATCTTCCAAACACTATATCTAACTTATATCAGGAAAGCATAAACTTACTTTTAGAGTTTTAGGTAAGATGTATAGGTGTTTAGGTAACAGACTTCTTTCCAACAATTTCAAAGCAAATTGTAGAATTTTTTTTTAAAATTAAACATTTAAAATAAACTGTGTCCAGATTTAGGACGTACACAAAGCGAGATGTGATGTGGCAAGACAGTGGACTAGAGTGACTAGAAGGGGAGACAACCCAACCATCAAGGTTGAATATGTGATAAAACTGTGACCTAGTTAAGAGAAACATTTAAAACCTTCAGGATATGTAGGCGTCATCAGTTCACACATAATCATCCTTAAGAGAGTTGATACGAGCACAGATTTTAAGGGCGGGCCCCAATTTCATGTTCATCGTTGTCATTAAGTGGTCTTCCTTCAACAACAACAGTGCCTGCCCATCTATTTCCTGGGCCTTGAACTCCTCAGCATAAGTTGCGCAGCCAGTAATGGAGTTAATGAAATCGTACACATCTTGTACCTGAAAATAAAACAATAATGAAAATTTTATGAACAGAAAAAAAAAAAAAAAAAAAATCACACAGCACACTATTTTCACACTTGAACAGAGCTGATTAAAGCTCAGAGATTTATTGCATCCACCAGCTTTCAAAAGACGTGCAGATGGAATATAAATACAAGGGATGGCTGTATTACATACTACACGTAATTCATGCTTAACTCTTAATATAGGTCTCCTATGATTGTAACAAAGGGGTTTTGGTCTGACCTAATGTTAATATTGGAGATCAAATCCTATAAAATACACTTCCGAACAACTGAGCCTAAACTCTGAGAACCGTAGAGTAAGCTGGATCATTTGTTCATCTGAAGTCTCCACTCTCATCTCTCTCACGTTTGTACTTGAAACTCTTTGCAACACTGATAACTATTCTGCTCTGGCTTCTGCACATACATGGATGTTGTAATCATATATTTAAAGATTGAGGTCAGTTTCACAAAGCAAATTTGTACTTAAGCAAAACTTTTACAACTAAAATTGAACCTTCTTGAAATTTTCAAATATATCATGACAAAAGCACAAGTGACAAATATTTCAAAATCAATAAGCACCAAATAAGCTGGAAAATTGATTTTAAAGGTTTGACTTAAGTCACAATTTGCTTTGTGGAATCGACCCCAAGACAGGATGATTTCCAGCCTGGAGCCAATCCTTACCGTCCATTTAGAGGGGTTGGACTGAGGGTTGGGCTCATCAGTCTCCATCTCAAACTCCTGGGGTGGGGAGGGAGAGCCCACAGATGAGCTGCTTTCATGTTCACTGCGAGACGAGCTGTTATCCTCCATTGGCTGAAAATAGATGGATGACAGCAAAGAGACATTAAGTTGGTAATGGCCTCAAGACATGTTACATCTATAACACTCCACAAGCTGAACATGCAAACAATCACAAAGGGATATTAAGGCGTTAATCCTCCAGGGCCTGAACGCACGACATATTACACCTTTAATCCTCCCCAGGCCTAACACTCACATAACCTTAAAGAGACATTCAGTCTGTAATCCTAGCTAGGGCTGAACACTGAGACAAAGAGACACAGGTAATATAGTCATCCAGGCCACTCAACATTTCAAGTCATTCCACTTGGTTCTTGGCCATTCCTGGCAAATGCATGTATTTTAGCGTTTAAATGTAGCTGTTCCAGTCAACCGTTGACAGCCAACTTGATCCTTAAATTACGGAAACTTTTAAACAGAAAGCACAATCTCCAATAAGGACAACAATGTAGGAACAGCACTCTCTGAAAAAATGACATTCTGTAGTCACACAGAATAAACGGTTAGGGCAATATTGCTGCCATATCAAGGCGATGTAAACATCGGGATCTTGTAACACCGTTTTCTGAAGTTATGATGACACAAATGACAATGATCACATAGCAGCAGCAGAGTTGTCTGCCCTTACCTGACTGCTGAGGCTGTTGAAGCTCATGCGGCTGCCCCGTCCCGACCTCCAGCTCTTCCGCATCCTCAGACCCGTCGGCTTCCTCTTTCGCATGCACCGGCCCGCAGGCATTGACACTGACCCTAAATGCAAGACACATATTCCCCCTGCCATTAGCTCAATATGCATGGACTGCCACTGTGGTAGCAGATACTCTCAAATACAGTTTGAATCCAATACAAACAGCAAAGAATTTGACTTCAGTCAAATCAGTCTTTTCTTCTCAAAATATCACAAAATTACTTTTTGTAATTTTTTGACACTGATCATTTTAGTGGACATGTTAGAAAAAAAGTAAATACCCGGTACTTCAGACTTCAAAATTATGTTCTGTGACACCAATAAAAATCTCCTATATCTCCTTATATCCTATAAATCACAGATACTAAGAGCCTAACTGTAAACTGTGTGTTAAACATAACCTGTAAGGCACACAAAATTCCATAAAATAATTGTATCTTTAATTCTTGCATAAAAGTCTATGAAATCCCTGACAGCATTAACTACTGTACATGTATGCAAGACTCAGGTGGGTGAGGTGTGTGGCCTGTGGCTATAAAATAGTGCTTCAATTATGAATCTTTTCAAGCTCTTACAACCATGAAAACTGAATCTTGAAATAATTTAGGAATAATGTACATAAGGAAACGCTACTTGGCTAGAACATGGTGTAGCTACAGGATATATATATACACTGTCACTTCATAAATATGAATAAATCAACATGCAGGACCCACTTTTCGACAAAGACAACTGTTGGAAACTTCAAATACCTGTGTATGAATAACAAAGCAAGAAAATACAATACATGTGGGCATCATGCTATTCTGTGTATCATGGGAAATATGAACTTTCAAACTAACTTTGCAACCGTTTTCTTGCAAGTGCTACACACCACATATTCCAAGGTTGATATTCACAAAGACCAAAGACTGGGTGACCTAATCTATCCACAGGTTTAGAATCTTTGGATCAGAAGTAGAAGCATAAAGGTGTACCATCATGCCACATATATCCTAGGCTATATACTCCTTTGTCATGTTGTACCACAGGGAAATGGCACACGTATGCAAGAGACTAATGGCCTGATACGCTTAGAAATATGTCACAATTGTGCATGAAAGTCTGGACGGCAAAGCAACGTTTCCATGACGACGCATACATCGTACGATAACATAAACACGTACCGGTGTATTACAGGAACTTGTGGAAATGAGAAGGCTTCCTGTGCCATAATCAAGAATGACTAGTCATCCTGTTGCAGATTACATACAGCACATGATTTATTAAGACTACGTGTCAGAATTTGTATTTACACGCCGGGTAACAAAATACATGTATGTAATGCACATGTCACCATAAAACACACACATATTCTAAGTACCAGAAATAAATCTGCTTTCTGAAATACCTACGGGCCCAATTTAGCAAATATTTTGGTGTTGCATCACACACTAAACAAGATAACTGCAAGCTACATGTCTCTTGGAGGACAGAGAAGTGTTTATATTAAGAGTAGATAAGATCATCCCAAATCCCTGGTTATTTAACACAATGAAGGATTAGAAACCACATACGGAAAAACATCAACACCACTCAAGTAAGTGAAAACATAAATCCATTCAACATACATTTAAGAACAGGTGCTTGAATTCTGCAGGCACTGCCAGTATACATACATGCATGTCAGTGATGTGCTCAAAAAAATCAACTCGCACACTTAAACACTTGAGTTCACTCATATATACACACACATCGGCCTCTTAATAAATTGCCATTTTCAGAGCACTGTGTAACACCGGATAATTGTTTTCAACTGCGTACATATGCAGTCATTCCAAGAGAAATTTAGGTCAAGTCTTGCCAAATGAACAAAGTGGTCAATTTTTTGTAATCAAATCTTCCCACAATTTTCATGCAATCTCTATTTCACGTAGTTTAGCATGTACAAATGTGCTTTCAGAAGCACACAAGGGCCTTAAAATGATACTTCTGATGCCAACATTCAAGTTTTTCTGATAAGAAATTAATCACAAAAAACTCTTAAGTGGCCCCTTGAGGTGGATGAATTTAATCAGAATCGAGCAAAATGTGTCATTTGAAAAATGCTGAACTTTAGGTGCAGAAATACATTATATCATGAGAGAGTTTGGTCATGTACATGGATTGCCTGAGCTTGCATCATGCAAAGCTTAAAAAGTTAACAACGGCTTAAAAAGTGTACCCTACTCACAACACTAATGCACATGTACGCTAAGAAGCAAACAACACATCACCATACAACCCGTGCAACTTCAAATTAAATAGCCAGTTGCACACACGTACAACATACCTGACACATACATACATACGCAGTGTACACTACATGCATGTACAACTAGGCAGATAGTTCAGCAAAGAAGAAAAGATGTAAACGGTATGTACACATACTGCTGGAGAGTTTCTTGAGAAAACCTAGATACCTATAATATGTACACAGCTTCAATACAAGTTCTTCACAGTCTCACCATTTAGATTCCCCTCAAATATGAGGTACCCTATTTTCTGAACAATCCACAGTTTAATAAGGTAAGACAGAATTTTATTTACAACAATTTTTACATGCACAAAACTGCATTTTTTTCATAGGCAATTTTATTGCCATTAAAATATACAAGTACATTATATCCTTGTCCCTACATGTACAATTCATATTTCTATGAGAAGTTGTCAAAATGTGAATCTTGCCAATTCCTTTATTTTATTTATTACTTTTTTTTTAACCTTTTTCATGTAGTACTGATATTTTGATATTTAGATATTTCATGACGAGGTAAAATTTGAATTCAACTTCTAATCAATGAAGTACCAGTTTTTGAAGACTACTTCTGTAAATTGCATTTTCTTTTATCAGGGGAAAAAAATCTCAGAGGTCACCAGGGGTTTCTATAGCCAACTTTTTTTTTTAGAAACTCAATTTGGACAAATCAGAAAACGCAATATTTTCGTTAAAACTCAATACGAGCTTTGTCTAAAACTTGTCCTATATTTCTAACAGTGGTTACCATGGTGAGAAAGTGGCTAGAAAACCCCCTAGGTCATATGCACAACAATATAATAATTTTCTTCATACATGTACTTCAGCTGTTTTCGAGCATTGAACACTACAGGACCATAAATAAACGGACTTGTCTAATTTAGCTTTAGCATGGTTCCCAGCCAGGACAGAAAAGCTCATTCAAAGACTTTCGAGGCCCTAATATCCTATCTTCTCCAACTTTTTCAAGGAAAATTCAGTTTACCTACAAACCTTTAAATGGAGAATACTACATGTATATACAATTTTGGTAACTTATCTATCTGAGCATTTCGCACATAAATGGATATAGATATTCAACACTGAAAACCCAAGTACTCTTGAGAATTTATCCCAAAGTAAAATGTTTTTCAAGTAAACAAGCCGAGGGTAATACATGTGGGTGAGACTTGAAGCAAGTGTGAGAAGCTAACAGTGAGCACCACAACTGCTCCCCAGCACATTTACTTACGCACTAGATGTTTTGTCTCGGAACTCTCTTTAGAGTTACTTGACTTAAAGAGACTCAGGCGTCGCGAACATCCAACATTGTAGCGTTTTGCACACGTTGTGGAGCAGAAGCGCTTGGAGCAGCGGAACTTCTCTGCCTTAGCGACTTTGCCACAGAACTCACACTTTAGGGTGGGGAGCGGGCCTGGGGCGGGCTGGATGTGCAGGTTGTCCTCCGCCACTGCTGAGGAAAGGCACAGTGTTATTGGAGTACGTTAGCTACCACCAGGGGCTAGGGACAACTGGGGAATAGAGAAGGGGGTGGGGGAAGGAGGGGTCAGGGAGCCTGGGGGAAAGACTGAGGACTGATAGCAGTAACGTACTTAATAACATCAATGAATTTCTTATGTCTGGAATTTCTTTTTTTTATTTCTTTTTTCCGAACTTTAAAGAAGAAAAGTATGCTGTCTCTGCTAGGGGCCAATCACCTATTCAAAAACACATGTGAAAACACTGCACAGGTCAATTTAATCAGAGAAGGTTTATGTGGAGAGCAAGACATGTCTGAATAAATCCCATTTAAACCATGAAATCACATGATAAAACCTTGCCAAAACAAGCAATGTTTAACAGTTAGTTATTAAACAAAAGGACAACTAAACATTTCCCCCCAAAAAGGGACAGAAAAAAAGTCTAGGGGACCTGTCTCCCCATTCCATAACAGATGTTCAATTGGTTTAGTACTATTCAGTCTTGCCCAAGGAGTATAAAATTTCACTGAAGATACTTATGAGAAATAAAGAGGAATGTAAGATCACTTGACAATTACACAACAGATTTCGAAATACTCAAGTGGAGTACTCAGTTTCATAAATGGTAATTTGTTCGATAATTTGCAGAGCTGCATGACATTATCCTTCACCTAAAACTATTTGCAAAAACAGTCATTATTATCATTTAGCAATAACTGCTGCGATATACAAGTGTATGTCCTGAATTATGTGTCGAGGTGTGTTTTCACGTGCGTTGAATGATACGCTCGTCAGTCTGGAATACACCCGTCTGCTGATATCTTTAATCATTTCCCACATGCATCAAATGTTAGCTTTATCCAGACAATGAGGCTGAAACTGAAAGTCTCAAAATCCAATACTTGGAATCAAAAAATAGGTCTTTTTGGAATCTTAAATATTACCCTCTCAGATGGGCAGGTCTGGAATACTGTAAACCTTCAACCTTTTCCACCATTAGAGCTCTTTTCAAAGGGAAATTTATAAACACAATTATTACAAAAATGAAAGTACAAATGAACTGTCGCACTACAGGTGTTCACTTCATAAAACTACGAGAATTACTTCTCTACACCTCATAGTTCTTCTCACAATAAGGGTGAGTGGACTTGTATTGTAATGAACAATGTCCCAACAACATCCCTTCACCTAGTCCCTAGCTAACTCATGTGGGCGCTGGCACATTTAGATCTTATCACTGTTAAAAAGCAATGACTCCAAAAACATGGCAACATGGAAAGTCTTTGAGAGAAAGCAGGAATAGGGGTTCAAGCCTTGTAAGGCTTTTGGCAAGAATGTCGCATGAATGTGGCCTTAGGTTGAACAAGGGTTGGGGGAGATTTAATGCAACTCAATGACACTGACTGAAATAATTCTTAATTGAACTGAAACCAGAAGTCTCCGAAAACAAAGAAGCAAATTCTCCTCTTTCCCTAGGTTTCACGCAATTACAAGAATGAAGGAAGGGGCACTTAGAATTTATAACAGTTTTCCTAAATAAAGGTTGAGGGATGTGTGGTCAAGTAAGAAATGTAGGCAATAAATCTAGACCCATTTTTACAAAATTTTTGAATTTAACATTTCTATATTTTCTCAACTTATGGTGTTTTAATCAAGAAAACGGCAATAATGGAAAAAATAAAAAATAAAAAAAAAAAACAGAAAAAAATTACAGATTTTTGTGAAAATGGGTCAGCATTTGTACACGTTACCATATAGGACTGAGATAAGATGGCAACTACACCTATGTTAATATGCTGTGAGTGAACATCCAGGACAAAACACCAAGTACAATACAACAACAAGGTGGAAAAGGGGACCTACCTCCCTGGCTTTGGTTCAGCATTTCCTCCGGAGTCGGGTCACGGAAAGCGTATGGCGAATGGTCGTCTTCCGAGTCCTTGGCTTCGGCATTGTTATGCTTTGGAGGAATAAAGTCTGTGAGCAGTGAGGACCTCTGAACCTAGTAAAGGAGTTTTAGGGGCACACATCTAATGGGTAAGTGTGGTAGTTACAGGGCCATAATGTTCTACCTTCACATTTTACAAGCCGGTAATAAACATATCTTCCACATATAGCTTGAATTCTTCTTCATTATAGGTATGTATAGTACAATAATCAGGTTTCGAGTTATGTCCTTACGACAACACAGCGAGGTCACTTTACAAAATGACGCAGCTGGTTTATGGCATGGTGGGATCACTTGCCCGCCCTGTAACATAGCAGCTTATGTGTTCAGAAGAATTTGTAGTCAGGACTCCGATTCTATTGCTCAAAATCAAATCCAGCATCACTCAAGAATTCATCATTTTTGATAAATTTTCAACACTGTATATACCAACGCATGTTAAATTGCATAGATTGACCCTACCGTGCCATAACAAGGAAGGGGACATTACATCACAACATCACACCTCAAAACCAGCATATACAGCCTTGCCATGACATCTGCAGAACTACATGTCTTTCATATTGTAATAAAGACAGACTGTTTATGAAGTTAAGGGTAAATCACAAATGACAAAACACAGACACATATGATTCATATCAAACCAGGAAAACATCAAAATGGTTACGGGAGATTGGGTAATGCCTACAGGAAACGGCTACAGTATATATTCTAAATAGTACTTTCCAAACACATGGAAAGACAAGAAAACACATATTGAAAAAAAAAAATGGAAATCATCAAGGTACTTTTTAAGAGAGTTTCAAACTGCCTGAACAAAATGTCCGATGTACATACCGGAAAAGGCTCAGGTCCCTCTTGAATGATGAACCCTTCGATGACATGGGTGAGGATATGTGGCTTCACGATGGCCCGTTGCTTTTCAACAACAACATCCTTCTTTGGCTCCGGTACTTTCTCCACTTCCATATCTTCTTCCTCATCTTCTTTCTGCTCTCTGCTGGCAGGTAGGTCACTCTTGTCAACTGCTGCCTGCTCTGCTTCTTTCTCGATGACGGTTTTGGTGGCGGCCACAGATGCAGTGGGCACTTTCTCTTTGGGTAGTTCAGCGGGCCTGGGCAAGGGAACAGCAGGGGGTGTAGATGGGGAGGCTTTCTTAGATGCATCGGACTCAGATCCCGATTGGCTCTTTGATGGTGTGCCCACAGTGCCATTGGCTGATGAGCTGGTAGATGTGGTTGATGTCGTTTTCGGCTGACTGTTCGTGGGGTTGGTTTTTGATTGACTGGTGGAAGTTGACGTCGTTTTGCTGCCGTGAGATCGAGCCTTCGTTTTGGCCAGCTTTGGTGTGACTTGCGGGATGTTCAGTTTTGTTGCCTGGCTCTGAGAGGGCATGCTGGTCGGGTACACCCGAGCTGTTGACAAACTCGGCCGCGATGTCGACGGCAAAATAGTCAAGTTACGTCCTTGACTCCCTGATTGGGATTTCCCCGACGAGTTGTTTGAAGGCTTGGTTTGCAGGTTCGTGGGCATGTCTGCTGGCTTCTGGTTCTTCATGGCGCTCATATTCTGCACATTGGCGGCCGCGGCAGCCATCATGTTCTGCTGAGGCTGCATTGGACCAGCTGGTCGGATGAAGAGAGGCTGGCCTGGGATTAAAGATGGCGTCTGAGCACCCAGCAGAGGTTGATGAGCAATTGGGATGCCCTGCTGCTGGAGACTGGCCATGGCTTGTAACACCGCCTGATTGGTCAGCATGGGCTGCGAGGTGATGATCTGACCAGTACTGGTCACTAGCTGCTGTTGACTGGTCAGTCTCAGCTGCTGGGCCTGACTGTTGATTAGCTGTGAAGGCTGAAACAGCACAAAGGGAAAGCCATGTTTGTGACATGAGAAAAGTGTCACTTCACATCTACATGCACACATGTAGCTCCTCAGGTCAACCCCTAAATGCCAAATACTTCTGAAACAGAAGTACAATAAATTGCTATCCATCAGAAAATTGATTTAACCTACCGTAGTTGTTGAAAGTGTCAGTATGGTATTTTTAACAACGGGATAAAGACAGCTTGTTTTGCTGCTTGAGTCATCCCCATGGTTTAAGGCCACGTACATTCAGGTACTTCACCATCTGTTGTAGTTGAAACACTGGTAAATCTCACACATTTACATGTGATCCTGTACTCAGAAGCCCTTCACAATAACATACAAGTCAGAGAAGCCGTTTTTTTTCTTGCATTCTGCAGTTGCTATATATGTATATGGTAATAGAGTAATTAAATGGACCAGATAAACAAGTTCTAGGACAACTTACATCACAGCCCTGTGGTAGGAAGCCTGCAGTTGATACAGGTTGTCCTGGAACAACACCTTCAAGTAAAAAGTAAACAACAAAAATATCAAAGTGTGGGTTCTCAAGAAGCCTTCAGTTATTAATTTGTATCATTACTGTTTAATGCTACACTATTATTTACTGTAGAATTATTCATTTATATAAAATGGCGATCAGGTCTTCATGGCTGCAGGAAATTGGAGTGCTTGGGAAAACCACTGCCCACTGCCAGGTACTTGATAAACCAAACACATCAGAAGCCAAATCAGCAAGAGCTGGACTATTCAACAACAACACTCTTCGGGAACTTGCCCCCTTACTGGCCAAAGCCTGATTGGCTGAGATGGGAAAAAAACTTCAGCCAGAGGGTGCCACTGCGGCCACTCTGCTGATGCACAAATTGCACTTACATTGCGACAGATGTAAATAGCCACAAAGTACAAATAAAACAAGACATAATAATGACAAAATTTCACAAGAAGATATTGCCATCCATATTACTATACCTCAGAGAGTGATTCCTGGTTAAGTAAAGAGCCGGATGGCTTGCTGAGCAAGCAACGACTTACAAATTAAGCATTTTGAAGTTTCAACAGAGCAGGTTATTTCTTCTCAATTTCTTTGATTTCTTTTGGTATAATAAAACATATAGTGCACACAGTGGGGTGGGATATGAGGAATTGTCAACTCTCAACAAGTGATGTGATTCTTGGGCTTCCCAGTTGTTAAACATCATTTGTCTTGAGCAGATAATTCCTGATATTCTGTCCCAAGGTATGCACTATCCGAATATTATACATGTAATACATTACCCGAGGAAACAATGCCCTTATATGTAAACAATGCCCTTACAAATGAAGGGACCAGATAAATGTGTAGCTATCAAATTATTAACTCGAGCTTAAATTCGATTGTTGTACGTTTACTCACCAATTTGGCCTATCACGATTGGCTGAGCGGCCTGGGCTTGGCGGGGAATCATGGTGGCCTTACCGGCCATCATGGCCGCCACCTGGGCCTGGTTACTGTTCGACCCTGCCTTACTGGTGTGAGACTTGCCCCCATTAGAGACCCCCTGAGAAGAGGTGCTGGTAGTGGAGGTCGAGGAAGTGCTGGTACCAGCCATACTCATCTGGGGCTGTCAGAGGGATTATGATCAGGAAATGATAACATGCATCAAAAGTATTATACATGTAAAACACTCAGCGCAACAATGTGGTAAGAAAGACTGCAAGTTATAATTATTCAAAGGACAAAATGATGTAAAACAAATTTTTAAATTTTAAAATAAATTTACTCATAGCTTCTGTTGACATCTGTCTTGAGGAGGGTACGTGTTATCAGGTTGTCCACCTTTGGACAAAGTGGTAGGAACAGGTTCTCCGTGTTATTTATCACTCGATAAAAGTCTCTTGGAGCCTATCACATTCACCACAGGGGGGGTTTCAAAAATATCAGGCACCTATTTGCAGGCTTAGCAATTAAGTCATTTATCTTTGGGGCTGGCAGATTGGGAAGTACCTGTGAGTGATTTAATTTTGCGGTTGAAATACTTGTGAGTTACTGACCTGTGTGGCAGAAGGACTTGGAGATAGGACCGGTAAGCTGGGACTCTTTGGGCTGACAGAGGGTGGTCTCCCCTGCATGGCCAGGTTCAGCTGCTGACTCATCTGAGCCTGCATTGCTGCTGCAAGTTTGCAAAAGTGTGCAAGAACCATTCAACACTAAGTGATACAAAGAGAGTTCTGTTGATTGTAAAAACGTGATGCTAGGGTTTGTACAGAAGGTAGGATGATATGCTAGTGTAAAAATGTCATATGTACTATCTTTAGGTGTTTATTTGCCTCGAAAAACGCACTTTCTAGGATGAAATTGTAGGTCATTTACAGTAATTCACATACATGTACCACAGGGGCATATGTATGTCAATCTCAGACCACATGTGACTGAGAAAAAGTAACCCGCAAAACAAAACCTAGTGATCATGTTAATTTATCTTTTATGAGATGGTGGGGTTTACGAAGCAGGAACAAGGCAGACCAATTTTAACGAGAAGACAAAAAATCTCACATACATTACTGGTGATGTGAGAGATTACCGGAAGAGTACATATCATTAAATAAAATTGAAACCATTTCAAAATCTGTCCAAATTACGTGGTGAATTACATATACAGGTAAAGGTATATACTGAAAAACATCAGTTTCAGCACCCATAGTAATGTTTTTTGACATGTATTTGCCTTTAATCTAAATTAAAATTTTAGAATTTCCAGACGATATATCAGGTCATTTATTGCACTGCTGATTAATTTCATTCCACACTCACCTTGTACAGCTGCATTCTGAAGCATGAGCTGTTGGTTGTAGGGAAACTGTGAGAGATATGGGGGACCCGGGAGGGGAGAGTGGATCAGCTGAACTTGAGATACGGGAGACCGTATGCCACTCTGCATGCTGGCCTGAAGACTGGCGTTCATACCTTGCATGGCCCCAGGCATGCCTGCTTGAAGACTCGCTTGCATGCTTGCCATCCCAGGCTGTAAGCCATGCATGCCCACAGGCATTCCCGGGTTCATGGCATTGCTGTTGTTGTTGTTGCTGTTATTATTGTTAGCGTTTGTGCTGTTGTTGTTGTGGTTAGTGGGCGGCCCACCCCCACCATTGTTTTGGCGCTGATCCGCAGACATCGTTAGTTGAATTCTGAATCAGCAATGCACCTTAGTGTTTCACCTCTGTGGAGGCACAAGAGAAAGAGAAAACTAGTTTGACTATTAATTTATTTGATTCTTGTTTAATGATACACTTAAGAATTTTTCACTAATATATGTACGATGGTGGACAGCTTTATGGGTAGAGGAAAATGAAATACTTGGTGTAAAACGACCACTGGCAAGTTATTGACGAACTTGTAAATCCCCAGAAGTTGCAAATTGGAATAACCATCAAATCTTATAACATGTTCTCTGAAGACAATATTCTTGGATTGTAAAGGTAACACAGCTATGTTAAGCTAGTGACCTTAACACTTTGATGGTCAAGTAAGATAATGAAATTGATGTAGGCAGGTATAAATTCACGTACATACTACCTACGCATGTATAGGTCAATGCCGTGATGATAAGTGCAGCAATGTCAACAAGATCACGGCTATGTGCACACCGGAGAAGAATTTGGAAATACCAATGCTTTCACGTAGACACCATATGAGCCCTCAGGTCTTCACCCCTCTAGCTGATATGGTGGTCTCGGGCTGATTTTGGGTATCATAAGAAAATGTCCATATTATAACATCTAATACTTGTGAACCTGATACATATACATTGGACATAAGAAGCACTAAAATCAGACAACATTATGAAATTAATGAGCCAGAGTAAATTAGGATATTCAATGTTTTTACTTTCCGAATTCACAAAACCATCTCTCAACATAGCTTTTAGACCAGATCTACAAATATTACAAATTTACCTTTAATAAAAACTGGATTCCACGACATAATAAAACGGTTATCTCCCCTTGACCCTAATATGAAAATCGAGATGGTGTATGTTTAGTATTTGTATGCTAATATCCAAGCGTAACCCTATCTACAAAGCCGTATGTATTCAAACTGACCCTGCCATGACACAGCTGTAAATTATGCTCAGATCGCTCATAGTCAAAGGAACAGTGAAACCGTAAAAATTCCCGGAACGCATTATCATAAATCTTGATCAAGAAAAGGGGATTCCGAGAACGTCTTTGTTTTTGGGGAGATGCAGTCACAGTTCTTGTGAATTTTGTGTTGGAAAAGCAGACTCCCTACCCGGAACACTGTAGCGTTCACAAACTACGTTATATAAGCAAACCCTTACCATCCGATTCATGCAGCTACGGGCCCCACATCCTGCTGAGAAATTGGCAAAAGAAAGAAACTTCAACCGTGCACTTCAGCCTCTGTCTGGACGGCCATAACTGCCAGCGATAGACACCCGGTCACGTGATCGCTGGTTTCCTCCGGGGATTCACCATTGTTTTAAAAAAAAACAAAGTACTGATAAAATTCTGTCTCTCGTCGCTAAATGAAGATCGCGAGGCGAGAGATTAATGCCATGAAGGTCAGTTTCTAGATTTTGATGAAACTTTGATATTGAAGACATTACAAAATATTATCTATGGTACTCTGGGGGGGCAATAAAAATATTACCAATTTAGAGTGTTTACGGTAAGTCGTCTGCCAGATTTTAGATCTGTGCCTCATTATTGATGGTTATTTATTTCAAAAATACGTCATTGATTCACTACTGTAGGTGCAAAAATTCAAATTAATGTGAGCTAAGACTATTTAACCAACATATTTTGTTTATTTATTTTAATCGTTCAGATGGCAAACAGTCCACAACCACCCTTGTGATAGGTTTGCAATTTGCATAATGTGTTGTCGAAAAAATAAAAGTCAGTCTTTTTGCGACTACCGCAAGTGGGTAAACACCTTTCAGCATGGCGGCCGACGAAGCAGTCCTTGACAGTTGGGAGGACTTCGAGGATAGCGGGGTGGGTATTTAATGTTTTATTCTTTATGAAAACAGAAAACATCGTTTCGAGGACAAACCAGCTGGCTTTATTTAGTTGTGTTTGGGAGATGATCATCTGTTGGAATGAAAACGGGAGTGATGACTGATGTATTGTCATTACAAGTACAACAGAGGAAAGAAAGGAAAGATGTATCGAGCCTGAGAAAATAAATCCATGATATTCCATAAATTATGCTGAAGGCAGAAAAATACAACAAATCTTTATGCCTTTGAGGCACCACAGTTTTCATTTGTTTATAACTGAGAATTGGTGGAGAAAAACAAACAAACAAAATGACTGATTAGTAGGTTTGAAAACGTTTCAACATTCCTTCAGTAACTTTAGAACTGCAGATGGGTAGACAGGCACCTCCCCCCCCCCCATCCAGTTTTCAAATTTCAGTTCTGCTCAGTTGGCCTTTATTTATTAGTACAAGCCATGAAAAGCAGTTATATAGCCCTTTGCATGTGTAAAGTTTAAGAACACAACTGCAGAACTGCATAAATTGTCAGGACAGATTGATAGTACATCTTCTGCTACAAAGTGTGCGACTTGGTTGTGTAGAATTTGAAGACATAAAATGGCTTGCAGGTTTACACTGTATATGTTAGCCAAGCCTACATGTAGGAGGTGGATCTAATGTACATGTAGTACACTGTTAGTAGTGGTACAGTCCTGGCATGGGGAAGAAGTGTCCATAGTCATAGATTTCTCTGCTGTCAGTTCCAGGTAGGTATTTCCATGTATCATCATTGGTAAATCCTGACATGGGGATAAAACATCAAAATTTGATAAATTCCAACTCCAGCCACCATGTTTGAATGCATATACACGTACTCCCCACAGGATGGGGAATCATATTTGAGACTTTGGATATCTGGACGCTTTACTCCTCCAACAAGGTTTACTCACACAGACTGGGTGGGGGTAAAAATATTGCCTAAAAATCGTTAAAGTTAGGACGAAACGGTGACGTAAGTCCAAAACTACACTATGTTGACATTTACAATTTATGTATTTTGTGCAGAATATTCTGTTGTCTAACACTCTATAATAATTTCTTTCTCGAGTACGGCGTGAAACACAAATCAAATAAATAAATAAATAAATAATAATTTCTGATTGTTGTGAAGCATAGTTCTCAGAATATCACCCATTGTTTATTTCCCTGTTTGCTTCCATCCTGTCGTCAGATGTTGTCATCTGTACACCTTTGCTGCAGGTGAGTGAAGTGCCTGATAAAACATATCTCTACCAACACTTGACAAGTCAGACATTTCTACCCCATGCAACACTCAGGGACTTGTTTAAGCTCTGTCTCACCACTATTTTTCTTGAACCAACCTATATTCAACATTCATCAGTAAAAACGTCTTTTTTTTTTTCACCTTGTTAGCAGATCAAAAACCTTGGGTTATCCCCTGATATAGTTTCCAGCGTTTTGAGCAGTATATACTGATATGCATTCAAATATGAGCTAGAGTTATAATTTGTCTCATACTGGCAAATTTTTGGCTTGTGTGGATTTGCAAGTGATGGTACAAGCTGATACCTACTTGGAATTGGATCCAGAAACAGACACTTTTTAATGACCCCAGCAATGATACCTTGAGAGACAGCATGCGAATAGGTATCTCAACATGGCAGGTGAATGAAAAGATCCTAGGGCTGTAATAGTGTTAGAACACCTTGCCACAGCTAGTATTAGCCAAGGTAACACATGATACATTGATCCAAAACCTGACTCTCTCACACTCTCCTATTATTTGTATCACTCAAAGAAATCTGCATTGCTTAAAATCAAGGGCCCTGCTATATTCAGTAGAAGGCTCTTCATTCCTTGTATTGCTGTATCTGTGTCTTGTCTGTGTGGTTATAAGTTATGAGAACATTACATAGTCCAATCATTGCCCATCTATGTGTTACATTCAACGCAGTTACATCACTGTTTGACTAGCAAACCTAAAAGTCAGTTGGTCAGTGTGCCAGTCTGTTTGTCTTTAGTTGGTCAGTCTGTTGAACATTGCCGTTCAGGTGGCGAATGGTATGTATGAGTGTAAAACATCAACTTTCTATTGCTATTCCAATTTAGTGCTTGGTTGTTGTGTTCCATTTCTGCTAATGCACTTTTATGTATATATTTATTGATTTATTTATTTATTTATTTGATTGGTGTTTTACACCGTACTCAAGAATATTTTACTTCTACGACGGCGGCCAGCATTATGGTGGGAGGAAACCGGGCAGAGCCCGGTGGAAACCCACGACCATCTGCAGGTTGCTGGCAGACCTTCCCACGTATGGCCGGAGAGGAAGCCAGCATGAGCTAGTCTTGAACTCCCAGCGACTGCATCGGTGGGAGGCTTTGGGTCATTGAGTTGCGATAGCGTGCTAACCGACTGAGCCATGGAGGCCCCCTGATGTATATATGCAATGACATATGTATATATATGTATTTAAGTACCTGCTTTGTTTCTATAAAATTCCGTTTTTGTTGCTTTCGTTCAGGCCTTGGACAAACATCTTAACACTTTCAAAGTTTTGAAAAGGGAAACAAACAGGTGAGTAACAGTTATTCTTTTATGTAATAGAAAGTTGTGTGTGAACATCATCTTTAATACCACACCGAATATCACCCTTACGTTGAAATGTACATTTATTTGTTCACTTTATACTGTACTCAAAAATGGTTCATTTACATGGTATATGATTAGATATGTAGTGCAGGTTTCATGAGTGGAGTAAAACAGGCATTTCTACATGTTGTAGGAAAATATTATCAACAAGTTTAGTATGTAAAAATGTACTTTCAGAGGCCCAAAATGGCCTCAGAATGACACTTTTGTTGCCAACCCTTAATTTTTTTCTTATGAGAAATTAATCAAACTTCAAAAAAGAAACTCTTATTAAAAGAGGCCTCAAGGTGGATGAATCAGTTACGATCCAGCAAAATGTGTCACTCGAGAAATGCCAAATTTTAGGTGAAATGCGGTAGTATGTAGTTGTGATATGTTTTGCATATTCCAATCAGATATCACATAATCAAACCGTTTTAAATGCCTTTCCAAGTGTAATGCCAAAAGGTGCAGAGAAAATGTTTACATTGCCCAAGAAACTAGGAAAGTTATTGCTTGTGAACTGTTTGTGATTGACATTTCTTTTTAAGATTTATATTTATTTTATTATCTCATTTGTAGTAGAATACAAGTCAAAGAAGAGAGTGGTAGAACAGCCTTCCCGCCTCAGATAAAAATTTTGAAGCGAGAACCTGGTGGTGGAGATGCTGGTAGAGGGAGGTAACTTGGAAATTTATGTGTGCAAATAAAGTTAACTCCCTGATTGCATATCTTTGCACTTCTCTTAATGCGTGGTTTTACTGTTGATGTTCTCTTTATCTTCCTATTACTTCTTATTTTTAATGTTTATGTATAAACTGTTTTTTTTTCTCTGACAAAAACCATTAAATATTTATCTAAGAAGAGCATTGCTTGTACAATCATTTTGCACATGCCGTACACTTTTACATATTACGGAAAAAGCGAAGATGAAAAAAACATCCTGTTTATTCAGTTTAATTTACATTTCTGGAAAGTGGTGAAAGAGAATGAAATTTAAAGAGTACCAAACTATAATAAGTTGGCTGTGTTGATCAGATTTTCTCCTTTATTTATCTTTTGGTGTGAGGAGTATGTTTTGTTTCTACAGTGGACAGCAGGCTCCTAAGCCAATGAAAAGCCTTGAACAAAGAGAGGCAGAATATGCGGAGGCTAGACAGAGGATATTAGGGGCGGCCTACAGTAAAAACGAAGACACACCAACAGAGGGAGCCACTGCGCCACCAGCACAAACAGAAAGGTGGACATTAAAGTTTGGCCTTGTAATGATGAAGTACCTAATAGTGATAACCTGAAGTCTTTGTGTGAACGCTTCGTCAGGTGACAGGCATCGTATAAGCTTTGGTCTGCCATTGTTGACTGTACATGTACATTTGGATGTGGACAAGTTCACCACATCATTATACGTCCATGAGCAGTCTGAGGATGGTCATGGGTGTGGACAAGTTCACCACATCATTTTACGTCCATAAGCAATCTGAGCATGGTCATGGGTGTGGACAAGTTCACCACATCATTATAGGTCCATAAGCAATCTGAGGATGGTCATGGGTGTGGACAAATTCACCACATCATTATACGTCCATAAGCAATCTGAGGATGGTCATGGGTGTGGACAAGTTCACCACATCATTATACGTCCATAAGCAATCTGAGGATGGTCATGGGTTTCCCTCGAGGCCTGCCAGGTTTCCTCTCACCATAATGCTGTCCGCTGTCAAGGTCCTGCTATTGACTGAGTTGTAAAACACCACCATATTGCTTTAATTACATGTATGTTGTAACCATGACAACATAACGTTATGTGTTGTAAGGCCTAGTGAAATGGGAAAAGGGGACAAAAAAGCGTTTTATTTTTTATTACATTTTATGTGGTGTAGCCTTATTACAGTCTGCAGTGATTTTAAAATATGTCTGCAAAAAGTGTTCACTGTGTCAGTGATTGTGCTGCTAACATCAACAAATACTGATTAGGTTTTGCTTTGATGTCTTTTGCAGACCAAGCCATTTGATACCAAACATGGAAGAATTGAAGATCTCTGATAATGCTGTCGTACGTCAACCCAAAGGCCCTGACGGAACGAAAGGTTTCCACATGAAGAGGTAGCTAAGGGAAGATAACTCCAGGTGAACTTGTGTACAGATTCTTTGTATCATTTTATCCCCCCCATGTATTAACTGTCATCATATAATGGCATTTGCCGTTGTTGTCCAGCTGGATGATTAAACATTGAAATTAGCAGTTACCATGAGATTCCTGTTCATATCAAGAATATGTTAACTCTTAGGACCCGGCTATTTTGAAAAAAAACACTAAATTGGAAAAAAATTGTAAACGGAGACTTAGGACAAAATTGTTCTAGTGAGATCTTTTGATTGTTTTTGCAAACCATGCTTTAGTAGTCTGTTATGAAGATAAATAGTTGTATAACGTACTTTTTGGTAATTTTGGCTGTAGAAAAGCTGGATGGTTTCATGACATCATCAGATCAGTGTGCTTGATCGAAACTTATTCCAATTTATCTACATAAATGTGATCATTACTGTCAACACAGAGATAGAAGTGAAAATAATGTTAATATCACTGGTTTCACAAAGCACTCGGTCTAGTATGTAACTTATATAGCAACCAATACTGTATTTTTGATGTTGCTGACGTAACAAGTACAGCCAAACCAGTCCTGTATGCATATCGTTGCTACAGTAGCAACCAGTGCCATAGGCATCAAGTGCCTATAGAAACTGCCTTCACGAAATCCTGTGGGACAGGATCAGTATATTGTCTTGACTTTGATAAATAATCTGATACTGTCTGATCAACCTGGTGACATGAATGAATTTATCTCAAGTTTTGAAACCAAGTACATTAATAATTGTTAAACAAGGGTCTTTCATGACATGAGCTTTTAGCATCCCTAGAGGCTGGTGACTCCCACAATTATGGTAATTATGGTAATTAATTATCGTAACAGAAACTTCATGACACTTACATTTTGGCCACCGGTAGTTGATACAAGTCTTAGTGTAGCTAATGTGTTCCCCACCTACGTCTGTAGCCATCACAAAACACTTCACCACTCCATCCACACAAAAACGTAGAAAAAAGCCAGCAGTGTTGTCGTAAACACTCAGATGGCTTCACGCCCGATGCAGTACAACCTTTACAAACTTTTGTGGTGTTGCTGGATCACAGACTTTGGCTCTGTCACCACACTCATCTCATCATACATTTATGGCCTTTTGATTTGTTTTTCAATCGTGGAGCTGAATTTTTTTTTATTGATCTACACTGGAGTTTAACTGACCACATACAAAATCGTATGTGTGTTAAAATCCCCAAACTCCCAACAGTGCATGCTTCACTCTCTATACTTTCTTTACACCACTGCTATACCTCTAGTGGAAAATAGATGGAATGCTTGAAAAAAACTATTATCAGGTGAAGTGACATGAAATGATTTCAGGAAAAATAAACTCCTAGTTTACCATACCCGCTTTTCACACAAAACATAGAGACCATTTGTGACAAGAAATAACCTAAATGATTCTGTGCATATGTGTATCTCTTAGGAAGCAAAAAATCAGCCAGCCATCGACTGTGCAATACAAAGGCACGCATTGATGAACGTCACCTGTCAAGCCATGTTTGTAGTGTGTACATGTCAACTGTTGCCACATTTGTAGTGTGTACATGTCAACTGTTGCCACGTTTGTAGTGTGTACATGTCAACTGTTGCCATGTTTGTAGTGTGCACATGTCAACTGTTGCCATGTTTACACCTAACAAGTTGTCATTTTTTGGAAAAATTTAGGCTTTCATGAAATGAGCTATATGAACTGATTTTTTGCTATATATTTAAGCAATACTCAGAGAAGATACAAAAGAACGCCATGAAATTTGTAAGATGATAGATACATTTGTAGCTATTGAATGAAAGAAATGAACGTCCTGCAAGAATTTCATGTGTACTTCACATCACATGCAGCTGATTGTGTAATAATTTCGAATAAAATTGGAAAAAATCAGTTGATTGTATTTACATATGTCTCAACATGTATATATTTTTTTATGAAAACATATTTAAAGCAACAGGTATGACAAAAGTTTATCAAATGCCAGGCAGTAAATGGAAATTCTATTTTTGAAGAAAAGAGCGTTGAAAACGTAGGAGCTCATCCAGTAAGAATTGCATGAAAGAGATTCGCATACATCGTGTGATTGTTTTCCAAAGATTTGCATGCATCATGTGATGCAAGGTTCATTATAACCTGGTGCCCAGTTCAGTCCTGTTCATTATTGCATGATATCCTGTATGTCATGTGATGCCGGGTACCTTATCGCCTGATGTTCACCTCATGGCCCTGTTCATTATTGCATGATACTTTGATCATCACCTGATGACATGTTCTTCTTCTGGTGATATCATGTTCACCATCCCATAATGTCCTGTCAATGGGACAACATTTCATGATAGCAAATAACTGGCCTGTTCATGATTGTTATACTCTGTTCATTAGCAGGAAATGACGTATTCATTATTGCAGGATGATGCTGTCATCATTGCAGGATGTCCTGTTCAGTTCCTTATTCCATGTTATCGCGATCATTTAAAGTGTCATGTTCATTGTCACACTATATTCTGTTCAGTTTTGCCCTCAGTATAATACTACATGTATGTGCAAACAATATTATCAGAGTGTATAATATTATGTAAAATGTTTTAATTTTCATTTCACATCACCTGTGTACATAGTTCTAACATCAAGGCATGTGATGGTTTTGGATTACTGTGTGGGATGTTTTTAGATAGATCTGTTACTGTAGGTAGTTTTTGAAATTTCTGCGAGATACTCGAATAATGCAAAGAATGAGAAGCACTGTGCATTAGACAGGCTCATGTGGGACGGTTATTAAAGACTCCAGTTACACCTGTATGGTTAAAAAGACTTTTTCGGGTACATGTAGCTTTGGCGTTTTGTGTAAGTGCACAAGTGGTTGGTTTTAAATGACATGGCGGAAATTCAGAGTGTGTTATATTTCTGAGAGATAAAGATTCAGCATTATTAAAACAAGGTGATTCATGTCCTTAGGAGTCACTTTCACAGAACTTTGTATTAAAAGTTACGTTTGTCGTAACTTTTTAGATGGAAGACATAATACTGATAATGCATGCTGTGGGATGGTAAATCAGGAATTGTGAGCTTGAGAGAAGTGACGTTCAGCCGTTTAGAATAAATGCAGGAGAGCGTTGACTGTTAACGCGTGATTGTTGGACTTTGCCTGGTGACTAATGTAAATCATGTTTTGCGGATTATTGTGTGACCATGTATTTACCAATGGAAACCAAGAATCGCACTGAGGGGTATAATAATGTCTTGTAGTGACATCATTTACAAGAAAAGTTAATAAGCGAACTGATTTATGAGGCTTTGTGAAAGTGGATCCAGGTAGGTTATGATGGATATTACCTGTGTGAGCCACAATTTTACGTGGTAAAACAATTCCCAGAGTGTAGAGTATGTTCATGCTGATGAGACACAACTTTGTCAGCTTTGGCAGCTAGAAGTGAGGAACTAAAACAGATGTTGGTCAAAAAGGGTTCTCTGGGCTGTGTTGTGCAGAAACTGGGCGTCTGAGAGTAGAAATGAAATGGTCTTGAATGGCTGTTCTTACTAAAGTGGAGTAAAACTTTCCACTGGACAGATAGCAGTCTGTCATGAAGGGGACAAGTAGGAAATTGTGTTTGTAGTCATACACAGTAAAACTTATTTGTGTGGGATCAAATTAAATTAGATAAGTCACTTGACTTCTCATGCTGGGAAATTTTCCTGCGCAGGATCAAATAGATTCTCCCCCAATTCTCATAAAGTATAAGCTGAATTGTAAAGACATTTGTAGAAAAAAACATTGAAACAATAGCAGAGCTTATTAATTAGAATCTGCAGGGATTGGTTTATGAAAGCTCAGAATTACTAGTCATGTTTAAACGTCCAGTGTATAATACCAGTTACCAGTTCCACGTATTTATAACCGGCATCATGCCTTGATTCTGTCATGCTCATTAGTTACTTGGTGTCTTAGTTAGGCCTCTGTGAGGCACTTTTGATCGCAGCTGTTATTCAAACAAATTAGATATGAGTATGGAATGAACGATAATGTTAGTTTTAATATCTAGTAAACACTGACGATGTCATGATTCCTCAGGTGATAACCTAGTGAAGTGAACACAGTACAGTCACAGAGCAGTGTATCAGTGCTAAAGGTACTGTGGACTTGATTAGCATATTAGATAAAGCACTTTATTTGGTGTAAAATATCGCTTGTGATCAGAGCTTGTGATCAGAGCTTCACAGATATTATTCTCAGCCTTTTTCTGAAAGCTCTGTTGATCTTAGTTAGGTGTTTTGAAGTTTTGTGGAAACACAGGATAGTAATCTACCTTTCAAACAAAGTTCTGAACCCCATTCTAAGATCAACGAAACTCTCAGAATATCTCAAAACTGAATGAGTAACTGTCATGGGTAAAATGCTGTAAAAAACAGTATATCACATGTTTAAGGAGGTTTTAACGATGTGCCTAGACAAATCACTGCACAACAATATGTGTATTCACTAGAATTTTGCCGCAGGCCAACGGAATGTACATGTATGTTTAGAGATCTTGACACACATGTATGATCACTTGAGAACAGCTCACCTCAACCACTGTATTGTTATTTATTTTGTTTGTTACTTTTCTGATGGACATGTCAGTTTTTGGTAGCTTGTGCAACTGAACTGTGTACCATTCATGAAAAATGTTGCAAAACGTAGAGAACATGCAAGTAGCTTATTTAAGTTAGATTTAACAGATTTTTAAGGGTTTGGCTGGTTAGACTGTTATATGTGATTTTAATAACCTTTTGCCCTCTGCTGTGTGGAATGGAATATTATATGTATGCACATTATGCCAAATCAAATCGATGTAGCTAAAGGGTTTATGGCTGAAGATTTGTGCGATCTCCCACCAACTATGCTTGTAAAATAGAGTGTTCTTCTTCCCCGCGAAAAAATCTTCTTGGGCCTTCCGAAGATTTTTTACTTTGAAGACAAGTGGAGATTAGGTAATTGTTAATAGTAATTGTTCTCAAATTGGGTATTACGTACATGGATGAGCTGCTTTATGGAACAAATTGAGACTTGAACAATGTGGAATCAGTTTGGGCCTGCACAGTAGAAATGTGCTGTATATTTAATGTACATGTTTGTATGTTGTTAATTGCATTCATCCTACAATTGTTCATCCATTGGCCAAGAATAGGAAAGTTTAAAATAATGTGTTTGAAGAGTATTTTTAACCTAATATTGCAACAGTATGTGTATGGATTGTTGAATAAACAGTTGTTATGTGCATGGCTTGGGGTCTTGTGTTTTTGTTTTGGGCTATATGCAAACGTGATTTTCGAAAGAAAATGTTTCAGTTATCACCAGAAATATTGTTTACTTATTGCCTTAATTCTTCTAATTTTTGAGATGTCTAGGCTAGTCTGTTTAGCCAGTATGCATGTAATTTTAGCGGGAATACACAGTTTCTTCTTTTTTTCTTACATGGTTGGTTTGTTCCAGCAGTATTTGTCTTAAAAATGAGACGAATTAGGGCGTATATCCCCCACTGACTACACATTGGGAGAGATATAGTGTGTTTGTGCTGTCTGGTGTTAATTGTGACTAGGCATTTGCATACATGTGGTATATCCAGAACTCATAGGTGCAGATCTTCACCAGATGTGTTGTGAAGCATCGTGACACCGGTCTTGAGAAGTTTAGTCTGAAAGTTGTAGATACATGAGCCTTAAGAATGGTACCATCGCCTCTAGTAATCTTGTCTGTTGTCTGCAGAACTTCTGGGCTAAATTTAATTAATTGTAATTTAAAACTTAATTGATGACAAGAGCCTTAGTGGCATGTGGAGTTTGTCCATCTGCTTTCTGGCGAGTGGGTCAGTACTTTGCGTAGAAGACAGTAAACTCGTTTCCTGAAGTGCAGAGCTCAGTGTAGTCAGTTTTGTTTTGAAGCTTAAAAGAAAAGACAACAAAAAGTATAACCAAGGTTACTTCATGAGATGGGTCCATACAAACCCAAACAGGGTTAGGCATGTCTTTATGAAATGCTTGGTAACTCTACAAATCATCTTTTAATCTGGAGTTCTTATGAGGCCATGGGACATGCCATTTTAGTTCAACCAGAAGCACAATGTCATATCATCCATACCCTCTGCTTTTCAGCGTTAGAGGTGAGAGGCTTCTGTGTGTGAAGTGCAATCCCCTTGGTCCTGGTTAAAACCTTGGGAAATAACCCTAGACATATTCCACTACCACTTTCTAGGTGAAAATGGCTTCACAGCATATCAGAATTGTCGCGAAATCAGAAGGAAAACAGCTGATTTATCACTACTTCTGTATGGCAAAATGGTGAACTAGGAACGTGAGACGTCACGGGAAAACAGATGCCTTCTCAGGTGGTACCCTTGTTGTGTACCCTTGATTGGCTAAAATTGAGAGCATGGTGGCTGATTCTATTTTCCATTTTTTGGACTTAAGCTGATCACCAATTGGAATATGTCTCTGTTCAAAGAAATGTTCATGTAGTTGTTATGATGGTGGCCTTTCCTGTGATCATTGCATCCATCTCCATACTTGTACTGCACATGTATAAGGTCATTTCTGAATGACACCTGGCAACTTGATAACCCCTGAGCAAAGCTGCCTTGTAGTAAACCCAGGCATCCAAACAGACATTTGTATACCAGGCATCAACCCAAATGGGTGTTCAGGGTCTGGCTTGGAGGTTCAATAGTGCTCCCACTGGTCCTGGAAATCCTTGAAAGCACTGGAATTTTATTGAAAGACCTTGAAAAAGCATTTATTTTCTTCAAGGTTCTTGATTTTTCAGTGTTATTTCAGTCTTTTTATGTGCAAGATGAACATAACTAAATGGAATCCCTTTATCACTCATGATGGTTTATATTTCAACTGAATGGTGCTTGAAAATACTTGAAAACATATGCACCAATGTGAAACATATGGTACCAAGGGTTTTGAAAGTCCTAAAAGAACAATTTATTTTACAGGTACTATTCTTGGTTCAAAATAAGACGTACCTGTTGATTTGCTGTTGGTCCGCTCTGCTTATGATGTGCATCAAGTGAGGATGTGCCAAGATTACAGAGGTTAAATCATACGAAGTATGTCTTGATTTGGGATTGAACCTGGAATCTATCGTTTATAAGGCAGATGCTCTATGCGCTATGCCACTGCAATCGGTCCGACTGAAAAGTGTGACACCAGATGCACTGGTGAAGTAGCAATATCTGTATTACAAAACAACAAACGCTGAAATTCAGGATTTTCAACAAGTTCCTCAGGCACAGAGGACAGCCTTTATTCAGTGCAATGGAAAGTCAGCTGACAGATGATCAACAAACCTTTGTAACAATAAATACAACAAGGACATACGTAACCAAAAAGAGTTAAAAAAAAAGGAATTATAGAGAAAGTCTAAATACTGGGTCTTCTGTACTTTTGGCTCAAATTCTGGACAAACAATTTAAATTCGATTCGATTTCAAATTTTGATGCATGGGTGTTGGGTTTTGACATACATCTAGGCCAAAACTTCAAATCAGGTTGTATGAATTTATTTGTAGGTACATGAGTAGTACTCAGACTTACAAATCCTGTCTATTGCATGTTCATGTCAAGATCCTGGGTTTCAGCCTTATCGTTCTATGAGATCACCACACCAGTTCTGAAAGAGGAATGCCAAAACAAAGGGATACTATTTAAACAGTTTTGTTTCAACAAAAATTGGATATACAGTTACGAAGCATTCGGTTTACTGATATTTATCACCTAATACTACTGAGTTGTGTGTTATGATGCTTTTGATCGAACTTATTACACCGGTAATATTCTTGCACCGATAAAACTTGATTCATGATCAAAACTTGATTTATGATCAAAACTTGATTCATGATCAAACCTTGATTCAAAATCAAGTCCTGATTCAATTAAATCAGGTAGTGTCAGCAGTGTTCATGTGGTCATGTGTGGATTTTAAAAAGTGAAATGTGCTCCAAAGGTGAAACCACGTGTTTATAATGACATGTAATAAAATTAAGCTTTAAAAGGAAGTAAAATGGAAGCTTGGCTGTATGACGGTAACACATGCACCTAAATACTGTCAATGCAGTGTGCAGTATGTGCCACACCATGATCACATCAAAGTCTGTCAACAAAGCCTTCAACAACATTTTCTTTAAATTAAACTTTTGCAGTTTTACCAGGAGGGTCAACACAGGTAATGAAAATGCCATCTTTAATTACAGCAATACAGAAGTTATAACGTGAAATTCACTATATAATAAAATACGCAAAACAAGCAAGAGATGAGCTCAACCTGCCATAAAATAGGGTTTGTTTATCAACAAATGTATATATACAATACAGTTGAGATTCCTAATCCTCATAGTTGTATTTGACAAGTTTCAAGACCGTTTCATGAAACTCACAAAATTACATCCTAATTTCATCATAACAAATTTAGACCACAAAATACAGGCATACCTGTAAAAAGGGAATTCACCCATACATAGGTATTGGCATCAAATATATCTCAATATAAAACTGCCCTAAACCATTCAAACAAATCAACATGTTCAACTTATATCTATAAATGTGATCATGAAATCACAAAAAAATCTGGTGGTTTTGAATGTGCATCATCTGTAATGTTAAATAAACATATTTTCTCTCACATTTACTATATTGTATATGGGACATAAGACCACAAATAATGTACAGATGTAAAAACAGAATTTTATGAGGGAGAGGGGAGAAAATGTGACAAGTATTCATGTACTGATATATTCTGGATCAGGAAATAATTACACAATGAATTAATTTGTGAAAAAATGTGAAATATGCTGTTAATTTAGAACTTTTAGTTAACTGTGTAACTGGTGGAATGTCCACTTAAGCCTGAGAAGTATGTACATTAAAACATTGGACCAAATGACATTTTTTTTCTTCAACGACTACAAATGTCGTGTGAGATTTCGGGCCTTCATTCTCACATTCATCCCTGTCTACGGATCATAATTGCAGCTTGTCTACACAAAAGTCGTCGTTGGATAATGTCTGAAAAGGGCGGTGTAAACAAATCCAACCAATTTGAAAATATAGATCTGGTTTGTTAACCGTACTCAAGATATCGACTCTTGTAAAGTAATGGCGGGTATTCTAGAGAGACATTTGGACACTAATGCAGTAGCTAAAAAATCTGCTATAACAATATATGAACAGCAATAATTAATGACATACTACTAAGCTACTTAAAATTACGAAGGTGAAAAAGGGTTGAAAGTATTATTCGTTAGGATCATAGCAAAGCAGTTTGCACATGTAAGAAGTACAGAATCTTTAGGCAAGCACAAGGTTTTTCTTTGTTTTTAAATCATTATCACAGATAGCCTGGAGCTGTATAAAATGAATCTAATTCTATACTCATATCTAGATTTCTGACTTTGTGAACTTCAACCACCCAAAACAAATACATCTGGAGGAATCATTATGCAGGTGTGGGGTTGTTCGTTAACAGAACTGAATAACTTTAACCATATAATCTTAATCACAGTGTAATTACATGAGGGATCAGATTCAAAGCTATACCTGTATACAATAATGAGAGGAGTGGTAATAACAAATTCACTTGTCAAATGTACAGCAGTCCTCACATCAAAGTCATTCTATAGGTATTTGGAATACCTTAAGGTCACAGTCATTCAAATGATTTTCACACAATAAACTTGAGAAATCTACCAACCGATTTTCACACAATAAACTTGAGAAATCTACCAACCAATTTTCTTCAAAAACTTCAAAAGAATGCCAAGTTGAAATAATAAATTGTATTGATAATAATTATCAAAGAGGCATAAAAACACAAGCATATTTTAAGACAAAAGATAAAGCCATATCAATTTAGAAATCTGAAACTTGGTTGATACTCATTTCAGTGTCACCTTTTAAAATCTACATGCTTTTTCAAAACTTTAACAAGTGCATGTAGTTACATATTTATTCAATTTCTTATGGTTTTTAAATCTGAAGACATAAACATAAAAAATACCCAGAGCATACCATAACCAATGTTTAAATACCAAATGTGTAGAAAGTTTGGTAATGCATATAATAATCATCTGAGATAAGAAATATTCCCAGTGCAAATACATCTGCATTTCATTTTATAATAACAGGCCCTTGATATCATCCAAAATACTCCTATTCAAATCTAAATCATTCTAGTTATTTTTAATTTGTCACTTAGTGATGTATGAAGCCAGACAGTTGATAATTTCAGTGATGATTGGGGTGTTTACTGCTACTTTATATGTATCACAGTGATTGCATCAACTCACCAATAAAATTTACACAAATATGTACTATAATGCCTCATTGCTTCACGGATTCAATACAGCGTGAACAAAGTGGTCGCATCAACTCACCAATAAATAAAACGTTTAGCAAATGTGTGTACCTCTCCCTTCTTATTCAGACAATGAATACTGTATGGTTCCACCAACCATGGAGGTAAAGTAGAAGGAGGCACACCTCACCCGGTCTGTCCCGGGAGACGGCCAGACTCACCTGCTGTGCCTTTGTGCTCTGAATGGAACCATCCATGGCTGGGCAGGGTCTGATGTACAATGTACAATGTATGATACTGCGCGTCAGAGCGAGTGCACGAGTGAGTCTTAGCGTGATTTGTCTCTATAGGGAACCCATCATGCTCACTTAGTTTGAGTAAAAAGCATAAACTCCAAATTCTGCACAAAACACATTTTTACTAAGTTCACTTTTGTGAGACGATATAGGTTGTTAAATCACACCGAATGGATTTTTTTTCTTGAAGTTAAAAACCCCAATCAACGGCATTCATTATTCAGCTATTGGGGATATTTTCTGCTTTTTCAACATTTTCCGGTAAACATAGTTCATTAAAATTGTGCTTTTCAGAAAGCATTAATTAGTGGCATTCACCTGGTGCCGTGAGGATAAGGGTACAGTGACTTATTGTTTTTGAAATGATGCAGAATCGAGAAAATTGCCCATTTAAAATACATGGGCCTGTTATAAAATATCAAAAATTGGTCATCTCTGAGTTCTATAAAATCCCATTTCAGGAGAACTTAAAATGCACTGGTTCGATAAATAATATCGGGTAAATAGTTCACTGAATGTACATATGCCACAATTATGGGTACAGTAAGCGACTTCTTTGCAAGTTTGGTTTTTGTCAACACTACATTTGTATATTTCTCAAAAAGCACAGTCCACTGGCGTAGGTACGCATGTGTAGTTACCACTGAGAAGGGATTACCTCACAAATGAGCATTACCAGCTGTGAATACACACACCTCTGCATAATGTTTATTAATCTGCCACAAATGTTTGACATGTATACCACTTATTCTTGTGCAGACCTCTGCAAAAGCAACAATGTCGGGCACTATCGTGGGAGGGGTACAAACTTTGGAGTTTTCCACTGAAAAATCGAAATACCTGACGAGAAAATCGCCTAGCAGATTTAGGCTACATAATTTTACATATCCTCTCCATTTTATCACTCTTCCTATCTCAATGGGTACGTGATAATTTGATGTTCTAAATTTCATCAAACATTTTCTCAACTTACAGGGGAGAAAAATGAGGTATCTTTCTGACTGGTGATTATTTGTACAGAGAATAAATGATTGCTATATGAGACGCAGTTATCTGAGCATTCCAGATTTGAAGGTACTGATCAGTTAATCTTTGTGTTGCTGCAGATTTAATATTATGAAAATTTTCAATGTTTTGTTGCAGCCAAAATTCCATCATGCCTAAATTTTGGGAAATATCATGCATACACTATCCATCAATTTTCATGAAACCCTGAGATAGTATCTGATAGCATGATTTTATAAAATATGTAACTGAGCTCACATACATCTTCCATTCACCTAGTAATAACCGTCCCCAGAAAGCAACCATTCTCTTTTTAACAGCAACACTCAATTTTCCCCCCTGTTGCTCTACAACTGAATCAAGGTGGTCTGTCGTGCATTCTGTCTGTCTTAATTATTCGGCATGTAAGAGCGACGCAAGCTTGGGTGCTGAGTACCTTTCACACACCACCAGTCAAAAGCTACTCGTCTCGATGGCATATGTATAATGATCTAAACACAGGCTAGACATGATAAATGCGATTTCCTCAGTGTATTCCCTGATGATGATTGCTAATTGCTTTCAAAACACCAGTCAGAGATGTTAATCTACTGTCAAAACAGTCCCTGTCCTGCTGTGTTGATATCGTACAATGAACACTTTGAAGGGCCCTAGGTGTGCCTCCTTCTACTTTACCTCCATGCATCAACTGACCTGAAAAACATTCTTTCATTCCTCACAATGACTGGTTTCTCAGAAGCATCATGTCAACTAAGAGATATATAAATAAAATACTAGAACATACATTACAAAATGTACCTTCACAACCGTTTTTGACACTCCATGATCACATCAACTTGATTTACCAGAGTTGAATAGCAAAGTGTCATCTTTCTACTCTATCCTCCATGTGCAATAAATATAGATGTGCTTATATATAGGTGTAAAATGCCAATATATATTTAGGTAACTTTCACAACAACATAACTGCTAGTTTAACTTTAGTTTTCTTTAAATATCTGACAAATAAAAGAGACTGCCAAGTAAACAAAACCCCCATTTTGAGCCAGAAATAGAAGAAAATAAATTTTACATAAATGGGCAAGACAGCAATTGCATAATAAGGAAAATAAGCTTAATATAACTTCTTCAGGAAAGAAAAAAATAAAATACTATGTAAATATAAAACTGGTCATTTAAATAAGACTGAGCACAAGAGTAAATCTTTCTTCATATTAATGAGGACCCATTACTGAAAACTCCCAGCTGTTGGATGTTATTTTCCTTCAATTCTTATGGTAACATCATCTGGACTGGCATCTTCTTTCCCACTTGGTTTTGTGAGCTGAAAACACAATAAGCAGAGATATATCATGTTACTTTTGTACTAAGCAAGCATGTCACCTTCATGGTTTGTGGGCGAGAATCATCCCCTTTCATCACTATGGTTAGAAAAGGTTCTTTCTAAGATTTTTCAAACCTTTTCAATCCAAACTTGGCTGTAAGCTGATTTGTAATCATTACAAAATGCTAAAATGCCTGGAACAAATCTTTATCTTTTTTATTTATTTGATTAGTGTTTAATCAGGAATCTGTCAATGGTATTGGTCGGGTTTACAAGTGGAGGAAACCAGATTCAACCACCGTCCCTCTCTTGGTCCTTGACAAAACTCCTGACCTAGATGTGCAGCAGAAACCAGTACGAACTGGATACAAAAATGCTACCTCGTGGGAAGATGCCATGACAGTTGCAGTTGGATTGAGACAGTGCTTTAGCCTCCGGAGTCAGCCACTGTCTCTGGCAATCTGGCAAAAGAATTCTGGTCAACTGCTGGTTGTGCTTAAAGCATCACAGTGTGTTCTGTTGTTTCTTGTTTTATTTCATGTCCACTATAAACACTGAAGCACTTTTCCTAGGGTTGAAGATTTTTTAAAATTTCACCCAAGTCACCAAAAACACTAATTTTTCCAGTTATGTTCCACCTCAATTACTTGTTCTGATCCAAGTCCACTGAAAACATTCAAGAAATTTGGTCAGCCATGACACTTTATCCTTCAATTTCAACCAATCCTCCAACCACGCCCATCTGACCCCTCCTCCTTCCCACAAGGTCCCCCACAATTCAGAGGATCCTCAGTCTGTCAATACAAAGTCAAACTTACACCGAAGCCGGTGTCCGTGTCGGCCAGGGCTTGTTTGGCCAGGTAGCGTTCTCGCTTGATCTTGATCTCCAGGGCTTGGGGCACATCCGGAACCAGGATGTCAATCAGTCGGTTGATTCCAAACACTATGTGCTGAAAACAACAAACAAAAACACAGTCAAGCCACAAAATGAACTTTTTTGACCTTCCAGGCTCTTGGGCAGGGAAAATGGCAAAATAACTTCCAAACTTCTATGATTCTAAACTTCAAAACAAGATGCTGATGCCATGTGAATGACATATCCTGTAATATATCGACAGTACATCTACTGTCACTTGAAATATTTCTTTCATATAATTTAAATAGACTTCATGTTGTGAAATTCTTTATATTTTTTATAATTTACACATTACATGTTAATCACAAAACAGAATGGTTAAACCTCATGAAATACGTAAAACAACCCAGAAGCTACAAGTGACTTGTGTTAATGTTATATTTTGAGATTTCAGTTACTTAAAATTTTTACTTCACTGTTACTTCATTCAATAATGGTGCTGACCACTAAGGAATATTTTTATTTTTAAAGATTACTGTCAGGTTTAGTGATAGAATCTGACAGGTGAAACAGCCCAAATTCAACAGGCACCTAAAACTTCGTCCACGACAAAGCTGCTCATTTTTCCTGATTCTGGGAGTTTTGCAGATTTTAGATGCTATCCTATTTTTATCAGTACCAAACATAATATTTTATGACAAAAGAAGCATTAATTTGCTTCTAAAAATGCATTTTTTTTGGTCAAAATATTAGGTCATTAACAGTGTTTTGTGTAAATGCAAAAAATCTGTATAGTTATAGGTGTCCATCAAGAGGCTGTTTAGTGATCATCCAGAACGGGCCCAAGGCTAAGTCACCTTATGTATGATCAATTTACCTCAAATAAAATAACAAATCCCAGTCTGACGGCAAACAGTCGCCAGTAGAACAACGAGTAGTCTCCATTTTCATCACGGAATGCACGGTATCTGAAAGATGTGATTACAAATCGATTACGCCAAAGTTTCAACAAAACATTACTTCAGTCTATCCAGTTAATTACCTGGATGTTTCAATTCATGAGTAAAGTATGGAATTACTGAAAATGAAGAGGCACAAGTATGAACAGGTAGTATTATTGCAAATGGATAAAACTGAGACAAACAGGTGTTTAATAAATTATCCACTTATTAATGCAGATATATACATAGGAAAAATGTACTGATGAGCAGGCATGTACTCTACAACACCTTTAATGATTACATGATCTGTTGGCTTCATGTCTGATTCGGTCATATCACGGCTACATCTACTTTTACCATGTTGTGGGCTGCTGACATATATATATGATGCTGCCTCACTAAAACATCATAGTAATCGATACCCGGCATGAATAGTGCTCTAAGTGTCCTTAGTCACAGCATGTACTACCCCTGTTTACTGAATTGTACTTTATCTATTCCCTCAAGTCTTGAGGTACCAAACTTGCCAAGCTTACAATTTTTAGTGTTTTCTGCCTGCAGAAGTTCTAGCCTCTTGACAGCACCACTGCACTACGGTTATGTTAAATACGAGTTTCATGCCATGAATTCTATTACTTTCCAGAACCTTTTCAGATAGAATTCTCCTACTTTTCTAGGATTTCCATTACCAGTTTACTGACCTTTTTCAGTGGGTATATGGCCATTTGCAAATACTGTCCAACTACATCACATGAGGGAAGAACATATCAAAAATAAATTAAATCCACTTGAATGCCAAGAAAATGATACCTAAAACAAGCAGTCTACAAACAGTCTCGGAATTTTTTGTAATCATTTTCATTGATTTTAAGGGCTGCCAGAGAAATTCAATGACTTGCACACAAATTCCATGACTTTGAAGGCCTGGAAATTTTGAATTGCATGTCTTTCAAGGATTTTCATGGGCTGCACAAACCTTGACACAGATTCTCCCTGAAGGACTACCTGTCTGAGCAGTCAGTCACATGGCCCTTACCTGCAGGGTTCAGACAGCGTGCCATTGGGTGCCCAGGCTAAGGAGAAGTTGGTGTAACCCCAAAGGTTAAAGTCCCTTTCATACTGGTACAACAGCCTGGGCAAGAATTCTGACGTGAATGCTATCAAAAATGCCTGTGAAGAGAAAAAACAAGAGAGTCTGAATTCAACATTGCTTCAGTTAAATGCGTCATAAATACAATCTTAGGCATAAATAGTTGAAACTTCTTCATTATCAAAATTTAAGGCCAAATACAGTACTGGATAACATTGTACATTTGGTTGTCATAAATAGATTTTTTGTTGGCATGGTTGGGGGTGTCTCCACCTCATCACAGAAAATAGGGTTAGTCGGCAGGCAATTATTCTGGCTTATGATCGAGACTGAGATTTTAAAGAAATTAACACTGAGAGAAAACAAAATCCAGACAAAGCCTGGTAAAAACTTCAGAGTAGGGCCATGTTTTGGAGGGTTGATTGGGTTACACCCTATGGGCATACCACTATTTTCATTGGTGGCCTCGTATTGTTTCTCAAGAGAATGGAGTTAGGGTACTACAGTGCTCTCCCTTACATTACTGATGACAGCCATGCTGGCAAGGGCCTCCAGTATGGTGAACCAGACCCCTATGTCCTGGGCCCTTTCCCCCACAGGCTTCCGTGTCTCACAGACCAGCTTCTGGGCGTCCAGGCGGATCTCTACCCAGTTGTTCAGGAGGGCAAACAGGGGCGCCAACGGGAAAGCAGCGACAAAGATGGTGATGAATCCAAACTGTAGCACTGCGGAGATAAACAATAACATGTAGGTATTGGTAATGACAGACAACTCCACTGATCAAACAGGCTTTGTTCATTCTAACATACATGTACCTCCCCCACAAAGTTTACCACTGAAGCCAACTGTAAACTGAAGTATGCCCCAAATGGTAACATATGCACTTCAGGTATGACCTGGTTGCCCTCGTTCTCAAAAGTGGACAACTTTTCATCCAATCTTGGAATTTGGCCATATGGACATGGCAAGCTACATGCAGATTTTATTCCTTAGAAACAGTAAAGAACATGTTACGCACATGTGTAAGAATAGGTGCAAATCTGCAACATCCCACAAGAAGTCAATGTCATCTTGCGCACAAGCACCATGTTAAGTGAATGGTCCATGTGACACCTCCCCCCCTCCCCCCTCCCCCCCCAACATAAACACGATATATATTCAAAACGTTCAACCCCATAGGAAAAGTTCTGACATCTAGATGTCTACCTTTTATGTGCCTGGAAACCAACACTACAGCTGTTACATGTACATGTATGTGGTTCTATGTACTCTGGAATTCTAGCGGGGGGGGGGGGGGCGGGAAGGTGATGCTAATAGCACATTTGTGAGCAGTTTTAAAACCATAAAATGTCAGTAGATGAACAGTAGAACAAACATAGCCAAGTAAAACAAATGTACACAAATGTTGTGTCTTTCATATTTCACCTGGGTAACCAAAACATGTTCCTCTGTAAATCTGAATTATACCAGGTGCCTCCTTAAAACGCTCGTCAGATTAGTGCCAAATCTTACCCATTTCCAGGTATTCCTGGAAGAGACCCTCATAGTCAATCAGCTGATAGTCCTCCTCCCATCTTGTCTTTGCCACATCACTGCCCAGTTTCACTTTTCTTTTCCGCAGCCATGTTTTCAATTTTCTGGGAACGTATACAGAGATATATATTTATTTACTTATTTGATTGGTATTTTTGCCTTACTCAAGAATATTTCACTGATACGGCAGTGGCGTGGTGGGAGAAAACCAGACAGAGCCCGGGGGGGGGGATAACCCACGGCCATTCACAGGTTACTGGCAGACCTCCCCATGTAAAGCAGGAGAGGAAGCTAGCATAAGCTGGATTTGAACCCTCAACGACCACAATTGGTGAGGCATCTAGCTCATTACGCCATGCTGGCTACCATGTACAACCATATTCAAGACATGTTAATGGAATTTTTTTTTTTTATATTGGACTTCGACAAAAAAACAAAACAAAACGTACCGACATAAACAATTTACTAAACCTGGACAGTTTTGTGAAACCAGGGGTCACCCAGTTTAAAAGGGAGCCAACCTTTTAACGTAATGTATTATATCATCATTCTGGAGTCTGGGGAATATCAACTTCAGCATCTTGCAGTCAGCCTGTCAGAGACAGTCAAACGACTTACGGGACGATGATCTCCTGAGCGTTGTTGATCACCTGTTTACCGATCATGATAACGCCCAACTGCTGGGCGAGCTCTACCAGACACCCGCCCGCATTACATTCCTCATTCCTCAAACCAAAGAACCGTGTGTAGTTGCCAGGGTAACCCACAAATCTGAAAGTGAAAGTGGATATTGACACTCAGACGACTGGACTGGCTTGTACATTGTTTCTTATAGACACCAAATTTGTTCTGTTTCTTATAGACACCAAATTTGTTCTGTTTCTTATAGAAACCAAATTTGTGCAGATCAAATTGGCATGATGAATATTTAGAAAAATCCATACAGTCAATAATATCTTGCGAAGGCATTCTCCTCGAATCATGCTAACAAAACAAACTTAAACCAGCAAATGATACATTTATGCTAAGAAACAATTCTGCACTTTTGAAAAAAAAAATTGGTATTTTGCTACAGTACAGCTTTAAAGTATTTTGTCAATTTTTTTTGTGCACAGATGTGTTTAATATTCCCATGAATGTAAAGTGTCCATATTCCACAGCCATGAAATGAATTCTACAAGAATATCCCCAAAAATGTTGGCTTACTGAAGTGAAAGTTACTGTTACACATGTACAAATGTTGATAAAACAAAGTCATCTGACTTGGGCTACAAATACTCACTTTCCTTTGAAAAATGCAATATAAACTATGGAGGAGTAGAAGTTGACAAACTGGAAAATGAAAACTTTGAAGGTCAGCTGGTCTTCAAACTCTGTCTGTGTTCGATGCATTTCTGAAAAAAAAAAAAAAAAATTACAACATGGTTTTCAATAAAAAAAAAACTGTTCCTTTTATTAAAAGAACTGTTTCGTTATACAGTTTCATAATTTTGCATCCCAACAATTATCTGGTCATTTTGTTCTCTAGGTTTTATAACACTAAAACAACCTGCTAAGAATTTGTAGTTCAGTGTAACGAAACGCAAAGAGAAATCCTCACCCCATAAAGTCAGCTTTAATGCCAACTTTTCATAAACTTTTCCGAGCGCCATAATAAGGATCAAGTTGACCACAGCCGCAGTCATACTGGCGATGGTTGCAGCGTTTGGACGTAAAGTTTTACTTTGGAACAACGGTATACTGATGAGCACTCTGTACATAATAACAGCCACAATGAAGATTAGAACCAGAACGATCTGCAAGAGAAACAAAAATCATGGTGTATTGTATCACTTGTATTCTAGCATCAGGAAAGACAATGTAGGAAAGCAGCTGTAGATGTCCACGTATACTTTTGTTTAATGAGCCTTCATTTTTTTTTTAATTTCTTTGATTGGTGTTTTACACTGTGCTCAGGAACACTTCCATGGTGGCCAGCATTATGGTGGAAGGAAACCGGGCAGTGCGCGGGGAAACGCACGACCATCTGCAGGTTGCTGCCAGGTCTTCCCAATATTTACTATTTTAGAAGCGGTCAAGTAGGCCACACACAAATCTGACCACATGCATAGTGCATGTGTTAGAGGGATGTTACCTGACCTGGACAGGTGATCTTATAATTACTATAAAGTTCATGTCTACTCCTATCTGGGCAATATGTTTTAGTGCTCAACATCATATGAATTGTTTTTTTCAAATTGCACCTGAAGTTATTCTTTATTGGTACTGGTCTATTGTGTATATGTTGTTAGAAAGTAAGACAGCATCAGAAATGTACAAAAGGCATGTAAGTTGAACAGCATGCAACATATCTCAAACATTTTTTTTTGGCATATACAGTGCAGCCTTGCTATAAGAAACCTCGATATAGCACAAAATCGGATATATCGTGACCCAAATCATGTTCCCCATAATATTTGCTGTACTTTCTTGTGAAAAGGCTTAAATTTGACAAGACAACAGCTAAATCATCAACCAAAAAAGAAGCAGTTTTACCAAGAAAAGTTCATAAAGAGTGTTCCTTTAGAAGGTGTATATATCCAATTTTTGCTTGTAAGCAAATGGACCAAGTGGTACTTAAGGTGAAAAATCTTTTATATTATGTCAGACAAGCAAAAAGAAAAGAACAAAGGCAGACGTTACACTTCCTTGCGCATAATTCTGACTTTAAATACATGTATATATATATATATATATATGATGCAGTCTGTCATTTAGCCATAACTAAGAAATATATCAATGGAGAGCATTACACTAACACATTTCAAAAATTTCTTAAAAAATGCCAATTTTTCATTTGATTAGTGTGTTTGCTTTCATGGATTTTCCAAGACAACTTACCATAATTATGATCATAGCCATCCCAGACAAAATCCTTGGAAGTCTTTTCTCGTCAGGGAAGTAAGGCTCGCTAATCCCCGTGATAGGGTTGATCTCCCTCAACGGCGCCATTGCAGCATACTGAGGTCGGGGCCTCTCCTAGAACAACCAATCAGAATCCCTTGTCAGTTATTTTACATTGCACTTGATTGTTGATTTAGGCCATACACATGAATTTTCACCTTGTGTGATGGCTCCCCTTTTATGGCTCACAAGCAAGAGTGCCTGTGGTAAACTACTAACCTTTGGCAAGCTACTGACCATCTTTCCTCTATGTTACATACTGAGTTACATGCTACACTGGTGCAAGACAAGTGACTTTCATTTATTTATTTATTTGGTGTTTTACACTGTATTCAAGAATATTTCATTGATACGACAGTGGCCAGCATTATGGTGGAAGAAAACCGAGCAGAGTTCAGGGAAAACCCATGACAATCCTCTGGCGGACCTTCTCCAGTACTGCTTGAGAGCAAGCCAGCATGAGCTGGACTTGAACTCAAAGCGACTGCATTGGTGAGAGGCACAGAGGCCTTAACATTGCGCTGGAATGCTGATCCGTCAGTCACAAGTGATTTTTAATGAAGAGACTATGTTAATGGAACCATAAGCTCTGTTGACCACTTATTGTTGCCAAAGCATTGAAAGTTATAAAAGTAGGACTGACCTATATATAAGCCAGTGAATAAATCTGGGTATGACCCATAAGAATGAACTTCCTTAAGAAAAAGTCAGTAATATCTGTAATTGCCTTTGCCAAAAGATATCATGTCTTATACAGTATCTGTCTGTATCTTTCTGTCTGTCATCAGCTCTACAGACATTTTGTGCACTGACTGGCTTTGATGAACCCATTGAAGTTTGATGGTAAATGCGATATTGGAATTTTTTACGCAGTTCTTCATTATGTGCACATCGGGCAGACATACAGAGTAATGTCCCTTTGTAATCTGAGGATTTAAACCATAAAGTTGGTTTCTCCGAGTGTCTTCTAGCCATATGTTTGCTGTTGAAGACATATATACACACAAGGTGTCCTATATGCCAGAGCTTTATAAAACAGATTACATGATAACCGATGAACACAAATACAATGTTTTCGACTGGATATTTGGAAATATTCTCTCGACTACATCTGAAACTGCTCACCTCCTCCTCTTCGAAGTCCAGACAGTCCCAGTGATGTGCCAGACTTGCTGTTTTTCTCTTCCAGTACTCCAGGAAGGTAACAGCTGAAGTGAAAAACATCACACATGAAATGAATTAAGATTTTTATGTGCATAATGCCTGTATAAGCTTTACATGCATATAACTACCACTTTTATTTAATACATAGAGTACTGGGTTCACTTTCACAACATCTTGTAAATCAAATTTCGAGTAACTTATTTTAGGAAATGACACTGTCTGGGTTAGAGCACCATAAACTGACGGGATATAGTAAGAAAAGTATGATTTACTATGTTTTTTGAAAATGGATCTTGGTTGCCATGGAAGTGGCGAGCACAAATATACGGATTAGTTGGTGAAAAACTCATGTGAAGTCATTTGTGACTTATGTTAATTAAAAAAAAAGATTTGCCTCATTTTTTCCACGACATGGTGTAGCTAAGCATATCAGAACAAGGGGCATAACTCTATTCAACTAAGTTTGGTCTGATATGGTGCAGTGGTAAAACACTTACCCCAAAATGCTATGAATACAGCATAGAAAACTGTTCCAGGGTGATCAAAAAGGTAAGAGATCTTGATGAAGAGACAGACGTCTGAGAGGTACCAGAACTCACAGCCGATGTCTTCATCGCAGAGTGGACACATTTTAAAATCCTCACCACTATTGCACACTTCCTTCCTGGAAACATCAGCATGGCCATCAGCACATAGTGTGTGTATAATGCAACGGCCTTGAATCAAACAACAGCAGCATATCCAGCTGTTTGATCTTTGATTTATTAATTTGTTGGATTGTTTCTGTGATCTCTGAATAACAAGCCCCCATTTCACTAAAAGGCGAAAAGACACAACTCATGTAATGTTAAAACTTATACGACCATTCAAAAACTCCAAAAAACACATATCTATGCCTTGTTTGGTAACTAGTAAAACTTAACTAGAAGACTTATAACTTAACATCTGATTGCAACCTTAACAACCGTAATATCCAGTAGTTAAGCTTTGGACTTGTGTCTTACTGCTAACTCATACATCTGCATTGCCAATAATTTATTATTGTCTAATTATGCCTAATTCATACTCACCCAGGGATATTCCAGGATATCGTGAGCACTCCATAGAGAAAGACTAACACCCCAACCAGGGCAGCTGGAAGCAACCACGCCGTGTAAAATCCTGACAACAAAACACAGACCACCTGATGAAGTTTTAGGCATTTACATACATATACATGGAGGTTTGGTGTTAGCCTCCATGCATTCTCCGGAATCGGAGCACGACACTGGGTTTACTTCCAACTTGGCAAGAGGACCACGTTTTTAGGGGTAGCTTAATATTTATGAGGTCATGGAAGAACTTGTTGTAGACAAATCAGTGAAAAAGTTAAGACAAAGACTGTATATACATGCACACAAATGACACGTTAATGTCCTTGATTACAACACAATGTACTGACTCTTTCTGAGAAATTCACTTTGCCAGATTTTCTGTTGTATTAAGGAATAAAATGAAGTAAAAACCTCTTTACAAACTCTTAACTCTGGACACCCACAGGCCTATGTCAGAGAAGCAAAACACAGTGGATGAAACAACCAGTTCAGAGAACATGTGGTTCTTACCCAACCAAGCAAAGTAGATGCCGATTTTCTCCCCGAAGTACTCCCTGATGTGGTCCAGCGGTTGGTACTTGTACCATCTACCCCAGCGAGCCCAGTACTCGTACAGGATCTGTCGAGGGTTCAAGGCTTCCGGAGCAGAGTAGTGCCCCGGAGGCGTCTCAAAGTCTCCCTGGTCACATACATGGCAAATATAAAATTTACAACCGTGGTTTCACTGTTAGGCTTGAATAACATTACTGTGCAAAACTCTGCCACTTCATGTATATATACACTTTTCAAAACAAATAACACCAAGCCTGGAATTTTGTCCAAAAGCTCCTAACACCTTGTTGAAAACCTGTCACTCATTGGTCGGTAGTGTCTCACTGAGCGTCATTCTGCCTCCCATGCTGAGACTCATCTTGCTTCACTGAAACTTATCCTGCCTCACTGAGACTCATTCTGCCCCACTGACACTCACCCTGCCTCACTGAGCCCTTAATCTGCCTCACTGAGTCTCATTCTGCCTCACTGAGCCCTTAATCTGCCTCACTGAGACTCACTCTGCCTCAATGAGCCTCACTCTGCCTAAATGAGCGTTATTCCAGCTCAAATGAGCCTCTCACTGTGACTCGTACTATCTCAATGAGCCTCACGATGCCTTACTGTTAATTTGTCAGTTTTATGCAAATGGGAAAAGGTATAACCCAAAATGAACAGTCCAGATCTGTCAATACATGTCATATTTATTTATCTGTAAAAGTTTTTTGGCACATTTGATCATATATGCCTCCTGTGCTAACTAAATGACAGCATCAATACTATCACCAGAAAAAAAATCACTGGTGTCAGCAAAACACAAAGTAACACACAAAAAACTGTAGTTAACTAATTACAAGGAGTAATTTACGGTTATCACAAGTTTGTCCAACAATAACAAATGACATCACCTGTACATGACTCGACTGTCAGCAGTTAATGAGGTGATTGTAATCAATACGTAATTCATAAAGGGGTAAAAATAGCTTAGACAGCATGTTGCTGAGCATGCCTTGAGGCTTATCATTTCATGATGGAGTGAGTTGAGTTCACCTGAACATCTAGGTACAGAGATTACCACAAGACTTGGCATAAATAACTCATAGCAGGATGTAATTTAATGGGAAAATCCCAGGAGATCTACATGACTAAGAGATGCTGTTGATAGACAAATCAATGATGGAAGAACTCGAAATATTTTACACATTTGTTATCACGGTTTTGAAACCAACAGAAACAAATTCTAGAGCAATTGGGTAAGTCATGATACGAAAAAAGCAATGGTTTACATGTAGATGCAGCAGAATAAGTTGGCAGAAAATATACTATTTCAGACTCCTTGAACTGGCGTCAACACTAGTTCTACAGGCAGTCAACAGTCTTGATTATAATTACAAAGCACAAGTTGGTTTGTGTGATTTATGCAAAGCTTGATTTGCAAAAACCTGTCCAGATGTTGAGTAGAAGTCAACAAATTTTTCTAAACTGGACCGGTGTTAGTTACATTTCCTGCATTTTTGTTAAAAAACAGCAGTTCATAAAAGAATTTCTAAATTGACAGGACTTGGAAAGATGGCAGGGTGATGATGGCTTAATTACCACTCTCAATGGTTTTACTTTACTATGTCTTCATCAAACTTTAAAGTGAACAAGACAATCTGGAGAAACATAACACTGTCATGGCGTCTGTGCAGTCACCATCCCTGTTGCAGGTCGGCTGAAGCCTTGCCCCAACCACGTGGCCTCTGACGCAACCCAACGAGGTTAGTTCATGTAGTAAACATATCGTAAATGACCCAAAATTATGCCCCTAAAAGCATATTTTTACAGGCAAATAAAGCACTATTTTGGAGCCCAAAATGTACCATTTCTCTGTAGCATGTTATCCCACCTTCCATGCAAATCTCAAACCACCTTTCTATAAAGGTAAATAGAACTCTCAGAATCCGGCAAAATGTACATCTTTGTGATGATCAAACTGCATTTGAGGTCTATAACCAAGACTGACTTGGGTGGGCGGTAACAGACCTCAAATGCAGCTTAGCCTGCATGAAATGCAGCCATTCTGTCTATCCTGTGACGTAATTCTTCCAAGCACAGAACACTCTGGTCACCTGAGACTGTGGTAAGCTGTTAGGGTTGTGTTTGGAACTTCAGTATATATGTCAATTTATAACATGAAAGGATCACGAAACTTACTCCCGTAACTATGCCATGATCTGAAAATACTTTGCAGTGTTGTTCACCCATGTCCTTGTTATTTATTTATTTAATTGGTGTTTCACACCGTACTCAAAAATATTTCACCTATATGATGACGGCCAACATTATAGTAGGAGGAAATCGAGCAGAGCCCTGGGGAAACCCATGATCATCTGCAGGTTGCTAGCAGACATTCCAAATACCCCACACTTCAAACCAGATAATTCAGCAACGAATTCACACAATTTCAAACAGTTTTTTATTTCATAATTTTATAATCTTTTTAATGAATAGTAACTTATTCATGAGCCGTGTTTTACTTTTTCAACATTGAATTAACACAGCTGAAAGCCAGTTTCCTTGTGTTTTCAGTTGTATTTGAAATATTCCGTTGTAATGAATGTAGTTGTCAGGAGAGTAACTGCCTGTTACAAAGGTGGCCAACTTCAGAGATACCTGTGAACGCATTGGAGGGTTTGGGATCATTCAAAATGCTGTCCACTTCATATGCGAAGAATATTCTAAATGGTCCAAAACCCCTCAGGTTCTGTACATGTATATGCACGCGTTTACCACATCCTAAACATATCTGTTAGAGGAAAACAATCGAAAAAGTGCCCTCTACAAAATTCATACACTCTAAATAATATACATGTAATTCTTGTTGCTCTTCTAAACACATGACTATTACTTGAAAGATACGGATACATAGGGGAGCCAAATTGATATCCACAGCCAAGTGTATGAATATATACACATACCACTTTGGTATGCGTTGGTTTTAGACCAATCAAATTGATATCCACAGCCAAGTGTATGAATATATACACATACCACTTTGGTATGTGTTGGTTTTAGACCAATCAAATTGCCATACTTCCAAACCTGCTACTTGCATAGTATAAGTGAAATATTTTGGAATACGGCATAAAGCCACCAATCAAATAAATAAATAATCATTTCATATATGACAATATTCAATAGAAGCATTATTATAAGTTACAAAAGTAGAGTCACATGACTTCTGACCAACTATTTCACCATCTTGTACAGAGGCGTTGTCGGAGAAAACTCTATAAAATCATGCACCGACTTCAAACTGTGCTAGAGCCTGGGCAACCTAATGAAACACTGTCGTATATTTGATAGAGAGGGTTATCAAAAAGATGGTCAGAATTATAAAGTGAATATACACACACACACATATATATACTACCTGACGTGAAATAGCCCTCTACATTATATCCAGACTTTATTAAACCTGGAAGAAATAGCCCAGTCCCATCAATACAGGCCAGGCTTTTCATTATAGAAACAGTTGTCAATCTTGGTGAGGAGGAGTGCAAAATGGAAGGTGTCATTACAGAGTGCCGCCATTAGGATCAGTCAAATGTGGGGAAATCAAGATGGGGAATGTTTAATAGTGTGTGTAGTCAGCTCCACCTGCTACCAACTCACTGTCAGGTAAGTGGTCACTGCTATCTGGGGTTCTTGATGATGATAAATGAACTGAAGTGGACATACATGTAATTATAAATACGTACCTACATGAACTACATTATCTTCATCTTCATTAAAAAAGTATCCACATACACATGGCTAGGACGATCAGTAGAGCACCATGTTGTAAGAAGAGCATTTAGCAGCAATTGACTAAAATCTACGTGATCAAATGATACTATGCTGCAAAAATGGTTTCAAATGGTTCACACTGGTTATGCTTTAGATTTTGTCCCTGGGCATGATGATTTGATTACTGATAAGTGCCTGATATTGCCTATAACTGAAACTGGCTGTTGCTACTTCTAACTGAAACTGACTTTTGCTGCTACTAACTTAACTGAAACCAGTTGCTGGCACCACAAACTAAAACTGGTTGTTGTCACTACTAAATAAAACTGGCTGTTGCTACTTCTAACTAAAACTGGTTGTTGCCACAGTTCTCACTGAAAATGGTTGCTGCCATCAATAATTACAACTAAAATCAAACAGCCCACAGGCAAAGAAGGAGAACAAAAAGAATATCATTTACTGTGTTAAATGGCCTAAAATTTCATCCAAAAAATGCATTTTTAGAGGTAAATAAAGGTCACAAAACATTACACTTGGTGCTGAAACTTACATTTTTCCTTAGATTATCGTCCTACCTTCTACACAAACCTAAAACACCTTCCTACAATCAACAGAACTCAGAGAATCAGGAAAAATGAGCAAAGTTTAGGGCATTTAAAGTAATCTTGCAACACACCACACATTTCACAGGACATAAAAGCTTTTCAATTAATTTCCAACAGACCCTAATCTATCGGGATTTCAATTTTTGCCAATTCTGGTACCCAACTTAACATAACTATCAAGTAAAATTTTTAACCAATTTACTATATTTGTGGAAACAGATTCTATAAAGCTGTCTAAATCGATCAAGAATTACTCATTTGTCAGCCTCTCACTGCATTATAAAGCTGCATGCATGTGCAGTACATGGTGTTACTTGGGACTACATAGGTACCAGAACTAATGATTTTGACCACATTTCAGCCCAGAGGCAATCGATATATGCGTGGAGTTTCCATTCCCAGCTGTTGGATGGTGCGCTATTTTGTCTGCCGTGCACGAATGCAACTGCTCCATGCCCCAGCCCCGGCTTACTCCAGCTGGACAAAGGTAGGAGTGGCTGAGGCACAAAGAGTTGATTATGTTTACACAAAAGACTGTAGAGGCAATACATTAGGCTTTAGTCTATACACGTAGTGATAGACATACAGTCAGACAAACCCAGAGATGTACATGGTGTGTGTATGTGAAGGGATAAGGAAGTTAATCAATATGATATCACAGACCAGCAGCATGTCAGGATTACTTGATGTAAAAAACAGCTGCTATGAATTTTTTACACACATCACAACTATCGGTTGGTACTGTACATTGTGGGTTCAGGCAGTCCCCAGTCCCTGGAGAAAACTATCGACTTTTGGCAAGTTACCGATGAATTTTTTCACACATGACATAAATGGATGTCATGTTTGCATAAGGCAAGTGGTTTGCAGTGAGCTTCATACAAAACCACAAAAGGCAGCACCTTCAACGTCTTGATGCCTTCAAGGTCATGACAACAATAACAAACCACACAAGGCAGCACCATCAACGTCATGATGCCATCAAGGTCATGACAACAATAACAAACCACACAAGGCAGCACCTTCAACGTCTTGATGCCATTAAGGTCATGACAACAATAACAAACCACACAAGGTAGCACCTTCAACATCTTGATGCCATCAAGGTCATGACAACAATAACAAACCACACAAGGCAGCATCATCAACGTCACGATGCCATCAAGGTCATGACAACAAAACCACACAAGGCAGCACCTTCAACGTCTTGTTGCCATTAAGGTCATGACAACAACAACAAACCACACAAGGCAGCACCTTCAACGTCTCGATGCCATCAAGGTCATGACAACAATAACAAACCACACAAGGTAGCACCTTCAACGTCTCGATACCATCAAGGTCATGACAACAACAACAAACCACACAAGGCAGCACCTTCAACGTCTCGATGCCATCAAGGTCACGACAACAATAACAAACCACACAAGGCAGCACCTTCAACGTCTCGATGCCATGAAGGTCACGACAACAATAACAAACAACAATAGGAATATCTGTAATGACTGGTTTAGGCATTTCACAAACCCTAAGATTTCCCTGCAGCTGATAAGCTGAACAATGTGTAAATTTACGTAAAATTGCAAATTTGTTTTCCTTATCTCTGATTCCACAAGTTGAGATAATCCTTCGGCTTTGCTTCATACTAAGGCTCATGATAATACTATTTTACTGTTGTCTCTGAAAGACGAATAACACGGTATTAAAGTAACTTCATCACTCAGTTTCCGTCCTACCGGTCTAAGTGCTTATACCAAGGGGTGGATCCATCTCTTTATGAGCAACAAATAACCCGGAGAACAATCTACGTCTGAAATGGTACGATCCACTGCAGCTACCAGTCAGCCATTCCTTGGCTCAGTAATTTTCACATAGCACCAGTCAAACACAGAAAAAAACCATCGTCTAGGGGAATACTCAAGAATGAGAGACTAAACTGATGGAACAAAGTAACTTTCCCAAGAGAGAAGTCATCACCGAAGCTGAACGGCAAGCTGAACTGTTTACAGGCTAACATGAACATGAGTGGTATCTGAGTCTGTTGGTCTATTGAATCCCTGATACTAAAACACAGAAACAGCCAGCCAGTGGTCTGTCGGATGTCAATGCATGTAAATTATTGAATGGAATCATCCCTGTGATGAATGATTGGTAACAGCACTAGACGGAGGCTTCAATTTGTCTAAAACATAGCTAGATGTATTCATTCACCACTACACAGCATATTATAATTTAATTAATGCATTAGGTGTGTATACCAGTGATATGACTGGTGTTGGTTTATTCACAACATACACCGAATTAAAAACATAAACCTGTGTGACACTCTCCGGGCTGAATGGAGGCATTTGTCAAGATGACTGACAGCATGAGGGCTTGAGTGTGCTGGTCTCATTTGACAGGATATAGGCTTAGAATTGTTAGTCTTACTTGACAGGATGAAGGCATGAATTTGCTGGCCTCATTTAGCAGGATGACAGCTAGCCATTTGGCAGAATTTGGCCACGGAATTGCTGGTCTTCTTTGGCAGAATGAAGGCAAGAATTTGCTGGTCTCATCTGGCAGGATGAGAGCAAGTCTCATTTGGTAGAATTTGGCCATGGAATTGCTAGTCTTCTTTGGCAGGATGACGGCATGAGTTTTCTAGTCTCATTTGACAGAATACACATGTAGGCATGGAACTGCTAGTCCCAGTTGCCATGATGAAGGCATAAATTTACTAAATATTTTATGAATTCTGAATTTTGTGCTGAATTATCATGATTATAAAAATCAAACTGTTCAAATACAAGGTTTATCAGCAAAATATAAACTGACATTTGTTTAACCAAAACATGTACTCACATCATGAAGAGGATAGGCTGCCGAGTAGATTTCCTCTTCCAGCAGACGATCTATGCCGATCTCAGCACGTTTGCGCTTCCCATAAGGCGCAGATGCCAAAATCTCATACACAACTCTACTGCGGTCACGTGGGTTGAAGAACGTTTCTTTATTTTCTATCCCAAGGAATCTTAAAGAGTCAAGAAAACAAGTTATTCAAAGGCTGCCATCAATGACAAGATTTCATGCTATCACAAAAATGCAAGAAAATAATATCATATCTACTGAAGAGTAGAGAGTTGAACATACATAGAACACTTGAGAACTGACACGCTTTTAACAATGGACAGAAAAATTAAACAACAAATGAATACTATGTGAGTAATACTATACTTACTGCATCTTAATAACATCTTAATTTTTACCAACTAGGCCTTTGTACACTAGAACTAAGCTGGAGAAAACAAGCTGATATTATTCAACATCATTTTTCACACAATAATTATTTTTTAGCACAATAATTTTTAATGTCAAAAACAATCACAGAGTTACATGGACATGTAACTGTAAATTTCAATATTTATATATATATATATATTTTTTCCTTTCCCTTCAAATTAAAATGAAGGTTCTCCCACACCCTTGAAAAAGGACTAGGAGAAACCTGCCAGTTCTCAAATATGTGACTAGAGAGTTCACTTTAACAAAAATGCTTACCTGGCCACCAGGTAACTACAACACTGATGCCATTAACCTCCCCCAACCCTCACACACATGCTACCTCACCCTACTTCATAAGAAAGTGTATGGAAATAACCAAGTGTGCAGGACTTACCTTTCCATTTTGGACTTCTTGAAAGCACAGGTGTAATAATCCAGAGGTGTGTTAGGCACTTCCTGATACATGACATTGGGAACTTTGAGCTTGGCCAAAAGCTTCCCAGACCAGTCATTACTGGGATTAGGATGTGCCTGAAATTGTAATGTTAGTTGATCATTAGAACATTCCATAGCTTTGTCATGATCTTTCTTGTTCATTTTAAGACTGATTCATGCAAACCTCTTCATGAACATATATATACATGATGTACATTTTTGTTTAGTTACAGACTTATTTTGCACAAAGCTGATAATATGATTCAAATAAAAGATTTCTAAATGCACTTACTTTGGAAAAGATTAATGACTAAACAATCTGGGCATTTTTTTATTTTATTCCAGTGGTATTTCAGTTGAGGGTTACTTGAACTTTAACAGCTTTCACATAAAAAAATGATAATAATAATAATAAATAAATAAATAAATTGCATATTACTATTACAGAGGGTGTTTTATGTGTGGCAACTGACCTGCAGTGGGGCTCTCATACTGAGGTGTTCAGCCCACTCACACAGAACTGACCAAGGGGCATGCAGCTTGATGAAGTTGATAAGGGTCTTTTCATTCTGAACATTTTCCTGAGAAATAACAAAACAAATGTAATACAGAAATAATGCTACCTGTCAATTCAAAGCAGCCACAGATCTTATTGTTAGCACGATGTCACAAAGCAAACGTCCAGTATATACATGTAATTCAATTATCTGATTGTTGTTTAACCTCCTGCTCAAGAATTTTTCACTGGACAAAGTACAATGCCGGCCAGATATACGAGTGGAGAAAACCCCTAGTGCCTGGAGTAAACCACTGTGATTTACTGCGGACCTCTTAAATTCATGAGACATGTATTGCTGGAAAGCAAGTGGTTTCGTTGAACCGCATGCACACAGGCAGCTACTGATTATCACCAAAGTTCCAAGAACATTGGACAACTGGTGACATCCCCCCCCCCCCCAAGAAAACCCACTTATGGTGGATATACATAAATATTACGGTACCGTATCTACACTTGTACAGCAGATTGCCAACAGGTGACAAATTCATAAATCTACTATAAATGTGGTGGATATGTATATGATGTGGGTACTATAAGTTATACCAGCGTGTTGCATGGGTATACTGCCTGAAATTTTGTCGAGGAGATTAATATTTTCACGAGCCCCAAGGCATTCTGGGTGACTTTTGTTGATATTTTTACCAAAAAACGCAACATTTTTACAGAGGCTTTGCCACTGACCAAGCAAACGTGACCGATGTAACAGCTCACACAATGAGAACAGCAAAGGCTAGGACCAGAGGTACTGACGCCGCAGATCAAAAAACACTTGATATAAATCAACTGCTGGTAACTTTCGATTTGATTTGCAGCACTCTGCAATTTAACTGTGTCGAAAAGATGGTACGAGAAACTTTTCTACATATTTTTGTTGCTAACTGCTGAATCATTACAACTCTCTGGAAATTTGAGGCCAGAAATGTCACTGACTGGTACAATGCTGACCAGCATTGCTATCCTCTGGTGCGAGAATCCTTGAGTCTGTAGGGACACAGAAAAAACATCACAGGTGCGAGACTATACTGCTTGCCTGTTTTGTGAATATGGTAGCCTCTTCAAGGCAGACAGACCAATCAGAGGCCTAGAATTTTCCCTGGGTTGTGATAAAGCGATGTATGTGTACAAGAAACTACAGATAACTATAAACATATCACAAATGTGTAGATCTAGTAATGATGAAGACTGCAAATGAGTCAGTTTAATAAACCGAAGGACACTTGTCTGACGCTAGGAGTGACAGATGACCAAAATATCAACATCAAAATATAAAACAACACTAAGTATCGGAAACAGACTTTGTTTCTACTCATGATGTGATTAATTACTACTTTAAACCAGCAGTTTTCATGCATTCATCATTAAGTCTCAAAACTGAAAACATACAACATACCAACATGGTTTAATGTCATTTTTGTTACCAGTTTGACAAAAGTCTATTTCATTAAATTTCTGGTCACAGCCAGTACTTTCTAGTTTTATTTTTTCTTTACACTTCTCTCCTATATTAAATATGTTAAATAATCAAGTTCAGACTGAATAAGAAGGCTAAAAAAATGTGCCCTTTGATGCTGTGCCTCTGCAGTGTTTCTGTACTACCTATAAGTGTTTCTTGTGCACACATACACCTCAAGGTGTGACATACTTCTGGAAAGAACAAGGGATCATGCAGCTTTGGGCATTTTGTTCAAGGCTGAAAGCAGTTTTACGAGTTCCCCATTACGCAAATCTGACTGAAACCTTAAACTGCCAAAACTGCACTAATATACACACAAGAACAAATCATCCCACTTTTATGCAAACTGTTCAACATGCCTGTTCAGGGGCAACCAAAAAGACTCGACCTGTTGAAACAACCACAGTGCAACCCAGTAAATCCAGCAAAGCTGGTGTTCATACAGTCAAACCTAGTAAAGATGGTGTTTGTATAGTCAAACCAAGTAGAGCTGGTGTTCATACAGTCAAACCAAGCAAAGCTGGTGTTCATGCAGCCAAACCAAGTATAGTTGGTGTTGATAAGGTCAAACCAAGCAAAGCTGGTACATTTTGTATTTATAAATCAAATCTGGAAAAGGTGGTGTTCTTACAGTCAAACCAAAGCTGGTTATAATACAAGCAAAGCTATTGTTCCTACAGTCAAATCAAACAAAGTCGGTGTCCATACAGTCCAATGAAGCAAAGCTGCTAGAGGACAATGTGATTAGCACTGCTGCTAGGAAAAGGACAGGAGAACTAGGTTCCCTACAATCAGGGACAAAACTCGCTAACCTTATCCTCACGGGAGTAGTTACTCAGAGATCACGCGCAGCCAACCTCATTACCACTCATACTCCCCCACACACACAGGGGACATGGTGCAGCAGTGCTGCACAAGGCTACATACACGGTGCACACATACACCATATCATTAGGCAGACACATGTACAGCATATCATAATGCAGGCCATTTTAATAACAGTACCATACATCATGATCCACACAAACATGAACACTCAACCGAACATACCTATGTGTTATGGAATATCAACATGCACACCAGCATGTCTATGCCAGTACATATATAGTCCGCCATAATGAACACAGACTTGTTTGTGTTCAGTACATTTAGACAATTTATGTTTACAAGCATTTGTATTTTGAAGTGCAAATATACATGCACATGTTCACTGCAATTCTCAAATGACAGATATAACAATCTGCTAGAGATCAGTATGATCACTAGGGATCTAGTATGAAAAAGAAGAAAACACACACACACAAAAAAAACAAAACTAAATAAAAACAAAACAAGCCCAAAGTCACACAGTTGCAATATTCGTAAATAAGCCACTCATGAAGTACATGTATGTCTGACATTAACACACAGGATGTCAAAAATCTGACATCAACTGATGAGCAATGCAACTTATAAAGTTTCTTGTCTCAACTAAAAATAAAAATTAGTATTGTCTGGCAATATGATCAAGTAGAAAATCATTTGGGTTGGAAAATATCATTGAGTATGTTGATGTTTTACATAGCTTATTGGATGTACAAGCACAGGTGGTAATGTTGATGTCAACCCTTTATAGTTGTACTGATCAATCTACAAGATTTGAAGGAAGAAATGATTATGATGTTCTTTATGCCACTTCAGCAATATTTTAGCCCTACTGTGGCAAAGCAAGATGGTTAACCTTCACCTGAAATAATCCAAATCTATCAGAGGTCTTGCTGTAAGCATATATATGTATGAATGTACAGTCTTATTAAAATTCAAACACATAATAAAATTTTCAGGTTAATGTCTGAAAACAGAGTGCTCAGAAACCTGACCAAATCACACCACATTGTCAAATAAAAGTTCACATACATTATCAAACAATTTGTGGTTAGCACTTGAGTCCTCTTAAATACAGTCTATTGCAGTAATTATACCATGAGGCCTGGAATTTCAGAGTTAAGAGCTGACTGGCTAATTGTTCATAATAGACAGCAATTTACATCCAAACAGTCACCAAGAGCATGCAATAAAAGTAGTAGAGGGCGCTTAACTAATTACTCAATTCAAAGGGTAATGTAAAGTGTCGCTCTAGCAGCAGCCGTTAAAATGACCTGGTCCAATGAGGTACTGCATGTATTATAAAAGAGTGAATATTCTTGAGTAAGTCGTACAGCACTAATCAAGTAAATAAACAAAGATTAAAGTGCTCTAGCTTGCCCACCTCCTGTTTTTACCAGTTCTGAAGGATCCATAAAATATTATGTTTTTTTTATACTTTACATTTAGCTTAAGAGATGTTTTAACATGTATGGGTTCAACTAAGCAATTTGAGCCTTTGTATAAGTCTTTATACTAAAAACGAATGGAAAGTTTGTCCTTGGTCACATTATCATGATATTTGCAATGAAAACAAATCATTGTAACATTTCGTTCATACAGATCTTAAACAGGTGTTGTTTAGGATTGTTTGCAAGGTACATGTAGAAACATTAACTGGAAAAAACGTAAGTTTCTGCACTGAAAGCATTTTGTTTTTTACATTTAATTGCCTCTAAAATTCCATTTTTGAAGAGAAGAGAAACTGTACAAAATGCTTTCATATAGGTTCTGTATGAACTCTAAAAGTGCATGGCACAGTTGGCTATGTAGGTACCATTTATTTATTAATTTATTTGATTGGTGTTTTGCATCATATTCAAGAATATTTCACTTAAACTACGACAACCAGCAATATGGTGGCAGGAAATCGGGCAGGGCCTGGAGGAAACCCACGAGCATCTGCAGGTTTCTGGCAGACCTACCCATGTCCGACCAGAGAGGAAGCCAGTTTGAGCTGGACTTGAACTCACAGAGACTGCCTTGGTGAAAGGTACCTGGTTCACTACGCTGCACTAGCACTCTAAGCTCCTCAGCAACAGAGGAGGCACCATTTAGAATATCTTTGTATTGCAGAACAGTAAATATATGTATCTGTTGTCTTGGTCAAACTGAAATCTGACCTGAGGTCTAGAACTTACCTCCTCCATTTGAAGGCCAACTTTGCGTAGACTTTTCATGAATTTCTGTCGCCACTGTGTGTGTTTCTCGTCCACTGCTTTGTTTGCCACCAGCGGCTCCTCAAAGGCTAACATGTAGTCTGTAGCAGGAAACACAAGATTCAAGAAATTAAAGAATGTACAATTAACTGATGTGAAAAAAAACAACAAAAAAACCCCAACAACTGAAGGAATAAAACCATTCCCCCACCCTCTGCTGAAAAAACAAAACAAAACACAAAAGACGAAAATCTTTTGTATGTTTAGTACATGTATGATTGGATTGTATAAAAGAAAAAAACGTTTACTTCTGTTTATTTCTATGTCAATGAAACCTTTGTGAAGTATTAAAAGAAAAGACAACAAAAAGTATAACCAAAGTAATTTCAGAAGAGGGTTCCATACAGGCCTAAACGGGCAATGGCATTTTTTATGACATGCTTGGTAACTCAAAAATCATTTTTTTTTCTTTTCTGGTTGTAGAAATATCTTGCCATTGACTGGTTAAAACTGAGAGCAAGTTGACGTGTTTGATTTTCTCTCCGTGGGAATATTTGCTTACTTTGAACTGCGATATCAGGGTTATCCTACATCAAAAAAATTGACAGTGAGGTTTTTTCAATTTTAATTGTGATTCTTTATCGACACATATATACAATTGGCCTAGTATTGCCTTTTCTTTTAACATTGTGGTTTTAATATACTTATAACACACAGAACTTATTATATTCACAATCCCTATTAGACTCTTGAACTAACTCTAAGTGTTCCATGACCAGAATGTGTACCTAACTGTGCATGGCACCTACTCTGTAATAATTACGTTTTACACATCATCAATGATTGAGCTGATAAGGTCAAGTACAAATATATGCCAAACTTCTGGAATTCATGAGCTCCACAGGATTTATTGCCACACAACAACGACAAAATTATTACCTATTCGCCTCTTGTTGTCTGAAAAGAAAATATCCGAGCCGGGTTCATACTGGCTGGTGGATGGGGAGTTCATGTGTAACCCTTCATCCAAAGATGTGCTCTGCAACAACAACATACAAAAGAATTTTAGTGAAATGAATACAGTGACACAGTGGAAAAAAAAACAGAATCCAATGATTTAAATGGGATCTCGATTATACATACATACAATTGAACTCACTATGGTTTTGAAAGATTACAAGATGAAGCGTAAACAACATATATATATATTCCCGAGTCCAATAACAGCAACCCCATTCAAACAACAGTTGTGCCATCACACTACTGTCTCAGCAGTACATTTTTTTTCACGAATTTGTAGTTTGAGGTTTCAGAGGTGCAAACTGTCACCAATGTGTGGGCTTGCATTCTGTCATGTGTGAAATGTCAAGCACCGGTTTTGATCCCATGATTCCAATATTTTTAGCCATTCGTATACTACAATGAGTCATGCAGGCAAAGTCAGAACACCAATGATTTTAGCAGATTATGAGAATAACCTTCAATAGTAAAATATAATCATCATTTAATTTCCTGTTACACACGTTATAGCAAGACTTCAAATCCTTATTGGGGATTTCAATCCATATTAATGAATAGTTAATGAATCGTACGATTAATGTGTTAAATGCATAATTTATTCAGATGTGAAATCTGATACTATGAAATAAGGAACCTTAAAATTTTTGTTTTGACTTATATGCCCTCAGAAACATTACATGTATTTCACTTCTATGGCAGGCTTATATTATTTGATTTGAAAATGCTTTATGATTTTAACACTGACTGAATGATCTTACGAAAGTCATTGGTACAGAGCACCAAAGTCAAGTAGTTATGCATGAAGAACACCCATAGCAGCCACCATGTACAATGTGTGCTTAGAAATTGAGCGCACTTGTATCTGAATAAAAGTATGAACAAAGACTGTGCATTCTTGAAAAATAACGGCCCATGTTATAATATCGATTGAGAAAGAGAAAACCCTTGCAACTGTACATTCGAAGCTGGGCATGAGTAGGGCTGGATCTCACAGCGACCGCATTGGCCAGAGGCTCATAATCCTCAACAGACTAAACTTTAGAAACGATATTCGTGCTCACATGCATATACACGTAACAAATTTTGATGTATACTTTTACACTGTATGATCTTTAAAATCTATCTCAAAATACAATTCTCCATGGAATTGCATTTTCAACAATCAAATCCTACAACATTTAACTGCTGGCTTTGTGGTACATATTTGTGCATGTAAAGTGTTCCATCTTTGTTCAAATCCTCTGGAAACTTTCTTAGTGATAGACATCTTCGGTATAAAATTTGGTGTGAGAAGCGAACATATTACTATAGGAACAGAACGTCTGAAAACTTAAACATTGAGCCTTTTAAATGCTTTATATCTTTCTTATAAAGCATTCAATCATTATCATATTCTTCCCAAACTCCCACAATTATTTACGCCTACAGACTGACAAGTAGAGGTTTTTCTAGGCAATTTCTATTGGAATGTTGAGTTTTAGACAATTTTTCATTGAGTTTCTACTGACTTTCTACGAAGAAATTGGCTAGGGCATGCATATTTCCCACTGTGAATGCCAATGTATTTCACATGTGCCTGTATAGCTATGCATGCCAGTGTGTATGTATATCATATCATCACACAACATACATGTACCATCATAAATGGTTTATGGTGGTTATATGACTAGGGTTTTCACCTGTATTATTCTATCTACCTTCCTGTATCTACTGCACACAGCTGTTCTAGCTGGCCATTGAGCAGAACAAGGGACAACAAAGGGAACAGCGCTTTGACACCTACGGCAAGTCCACCTGATGGCAGCATATAAAAATACTGATAACAGGTGTTGGTTAATGCTGACTGGTTTGAATGCAAATGTAAATTCCAAAGGACTTTGTGTACAGGGAAATGTAAATAAGTGTCCATGTGCATCATACGTAACACATTTCATTCCTATCACAGGGAACAGTAATAATTCCTAAGTTACAAGGTGACATGTAGTAGTTTAGGCCTGTTTCTGACAAATTAATTGAAAATGTATATACATGTAGGTAAACTGCTAGACCTTCAACATTTAAGCTACCTAAGGTACATGTACTTTATTCAGCTCTTGCATTATCAGAGATATACATTTATTGTATTACATGCAAACATACAGAATGTGCATGTACATATAAATCAATAAAACCCCCAACCCAATAAACACATTTATCTGTTTAATATCTACATAATCTGCACAACAGAGTCAGCAGAATGCCTGAGTTATCTACACGCATTTGCAGGTTACTGTGTTTGTATCTATGTATACTTACAGGAGTTGATGTCTTTTCTCTGAAATTTTAATCTCTGAGCTTAATGTACACTGCATAAAATATATTTGTTTGTAGTCTGATGAAGTAGATGTTGTATGCTACCGATATTTGTAACTGAGGTCCCTTTGAAAAATGAGGGGTGTTTTCCTACCTGCATTTAGACGCTGCCTACCCTTTAAAATCTGTATGTTCCTCAGTCAGCAATGATCAGCCGAGGGGATCACATGTTGCAGCGGTTTTAACACGCTTGTGTTAAGCTCATCTCGCTTGTTTTGGACAGTGGCTTCATTATTAACTATTTGCCAACAGCTAGACATTTTTGTTTATCGTAAGTTCTGCACACTATGGGAGTTTTCAGCTTTTGAGCTATCTACGTAACAGTGTGAATCCTGCACCGAAAAACTCCACATAAAGGAGATAAATGGATTCTTTTGACGGTTGACTAAACATGGTGGGGTGGACTGCCAGGAATTTTTGACCGAAGCAATGGTCTAAAACAGACGATAAGGCCCTAACACATACGCTTTAAAACTGCTACAATCTCCTCGGATGATTGAGGAACATACAGATTTTAAATGGTAGGCGGCGTCTATATATGGATAGGAAAATACCCCTCGTTTTTCAAGTGGACCTCTGTTAGACGTTGTATTGGGATCATACAATGTTTAATTCATTAGGCTAACTTGTTTATTGTTTAATGCCACGCTCAAGAATTTCTCATACATATATTTACAGATGTTAGTATAACTGATGAAGGAGAGCTTGGAGAAATTTAAACCACCAATCTTTGGTAAGTTACTGATGAACTTTTCCACATAGATGTAGATGTACAGAGATGTACACAATACTGGACCAGAAAAAGTTGTCTTCAGCATATGTTAGACTGCACAAATGACCACAGGAACATCGTCAACATACTTATTATCACCTACACACAGATTCCAAGAAAGGTGAGAACAGGTGAATCTACAAATTCTCTCCTACGACTGGGTTTGAGCTTGCACCTCATGTGTCTTAGGGATTGAAAGACAGGCATCTTCACTTTTCCATCATCATGTAGCTGATGCATACAACATACATGTGCAGGCACGTCTGCAGATTTAATACACGTACATGTAGGTAATATGGGCAGCAGGCCTATTCAATAATGTGGCTAACAATGTATCATGTACACGTAGGTAATATGGGCAGCAGGCCTATTCAATAATGTGGCTAACAATGTATCATGTACACATAGGTAATATGGGCAGCAGGCCTATTCAATAATGTGGCTAACAATGTATCACGTACATGTAGGTAATATGGGCAGCAGGCCTATTCAATAATGTGGCTAACAATGTATCATGTACACGTAGGTAATATGGGCAGCAGGCCTATTCAATAATGTGGCTAACAATGTATCATGTACACCTAGGTAATATGGGCGGCAGGCCTATTCATTAATGTGGCTAACAATGTATCATGTACACGTAGGTAATATGGGTGGCAGGCCTATTCAATAATGTGGCTAACAATGTATCACATACACTGGCATGTATATCTCTATATGGATTGTCTCACAAATATTCTTATATAGGCATGTTTAATACTGAAAATATCCCAAACCATATCAGACATATTCAATTCAACGGTTAAGCTGACAAACTCTATAGATGCAATTATTACGCAAACAAGAATCTATCTAGATTTTATAAAATACAACACATACTTGCACCACATCTGTATACACTTGCACCACATCTGTATATACTTGCACCACAACTTAATTTCTACATGTAAGCATAAGTATGCCAAGATGAACTGTCAGCTAACCTAACACACCATGTCTCAGCTGTTAATGAACACATTGGTATGGTTTATACCTGTTATCATGAAGTGTAAACTCAACACATTGGTATGGCTTATACCTGTTATCATGAAGTGTAAACTCAACACACTTTGCAAACAGGCTTTTCCAAAATTAATTTAAAATTTTACAGCTCCTTGAAGGCATACATGACATACATGTAGAAATATAAACGGTATGTAACTTAATCAACTTAATCAAGCCATTCATTTTCCACATGAACAGACTACACAAAAGTTAATTAAATTTAGCCCCATGATGAAGAAGGTGTCAGACTGATAAAATAAAACAAATATTACACATTACAAGCATAACATGCTTTAACATATGCAGGCTTAAGCCTTAGGCTGAGCATATGTTACATTTGATTAAATTTAATGTTTATTTCAGACATCTTGGCAGTTTACCCTTATCCACAGAGAAGAACACTACAGTTTGCACACACATGTACATATCCCAGTCATGATATCGCTGTAACATCGGTGGCATTAAGCCACAATCAGTCACATTTATTCATTTGCAGACAAACTGAAAAGAAAATATTTTATTTATCTGATTGGCATTTTATGCCATTCTCAAGAATATTTCACTTACCCCTTGACCAATATTGGCTGAGGGGGAAAAATTAACTCCAGTACACGTGTGCATCAGCAGTGTAGTGAAAATGTTTTCACATGATACATACCCACTATACGTATCCCGTTACATCATATGGACCTAATATGTACAATAAGAAATTAGTCATTTATAAATGCTGAGCCCCCAGTCCTCCTAATGGTTTTACATACTGCCTGAGGAGGGCTGGCTGTGACTGAGGGCTGTTTGTTAACTAACTGAGTGTTGTGTGTACAAATAAATGGAAGGGTAATTGGTCTGTTCACAAACTGCTAGCTGATAATGAGGACACTCAACTGTGTGACACGGTTCTACCATACATCTACATGTACATGTGGCTGTGTGCATGATCTATATGTACCTGTATACTGAGCACCACTTAATTTGTTACTACTCCACTACACATTCTGTGACTGGGTTTTCACACAGTACTTACCTTAAATGACCTATTAACATTTCGTCCATGACTATGCTGCTCATTTTTCCGCAATTTTTATTTATTTGATTGGTGTTTTATGCTGTACTTAAGAATATTTCACTTACACGACGGCGGATGATCACACCAGCATTATGGTGGGAGGAAAACTGGCAGAGCCCGGCAGAAACCCACGGTCATCCGCAGGTTGCTGGCAGACCTTCCCACGTACCGCCGGACAGGAAGTCAGAATGAGCTGGACTTGAACTCACAGCAACTGCATTGGTGGGAGGCTACTTGGTCATTGCACTGAACTTTACACACATGGTACATGTACGTAAGCACCCACTGCTACCCAAACTTTAGGGCTGTATGTATACATTTGTCCCTGGTGTCAGAAGGTTCGCTACATGATGATGTATTTATGCATGTACATGGACATGCACTCTGACTACAATTATTAAATTTCTATTATTATTCTTTAACATCATGTTAAAATGAGAAGTTTCACACATACACTGTATTACATCAGTTTATGACTGTAGGAGATCAAAGTGCTTTGAGAACATTAAATAATCTCACTGTCTTTGATGTATTTCAGACGCCTTATTTTAGGCAAAATTAAGATAAAAGATATGGAGGAAATAAAAAAAATATAATATGATTTGAGACCTCCACATTTCAAAATTCCCAGTAAACCATCGACTTCGGGCAAGCTACTGAAACTTTCTTGTGTGCTGTACAGATATGTATACCACAATGGTGGAGGACAACGAAATGTGGTCTTCAACGAATACTGCATTGCACAGTCAGACAAGTGCCATACAGCTTATACATGTACTGTCACCAAGTGACAATGAACAAGGGAAGAGAGGAAGATCAGATACTGGACATGCAATGTACATTCCAAACATGTAAAACTCCAATGTACATGTATGCACCTCTACTTGGGGCCATATACATCACACTATACACATCACACGTCATACACTGCGCACCATGTGCCAAGTATGAGAGGCATAGGCTTAATTCAGCTGCCTGCTCTCGGTGAATCCAGACACCACAGAAGCAGATCAATAGTGGGATAAGCAAGCCAATTAGCTAATACACAGCTGTATATACACGTATATGCTGCATGTAGCTGCCAAATATGACCAGAATATACACTGTACATGACTATCTGTGGCTGCATGGCTGTGGTAGCACATTCCTTTTATTACTGCCAACATGCTCATACTATAATGCATGCCTCATCTCACATGGTTTCTTCAAACACAAAGACCTGTTATATTTTGATTGTGTAATTACGAATGTACATATTTATATGTGCCATTCTGCCGCCCATCAGTGCCATATTTGTAGCACCTGCAGACTCTATATGGCAAACAAGCTATAATCTGCAAGCAATGTTCACACCATCTTAAGTCTGAGTGGACAATGTCAACAACAACTTGAAACAATTTTGCACATATACACACAGGTAATCCTAAGTCTGAGCACATTTCCTCACCCAACAATCTGCACATGGGTGATCTATATAGCATGAGAGTGCATCACAAATATTCAATGTGCACATCAATGTCCATCTCAGCGTGTATCACCATCACACACTGAGGATTTTGTGGCCAGCAGGCAGTGATTTTTAACAGCTGCCGGTCACAAAACCCCCTCCATTCAAACTGATTAGAAAAGCAAAAGTATTATGGCATGGTTGTTGTTCCCTTTAACTTGTAAAGAACAATGCATCTATACATACATGTACTTTTCCCAGAGTGTATTGGAACAAACAAAAACAACAAGGTGTATGGAAATTTCAGGTAAAATTTTTGTAAAGTTTTACTTATATGATTAATGTTTTGTAGGTCTATATGTAGGAACTTCAAGAAGTTGGTGCAATTTTAATCTGATTCTTTACCAGTCCTGTACATGAAAAATACAAAAAATGGCAGTTAACTGACGAATATTTCACTTATATCATGGTGGCCAGCATTATGGTGGGAGGAGACCCGGCAGGAGACGGGGGAAACCCAGGACCTTCCACACACTGCTGGCAGACCTTCCCATGTATAACCGGAGAGGATAAAAGATGGCATTAAATTCACAACAACCGCATCCGTGAGGCTCCTAGGTAAATGTGCTACACTAGTACACTAATCCTCGGCCATAGAGGCCACCCACTTCACAAAAACATCCCCCAGCTTCAAAAGATAATGAACACCCTACATCATCTGATCCACTAATACAGAGCCCTACTAACATAACTGCCATAGCGATGTAATGCATACAGTGCTGGTTGGCAAGATTGGAATACGCATGAAATGCTACGAGGGATTTGTGCACGCAGGGTACACATCACATTTAGGTCGAGTGTACACCATCAACAGACAATGAGCCCATCTTCAGCATACGTGTACACCATCAATAAACACAACCGTCAGCTTTAAGTGTGTACCATCAACAAAAACAACCATCAACTTAAGTGTATACCATCAATAAGCACAAAGCCCATCAGTGTGAGTGAGCACCATCAACAGGTAAAAATTCACATATCTTCGTACATGTAGCATGGGTGTGGATGACGTTTAAGTTTAACACACAGTGCCCATCATCCTTTCACAACTTCATATTTGATGACGTGTTAACAAGATTTTTTAAACTTCAGAGCAAAGAAGTTCAGCCCACTGAAACTCACAAATAAATGCCATTATTATGCTATTTAATATATTTTCTTCAAATGAACTTACCGTTTCATCCTGATCTTTCATGATATGAACTTTGTCTCCAGCTTTGCCCAGGGACCCATAATCCTCCATGGGAACCGCCTTGCCGTTGATCCCTGTTTTCTCAGCCATGGTGACTTAGGATTAGACCGAGGGATCTCCCTAACTGGCGAACAGGTGCCTGATCTGATGGCAGACCTTTGGAAAGGTTTTAGCTGCGCTGAGCGGTGTTCGTACTCTCAATCCAGACCGTGTGCAGACCGCAAGGCATCGCGCACCGAACATATGCTCAGACGACACTCACCATCACAGATCCACTCTTGCATATTCACTAATACATGTCAATGCAATGGTATCTTTTGCAGAAGTCCGTATAAATGCGGTTCCGATATGAGCACAGTAAAAATGGCTGAAAAGTCTTGACAGTTTTGCCTTAATCTTCCTTTTATATGTTGCACTGATCAGCCATCAAAATTAGTTTTGCTGTTGGGTTCCTGTAGCATTCGGAATCTGTTTAATGAAAACAAAGAAGACTACAGTAAACACAAGTATTACTGTACAATAAATCAAATAATTACATAAATAACATTTAACACTGCTGAATGGGATCTTTGCTGATTCAGGCATATATGTACATTTAAAACCAATTTTGACCCACAGTAATTCACTTTATGTATGGTGTAACAACCTATCATACATGTATATCATACCAATTAATAATTTACATTCCATGTAGCACACATAAATCAGAAATCTGGAAATTACAAGTACCTGTACCTGTATCAGATGATCTAACTTTATTCGCTCATTTATTTATTTGATTGGGCTTTTATGTTGCACTCGAGAATATTATGCTAATATGACTGTGGCCAGCTTTATGATGGGAGGAAAATGAGCAGTACTGTTATAAAGCCCCACAAACCTCACAATCACATTCCACAGGTTGCTGGCAGACCTTCTGACTTGAGAGATCTATCTTCAGTTCAAGCATACTTAACAGATACGGTTTCCCATTAAAACATATTAAAGTTAACATGGTTAAATAGGCAGTTCAACATTAGGATAGGAACAAACACTTTATACAGTTAGTCTTTTTAAGAGTCGGTTTATGCGCCATCAGCCAAGCAGTCAATCTGAGTCATCCAAGAAGAGTAACAGACTTCTGCACATACATGTAGCTTCCTCTGATAAATTTTGATTTGCTTTACAAATTAAGATGCAAATGTAAAGAGAAACATATCCAATCTCATAGTTAATTTACTAAATTCTAAATATGTTTTCCACACTTGAAGAGGAGATGTTTCACAATTAAGTAACTAATGAAATATCACTTTTATCAGTGAGGGAAACAGTGATATACTTGCATCTTTACATCAGTTCACAAATGCTAGGAAGAAGAAATTCACATTTGACAATCCTAGATACACTGTATGTAGCATATCAAGATGGATATGCCCATCATGCATATAAGTTTTAGATGGAAGCTTACAGCACATAGATATACTACATACATGCACATCAACAAGTGTTGAGGTGTACACGTAAATGTGAACCAAACTAGAACTGGCCGCAGTTATAAGGCTTCCAAGCCATCTTCACACGCAGTTTTCAACTTTTGCACCAGTACAGAGCCACTGCTGGACACTATAAGGTTTGCAACAATAGTTGTCCAGAACAAGATGCTGGTAGTTTGAGAAACCTTTGCAAATCAATACACTGTATATACTGTATACAACATGTCTGTGTAAATGTGCCAAACATAGTAAATAGGATATTTGACAGTGTTTGAAGCGCTACAAGTGTTGTATTCATTTACACAATTTAAAACATTTACCTAAACATTTTGTGCACATACTGTCCTGTACATGTAGCTGTGCCGTAAGTGTGTACTTACAGATTTCCCAAACACAGTTAACTGGCACTCTGAAAATGGTTCAAGAGCTACACTTTTTGTACATAGCTACATAGCCAAGATTCTATACACAGTGAGTACAAATATAGCCCTCTGAACATGCGACTTTGCAGTTTTTCAGTTAATACAGTTCACTGGCACCTAACTTTCAAATAAATCCAAATGTGACTTGATTTTAAATTGTGAGAAAACTGTACATCCAAGAAGAGAAACAACGCCAGATTTGCGATGAGATCATCACACTACGAAGCTAGGCATGTCGGTTTTATTTAACACAGCCCAAATGTCTCACACAAATGGTTGAATACTTTGTATGTTTTTATGTCGTCATAACATTTATAATGCAGAGTAATCAGTGCAATTTACCAGAAGATTTGAAATCAGGATTACTACTTCATGTGTAGGTGTGTAACATCACTCTTCAAATTACAACATAGATGTTGTGATCTTCCCAAAAGTCATTGGTGGAGACAAGTATGTGGTCTAGGGATGAAAACTCTTTCAGCAGAGACTGAACCTGCTTTACAAAATTGCGTCCCCCTGACTATGCGTCAGATACATGCCAACATCGGAGTGTGCTCTTATTCCTGCATTCACATAATACAGGTATCAATGATTGACAAATTCTGAAGCCAAACCACTCCTGTCTTTATTGACACCAGTCTACAATTTTTGGCACACAGACAAGACGATCTAGTGCCCTTTCTACCTACCAATTTTTAACTTCACAATTAGAATGGTTTTCTGTGACCTCAAAATTTGAGAATTTTTAAAATTTTAATAGTAATTTATGACAAAACTTTGTAAGTAAAAAAGAAAAAACTTTGTAGGTAAGAAATAAAAGCAGACTTGTGATCAGGAGGTCAGCGTCCATCGGGTACAGTGCTTTTAGTGTTGAAATTCAAAAGTTTATGGTCATGTGACCAGCATGTAAATTATTTTACTTCTGCAATTTTTAAGATATCAACCAGGTTTTTATGAATTTTTGTTTGCCTCAACATGGCATTTTGATCCTTAAATTTTTAGCACAATGAGACAAGTTAGACTTGTAAGACACAATGAGACTTCTTAGAAAAACAATGGTCACCCAAAATTGCTTATGACCAAAATCTGAGCCGCTATAGCACAGAAAAAATAAATGTCACAGCAATTTGCAAAACACCACTGTTTAGAGAACAAATTAAACTTTCTTACTACACCACGTTCAATTCTCTGGTGCCAGCAGTATTCTGTCAGTGCGTCGGGGAAAAAATGCTTTTTTTTTTTTTACAATTTTCATATTTAGTGGCAAACTATCGCAAAACTATAGAAGATACAAAAAAAAGAACAGATTCGCAATCAGAAACTTGAACTTTACAGAGTTCAGTTCTTTCCGTGTTCAGTTTCAAAAATTTTTGGCCACGTGACAAATATGCAAACTGCGAACTTTTACAGTTTAAGATAGACATGAGCTCCACAATTTATATTTGCCCTTCCAAGCTACCTGTATGAGCTTAGAAGCCTAATAATAATCCATATGATAACAATAGGCTTTCCAAGATATAAGCTTGGAAGCCCAATAAACACATGGCCATACACTAGTTGTAGTTGTATGTGTACAGCCTCACATGAGCTAAGTGTATGTGGATTTCTGCTTACAAAGAAATCAGTAGCAATACCTATCTTGATACTGAATACAACTATACAGGTCACTGGGCATCAAGACAACATTTTAAAAAAGACATCTTAAGTAGTGATACGGACCAGGGAGTACTGGAAAATGTGAGAGATCTCAGAGGGACCCTGGGAACAGAAATATCTGTTTTACCACAAAATACTGTTATATGTTGTACATGAGCAAGCCAAGGCTTTTATAAAACCCAAAATATTTCTGTCAATTATACTTTTCAAGCTCATAAGCTGAGATGCAGATATGGATTTTTGTGTTTGAAACACAGAGACATATATAAGGGAAAGCTGGCACCTCAATGGAGCCTCACTGAAAAAGCATTCATTGCACTGAGAGAATGACCTTTCAGCAACAGTACTGCTGTCTCTGGATGGTTGACCAAGCATGGAATCTTTGACCCTGTTTTAAATCCCAGTCTGATACAAACTGAGGACTTTTTTAGTTTTACATACTGTAACATGGCACAGGGACACATGCAAAATGCTTACTTTTATGAGACTTTATGCATTGTGCTGTACATGTAGACTGCAAATCTATCCATTCTCCCAAAATTTCATTTTTCCAAATACATGTACATGTACAAGTAGCACTGTCTACTTCAGAATCCCAGGTGCTATAGTCCTACATGAACTCCACTGTCGCTCCGATATTTGGATGTCGCTATACCAGTGGAGGCATTACTCCCAGGAAATTAAATGGAAGGATGTATGACTCCAACGGTATAGCGACATCCAAATATCAGAGCGACAGTGGAGTTTATGTAGGACTAAATTTGGGAAGACTTCTATCAGGAAAGATAAAAGAATTTGATTTGCAAGACATTCACGACTATGTACTAACGGGAAATCAAGATGCAAAACCAGTTCACAACAACAACATTGGTGAGCTACATGTAGATTGCCATGGATCAATAGAGTTGTAGAGAAACCACCATACATGAGATCGAAAGCACTACTTCTGGGAAATACTACATTTGCCCTAAAAAACTGCCTGATAACATACATTTCTGAAGGCAAAATAATTTAATAAATGTCATGATATATTACTTACATTTGAAACTTACATTTTATCGCTAGAATATGATACTATACCTTTCAAACAAATCTCAAAACACCTGACTAGAACTCTCCGAGTCAGGCACAATGAATAACTTAGCCAGGTCGAAATTTTCGGTCCACTCCAGCATTTCATGACAGAATGGCATACAGTACTTGGAGTATTATCTGGACTTGTCAATCTGATTGATTCAAGGTAATTGATGGCTTCTGGTAAGCGGCTCTCAGACTGGCTTCAAAGTCATCCAGATTACACTTCATGCCTAACTGACTGCTCAATGGTTAAAAGCAGAATGTTCGTCAAGTGTGTATTAAAGGGTAAGTTAATCATTTCATCACTTGGGCTTTCTGAAGGTTTCAATTCATCCGTTCTTCCTGAAGGTTGTCCCTGGTACTATGTGTACAATAATAACCGACGGTTAAAGAGCTTTTTTCCACAACGCCACGCAGGGATTATAATGTCAAAGGTGCAACAGCATGTGATCGGTACCATGTATTACACCAATGATATGTTACCAGGATTACACGTAAGATTCCACAAAAGCTACTAAACAATGGTTGCCTTGCTATGACACACAAACAGGTAGTTGTTTCTACTGCAACACTTTTATGTGTGAATCTCTAAACACAAAACAGCCCAACCAGAAAACACTTGATGCGTTTGCATCAAATATGAATGTTCGCAATCACACTATCAAGCTCATACCCATTAGGTACTTGCAATCAGAGTGTCATGTGATCTGATCTAGTAAAGGTAACAGATTAAATTTTACTGTCGCTCACATTTAGATCAGTAAACTAAGGTAGCATTTATGAACTGAATTACTGTTAACTGTCACAACTCAATCTGTAGAGTCTATTCAACATGAATGGTTCAAGATTAACAAAGAAAACATGAAAATCTCGTCATTAACAGATAGTACATGTACATAAAAACACAGAAAAATCCAGAAGGTCATGCAGCAGGAAAGAGCAGCAGATAATGAAAGCCCAATTCTATAGAGATCTTGCCTGCTGGTAATGTCCCTGGCTGACAAGCTCAGTTGATAGAGCCAGGAGAGCTTATCCACTAAGGGGAAAATACCAAGGTATCTTGACACAGAAGCAATTATGAGCTTGTCACAGACTAAATGCCTCCTCGGTAAGTCCGTCTGCAGCTAGGCCTTCCCAGCGACCCAGTGCACACACTTACCTTTCAGTTTTGACAGCCAGTTATCGGAGTGACTGCCAGCTCATGGAATTGACATTTAACTGAATTTTCAGGTAAATACTGCAAGCACACAAGCAACCTACACAGACAGTCCTGATGTATAGATCACCTCTACCCTTGTATGGTCCAGTGTCACCGACCAGTGTTCACAGATGTGTGAGAGACAAGCAGGCAAGTGCATCCAGGCAGAGATATTCAAAGCACACCTATTGGTAGTCGGGGTTAACCCCTCCGGCAACATCTGTTGCACTGAGGAATACACCAATCGGAAGAGGCTATTGTTCAGCAAAGGTGGAACAGGTTGTGACCCTTGATATGCAAGCAGGAGGCATTATGGTAATATGAAATTTAAGCCAATATTTACACTGGCTGCCTGTATGAAGCTGTTTGGGTAAACACTGACAAATGGCAGATTTGGGTGAAAAACAACCTTGAAGTAAACAACATTTATCAAATCATGCACATAAATTAACTGAATGATTGTTGCTCAATAATGCCTATATCTCAGCCATATCATGATGATATAAATAAATTCTACCACAAAAAATATATATTAATAATAATAAAAATAACATTAATACAGAAATAAAAGAAAAATCAGTTGTTGAAAACATATTCATAACCTATCATAAAATTTAACATCTTTTAATATTCTATATAGGCATCTGAGGTAATTCTGTGCATATAATATACCACACATGTGTAAAATTCCAAAGAATATTCAAGCTGTGCGCACTGTAGACAAAAAATTATATATATATATGACTGTATCTTTATATGTATCTTTATACGAAGCGGAAGAAAACTGCTCATGAATTTATTAAACTTCATGAAAGCTATAGCTGTGACAACAATTAAACCAGAGGAAAAAGAAATCTGTGGAATTAGACAGAGTAACACGCATTTATTAACGATTTCAATCCAATTCAAGCTGTCAATCCTCCTGTAGTACACTAGTTAGTACAGCCTGATAGTTGACAATTTCATATTTTGTTGTAAACATTCTGAAATCATGATCTATTAGACACTGCTAAAAGCCTAGGTATATGAACTGTTACCTTTTGTCTTGGAGCTTTCAACAGTAAAAGACATACTGCTATCAAAGAAACCAGCGCCAATTATAAAGCTGGAATAATAAAGTGTATGTGTACATGTCAAACTATATAGGTTTACCACAGTGTCATAGAAACCAGTGCCAATTACAGCGCTGGTTTACTTATTTGCTCTTTCCATTGAATGTATTTTTATACGCCGCTCTCAAGAATATTTCACTCATATGACGGCAGCCAGCATTATGGTGGGAGGAAACTAGTTGCTGGCTGACATTCCCACATTGCCATCAGAAAGGAAGCCAGCATGAGCTGGACTTGAACTCACAGCGACCACATTGATGAGCGGTAACTGCATCATTATACTGACTGCCTCGTCCAAGGAGGCCCCCAGGACTGGTGTAAGAAGTGCAGATGGGTACACATCAGACTACCCTAATTCCTCAACCTTTTTGCATACATGTATGAAAAAGCAACTTTGAGTGCAATTTACATATATTTTTAATTTGATTCATTTGCTTTGAGACAAAGCTCAGTTGGTTGGATAGCCCAGTTTCAGCCCTTCACAAAAAGCATAATTTTATCAGTCAGCACAGAAGAATGCCTTCAGAATTTGCTTGAATAAACACCTGGCAAAAATGGGGAAAGGTTGAAGAATTACGTAGTATGTAGGCCACAGTACCACAGTATCACAGGAACCAGTGTCAATTACAGGGCTGGTATAATACATGTCGTGGAAATGTGTATGCATGAAACTAAGTGTACAACCATGTTGTCACCGAAACCATGTGCCTTATACAGGAGTTAAAACTGGACAGCAGTCCTGCCAAAGGGGCGGGGCAAATCACTGGCAAAACAGCTGTGTTTGCCAGACAGTAAGCTGGCACACCATTTTAACAGCAGGGTATCTCTCTTGTCTTTGTATCACTGCACCCTGCCATTCAATCACACAGTCTTAGTATACAAATCACAGAAAATTAATAGGAAAATACATTTATCATTACTACGGCGATGAGACCCCATGGAGGCAATGTGCATCTGATATTTTGGTAATTCTAAGAACAAAAGCTTGCCACAGGCAGACTGTGTCAAAAATGGCCTGATTAAAATAATACAAATGAAACAGGTTGCGTAATATTATTAGCACCTGTGACGCAAATAAAGGTTGCACAGGTAAACTCCCAATATTCCTAAACTAATGTGGGATGCATCACACAACAGCGAAGCTTTGATTGGTTTACTTTTGTTAACTCATCGAAGAACTCATCAATCACATACAAACAAAAAGATCATTTTACTACAATTTCTTTAATTTCCTCAGCTGCTTTTTATTTAATTTACTCATTTCATTAACTAATTTAACTAATCTTCACTTTATATAATATAATGGTGGTAAGGTTGTAGGCATGTAGGAAACCATGGAGGACAGGGTATACAAGCACCCTTTGTCAAATAATTCAGGCATCAATTCACCTTGATAAAGAGGCTAGCAGGATCATCAACTCTTATTAAGTAACAAAAATTCAACATAAATAGTACACGCAGTAACAAACAATGTATATACTGGTATTCATTATTTGTTTATTCTTACCTTGTTATTCTTCGATTACATTTCAATATTCACTGCTTCATTCAGAGGTTTCTGAGATCTGGTAAATGAATACCCCAGTGCAGATTTACCACTGTAATAGTGGGTGTATTTACATATCATCCTTAAAAAAATCTTTGTTCAGGGCAACCCAATCAAGTCCAAAACTGGGGTAGATTGATAGGAAATTACTTTTTGTAAATATAATTTTAGCTAATAGGAATGAGTTTTCATAGAAAAAAATGTGAAAAAAAAAATCCAAACATAAAACTACCAAGGGCCCTAGTTTGGAGAGTAGGTCGAGTTACATGTATGCCTAACAAGGATACAAGCATCCACTCCCCTAATGCAATGCATAACCTGCAAACCACGGACATAGGTACAGCCATAATGTCCACAGTGAATACCCATGTAAACCCATCAACAAACAAGGGCATCATGCTGAGCACCTGTCTACTACGGAGGGGAATTCAGGCTGACGTGACAGCTGTGGTAACGGGCCTGCTTCCTCACGTGACAAGACACGACAGAGCTAAGGAATTCTCCATCATCATTTCACACACTGTATCACAGGCTCAATAGTAAAGTAAAAATTACAAAAAAAAAAAAAAAAGGACGAATAAATACATTGACAACATTGACAACATGGGCTGAAGAAGCAGACCTATGTTAAACATCAGTTGTGTAAAGTAAGTCTTGCATGAACAGATCAACACATGTACATTCAGTATATGTTCAGTGTATATAGATATAGCTAAAACGTTGAATTTTCTCATCTGGAAATCTCATCAGGCGTAAGAAAATATTCTGAACTTTCTACATCGTTCTACAATATTCCAATATTGTAGTATATATTCCAATACTGAAATGTTGAAGTGCTGCATTTGACCTTACGTTAAATATACAACAAAGTTACTGATTTTACCCAATTGTAGAGTTTTATATCCCCTTACAAGTGTCCGTACACAAATAAGCTTAAGACGCAACTCAGCTCAATCCAACTGGTCATATGAACTTGTTGCCCGTCTCCAAATGACATAAGACTTCCACGTAATGAATACGGTACAACTCCAGTTGAGTCGCGTTGATGTTGTGCATCCACTAGTGCTTACAACTTGACGTAGCCATGTCAAGCTCTCTTTGATGTTCAGCAATTTGTTAGGAAGGCAGGATTATATCTTACTCGGAACATGCGACTTTCAGCGCCAAAAGTGAAACCCATTAAGTACCAAGACATGTGGCATGTCGCACAAAGCCAGAAAGTCCAAAATGTAAACCAAAATATATTTCAAACTGGTAACTCAAACTTGGGTGAAATTTTACCACTGCTGCACAGAATCAGTGGTCATAATTTTCTTGATCTGATGCACGTACATGTCCTTTAACTTTTGACTTGAATTACAATTTTATGCTAAAGCTCAAAATCAATTTGTGAAACAGGCCCCTGGTTCTAATTCTGCACAGTCACTTCTGACTAAACGTCTAAATTTGGAATATGATTTTAGAGTTTATTCCTGAGCCTAAGAAATACTGATCAATACATAAATCTTATCTTAAAACAAATATGCCAAACTTTTAAATTTTACAACAACAACCAAGCATTCTACCAGTGTTTTTAAATATGAGCCTTGAAGTTGAAAATAACTTTTGTCAAAGAGGTCCCTAGGTTTACTGAGTCTGCAAAGGCAAACTTGGTAAAACTGAGATCATATAAATAAATTTATCATTAAAACTTGAACTTCAATGCCAGGATTAATTCAAGTTCAGTTGTTCTAATAGTACTAAAAGTACCTTGAATATAGATTTAGAGTATAAATGGCATGCTTTGGCTTATAATTCAGACTGGATTATAGAATGAGGACAGGTAAAACTACAGGATAAACGTGACACATACATGTACATGTGCGTACTATGCCGATTGACAGTTGTCTAAATTACTCATTCATATGCATATATGTTGTCAAATACATGTACATCTGTTTAATGATTGTAAGTAACTTGAGGTGCTTGTACAAGAAAAAGAGAAAATCATGCTGTGACCCTTAAGCACTGTATACATAATGCCTAGTTGTACCTGTAACTTTTACTCAGACAAAATAATCATGATTACAATCCCACATAATGCCTACTTGTACCTGTAACTTTTACTCAGACAAAATAATCATGATTACAATCCCACATAATGCCTACTTGTACCTGTAACTTTTACTCAGACAAAATAATCATGATTACAATCCCACATAATGCCTACTTGTACCTGTAACTTTTACTCAGACAAAATAATCATGATTACAATCCCACACAAATGCACATCATCAAGAAGACAAATGTAACTGAATTCTTGAAATTTGTCTGCTGCATGTGGAAATGAATAATTTATACATTATTGTATGTGAGCACTGCCCTCTGGACACTGGAGCTTGACTTCCACATTCCCAGGGCAGGTGATGCAGCTCATAATCAGCTGGAGTGTCTCACATACAGGACATGATCAGCTGGAGTGTCTCACATACATGACACAATCAGCTGGAGTGTCTCACATACAGGACATGATCAGCTGGAGTGTCTCACATACATGACACGATCAGCTGGAGTGTCTCACATACATGACACGATCAGCTGGAGTGTCTCACATACATGACATGATTAGCTGGAGTGTCTCACATACAGGACATGATCAGCTGGAGTGTCTCACATACATGACATAATCAGCTGGAGTGTCTCACATACAGGACATGATCAGCTGGAGTGTCTCACATACATGACACGATCAGCTGGAGTGTCTCACATACAGGACATGATCAGCTGGAGTGTCTCACATACATGACATGATTAGCTGGAGTGTCTCACATACAGGACATGATCAGCTGGAGTGTCTCACATACAGGACATGATCAGCTGGAGTGTCTCACATACAGGACATGATCAGCTGGAGTGTCTCACATACAGGACATGATTAGCTGGAGTGTCTCACATACAGGACATGATCAGCTGGAGTGTCTCACATACAGGACATGATCAGCTGGAGTGTCTCACATACATGACATGCTGTCAATGCGGTCAATATTCAGGGATTCATTTTGCCAAGAGGTTATAATGCTACCTTGTCATTATCGTCACATTTGACATATAGGCATTGAGTTACATGTAAACCCTCCATGTCAAAATGGGCATCTATCCCCCAGCCCCACCCCAGCGCCTTCCCCACACCCTCGAGCACGTAGGACATTTGGGAGGACTATGTGACAAACTCACACATCCACAAGGAGCCATTATTGATTAAGTCTGCCTTCAGCAATCTGATATCAGGGATTAATAATTCACAGCCATCCTCCTGCTTCTGTTCAGCCACACATGGTTATCACTGCATGTTGCGCATCTTTGAAATGGGACACCAGGGCCCACTGATACGCAGAATGAAACTACATTCATAAAAACAGGCTTCCCCATGACTGTCCATTGGCAATAGCACAAACACCAGCCACTGCATGAAGCCATTGGAACCAAAATGTCAAAGGCAACTGTCAGCTTACAACGTGATGACGCTAGACATTTCACACCTTGTCACAATTTATGAAGATCTCAATGGCACTATGGAATTTCTCATCAACATGACAAATACAGAATAAGATAAAATCAAATGCACTATTTAAAACCACCTCGACATCAAAGCATACCTGATGTACATGTCCCTCTTGAAACCTCACGACACTTCATTAATATACACTTCACTGGTTAAATGGCTCAAACAAACACAGGACTTGCTTGGCCTGTCACAATGTAGCAGAAGCATACATGTCACTTAATGAACATCCACACACTGTAGCACAAGTGTCACTCAGGCAACACACATGTACCAGATGTGTCACCTACATACTGTAGCACAAGTGTCACTCAGATAACATACATGTGCCACGCATTAACCATACACAGTAGCGCAAGTGTCACTCAGACAACATACATGTACCAGATGTGTCACTCAGACAACATACATGTACCAGATGTGTCACCCAAACTGTAGCACAAGTGTCACTCAGGCAACATACATTGTAGCACAACTGTCAATTCAGGCAACATATCAAATGTCACCCAGACACCGTAACACATACACATATACCACTCAAGCAAATATCCACTAAACAGTGTTTAATTATGCAATGAGTGAAACATTTGGCCATTTTCAAGCGACAAATTAAACTCTTTTCTAATATCTGAATATTACTTAAAACTGTTTAGCATGCATTTCAACAGCAGATCTTACAAGAAACTTGTAGCAAGGCTACCAAAGCGCTTGCCTGTGGGGGATAGATTCTAATATGCAGTACACTAAGTCAGGAATTCAGTAATTTATGGTATTTAATATGCACACACACAGAATCAATGATGGAATATCCCCCTTGCGTTATTGTGCTCTACATGTGTGCAAACCTTGAACTCAATACATGCAGTATTTCTTAAGATACCACCCCTAACATTTTCTTTAACACTGCTTTCCCTGTTAATGGATGATGATGCCAACGTTCAGGGCACGACATAAGCTATGTTAAGAGATAAGAAGTATACATGTACAAATGATCCATGTAACATAATTTCTGCATGATTATTATACTGCAGAAATAGTATGCACCTTGCATTAGGAAGGCAACCAATTAAACACATTTATACCACACACACCGTTGATCAGCATCATTACATCCGCACATAGCAACAAATGACAGGCAATAAAAATTTACCCTAAAACAGGTTATGTAACACTATTAATGCGTAGTTACTGTAATTAGCACATGTAGCATTTCCTGGGCAATAACACAACTGTAGCATTAAACTCTATTTCCACTTTGTGCTTTTTCATACATGCCCATTATTCATATCATCTATGCTTTTTCCTACATGCCTACTTTACATACTGAACACACTTGTACTTGCATATATTTTGAATTGTTTGCACATGTACATGTAGGACTTACAAGTCGTCTTGGTTCTCATAAACACGATACGTACATCTGACTGAAGCCTCGCCATCCTAATAACATATTATCCACCTCACAGGAATTTGAATCATCCACACCATCACGGCTGACGACCAGCACAAAGCACATGTATCAGACATAATCAAAACCATCAACACTTCACGATGTCTGTCAGAGTTTCATCTCTCTCTGTCATGCAATGCTTCCACACACGAGGCCGCCGAAGACAAACGCAAGCTGCGACTCTAGCCCCTCTTGGCCCGATTTATCATAATCCAAATGAGCATCAAGATCCAGGGGGGCAGGCATGATTCCACCCGGTGTTAAATATTAACAAAGACACTGCTTGGGGGTAATCACTTAGCCAGAAGTTTTCATCTGATATCACCACATGGAACTTCTGAGATTCTACTTAGCTCAGCCAAGCAATTAAAAAAAGATATAATTGACCACTGCTTAACAGCCATAAATTAACCATAAAGAATGTGTAATGACTGTAAACCTCATGGGAGATGTCCATCTGCCAGTACATGTAGAACACGTATCATATGGAAGAGCTATAAGACTGAGTCCATGTGAAAGCTGTTTGACACTGCAACATGTATGCTGCATGCAATGCTAAGCTTATACTATCTTTACAATGCGTGACCTATTCAAGCTTATCCTGCCCAGAAAGAACTAAAATAACGTCGTACCAGGAACAACTTTTCACTTGTACGATGGTGGCCAGTATACATCTTGTGTGAAGGAAAGCTAGTGCTGCTGTTGAAAGATCAGTAACTGACCACTTGGACAGGTTAGAGATGACCTATTCATGATTGGAACATTCGCTTTTAGCCACACGTAGGATTACTTAGCTGTCTGAGACTTATGCCAGACTAAGCTATAACTTCAAAACAGTTCAGTGTTAAAACTGTGACTTGCATGTACTGGAGGAACTATTATTTTCATGCTGAAAGTTGATTAAGGCTTTCATGGCAAAATTGAAAATTAGTGCTTAAACCCTATTCACATCCAAGAGAAAGTAGAACACGTTAAGACTAAGTCTCAATTACATTTAAAACTTCTCTGTGATCCTGAGGCATTTTATATATCATTTAATATTGCATGTTAAACCCAACTGGTAGCTTTCTTACCACAATCATGTACTACATCCAAAATCATGGTAAAAAAAACCATTTAAATGCCAAAAAGAAAAAACATTGTTCAATGCACTTAAAACCCCTCAGCCTTAAGCACATGTACTAAGTAACGAACAGATACAAATTCCAAGAGATATGATGTCTACCAGCCATTCATAAAATAGTGTAAGTGTGGTACAGGTTTTGTGAACATGGGAAAAACTCTTTAGGAGATAGAGCATTCATAAGCCTTGTATAAAACTGAACTTAAATGACCCCAATAACCTTGAAGAAAACGGTCAAGGTCACTATAAATCAATAGGTTTCTTCCTCATGCCAAAGCCTAATTGGGGTGAAAGTTTGGTTAACTTGGGCTAAACCATTCTAGAGATAGAGCTTTTAAAAGCTTTTTATAAAATTTAACTCAAATGACCCCGGTGACGTTGAAGAAAAAGGTCAATCAACAGTGTTCTTCTTTATGCCAGTGTGTATTAAAGTGTGGTGTGAGTTTGGCGTCCTTGTGCTAAACCTTTCTAGAGATAGAGGATTTACAAAAATTTAACTTAAATGACATCAATGACCTTGAAGAAAAAGGTCAAGGTAGCTGAAAATCAATAGTGTTCTTCCTCATGCCAAAGTGTAAGTTTGGGTAACATCGGATAAACCGTACTAAAGATAGAGCATTTACAAAGATACAGCCGTACGGATGGACACCATTCAGTACTTGTGGAGTTATAGATCTTACATGTGAACTCTGAAATGAAAAAAGAAATCAAAGGTCTCTCACACTAATTATAATCTAATCAAGTTGGGATAACCCACCAGCGAATCTATGTGTGAAATTTTTCTGGAAATGTTTTTTTTTTTTAAAACATATTTTGTTCACACAACCTGAATAAAAAAATGATGTGACATATTCCACCAAAGCCACATACATGTACATGTATCAAGACTGCAACTGAATGGGGGACACTTTTGAGAATATTCCTTTGAAGGAATTGGTATGTTATATATTACTGGACAGAGGTCTTTTAGGTCAAACCACCTTCACCGAGGGGTGTTTTAAAAAATGTCACGCACTCATCAGCATCCTTGGCACATCATGAAATATTATTGAACAATGGTCACCTACTGGACTTCCTGTTCACAATAAGATCATGAACAAGTTTACTAAACTTTTTGTTTATATGCATGACTCTATTCTCAAGATTCTGGTAACAGACTGAGGTATTGAGGGATATATGGATCGACAGACAGGCTCATAGACTTTCGGCCAAAGAAGGCAAAGGGGTAAAAATCAAACGAAAAATTTGAGAGTTTGAAATGCTTAAGTATACTGAATAAACAGTATTACTTGTTTTTAACATTTAGAAGGTTTACAGTATTCGGTTTTGCATCAGTAACTCTCTACACATATATATCAATAATACCACTGGGATTATCAAATCTGCTCTCATAACTATTCCCTTAGGCATTCTTTACATCATGTTCTATTGTTAACCATGTCATTTATCAAATGACATTCAGTTAAAATAAGTCATACTAATTTAAACAGTGTATCTGGAGGGACAAAACAAACCTTACAGCTGTATGAACTGACCTTTACATAATCGAGCATTATGTGTACTTGCATGAAAACCGCATAATTGGTTTAATGCTCTACCCGTCACATTAGAATTGGTTGTACCTCAAAACTTAATAATGATATGGAATGTTAAATGTTCATACCAGCATATTAAGCCATCTAGCCAGCATGTGCATGTACATAAAACTATAAGACCTTGTGTGTCAACACCAACACAGTCTATTAGTAATAGTAATTCTCCAAACTTTCTGCATGTCTACAAAGTGTTTATTCAAGCATATTCTGAAACCATTATTCTGTGTTCACTGATAAAATTATATTTCTTGCAAAGCCCTGACACTGGTCAATCCAAGCAATGTAGTTTTGTCTCCAAAATCAAATTACAAATGTGCATAAATTGCACTGAAAGTTGCTCTTTAATATGCCAAAAAGTTGAGGATTTTCGGTAAACTGAGTTCTGCATTACTGGTTCTAAAACATCCACACTGTACCTGTTAAACAAACAACAACAAAATTCCGTTTCTTATATTTTACAAAATTTTGGTCCATGCTTACAGTACACCAATATGAAGTAAATGATGATTTCTAGCAATAGAAGTTGGAACCTGGAGAGTAGTGCTGCTTTTGTTCATATCTCGTTGCATGTTTCAACCTACGAGTTGCTTTCTCTACAAGGCGGGTGCTTCTGTGTTCAGATTTCCTCCTGCCTGTCATCGGCCTGGTGCACATTACCATCCTGCACCAGGTTTTATGAAGCGTACTTGACTAAGTGTTCCCTTAACTACCATGGCAACCTATATTGCGGAGAAGACAAATGCACTTAATAGCTATGGGCTACTTAGCTCTAGAAGTACACTTCATGAAGCTGGGCCCCGGCTCCTGATCTTTCATATCAAGCCTGGCTTCAGATGAATGGCTGTACACAATACAGCTTACTGAATGTCAGCAAAATCCAAATATGTACATGTAAGCATGAATTGATGCTTTGCCACTGCAGACAGTACAGTAAATGGCCAAATGAAGTACTTTTAATTAAACTTTCAGTTGAAAACTTACAGTGTTATAAGTTTCTCATAAGGTGTTTGCGTTACCTATATTTACTGAAAATTAAATGGTTGGCCTTAGAGCCGTGAAGAGGATACCAGTCAATCAAGCCTTGACAGCTAAAAGTTTTAGGGCTGGATGATTTCAATCCTCCTGACAATTACGGTTCAGATTTGAATGTAGAAAAAACAAAATGTTTGATCCTGGGAGTCTGAAGGGGATCCAGAAATAAAACATCTGTGCTCAATGAATTGTACATACACGTATTCCCATAATATCTGGAGTTTCTCTATGGGCCCCATCTGACCAAACAGACAATGTTAAGAAGGTGTTGAACCACTTTTTAAAGCCGTGATTTTAAAAGTCGACTTGTTCAGTGAAAATAAAAACAAATTCTACTTCATACAATTTGTGCCTTTGGACTTGCAGTTCAAATCTTTTGATTTTGCTGAATTTGCAAGGCAGTGAAACAAATTGCACTGCATGAAGATTATATCATCTCTTGGACTAGTTCTCTTTGTCCAAAAACTATACTCCTCATGGACACCTGATGTAGAGTTCAACTGTGACTAGAACACACCATTTCACCAAAAGGTTGCTAGAGAACAACACTCTACAGTTTGTATAAACATGTAAAACTCTTCAATACCTGTTGTGTTAAGTATCCACAATCACTAATTTCCTGAAGCAGCTCTTTTTATGAGTGAATACACGCCATCACCTTAACCACCGAAATAATTTTCAAAACTATTTAAAACTAAACTTAACAGTAATGTATCTTACAGGGTTTTGATGAGATAACTGAACAAGGATAATTTGGTGAAAAATAATGTAAACAAAGCATGTCTTTAGAAGAAAACGCTAGCTGCTTCTTCAAGAAAATGTGTCTATATGGTACACATCTTATACACACATGAACATGTATACATTTTTTCTTCCCAAGTGACCCCTGTGTGTGACCTTCGAACAATCATAAAAGAACTCGTTCCTCCTAGATTGTTTGACAGAAACCGCAGAACTAAAATGGAATTACCCAACCTCCATGCGTAAATGTAGTCGCATTTAACTCGCAAGTGGGTTGAAGACAAAGATTTGCAACATACACACAGTTAACAAGAGTTATGGATGACCTTAAGCCATCCTTACATACATGTATTTCTTGGATGAGCCAAAACATGACCATATCAGAATAAAAGGGTCTGTTGGTAAATATTTTTTTTATTCTGGCTAACAAACAGGACAGGGATTTTGAGGAAATTAACATGAAAGAGAAACACATGTATATGAAAAGAAAAAAAAATTAAAAGACAAGACAACAAAAAATATAACCAAAGTTATTTCAGAAGAGGCGTCCTTACAGGCCTAAATGGGCATAGGCATTTTTTTATGACGTGTTTGGTAACTGTATAAATCACCTTTTAATCTGGAGTTCTTACAAGGCCATAGGAAACTCCATTTTAGAGAAACCGGGAACATAATGTCGTGTACCCTAAGCTTTTCAGTATTAGAGGAATGCCACTCTTTTTGTATGCGAAGTACGGTCTCCTTTATTATTACAACAGATGGTCATGCACTGTGACTGCCTGGCTAAAACCTTTCACTTTCTCATTGAAAATGCATGGCTTTAAAGTATATCAGAATTGTCTCGTAATCACAAGGAAAACAACTGATTTAACAACACTTCTATACACCTAAATAGTGAACTAATTACTGCTGACATCACAGCAGAAACAGGAGAAAATATCTTGTCCTTGATTGGTTAAAATTGAAAACGTGGCTGCTTGTTTGAATTTCCCCACGTGGGTGTTTTGACTTACTTTGAAATGCGATATCTTGGTTATCATACATCACAAACATAAAAAGTGACATTTCTTGAACTATGACTAGGATTCTTTATTGATACATACATACATTTGGTCTACTGTTGTCTTTTCTTTTAAATCAAAATCCCAATAAAAACTTTTTGTGCAGAGCTCTATTTTGGAGGGTTGGTCAGGTTATACCTAACCAACTCATGTTTTAATGACCCTAACATTATTAGGTCGTCATTTCTTTTGGCATATGAACAGTGATCGGGATATAGAAGGGAGCAGGAATTTAACTGTGTCCCACAGCACTATGTATTAAGCCAGCTGCCTTCCTGACACATGATCACAGCGTGTTGTGATCAATAATACGAACCTTTCTCCCACGTAAACTGCTGATGTCTAATTCAGTCAACAAACCATTTATACTATTCCATCACAGCAACATAAAATATTAACCATCCTGCAAGGTGCAACACCTGCCCCCCCTTCCTGAAGACAGCGCAATTGACTAGCCTGGGAGGATTTAGCCATTACATCTTTGAGGATAATGGCATGGCTATTTCAGCTCCTGACCTTATACTTCCTGACCTAAGCATTTCTGGGATGCCAGTCCTGACCGGTTTCCCTTCCAGTCTCACCTTCTGCCTCAGAATCTGTCAGTGATAACAGACTGGTAACAGTGTATAGCAGTTATTAAATTGCTTGCTGCTGGCTGATCAATCGAGCACACTTCCCCTAATCACTTACCTGGTCATTAAGGAAATTCATGTAATGAGGGAATGTTAACTGCATAAACAAGCCAGCCACTGAGCTCTTGCAGACGCATATATATGTAGATTACCCTAACCTTTATTTTCATTTGACATGTCAGCATGACATGGTAAACCAAACAAAATACAAGTATGAGACTAGCACATCGACCATAGAAGATATAGAAAAGACCATATATCTCTAAAACTGATTCATATAGTGCATCAAAAAATTACAATGAACGTCAAGTAAAGATGCATTACAAGATGAGCCAGACTTTGTCATCAACCCAACAAAGCCTCTAAAAAAGCGCCCTAATCTAAAGTTCTGATGGGATTTCAATGGATTTTTTTTGTGCAAATTTTCCTCTTAACGCTAACTTTTTAAAAATTCCTTACTGACCCATGCTATTTTTTTTTGTAAAGGTTGGGTTATATCAAACAAATTTTTTTTTAAGGATGGCCTTAAATGTATGCAGGAGGATTGATTTATTTGCCTAAATGTTGTACTGACCTCAATGCTATATTTAAAGACATGTGGGCCACTCAGTTAGAAGAGCCAGCAGGTGACTGATAGGTCATCCTTAAAAAAACTGTTTCTTGTGCATAACTCAACACTTTGAGAAAAAACAGGGTCAGTCGGTAAGGAATTTTTTCTGGTTCTGGCTCTGGAAAAAGTTAAAGACTTTAATAAAATTAACATGAAGAGAGAAAAAAAATTTCTTATCACAATACCAATGAAAACTTTAGAGTAAGTCCTATTTTGAAGCATCTGTTGGGTTATGCAAAATGAACATATTTTTAAGGATGGCCTTATTATTGTTATGGAAAGGATAATTAAGCTTACAAGATGATGATCAACTGGTCCCCAAACATTACAATCCGATTCTTAGAAATGGATGTCATGCAGTTGCACTATATTTCATTGTGTATTTAAAACTGGAAAACTATCTTATTCTTATCCAGAGTTTGAAGTCCCTGATAAATGATTGACTTGGGTAGCTCCTGGACTCTGTATAGATACTGTTGTAATGAACCTAAAAATTTTAAAATAGCACACTAAGCCTACCTACAAGCAGATGGACTAACAAAGGACATAGTGGAGTTGTACATGTATACATGTACGCTTAGGTTTCATGTTGTACCTAACAGTTTTTAAGTCATATGATGAGGAGGTGTCCTTAGTATGTATATATATTGTGTCTTCTTGTGGCAGTCTGGTGAGTCCATGTCAGCAAAAGTGCTGTCACTACTGGAAAATCATGCCGAAGACATCAGACATGACACCCCACCCAGTCACATTATACTGGCAACAGGTCGACCAATCCTGTTTCCTTGCTGTAACCTCTCAGTGATGAATGCCAAGTGAGGCAGCAACAAGTACCATTTTTTTATAGTCTTTCGGTATGACCTAACCCAGGTTTGATCCTGGATCTCCAGAACTCAAGGCAGACGCTCTAACACGCTGGGAGTTAAAGAAAGGACAATAAGTTCCAGGTTGCCTGGTGCCTTCTACATGAAAAATGGAAAATATTTCAATTTCCATGATGTTTCCAGCTATCTCAACTGCTCAAACCTGTTTGATGATAAATTCTATTTCTAGCAGGGACTGATATAACAGATATATATGTATATGTATATATATATATATATGTGTGTGTGTGTGTGTGTGAGTGTGTGTGTGTATCTGTTATAGTAATGTCAGGTTCTTGTCAGGAAAGTCATTCAAATTTCTATCATTCCATCTTGCAAAACGTATAAATTACAACTTACCAGTGCCAATAATTGATACAGTGATACACTTTAAAGCACATCCCTGCGTCAGTGTGAATGACAGAGAATAAAATATGCGCCTATTCCACACAACACTGAAGCCTACACTTTGTACATGCAAATTTAGTTGATGATGTTGTTGTTGACAGAGTGACAGCGACACACAGCAAATGTGAATTGCTGAAAACAACTGCAACAGTGACACTTGATAATGCAGAACCTAAGAAATCGAACGCCCCAGACTTATGAAGTAGGTCTGAAATACCTTCAGATGCCATTACATTACAGAGATCAGCCTGAAGTCAAGCGACGGTCCACCAAGCTTGACGTCAAGAGCGCTTGAACTGCCGCCATTCCTAACAGGAATGGTTGACAGGAATGAGTTATGTCCCCTGTTTCAAAGAATACAAATAGTGGGGATAAGGATACTTTGCTCAACTTTTTTTTATTTCACATTCTTAATCTTCATTCTCTTATCTTGCCTCTCACTTCAAGATGAAAACGAAAGTCGAATTGTAAGTAACCTTAAATTTGACAAATAGTCTAACATGCTGTGAACTAAGGCAGATGTGTTTTTTTAGTTCCCCCTTACTGGGGGGATTAGCTCCCTGAGGGGAGTTACCTGCTGTGCATAAACATGCCTCTTGGAAATGTGTATTGCCCCCTGCTATAAACTGTGCCTGGTTGCTTGCACAGACTACCCAAGCAGACCTGTTAACTAAAACAATAGCCTTAATCACCCCACCGGGAGACCTGGGGGGGGGGGTATAAACACATTCTAGCAGTTTGAGCTGAGAACTGTCAAGACAAAACACCAATTAACGCTTTCATGGAGAATAATAAGTTTTAAAACTTAATTGAAGTAGGTTGATATGTCTACATTTTAACTGGAGGCGAGAGAATTTTTTTTTATTCAATTTAATTTGCAAATAAATTAATGATGACATTTGTCACATATAATGCTCCTCCAGACGTTTTGGTCTTTTTCTTCCTATCCACTTTCGAGATGGTTGTGTGGTGAAGTACTTTTCTTTCTGACTTATTTTTCAACATAATGCTAAAAAGTTGGCACACGTGTAGCTATATACCTGAGCTAAAAATATTGGAAATGAATAAATAAATAAATAAAAAAAAAAAAACCCCAACCCCCCCCCAAAAAAAAACCTGCGTTTGTTTCCTATGCGCCTCCGTACAGATTTCATGTAGTAACCGAGAGAAAAAAATCAGTCTGTACACTAACAGAACACAATATATAAAGCCTCTATCAGCAAGTAGCCTAACAAATAAGGTAAGCAACATAATGATCATCACCTGAAGTATAATAGCAGGATATATTATTTATTACAAGAACTCATATAGATTTTTCATATAAAACACCAATCAAATTAATAAATGAATACAGATTTTCCTTCATACATTTGTTGCAAAGTTATTCAAGTGGCGATAGGTGCGATTTAGAGATGTTCTTTCAAGTTCCCACGTTCAAATATTAAAATCCGACAAATAATGGGATAGATTTTTGTTTCTATCATACAGTAACTTCAGGTTTACCTCAAGCATGGATAGCAATATAAAATGCCATGCTTAATTTTATTTACATTGAGTTTCTCTTCTGTTTGGCTTACCTCGGAGATATCCCCTGAGCATGTTTCTAGGTCACAGGGGGAGATAACTCTCACGACCATATTGACAGGTAACTAGGGGATGAAAACGTAAGCAGTGAGCGAGTGGAGCGAGGTGAACGTAAAACATCGCTGGTTTCTTTTTCATTGTGTAAGTAATGTTTGATTCTTATCCTGTTAGCAGATGGGCAGATTGCTCTGTTGGCCATCATACATAGCTGATACGATTGGTATAGATCTCTTATCGCGAAAACTGGGCTTCCTATGATTTTTCGACCGTTTGCTATCAGGCCTATTATATAGGCCTACGTGTATGGCTTGCACCATTTACACGAAACGACATCAGATATCAGCTGTGGAGTGCCCCCACGTCTGTAACACTGCACTATCTGATGGAGACAGATTTCACTTTCTAGATATAACACAGCTAAGAGGCGCTATATACCACAATATTTTGAGTGTTTGCACCTTACTATAGGCCAGCCAAGTTTGCAGTTCAGAGCTCAGACTAGCGCAAAGAAGATAAAGGCTAATATACATTCGGACGTTTGAATCCGCGGCTCTGGCTGGAAGTCGTCTGAGCGAGATGAAACCTATAGGCTAGGTCTCTCAGTATCGATTCTACAGAGATCCCAAAATCCGCTTTCTCTTAAAACCATGCATATGAACACATCATGCATTAACCCACGCGTGGCAGACCAAGCTAGTCCCTGACATTTGTCTCTTTTCAGGTGATTTAACTCATCGCTTTACACTCCTGCGCGTAAATAATTACCGAAGTAATTACACCTGTCAAGGCTGTGTATTTAGACTACCATGTCTTGTATTCCGCTTCTAACACTGACGTTGAATTGGCACCACCACTGTGGCAGAAATGTTTGGCCTATCGACGCGTGTCGTTTGTTTACATTTGGTGAAACCGTGCCTTCGCGCCATATAGCCAAATTGATCAGGAAAAATGCTTCCAGTTTCAGTGTGTCCGTTGGGTTAATGTATATTTAGATCACTTGCATCTAGAACTGTTATACAGGTGATATTCTGTGAGTAGGCCTAATATTCCCAGCCTGTACAAAAGTGGCACGTATACGTCACAGATGACAGAATCGTGCGAACGCTATTAAGGTACGTATAACTTCAATGCCTTGAACATCAGCCCTAACTTGGCATAACTGGACATAAAACAGGGAAAAATATTCAAATCTCAACCAAACGATGTTTGATCGAAAGCTGACACACATGGCTTCACGTTGATGTATGAATCGACATACAAACATGCGTTCTCTTGGCTACATGAAGCCTGAAGCCCGTAAATTTGTAGGGTTTTTTTGTTTATGTTTGGCACTGCATAAAGCTAAACGTATTTTTGAGTGGCCTATAACTCGGATAAGACAGTTTATATTGATTTATTTTCATTGTTTTTTTTTTACGCAATACTCATGAATATATGAAATATTCGAAGACGGTCAATCTGAATAAATTCCTACATATCCAGCTGAGTTTATTCAGATTGGAAGGCGGTCAGCATTATGGTGAGAGGATAGTGGACCGAGCCCGGGGAAACCAGTGAGCATTAGCAGATTGCTGGCGGACCGTCAAGCGTGAGGCCTATATCTGAAGTGGTAAATGTTTACCACACTCACCAAGACGCAAGATTCTGGTCAGTGGAAGGTCACTGACCTGCAATTTTCTCAGTGGATGGTCTGTAAACTATATATGTGACCTGAAAGTGTCTTATATATAGACTGTCTTTGTCATGACATTTTATAACCGAGTATTCTTACAATAAATCCTAGCCATATATGTATGTGCGTGTAATGCGCCGTCACACATTTGTTACCTCTGTGCTGATGCACGGCATTCACACTGTGTTGATGCCGGTAATTATATTTTTGGCTGTCGAGCAGTTAAGAAGAATCTCTCTGGTGGTAAATAATTTCAGTGCTCTTAAATATTATTGCTGTATTCCATCAACTTTTCACTTGGCCCTTATGCTGTTTCTTAAGTTCATCTGAAACACAAGGCCATTTTTTTTCCTTTGCGGCGTGGTCATTTCAGGATGCGGAAAGTTCCCGTAGATCCAACGTAAATGGCAAAGAAATGACCGAGCAACTAATATTCTTTTTTCTTTTTTCGAAGCCAGAAGAGATTCTTAAGAATAATCAGCCCAATTTCATACGAAAAGCTAATTGATAAACGCCGAATGAAATTTTCTGAAGCATTTATGTGTAACATGACCCTTTGTTACATTTTGTTACATGACTGATTTTTTCGAATCTCAGAGAACCCAAGACAGACTACGTGATTCCCAAATCGCACGGTTTCAAACGCAATGTAATACATGAAAGAGTTCTTTTATTTTGCCTATGATTAACAGTGTGTGACATCACAGAATTTGAATCTTTACAAAGACACAGTCGAAAAGAAATACATACAGAAGTAACTTTTTGGCTTCTAGTTAGGTATCTGCTCGGCCAGATCTCTGAAACTTTCTCTTTTTTTTGCTGTGTCTTCAACTTTCTCCACAATCAGGACTGAAACTATAAGGAAGGCAGAAATATGTATGGCGTGTAGCAGAACAAAGTGCATACATTACTGTGCTTTGCTGCGTATTTAACACATGTTCTTGTAAACAGGAGTTCGGAAATGTCAGGGCAAGTTCGGAACACGGCGTGTAAGGCAAGTTCAGTATCGGGTTGCACGTGGAAATGTTCTTTACGATAACACACTGTCAGCTGTTAACACAGCCCAGGTGCATATGTATAAGGCATTCTGCATAGTCGGTGCAGATGAACTGTATATAGTCCTGCTATGTGGTCAGATTATGTAAGTTGTTCATGCTCTGTATTATAGCTTGGATGTTTCCGGAGGGGTTTCCAGCACGCACAATATAAAGGGGTCGCATCCTGTTGAAGTGTGAAATAGGAACCGATGGCAGCCGGAACAGGGTCTTAAAGGCCCCTCTATATATAGATTATCTGTCGGCTAGCAATAAGGAACTTGTTTTTGTGAGCTGGTGCAAGTGTGCTTATCTTGTGAACGGGTTCTCGATCGGATAAGAAGTCGCCTGTAGAGTTTCAGTAAACATCATTACAGAGTTCTCCAACCAGGGAATCATGTCTAGCTGTGTTAGGACTTCTCCCTTAAAGAGGTGTAACATTCTTTTTCCAGATAAATTTCCTTTGCTTGTAAAGAAAGTTTAGTTGATCTTGATTGATCTCATAAAATTCACACTTCTCCCCTACCAAAGTCAAATGGATACAAACATTCTGAGCTTGAGGGGCGAAAATCTTTGTCACATATATACGGGTAAATTCGTGGGGACCTCCGTGGCCTAGTGATATAGCGTGCTAGTACAGTACAATGGTCCTGGAGCAACTGCGTGTGTTCCTCGGTTTCCTACGGGGTATGCGTGGTATCCACCCACCACAATACTGGCCGTTGTGGTAAAAGTGAATTATTCTTGTAAAACACCAATCAAACAAAAAAATCAAATGGGAAAACTATCGATTTCAGGCCAAGATCAGATGGTTTACCCCTGGCGCTCTATGTTTTCCCAGTCTATATAAAACTGACTGCCTTCGAACTGATGAGATATTCTTTGGGCGTCAAGGGCCATAAATATAAAGTGTTTTGCACAGAAAACAGTAAAGGCCTGTTGTGCTTTTCATAGGCGACCGAGCAAGTTTTGTCCATGAGATTCAGAATTTAATTATACTGGAACGGATTTGTCCAGGTTGCGTGGAAAGTTTGCTCAGTGGTTCGGCACTTCATCTAGGACAAAATGACTGCTAGTACATTAGTCTAACAGTATATGAAATGCTACAGCTGGCTTTCGTTATATACCACCAAAGGCGCTAATCAGCCGTCGTTTAGAATCGCCCGTGTTTGCAATTTGGCCCTTAACCTATTTTAGAATCCTAGACAGAGCTTGTAGTTTTAGGTACTGACCTCAATTATGGTGCAAGAATATTTTAGCTGCAGAGTTTGCGATGTGAAGAAGGCGGTTTTCGAGTTGCGTGAGCAAGGTTCATATATATATATAGTGCAGCCCCAGGGCTTGATTCTGTAGCTGTTTGTCTATAATGCATAATTCAATATCTTTCCGAGAAACATACGATAAATAGACAGTATATCCGTTCCATCATTGTCATTTATTTATCTATTACACACAGCCGTGTGTACCACCAATACACGTCTTTTTTCTCAGGTGCTCAATTTGTACATCTCTAGAACACAAAGCTAGTAGATGTTCAGTTTTGTTACAGCGTGTGTACCTGTGGTACACAGTCGTTTTTAGAGAGTACGTTGTTATTTATTAATTCATTTGATTTTTTTTATAGTATAGCGCCGTGCTCAAGAGCCTGTCATGCTCTTATCCGATGGTCAGTTATATTGGTTGCTGGAAATCGGTGTGAATGTTTTGATGGAGAACGGTATGGGAAGCAGAGACAGGCCGTTCTCTGTTGTTTACACTCCGTGTGTCAAGAAAAAATTTGAGTATTACTGCTCACATATAAGAGAGTGTCTCGTTTGTAATATTGAAATTTCATCATTTATAAAATTATTGTTGTTACGGACGAAATAGGTTTCGTATACTTTTCTTTTATTTCCAAGTTCACCCTACCATTTGGCATTGTCGAAATTAATTTAGAGTACATGTATATGATTTGGGTTTGAGAAATGCTTAAACACGTTGCCAAGACATCAGTATATTTATACATGTAGATAGGAACAGATTGTATGTTGTCCCTGCTCAAAGAGGATACAAAGTGTATAAGCCTCTTACAGAAGCAGGTGTTTTTGTCTGGGACTCAGATAGGAAGACTTAGTATTCTCTACCAGGCGCGGTAGATACACACATACCAAGTGGCGTGTGACGAGAGATAAGGTTTAATACTTCAGACACATTCTATATCGTGACATGTAAGTCATATAGAGTTGCGTGTAAATGGTGGGTATGCAAAGAAGCGTATATAGCAAGGCAAGTTTAACATGTAAGTTATATTATGCGTTTTCAACAAAGGTAGGGTTTATTGAAATTCAAGCCACATCAGGATTAAAGATTATTGTGTTTCCAGTATGTTTCCAATAAGGCTGTTTGTCTATGACATATGTAAAGAAAAATAGATGTATTCATGTATTTTATTTTCAGTCTGTCTCAGAGCGTTATATCGTAGCTAAATCTGTGATGGCAGACCACATCGAGTACCGGGTGATGAAGGCAGAAGATGTGGATGAAGTAATAGGGCTAATGGATGAAGACTTCTTCAAGGAAGAGATCATCTCAAAAAGTCTAGGTTTTGAAACGCCTCGAGAGACTAAAGCTTATTACGATACCATGATGACGGTTTTTGTGGACTCTAAGCTCTCTGTGGTAGCGGTCGATCTTTCTGAGGAGAAAATCGTTGGAGTTATTTTGAACCTTGTCTCCACACCTGAAAATCCGAACGAATTCAACTTCGACATGGAAGACAAAGACACAAACAAGTTGGCCACGATGGACAAAGTGTACGATCCTGTTTACGATAACGTCGACTTTTATCAGCTTTACGATACCTCGGTTCTAGCGGCCAACAGGGGTTTGTGTGTGTGCAAGACCCATCGACGCAAAGGCATCGCGATGCGTTTGATAAAATCAGCTCTTGAGAAGATTAGCTCGCAGGGAATTCCGTGTTACGTAGTAGAGGCTACCAGTGCTTACACTCGGATTATGATGGAGCGGTTAAACTTCGATAAAGTCAACGAAAAGCCTTATACAGAACTTCTGGTAAATGGTCAGCAGGTCGTTACGGACACCTCAGTCCACAAGTCATTGTCACTACACGCAAAACGGCTGTAAAATAAACACTGGACCAAAGTCATGCGTCGCTGACTCCTAGGAACTCCAGCTTTCGTTCAGAAAGTGTAAAGTGTAAATGCCATTGTGGTCGAAAGAAAATTTCGATGCTTTCTGAAAGTGGCCGGTAACTTTTTTTTTTTGTCATAAGACGAATTATACAGGGTTCGGGACCTCCTTGGCCGAATGGTTTGATTGCTAGTGTAGCCGATTACTCAGGAGGCTCTCACCAATGCGGTCGTTGTAGTCAATGCCAGTCATGTTCGTTTCCTCTTGACTTGTACGTGGCAGAGTCTGTCAGTAACCTGCGGATGGCCGTGGATTTCCCCAAGACTCTGCCCGGTTTCCTCCCACCATAATGCTGGCCGTATAAGTGAAATATTTATAATATACCGCCTAAAAGACCAATCAATTAAGTAAATAAATCAATTCTAATATATACCAATAAATTACAGGGTTCCGTTTTGGTTTCACAATGTCACAGGAAATTAAATTTGAAATACTCACTTTAATTGAGATAAAACCTTTCCTGAATTCCAATCAACGTTGAAAAACGCCTAACTGTAACTGATTGCCGCGTGCTTGGTAATAGTATATGCTTCGAATACCCGGCAGTGAATTTCCTGGTGATAGAAGTCATTACACCAGAATGCCCAAGGAAGTAGTCAATCTTATCAGTATGAAAATGGGTTCTGACAGTCACAACGATTTTTATATCTGCCATGTTTTCTACAGATTATATTTTTACCAATGCATTCATATTTGCAATTTGAATACAGAAGTAAAAAGTGGTGTGTTGTAAGTAGAAAAAAATGACTTGTCCTCATTGCCATAATATACTCAGAAAAAGTCACTTAATAATCCATCTTTTAAAATTCGCATTTCACTCGGTTGAAAAAATTATAACACAAAAAATGGATTTTTCCCCATAGCTAAACAGTGTTCAATATTCTTTCATCTGACATAGTGGTTTCTTTGCATTGAAACAGCAGGGTTTTTTTTACCTATATGAATTCAGCATTATAAATTAAAGTAATGATAGTACTATTCACATATTATGGTCAGGCATTTGGAAGCGTATATTTCGCATATTTGTGTCTTTTGTCGGTCGAGGATATTGCGATATTTCTAACACTATGGTGTAAGTCATTTTTGGCGTACAAATCCACCATTGACATGCATAATACCACTGTAATTATAGAACTCTGTATAATAGACTTCTTAGTTGTATTATAGTACATGGGATTATCCTGGCCTATAGTTAACCCACATCATGTTCTTGGTGTACTGAGCAGGTTAGAATGGACCCATGCCTATATACATAGTACACCTTATCAGGATAAGATTTTAGTGAAGGTAGGTTTTGTTGTTTCTTATAACGACAGCCCCCCCCCCCCTCAAATTTGAAGGACAGACAAAATACAGAAATTCACCCAGAAGGGTGTGGCTCAGATTGACCCTGCTGCATGTCCAATGCATATGATTGGCTTAGCCAAGGACGTGGTATTGCTGGAACTTTGTCGTAATTATTATGGGGATAAACTTTCACTTTTGTCTGCCTGTACATTTAACCAGCAACATGGAAGGGTATGGGGTAGTCGTATACGCTGTCTTTCGTCGATAGCTCAACTGTCTTATACTAATATGAAAATGTTTTTTTACTCGGTTTATAAGGGTACTTTTCATCTTATTTTGTATTTTATGATAGTGTTTTTATACAACCAGAATTGTTTCTTACGTAGGTAAATGTAAATGTGACATAATACAAGTAATAATACATACATACATAAAGTTCCTGACTACTCATGTTGTAGCCTCATGTCGGTTATTTAATTGTTTGGGTTGGTCAAGGCGCCTTGCTAACACTGTATACCGGTATATATTATATGCAGACGGGTTTCATTGTAGACATAATAGAGGATATGATTCACATGGTCAATATGGAGAAACTTTGAATTTATATGGGAAGAAAACCCCTCCCTCTTATATAAACGGATAGATGGTTTATGTGACATCGTGCACAACGTCCATGTTTTGATAACGTGTCCAGCTTTCCGTAAATGAGAACACCAAGCTGGAAGGTAGTATAACCTAAGTAAAGTGAAAAGATAATGCACTCAAGGATTTTAACCCACAGATGATTGAGGATTTCCAGGGTTTATTATATGTGATACACACACCAGCACACACGGTGTAAATCACACACAAGGTCCTGGAAAAGTTAAACCCTCGTATAATTGTGCACTTCTTGGACGGTCAACACGCTGAAGTGGACTTGCTCTCGCGGCCATGATGACTTCTTCACAAAATAATAAGTTCTAGTCATCTATACTTTAAAACAGGCAGCATGATGTTTTCTTACGACCTTGCCGTACATCCCGCTTCTTGGTACAATTTTAAACTGATGCCCACCCACACGTGATGCTCTTGTCAGGCCATGTTAAGCCTTCAGAGAAACTAAAGATCACTTGCACGTGATCAACAATAGGCTCTGTGCATGAGTACTAACTATATGGTAAAGCTGGGACACAGCACTTCCATTATTCTGATTAGGCGAAACACTCTGTTCAGTCACATGATCAATCTGATTGAAGACTCCAGCCCAGGTCGATATATAAAAATGGGGAAAACACTTGTCTCTCTGAGAGGACTTGTCCTTCACCTTTTATAATCATGGTGAGGTAATGCTCCTAGTATTTTATTGTTTACTTGTTTTATTGTTAGACGTTTTAACTGACTACTTTGAGACGCCTTTGATATCACACTATATATATTGAGGCCTTCCACGTACATTGGTTTGAAGAGGCAATTCGAAAAATCAACACGGGAGACCATTGTCACTGTATCCAATGTCCAATTATTTCTCCCACCCCACCCCTGCGACTGCAATGGGAGCATCTTGACTGGCGTGTTAGTTTTTTTCGTGTTTGACCTACTGATATGATATGCGACATATTCCATAAACTGCAGTTAAGTGAAACTGTTTAAATTCCTTTTTTCTTTCAATTTTACCACATCTTACAGATTTTGTCCTTGGGTTTGGGCGTTACATTGTAAGCAGGCCTGAGCTTACCTACTATATATGTGGCTATGTTTCTTGGTATTCCCATAAGGGGCCCTCCGTGGCTCAGTGAACCGAAGATTCCCATCTGTGAGGTCGCTGTGAGTTCATGTCCAGCTCATGCTGGCTTCCTCTCCGGCCGTACCTGGGAAGGTCTGTCAGCAACCTGCGGATTGTCGTGGGTTTCCCCCGGGCTCTGCCCGGTTTCCTCCCACCATAATGCTGGCCGCCGTCGTATAAGTGAAATATTCTTGAGTACGGTGTAAAACACCAATTAAATAAATAAATAAATAAAATATTCCCATAACTGTACAGGAGGTAGGCATTTGTGTATTGTAAACTCCTGGAACAATTTCTCTATTCCATTATATACATGTAGTATACTGGTTGTATCAAAAACAGAAGCCTTCATGGACAAGGTAAAGTCTGAAGTTTTGTGGTTGTATTTAGTTTTACAATTTGCATTTGTAAGATCAACATAGTATGTAAACAGTATGGAGTAACCTCAGCGCCATGAGCGCATATGTTTTAACCCTTGTGAACTTCCACATGTTACTTGTTGGCTTTTTATGTTAGAAGTTTACTGCATTTGTTAAGTTTACTATAGCGGAGATATCTGTTGGTTTGTTGTTTGTTTTGCATGATGTTTTCGGACAGATATGTTACAAGTTGGCAATATTTGTTAAAGTTTGACATGTGTTTTGGTTTATCGTTTGTTTTGTCTGATGTTTTTAACCAGATATGTAACGTTAAAAGTTGACACTATTTGTTAAACTTTGACCGGTATGTTTTGGTTGTTGTTTGTTCTGTCTGATGCTTCTGAACAGATATATCATGTTAGAAGCTGACTACATTTGTTAAACTTTGACAGATATGCTTTGTCATTTGTTCTGTATTATGTTTAATGGTGTCATTATAGATTGGGCTTTTTATACAAGGACTTTCCCTATCACGACTTCGCATCTGACATAATTTTGAACGAACATCAACGACTTGTGAGGAGTTGGCCGTGACCGATTAGTTAAAGTGCTTACCATTTATTCTACATAGGCCACACAAGATCCCAATCTTTGACAGGCAATTTTTGGGGGTGTGCAGATCGCTCAGCATTTCCCTCATATATATAAGCGGGTCCCAAGCTGTGTAAAGCACACGTTAACTTCTGTTGCTATGTTACAGTTGTTGTCAGCTGCGGATTTGCTTTCCTAGCACAACCATACAGATATATTTACACTATTCCAGAAGAAAACAAAAGAGTATACACTGTAGAGACCGACTTATTCCAGGCTGGAAGTGTTCCTATGTGTTCTCGAGGTGTTCGAGTGGCGGGGCGAGACTTTTGGTGCGGTCTTGCATGAAGCACACTCGAAAACACTTACCTCCCACCAACGTGACATGTGTCACACGTGGGAGAGTTCGCCCTTCCTCCATTCATAAGTCTGACCGCCATCGTGTAAGTGAGAAACACTCTGATTAAGCATGGCGATGGTGATTGCTCACAACGGAGAAATAAACGAAACCAAACCTGACTTGTCATATCGATCTTCCAAGTCTGTGTTGTTCCTCTGTTGCACACAAATGAAGGTTATACGTGTAAATGATGATTTACGAGGTAGGACGGCTCGTGTGGAGATGCATATTATTCGCGGTATGCATCCTTAATTGTCCAAGGTTGACTGAAACACCAAGGAGCCCTCTATGGAGTCTACCGCCTTTTTATTTACTCGATCGCTTCTTGAAAGACTACATTTACTTTCTTCTATCACATTTAGTGACGACACCCCAGTTTTCCTGAGCGCCATATGCAGTCCTTGTGACACTAAACTTGAGTATGTCATATTACATGTGCACAACCAACGAGATAAATAAATAAATAACCAGTCGAATTATGATTTTATATGAGCGATATAATTCAAGAATAAAATTTTGTTATTTTACAAGGCTTTGGCAAAGCTGTACAAATGACCTGTATATAAGATAGTATACTATAAGCATCAGAGTACAAAAATATAAATGTAGTCAGTCTATAACAGTGATATATGTACATTTATCAGGTCAAAGTGAACAGATATAATGCACAGGTCAACGAAATAATCCTCTCCCCCGAGCAAACGTAAGTGAATACATCTTTAATTTACCAATACAATTTAAAAATAATTATATATTTACATACACCCATACAGGACTAAAAGTGTGTGTTTACCGTTACATAGATAACATTGATCAATACTTACTGGTACAATAACATATACAATAAAGCTTAATATAAGTCACAGCCATACACCTGTCACACCTGTTTATTTCGAATTTCTCATGTGCTCAAGTCTTGCATATAGTCCTACATGACAAAAATATTTTTATATTCAGAGAACTTTATATTTATGAAATTCTAATAGATTTAGAACAGAAAAATATATGGAGAACAAGTAAAGCGAAGGTTTTTCCTAATGCGGTACGCAGAGAGAAAATAGGAATGTTTCGCCTCTTTAATCCTTATTTTAATGTTGATTGATGGAACTGCCTTCATTAGCTGTGACAGGAAATTAATACATGTACCACAAACATTCGCATGAGTTCCGGCGTATTTAGCAAACAACTCCGCATGCACACATTTTCTTTACAACTATATACATCATGGTCACAGGGAAATTACTCTTCATTCCGCACTCGATCGGTTGGGAATTCTGCTATCAGACTTATCTTTACTTCGTTTCTGCGCTCTCGCTCGCCTGTTTCACGTGAGACCACCTGATGCAGAACCATATCGCAGCGCCCACGGAAATCACGAAGAGAACGCCTAAGATGACCACAGTGAGGATAATGGTCATTTGATCAATGCAGTATGGGTGAGACGCGATGTCTGAAACATTAACAGTTCACAAACTTCATTAGAATAAGTCTTGTTATTAACAGCTGTAAGTTAATATGCATTAATGAAACATAGCCATGTGTGGCACGGTCACATGTCGTGCATCATGGTGGGAGGAACCAGGACAGAGTCCGGTGGAAACCCATGACCACCCTATAAACGCACGGAGAGGAAGGCAGCGCGAGCTGGGCTTGAACTCACAGCGACGGCAGTGATGAGGGCCACCTGGATCACTACTCTGCACTAACGCCCTAAACAACTCGGCCAAGGCTGTGTGTTTATTGGGGGTAGCTTGGTTGCCTAACACCTGTAACAAGCAACGGTCACAAAGGCCATGAATTCCCATTTGCTGGAACAAAAACTTGACTGTTTACAGTTCATCCTCAAAATAACTGAAGTTCCGGCTGCGTGGATTTGTAGCCCATTGACACTTTTTCAGCCATGAAACTGACGAATCCCACATTTAGGTCACAAATTCGGGGAACTAAACAAGGTCTGTTGTTGCTCTGGTCACTGGTAATGGGACACTATGTGAGTTCATTGACGAATTTAACATTTTCACCATGTATATGGTGCATGCAACAAACAACAGGAGCAATCTGACAACGTGCCTGTGCTGCTTCCAGACTGATTCGCACTCACCGTGTTTATACGATTGTTTTTCGGACTCGGGCACTACTAGTAATGTGGTCAAAGTTGAGTTTCGGGGTACCTCGCGACGCTTTCTGGCAACACCTCCCCTCTTACACGACTGGCAAATGATAAAACAATGCACACCATAACAGATTAGGTCGAGGTTTATCCAGAAATGTTCTAGTTTAAACTATTAACCCAACGTAAGTGCGTTTCAAGCTGGTTTGATTTATGTGTGCATGCATGCATGCATGTCGATAAGTCTGTTTTATTTAAAGAAGTTATTTTGATCAATACCTTTGCCCCATGTTACATGAAAACTGAAGCTGTCCATTTGTTGACAAAATAACTGTAAATGATTTGCTGATGACGCCATGAGTATCTTGAGAGGCGGAATGTTGGTAAATGGCTAAACAAATGACTGACTGTCGGACTGGATGATTCATAACTCCTGAAAATCGGGGGTGCGTCGGAAGAAAATAAGTAGATTACAAACCTGATAGAAATAGATCAAGCCGGCTCCAGCGTGAACAGAACGCAAGCGCGCCGTTTCAGTTTTTATCAGTTGCCAGACTTCAGATCACCGACAAAATGGGGTATATACATTTGGGACGAAAGGTGACCATGTACAAAAGGTCTCAAATTGCTTTTACGTTTACACAAGGGAGGTAATTCAATGTGCAAAAGGGCTAAAATAATTACGAATATATCCCTTAACTTTACCTGGTCGCATTGCGCTTTGTCTTCTGTGGTGCAGAGCTTATTGAACTCGCACTCGACCATGACGAAAGCACTGAGCAAAAACCGGAACATAGGGATAGGTGTGGACACCATGACGTTATCGTCAAACCCAGGCAGATGATAAAATCCTGTACCATGCCCTAAGAGGTCACCTGTTCCGCACCTGTGATATGAGATAATCAGTTATACATGTATAGCTACAACAATTGTCACAGATATTGCATGTCACATTGCACATAAATGTATACTGAACAAGAAGAAGAAGAGAAAGAAACCTATACATCCGACGTTTTCAAAATGATAGCATACCATATATCCTATTATTTCACTTATCAAAATCACTTGTTTGTTGGAATTTAAACTCAAGGGCGTTACTTAATGCATCTGGTATCATTAGGCCCAAACGCCATTTCACCACTACCTTTCAGAAAATGTGCATAATCACTCTTATGACTTCCTTCTTTCCTCAGTATACCGTATATTCCTGCAGTTTTACCATCGCAAATAAAAAGTTTCATTGGGCAGAAAGATTACATAAAGCATGACAAAAACGTTAGGAGAGGCAGACTTCTAAATATTCTATCCATATCACACATGTGTCTCAGCATGAACACATCTGTTACAAAATGTAGGTATATATTCTAACTACATTGTAAATGACCTACCACGACCTGGGAATATGCTAATTTATATATAATGTGTGAACAATTAATTGCCATGTACATACCCGTCCTGTAGAAGCACCATGGAGGCCCCATTTTTTTCTATGCTGTCGTATGCCATACAGTTTGAAATGTCCATTCCTTTGTACACTGTAATAAATAGCAAACACTTATATGATCAACGTACACCAATTATGGCAAGCATAACTGTAAACCACATGTGGAAAAGTTCGTCAGTAATTTGCGAAATGTCGGTGGTTTAAGCTAGGTACTACGGTTTCCCGATCGCCATCGTGGAAGTGAAAAATTCTTGAATGTCGCGCTTAGCAATGGTCAAATGTACGATTAACATAAAAAATACCCTAGATTGCTTAGTTTTTTAAATGTTCGATGATCACTATTTGAATATAGTTCAAGCATGAGGTCAGCCGTTGTTCAAAACGCGTCTGATACAAAATCAGCAGACATTACCTCAGCACAGCTCCATTGCAGGGAATTATACACCAAGTTTTATGGTAAGCAAGATAAAAAAAGAAACAACAATCACAAGGCTAGTTCCTTATTTCCAAGAGTCCCACTTCAGTAAATATTGGGTTAGTGTGTTTTCATTATTTACTAATGGTTGCAAAAAATTGTTCATAATATAATAAAGCATAACGATATGAACTTAAGGCAGTGATACCATGTAACAGATCGCGAATAAAATGGACAGGATATACCTCTGATTTTATAAGCGCTATTTCAAGGGATTAGTGCAGCACGGCGACCCAGGAGCCTTTCACAGATGCGGTCGGTATGAGTTCAAGCTCGGCTCAAACTGGCTTTCTCTCCTGTACTAGGTGGGGAGGTCTGCCAGCATCCTGCGGATGGTCTCTTATGCTCATAATATCAGCGGGCATACCTCCTCATGAGTGTAATGGTCGCTCTTCTGTGTCATGGTTTCTTGCCTCTTCCCTTTTCTTTAAGTGAAATATTTTTGAGTTCTGAGTAAAACTCCAATCAAATAAATAAGTAAATAAATACGAGAGCTATTCTAACTGTCCTTACTTGCGGTGTTAATCAGTTCTGCATATAGCACTACCATCTCTCCCAGACTGGCTTGAGACAGCGGCCTAGTGGCTGTTAAATCACGTATCTGCAGCTTCACCATGGCGGAATCCTGTTGAAACGCCATTCCCGTGGGAAGATTGCCACTGAGAATGAAATAATTAGGACCATATATTTTACCTTTATGTATGTTCTGATTTCGCCTGTACAAGACGTAAATACAGTTATCCTTAACAACATTCCGCTTCGGTTTAATGTACACCATTATTGTCTGCATGAATGCTTAGGGAAGCCAATACAGGCTTGTGTGTCATTAAATGAACTTTGAATTGTTCAAGACACATGCAAGTTTATCCAGTCAGCTAGCATACTGATGCATGTTTATTTCATTGTTGTTTAACGCCATTCTTGACAGATTTTTAACTAATATAATGCATGGCAACCATTTTCATGAATGAAGGAACCGGAGTGTCGCGTGAAAACCAACGATTTTAGCCGAGGTGCTAGCGGACTTTATCACGTGTAATATTTGTCTGATTGGCGGCATCTGATTCCCAGAGAATTAACTCGATTGAAGATCACACATAAGATCATCGTCAAAAAATTGTGCAGAAACAAAAAGTCCGTGGGCGAGGATGGAATTGAACACATGCTTCGAGTCACTTAATGACTGAATGACTAGCACCTTAACACCAGATAATGATTCTGTCGACCACGACCCTGTCTCAGTTGCCATCAGTGAATTAACCAAACTATGAACTGCCCGAAATATGTACAAGGGCATTCCCCAGATATCTTCTTCCGGACGTCCACGAAACCTTGGGCGGCTGAAGCTGTAAGTAAGGTAATCTTTCAGGCATCTGGTGCGGTAGTTTTCCTAGGCCGACATCGGGTCTCCTCTACCCATAAACCTGACTGTTGTTATTTAAGTGGAATATCCGTCAGTGTGGAATAAAACACCAGTTACAAAAAAAAAATAATGAATCAATAAAATTAGCACTAAAGCAGTCATGAGCGAGTTGTCTTGGACCTTACTCCATGACTGTGCCTGTGGTTTGCGCCATGAGTTTCTGCCCCAGTTGACACTGTATTCTGTACACTCTGTCCGAACCGCCGTACGCGTTCATGAACGCTTGTGTAGCAACGTTAACAGTCATTGTTCCGTCCACGTCCTATATAATCAAATAAAATAATAAATAACTTAAAAAATGAATAAATGAAACATTTCATCAAATTGGTCATTTTTCTTAAGATTATTCTCCTGATAACAGAGTTCTTATCTCGTATTTGTACATGCATCAGGAACACTCCTTGTTTTCATGCCATGTCCCCTTCACATTTAATGTAACAGAAGCGCATTAAATGATGATCCCAGGTTAAAAGTGTGGGCCAACGTTCATCTCAGCATCTACTAATACCACCACGTGACAGATATGTTTCTTTTCTGGGACAGCATAGTTAATCACTTCTCAAAATATTCATCTTTAGCTCACCCTCCGTATTCCACAAGGTGGATTCAGCGGGTCGGTGATGTTGATGGTCAGATAGTACATGTTATTCATGACGTAGGAGGAGCATCCGGTATGTGACTCCGCCCCCAGGACCGCCACTTTGGATATCTTGTCAATGCCTGGGTTAATGGCCACGTGGATGCCGTCGCGTGGACACAGGTATGTGGCTGTCAAGGGGGAGAAATAGGGCGATAGAAGAAGCGGTTCAAATTACAGTGAAACACGTTATTCTGTTTTAGCGTTGCAGTGTTTATCTACCACTAAAGTGTGTTTAAACATACATACTTGTGCATCCAAACACACTTGTAACCGCCAGAATAACCGACGCACCGGGATAGCGGAAACAAGAGTTCAATCCCGACTGAACTTGATAATTTTCAGACATCTTCGAGATCGAATTTCTCCGGTACTGCAATATATTCATTTATTTATTTGATTGGTGTTTCAACAACGTTCTCAAGAACATTTCACTTATACGAGGACGGCCAGCATTAATGCCAAAGAAAATCGGACAGAGTCTGAAGGCAACCCACGACCACAGTGCAATATAAGAGAAGCTAATATTGTTGGGCTCAAAGGTAATATACTGCATATCGTTTGCTTGCTTGTTTGTTTTGGGGTTTAATGTCGCTTTAAACATTATCTCGGTCACACCACAACGATGTCTCCCTGTAGCAGGCCGGACCGAATGCTGACATTTATAGAGCTGTTTCAGTGGATCGAGATGCCATAGACACCAGGCACGACGCCACGCCCCCCTCCCCCCCCCTCCGCCACATGATACTGACATCTGTACTTGGCCTATTACTCATATTGAGCGCAAAGCGCGGTAATGCAAAGGTTACTGGTGAGGCAGACGCTCGTTTCACTGCGGCACCGCAACGTGCATGGCAAGTTTTATCCCTTTTACGAGGAGACACCGCCATGATGGGACTTAAATGATGTGTCAGAATATAAAATGTTTGGGAGGAAGGCTACAGGGAAGCATTCCATGTGAACATCTTACAATGGTAGTACTCCCGGTGTGGATAACCTGCTGTGATGGTCTAAAATCGGCTTACCTAACTGTTTGCCATTGTCAACGTTGGGCTGTAAAAATAAAATGTTTGCATTAATTTGTAGATATGCATATACACATGTAAAAATCCAACACGGATACACATACACTAATCTAAGCATCGCAATGACATTAAGATTATCCTTGGTGTATATTATACATCAGTCAGTACGCTATGAAATGACAGTCTACACAAGTAATGCAGAAAATATTACACACTGATACATGTATCATCATTATTAACGGTCGCCAATTAGAATCGTGTTTGAGTCATTACATTTTGTCTCTAAAAAGGAATGATGGACGTGGTCGCTCAATATTTTTTTTCTGCACAAGCTGGCTTCAACTATAAGCTGTAAAATTACATGTTATTCTCTGCAGTTACATCAGCTATAACGCTTGCGAACTGCGTCTTAGTTTTACGGCTACAACTGCACACAGTATAGTGTTTGTGAACTAGGCCTTAGCTTTAGGGACACAACTTTAGCGGACTTGTCTTGCGCACCAAGTCTTAACTGCTTGTCGTGATCTTGTGCCCACACAAGTACCGAAAGCCTTTGTATGGATAGTCTGCAGGATGGTGGAGTTCGATTAAACCATGCAGGCTACTCTGCATTACGCATATAACTCAGTCTTCTAACACTCTGCTATGTCGACCTAAAATGTTCCACCTTACATCTACTTTAATAAGTATGCAAGTTAAGGATAAGAATTGCACCCCTTCGTACCGATCCCTGGTCTCCTTGCCTCATCCATTCAATACGGGACAGGAGGGTTTGTCTCCAGATGTCCCCGTCCCTTTGGGCCTCCAGTGGGGGGCGCGTCGGTCCACTCTGGCCTAGGGAGACCTGTCGTGATAGGAAAACATGTTTGTCATACAAGTTATTTATTCATTTTATTGGCCTTTTTCAAGAAGTTATTGGTTAGGCTTATGGGCGATGGGTAAACTGGTCAGCTCAATGGAAACCTAATCTGTGTGTAGGTTGTTTGCATGTGTCGTTTACTAAAACTGAAAACACCAAAAAATGTTGTATGTATATGTAGGCCTACACCATTTTACGATACACGCTTAGTTATACAACTCTAGTTTACCTCATATCTTTTATTTTTTAGAGCAGACAGTATTGCTGTTGTGAGCAAAAAATTACATTTCTCTCCCAGTCCTCTCTCCTATATAACCATGTGACGTGAAAAAAAACAACAATGTATTTCTTTTACCATTTCATCTACACTCGCTATAAAGCGCAGACCGAATATCCCCCAAATTAAAAGAATTATGGTCATTGGAATAATTAATTCACGTGACCGTTTAGTATATCAGGTCTTAAGGTTAGAAATACACGCATATACACAGACGTGGGCAGAAAATTGCCCCTTTCAAACGTTGTAACTTATTTACTAATATCTAGCTTTTCCACAAGAATACTATACTGCTGATGTCCATAGCTATTAAGCTAAGGTTCCCTTGCACTCTGTATGTTACCGCATAATATTCATCATGTACACAGTGTTTGCCTATCCATGCGTGTCTATGCGCCTCTCGGGTTAATTGTAATTAGCCCCGACTTAATGACCGAGTCTATTACACAGTATCTAAGTGATTCAAGGTGCTACATGCGTGTTGATTATTATTCACCTGGAAAACTAATTTATAACAGGTGTTATATTAATTATTCCAATCAAAAGGAAATAGCATCCCACTGCTTTACATCGTTTGATGTGCCCTGAAAGCACACCTCTCATTTATTGCATTTTGACACCTTGATATTTTTGACGTGTATCTTGGAGATTTTTAAAGCATGTGTATTTCATATCAACACTGATGCACTTCTGCAATACACGCGGCTTGATGAAACGCTAGCAGGCCTAATTCCATACGCCGCTGCCTCGATATCTTGCAATACGTTGCCCTTAAAGAGTTAAAGATGACGAACGGACAGTGAGGTCGTGAGTTCGTATCCAGCTTTCACTGGTTGTGAAGCAGTTCTAAGTTAATGGGTTTGCCGAGTATCGGCGGTTTCAACCTAGGTCAGCAACTCGGCTCTCACTACTCATAAACCTGAGTATTGTAATATAAAATGAACTGTTCTTAGCTCAGTTCTACCTAATTTCCTCCCACCATAGTGCTGCTCACTCTCGTGCATATTAAAGTAAAGTACTGCCGAGCAAGGCGTAAAACACCAATCAAATGGCTAAATAAATAAATTTTAGCTTAGAATCGGAATGACCCCCCATCAATATTAAATAAATATGTAAATCGTCCCCATATTAAAAGTGAAATAGTTAACGTCAAGGTGGTCGTAATGCAAAACACAGTGTAACAGCTGAGTGGATATGATGACATAGGAACGGGGACTAATGTTATAACAGTGTCAGGTATGAAGGGGCTTGCATAAATGTACCCTGCTCTCCTTCTAACCCTGTGGCGTAAATAAGATTTTAAAAAATAATCCGACAAGAGCCAACAATGCTGTACCACAACAATGTGAGTTTGGAGTAAATCTTTTCCACAAAAATCGAAATAATTAAGCGTGTTTTAAGGCTCACCTGAACGAGTGTTAATCCTATCAACACCAAAAGCTGGTAAATGACCATCATTGTAAATCCGAGTCTCCAAAAGCCGACCGAGTTTGCCTTCTACATATGACAGCGAAAAGGACTTCAACATGGACTTTTACTTATATATACACAGGACGCGTGAGATAGTATACAGATAACATCTGCTTTGGATGCAAATTCTAATGCTCAAATAGATTCTGATTACTTCGTTATTTTCCATGGCGGATTTATGCAAGTAGGCCTAAGAGTCGCGTGGATATGCGATATTCTGCGAGACAGAGTGCTAACACAGCGCCACCGTGCAGTTCGTGTGCACGTCTGCACGTGCAGCTTGACGTCGTCTGTCATGCGCGTGGCGTTGAGCCCTTTAGCTACACAGTTAATTACAAAATGTGATAAGAAGCATATCTGGTGTCCTATATGCAAATTTCACATATCTGAGCTTTTAGTTCATTTCACACAACCGATTAATTTGAAGGATTAGTATTCAAAAATAACGAGCATTTATCTTTTATTAGCTTTTACACATGCACGAGGTGATAGGCAGTATGAGACTGCATTAAATGTATCAGAAGAAATGAGAAAAGGGTCGTTTCGATTATCATATGGCCTAGCTAATTTGTCAGATTTAAAGAGTATAATTTATACCAATAGATAGCAACTCGAATCTAATGAAATAGATAACATGCTAAGCGTAATTAACATGATTAAATCGGGAGCTATTTGCAAGTTCGTGCTTTGATATAATAGTTCTTTACATATACTCTTGTCTGGAGGTCATACCGGTTTGACATGTTGGACGTCTATAAATATATACCACACAAAGGTGTTTTTCGTTGATCATTCCAGTTCTATACACATTTTCTTACCAGTAAATGTCACAGCGTAACGTGTACTACTACGCTTTGTAAATCTTGAAGGGTTGACTTCTACTGAGTGGGTGGGTGACTGAGTGAGACGGGGATGGGGAAAAGTCAACTGATCCTTGTAACGCCGGTTATATTTGCCAATTTTTCTACATGTTGGCCTATGATACCACTGGGCATATTTATCTTTGAAATTTGGTTAACTTTTAATTCCTTGAGGATGTTTAATGAAAACTAAATACCAACAAATCCAAGGAATGCGAGGAATAGCCTCCATGTCTTCTTGTTGGGGTTTTGATTACCACTATTTGATTTTAAGCAAAATGAAAGCAGTTAAGCAGTTAAGCAGTTTTGGCAAAACTAGATGAATACACTTCACTTGCTAAAAGTAAATGAAGATAAGGTGTTACAAATGACCTTTATGTTCTTTCACAGTGTTCATTGACAAGGGTTTAGTAATGATAATGAAGAACTCAACACGTCACGGTTTCACAAGCTTTCGATATTCTTTCGATATTCTTCTTCAAGTAAATAACCACTGTTATGTTGTGAAAAGGAAAAGAGATGGACGTGAGATTGCGCACACGGTTCAACGAGGGTCGCTGACAAAAAGGTTCCGAGACCAACGGGAGCGGAAAACCCACAAATTTCATGTCCATGGCTGAGATTGAACTCACAGCTGGTGCGTCCTAGTGATTAACTGATATGTGTCTTATTCCTCGTATATAATTCTAAGTGAATCATCACTTTTCATGACACATACAGACCGTTTTGCGGATGTGAACGCTGACAGGAATTCATATACTACCTATACTCCACCCACCTCTCCGTACCTCGCTCTCCCAACCCCACCTCCACACACACTTTCACAAATGAATATCAAAGTATTACATTTGGTGCTAAAACGTGCTTTCCGCTGGAAGGATATCATTATACCTCTAAAAGAAACTCCAAAATACCTGTTCTGAGATCAACCACTAAAACTGTGGTCAAGTGTGAAATTTTATGTCATTATTCCCACAGAAATAATACCACTAATACAAATGCATTTTAGGTTGCACTATTTTCAAGGTAGATTACAATCATCTTCAGTTAGACCGATTGTATGGCGCACTCTGACAAAACAGGCCTGCATCATCCCTTGGGGCATACCACGCGCCGTAGCAAATATACATTCAGGGGTGGTCCTTAAGACTAAAAATAGTGCGCGGAAGTTTGTCACGTGCGCTGTTGAATTTTACACTCATTGGCCTTTCGTCTTAAAGACGAATTGTCAGCACAGGTGACATCCAATCTGGCCGAGAACTTCATTAAACTCGGACAACACATGGCTAGAGGAAGGTTATTTACTGACCGTTGTTGTTGTATGAACAAGCTCTGCTCGTGTCACCCTTTGTCTCTTTTTGAGAGGTTTTCTTGCATAACTGTAGTCGACTTAGACTGAGTGTATTTATCTGGTGCTGAGCTCACATTGTCTCTTCTTCAAGTACCTTTGTTGAGAGTTTGAGTCCTCTGTGCCCGCGAGCCTCCCGCGAGCAAGTCTCAGCGATAGTCCTTCGGTTATTGCGCAACTAAATCCAAGTGTCGTCTGCTCCTGTTTACGCATCTGCCTTCGGAGTTTCAAAGGCGTCTCTTTCGTTTTCCTTTTCAGCTGAGCCTTTTCCGCACAGTTTAAATAAGCTCATAGCCTTGGGTGTACGTCTGCCGAACGATGCCGTGCCTCGTTTGCTTTGTGGGTGTTTGGATCTAATTTAATATATGCATATTTTTATCTAGTCTTTATTATTCGGCACTGTAAATATTATTTTTTTGATTAAAGGCCAATATTTCTGAACACATGTTCATATATGAGATTGCTTATATTGTCAACCATATGTGTTATATTTGTAATACGATGTTGTGCTTGCAATTGAATTCATGTTGGAATGAATAAAATTAAGGTAATAAGTCACATATTTGAAAGGGATATAACTAGTTTGTTCTGAATATAACTTTATGAAAATAACGAATCCTTTTGTCACGTCATTGTGAGTGTTTCAAAATGTGAAATTATTTAATTTATTAACTTTTTCAGAAAAGCGATGGGAATTGTTCATCTTAAGTACTGTAACAGTTAAATATTAATTACATATCAGATCCTTTTTACAACATAATGAAAGGTTTGCCTCATAGGTATCAAAGAGTGACATAGTGTCCTCTTATTCAGAGCTAAATACAAAATTCATCCATTCCAAGGCTTCCACACACTTCCATTCCATTTATTTTCAATCAAGAATTTTCTCACGGGTGGTTGTGAAATTCCAGCCAAAAGATAGATGTCGTTCTCATTGAAATTGCTTTACGGAAGGTAGAGAGAAAAAAACACATTGTAATAAATTTTCAAACGAACAAGAAATTTAAGGCCGATTACCTCTTGATTGAGGACTGGGATTGAAATGTGAATGGCTGTGTGGGTGTGAGACAGGGCGCGTGGCTCAGTCCCGTATTGTTGTGCCGCCTCTCTCGTCATAAAGCCTGGTAGTCCGGCTATTGTTGTGGCAGTGAAGCGCCCAGTTTGGAGAGCATCCGCTTTCTGTAAAATCTTTGGAACTCTTTTGTGTGCTTCGTTAAAACTTTACGGACTGACCCTCTCATAATTCCTTGGCTCCTCGAAAAACACAGTTTAAAAAAACTTCTTCAAATTAGCTACTTCCGGGACCCCACCTGCTCGGGGTCAGATTGGATGAAACTTAATACCCGTTAATTTTTTTTTCTTTTGGGAAAAACTCGATCTTGGACCGAGTGATTCATTACAGACACGTGTCCAGGGAGAATTGAGGGTATTAGGTGCTCGGAATTCTGGGTCACAGAGTAAAATTATCTGAATGATCAAGTTTAATTTATTCTGACAAGCAATGTATAAATGTTCCCTTTTATCCCTGTGGTAGCCCAATGTATACCGAGCAATCTCATGTATACCATACAAGATTACAGTTGTGCGTCACTTTCACATGATCACATTTATTTCATTGGGAATGGGTATGAGATTTGACCTACACTGCAACTATACAAAGTCTCTATTCCATACACAAAAGTTTGTTGTATTTTACCACAGAGACACTTGCCGTAAATATTTTTTACGATGACAAATGAATGAAGTTTAGATCTATACACAAATTACTGTAAAAATACAGGTACCTGTGACTCTACATCATGTAGGTGTGTATTCGATTGGTGTTTATATTTATATCTTTACAACACTTTGGCTGCCCAAAAGGACGAGTCCATGTATAATGCACCTTATTTATGTGTAGTTATGTAATTCATTGTAAATGTACAGACAGAAGATAGTTACTAACAGAAAATTAAACTGCCAGCAAGCTTCAATGTAAATATACACCATTCACTTTTACGGTGAATGATAGATCCTAAAACCATTAAGGATCGTAAGAGATTTCTCTTTCCATGCTTTAATTTTTCATTCTTCGATGTGCTCAGCTACTACCTATGGCGCGTGAGAAAGGTTAATTGATGACATCCACCTTTTATCTATTATAAAAGAAAATATAATCGATTGCAAGATTCTCGGTACTTATACCTTTTCTGCCCTCAAGGAAACTTGATTGAACGCTATGTACAGAAACATTCCAATATATATAAATAAGAAAGAAGGATTTATTTATTTTTATTATTAGAGTCCCCGATTCATCCAGATGTCGTGAGGCAAATATCTTACCGACATGCTGGAACCTGATAAGAGCGTCCATATATCATCTAGGTAAACACTTTCTCTTGGGAAAAGGTTGGATCTTGTGCCATTGATATGATTTTATTTATTATTTGTTTATTTTCTCTGGTCGCCATTCAGCGGCTTGACCAGAAAGTGTACTGTACATGTGATTCTTACTGTGCATGACTATACTTCTTTCCAAACCATACCCAATCTGCTTTCTGGTATTCTGAGGTGCAGTACTTGTACACCTCACCCATAACAGATGCGCAGATGTATTTGGGAACAGCGATTAACGATTGTTTTAAAAGATAATGTATGACAAAAGGACCTCTAACAATATATGACGTGAAACCAAGTATAAGACATCAGTGGACAGCACAGTCAGCAGTTCAAGACAGTGTCTTAACTACAGTGGCCACGAGCACATACGTGAAGATCCAGTTTCTAGCGGTTTGACTGGACTTAACAGGAGAATGTATACTTCACAGAAAAATGTTTAAGTGCGCTTATTTACTTAAAGAAAACAAATCTTATCCCCAGTGTGCGAAGCCAAAGTCTTACCACGCGACTTTGAATAAGGCTGGGCCTGCAGTTTCTTTCCTAGACTGATGATCTCTTTCACCACATGTGTATTGTTTTGATTTACATGTATATATGCCATGTCATATATGCCGTGAAACAGCAATGAAATAAGTCAACCTGGTATGCCTGAAAGTAAATTCGATTCAGCTGAGTATACAGCTAAAGATATCCGTGATACACCATGGAAGAGATGCGCTTATTAGTATGCGCTTTAGGAATTGTCATGACAAATGAGAAACAAAAAGACCGATTATGTCGGTCATAAGCTGAGACGCACGTGCACTTTAAAAATGCAGCTCGAGATCGAGAACGAAAAGAATGTAGGGCCCCACACCAGACCTTACAACAATGCCCTACACATAAAGCTGATCGTCACAGGTAAAATATCAACTTGTCGGTGATGTATTACTGAATTCGCATTAGTGCATTTCTTTAATATTTTATGAGCGCTTTACGCTGCTCACTTCCTCGAAAGCGGAGGGAGAAAACCGAACAAACCGGGCCCCGGGGGAAAACCCATGACCATACGCAGGTTGCTGGGTGACGTTCTCGCGTACGACCGGATAGGCGGCCAGCGTGAGCTGGACTTCAGATCACAGCGATCGCACTAGCAAGGGGCCTGTGGACCATTGTACTGCACTAGCACGCTAACCCTGGTTAGGTCCAGTCGTCACATTCTTGGCGGTGTTTTGGTTCCTCTTAATGTGCCAATTTCTTCTTTTACTGATTTTTTTCTTTTTATATTTATAGTTTTATATATGTGCCAGTATATTTAGGACTGCACATTATAAGCTTGTACATTGCCCACATCATGCAGTAGAGGGACAGTACTTTATTTTAGCTCCGGGAAGCTAGTTTTATTTGTTTGTTTAATTTGTCTGAGCTTTTCATCTCGTATTCAGCATTGTAGTGGTCACTTCATGATGTGAAGCAGATTTAAAAAAGTGTATGAAATATAAGAGTTTGTATAATGGAGTCATGTATAGAGGAGTTATCAGCGCTATCAGTTATGTTCATTGTATGATGCCGGAAAGGCGCAAAGGTATACACGTAAATTTAACCGGTATATCACGTACAAGTTTAGGATTTGCCAATAATCAAAAATATGTATCCCACTTGCACTTTCATTGCAGCTATATCTGTATCGCCTGAGGCAGTTTTATCCAACATGATACATATACAGTCCCTGACTAGCCGGAAAGGGACACCATGGAACATCACCCGCCTAAAACAGGTCGGGTGGCTTTCCGGTGGCTTCATGTATGACGTCACTAATTCGTTTATGCTATTAAATACCTCCTTCTTAGATTTTCATTGTGAAAAACAGATACTTATCACGCAAGGTTCTGACGTTGAGCATGAAACAACTGAAAAAGATCGGCTCCCCAAATGGGTTAGCCCGAGTGGTGTAGGTAACTTTTTGTTCGTTTCTTTAATACGTCACAGCTTCTGAACAGCTGTGGTCATTAAGTAATGACGTATTTCGCCACGTGACATACAAATCATGTCTGCTCACACACTGAAAGCCGATTGTGTAGGAGGGAAATACTATTATGTAGCAGAGAGCCAGAGCTTCTTAAAACACTGTCCATATTTCTCCTCTTCGTTTGAAGGTTATGCCTTATTTATTCTCGGGCGAGGGTAATCCACTGCTTTCTTCACAATCGTCCGTTTCTGTGAGTGGAAGGCGTGAATGTTTTACATGGTTGTACTCAATCTATTCATCCGACATTGGCCTGTTTGTTGTATACATTACCTTATATTTTCATTTTGTCGAGATCGACATTAAATGTTTAATTGTATTTTTAGGTATATCATTAGAAGCAACAAACAATAAAGTTCAAATGGGTGTATATTCGAACCCTCTCCTCAAACATGTGCTGAAAGACAAGAAGGGAGATAACTCTTAAATCCATACATGTTCGAACGGGTTTAAAACTTTTCATAAATTAAAGAAAGGGACAACACAAGATGAATTCAGTCATTGACGAATTTGTAACAATGATGACTAATACGTTGTATTAATATTAACTAATAAATAAGATCACTCACACAAATGAACTAAACATGAACAAATTTAATTCCAAGTCGGAGCACAACTCTTCACAAATTCTTGTCAGCATGTGTTTATGAATGTATAATTTTTCTATAATTGCTGTTATTACACATTAAAAGCCCGTGTTAAAATCATTGTTATATAATTGTGCAATAAAAACAGTGCAGTATGTTGGAATTGTATATTATGTAATGCGCACATCGTGGAGCTCAAAGAAGCAATTTCAAATTATGGCTATTGGAGTTTGTTCTGATTGATTCAAATACGTAATTGTATATTGTCACAACCGGTTTCACATATCTATCACAGTCCTATAAATATCAGTTTCGTCCAAACACGTTGGACATGTCTTTTTCAGTTTAGCACTTATGAGGACTAGGCTACCATGGTCGCCACATGGAGTCTTGCGTAGAGATAGTTAGTTTCTGAGTTTTCTCTGTTTCAGTCCTTTTTTGCGTGTTTGGCGATGACGTATCGAGATCTCCGTGTTGTGGTTCCATGGCTGGTGTTGTGGCCTGCATGTCTTTTAGGCTCAAAGACTGGATGTCTACGTAAGCACCGGAAACAGGAAACAAGTCACCCATCTGAGGCGATGATCTTCCCTGATCACGACACGTCGGAAGGGAGAGTAAATTACCGGCTACGTAGTTAGATGCGTGGATATATCCTGGTGGTGGAGAGAGCACTTCCCGTTTAATGGCGGGCGACCCGGACAATTTGCAATCATTCATGTAAGCTGCTTGCGGGGAATCCCGCTTGGTGTACAAAACATCTGCCAAATGTTCCATAAGATGCAGTTTTGTGTCGCTGTGTACATGTGACGAAGAGCCAATATAATCAAAGGCGTGCTTTGCGCACTCATTGAACCCTGCGCGATATCTCGCGAGATCACTGCCGGCACGTGATTCTGGAACGCGATGTTGGTTTTTACTGTTCTTCAAATACGTGACTGTCATTTCTAAGATGTCTGCCTTTTCCAGTTTGGCGAAGTCTGATTCCTGAAAATAAAAGGGATTACAAATTTTTCCGTCAGTCTGTATAGAAATGTTATGTTGGACAAATAAAGCAACTGCTCATATATATGGATACATCAAAAGGAAATGAGCGAAAAATTGAACGCCTGCTATTCTGTTGAGGAGAAGTTTTAAAAATATTGGTATTTTGTACGATAAGGATTGGAAATCAGCCAAAAACCGGACCAGTAACTCACCTCTTTCTTCAAGCCTTTGAGCACTAAGGTTTTTAGTTCTGAGAGACAGCTGTTGATTCGGGCGCGGCGTTTCTTCTCCATTATCTGTTTGTTGTTCTGAAAAATAGGATATAAAAAAGACGTTACAGCATGCCTTCTTTTAAACATTCTATGAGCGACTAAAAAAAATGGGTCAACTCACTAAATAGGTCATGGCATCTCTTTGAAGTAACCGTGCAGCTGTTTGTGTTTACGGCTGAACGCACTAACAGAATTATAACCAGTTAATAGGTGTTTTGAAACTTTACATCAAAATTGTGTTTAAATTTGCATAAACAACAATACGCTGGGCCTATATTGGAAGGCACAAGATAGTTGTAGGTAACACGTAAGTATCGTCCTGTAAGTTGAAAGGGGGGTTGGAGAGGTGTTATGTAATACGCTTACCTGGGAATTGTAATTAGTGATATTTACTTGAGCTTGTGTAACGTGATATTCAGGATTCCACGGAGAGCACGCCTCATTAGCATAAAGACACTTCACAGATAAACACCATAGCTTACAGTTAGTAGGCATATGGTGGGAGGATTTTTTGTACATGCCTATACATGTACGTGGCCTTATAGTTCTGGATCGTGTGATTGGACTTTATATACTGCATTACTTTTCCTGATCTAGCATGTGCGTTAAATATCCTCCCCAGTATATGGGATATATCAAGAGCAGCAACTTCAGTTTGAATTAAGAACTACGGAGAAGAGAAAAGAGACTTTAGAGAAAACTTGAGAGGAAGTTAATGGCTTTTCGATGCCACCTTATACAAACATTGCCACTTTATATCAGAGATAAAAATAAAATTTATCCGAAAGTTTGCATTATTAGATCAAATTTGTATGTACATATACACGCTTCAGTATGTCTGGCAACGCAAACTTGGCATTTTTAACTTGAAGTATTATGAATAACCGATTTGTTTTATGATTAATTCATTTGTGACATTAGGACATACTAGTTCTAATCAAAATCATAAATGTTCCTCGCAGTTGTGACTAGTTAAGTGTTACAAGATTTGGAAAATCACAACACCTTTGTATATAGTGGGTGTTCTTACCTTTCTGTTGAAGTTTTCCCTCTTGTAGGTACTCCCATTATTACGATTCATGGTGCCAGTCAGGTGTATCACAGACGATGTCAACCGGGTATGTGTCGTGGACACAGGTTTGTGCGTTCTGCTTTCAGCTTCTCAGTTTTTGCCTCTTATACACATTCCACGTAAAAGCAATCTGTCACCTTTAAGTCAGACCCACTTGAGCAGCTTTGGCGCTCAATCGTTCAAACATCGCCGACCAATCAAAACGTTACGGTACGGCGGGAGCCTACCTTACTGATTGGACGTGAATGGGTTTTTGATTGCCTCGTGCGCCCGCGCCTGTCAGTCATCGATAAGTTGCACGAGGCGATGCCCTGCAGGGGCGTGTCGATGTTGCCGTGGGAATTCCCTTCCCCCTTTTGACAGAAAAGTAGAGCATCTATGAATGAGGCCGAAAGTGGATATACGAGACGTCTGTCTGGGATTTGAAAAGGCCCAGTTTTCCCGCCACTCTCAGGACGTGTGGCACAAAGACAAGAGCGTGTTTGTTTAGGAGCTTAGAGAGCGAAAATCTCCAGGAATGCGAGGAGCACGTGCTTCTCCCCCATCAAACGGGAAGGCCATCAAAGGTGTGCCCAGACAAAGAAAACTTGAATAAGTCATTGGATTGGTTGTAGGAAAGTCTGAACACAAGAAATAGTTCTGAGCGGTTTCTCGGATATTCTTTAACGCAGAATAACTCTTTACGGTTTTTGCTTTTTTCGCTAATTTGAAATACGGTAAGAATAATAAGGTTTATTACAATGTTGTACATTTTTGCCTTTTTTGAGCTCAAAAATGATACGAATAAAAAGACTCATCACAATGTTGTAAATTTTTGCCTTTTTGCGAAATACTTAACGATACGAATGATAAGCCTCATTACGGCTGTAAATGAATAAAATCTACGGAGTTTCATTATTATAAATAAATATCATATTTCATACCAGGCAATATAATATTTGTCATTACTTTTCCACTATGAGAGAGTTGGGTGTATTGGGAACATCGATCTTTGACTTGCGAATTACTCATGCAAAACTGAGTGAACTCTGCATAGACCCCATGCATGTTGTTTTCATAGAAGATCGGAAAGAATGCCTATAAGACACGTTTTATCTTTATATCGATTACCCCTTTCTAGAACAATCTATATGGTGTTAAAATGTTTTCTCCATGTAAAAATATGCGAAAATCTGTAAACTACGAAATAACAGTACATTACCCGATACAAATACGTATAGGTCTCCTGAGTCTTGTGATCTGTCATCACCATTAAAAAAAAGCCTAAATATTCACTTATAATATTCAAATATATTGTTCTTGGAGTTAATTCTAACACGTGGTTGAAAAGTTATATTTATAATTTCACATTGTTATTGTTTTATTTTACATATCTGCATCTTGGAGTCCCCCTCCATATCTCTCAATAAATAACGTTCAACAGATTCATGTACTGAATAATATGCCGATAGATTTAAACGTCCATTGTGTTTAAGCGTGTGTAATAACCACATTGCAGAGGGTTTAAGATGTTATGCAGTGTGCTGTGAAAAGGGTTTCTTATTTCTTCAAAGAGCAAGTCCATTAGTGTATCCACACAACTTAAAGTTTTATTTTAATCTAATCTACACACTGTGGTTTTGTGATTGACTGCTTTCTTTAGTAGGAAGTGGCTATAGGATTGTGCAATGCGGCTCCTAAGTGAAAAACACACTAGAGAGGCATCCTTCTCCCACCCCTTGCACCCTTTCTAACCCTCCCACGGTGTGGGAATTACCTGCTTTCAGTTTTGAAACAAGATTAATGTAATGGAGGTGTTTGTCCTATAACAAGTTATTTCAATGGTCGAATGACTAATCCCCTGGAAACCAAGGAGTCGCGCGAGCGGTGCACGTGGGTGCTTTTATTACAAGGATCTGCTTCCTCAAACGGAACGGACTGAATAATGGACACACTTTTTACTATAATTGCCAAACAAGGCTCGGACGTCTTATCCTACTGCGCTTAGCTTGCACATGCGTTTATTTCCCTTCAACGCGATTATTCAAACACCTAAAAGGTGGTAATTTTATCAGAGAGTTTTTTTTTTACTTATGTGGAGAACTGCAAATGTAAGCCGAACAGGTTTTATTCCATGACAATTTAACTGCCAGGTATCTACCGTACCTTCGACATAGTATTAAATTTATTGTTTTTACCACAAACACCAACTTTGGCATCGCTCGAAGTCTGTTGAAAAGTGATGTCAATCGATAAATGTTCCAAGTTGAATAAATATGTACTTCATATATTACATCTATAAAATGTACTTTCAGGGGCACACGATGGCCTTAAAATGATACATTGGGTGCCGGTACTTGAGATTATTTGATATTAATTTGTCAAACTTCCCCCAATACCTCTAATGTGTATATGAATCAAACAGAATCAAGTCAAATTTAAGAACAAAGCTAAACTTACGGTAAAATACAGTACTCAAATGACTATAAAGGTAACGAATAATGCTAATTTGAGTATTGAAACATACAATGTTTCCACATTCAAACCCTAGGGCATCTGACGTTCGTCAACCAATGTAGGCCTATATATAAATCAAGGGCCGACACTTGGTAGTCAACTTCCCATGAAGTTACAGTCTGGAAAGAATTAATCAACAGTAATGTAGGTTAAGTCATATCGTCCAAGAGTATATCTTTGTCCCAGATATTCATTTGCTTGTATGTATATTTCCAGTCTGTTCCCCGGATGTGCACGTTAAAATCTTTGGCGATTATCGGATTTCTTGATAATAAATGAAGAGAGACAAGCTTTGCATATTTGAATTGTCACAATGAACAGAAAAGTTGGATGCACTGTTCTAAGATTTACAAAGAATCCTTTTTAGTGCTGTGCAACATCAAAGTAATTCAATATAAGAAATATCGCTTTGTATTGTGATTTGGATTCATAAAAGACCTGTCTAATTGTTTATAAAGATTTAAAATCCAGACTTCTATAGATGCCTCACTAATTCAACTACATTTATATCCGTAGTCTAGAATTATTATGAATTTATACACCTATTCCACGATCATTGGTAAGGATATTAGATCAAAGACTACACCATCACCCCACGATACCGTCATTCAGCCAGATTATCCTATGCATATATCACCTTGGGTTATATATCCTGGTGAGCTCTCTTGGTGAGCGGTCCTAGTTTATATATGAGCTAGACCAAATAGACCTAAAGTGATGTACAAAACTGGGCTTTTAGCAAGTTAAACGACGAATATAATGGCGCACTGTTGAAGACGTCCCGAGAACAACAAAGACGCTGCGGGTCTAAGGTTTAAGTGTTTTCTTAAGTGATATACCAATGTCGGTGGATGCAACGTGGGAACGTAAGACGTTTATGAAGGCTCACACAAACCTACTGAGATGAAAGAGCGTGTGGACTTAGGTTCAAACAATAATTCTTGAAATACGATGTAACAACGCAGAGAATTTTTTTTCTTAAATCCTGAGCACAACTGTACGTTTATATTTCCATGTGATTGAAAGTATCTATAAACGTTTCGATTATTTATTCCTGAGATTTGAGGTAAGTTCTTTTCTTCATTGCAATATATGTCACCCGTGAAATGTATGTTGTGTACCACATTTGAAAAGTAAGCCATATACCATGACAATGAGCCACATTTAGACATTGAATGTCTGCGTGAGACAATGCGATATTTAAACCAAGACGCAACTTTTGCGCGGTTTGTCTTTTCAACCTTCAATCTTACAGCCAGGGACATCACCTAAACCTTAAAGTATCGCCGAAAAAGAGAAAGAAATTCTTCAGTTATTAAGACAAATGACATTTGTTTGGGATCTATGTATGTATGTCTGATGACTCATTCGAGACCGGAAGTCTCATGAGTTAGAATTTTACGTAGCATCATTGTATATTTGTTTACCTATGAGTCTGCTTAACCATAGCGCAAGGGGATGTATAGGCTGCCACCATTTACGCACTTACATGTATGGTCAGCCTTATAGAAGTGAAAACGTAAAACTGAAGTAAACTGATGTATGACAGGATTTTATTGGTCATATTTGTGACCATTTACCAACTATCATAACTTTTGTCGCTGCTTTAGTTATGTTGTCTTCGTGGCGTAGTCTTTATATGTGCAAGGACGGTATTGAACTAACAATCCTGTGTTCTATCGATTGAAAGAAAAATGTCATAACCACTCGGCTACGACCCGCTTCCAAAATGTATACACATTATAATATTTACCCTGACCAACCATGCATACTTTACTGTGCGGAATTAAATAATGGTCTGTCGACGTGCATCAAGTATTTGCATTGAACAGAACCAGGCTTTGTCTGAATTCTGTTCACAAAGGACAAACCTTACACATATTAAAATCCTGCTGCTTATAAATAGATGTACAAAAGATGGGATACCCAATCTATCAGGCTCGATTATTTATGAAAATAAAGTTGTCTAAATATGCACTTTTATGCCTTTAAATATTATTAGAGGCCGTGATATAGCTTATTAAGAAAACCGAGAATCTTTCCTATTTACCATTTTATAATATTCATTAATAGCAGTGAAAAGGATATCTAAAGCTTTAGTTATATTTATGTAGTTTTGCTGGTTATAATCTCAAATCTCAAAGCAACAGACACACAGGAACATGAACACACGCCATCTAGGTCAGTGTACAAAGACGGCCTTACTAGTACGAATTACCTTTGTAGCAGATTCATATGCCTTTATGTTAATGGCAGATGGTAGGAAGATCAGATGTTGGCCTCAGAAAGCACAAATAAAAAGAAAGAGAAGAAAAAAAAAAAGAAAAGAAAAAAAGAACGATAGAAAATAAGAGGGGTTTTCCCAATCATTTTTAGGTCTATCGACTTTTTGTCATAGTTCTGAGTCGGCGTTTCCAGCCAATGACCGTCGCGTGCCATGGTACTTTTGTAACTTCGTGAATAGAATAAGCCGCATGGGATGTCGCGCGTCGATTTCAAACACACAGGTCACACGAACCACTGAAGACCCGAGATGAGCTCACGAATGGTTCACGGTCTAGGAAATTTGAAAATAATTACATACCCCGTAGTAGATCTATCACGTTACATGATGTCAGTCCGTCTAGCTGGGCTGGGGACACATAGAGCTGGCCCTGGGGGCAGTAAACAACGTCTTCGAGCAGCTGCTGGGCGGGCGTTTACCTTTTTGCAAATATATAAAGGCTCGTCATAAACATTGTACCGTATATTTCACCTTTTAACCGCTTTCACACGCTTTACCTATATCCATGCAGCAGCAATTCGCCTTTCTTCGTCTTTGTAAAATAAAATCTACATATAATGTTTCTTCTGCTCGTGGCGATTTCTGCTCACCATAAGGTGCATGAATATATCTGTACCTGTTGCTATGAACTGAAATGCCCCAAGCTCCTATTTGTATAGTTTGAGGTTTAGCCAATCGCAAAACGACGGCAGTAATTCAAAGTTTGAAAGTCCGTTACGCAGAAGGAGCAGTATATACACGGATTACTTATTCCCTCTGATCTTAAGTTTGAGCTGAGAACATATATTACCCCCTTTGGCTCGTAATGTTTGGTACTACACCTGATACACAAATACTTCAGATCTACTGTTATAGTCAAACTTTATAGTCTGTAATTCGGTATAAAAATCGTACAGATTGCAGCTAGATCATAATTTAGATTATTGCGCTGGCGTCCACTGTCCTAATTAGCCCTTGATTAAACTTTCCATTGCTCATATGTTTTCGAATCAATCCAATACGGTACCCATTTCATGCCAATTACACAAGTGAAACCGCAGTCACAACGCCAATGTGTACAAAACACTCTGGGCAAAAGTTGAGTGTATGGTGAAAACTATCATATAGGGAAGATACAAATGTACCTGAATTTCAAGCACATTTCTGTGCATAACCACCGTTCAGTAAACTGCATGTGACTGGATGTCTCGTTGGTTACTTGAGTAAAAGCTGACCTTTCTATATCTTCCATACAGACTGCATATTATAGTGCCAGTTGTAGGCAAATCGGGGCTCACATGGCCTGGCGATGAACTTGAACATTGACCGCACTGAATTTGAGGATCACCGTAATGATTTAATAACCTTACACTATAAAGACTTTGGGATCGCCTCCGGAGGATAAAATGCTATATGGCACCTACGTGACCGGAAATGGTTAATAGCGTTTAGAACAACCAAACAATGACATTAACAAAGTCTACCGTCTAGATCATTGACACAGTTGTGAACCTATGTTGACAAGCTATCAAAACGATGAAGTTTTCCAAAGAATCCAATCTTCTCGAATAATAACCAGTGAGCACACGCAAGGGACTGCGGCCAGTTGCATGTATTTCGTGCGCTTTTTAGACAGGTTTGCGGACTCTCAACAGTTAATCTGATCCAATGAGATTAGCTGCCAATGAATTCGAGGGATGCGTTCGACATGAGCGGCCCTGTGTAAATTCAATAACAGGTGGGTCTCGTGCAAATAGCTCTACAACGATCCACCTGTTGTGGAAATCGACACCATGAGCTGTTACGTAATCGACTCAAACAGGTGGCAGTTGGTAACGTGTGTCTCGAGAATCATGCGTCACTGAACTAAATCTACCATTCCATATCTGGACTGCCAAATTTTAAACATTTGGTAGGTTAAAGGGATTAAAGGGCGATTTTTTTTACTTCATTACCTGTACGAACAAACAGCAAATCTTTATCATGTATAATACTGTAGTTGCAGTCTAAAACCTGTACCTACCCACCCAAGCAATGATTCTGAGAGACTGCTCCATGTCACTACATAAACGTTGTGTTCAGTTAGAGACACAGTCAAAACCCTGGACAGGGAATTTCGAAGTTTGACTTCATTACCTCTATAAACACATCTGGAATCATATATAATGCTAGTTACGGGTGAGTCTAAAGCCTGTTACTACAGCCCTAACCAAATGCTACCACAAGCATCGCATTCAATTAGAGGCATAGTCAGGCTGCTGGGTAGGGAATTCCTAGGCTCCAGCTCTCATTATTCAGGGGATTTTAATGACAATAGGTTGGGGACCTATCTCAGCAAAAGGCTATTGGTTTACCCCTGGGTCCTATTTTTTCCTTAACCCGGAAAACTTCCATTGCGACAGAGAAAATGCCTTTCAGTGGCATTCATCACCGACTGAAGAGTAAAAAAACACAAATATTAGAAATATGATCTTAGTGATATTAACATAAGTTGTTCGCACGGCACCCAGTATGAGGAAGAAAAAAGGCCTACCACACTGCATGATCGCACTGTTTTCATTTAACACAATTTAATCGAAATTTTCGTCTGTTTCAATTCATTCTGGAAGATAGGCCAGACTTCTAACCTTCTTGTATGGCCTTGTCAAACTCACGGACATATATAGCCTGAGATTACCGAGTGAAGTGGGATTCGAACATGCCACCTTCATGCATCTGTTAAATATGTAAGGCCCATAACAGGAAAATGCGTGTGTGGCAATGACGTTTCAAGAAGAAATAAAGTCAAATTAAGCTGGTAGTCGTGTATATAATGTTTAATATAACAAGGTGCTCGTGCATTCTGGCATTGAGCAACAAATATATAGCGTAACAGGTAATGTAATTTACACCCTTAAGCCTGTGCAATTGTCACTAATTCATTAGTCACTTTGTGTTTGATACTTTTGAAGTTTTCTTTCAAGGCAAATAATATAGTAAATATTGTTTTGTAAATAGAATCCAGTCCAAGTTAATCCAGCGTCTCTCACCAAGGCCGCCATAAATTAGTTGACGTCGGCGCCATGTTGTAATCCAGGTCGGCCAAGACGTCGGGGTTTAGCTCCTGGAGATAAAAGTTACTGACACTTGGTGAAATATTTCCCTGTGCTGCACGGCTCATACCAGGGCTGGCAGATAAATTAGAGACACCAGAAATTGTCCCGGAAAGCACGTTTGGCGCATCATTTTCGTCCGGTACGGAAGTGGATGACATATCTTTCCGCCCTTGCGGCTTGTGTATGCGCTCTCGATCCCTTTCTGCTGTTTGAGAAGTCTGAGAGTCAATCCATTGTATAATCTCATCGGCACATTCCTGATATTCATTTGGAAAGTTCGAACAAGGGTTGTTTTCCCTGGCAGCGTTCGGAGAAACTGACTGTTTTGTCTTCTGAATGCCTTCCATGTATTGCACTGCCATCTCTAATATGTCGGCCTTCTCCAGTTTGGAAAACTGTGATACCTTTTGGAAGAATAAGGCAACAATTACAGTCTGCGTTAAAAAAGCAGCAAAGACAACCGAACTGAGACTCCAGTTTCCTCCTGCCCTAAACACGAGCGCAATCATCTATGAAGTATTCGTAAGGATATAGTTTGCAAAACACCAACAAGTATAATAAATACACAAATCGTCACATTATTTAATCACTTCGAGATTGCTATTATCAGCTAACACTGTTTACAATTACGGCCGAATTGCTTTTTTGCACATTCACAATACTTACATCCTGATTGGTGTTCTTCAAAACAATGGTTTTTAAGATTTCAATGCAGTTATTTATTCTGGCTCTGCGTCTTTTCTCCATCAGTTGTTTCGTATTCTGCGACAGAAAAAATCACAGAAATTATTTAAAATGGCCATATACGGATGTACTCTAGCAAAACGTGTAGACATTAAGTGCAATGACATTCTACATGCATTGGGCTAGCTAAATAGGTTTAACGGAGGCTTGTCAAGGCATTATAAACTGCTTGTCAGCTTGGTAGATGTGTTGCCGATACACAGGATTTAGGTACAGCGATGGGGGATGATATTCAGACAAAGTATTAACATTTGCACACATTCTAACATCCAGAACAAAACGTTGTCACCTTGACCCCGCGCACAGAAGGCTTAAGTTGTCATTTATGATATTAACATCTATGCAGTTGTTTGTCATTGGTGGTTCGGTAACGCTCGGCTACATGTTAAGAAAATTGCATACGCACTACTTGCTTGAATTCTTTTTCAACGGCAGACAACATTATGCATTCGAAATTTGCGAAAGTAATGCAAAAGTCACGCTGTAACAACATGACTCAGTATTAAATCCAGCAGGTGACAAATGGAATTCTCGACTGACGGAGACCGAAAATGGGAAAGGGCTTTCTTTAGCTACTCATGTAAATATACACCAGATGAGCTATAGGCCATACCACCTGATGACACAGAAGCTTACAAAATAATGGATTCACGCATTGGCGTCAAGAGTAATTGCAGTTATTATCCCTGCATATTTTATCTATTCTGCTTGACCCATGATGCTAGGGGAGTGTAACTTACTCCTTCTCAAGCACTTATACATGAACAGTTAGAATAAAACCGGTATACTGACAAGAGGCCAGCTATTACTGACAGCTATTACGCTGTCGTCGCTGCACTGGTTTTACTCTCTATGCTGTAGTCTTTAGCATCAATATATGGACTTACCCTCTGTTTAAGGCTGGGTTTCTTGCTGATATTCAAGCTGGAGGCCGATCGTTCTTGCAGCACTCGCTTTTCCATCGCTTTCTATATATGTTGAGATGCGTACTGGTAAATTTACCGATCACATTAAAGATCCTGCTCCCCTGTCTTCTCACTCCATGCACAGTTGTCGGCACCCAGTTTCATACCCCCTGCACGCAAGCTTAGTTCCCGTCTTCTTGTGAACAGCTGATCTCCGGACCTTAAGATCAACCATGAATGATGTCTCTCGCCCAGGGCAATTGCCTCCATTCATGCAATTAGAGCTCTATCGACCAATAGGAGTGCAGCAAAATATAACTGACGAGGATAAAGTGGCTAAGTCACGCCCACACGAGTCTCATTCCTAACCTTCTACCTTCATTGACAGAAATGACACAGCAGTGGCCTAATTTTACAATGTCCTGATTATCGGTTTGTCAACTTCTCGCGGGGTTGTTGGCACGTCTTTGTTCACATTGAATATACAGTCGCATATCACAGCCAAAAAGAAAGTAAATGCCAAGACGACATTTGTTACAATCGTTTCGTTAAAAAAACACAACAGTTTCAGTAAAGCCATTCAGTATGACAGTTGGCAAACGAATTCGGGGCTAGCCAGACGGAGGCAAATAGATGACATGCTAACAGTTACGACAACCTGCTATGGGATGAACATGACTGCAAGATCACACTGACATTTTGCGGGAAGTCCAGCTATTTCGAACATGGGTTTTTTCAGTTAGAGTCGCTGTCAGCAATATCGTAACCAAAAACAACAAAATGTTCTAACATTATCCTGCTGATCACAATGGCAGGTTCAGTAAACGATATATCGTTGTCTGCCCAATGGTATGGTTATATGAAGAACTACTTGACAATGATATCACATTCATTTACAGTTAATGAGACATTTAATCTCATTTAAAGAAAACCGCTCCCCCGAAATGAATGAATCAAAACAGAAACTCTTGAACATTTAAATACATGCATTTGAACGCATACGGAAATTACAGAGATAGGTAAGACGAAAAATCACTCAATATTAAGACTAACCCGTGAACTGGCTGTATGCACGTCTGCACAGATATATATATATATACCCATCTTTAACTGCTTACCTGTGCACTCCCCGAGGGTGAAGCTTGCTGTTTACACCTGTCAATGTTTGAACAAAGATAAGATCACTTTGTAATGTAGGTCACATGATCCTTGACGGCAATCCAACTGACCTGACCTGAATATGAGTACACACATCTCCACCACTGTGACAGGACCACATACATCTACATCACATAACCCAGGACCTGACTGACAAACGATGTCACATACATGACAGCTACAGGTGCCACTCGTGCCATTAATCAATGAAAATTAAAACCTTTCCATGGATCTTCTTTTCTGAACCCTTTTTGAAATATATTCAAGTAAAGCAGGTATCAAACTGACTATATTATGCGATTAAGACAACGAGCTAATTAGCCAGGAGACGACACTTTTGAGTCAGACTTAAACTTGAGATCCGGATCACTCCTACATAGGTATTATCAGGATAACATTTCTTTAGCGTTAAATACTCTGCTCTGTATTTATATATCTTAAGAGCCATTAAGAGTTATCCTTGAATTCGAACCTTTTGATTGCCGCTTTTGGCTTCTTTTTCGCCTTCTCAGCCAGATGTGCGAAACTTTCATCTTTTGGGGAGTAAATTTAATATCAGTTATAGGCCAACATCATCTCATTACCAGTTGGACTGAACGCTGGGCCTGTGGATAAGCTCAAACTGTCCACTAGATCAGATCAATCATAATTTTAATTGACCAAAATGACATGTCTTGTATTAAGCTTATGTCTTTCTCCGTCGTGGTCTGTGAAGAAATTCATTTCTTGAACACTCCGTCTTTTGTGTGTCCCTGACCCACCCACCGGTTGCCCTGGGCAAGGGAATTCCAACAAAGGATCCCGTCATATGACTATTCATGTCTAGGGTGATAAAAGGACAGACTTGCAGACAAGTACATGAACACCTTCTGTGCTGTGTTTAACCGAGGATGGAGTACAGCACATTGAAATCTTTATGGGCGCTTCAGTAATGAGAAGTTACTTATACATACAGCGTTAAGTCGTAGTACAGTGATATCTATATTTTTATTCACTTATTAAACAAAGGTATATGGCTCAGTTCACGACATTTAGTTGTTCTTGCGGTAATGGCAAAAAACATCAGGGGCACCCACGATTAAGCTTGAAACACCAGTATATACATATATAACACAAGTATAATATATATAGTGTGAAAAGAAAAAGAAAACGACTGCGTGCATTTTCAGAAGAGTATTCTGCTTGATTTTCAAATGCGGATAATTACTTTAAATACGCTTTCATTTTTAGCTAGGCCACACAATGAGAATCAGTAATCAGTAATCATAAAATAAGGAACAGAAGCCCAATAACACTGGTTACAAGTGGATGCTCGTGTCAGCAGCTGATTTTACCACCACATGCCCGCAATATATTTCTCTTTTTAGGAGAGTAAATATTCACAATAAGACCTCAGAGGTATTCATTGGTAATACATGCGTAATTCAAACCTTTTTATGAGCATGACATGGAAAGGTTGCCGAGATGTACTTTTAGTAGACTACATGTTTATATAAGCAATAGTCTAGTTAGAAATGTTAAAGGTGTAAACATGTTTTATAGGTGTAGATACGATTGCTTGAAGTTTATTCAAGGTCCAGTTTCTGTATGTGCAATGTGAGAAAATTTATACTAGGTTTTTGTATATATCAAACACAACGTCTTGAAATTCGGTTTTTGAAAGTTTCTCATGCATAATAATAATTCATCCCAAAATGATACTACAATTGCATCAACAAACAGACTGCCGACTATGTCATATGATGCATCTTCTGGATACAAGGACACCGGTGCCCATTTTTCGGAATGCAAATTTAGCTCGGTGTAGAATTAACGGCACAAAAACCCTCGATGGTTACCGCATGCCGATGGACAGGAAGTCCTGCCTTTTCATCACTATCCACTGCCCTTTAAGGTGTCAATATTAATAGAGGCACATGGCCGTACAGAATTAAGTTTGTGACAATGGTGACCCTTTGTAACATCATTGAAGCATTATCGATTCATTCCTCTGGTGAATGGAAGACTAGCACGTGTCATGTTGATAGCTGTCAGATGGAGCTAGCCACTGAAACCGCATCCTTATGTCAGAGATGCTAATTTCGTCCCGCTGTCTTTATCATGTCCACATGGCCCCGGCCAATGTGGCCACTTCAGGGCTGACACTACCTGGCAGATTAAGGACGGTGCGTAATTAAAAGTAAGGTGGAAGGACGGCACCAGTTTGAGCCCAACACCTGTCCTAAACTTCTGATATCCAAAAAGCCCGGGAAACCGATTTCTTCGTTTTGATTGGTTTAGACAGCAGTACAACTCCCAGGGGGCTATATTACCTCGTTATTATACTCCCGACTAGCCACGTGCCTATTCAACTAACGCATTATTGCGTAGACCTAATTTGAGGGTCTCCGCATTTGCGCCTGTGCGCTCAGTTGTCTGTCTTTGCTTTATGGTATCCGGGTAAATATGACCCCTGGTATTGTTCACTTGACATCTAATCTAGCCACGTGCCTCCTTAGAAACACTGACCCGGGGCCATCCTTGTCTCTGGTTCGGGAATAATACTATGCCATCAAAATAACCAACTGCACCTGGCCTTTATATATTCTGTGGATAAAACTGCTTCGTTGCATTATTTAAGTTTTTATTTAATATAACCAGGTAAGAAGGATGTTATTACAAAGTTGTTGTAAACTCATGTCTTCCTTGATAGGCATAGGTTAAGTTAACGTATTAAATATCTCAGTGGTCTGTTAACAGCCTCTTTGCTGTATGCGAACACATAATCATCCGAAATACAGCAATAAAATGCTATATGTTTGCTTAAATTCTTTGGAAAACGAATGCAAGATGTCCATTCTAATTTTTTTCTGGGTGCCTGCCAACATTGTTTCAATCATTTTACGACCGTGTTTCCTGGTGACAAGACGTTCCAAATACCGTCCTTTATGTAAACTGTCACACCCTCATATATGCTGTCACACTAAATTGCCCTTCCGAATCCGATGCACATTTGAATGCTTGCAGTCAAAGTAGACTGACGCCGGTTGTCATTTAACCATAATGTCTAAGAAACATGAGGTCGCTTGTTCAAATCCAGCTCTCGCTGTTTTGACTGCAACCTTGAGTCAGTTGGTTTGTCAGGTATCCGGCAATTGTCGGGGCTTACACTGGCCTCTCCGGGTTCCCCAACTGTGTTATGCGTGCCACGGTAAACCACTGTAAAACCACACTCATCGGCGCATGTGTGTTGCATCCTGGGAGATAATCCGGGCTGCACGGCCAGTGCATTTTCAACGCAGCCATGTACACCAGCATATTTATCTCACCAGTGATCATTTAAAGGGGAAGAAAAGCACATTCTTGCATGATTCCCACAGTTTTAGTAATACACAAATTATGCAGTGAAAACTCCTTAAATTTTTGAGATATTAGTTCTTATGCATTGAAATGGTTTTATTTGCTTTATCTCCTTTAAATACTGATCATGACTTTTGAAATAAATCGCCAAATTAAATTTTGTCAAATATATTCTTTCCTTGCCTTCTATCTTTAGATGACAAATATTAATAATTGTTTTTCAGCATTCATACATGTTGTGTATATATTTATGGACTTTCCTATTTTGGTGTCCTTTGGATTAACTGGTCTTCTAATTTACTTTCACTGGTTTCAGCCGTGTTTTGTTGCACTGGTGTGAATGCATCTTTCTAATTAATACTAAAAACGGTACGTGGGCGTAATACTTTTGTGTTTACGGTACATAACCGTATTTTTAACGGATAAAACGGAATTAGGTTTACGGTATACTACTGTTGTTTTCTGCAAAATACGGTATTATACCATTACTTTTACGGTGAAAGTAAATATGAAAATAAGATACACCGTAATTTTTACTGTACTGGCCCAGCTGCCAGTATTTTAACGTAAAATTTACGGGCAATTTTTAACAGTGCTCCAACGCCATTGTATAAGTAGAATATTCTTGACTACAGCGATAATCATTCAATCAATCAATCAATTAGCTAATAAAAGAAACCATGAACATTGTCACTTTAGGTAGACCCGGACCTCAGAAGGTGGGTGCTACCAAAACTAAACGTTTCAGATAATTGTGTCTGTTTCGTTGGGGATGGGTATGGGATGTATGCGTGCATATGCACATATCATGATCGTGCGGAGGAAGGTCTGTCAGCAACTTGCCGATGGTCGTGGGTTTCCCCTGGGCTGTGCCCAATTTCCACTCACTATAATGCCGTCATAAAAATGAAATATTCTTAACTATGACGTAGAAAGCTTATCTGAGGAATAAATAAATAAACATACAAATTGATGATTTGCCAATTTCTCAACGTTATGTTAAATGTTAAAGTTATAAAGATTAAAGGAAACAAATCTATTTTTGGTGTTTTGTGCCATAATCTATTAAATGACAGATGACGAGTTTCATATTGCGTTCGAATTTTAAAACTTAGAATATGGACTAACCAACTCACTTGTGTAACACTTCCAGCAATGCCATCGTGTTCTTTTTGAAAATCCTTACTAAGAGTGCTTGCCAAAAAAATGGTCTATATAGTTTGGGAAGATTTCTCATTGCACTTTTTCATTAAACGTTTTGATTTCCCCTAAAAACACAGCTGGACTTTCAATATACCAAAAATTAGCCCACATAAAATTTTAAAATCAATCCATGGAACATCAAGACCTAAATACAGAGTGAGAAGAAAGGATCAGGTAAATCCGATGGAATCACTAGGACATTCCAGTAGCATTTACTGTGTGGCCTTGAATATCGGTGTATAGGTAAAATTTGAATTATTCACTTTTACACACGTTTTCCAAGGCCTTGGCAGGATATACATTGAAGACAAAAAAGAGAAACACTTCGAAATTCCCAAGGATGAGAATGCTGATAAAACACGGATTAACACCTGTATAAATTAGTATCAAAATGCGTCGTCTAACAGCTGGTGCTTAGGGGTTTCTTTTTGTACTTACCTGTTTTACTGATGAATGGAGGGTTGGGCAGTCCAGAATGGGCTGAAAGCTTGACCTTCCTTGACCACCGGTCAGTGAGTGAAGATATGTATTATATCCACCTCACCTTTCATGACTGCAACCCTCAAAACAGTCAGCCAAATAACGCAGAGAAAGGCTTTAATCACCGGGCTTTGACAATATCTGGAGAAAAGTGAATAAAAAATGTTTCCTGACAAAAAACCCGAAAGGGCCTGGCGCTGTATGGGGTCGCTTTGGTATACGGCTAGGCCTTAGTTACAATCAGTTTCCCACACTTATGTTTAGAATTCAAGCGTGACAAATGGGGGCAATAGCCCATTTACATGCACAGGCTTTGCAGCCAGGTTTCCGCCAGGATTTCCACTGTACATGATATGTGTTTGTGAGCAGCATAAACACTTGTTGGACAAAGAAAAAAAATAATTCAGTCTCTTCCATCTGTTTTCATTCGGGCGCATACTGAATGGTTACACAGGGAAGATTTTTCTTGAGCTTGCGTGTTATATTTCTGTAGTTTGCATATGTTACAACAATAATACTAAAAGTGAATAAAGACTTAAACCCGAAGTGGAGGAGATATTTGGAAATATGTCTTACTTGACTTTTAATTAACGGTCAGTTAACATTTCGTGTGAATAGAGCTTTCATTGCCCAAGGTATACTTAGTTCCTGTATTAGAAGCACCGTATTGTTTGTAATGGTACGAAAATAATGAATAGCGAGTGAGTATAAACATTCGATAGTTAACTAACGAATGACAAGGTCACTGTAAATTCTCTATGCTGAAATAGTGAAAGACAGAGTGGAACCTCTGACGCTGAACAAATGAAAAGCTTAGTGGACGTAAACCTTCCATACTGATCAGAAATAATTAATAGAAAAATTAGAATAAATTGAATCAACAAAGATATCACAAAATTTCGGAGGCGGTCAAGCACAACCCTTAATTTATTACCGTCAATCTTTTAATCAGTTTATTTCAACAGCCCATGCGCTCCTATTAGCATGCGTGTTACATAGCAGTGATGTCATTGATTTACCTATATGTATTTCGATAACCTTGTGGAAAGTTTGCCCATCTTCTCTTGGCTCTTATGAAAATGTTTGTTAAACATACAGGCCGCTGTGTATACATCTAGCCATTCTTTGTCATCAGTATACCATATTGACATACGTTGCCATGGTGACGTATTTCTGCAGTATGTTTTTGTGAGTTTCACGTTACTTATACCCTCCTTGTGTAACGGGCCCTTTTGCGCTACGGCTATATATTCACCCTGTTCTCGTCTCAACAGTTCTATCAAATTCATAATATGGACATGTTGGCAATGTCGCGACAAATATTCACCTTTTCTTTTCACGATATTTTGGATGCAGGCACGCCGGCACTGATAAGGTAGTTCTCTGTGTTGCTTCACATTAATATTACCAACAGTTTCAGGACATTGCCAACAGTTTCCGGATATTGCCAGTAGATTCATGATATTGTCAACAGTTCGGCAATATTACCAACAGGTTCACGACACTGAAGTTATTGTTATGTTTTCGCGGTAACCGTGCCTATATCCTACCTGCATACGTGGTGACAGTGAGCAGATTTCCTGTTTCCATGGAAACACTTACACGTTGCCAATGGCGTACATAGTTTTGTGAACAGCCCTACTGAATCTGAATTGTTCAGAGTATGGTCGTAGGAATATTGCCGTGAACTTAGCAACATTTTTGAGAACACTGGCATTTAATCTCATATAAAATTATTAGTGTTTTGCTGTAACAAACTTTGAAGGTCATTACCTCATTTAACCGTCCTCGCAAATTTACTTCTTATTCATCTTTTTGTTCGTTTTTAATCTTTTTTTACACATAGTGTACTTCACGTTTACACATAGTGTTTTAACGTGTTTTCATGTTACTGTTGCAACATGGGTGGTATTGGTGAACGTTGCATGGGTGAAGCAAAGTCTTGTTATCGAACTTTATTTCTGGTGTTTTTGTATTAAAATCAGGGCGTAAAAAAGTAGGGTGTAAGATTTAATTAGTCCGAAAACACAAAATACAAGAATCCTATTCCCAGCCCACGAGGTTTAGGTTCATGCCCCGCCTTGTATCGGAAATTTGTAAATTCTCCCACTCTGATTATTTGTAGTGTTTTGATAACACTATTGTCTGTGGTGCCTTTATAACAACAGGCGTTCGATGATGATCTCTATTAACTGTTACTTTAGACTTAGACATCCATTGAAATACAAACCTATCCATCCACCAATGTGACATGCATACAGTTCTATAGTGGTTTGTGATGAACTTCAATTATTATGGCGATTTTTGGCCGGGAAAGTTCATTATGTCTGATGGAGACGTTTACCAATGTCTGTTTGAACGCTTGGATTGAGTATGCAATGAAACAAAATAAAATGAAATAAAATAAGTAAATCAAAATAAAACAAAACAGCTCGCACAGCCATCCAGCCGTATACTATTTTCCACCTTAAAATATTATGACATATGATGAGTATCATTGTTGGTAAATCTAATTTCCGTTTTAACGTTATCAGAGGCGCAACAGGTGCACAACAGTGTAAGGTATCTGACACTTATTTTTTGACTGCGCGTTGTGACGATGCGCATGGTACCATCGTCACGCGACTACTCGCGGCATGCGACAGCATTTGGCATGCGACAGACTAGTCGGCATGCGACGGTCTACCGGTCTGTAGTAGCACGTGCTGAGATTTTTTTCCTCGCGTGCCACGGCGGGCTATTAGAAGTAACAAGTTATGTCTGTTGCTAGGCAGACAAGTTTGAAAGGGTTGTTTTCATTATCTAGGCCATTCAGTATCTTCACACAAAACGACTCGAACAGATAGTTTCATTGAAGGCTCGACCCGGTGGTCTCTAGATGATAGGAAACGGATGAACTGCGAATGATAGCTTAAGAAAACCGTACACAAAGACATGACCTAATTCTAAACCGCATTTCAAACAAAGATGAACTTTGCGGTTGAGCAGCGTAAGACTTTCTTTATGAAGGATGTTTCTGTTTTTTCTTTTTGCATGTGTTTTCTTTCATGACACTGGTACAAAACGGCGAAGGAATCGTATTATGTATAAAATTCTTTCAAGAAATCTATAGACCGCCACCAATTAAGCTACAGGTGTATAGAATTAACAAAAGCATTTTTGATAAATAAGGAGAATAAAACAAGCGTGAATAATTAATTGGAAATCCAGCTGATCGACGACATATTACAACCATGTCAAGTACGGCTCCGGGGTAGGTATATAATCATAAATATACCCTGAGCGTTTCTCAGTGAATCAACGAAAGGTGAACGTTGTATGACAGTTAACTTCTAACATAGAGCACGTAGGTATTCGTGCGTCGTCAATTACAGTGCCATTGAGCAGGGTATATACACCATAAATCAGTTAGCTTTCTATTTTAACAGCTGATTTTCAACTTCAGTTGTGCTGAGTTAACTTAACCGTCGGCAGTCTCAACTTCTTAACTGTCTCACGGTTGAAGTTTTGAAACTAAGGTCAGGCAGATGTTTCGTCAGCGGATGTCCTACTTATAATGCTACTTCTAGAAGTCTGTGTTCGTGAACTTTAGAAGGAGCGGTCAGTGTCACTCGTTGTCTGCCTCAAAACAAACTCAAGTGGGCAGCCAATAATCACAGCAGGAGTGTCTGTTATAGCCAATCAGCCACGTGCCCGATCCGTAGCGCGGGTGATTTGAACACAGGGGCTCGGCAGTGTCGTCTGCAACACTGGGTTCTCCGTACAAAGGCCGCACAGCTGATTTCCTTTCACTGAAAAATTCTCTCACGTAGCCGGTGGCTGTGAAAAGATTTGAAGTTTTGTGTCAGTGACAAAGACTTTCTCCACCATAAAGAAGTTTCCGGTATAAGATGACCGGCCGAAAAAAAAAAATGAATGTGGCGAGCGTGCTAACTTCATAAAATCTCAATTTTCTCCTGGGTTTATTATATCCAGGCGTTTTGCCATATACGATCATCCAGCAGAGGTAGTTAATCTCAACCATCCAGTTAGTAGACTAGCTGACTCTAATTCGTGTCCTAACCAAGATTTATTGATGTAATTATGAAGCGATCAAGTGAACAGTGCCTGACCGAATCGTGGGAAATGTGGAAAACCCACACTGATGCCAACTAAACTAATAATCATTTCAAACAGTGTAATATAGTCACTTTCACTTAGGCTGGGGAGCATAACCTCATGCTTATGTGCATGTTGTATGGTGTGTGATGCAATAGAGTTCCCATAGTAAAATACATACGTTTGTAAACTAAACACGAATCCTGCTTTTCAACCCCTCGTAGTTAAGGTAGAGTTGTTTCCGAAAATCCATCGTCAGGGTGTAGAGGTGATAAAAAGTCTGTAATGAGAACTTTCACATGAAAATACAAGGACCCTATGTTTTGTTTACTTACACATGAATACTTACAAAATCTCCTTGACCCAGGGAGTTAGCACGCTAACGCAGAAATGACCCGGGGCATCTAACCAAAGTTAGGCTGTGGGTTCAAGACAAGCTCATAGTGACTTTCTCTCCGGGTCGTACGTGGGAAGATCTGTCAGTAATTTGCAGATGATCCTGAGTTTCCCAACCTAAAGCTGTTCGCCTTCGTGTAAGTGAAATATTCTTGAGTACGACAAAAAAGACTACAGCATGGAGGGTGTTAACTTTAGTATTGGCGTCGATCGGATAGTTGTGAACTGATCACACTTTACCGGTGAACTCCGGCGTCGTGTCAGTTTACCTCAGCTAGGGCTTTATTCTAACCATTCTGTAAAATGCAGAATTAGATGAAGAATTGAAGTGATGAATAAAACACGTATTGTCAGGGCCCAACACACTGGTATGATACAGGTGTACAGGTTTGGAGAAGTACTTCACGCCATACCCTGAGAACTCATTACAGCCTTTCAATACTATCGAGAATGACAGCATCTAAAATCTCACTTTGAAAATTTCAGATTGGTCGTAATTATTCAACTAAGGCCGTTAAGTTATGAGGCTTAACGAAATAGATCGTTTGAAATGCACCGTAATATAGTTGTTCACAATGCGATGGGTGGATTGTCCGCTTCGTATTCTATACATCCGGGGTTCAATCATGTAGTCGGGTAATATCTAAGTAATTGAAGTCGACAACATAGAAAATTCGTGCCGAGACATGGGGACAGACTATTACTGGTCTGCACATTTTCAGTTTCATAGATGGGACGTCGTGCCTAGTGTACTTCGTTGCTGGACAATCATAATAAGGGGACAGGCCATGTACTGATCTAGACAGCTTCAATATCAGATGATAGGACGTAGTGCCGAGTGTACTTCCTTGCCCGAGACTCATAATAAGGGGATAGACTATTACTCTTCTACACAGTTTCAATATCATCTGATGGCACGTCGTGACTAGTGTACTTCGTCACTCATAACAAGGGGACGGGCTATTACTGGTCTACACCGTTTCAATGTCATATGATGGGACGTCGTGCCCAGTGTACATTGTTGCTTGACATTCATAATAAGGGGACGGGCTATTACTGGTCTACACAATTTCAATATCATACGTTGGGACGTCGTGCCCAGTGTATTTCGTTACTTGATACTCATAACAAGGGGCAGGTTATTACTGGCCTACACAGTTTCAATGTCATATGATGGGACGTCGTGGCCAGTTTACACCGTTGCTTGACACTCATAACAAGGGGCAGGCTATTACTGGTTTACACAATTTCAATATCATATGTTGGGGCCTCGTGCTTAGTATATTTCGTTACTTGACACTCATAACAAGGGGGCAGGCTATTACTGGTCTACACAGTTTCAATATCAAATGTTGGGGCGTCGTGCCCAGTGTATTTCGTTACTTGACATTCATAATAAGGGGACGGGCTATTATTGGTCTACACGGTTTCAGTGTCATATGTTGGGATGTCGTGCCTAGTGTACTTCCTTGCTGGACACTCATAATAAGGGGACAGGCCATGTACTGATCTAGACAGCTTCAATATCAGATGATAGGACGTCGTGCCCAGTGTACATTCTTGCCCGAGACTCATAATAAGGGGACAGGCTATTACTGGTCTACACAGTTTCAATATCGGATGATGGGACGTCGTGCCTAGTGTACTTCGTCACTCATAACATGGGGACGGTCTATTACTGGTCTACACAGTTTCAATGTCATATGATGGGACGTCGTGCCCAGTTTACATCGTTGTTTGACACTCATAACAAGGGGGCAGGCTATTACTGGCCTACACAATTTCAATATAATATGTTGGGGCGTCGTGCCTAGTATATTTCGTTGCTTGACATTCATAACAAGGGGCACGCTGTTACTGGTCTACACAATTTCAGTATCATATGTTGGGGCGTCGTGCCTAGTGTATTTCGTTACTTGACATTCATAATAAGGGGACGGGCTATTACTGGTCTACACGGTTTCAATGTCATATATTGGGACGTCGTGCCCGGTGTACATCGTTGCTGGACACTCATAATAAGGGAACGGGCCATGTACTGATCTACACAGTTTCAATATCGGATGATGGGACGTCGTGCCTAGTGTACTTCGTCACTCATAACAAGGGGACGGTCTATTACTGGTCTACACAGTTTCAATGTCACATGATGGGACGTCGTGCCCAGTTTACATCGTTGTTTGACACTCATAATAAGGGATGGACTATTACTGGTCTACACGGTTTCAATGTCATATGTTGGGACGTGGTGCCCAGTGTACATCGTTGCTTGACACTGATAACAAGGGGCACGCGGTTACTGGTCTACACAATTTCAATATCATACGTTGGGACGTCGTGCCCAGTGTATTTCGTCATTTGACACTCGCAACAAGGGGTAGGTTATTACTGACCTACACAGTTTCAACATCAGATGATGGGACGTCGTGCCTAGTGTACTTCGTTGCCTGACACTCATAATAAGGGGATAGGCTAATAGTGGTCTTCACAGTGACTGGGGATCGCGCTTAGTCCTTTCCGCATGGTGTTCGAGTGAGGGAGATCTATGTACATTTCCACATTGGAACACCGACGTGATATGACCAAAATAATGTTGAAAATGACGTTAAATTTCGTGCTCACAAACAATGAAATAAACACATAAACGAATATTACAAATGAAAGGAGAATATTTTCGATCGTTGAAAGAACAGGCCTGTGAATTGCCCAGTTACGAGTCCACGTGCTGGCCAGTTCTTGATGGAAAATCTCTTCCGGTAACATCTGGTATTCTTAGTCTACAATTGTGGTGACTCGTTTCAACTTTAAATGTTAATAGTACAGTGCCCCTACTTGGTGTAAATATTCTGTATCCTCATTAATATTTCATGATATTACACCAGCCGTCTGGTATTCTTTTTCAAAGAGAACAAATCAAAGAGTACCTGGATTTTATGAAAGTAAAGGCAGTTGATGTGCATAATAATAGGTTTATATGGAGCCATAGCTTCAGGCGGGCTCCTTATCTCTTGGGTATCATAAGGATAAAGGGGCCAACTCTTATTACCCAATATGTTAATTATTTACTCAGTTCCAAATACACCAGAAAAGACACATGTGCATTGTTTATTGTTACACCTGCTTTTTGTTGACCCGAAACATGGTATCTCAGCCTTACTATTATAACCCAAGCGACAAGGCCGTTTTGCTTGGATGGATTTTAACTGCCATACTGGCTGTGCTGATTTTGTTGATTTATTCGTCTGCTTCAGTAACACTGGTATCATCTACAAAGAATCTATATTGCTTGTGCACGTGCAAAACAGTTTGTTTGGCAAAATTTTTATTCAATCTAGAATCAAAACTCTTGGTCGCATGCGCAAATTTGAACACTCAATTATCGACCTAATGCCTTATAAATATATAAGAATCCGTACTTAAATGCACACAGTAAAAATGCATTCACTCTACGCTAATAAATGTCGTACATTTCAGTTTTAGTTGGGTTTGTGACATTCCCTGTGAGACGGCAAGGAGTAGTAAAGCAATTATTTTTCCCTCAAAAGGGACAGATATGTGTGAAAACACCGTCAAAGTATGTCTCATATTGTACTGATGTCCATGAGGGCGAAGGTTATGGACGTTTTGCCATTCGTAGCACTAAAATTACAACTGTTCACGCGGGTACTTTTGAGACCCTCTTTGGCTTCTTCAGGTACCTGGTGGTTTCAACATTAAGTCACTTTCCTCTCTCTTTTAGTGAATGGCACCTAGTCGAGACTATGACCGAGTGTATAAGAGTAGTGCTGGCGGGACAAACTGGACATTATGTCCAGCATTTCTAATATCTCACAGCTGAAACATTTGGGTTTATTGTGACATGCGGGTCGGGTATGACACTGTTCAGGGTAACAATTGGGCTCTTGACACACTAATTGCATAGCCTGGTCCTGAAGGTTTGCGAAGTGAACAATGGTCAACCTTGGCTTAGGGTCATTAACATCATGCCCCTAGGTCAGCACTGACCAATGTGTGACCGGTAGAGACTGGCTGATGTGACACTAAAGCAGGGGGAAGTCTTAAACCGTTTAAAAACTAATGAGAACAGAAGAGTATAGAGTCGGTTAATTGACTGTTAAAATGACATGTAGTATTTCTGATCCTCAGATGTTAACGCGACAAGATTAACAAAGGCTCACCAGTTATTGTAATGCGATTAGTTATTTTCACTTGACCAAAGTTTAATTCTGCGGTTGATGTCATTTCTGTCGCAATTCGGCGATCTGACCTTATTCAGCGACGCTCGAAAAAGACGATGGAAGCCGGATATGAAAGCCGAAGAAAATCTATGCTATAACTACACGCCATGCACCCCATCCCATTTTTACCCAGTGCACGCCATATTTGGAGATGTCACTTTTGCCTCTGGCCAAGTGAATCGGCACCCAAGACCTTGAAAGACAACCACTGACAAATACGGAACGGCCAGTTCTTTATATTCTTGACTGGCTCTCCAATCGCTTGAAACTACACTATACAAAGACATTTACCTGCATGACGGCAATATCGAGTATAGATAACAGTTTATAGATTAGCCTGGGGAATATGTAACTGATGTGAACGTGTATATGTAGTTAGTCTCAGCATCATGACTATGACGCAGTATCTGTGACGCACGATTGCTGGGCGAATCTTAATGCCGTCCAGAGCGCGGTATTAATGTTTTCTACTGATATGGTAATAAATATGAATGAATTGTATACTCATTTCACTGGCGTACTAGTTCTTTGACAAAATAATTACGAGCTTCTGCCAGGCAAAGTTCCAGTATCAAAGCGTTTAGGCTACTAGTCAGGAAACGGCTAATAATTCATAAAATTAATAACACCAAGTTTATGAAGAAAGGTTGACAACATCTAGAGATTGTACAACATCCTTGGCACTCCATGGCTTAGAAGGCTTGAAGCTTGTGTATCAGACGTTGTAAAGTGTCAGCTCAATGACCTGGTTAATTAGCTCTTTTGGTTCGTGACAGGCACTTCGCGCACAAAGGTGGCGAACTAACCCGCCACCCCCTCCCCCACGGGGAAATCACCAACGGGACAAAACAACCTGTTGACCATTGTCAGAGGGTATGACGTTCCTGTAATGACCACGTGTTGAATAATAGAGGAAACAGTACCTGTCCCGATTCGGCACCCCTGTTTGTATACGCATGCCCAGTGGCAGCCACAAAGCGAATATTAAACTGACAGACTCTTTTCATTATCGCCCTTTAACAATGACATCTGCTTATCTAATCACGGTTGTTTCTTGGTTTTTGAACCCCTACTTAAACGTTAATGACTTGATAAAAGACAGATATTAGCGATTGTGATAAAAATATGTGCCAAATCATGAAGTATACAATAGTTGTTTTGTCCGACTTTGGGTCAGTGTTTGTATATAGATGGGGATAGCAACAGTTAGGAGATGGTTCAAAGATGAATGTTATGTCACGCGTGTATGAGTTAAGAAAAACCACAACCCTTGCTGATGATATTGCTACACAGGCGCATGTCTTATGGGAGATTTTATTCAGGCTGATGTGATGCTTATCGTATCGGGATAGTATAGCCGACCGGAACGGTTGTGACAGGTTCTTAGACTGGTAAAACGGGACATCAAAGGCTGACGAGGGTCTGGCTCATCTCAGAGGAGAGCGTATTTGAATAATTAGTAGTGATTGCGGTCTGACTTTGCATGTGTTTGTGTTAATTCTCTGTTATCGGTGAGCCAGTTGGAGCCACACTGCTGGACAGGGTGCGGGTAAGATAAGCAGAAATAAATGCTGTTCACAAGCTGTTGTTTCGTGAGGCATTATTACCCCATTCTGGCTACAGGCTTATTTGCGTCCCTGTTTAGGGGTAATGTCATTTCTAGGCTACATCAGTAGTCCGTTAACTAGAAAAGTGCAGCTCTCTAATACCATTGCGGGCGGTCAGAAATCCTGGAAGCCATGTCTCTGCCCCTTTTCCAGCTCTGCGAAGGCCATTTGAGGAATCCTAAGAATTGACATACATGACATTGTAGTTATGGCCATATGCAAGACGTAATAGAAAATGTATACAACTGTCATACGTGTGATTTTAATAAGGTAAACGAAACAGAGCGTAGAACATCATGGTGTATTCATAAGATGAACGATTTTTAGAATTCCCGTCATCTGGAAGAGAATTTTCCGTTATGTATCGTAAACTTGTATGTATTCGGGCGTGTGAAAATATTGTGTTCCTAGGTAATGTAATACAGAAACGTACCCGGACACCAACGCTCTATAGCTCATACCTATTTATTTATTTATGTTAATTGGTCGTGGGGTCCTTTGTGGCCTAGGGGATTAGCGCGTTGGCGAACCGTGATAACACAGGTGCTTTTTACCAATTCAGTCGCTGTGAGTTTAAGGCCAGCTCACACTGGTTTCCTTTTCTGTTGTATGTGGGAAGATCTGCCAGCAGCCTGCAGGTGGTAGTGGGTTTCTCCCGGGCCCTGCCCAGATGAATAAATAAATAAATAAATAAATAAATAAATAAATGAGAAAAATGGAAGGCATCACATTGTGTATTCAGGATAAGCAATTCTTAGAATTTCCCTCACAGAGTAGACAATTTTCCGTCCTGTTTCAGTAACTTGTGTGTACTCTAGCGTGTGAAGACATTGTGTTCTAGGCAATGCAATACATAAGGGTATCCAGCCCCGTACGGGTTATTGATGGGCTTATTTTATTTATTTATTTTCATTAGTGATGAAATGTAATAACGGCAGTTTGTCTTCTGCACATCTTCATCAGCATGATATAAGTCAAACCAAAATAATACCGAATGTAACCCTGATCAGTGCCAGGGCCGATAGATCAAAACTCCGGCAAGCTTTAGCTGCAGAACTTTCTAATTTTAGAAGCTCGCACATCGCTTATCCGATTCAAGGGGAACAACTCTAAGCTGTTAGTGCATCTTTCGCTCACGTGCATTGTATCCATGAAACACGTTACTGCTCGGGCTAAGGTATTCAAGACAGGTATAGTTCACAAACTGTACAGCGATTGCAGTGATGAAGCTAAACCATAATATTACGACATTTGTAAGCTATCTGGGCGAAGGTCGTTAGATTCCTCCGTCCCATGGAAAATCTCCTCCCATAAACGGACAGTTGCCTTCGCATGATCTTGAGAATGTTGGACACCGTGTGTAACCACAATGTAAACAAACAAATAAATAAAAAGATAAATAAATAAATAAATAAATAAATAAATAAATAAATAAATACACCTCGCACTGTTTTTAGGAAAGGGAGAGCTCACAGGAAGCAAAATGTTTGGGTGATTACGACAAGCCCTACACTCGTATGCCACTCGTGAATCATGAAGGCCCAGTTCCTAAAGATATGTAGGAAAGAACATTTAAATAATCCATAAAACTTGTAACATGCATTACAGAGAGAAGCCGTCATAAGTTTTCAGTGATGCAGGGCGCACAATCGATATTCTAATTAAATCATCAAATTCCAGTTTAAATTTCAAACTCGCAGTGTGGAGGCGAGTTGGTTTGCTCTGGGCAATCGGACTTTCGCCTTTCACCATTAATATGAGTGCCTTCACGTACAGGATAGAAGTGACTAATACTGGAATAAGCCTTTACACACCAGTCAATCACAGTTTGTACTCACATATTTTAGAGTTATAAAAACAGGGGTTGTCTCTTTATAAAACAAACAAAGCCCACCTGGAAGGTATATTGGGTATAACTCAGAGGTTTCAGGGGTTCAGGGGTTTACAGGAAAAAAAAACAAAACAAAAAGAAAACACTGCAGCGTGGAGAGTAAAACCAGGGAAAACGACGACAGCTACTGTGATATAACTGACACACAGTCACTAGTAACCGGTGAATTCCGACCAACTGTCAATTTGTGGTCATGTAAATGATGATATAGACAGTGCGACCGCTTAATGTGGATGAGATTAAAAATGCAGTTATGTTTATAGCAAATTATGAGAGGTAACTGATCAAGAATTACTCAAAACAGTAATGAACAGTGTAGCATGAAAGCAATGGAAACTGACCAGGCCCCGGGACTGCTTGGTCCATCAGCAGAATTTTGGTGAATTCAGGGATGTAATATAAAGCGCTGCATCATGGAGAACATGTTTAAACAATGAGGGCAGTGTGATAGTTAGCAAATGGTTAGAGGTCAAACCTCTGATGAAACCTATGAAACATAGCAACTTATGCCGCCTCTAGCTTAAACAGAATTAGGATAAAGAATGCGGTGATATGAAATGCAATTTATTAGTCGTCCCTAGTTTAGTATTTCATAAACTACTGCTTATCACCACATTCTAGGTGTCGAGACAGACGTTCGCATACCACTCGTCGTTCAGTACGAACAACGAAAGAACTAGGAAAGTATATAAGATAAGAAATTAGGACGGACTCATGCAAAGTAAAGCATTGACGACGGAAAGAGGCGGATGAGTTACATCAGTATCCAAACCTAGGGTCTGTTTTACATTCAGCTGCAATTTGTCTCCAGCACATCAAACGAGAGAATCTTATTAGAGACGATGAATAAGCCGTAGACCAGCCCTCAACCAAAATGGGCGTTTCCGGTCAATAATACCAAGACCAATTGCCGGAAACGACAAATAACACAAACCACCAAAGAACTTTGAAAATATATAAATATAAAAAATTAGGACGGATTCAACAGTTTTTATTGATGACGAAAAGACGTAATGAATGTTCTAGGCGGATAAATAAAGTATCCAAATCGTGTACCTTTTTAGTATATATGGTGTCGATAATCAACTATGTATCTTAATCCCGCTTTTATTGCAACTGTTCGTATATCCGTTGTGGTCACACTTAACACGATGAACATACGGCCCTAGTCCCGGGTTAAGTGGAGGCTCATCATTCGAAGATGTATTGCTGTAACAGAGCATGATAAAACAACACAAAAGTCACAAAAAGAGGAGGGGGAGAGTTTAAAATTAGCGCGAATTTCTAGGAGTGTACATTGAATAGAATAGAGACAGTTGCGTATCATATACGTACTGGAATAAGATGTTAATTATGAAGTCTTAATAAGTCACCAATTATATAATATCATGCACTTTGCAAGAAAAATGACAATTTACGAATGAATATGATTTATTCGTGAAGCAATTGCAGTATCATGACGTGTGGTTTATTTTTTAAGAAAAAAGATATAAGTACATTTGCATGATCTGAAGGTCAGTAAGCCCTTATAGGTAACGCATTCATAAAACTATAACCCCGAGCCTTTATCAAAACTAATTTATAGAACTGATTTTGACACGAAATGTATTTTGCCGTCGAAGGCAGTCAAAAACTGTCTCAGCAGTGACAAAACGACTTAAGCAAGAATAAGACAATAGCTTTGTTTGTACTACGATCTTAGATGGTTCTTAGCTTGAGGAACTGACGGTGACATTTGGTTGTCGGCGATAAGGAAATGGACCACTTACCACATGGATGTGAAGGTTTTCGTGTGGCCAATTAGGTCTTTCCCAGCTGTTCGTGGAATGTGTTGCACACAGACACCGCGCGGAGCTGTCAAACGCCACCTGCTTCTAAACCACAGATGATTAAACTTTGTCTCACATGCGAATTTTAATTAAATAATGTTGATTAGAGACGGTTCTCGGGTGGAATGAAATCCAGCTCACGCTCATAACTGGATATTTTATATCACTCATTACCGACTTTTATGTCCCATTTTCGACACCAATCCCCTCATTCAAAAGGTCACTTATTGTGCAACTGGGTCGAGTCAGTTGTTGGGTTCCATTTTTCTCAAACACGTACCTACAAAGCGACATTTCCACAGAAGAGTGGACAGCCTGGCACTTTTGACATCCACGTACAATAAATCTTCCTGTCTACCATAATCTAATGTTACTGTGCGAAAAATAATCAATCAGTCTAAACGTCCAACTTACATGATTGAAAAGATGTCATGCCATGAAACATATATACAATATGCAATATTTCAACACAAACACGGAATTCATAAGTTTTACTGAATACATATTATTCTGAGCTAAGTATTAAGTGATATAACTTTAGGTATATTTTCTGTTAATTGATATTCGTAGGTACAGCATGACACGGATCTCACTAGTGAGTTGTCATGCTGCCATGTCAAACTATCCCCAGTGCGTGTGGACAATATGAAAAACTCCAGCAAAGTGAGTAAAACGTGTAACCGGTGAAGTACGGCCTCTTGTCACTGTACCTCGAGTGAATTGTTCTAACAGTTCATGTAAATGCGTAACTAGTAGCAATTTACATGGTTCTTAGCAACATGGCTGAAGCAGAATAGGGTGCAGAAAAGCACTGATGGTAAATGCCCTATCTTTCGCGTCATTAATCTAGGAGTGCTCGAGATCACGTCATCACATTTAACAAACATTAAACACCACGGGGATGTTTAGTCCATCAGCAGAATCTTGGATTATGTAGGAATACAATATAAAAGACTACATGCAACAAACAAAGTGCCGTTTCGATTATGCAGCTAATAAAGTGCAGCTTCTTTAATATGAGGATTACTTCCATATTTCTTTATCGTTTGTTTTAGTATTTGTCTTTCACAAACAGGCGACTGCCACCAGAAGTGCTCTTTCACTTTGTTTTCTAATGCCTATGGGCAATCTGAAGCTACACAAACTTTACAATGCTCACTGATCAACGTGTAAGAATCAAGGCAAAAAAAAAAAAGAAAAAACAAACACTATATATAAATTTATAATTTCTACCAGAGTCTGAGAGGACCACCATTTCGGGAGGTAAGCATCTATGACATGTGTACGTCTAAGTCTGAAAGCATCTTATACCTAACGCAACGAAAATTTCATTTGTGGAAGATGATTAAAATGCTCCAAGAATGCTATCATTTAGGATCAGGTACAAGATTTAATTAAAACAAAAGACAACGTAGACTACATGTATATATCTGTATCGATAAAAATCTCATTTAAAGCTCAAAAAACGTCACTTTCAATTTCGTGGTTTAGGATAACCTAGATATCGCAGTTCAGAGTAAGCAAAAATGTCACAAAAATGCCTACGGCTGTTTAGGTCTGTATGGGCCGGTCTTCTGCAATAACTTTGGTTATATTTTTGTTTCCTTTTCTGGACACTCATTATCGATGTACAAGAGTACCTTTATCTACATTGAAGGAGAGTTCGTTATTTCACACTTTATCACGCCCATTCGCTCCACGTGGGGGTTTGTTGTGTGCCAAACTTCAAACCGCCGTGTCCAAGAATACAAAACAATATTACCGACCAAAACGCATGGGAAATTTGATTTTTTGACCATACATTTACGTTCTTTGCGGAGGTTGTGGCTCTTGCTGGCCCTGCTCACTTGCTGGTCGTACTCACCACGAGCGAACGGCCTCTGACCTGCCCGGTGGAGAGCTTGATGCGTGTTTAGCTGCGGCGTTAAGTCGCGATCAAGGTTTGTCAAGCACCCGGAAATCGGATGTATCTTACTCCAGGCACTCCGACTTGACAAATCCTAGGAATTGTTTTAAATCTTAGAAAAATCCTAGAAATTTACTACTGAGCACTTTGATAACTGTTGTCAGAGTGTATTAACTGAACACTGACCCTGAGCTCAGATTTAGTTGATGCGTCTGTATGATGTCTTATACTTAACACGCAATTTTCGAGTGAAAATACATGAAAAAAAATGAAACAAAAACATCGACGACTGCAAGAGTAAATAGTCTTATACAGAGCTTGGGCCCAATGAAACTAGATGGGCAAGGTAGATTCCTCAAAGGTAAACATTCTCGACCCAAGTGATGCATCATCAAATCGCTGTTATGAAGCATAGATATAGTCCGGAAAAAACAAATGACATTCCCAAAATGATCCAGAAATCGCAATTGCGTGGGAAATGATACTGCATTACACAGGAAGGGACATTTCCTTGATGAGCTTTTAAAGAAGATGTATTACTCATCGTGCAACGATTTTATTTGTTCAGGGCCTCTTTTTTACCTCGGACCGCTCGACTGCAAACTTCTAACGGTATCTAGGGCTTATGAAATGGTAGGAATAATCCATTTTGAATGAAAAGAAGATTATGAACTTCCAGAGAGTACGACGTTAGTTAGAATTTACTAGTTCAGGATTGGCGGTTCTGTCAACCGTTGTGCATTTATGAGGTAATTTTCCATTTTTGTGCACTTCAATCAAGTCCTCTCAGAAACAAACAGGCAATCACCATACGTGTATAATACAAATGCTAGCTTAGCGTGTACGACTCTACCTCGGCTAAGAAAAACTCTGCCGGGAAAGGTTCGGGAACGCTTTCATCCATGTAGATAAAAATATGTCTAGGGCCTTACATCATTCCACATGATTCAGCTTATTACTTCCCATTCCGTTCTGATAAAGACAAAAGTAAAGAGATGGTGGGAGTGGAGGCAGGATTGTAGGCGGACAGACTAAAAAATACACCAATCGACCACCATATATCTTACCTAGGCCAAGAGCTAGCTGAAATTTTAGTGAGCATGACAGTTACAAAAGCTTTGACTGTTCGGTGGGACATAGGCACCCTATCTGCTTACAAAGCCATTCATCTCCAAGACCAGTCAGTGGTGGGTTAACCTCAAATGATTAACTATTCTCTCTTACACACGTCTCAAAACAGAGAAAATTAAATCAGACTCTGATGAGCAACAGTAACTATGAATGATAATTTGAATCTTAACAGTAATGTTTGCTTCAGTAAACATAATTAAACCATAAATATATAAAACTATATAAACTTTAAGACTTTATATAAGATGTATAAAGAGAGTAATATCAGAGTTGCGACGAGAGTGTTAAAGTTGGCAAATGGTCACGTGATACCGGTGAAATCCAGCCTGTTGTCAATTTACCTCAATAGGTTTTATACTAACTGCAGAAATAGGTGAAACAATACAGTGATATTAAATGCACTTTATTAGCCACTGGTGTAGAATAGCTTAACCTGTGGTGTTGTCAGAACATTTAACACATGTATACACAATAACATCAAAACAGTGCAAAGGGACGTGATCTCGGTGATGCTTAGTCCACCAGCAGAAGTCCCATCTAGGCCGTTTTCAAAGCAAACAACCAAGTTTTCCTGGTTACCTACTGTAACCTAGTTTCTAGTTTCAAGCATATGTTTCAGGAGTGGATTCAGTGACATACAACTACATCTGACAAGGACACACCGCTTTGCGGTCGACTAGTACAGACCAGTCGCACAATTGACGGCTCAGAATTGGCAATTCTGGTCACATTGACGCCAGTCTCCTAAGTCTCCCAGCTGAAGTCTGCTAGTGGCTTGATGGCTTGAAACTGTTGTCTTCAATGTCCTTTGACGTGAGTGCTGACAAGTGGGCAAATTGGCATGGTTAACGCTAAGTAGTTCATCTGACAAGACGACTATAAATAGTATATTCTTGATTACGGCGTGAAACACCAATCAAATAAATAAATAAATAAATAAATAAATATTAATAGGAGTGCTTCTGAAACAAGGTTCTCCGTTCGTACATGCTAAGTCCTGAAATAAGTGCACGCATTCTGACAGCAAGGATCGACCCTTATTGTTGTGTTAAGAGATATTTGAGTTTGTCCGAGAGGACCAACACTGCTTTTAAGGTAGGTTTGTAATTACTGTGTAGCAGCCTATCCATAAGCAAAGGTGTCGTCAGCTTTAGACCACATGACTGTAATATTACAGTCTACAGGTAGCAGTAAGTTTTCCTTGTGGTGTGTTTAGTTTGTGTCTGCATATATGCACATGTCAGACACTTGCCTAATGTCAGTTTTATACCAGACACATCATCACTCATAACAGTGATCGCCTTCATACAAGTGAACGTTCATTAATTGTCTTCAACACCAGTATTTATTTATCTACTTTATTGTTGTTTTAAGAATATTTCACTTATACAATGGCTGCCAGCATTATGGTTTACCTTGAAGAGCTCGGGGGAAACACACCTTGAGCTGGGCTTGAACTCACAACAACTGCATTGGTGAGAGGCTTCCAGGCCATTAGGCTGTGCTAGGGCGCTTGCCAATACAGATAAAATAAATAAATAAATAAAAAATAACAATGTGACTCGTGCGCTACAGAAGCAAAAAGTTATGCAGGAAAGAATTCTGAATCTTCCTCTAAACAATCTATACAGCACATACTTAAACCTTTCAGCGCAGGGAAAGCGATTTTTATGCATGAACACTAGTTCTGGTTGAGCAAATATTAGATATGAAGCCGGTTCAGGTTTGTAAATTATTTGCGAATAGTTTCGAAATATCTATGAGTATAGAGAAAATATAAAAGCTTCACATTTCTGTTCTGTTCTGTAAAAAATATAATTTTTGTTCCAGGAAATATATTTTTTAAAATCGGTTTTCAGTTTAATTTGCGGATGTCGCTTGAAGAAAAGAGGAGAAGCAGATGGCCGAAACCATGAAACAAATTGTAATACATCACAATATTGTTGGTGTGCGGACTTCTATGTGTGAATATATTTTTGAATGTCTTATTTTGTTATCTGCCACAACATAGTTTTGGAAACGGTGGGTGCCATATGACACACTGGAATACACATAATTTCGGGGACACCAGAATATCAAAATATGCATTGGTTTACAAGACAGGCGTAGTTTTTATAATTTGGTAGCAATATACCGAAAGGTCCTGCATATGACCTGTTCAGCGGCCTCCCTGGCTCACTTGGTTAGCTCGCTAAAGCGGCACAATCACCCAGTGACTCTCACCAATGCGGTCTCTGTAAGTTGAAGTACCGCACATGCTGGCTTCATCTCCGGCCGAACGTGGGAAGGTCTGCCAGCAACCTGCGGATGCTCGTTGGTTTCCCAAGAACTCTGCCCGGTTTCCCTCCACCATAATGCTGGCCGTCATCGCATAAGTGAAATATTCTTGAGTGAAATAAATATATATGAAATAAATATATTTCTAATGACTCATCGTGATCTTTATTGAATTAACGTTAGAACACGTTCAGTTTTAGTTTGCATACAATAAATTGTATTTACCATCACTGTAAATTTTTTTTACCTAATTCTGCTAAAACCAGGGAGCTACGGGACGTGTAAGTATTTTACATCTTAGACACACACGAGAACAGCTAGAACAAAACCCTAACTGAAATAAACTCACAAGAGGCCCTATTTTACCGGTAAAGTGAGACCATTTGCCATTTATAACACTGTCTAATTTTACTCTCTGTGCTCTAGTTTTTTACATCATAAACATGATATACTATATACTATATACTATATATATATATATATATATATATATATATATATATTGGATACTAATTATATTTAATTGTAAATATAATTAATTTAATTTAATTTAATTGTGCCTGGAACATTCATTGTGTACTTACCGATTCATGGAAAAGAGCTGACCAGTTCTCGTTAGACTAATTACTGTAGTTGTTTATGTTGAACACTGGTCTGGGAATTGACTTGTGAATTTTGACTTAGATCGCCTGTTATATTTCATAGGCTTTATATTTATAGGCTTGGTATTTGGATGTCCACATGTCTAGAGCCATAATAGAGATAAGCCGTCACCCAGTAAAATATTGTTGTTTTAAGTGTGCATTGTGCATGATAAATAATATGGTATATTTTATGATAATAAATATGGTATATTTCCTAATAATGAATTTACTATATGACAATTAATATGTTATATTTCTCTGAACGCTCTGCTTGCCTCAGAAAGTGTGCCATCAGTTGTTAAATTCTCCTTTCCGTGTTTTGCTGGTTTCAAGGTCTCACATTCGTCTAGTTTTGGCGATTGGTGGATTATCAGGGCCTGAGCAGCTGTTTACAAACCAGTGGTTTTGTGATTCTTAAAGGTAATTTCTGGATAACTCAGCGTTTTGTTTGTCTTCCATCCTTCTGGACGTTCGGTGCTCCAGACCACCTTCGGATCTGGAAAATATAGCCTTGGTATGGAAACGGGGCTAATGTATTTTTAAAGAGTTGTCGGTTCCTGCCAGTGTTTAGTATCAGCCCTTGAAACAAATGCTTGCAGCCGTCTTTAATATCCTCAGTAGTTTTCTCAATAGCAGCATTCTCGTACTTCTTTTTGACATATAATGAATAAAAATAAAGTTAAGACCACCTGTGTTTTTTGTCCCGTTAAGCAGACAGTAATCTCAATTACTAATCAGTAAATAATTCTGTAGTTATTCATCCAGTATACATGTACTCCACTGATCATCTATTCATTTGATATATTTGATTTGATTTGTTTTACGCATCTTTTTTTTTATTATAGAATTGTTATTAGCATCAATCACATTCACTTCGTAAAGGGTTGTAATATCTGTCCAAGTTCAAGCGTATGACTGTAAACAATTTCTCACCATGACCGTCTGGGTTCAAAGAGTTTGAGCACAACAACAGCAGAGATCAATATAGAACAGAAACAATATTAATAATTCAATACTATTAATAATTTAATACTGATATTGTATATTCGCGCTGGGGAAGAATACCATAGGTCATTTCGGAATTGACCATTTGCTTTATCAGATGTCATGTAGTAGGTATATTTTAATTTCATAGCTGTGGATTTCTTGAAATAAAAGCTGTCAACTAGGTGCCTACGGCACGAGACCAAATATTGCGAACGCACCTGTAGAAAATATTAATGACTGGAGCAAAGACAGCAAAGGCAGAGCAGCAGTGATATTAATCGCAATTTATTAGACGTCACTGCTCTAAAATTACTCAAAATTCTGTGTTGTCATTTCCTAATCTACGCGGTTTACTTCCGCGTCACGGCTTACCCCATTTCCTCCTGAGATAGCTTGATCGATAACTTAGCTTACCTTTTTTTGATTCACATCCAAATTATACCGGTCGATTTATCCAAGTTCACGTGGACTGTTATTTGCGGCTGCTGTAACTGACTATACTTTTTGTCACCATTCAGATGCCGCGTATCCACAAGGCCATCGTCTGACGTCTGTAGACGATATAAACCTTGAGGTTAAACGGCTTCTGGGCTAAAATGTTTTAGCTTCTCATTAGTTCTAGTTCCATGTCCCTTATATTCTCCTAAGTATTATTGTGCCCAACTATTGCCGTTTAAATTGCACCGCCTTTTATTTTGTTTTTTCCCCTTCTTTCCGATCTTCCGGCCTCTGTTTGATTTTAATCTTTCACCGAATAACAGCTATACATGTTCATGGGTGGTTAGTGCTTTTCTTACCGACCAACTTTCGGAGTTACAACGTAGTTGAATGCGTTCACACGTTCTTTACAATGACCTGAAAACTCTCTGCATGCTCCTTTAACAGATCAGGGTAGAGAAAATCTATTGGTGTCGCTTTGACTCAAAGTAGACAGTCAGCCAGTAAGTGTAAATTAGTTTTGAAATGAAGTTTGCCTAATGTGTTCTATTTTTTTTAAAATTTCACATCACTCATGAAGAGAAGAAATATAAACTGGTGTTGTGTGAAAACAGCTTGATGAAGAAAAAGAAAACCGCAACTCAGCTCTGTATTTAAACTGCAGAGGTTTCCTTGAGTTTGACAGTTTGACAGGGTGAACGTTGTTGCGACAGTGTCATCGTTTTAATCTTCGTGTCCGCCTGCAGTACGTGGCCACCAAACATATTATTGCCTTGTTGCTTGGAACAAATACTACCGACTCGTGGAGGACATTCTTTTAACAAATATGTGTTGGCCGCAGGAAAAGGAAGTATGCAACCCAATCTTCCTATTCGCAGACAGTGATTATCACGAGGTAGTTTTGCTGTCAATGACACCTCGCTCTGACAAATTTGTTCAGGCCTTCTGTCCAAAACGTAGGTATTGTGACAGAGGCAGCCATTCTCAGTTCCACACAAATGTATGTTATTACATATACTTCACAATACTTCAGTTTAATACTTAAAACACTCTATCAAAATGCGATTTATAGCTCCGATGTTTGCCTCTCCCCCACAAGAAGATACACTAACAATTAAGTTCTTAAAGGTGATATGTCTTTACAACACCATTATCTTGTGACGCTATACAGTGATGGCCAAGTCAATAAGAGCTTCTTCAACACAGCTATTAAGAGTTAAGTAGCAGTTAATGTCATATTCGGAGTTAAGTTGCAGTTAATGTCATATTCGGAGTTAAGTAGCAGTTAATGTCATATTCCCAAGTTTGAATTCCATCCTCTTGACGTTACAAACTTTGTAGAATTTTCAAAACATTTTTTTCATGATACAGATGGCTTACTTCTTTTGTATGTATATATAACTGCAGATTTGTGTTCAATTAAAACTGCGACAGTTTGCCAAGCTGCATTGATTTTTTGGCTTAAACTGTACCTACCGAGGTTTTACCTGTTTGTTTTATCATTTTTTTTATACCGTTCTCAATAAAGATTCCTATACTTTGCGATAAAAGCTTAGTTGGTCGAGATAAAGATTTTACCCATATATTTCACACTATATCTTGTGAATTGCAGGCAATATTTCTGCAACCTATATTAGGAAGATTAGGTCCGTGGGGAGGTTACAAATGAGCATCCCTGGAAGGTATTGCCACGGGGGGAGTCAAAGACCACTATGGTGTAAACAAAAACAGCGGCTACCCTAGCTGATCACTTTTCATCTAAACACTCCTCCAATGAATTTTCTTGGACAACTGTTGCCCAAAGTGACAATAGTCGATAACACAGCGGTTCATCACAACGTAAGATTGATCAACGTTCTCAGGGCATCACGGCTAAACATTAAACAACGTCTTGAGGGGAGTGACAAACACCGTCGATCCCTAATACCTTCCTGGACCAGTTTGGTTCCCTTGCTGGTGGAAACGTGACAAAAGTTTCACTTATTGTATGTCTGACCATAGATGACAGATAGGCATAGCACAGTGGGACAGTTCCGTAATCCGTCCTCGTGTCGGGCTTGTCATTGGAACTTGACTCATTGTCATGCCATTGTTGAGATGGAGCCTTCCCTTGCGGAAAAGATTGTGTCTAAGGCCCGTCTGTGTTTTCTCTTTTGTTAGATATTCTAAAGAACAACGAGATTGTATTCATAATTCCATCTCCTGAGGGGCAACCATGAGTCGTACGTTGACCAGACGAAACTGTTCCCAGGGGTATATCGGATATTCCCGGGTTTGTTTCCTGGTCTTTATGGAGTCAGATATGTAAAGTGAAGCCATAGCATTTCTTACGTGGATAGAAGCTTCCTGGATAGAGTGTCACTACCACTTTTATCGACCTAATCGGCGTATCGCCTAGACTCCTGAGGTTTCAACCTTTTGACATTGATCTAAGACTATTTCGACTAGCAAAATCTTGAACACAAGAAAAAACTGTTGCCTGGTGTATAAAAATGGCAAAAAAAGACAACCAGAAGGAATTTGAGAATTCTTTTCCTTTGTATTACTGAGGAAGAAAAATTTACCATATAGAGAGAAATGACTAAAATTAATAATAATTAATTCACTCTGATGTTTGGGATATTTTAGATGTTTAATATTGTTAAGCTAGAGTCGTTTTGCCAAACGATTTTCGGCTTGAACTATTTTAAAAGCGAATAAGAAATTTAACCTTAACGTGTGGAGCGGATAGGTTTTAGTTAAGCATACAATTAACTCTCCTCCGTGATTTGGGCTGACTCTCGTCACACAGTCTTTTTTGTTTTACGCACTTAACAGTAAAATATTATCACTATGTCTGAAAAGTTCTGCCTGATATAAATTACGTGTGTCTGAAAAGTGTGAAAACATCTACGTACACTTAATAAGAATTAAACCTAAAAACACCGAAGATTCACGATACGAAGCACTCCCAATAAAAAGAGCTGTTAATCGAATGAGGAACATCCAAAAGGAAAATATGCCAGCTAACTGGGAAATCTGGTGACGTGACGTGCTTTCAACGTTCTTGTGTTGGCCAATGAAAAAGCCTGATCCAGTATATACTTATACTTGGATTTTGTAATCTGCAAGAAGATTTTAGTTTAGAGCAAAAAATGTTCTAATCACCATGCATGTTCATTTGCAATGTGTATGGTGTGTATGGATAATATATCAAAGTGTGAGGAGATATAAGCGTTAATTGACATTTATCAAGCAAACAAATTAACTAAATATGTAAATGTGCATTTGGCATTATTGTCTGCCCTGGGAAATGTTATACTACACCTTAAACGTCAAGACATCACGGGCCAACTATTGCTTCACTTGAAAATAGCCGTCGCATGTAAATATGAGAAGGCGAAATAACATTCCACGACGTGGATACTATACAATTTCTTTTTGCAGTCACGTGCTTGAGGCTGTGTAATATTACAGAGTCATGTCTACAGCACAACAGTCTCTCTGAGGGCAGTGATTTGTTTATCTGACAATTCCAGTTTCGCCATTATCGTGTTATAAAAACGGCGAAAATGGGTTCCTATGCTGTCTGCGGAAACAGTCTTAAGCGATGTTGCTGGTAAATTACTGACAAATTATCTCAGCAATAATGAAGTTTTGTTTGAGAAGGATATACATGAAAAAATGAGGGTCAGTTACTACACAAAGCAACGTCCATAAATTTCACAATTCTGTTCTGGAGATGATGCATGGAATTGATAAGGTTGATATATCTAATAACGGGTTCGCAAACGTCACAATATCTAGGAATCGTTCGTGTCCTTTCTTTTAAATACATTAAACAAGAGTGTAACCACTGCAAACTTCCCCGCCAGTTTTAATAAACACACGTTTCAAATCCATAGTAATTTGCCGTGAGGACAAAATGAAATAGATATATTTAAGGTTGTTGTTGCCTTTGGTGACAAGGGTGAGAACAATTGTCAGTGCCCTGCGGCATTGGGTTAAGGTCTTCGTAAAAGTAGCAGGGATGATGTGGTAGTATGGGATATTTTATTTCATGAAGAAAAGCAGAGAAAGCTGCGTGAGTGTAAAGTACAATTACTATAAAACGTGTCTGTAATAACCGAGTGGTATGATTCTAACTTTTTTTTCTTTCACAGACAGAAAGTAAGGTCAGTAAGCAGATTTCGCTATTTTAAGGTGTTTTTCTAAGGGAACTGCCATCATAATAAAAATATGATGACGTGAATCAAATTATTTGTGAATATCTGACATCAGGTTGGAGAGTTGTTAGCTATTCGCAAGTACCATGGGGTTCTCGCAGTCATATTTTTGTAAATCGAAGACCTTAGGCCTGAGGGGACTAAGAGTGGAGCTGTCATTCAAACGGATCATCACAATCATCGTCCATGAAGCTGGTGGCCATGTGTTCTGTACAATATCGTGCAACAACTAGGCAGGGGTAGATAACAAAGCAGTCTTCAGATTTTATTGTTGTCCATCATTTGTGGAAATTATTCCTGCAAACTCTTTGTTATAATCTGTAGGCAGAGGATTTTGGGCATCATTTTCGTTAATACTAAATATTTTGAAACTCGACTAAAAGCATTTTTAAAATTAGGTTACAAAAAGGACACAATGAAACCATGAGTTCTCCCGCGCTGTATAGCAGAGAAGAAACTCGCGGATGAATCATTGTGAATCGATCAAGATTTGACTTTGTGTGAAAGAACTTGGCGTCGCCCCAGCGTAATATAAGATTATTACCTAGGATTTGTCATACCTGAAAATAACTGGACTTGATGACATTAGTGTCGATGCCCTGTGTCCAGACGTGATCTATAATCCTCTTGCTAGGGTGTAGGTGGATCTTGGATTTCAGTCTCTCGGCCACACGATGATTTAGTCATTCATGTATCCACATGGACAGGAAATGTTCGACATCACCTTGCTTCCACTGTTCTATGGTAATTCACTTTAGACTACTCCATGGACATGGTATCCAATCGTGCTTCCTTTTGTCTCTTGGGTATAAAGGGGTTAATGTTCGTAAGTATTGTTTTATCGGCACACAAGAATAGGTTGCATAAAACCAAACCATTCCATCAATCATTTGAATTAGAGGCTCTGTCTACTTTATCAATAATTCAGACTTTGGGGCTAAATCCTCCACTTTCCTTCAGTGACTGTATAAAGATAATGTTGTGATGACAACGTGAATTGCAGGTTATCAAATAGCATGTCAGGAAATAAACCGGTATTTTAATACAGGAAATGTTTCTTTTTGACAGAGAAGATCAGAAAAATTACAGACACGTTATGCTTTGGGCTCAACGCCTAAATCTCATCAATTTAAGACGATGAAGGAAAAAAAAATCCTGCGAAACACGCAAAACACGAATTATAGTACAGCAGTAAGAATATCGTCCTGGTCTTTATACCGCACAATCTGCATGCTGCTGTGTTAAGAATACAAAAAAAGATTACCGTCAAAGGGCAGGTGAAATTTGAATGATGAGCCTACATTTACGTTCTTTGCGGAGGTTGTGGCCCTTGCTGCCTCAGCTTAAAAGAAAAGAACACATTTATACAGCCTATACCTTAAAAGAAAGAGATTTACTTATGGTTAAATAAAAAATCTCAATTTTCTGACGGAAGTGCTTGTTATTTGAGTATTTAATAGTTAAACATCCAACACTGAGAAGCCTTTTTAGGCAGCCATTTTAACAGATTGCCTACGTCATCGTGCAAAGTAGCTCTTCTGTCTGCTGAAGGTCAAGAAAGTATGTGGATAATGTAATGGATGGCTACAGTGGGGACCCCAGCTCTAGTTCTTATGATGGTGAATGTAACTTCGGCGTACAAGGCTACTAGTTTGAATCGCAGAGGAGTGAGGCTGAGAGCAGTAGTTCGACCAACTACGCATCAAGCTCAAGTGAGTGGGAACCGGAATTTCTGGTTTTGACTGGTGCAATCTGTGAAAAGACAGGTTGCGCTCTCTACCTTCAGGACATAGCAATTCAGACACATTTTGGCAGCCTACAGCCGCGCATGTAGGCATGATGAGGCCCTACAGTACATCTCAAACTCTTCCTTTTTAGAGCTGGTTTCAACAGAACTTAAAATCATCGATTATCACGATGTACGAACATATTTAGCTGAGACTGGAGATGCACGTTCATTAAATGGTAGGAGTAAAACCTTAAGGACAGTGACATCATAATGAATATTCAAGAGGAGGAAAGGATGATTTTCATTGGACAAGCCTAAAACATGGCGGGGCTTTCTATGTTTCCCGAATTGGTGGACTTTGTAAAAAACGACAATATTTAAAACAGGTTGTCTCTTTTACGAAACCTTTAAAAACTGTAAAAACAATAGTATTCCACACAGTTTGTATAGCGCTTTCATTTAAGGTGTAGGTTGTATAAATGTGTTCTTTTCTTTTAACCAGACATCTTTCTCATCACGGCTTCTGATCCGGTGGAGAGCTTGATGCATGTTTGGCTGCGGCCCTAAGTCACAATCAAGGTAGACATCCTACTTTATCGTGGGACTTTCCTACTTTTACTTCGTCTCTTGGGCATAAAGAGATTAATATTCGTAAGTATTGTTTTATAGGTTGAGGTCAGGTTGCATAGAAATCAAACCATTCCATCAATCATTTGAATTACAGACGCTCTCTGCTTTATCAGTGTTTCAGGTTTCGGCTAACACCTTGACTTTCCTTGTTTTAATACACGAAATGTTCTTTCTTCGCCAGAGGAGATCAGAAAAAAGTACTGAGGCAGACATGTCATGCTTTGGGCTCAACCACTACATCTCATCAATTTAAGACGGTGAAAAAAATAGCTCCGAAGCACGCTTGTCAGAATTATAGTACAGTCTTTTCATAATGACACAGTTCGCTTATAATATCGCTGGGTTGTCGGAATCACCGATAGGTGCGTATTTGACGAAGGAACGGTAGAGTGGTACGTATCGATGTTACGAACCGATGGCCTATCATAACATGGTAGGTACAGTCGCTTTGCATCATTGCTCCCTCCAGTCTCAATTTTCAAACCATCGCTTTCGTGATACTGCAGCACGGGGAACCTTCGGTTGTGGATGTAGCCAGTTTCCATATCCTTCTTTGTTCCCGTTGCCTCCCACCAGAAGGCTTCGCATATTTCGTCCCCCATCTGTACATCGTAGTCATCAGGAAGTCTTGGATATTGAATTGGGACAACTGATTGAATATTTCTGTCTGACAAGGGCCTTTTTCTTGGAATACGAAGAGACTAACATTACTTTGTTAGATATGGGAAGATCGCTTGACATCTGTCATCTAGGAATTGGTTTAAAGCACTCAATGCTACGAAGTTATGGTGTGTCACATGGTACGTACCGTCGCCTTGCATTATCGCTCCCTCGCTACTCAGTTTTCAAACCATTGTTTTGGGTGGCGCTCCATGACGGAGAAGATTTGCTCCTGGACGGAAACAGTTTTCATACTCTTCTTGGTTATCGTCGCCCTCCGTCCGAAGATCTGGCTGTGAAGACTGCCGCATCTTGTCCCCCACCTGCACATTACAGTTATCAGGAACTCTTGTAAGCTAAATTAGGATGACAACAGACTGAATTCTTTTGGCTTTTTGGGGTTTTTGGCTTGGAATACGAAGGGACAAATGTCACCTTGTTAGAGTTGGGAACTTGCCGATATGTTTAATTGCCTGCCACAACAAAGGTTGTTGCTTTGCCCAAAGGCTGATTTGCTGAGTAAGTGAGCAGATTCTCCGAGGAGTGAAGATCGCTTGACATCTGTAATCTATGAACTAGTTTAATGCACCCAAACGCCGGGTAAATCTCTCTCAGCCCACGTCACCGTCCAGCTGTACACAGGGAGAATGGTGGACATTAAAGAGGCATGGATGATAATAATATTAGGCAGATCAGCGAACAAATAAACCTTGAGGACGTCATCTGGGACCCCTACAGCTGAATGGAGTGGAATCGGGAACGTATTTTTTCCAGAACACCATCAGTGAAAAACCGCGACGGACTTAGCCATCCATAAGCATATGACAGTTTTTAGAACGATGTGATTTTACATACGCCACACCTCGACTTACAATACAACCAGACACGAAAACAATGAGTGACACGTTTGAAAATGAATTTTTTCTATCTTCAAAAGGAATCTTGTTTCACAATCAACATTTACTGTTGCTAGACGATCTGTCACCTATGATTCCAGATCCATCGGCGCCTCTGATAAAGTCAATCAACTCAAGATCGTAAGTTGCGGTTAAGGGAGCAGAACTGATTATCCTCCCAGACTTAGCGTGACTTTCGCCATCTTCCTATAGCCAGATGGCCTTAACAGGATCAAACAGCGTCATTTGGAAGTCAGCCGTGGCAGAACCCGAGGGCTCCCTTGTTTGCTTGTTTGTGTGATTTATTTGATGCCGTAACCAAGACTGATTCCGAATCGTCGTGCCAAAATTCGAATTGCATGGGTGAGATTAAACATTTAACGTACCGTCAACTTGTCAAAGTTTGACCACTTGCATGAATGGGGAATCCTTATCTTTACACGAACATGTGAGTGTTTTTATCCTTAAAGTGGTCCGAACTACGAATGAGTCCTTCATCAAATCAAATCATCATCACCAGAGTTCATGATGAGGTAGCTTACGTCCACGACGTGCATGGAGAACCAGAAAAGAAATTAATCCTTTAACTTAGTTAGTGCCGAACATTTTTTAAATAAAACCTAAAAACTGTTTGGTGTCGTCTGCCGTTTTAGGCATAATTTTTGGAACTTTTTGGAACTAAAACCTCCCAAATGGCCACACGAACTGTACTCTTTTGTCTAAGGTTTTAAGTTTGCCCTTCGTGATGCTCGTCTACATCTTTAAGGATAATTGTCTGTATCGAGGAATTTACTATAATTCCGTCGAAGAAAATTTTCTGAGCAACGTTTACACCGTTGATTTATGTATTGAAGACGTCACATTATTGGTTGAAGTTACGTCGACATCTCCCTTCGGTCGTTATGGACGTTGACGCTTATCCAAGGACATGGGACATAGCATTGACGCATAGGTCTATCCGTCAATAATTCAAGATGACAGTACTAACGTATGAATAGGTGGCAGCGTTTGATATTATCAGACAGGGCCATCATATTTACATTATGGGGTAAGCTGACACTGGCTAAACAATATTAATTAAGGAGATTAGTCACAAACTAATAAAAGCTGGTGAAAAGATTGCTATCACTGGAAGCAATACAATAGGCTTGATGGAAGAACACTGCATTCTGGGACAGGAATTGGCGATGGGAGAGATTTAGATACCGGAATTGTGGACCAGATTACTTCTCAAAATGGAGATTTGGCCAGAAGAATTAAAGAACCTGGTATATTAATAATTGATGAAATCAGCACATTAAGCTGTGTAGTGCTTGATAAGGTAAATGTTCCTTCTATCCAATATATCACTAAAAGTATTATTTTCACTTGACTTCTTTATTTATTTGATAGCTCTGGAAGGTTAGGAAAATACTCCAGTACTTCTTCACTCAATATGCAATGATTAAGTCCCTTTTACACCGCCTTAGATGAATGACTTCAACGAAGTTAACAGTAATATTCATTTGGGTGATGGGACTGTAAGGACTATATAGCGCAGCATGTAATACAATCATGGTGACGTAAGAAATTGAATTGCGCCTCTCCTCAGATGGAACAATGCTTCAAAAACTTAAACTGTCGGCATAGACAATCTGTCACTCTGTATTTAAGACCCGCCGGCAATTCTGATAAAATCGAGCTACTCAAAACCATATGTTTCAGTGAAGGGGACAGGAGTTAACATTTCACGGGTTACCCGCTCACCGTATCTCGCGTTCTTTACAATGGCCTGTAAGCTCTCTACATCCTCTTCCAATGGTCATAGGATGACACTATTCACTGATGTGGCTTTGATTTCAAGTAAATATAAATTCAGCCACTTAATACAAATATGCTCATTTATTTATTTCTTTTTTTCTTTATGGGTTCTAAAAGTGTTGTAAAATCAAGGAAACGAATATCAAATGATGGCAACTACCCAGCCCCTTACCTGGTGACGATTTCTTCTCATGCCAGCATTCTAGTGTATCGTCACATTATATCATTATGAGCTCTCTTGTACATTTGGTACTAAATACGTACGGGGGATCCAAAATTAAATGTATGCCATGAAAATTTCATGGAGACAGAAAGATTCCCATTTCGCCAGAACCCCAACTCAAGAGTTTCACCTGTGCCCTGGTTTCAAAAGAGCAAAAAAGATAAGGCAGTTTGTGAGTTCCAAGTTTATTGGCATACCATCATCATTTCGGGCTTCATTTCCACTTGTTAGGCGTCAGAGTTAGTTGGTTGAAGGCATGGTTTTTTAACACCTCCTTTCCTACGAATGATGGGTAGAAATCTCAAGAAATATGGCTTGGCTATCGGGTAAGGAAAGACGTGTTCTCATTCTCAGGCAGTGGCTGCGCTTTTTTCTTGACACGATCAGCTCCATAAATTATTGCAGCCTCCGGTTCAGAACATATTCACATATTATCCTCCTCCCTTCCTCACCTGACCGTTGAGTTCTCCCAAAATACTTTAATTTAACGCTTAAAATACTCTCAAAACTCGATTTATTGCCTCGATATCTGTCTCATAAAACCACACGGACAATCAGGAAGGGATCAGTGATTTGTTGTGGCGGCCAGATTATCACGTGATCGCTATTCATGATAATGATTGAACCAGTTCTTAAGTGCAGCGTATGTCATATCCCTTATGTTTTATTCCCTTGTCTCATTTTTGAAAATTTTGTAGAATTTTTTAAAACATTTTTCATTATACCTGTGAATTACTTCTCTTTCTGTGTATATTTACGTTCATCTTAAACTGTGACAACTTGCGAAGCTGAATTTATCGTTGAGTTCAGTTTAGACAGTGTACGAGCTTCACTTGTTTGGTTGATTTGGTCTTTTATGTATTCTACACTGCACTTAAAAACGATTCCCTTTTTCGTGCTTGCCGTTGTCGGGTGAAATATGGGTTTTGTTTCCTGAGTCACAGATTCCTGGAGAATATAAAATTTGCCAATCTTCGGAACTTGACGTAAGTCCCTTTAGTGTCAGGCATCCAGGTGGTCTCAAAATGATGTTGGCCCGCATTTGTCTTGCTAATATTATCTAAGGTACATTGACCACTGGGGAATCGGGACCGCTGGGAAAAGATTGGCCCTGTCATCAAAACAAATCATCATTATTACGAGGGGGCAAATTGTGCTTACTTGGTGTTCCCGGAATTCTGCACAACGTGTGTAAATGGACAGAAAAGTAGCTGGTTATTAAGCTTTATTGGTATCTGGCATTTCTTGTCATAAAATCTAGAAACTGGTAATTTCAAAATATTTGGAATGGTTAAAACACTTAAATAGTGTGCTTTTGAATTCCACACTTGATCTGGAAAGTAGAGCATCATGTCGAAGACTCTAGACATGATACAACAACCAGTCAAATTATCCTGACACAGGGCCGACCAGTCCGGCTTCCTTGCTCTAACCTCATAGTGCCAACTGCGACAGCTGGAAATACCTTTTCTAAGGTCATTGGTACGAACCAATTAGGGTTGGATCCCGTATCTACCGACCTCGAGGCGAACGCTTTAACCACCAGGCCTCACAGATTTTGACAGTATCGTGAAGTACAGGCAATACTTCGGCATCTTGTGTTATGTGGTCTAGTGTCCGAATCTAGTTCTTGCCCCTTAGGTTGCGGCTTGAAATCAGGAGGTTTGTCAAGCATCTGAGCCCCGGTTTTCTCCATCCATAGACCTGACCGCCGTCATTTTGGTGAAAATTCTTATGCACCGCATAAATAAACGAATCAGTCAATTAATAACTGTATCAATGACTCATTCAATCAGTCAACCAATCCATCATTATCATCAGTTGACCTGAAACAGGAATCCGGGCGCAGACGTTACAAGATCTATCCTTAGAAGTGCTTGGCCAGGGGAGTTAAAAGACCACTGTATTGTAAACAAGGACAGAGCCAAGCCATAGCTACCCACAATTCATCATAACACTCCTATAAAACGAGCCTTCTTGGACAACTGGGGCCTCAGTGACTCATTGTCATTGGAACTGGACACTTGGTCATTCTAGTGTTGAGGTGGTGTCATCTCTTGTGGAAAGGAATGTACCCTAGACCCGTCTGTGGTTTCCCTCTTGTTATTTATTTGATAGAACAACTGCATAGTATTCCCAATTCCATCGCCTGAGGGGCAGCTATGAGCAGGGTCAGTCATACGATGACCAGACGGAAAAGTTCCAGGTATTTCTGGTATTCCCGGGTTGAGAACCGCTTCATTTTTACTGATCTCTATCGCGTCAGAAGTCTAAAGTGAAAGCCTGATGTGTCTGGCTGGACAGTTACTAACACTTTGATTGATCTTATCACCATATAGCTAAGTCTTGATTTCGTTTCAACCTTTCGACATTGATCTGAGACTATTTCGAAACATAACATAAAAAAGACACCGTGAAGGAATTTGAGAATCCTTTTCTGTTATTACTGAGGAAGGGAAATTTACGATTTTGATTTTTAGCTTGAACTATTCCAAACGTAAACACGAAAGTAAACTTGAAAGAATACAGAATGACAGATATTGTTTAATTGCAGAAACCATGAACTGTTCTCCCTGAGTCAGACTACCTGGGTTTTTAAAACTATATGCATTTAACGGTAAAATATTACATACATCATGTTTGTAATATTAATTTACTTATGTCTGAAAAATTCTCCATGATGCAAGTTGTTTTTTTTGTACATTTATAGGGATAGAAATTATAGATTCAAACTTCTGCGCAGACTTAAATTTAGAATTAAACCTATAGGCATAGAAGGTTCGTGATACAAAGCACTCCCACTGAAAACAGGTTTTAATCAAATGAGACACATGTTATACAACAGGAAAGTACTTCTGTTAACATGGATATATAGTGATGTAACATACTTCCAGGCATTTTGTAGTAGCCAATAAAGAACGAGTCAAGCAATTTGGACATGGCCTTGGATTTTCTAAACGGATGTTACAAGGCCCGTCTTTGAATCAATGTATTGTATTTTTTATTTGTTTTTGCGCTAACCAAGTCAGTGTCTGACTACGTATTGTTTTCTAATCACTGTTCGGCAGTTACAAGTGCAGAGAAAAGAGGATTTGGGTTGAAATAAACGAGAAGAAAGTTCTGCCACATAGTCATATGCACCTTTCTTTAGCCAAGTCAAAATGACTTAGCAATTCTATCAAAGTAAATAATCATACCGATTACAAAATACATAAATCCTAGTAATATTGTTACGAACTCCGACTGAAATATTGTTTTATATTTTTTTATTTGTTTTTGCGCTAACCGGGTCAGTGTCTGATCTACATTTCCCCTCTGTGTACGTTATAGCCTGCAATGGGTTTCAGTCGGGCGTTCTGGAGGCTTCGGTGGTTATGAGTTTCATCTCATTGCACATAGAGCGTACTTTCTGGAAAGATGTACCCTGTTGCAAACATGTTTACCATCAAACCATCCAGAAATTTCTTCAACTTTAGTCAATGAATATGAGCGACGAAGATATAAAGCTAGAAGTCATATTTGCGTTCACTTGAGGATTTCCGGACTTATTGGAGTCCGGCTTTCACGACATTCGACATACGTCAATTTGTACTCCATTTTTCTGTACGTAGCACTTTGTGAGTTTGTGTTTCGCCACTTGCTATTTTGTTTGAAACGTTCTTTTTGGACCTAGTATCGCTCATTGTCTTTGTGCGATTACGTACATTTCATCCCAGTTTACCCTGAAAGTGACTTTGTGTATATTTCCGAGAACATCGTCAGCTCGGCATCATGGACGCTACCGTCAATCCGTCCACCCGGGGAAGTTGAACTTTCAAGGGCAATTGTACATAAACCATGGTCGGCGTGCTGTACCCACTGCTGTTTGTCACTTACAGCACTGTCATCCTTCGATTTGAGAATTCGCAAGCACCGCGGATTCTAGATTCTAGTTCTACTTATCCGGTATGTCCATTTATAGTGTATTGAAAATAAATCAAAGTGTGACGAGATGTCAGAGTTCCTTGATATTTATCAAGCAAATAAATTGACTAAATATGTAAATGTGCATTTGGCATTATTGTCTGCCCTGGGAAATGTTATTCTACACCTCAAACGTCAAAAAAGGGTCGTCGCATATAAATATGAGAACGCGAAATAACATTCCACGACGTGTGTATGATGCATTTTTTTTATGCAGAGCCAAGTGCGACAGGCTGTGTTGTTTTAAGCATAGTAATCTCTCTCTGCGCAGTGACTTACCTGACAATTTCAGGTGCGCCATTATCGTCTCTTTAAAAACGGTGAAAACGGCTGCCGATTCTGTCCATGGAAATGGCCGTAGGCAATTCATGTCTGACCAATTCAGCCGCATAGAGGTTGTGTTTGAAATTATGCATTTTCAAATTATGAAAACTCAGGAGAAAGATAATAGTTACTAAGATATACACAAAATGACAGCGTAAAAGGAGGAGCTTGATGTCAGTGGCCTTGCTAGGCTAGATATTGTTATATACGTCAAGCAGACTCAATTCGTTACGGTTATGATAGGAGAGATTTGTGGCGTCTTTTTATTAATGAACATAATAAAATGTCCCGTCTGTAATTGTTTCCTTCATTCACGGCCACATTTGTTTGTATCATTTTTCTATTACAACTAATTCTCTTATGGCTGTTTGCGCATATAAACATCGATTAAGTACTGGAGGCTAGTTTTAGTTTGAAATTACCTCACTCATACAGGATGCACAATATGACAGAATATTTTTGCGAACGTTTATCAGAAACATATATATGAGTCAATGAATCAATCAATCAATCAATTATTTAAGGTCAGTCATAATGACAAAAGGACATAATGAATCAATCAGTGTGTGAATTAGTCACTGAATGAACCCATGATTCAATCTCCCTCCCTGTCCGGAGAGACCGCACTTCATCGGACATCTTAAACTTCCTGATTAAAAGCAGCAGCCAACCAGTCATATGAGAATACAAACTCGAGACGGCATTGGTCAAGGGCTATTGGATTTCCGCTAAACGCTAGTATTCTGATTGGACAGTACGAGGTCTGTGGAGAGATGACTGCTCCTGACAAATGATAACTTGAAAGCTATTTCGTACATGGTGTAACTCAATTTAAAACCCGTCATCCAGGATTGTCATCACTGTTGATTTACTATAAAAGTGATAAATCCATTATAAGTTACAGTGTGAAGTGCTCAAACTCGCATCGTCTTAGGGACCAGCCGTGCCTGCAGTTCGCACGAGTCGTCAAGCCGAGCCTCTCGGGCGGAAGTAATCAGTGCACATTGAACGAACAGGAATTTGCCGCATCACCCCTGAGGGATTCCGGTTTGATTGGCTGACGACCACCCCTAGACGACATCCTTAATGGATGCCCACTGACCCACCTAACTTTGTTATAAGCAATGCCTCTTCAAACCTGCATATTTCCCTTCACCTTGAGAATCAGACTGGGTGGAGATGTTTACATGACCTTATGACAGAATGTCAACCCGATTATACGGAATGACACAGTCGTGATTGTTAGGTTGTGAACCAAGGGCATTATTAGGTGAAGGTTTAATCTTATTTCTGTCCGGATCAGTTTTCCTCCCATGAAGAACCTGTATTACATAAGCTGACCACGTCGTCCCGGACAAAACCATCATTTGCAATCTGAACAAACTGGTCTTCATCACCAACATATATCTGAAACTGTGTCATAGAAGATGGCATTATAAAAAGAGTGCTCCATGTGTATGTATAATTTATTTTCAAATGGAATTAGGCTTGCGGCGATGTCTGAAGTTGGGAGAATATCAATGTGAAAATATAATCAATTGGAAAGATCCTTGGGTTATAGTTTACTAAAATCAGCAGGTCGTGAATTCATTTGTTAAAAATTCGGTCATCTTTCGCTTTACCTGAGAATGGTGTGGTCCAGCTGGCGGAGATGGCTAGAACAAAGACTCTCTGCAACTACCAGGCCCTCGGCCCTAGGATGTTACGTGGTTGAATGTTGCTCTTGCTATTTCCGCGACAGCTCTCAGTGAAAAGATTGGTAAAGTATCTGTCGAACATCAGTGGTTACCTCCGTTACCTCCGCTCACAGCCCTAACCTTTTATAAGTGAAAACTGTGTGAATATGACGCCGAACACCAATGGAAAAAATGAATGCAAATGTAACAATCTTAATTCACCCGTCGTATGGTTATCCAGACTTGGAGTAGCTTAGGCTAATGTTGACAAGAGCGTTTCTAGTGTTAGCGGAATACTAATGACACCTATTAATCTTGCAATTGATATCACATTCTTTGTAACATTAATTACAACAGAATACTGTAAGCTTTGGAATGGTATTCAGATTTGTTGATGGTAATGGTAATCACTATAAACTAACCTAATTTAGGTTTGTTCTGTCAATGTCAACCGAAACTGTGTTGGAGTTAGCCAGCGGAGTCGTACGACTGATTTGTGACAAGTACCAGCAGTTGTACCGACATCAGGCAAGAGTTTCCAGCATTTGAACGGATGACTCGTAACATGACAAGATCCAGACGAAGAGACAACAAAGGACAGATTGACAGTTTGCTCTACCTTTTTCTCAACAAAGGAATAGAAGCCTTATATACTGGCATGCCATTCCATTCAAGAACCACTGAAAATGGAATAGTTCTGACATCCTAGCCTTGGAGGCAGACAATGTCGTGATACCGCAATCTTTGATCAAGTCTACCCTCCCGGTCAATGGCTCACCAATCCAGCTTTCAATATCGCCTGATGGTTAACCATCCACAAAGAAACCTAATGTTTAGCCAAGGAAACATTCATTTGATCAATTTCATAATTTACATATCAGGAGATGTAATTTGGCTAAAAACTTAGCCAGAATTGATGGGTCAGGCCTCAGACACACAGCAAGCCGTGATGTGTCTCCTGTGACGATGGAAGAACAAGATTCATATCAGACTTTTCTTAAGCAGGATAATATTGGATGAAATAGAGCTGGGGATTAAGAAGTTTCTCATCATGCCCATATAGGTGAAGGCATCTTGTCGGCATGACCGCCTGCAATCAAAGGGTTTAGGATTAAAAAAACATGATCAAGTTAAGAGCGAAATCTTATGTGTTGGAGGTGCAAAACTTTTTAGTTACGGAAATGGGTTATCGCGTGATTTTAAATTACCCCAACACCACACAACAAACGAAGCGAAGAAAGGAAAAGGAAATTTTGGTCATTCTGACATGAAACAAATTTTCAGTTATGTAAAATGCAACAGTGGCGTATTGTTTTCTAATCACTGCTCGACAGTTACAAGTGCAGAAAAAGAGGATTTGGGTTGAAATAAACGATAAGTAAGTTCTGTCACAAAGCCATACCGACCTAATGTCAAAGAATGGAATTCTTTAGCCAAGCCAAAATTACTTAGCAATTCTATCAAAGTATATAATCATACCGATTACAAAATACATAAATCCTAGTAATATTGTTACGAACTCCGACTTAAAATATTGTTTTATATTTTTTTTATTTGTTTTTGGGCCGACCGGGTCAATGTCTGATCTACATATTTTCCTATGTGTACGTTGTGACGTGCACTGGAATTCAGTCGGGTGTTCTCGAAGCTTCGGTACATTCTGGAAAGATATATCTGTGTTATAAATATGTTTATGATCAAACTCTCCACAATTTTCTGTACGATAGTCTCTAAATATGAGCGAGGCAAATGTAAAGCTCGGAGTCTTTTACTTATGTCCACGTGAAAGAAGTCGTATTTACGTCTACTTGAGGATTTTGCTGGGATATCGTTTGAACTTGGTTTTGATATTATTCGACAATTTTGTCTCTTTGTACTCCATTTTTTGTGTGTAGCACTTTGTGAGTTTGTCTTACGACACTTGCTATTTTCCCCAGACGTTCTTTTGGAGCTTGTATCGCTCATCGTCTCTTTGTGCCATTATATCTCAGTTTACGCTGAGAGTGACTTTGTGTATATTTCCGAGGACTAAAGCATACATTGCCAGGTCGGCATCACGGACGCTATTGTCCACCCGTCCACCCAGGAGAGTTGCACCTTGCGGGGAAGTTGTATGGCCTATATCATGCCGTGCCGACTGCCTTTGTCACTTACAGGACTGTCGTCCGTTGATTCGAGAATTCCCTGGAACAGTAGATTCTATATTTACGTGGACTGACTTGAAATTGGAAGCCGGAATATTCCACCCGGATTTGGACGCTATCATCAGTAAGAAACTATATATTTTGTAATGATCTGTATTGGTTTTTATACTATTGTTAGTTGTACTATTTTGTTCAAATATATGTATTGAACTCAATCAAGCATCTTCGTGTTTCTTTGTTGTGTAAGGCCTATCGCTGTTTGAAAGTTAAAGAAGCCATAGAGCCTTATAATACTTACAGTATTAAAACACAAAGACGTTTGATATTTGAAAGAAAACAAAGCACAATGTATTGGACTCCCTTGAATGCTTTTTCTTACAGTTTTAAAGTAATTTTTTCAGGCCTTCATCGCTGATATTGATCTCTTAAAAGATCTTTTGAACTGTTATTAAAAATAAATAATATTTTTTCCCTTCACAGTGAATGCATCATCGACAGTTCAGAAAACAGTAGAAGAAATTGGAAAAAGTGGCAAGATCTGCGATGGATAGTAAATATATCTTTTTTGCAAACATGTAATGCTCATTGAGAATGTTTCAAATTAAATAAACTTAAGGTATTTTTAATTGTATATATACTAATAAATAAATAAATCAGTATGAATAGGGAAAGAAAAAGAATTTTTTTGATACTTTAGTATGTGTTTCTGCATAACTTCTTAGGTCAATCAGTTTGCCACCAAAGCTGGTCAGTCAATTTTTCATACAAAAGAGTATTTTACACCAATTTTTTTTTGTACAAAGAATACTTTACAAAAGCAGTAAATGTTTTCACATAGGAAGTAATTAAACAACAGTAGGACTATTTCAAATTTCAAATGCAGTGGAAATATTTCAACCATGGAGTTGATGATTTTCACTGCTGATGTAATTTTTTCCACAAAATGGGAGGTGGAAATATTTTAACTGCGTTTGATTATATTTCCTATGAAAAAGACAAATTATGCACCCGTACTCTGTAAAATAACATACCCTAGGGAATGAAAAACAACTGCATTTGCAAAGAAACAAGTTTATAAAAGTTTGAAACTGATTGTCTAAACACTGTACTAACAAATACACTGTGTACAAAACATACAAAACATTTAAATGAAAGTTTCTGACATTTATAACCTGCAGTGGACAGTAAACCTCAACAAGACAAAATAGTAATGCACTAGAACATGTCTTTCTTATGGATATACAACTTCTTGGTTTATTATCACGACGTTTCGATGTAGATACTAACATCGTTATCAAGTGAGTGAAATCAAGACATCAACATTCTTAAATATAGCAAGTAGAGATGCAAGTGTCAACATGTAGAACAATATTCAGGGGGGATTAAGCTCAATGGGGTTCCAGGTCAGTTTGGAGGATTAATAGGTCATAAGCCGAGGGAAGGTAAATCCCTTGATCTCTGTTGAGGCTGGGCTGTAATCTCTTATTCTGGATGGCTTCTTGTGGTTTACGCTTTTTACAGGTGGGTTGATACTAAACCAAGAAGTTGTATATCCATAAGAAAGACATGTTCTAGTGTACTTCCATCCCAACTTCTAAATGCCACTTAAACAAAATAGTAGTGTTATTAGACTATTTGCTGGTTATTTATTTTCATTTTTCAAACAGATCTGACGTAAAGAAAAGGCTGATTGAGCAAAAACGGGGGTCTAAAAAAACAAGAGGAGGACCGCCACCACCTCTCAATGGCCCTGAACAAGACGTATGATATTCTGAACAGTGGTGTCTCAAGACGAATATATAATAATAATTATGTCAGTGTTTTAAAAATAACAATCAACCGACAAACCTTATTTATATTGTGGTGAACATATTATTTAATCAAATGCTCAAATAATGTTCTGGTAAGAAATTAGAACTGTTCTCACCTATTCTAAAATCTGTTCTCTAAAGAGTTATTTAATTTCATGATGTTGATAGAAATTCAGTGTGTTAGTTCTTAAGCCTGTGTTACCAGTAATTACACCGAGGACATGGGTGCCAGTAACAGCTGTTACCTGTAATTACACCGAGGGTGTACATGGGTATCAGTAACAGCAATGAGACTCGTGTATTAACGCCAGTGACACCACCAGCCCTGCCCTCACAAGATGCCACTTTGTCCGGGCATTCAATCTTTTTATGGGTCTAATTCATCTTAATGCACCACCCCTTACATTACACAGGCGATGGGATGTACATGTAGAATACAGGTAAACCACATTTGCGATGTTACAATTGCCTGATTCATTTGCCTGTTGTGAAATACACATTAGAGTGTGCATATAACATTGTACAAGTTTTCTATTTACGGACACTGATTTGTTCGTTTCAAGGGTCTATTTCTCGGCACACTAAGCAAGGTTTATGAATTTTCATGTCTTTATTAAGCAAATGTTTAATACAAGTTTGTATCACGAATGTCTACTGTTTCTCCACTGCAGCATAGTAACACCTACTACTGATATTTTAATCAGTGTAATACTTCTTTTTCAGGAAAAAGACCACATGTTCAACAAAAAGAATGTAAGTACATAATTTAAAATAATGAAGGCTGGTACATTATGCAGTGTACTTTATCTTAGTCCATCAGATTTGGAAAATACATTTCACCTAGTTGTTTACAGAAAGTTTCAGTTCCAGCTTGTGGCTCTAACGGATTGTTGCCATTTTGCATTCAGCTACTAATTTGTCAGAAATGTACACTGAGCTGCAAAGAAAACCCCAGAAAATGGAGGAAAGGAAAACATACAGTGATGAAATGTTGGCAATAGAGAGGAGAAAGGCAGAAGCGCTAGAGGAAAATGGCCCTGAGCTTGTTTGTTGAACATACAGGCTCTCAGCCCTTATCCCTGTCACCCATAATTCGACTATTTAGCTTCGCACTGCCCGGTCTGTATGAGGGAAGAATAGCAGTGGAACGTTTGGTATGATGTACTACTGTTTGTCTATGTCTACATTCTCCAAAACAGTAAATGCCATCTAACTTCATGCAATTTTACAACCACTAATCAACATTGTTGAGTACTAATGTAGTGGCGAAAAATTATGAAACTTCATGTTGTGAGACAGCAGGGAATTATTTATTCCCTGTCAGTTTTCATAAAACAGGCGTGGTGCCTTTCTGTACACCCGACAAGTTTGTGCATTTCTGGTGAATCAGTGATTGGGAAGTTAAAATTGTCTGTGTATTTGCTCATACATGTGTCGGCAGTCAATTTAAGACATGTGTCCCCGTGAGTGGTAATTGATGCATACGAGCCTGACACTGGTAGAAACTGGACAAACATTTACAACTGCCATATTTGAGTGCGTACTCTCCACAGCGGATAGCCACGCCAAGATTGGATAGGGTTAAAGACATTTGCCCCAAAGTTGCCTCCCTTCTATGGGTCCACACTGTGAGGAGTGATCTACATGTATACTGTATATTCAAACCATAGCGGCTAATCTGTCCAATTGTCCAGTTTCGGCTAGTTTTAGGCCAGTCTGGATTTCACTAGTGTAGGCATTGATAGGCATGCAGCAGGCTGGTTAGTTGTTCCAAAATGCCTAAAATTTTACCTATTTTCTGTAAATATCTTTGTGAAAATGGGGAGAACTTTCAAACATTTGAACATGTTTATCAGTCATATAAAGTGATTTGCTGCTGAATTTTAATGATACATAAATAATGTGATATCCATGTACATTATGCTCCTAAAACCATTGACAGTAACACAGGAGAATACATTTCTGCCGTTTACATTCCTGGATAAATGAAGTATTTAATTAAATTAATATAACTGATATGTAAAAACGCGAGAAAATTGCTTTGCAAAATTGTCTACTTATTGAATTACTTATGTATGTACATAATAGTATTTCAGTGTTTCAGTAACTTATAAAAAAGGGTGCGATTACAAATATAATAGAAAAGTAAGCTTTCCTATTTATGAAAAACCCTATTAATAAGCATCTGTCTTACTTGCTGTCCATCATTTCGGTGCATTTTGAGTCTTTTTATCTTCGGATCAGTATCTGGTAAATTATGCTGTGAACAAAAGTTATGAAGCAGGAAACGTGGCTGTATGATTTTTTTTACGCATTTTTGAGAACTTCATTTGTGTAAACATCTGGAATAGTGTAAAAAAAATCAAAATTACAAAATCCGAAATTCAAAAAAAGTTAATTGGAGGCATTACATGTATTGACCAAATCAAAGTCTTGTGACTGATAAATATTCACCTGAAGTTTGTTTACATTCGAGCAATATACTCTACTTCTACTGGAAAGATTGACATGCTTCTTGTATAAAAGTAAATTATGTATATTTCACATGAAAAACTTACTGAAAGACAAACAACAGGTATATTTTTCCTTGTTTAAATATCTGTATTATTAAATAATAACACAACACTGGTAATGAACAATATATCCATATATCTTTACTTCTGTGAAGAAAAAGAATAGGAAAGAAATGTAATTTTTTGCTTTAAGCAGTATTGATATCTGTCCCAAAAATTGGAAAAAAATAGTGCACAAGCATAGCTAAAAGAAGTTAACTCTCTGCATACATCAGCCCTGTACACAGTTTTATTTGGATGAACTTCAGATTAAATATATCCGCTGATAATCTCACCGAAATCTAAACTTTAGTACACCAAAGGCTCCTTCAATTGCATTTAGTATCCTGATGCGGGAGCGATTATAACTTTCTCTCAACCTTGGATCTCACACAGGCGTCATGATCCAAGATCTACATGGGTAACCGTAAACGAGAACAAAAAAAAAAAGAAAAAAAAGACCCCCCCACAAAAAAAAATGGTGTGAGATATGACATTTAAAAATTTAGTAAAAATCAAAATGATATGTCAAATAACACCTTCCGTAATACATCTTTTCCATGGTTTACGTCTTTAGTTTTAAAATGTTAAATTTAAAAGTATCAACAATACAAATATAAAAACAAATAAAAAATGTGTAAATAAAAAAGATATACCTTAACATACAAGTAGTTAATTTTAGCAATCTGGATGATTATTTAATAGCATAAAGGCATCATGTGTTGAGCCGGTTTGGCGACCATATTCAAGGACCTGGTGAGAAGAAACATGATTTAATTAGGTATTAAAATATGTAAAGAATAACAATATTCAATTGCCAGATTATTTCACTTTAGTGTATTCTGTTTCGATATTCGATATTTCTGTCCTCTATTTTGCATTTTCCGTTCTTTCTTTCTTTTTAATTAATAAGATATAAATTTATGTATTAAAACAGATGCAGAGAAATGAAAAGTTGTCAAGAGGTCAAGATCCCTAAGACCCTACGAGGTCAAGGTCGTTCAAAATGTAAATATAAACAGTTTCTTGGCTACCGATGTAACTGATCCACAGTGAGATTACATGTGCATGTAAATATGGGATACTGATATTAACGAAAGCAACTTAGACATCTAATTTTTTAGATGAATTCTAACCGGAGTTGAGCATCACAAACAGCTTGCACATTTATGGGGTGGAATCCTCTTCGGCGTATGTATGTTGCCTCGTATGATCGGTATGATTGTGCCATCGATAGCCCCAATAACTTTAGGCATCCCGCCAAGTTGAAAAAACGTTTGTTGAACGCCACTAAGTGTATCGCCAGACGAAAATTTAATTTGTAGTAGTTTGGTGACCAAGGCACCAAGGTCCGCTAAAATGTCCTGAATACGCTCGACTCCGAAACCCCGTGGCGGTCCCCCATTTCCATCCCCTCCCCCCCCCAAAAAACACCTTTGCTCAGGCATTTGAGGATGACGAATAACTGCGTTTCATTGGGTATCATGTTGAAATAGGTGGGCCAATCGGTAGCAGCGCATTTCTAGGCATTCTAAACCGAGCCATAAACTCGTCGTCAGTAAGAGAGTCTAGCTGCTCGGTACGGTCACAGAAAACTCTTTCTTTCCTCAAATTATTACGGGCAATTCCGTTTTGTAAAAGGAAATATGCCGCCATGTTTATTCGCTACGAGTAGGTCAGACCAATGTTAGTAATTTCTCTTAACTTAGGATCCTTTTAATTTAAGAATGCTTCGTGAAAGAGGTTCGTTTTCTTGACGTCACGCCACGATGATGTTAGAGTGCTCTTTGGTTAAGGGAGCCTCGTGCAAGTGGCCCCGCACCCGTAGTTGAGGCCGCGCTTCTCCACATCTTAGCGTAGCGGCCTCACGATCTGATTTTAATGAGATTGGGGGTTCTCATATGTGTTTATCCCACTTCTCCATCAAACTCACCCAAACGGATAAATCACCTCACGCGAATCAATAAATAAACTTTATTGCACAGTAAAGGTTGAATCCTAAATATAGTTTGAGTGACTGGTGAAAATGATAACAAGTTTTGTGCAACATTCTATGAATTATTTATGTCTTAACAATACCATGATTTTGTGTATGTAAAGAATTTATAGCCACTGGTTTTAGTTCTAGGCTTTCGATGACATCTATGTAGCGTGACGTCGTGCGCATGATGGCTTGTATGACGTGTCTTCTTGCGTGAGGTAGATATTGTTATATTTTACTAAACTTCTATTATGACGTCACCCAGTTGATCTAAGACTGGAACGTTATAAAATAAAATTTTTCTTTTTGTGACGTCGTGGCGTCTGGGTGTGAAAATCAATATGAAATGACAAAAGTGATAGGCCTATTTCAGTTTTATCAGTGAAGAAAATCCTAGTATTTCGCTAATGCATAACTAACAAACAACACAGCACGGAGCATATGAAGAAATTTATACAAAAATCTGTTAAGAAACTTGTGAAACCAGTAAACAAAAATTGATTTCCTGGTGACATACCTCACCCCTCAGCCTTGAGTTGGAGGCTGGTTTTTCCCAGAGGCTCGTGCTCTTGTTGACAGCGAACAAGTGAATTTAGCGACGGTGGGGAAGAAGGTTGTTTAATTGGCACCTTTTTTAAAAACCTTTTGATGGAAGGAGTTTATCACATAGGTCATGCAGTTACAAAAGTCGTTGTGAGTTCAAGTCCAGCTCATGCTGCCTTCTTCTCCGGCCGTACATGGGAAGGTCCGCAAGCATTTTGCGGATGAACGTGGGTTTCCCCCGGGCTTTACCCGGTTTCCTCTCACCATAATGCTGGCCGCCGTCGTATAAGTGAATATTCTTGAGTACGGCATAAAACACCAATCAAAAAAATAAACAAACAAAGACACTGGAAATACATCTCATCACGATATTTTATTTTTAACTGACGGGCTTTCCTCTTGCATAACATGTACCTCATTCGATTAAACGGTGCTTTCATTGGGAGTGCTTTGTAAATTTCGTGAGTTCTAAATTAACGCTTGGCAAACCTTTGTATCTGTAGTTTATATACTTGTGAACTTACAATGACAACTTTTGCGTCATCTAGAACTTTTCAGACGTAAGTAATTTGCATCCCAGAACTTTTCAGACATGATAAAAGGAAACTGACCCCAATTTACGGCTCTGTGAAACGAGTCACTTCAAATCATTGAGGACAGTTCATCGTTTGTGCAATTAAGTAAAAGCTATCATTCTATAATCTGTCAAGTTACATTTCGCATTTACGTTTTAACTGGTTCAAGCAGAAAGTCTTTGGGCAAAACGACTTCAGCTAAGCAGTATTAGCTATTTAAAATATCCCAGCTATGAGATTTCTTTTTGTAAATTTCTCCCCAAATGGTATTTTGTTCAATATTTAAACGCAACGGAAAATAACTCTCAAATTATTTTTGGACGCCTTCTTTCTCGTCATTTTTGTAGAATGGACAACATTTTGTTTTGTATAACGTGTCTGAGTTATGCTAGTCGAAATAGCATTAAATCACTCTCGTTAGGTTGAAACCACTGAAATCAAGGCTTAGCAATACAAGGATAAAATCGATAGAACTTGTAGCGACTCTCCGGGCAGAAACCCCACATCAGGAATGCTTTAGCTTCGTTTTACATAGGTGACACAGTAAAGACGAGTTAAAAAAAATGCAGCTCAGTCTTGGAATATGCGCCATACTTGGGACAGTGTGCTCTGGTAATCGTATTTTGACTATTGCTGTCCCTCAGGAGATGGAATTAGGAATACAGAACCCTTGCTCTTTAGAATAAATAATAAATAAGAGGGAAAACACAGACGGGTCTAAGACACATTCCCTTCCACAAGAGATGATACCACCTCAACAATGGAATGACTGTGAATCGAGTTCCAGTGACAACCCCGACACAAGGATGGATTACGGAACTGTACCACAGTCTATGATCAGATATACAATAGCTGTCACTTTTCAGCGTTACACCATCGAGGGAGAGAAATGTATTAGGGCTAAGCGGTGTTTGTCACTGCCCTAGACCGTTGATTAATGTTAAGTCGCGATGAGTCGCTGTGTTATCGACTATTGTCACTTTGCCCAGTAGTTGTCCAAGAAGGTTTATTGGAGGAGTTATGTGATGAATTGTGGGTAGCTATGGTTTGGCTTTGGCTTTGTTAACAACACCTTGGTATTTTGACTCCTAAGCATTGTCATTTATAACCTCTGCGTCTCTCATCGAAGTAATAATAATGATTGATTCAGTGGTGGATTGATTGAGTGATTTATTCTTATTCATCACCATTCCTAAGAACTGTTACATAAACGAGAGAGGTCAGGTGTATGGATGGAGAGAAAACGGAGTGCCCAGATACGAGACAAACCACCTGATTTAAAGCGGAAAGAGCAGGAACTGGGGTCGAATTCGTGACCTCAAGAGCTTGATCTTCGTAATACATGCTGCAGGAATATTGCGTGCATTTAACAAGATATAGTGTGAAATATAACTGGGAATTCAACAGTGTAACGCGGAACTCCCTTAATCTAAGCTCTTCGAAGGAAGGACGATAATAATGATGTTTTGTTTTAATAACATCTCCAGCCTTACCCCTCGGGGATGCAAAATTTATCCTCACACCAAGAACGCCGTTCAGTTAACAAACCCGATTTCCCAGTTGTCAATACAGCTAACAGGATAACAGGAACACACGTGCAAGACGACAGTATTTTGAGTTCACCTGGAAACAGAAACCAAAGGGACTGATATCTTACATTCTTCAGCGTAGAAATCTTCAACGACGACCTTTAAAAGTGCGTTAAATCTTTATCTCCAGCATTTCATCTTCTATTGCAATGAGCAGGAATATTTCTCGAGTGCGGCACTGTCACATTTAAAGCGAAAACAAGTGCAGCAAGACAGATTGTCACACTTTAAATGGAACAAAAAATTGCCCCTATATGTACATGCTAAACAAGTAAGCCTTACGCAGAAAAATGTTTTAAAAGTACTGAAAAGTTTTGAAAACCGAGAGGACAGAATTCAACATTGGGGATATGACATTGCCACTTCTCTCCGAGTAGCCATCTTGAAGAAGCACTAAAGGACTTGGCCAATGATGATCTTGCCACTACAGCGTAATAGTTCTAAGATCCTGGGCCCACTTTCACAAAACTTCGTAAATCAGTTTCTAGTAACTTTTCTCGTAAATCACGTCCCTTCATGGTGCTATAATCTAGATGACGTCTTTAACGAGAAACTTTGCGAAAGAGTAACTTAGACAGTTTTCTGTGAGTGGCCTTGATTATTACTTTAGCTTAGTGTTGGGAGCAGACAAACGTCGGAGCAATAAATCGCATTTTGATGTGTTTTAAGCGTTTATCTGAACTGAACTGAACAGAGCAACTCGACTGTCTTACACTTGTGTGGATCCGGGAACGGCTACCTGTGTCAAAATGCCAACGTTTTCGACAGGATGACTAAAGTAATTTGTCAGATCAAGGTGACATTGGCAACAAAACTACCTCGTGAAAACCATTGCGAATGAAAATCCACCCACGGGGACAGTTATTGCCTGCCACTGAGACGATTCAGTTGTGTATTTTTTTCCTTTCCCTGGAGCGAAGCCATTTGCTAAAGGAGTGTCTTCCAAACGTCGGCAGGAAAGAATCTGTTCCAAATGACACTCCTACATTTAGTGTCTGCAGCCAGGTAATGCAGGGAGGAGACGAAGACGAAAACGACGGCGAAAACGACGACGCTCTGCCCAAAATGTTCAGTTTGTCAAATTGCCAAGTTCAAAGAAACCTTTGCCGTTTGAAAGCAGGACAGAGCTGCATCTCTCCAGTTCTGGATATGGCGTTTTTGTTTCTATTTTTCTCCACCAAGTTGTTATCACATACCATCAGTTTATATGTCTTCCATTGATAAGCGATGTAGAGATTTAAACATTTTTTTTAGAACATCAGGCAAACTTTATTTGGAAGCTAATTCATATTTACTACATGGTTAACTTTAAACCAACACGGATGGTCTTACCCCAAATCTATTGAAGGAGCCGGTAGAGAGCTTGCAGATCACTGTGAACGACGTGGGATACAGGTCTCAGGTAACTCTGGGAGAATGATAAATCCTATCCCATTAACTGAAACAATGGTCTTGAGTACATCGAGTTTATCCGAACTGCTGACGAATCCTGTAGAAAGGGAGCCAGATCATTTAATGACCGTGAAAGTTGATTTGGATACTAGTATATTATTAATTTTTAAACTTAAAATCTAACACTCTCATGTCTTATAAGTTAAATGGAAAGCGATGATTACATTACATCCTGAGACGTAAAATCTTTAAAATCACATTGTCCAAAAGGTCTCGAAAGACGTTCTAGAAGAGCTTAATCATAGCATATTCAATAAAGAGATACTGAAGTATTTTCTCAATGGAGCGATTCTGCTCTATTTAGCTGTAGGCGTCCCAGACGACGCCCTGAAGATTTGCTTACTCGCTGATCTACAGAACCTTATTATAATCCATACCTCTTTAATGTACACCATTTTCCCTGTACAAAGCTGGACACTGACATGGGGCGAGAGTGATTTACCCGGCCTTTGGGCTTGGTCTCAACCTGGTTACCGAGTACAGCGTAGCCCGTGGTCCATTTTTACATTTTATACGAAGGTCATGATTAGTTGAGTGCATTAAGCCAATTCCTAGATCAACGATGACCTAAGCGATCTTCACTCCTTCGCAGCATCGCAATGTGTTCAAAGCAACAGCCTTTATTGTGACTAAGTCAATTACATATTTCAACAAGTGGCCAGTTTCAAGAAGGTGGCGTTAATGTCATCCGATTCCAAGCTAAGGGCAACGACAGACGAAAGGACTCAAATCCTAACCCAATGTCCTTGAGCTCCTGAAGATTATATTGTGCAGAAGGAGAAAGACTTTGATAGATACATAGAGGAGGACTCTTGCAATTGTTTCTTTTGTACCATCCTATGTGCCTTGTAGAACTATGGATTAACCAGGATGGGGGAAACGTTTCACCATTTGACTTGCTTGCTAGTACACTCTCACCTAAGATCTGCCATGCTATAGGTAAGGTGTGGTAAAACGGAGATTTCACGCGTAGACGTGCGAAAATTTCCAAATTCCAGCACATTTCTGTATGCTAACATGTCACAAATACAAAATGTTACTCCAAACGGCAATTATAGTTTTATTGCAATAAAAGAGATGTTTGTTAAATCAAAGAGGTACTCTCGATCAAAACGAATAAGTTTCTGTCGACATATGACGCTGTATTGTCAGTTTTAAGATCGACGTTAACCGGATAAACAGTTGTACTGAATCTTTTACGAATGTATTTCTGTCTGTTTGAAACGCATTTTTTTAGTTAAATTTTCCCTTCATATATAAAAGTTATTCTTCATGATATGTCAAGTCTTGTCATTTTTTTGACATCTTCAAAAAATTATTTATTTCTGACGATAGCGTTCATCGCGGTACAGTGAATTAACGAAATCCCTGTGCACAATGGGTAGCTCTTGGAGAGAGAATACGAATCCTAAGGATCCCAACATTCTAGGCTCTTGGAAAAACCGTTGGATTGAGAAATTGATATTTTTTACATTCATGTGCTAAAGTTATCAGGGATATGAAGCCGTTATGTTTACAAAATGTCAACAAATGTCATGTTTGGAAATCTATCACGAGCAGTTGCTCAGAATCCCGGTTGCCACACCCGAAAACAGAGTACCTGTAATGTATACACTTATTTCTAACAAAACAATTATACCAGAAATATTCATCCTTATCATATAACTGACGTAGTTTTCATTCATGCCAGCCCACGGCAGATTTTTCATAATACCCAAGGGGCATAACACTTTTGAAAAAATTTGGTTGGAGGAGAAAGTGGGAAAAACAAAATTCTTTAACCTACATGCGCTTCTTTTTTTTACCACGAGAGACAACGTTGTTGAAACTGATAAATAGGGGAGAGCAACTCTGAAGAGAAAGTGCTGTAGCATTTTATACTCAAATGAGTATAAGACGTACATTCCTAGTAGCATATCTCTGACTAAATTTTAAAATCGATCGATGAAACATGCATCCTGAACTCAATGTGGAAGATGAATATAGTTGTATTCTGTGCTCTTCAACCTCCAAGAACAAGAACTTTTCGGTAGCTATTAATGACCTTTGCCTCGTGTGAATAAATTAAAGGCCTATTTATTTATTTATTTACTTATTTATTTACTTATTTCTTTGATTGGTGTTTTACGCTGCACTCAAGAATATTTCACTTATTCGACGGGGGCCAACATTATGGTGGCAGGAAACCGGGCAAAGCCCGGTGGACATATATTGAAAGTACCGTCCGAACAATCCCTAAAAGTGAACAAAGGTTCCTTTAGAGTCATACGCAATCTCTGAGACGAAACAACTTTTTTGCACTAATTGTTATGTCATTATCGATGCATTAAGATGTTGCTAGTATTGGGCTGCCGTCATATGAATGAAATATTCTTGAGCCAGGCCAATCAAATAAATAAATCCAATATGTTTTACTGATGAATAGTATAGTTTGCTTCGATTGAACATGACGGTTTTCTGACAGAAACTGGCATTCTAATTCCAACTGTTCTCTATAATTACCCCTAAAGGCTTCAAGGCTCCTACCTGTTTAGGATCACGCGGTCACCTGGTGCCAATAGATTCTACATGGGAGAAGCAGTGACCGGGCCAGAAACAAGATTAAACCTTCCCCCAATAATGCCCTGCCTCACAGCGTAGAAGCCACGACCGTGCCATTCCGTATAATCGAGTTGGAATTGTGCTATAGGGCCGTGTGAACATCTCCACCCAATCTGACATTCAAACTGAAAATAAATATGCAGGTTTGAAGAGACAGTGCCAATAACAAAGATAGGTGGGCCAGTGAGCAAACGATCCATTAAAGATTTCGTTTGGGACGCCGTCAGCCAACCAGACCGGAATTGCTGAGGGGTGGTGAGGCATGTTAATTTTTTACTCAATATGCACTAATTACTTCCACCTGAGATGCTTGGTTTGACATCTCGCGCGATCTGCAGGCACAGCTGATCTCTAAGACGATGCGAGTCTAAGCACTTCATACCGTAATTTATAATGGATTTGTCACTTTTCTATTAAATCAGCAATACTGGATGACGGGTTTTAAATTGAGTTAAGAATTAGCTTTTAAGTCACCATTTTTCACGAACTTTCACCATATTTGTCATCTCTACACAGGCCTCGTACTGTCCAATCAGAACACTGGTGTCTAAATCCAACAGTCTCTGGCCAATGGCGCCTCAAGTTTGTATCCTCAACCGGCTCGTTCGAATGCGGCTTTGAATTAGATAAAGCCTGTGAGGTGCGGTATCCCCGAATAGGGTTTCTTACCTTTCCTCCACAAATTTCTAACTGAAACTAGCCTCCAGTGCTTAATGAATTTTGATATGCGGAAACAGTCAAAAGAAAAATAGCCATAACAGAAAAAATGACATGAACAAATGTGGAGAGAATTGAAGGAAACAATAACAGAATGGACGCCACGTCCTTTAAACTTGAGCGTATTAACTAGTTGAAACCTGCACCGACCACCCATGTACATGTATAGACGTTATGAAGTGAATCCGAAAGTTGGACAGAGGGTAGAAAAGAGCCATTCAGTGACCGGAAGAAAAAGGAAAGTGAAAAAAAGAGAAACCAGTAGATACAATGTGCAGGAAAATAGCCGTCTGCAATAACACTTAAAAGCCATATGTAGGGGCCATGAAGTACAAAAGAGAGCACTTAGAAGCTAAAACTCTTTAGCCCGGAAACCGTTTGGACCAACTTTAAGGATTATATCTTAAGAACCATCTGCAAACGTCAGACGACGACCTTCAAGGTAACCCGCCATTGACTGGTGACAGAAGATAGAGTGAGTTGCAGCCGTGCGGTTATTGACCAAGGACGCCAATTTTGGTTGATGGCTGGTATACGAAATTCGGTTCTGACGCGAAGAGAAGCCGCAAATAGCAGTCCAAGTGTGCGTCAACAGAACGACAGGTATAAATTCCATGTGTATCAACAAAGTCAGCTGAGTCAACGAGAAAACCATCGCACGGCGTCGTGAAGCGGAAGTAATCCCTGCTGTGGTCCTTTAAGTTTTCTATACCTGAATTCACAATACCTGTGGTTAGGTAGTTAGCAACTGGTTGGCAGTTTTTGAGTTTAAGAAATCTATAACTATAAAGTTACAATGCATCTATCATATGATATTTGATATAGCACCGAAACAACCTATCATATTCCTCACCAGCCCTTGAACAGACTCTTCAACTCCTGTGTCACCAGGCATTTACAAATTCTCTACATTTCTAATAAAATTGTTGAACAAAACACTTACTCATTTTACACAACATGACTAACTACTGGTTATCGGAATTAGACAGTTTACTCAGGCTATTCCTAGATGCAGCACTCTGTTCAGATTATTTCAGTCTTCAGTAAGAATTGGTTTGTGTCCTCACATTGTTTTGTGCTAGATGCATTGTGAATCTCGCTACACTGTATGGATTCCGTTGATCCTTTTTCACGATGGAGTTTAAGCCAATCAACCCCAATCAGTTAATTTGAAAGAATTTTATCTGAAAATTCATGAGACTTTGATGTCGTTCTCGATCCGCTTATGCTCTGTTGATTTTGTTTTCTGGCTTCTCGTTTTGTTACCCTCAAGAACTTTGAATCGAGACAGTCATGCTGAGAAGTTGTTCACGGACACAAGGTCCCCCCTATCATAACCGTAACGAATTGGATATGCATATAACAGTTCCATAAAATATCTTGCCCAGCAAGGCCATTGACAACAAGCTCCTCCTTTTGAGCATATCTTAGCAGTTATTATCTTTTTTGTTGGGTTTCTTGAATTTTTACACCATTGGAGAAAAGTTCATAATTCATACATAATTTCTTATACAACCATTACGAGGCTGAACTGGTCAGGCATGAATCACAAAGATCGCTTAGGACTATTTCCGCTGACATCATTAGCAGTCATTTTCCTCGTTTGTTTAAGAGAGGATAATAGTAGAACTGAAACTGTCAAATAAACAAGTCACTGCGCCCACATAGACTGCTGTGAAGACATAAAATCTTAGTCAAATAATACAGCTTTTAGCACTTGGCACTGCAGAAAGAAATTGTATCATATATACATCGCGGAAGGTCATTTCGAGTCAGATCAAGAGATTTCCCTGCTAACTTACCTACTTTCTTCTTGCATACCATGTGCCTCAAATGCTGTTTTGAATGACAATGCGAATCTTCGATGTTTTTAGGTTTAGTTGTACCTTTAGCCCAAGCAGACGTTTGTATCTGTAATTTCTATACCTTTTAATACACAAAAATAACTTTCATCACGGAGAACTTATTCAGGCGTAAGTAATTTATATCGGAGATCCTTGAAACATAATGTCTCTAACAGTCTACCGTTAAATGCGTAGAATGTAAAAGACCTAATTTACGGTTGTGTGAAGCGAGTCAGTCCAAATCGGGGGGGGGGCACTTCAAGTATAACCTGTCCCTTTCATATTGTGTCAGGTTAAATTTTTGCTGAATAACTGGATTACAGCGTAAGCACGGGAATATCCAATATTCCCTGCAAGAGAATGGGTTTGAACCAGTGCATCGTAGGGCTGTCTCCATTCTTATATCAAGAGGATACCACATGACTGAAGATGGACCAATTTCAACACATAACATTTTGGCCGCCCTGGGACAAATGACATGCCTAAAAGTAATGAAATAATGATGCTTTTCTTCCGTTTTATTACCCTATATTTCACATAAATATTAATGCGGACATTTTGGCGCCACAGTACCAAACTGCTTCTCATCAAGGGACATCTTTATTGCCCAACATTGACGACCTAAAGCGTTCTCCGTCATGAATCTTGATCTCTCTCTGTTCACACGTCTACTTATTTATTTGCCACACATATGAGTGTCCTTTGGCTCATATAATATAGGTTGATTCGAGGCTTCATTGTAATGCGTCTTATATTCATCATTCTAATTGTCTGACAGCAAAGCTCGCCTGGCTCTCTGTAGAATCCAACTTCTTGACTGGATTAACACAAACAAGATTGGCACAAACAGCTTCTAGATTGTGTGTTTTAAATCTTACAACAACAAAATCTTTTGATCTGTTCTGTTTTCTCTCCCTGTGTGGAACTCTATAAAACACCAAGCTGTGGCCTCATGGGCCATTATGCTGATGATTTGTTTGAATGATGCCTCCATTCTAGACCCCTTCAGGGACGAACGTCATGACTCGCTATTCACACTGTAAATAACGTTTTAATGTACACCCTGATAGTCAATAAGAGGAAATTTATCTTCATTCCAAAAAAGTTAGCTCACCAAGAATGTCGCACACCAAGAACGTCCGCACACCAATAACATTCAGCTGCTCAGTGTAACTATCCCGAATCCCCAATGGTCAGTAAAGCTAGGAAGATATCAGAGACAAACTTGGGCAGGATCTTTGAGGTCATCTGGATGGAAGAAGCTTTCTTATCGGAAAGGGAAGATACTAATGTCCAAGTTTTAAAACATACAGAATTGCTTTCTTGAGGAACAGATGTAAAACTCATATTTCACCTAACACCTTCCACGTAACAATTGTGCATGATAATTACTATCCTGCCTTAAAATTTAAGTATTATATAAAAAAAACTTAACCTCCTGTACACGTGTTTTCCTGAAACCTTTCAACTGCGTGACCCATGTTATAAACTCCTTCTATGAAAAAGACATTAAAGACAATGTTCCGAATTCCTGATATCGGCTGAATATTACATTTCACTCACATGGCTGTTAAGTGCATCATTCTACAAAGCTTTTTATATTTGGCTGCCGTTATAAAAACTTTACAATGTGCTTACGCCTCCAGACACCAGAAGGTTTTTTTGTTGTCTTTTTTGGCTGAAATGACAAAGTAACCTTTTTCTGACAGGATCAATAATCTGTATGTTGAATTAGGTTTTAACTTTTTTCAAGAGCCTAACTTTTTCTAAATTTGCAACAAAAACTGGCAGAAGAACTAGAAAACATGGAGCCTGTTGCTCTCAGCAGCTGCCGTACACTGAGAACGTAAATAATATCATGTTGACAACATGAAACAATTGCATCACTTGGATGCGTCATGTACAAAAAAACGATCATGGCAGAAATTTGATCTGCACCTTAATTTACTAGATCCGTTGGTGTTCAAATGGCATCCGAACGCAAAATGTGTAGATAGCTATTTGGAAATCACCGACTAAATGCTGAAATCGAACGCTGGTATAAGATATCTTGGGGCTCGACAGAAAATGTAAACCACGTAACTCGATAAGGAAGGTAAGTACAATTGTATTATGTGCTGTTTAATCAACAATAGCAATATATCTTCGGTAAATATTAATGACCTTTGCCTGATGTACATAAATTAGAAGTATCGTGCTGTTAAAGGCTGCCTTTAAAATCATACGCAGTGGCTTGTCTCTAAGACGAATCAGCTTTGTAACACTAGTCATTATGTGGTAATCGTTGTATTAAGATGTTGTTGATATTGGGCTGCACATATAGTCCGCTTTACTTAGTGTATTATTGTCATTAAATAAGGGGAGCTAAATAAAGTCCTACTGCTGATACTTCTGCCTTTTCTCTTTACCTGGACAGCGACCATCTTAACAACGTGGAATCTCTCTTACGCAATACCTATACTTTATGACCGTGCGTTATCTACAAGTAGCCCTGGAGACACTCGCTGTTGTGTGTTTACTCCTTGCACTTTTAGGACAAAGGCCCTCCTGCTTTTCACACATAAAAGTTCTATTTTTTGGCGAATAATAAAAGTTATTTTAAGAGAAGAAAAAAGCGGCCATTCTTGTGACATCCGAAAATGGCATTCTGTATTGTGGCACAGATGGGAAAATGGGCTTTCGGGTTATGAAACAGACCTCCTCGCGTCATGGTTCACGTTTTGCTAATCCTGAACCCTAAGATTTCCTCACCCATATAGCATGATGAGTAACAACTGGACCTCCCAACCTCTATTTCAACAAATTTTGTTCTGATTAAGAAAAGACTGATACTAATTCCGTTCTGCCATCGTCACAGGAGGCACATCACGGCTTACAGTGTGTCTGAGGCATGATTCATCAATTTTTCAAATTCAAATTTTGATCTTTAACATCCTAGCCAAATTACATCTCCTGATATGTAAATGATGAAAGTTTATCAAATGAAGATCTCCTTGGCTAGACATTAGGTTTCTTTGTCGTTGGTTAATTATCAGGCCATATTGAAAGCTGGAGTGGAGTGCAGGCATCGACTGGGAGTCTAGGCTTGATCACAGACTGTCGAATCATGACATTGTCTGCCTTCAACAGGAAGATGTCAAAACTGTTCCAATTTCAGCAATCCTAGAATGGAATGGCATGCCAGTACACCAGACTTCTATTCCTCAGTTGAGGAAAAGGTAGAGCAAACTTTCACCCAGTCCTTTGTTGTCTCTTGGTCTTGATCTCGCCAAGGGCTCCCTTGCTCAGTTGGTTAACGCGCTACTGCAGCGTAATGAACCAGAGAATCCCATTAATGTTCAAGTCTAGATCATGCTGGCTTCCTCTCCGGCCGTACGTGGGAAGATCTGCCAGCAACTTGCCGTTGGTCGTGGGTTTCTTCCGGGCTCTGCCCAATTTCCTACCACCATAATGCTGGCCGCCATCGTGTAAGTGAAATATTCTTGAGTAAGGCGTATAACACAAATGAAATAAATAAATAAATAAATAAATACGGGTTAATCGTTGAACTATTTCGACTTCTTACGAGCCGTGCGTACAACTGCTGACAATTGTTACGAAATGTTCGCACAGCTGTCTGGACTTCTTCTGAGTTATCCTGCTGGCAACCCTCACGACTCATCCACACAACGGCTGTCAATATCTCTGTCTATCGCACAGCTACTATCAATTGCTACGACTCATCCTAATAACTGCTGCCAATTCTTACCGCTGGCATGTGCTGCTATTAATTAAAAAAGCCATCCTCACAACTCCTGGCAATTATTACAAAACCACAGAGCACCAGCAAATCATAAAGCAAGTCGAGATAAACGGAAAACGAATTAATCAGTTGAAAACGAATTTGAAAATCATGTAGGAAATTCATTGAACCCATCATCATCATCCCAAATCTTACAGTACTCTCTTATAAAAAAAGTGGTATTATGTCACGACAAAAATGTGCCATTAATATTCCACTAAGACTAGAAATGCTAATATCCATCCAAGTTACTCCAAACCTCGGTAACCACACGACGGAAGAATTAAGATTCTTACGTTTGCATTTATTTCTTGTGTTGGTGTTTAACACCATGTTCAGGAAGTTTCCACTTTAGGTTAGGCCTATGAGTGGAGGAAACCGGGGTGTTCACAATAAACCGCTGATGTTCAACGGATATCTGATCAAGGTTTTAACTTAAAAAAAAACTACAGCGAGTGGTGCATTCCAACACGTAGTCTCATTGGCCGTGGGCATGATAATTGTAGATAGCCATTGTTCTAGCCGTCTCAACCAGCGGGGCCACACTTCTTGCAGGTTAGGCGAAAGATTACAGAAGTTTTGGCATATGAATTTACTACTCCGAAAATTTTAGTAAAATATTAACCAATGATCATTTCAATTGATTATGTTTTCACATGGTAACCTCTCAACTTCTAAGATGGCTGCAAGCCTAATTAAATTTGAAAGCAATTTATGTATACACATGTCGCCCTCTTTTATAATGTCATTTCCAGTGACACAGTTTCAATTTATGTTGATCTTTCTTTGATTGGTGTTTGACGCCGTACTCAAAAACTTTCCCTTATAAAACGGGGGCCAGTATTACTGTGGGAGGAAACCGGGCAGAGTCCGGAGGAAACCCACGGCCATCCGCAGGTTGCTGGCTGACCTTCCCACGTGCGGCCGGAAAGGAAGGCAGCTTGAGCTGTTCTTGAACTCACAGCGACCGCATTAGTGGGAGGCTTGGGTCATTGCGCTGCATTAGCGCGCTAGCCGACTGAGCCAAATATACGGAGACCCAATATATGTTGGTGATGAAGACTACAGTTTATTCCGATTGCATGCGATGGTTTTGTCTGGGACGACGTGGTCAGCTTCTGCAATACAGATTCTTCATGATCGGGACAGAAATAAGATTAAACGTTCACCTAGTAATGCCCTTAGTTCACAATGTAAGAGCCACAACTGTTCTCTCCCGTATAATGGATTGTGGGATTGTGCCATAAGGTCATATAAATATCTCCAACCAATCTGAGAGTCAAGCTGACGAGAGATATGCAGGTTTGAAGGTGCATTCCTTATGGCAAAGTTGGGTGGGCCAGTGAACAATGATCCACTGAGAATGTCGTCTATACGTGGCCGTCAGCATACTAGAGCGGAATCGCAAATTTTTTTTTCATACAATGTTCACTGATTCCTTCCTCCCGAGATGCTCGGTTTGACTATTCGGGAACTGCAGGCACGGCTGGTTTCTGTGACGATGCGAGTCTATGGACTTAATGCAATAACTTACTGGAATGAAATTATCACTTTTCCGTTAAGCCAACAGAGGTGACAATACTGGATGGCAGGTTTTAAACTGAGATTCGAAATAGCTTTCAAGCCACCATTTGTCATGAGCTGTCATCTCTCCACAGTCCAATCAGAGTACTGGATTCAAGTGGAAGTCCAATCTCTCCCACTCTCGGGTGGCGTCTCGAGTTTGTATCCTCAATCGACTGGTACGGCTAAATCAGACGGATTAAGATATCCTGTGAGGTGCGATCTCCCCGGATAGGGTTTGTTTCTGAGACATCTACGTATTTGAAAGGAATTTGGCCTGATAAATAGCCGAGTGGCAAACAGTTTGGTTCCTTATTTATCTGAATGAATCATGGGGTGATTCAGTGGTTAATTCACAAATTGATTGATTCTGTCATTATGTGATCTTATGACTGACTGTGTTGATGGTTCAGACTGAAACTCGCCTCCAATGCTTAATGTATTTTGATATTCACAGTCACAAAAAATAGCTGTAATAGAAATATGACATTATATTCTAAAAATGGTAAACACAAATGTGGCGTTGATTTGTGAAAAGAGGCAAAACTTGTTTGCCCACATACATGTATATATACAAGTTGTTTGGTTAAAGATGCTCTGGGGAGTGAAAAAGCCAATCCTGAAAAATGAAAGTAGTAGAAACAATGTGCAAACTGTGAAATAGACGCCTACAACAATACTTTGTAAAATAGGTGTCATGAAGGACAAGAGTGAGCATTAAGGAGATAAAACATTTTAGGCCGAAAACCGTTGAGACTAACTTCAAGGTTTATATTTTAACAACCGTCTGCAGACGTCAGACGAAGACCTCTCAGATAATCGGCCAATGACTGGTGACAGAAGATGGAGTGAGTTAGAGAAGCCGCAAATAACAAGCGTGCGTCGGCAGAACAACAGGTATAAATTTAAGGTGGATCAAAACAAGGTCAACTTTGTCAGTGATATACGCATGGAACGGAAAGTAATCCAGGAACATTAGGAAACGGCGACAGAGCATTTTTTGCAATTCTGGAGCAGTGACGTCTAATATAGTACAGGTAATATCACTGTTGCTCTGGTATTCCTCAATATGATGTAGTTTGCACTGTGCTTTGGACAAGTACTTGTAAGATTCACAACCTCTAACACTTGACTATCCTGTGCTTTAGTCAAATCCTTGTAAGATTCACAACCTCTAACACTTGACTATCCTGTGCTTTAGTCAAATCCTTGTAAGATTCACAACCTCTAACACTTGACTATCCTGTGCTTTAGTCAAATCCTTGTAAGATTCACAACCTCTAACACTTGACTATCCTGTGCTTTAGTCAAATCCTTGTAAGATTCACAACCTCTAACACTTGACTATCCTGTGCTTTAGTCAAATTCTTGTAAGATTCACAACCTCTAACACTTGGCTCTGCATGAAGAAATTGCACAATCTACACATCGTGGAAGGTCATGTCGCATTCTCATATTTGTATGCGAAAGCTTTATTTTTTCAAGCATAGCTATCTTTGGACCGTCATGTCTAGACGTTTTAGGTGTAGTATAACATTTCCCAGAGCAGACAATAATGCCAAATGCACTTTTCATGTTTGCTTCACTTCATTTGCCTGATAGATGTCAAGAAAGTCATCTCTCCATATTTTGACTTGTTTTTCCATACACAATAAATGGACATGGTGATAAGTACAACATTTTTGATCTCAACCAGATAGTCCTGTTGTCGTTTAGAAAATCCAGGGCAATGTCCATATTGGATCAGGCATTTTTTACGTCATATCATAATATATCCTCGTTGACTGATGTGCTATCCTCTTGCATAGCACATGCCTCATTCTATTAAGAGCTGTTTTCATTCTGAGTGATTCGTAATTTCCGTAAATTCTAAATAAAAATTGCGCAGACGTCTGTATCTGTAATTTTTATACTTTTGAATTTACAAAAATAATTTGCATCATTAGAACTTTTCAGATATAAGTAATTAATATTACGCAAAACTTTTCAGACATCATGTCTAATATTCTATTGTTAAATGCATATAACGTTGAAAACTCAACTCACTGATGTGTTAAGCGAGTCAGTATAAATCAGAGAGGACTGTTCATAGTTTATGCAATAAAGTAAAACCTGTAATTCCGTATTCTGTCCAGCTAATTTTTAAATTGTATACTTCAGAATGAAAATCTTTGCGCATAAGCTTAACAGTGTTTCACATTTTAAATATCGCAGATCTGAGAATGAATTTTAATTTCTTTAAAAAGAAAAGTTTTTTCCTCTTCAAAACGTAAATTTTTATTCTTGAATGTTTGAAGACAAGGGAAACTAATTCTCAGATTATATTTGGTTGTCTCCTGTTTTGTCATTTTTGTACACTGGACGACATTTTGTTCTGTAGAACATCCCTCAGTTATGCTAGGCGAAATAGCATTAGATTACTCTTGTAATGTCGAAACCACAGATATCAAGACTTCGCAATACAAGATTAAGATTGACATAACTGGTAGTGACTGTCCACCAAAAAAAGGCTTTATCCACATCTGGAGCGCTATAGTTTCACTTCACATATCTGATGTGATAAAGACCAGTAAAAAAAGCGGATCTTAACGTGAATATCCGATATACTCCTTGGAACAGTTTCCTCTGGTCACCGTGTGACTGACTTTTACCACAGGAGATTAGGAATACAATGTTATTGTTCTTTAGTTAAAGTAACGAAAATGAAAACATAGATGGGTCTGATATACTTTCCTTTTCACAAGGGAAGACACCATCTCAACAGTGGAATGACCAAGGGTCCAGGTCCAATGACAACCCCGACACAAGGATGGATTACAGAACTGTCCGACCGTGGCAAGTCCGTTTGTCATCTGTGGTTATATATACAATAGCTGTGACTTTTGTCACGTTTACACCTTCAAGGGCGCCAAACTGGTCTATTTATTGATTTATTTATTTTATTGGTGTTTTAGGCCATACTCAAGAATATTTCACTTACACAACATGGTGGGAGGAAACCGGGCAGAGCTCGGGGGAAGCTCACTACTATTTGAAGTTTGCTGGCAGACCTTCTTAGACCGTTGGTTAATCTTAAGTCGTGATGGATCGCTGTGTTATTAACTATTGTCAGTTTGCCCAGTAGTTGTCCAAGAAGGCTTATTGGAGGAGTGTTATGATGAATTGTGAGTAGCTATGATTTGGCTTTGTTAACACTACCTTGGCCATCTGACACCTTTTAGGCATTGTCATTTGTAACCACTCTCATCGAAGTAATAATAATGATTGATTCAGTGATTGATTCGGTGATTGATTCGTGTTTATTACCGTGCTCAAGACTTTTCACATAAATGAGAGCAGCCAGGTTTATTGGAGAAAATCGAAATGCCCAGATACTTGACAAACGTCCTGATTTAAAGCTGCAACCAAAAGAACAGAAGGTAGAGTCCAACGCGTGACATCAAGGACGTTCTTTAATATAACAGTTGAGGAAAGATTGCCTGCATTTCACAACCCATGGTGTGAAATATAACTGTGAATGCAACAGACTAACCTGCAATTTACGACTCAAACACTGAACATTCCCTTAATTCAAGCTATTCGCACGAAGGAATAAACAAACATACAAATAAGAGAAACCCCCCTTGTCAAAAATAGGTGTAGCTCAATTGAACAAAAATTTACCAGTTCATATAGTTACAAAAGAAGTAAACCAAACGTGTCACAGAAAAGTGTTTTAAAAATTCTGTTATGTATTGAAAGCCAAGAGAACGCAATTCAGAATTGGGGACATAATATTGACGGCCAGTTAATTCCGAGTAGCCATGCTGTAGAAGCACTTAGGGACTTGGCCAATCTCTGTCATGGGTAACGTCACGTGATAATCTGGCTGTCATGATATCTCACTTATAACATCCTGATTGTTAGAGCAGCGTCTTGTGGAGGGGTGGAGGACTTACAAACATCGGAGCAATAAATCGCATTTTGAAAGCGTTGGACAAGTATTGTGGCACAGCTGATGTTGTGATGACACCATTTGTGTGGAACAGGAACGGCTACCTGTGTCACAATGCCTACGTTTTGGACAGGAGATATGAGGTAGTTTGTCGGAGCGAGGTGCCATTGGCAAGAAAACCTTCCTGTGGCAGCCATTGTCCGAAACTTAGAAGACTGGGTTGCATATTTCCTTTTCCTGCAGCCTACTCACATTTGGTAAAAGAATGTCCTCCAAACGTCGGTAGAAAAGTATCTGTTCCAAACGACAAGACACTGCTATGTTTAGTGCCTACGGTCACGCACTGCAGGCGAAGACAAAGACGTAAACGATGACGCTGTGTCCACAACCTTCACCCTGTCACCATATTTGCCAAACAGACAGGAAACTTGAACTTTTGAAATTAGAACACAGTTGAAACTTGAGTTGGCGTTTTTGTTTCTATTTTTCTCCATTAAGCTGTTATCATCCACCATCAGTTTATATTTCTTCTCTTGATAAGTTATGTGGAATTTGTGAATAAAATGAGAAAATAACAAGTAAACCTCATTCTGAAACGAGATTGAATAGTCTCATCCCAAATCCATTGCAGGGACATTTAGAGATCTTACAGGCCATTGTAAACAACATGAGATGCAGTGGTTACTCTGGGGAATGATAAGTCATGTCCTGTGAACTGAAACATATGGTCTTAAGCAGGTCCGAGTTGCCGACGCATCCTGTATAAAGGGAGCCAAATCATTCAATGACCGTGAAAGATAATTTTTGAATATTATTCCTTTCCGAGGAAAATTCTTCATAATTTAGTTTCAAACTTGCTATATAACATTCCCATGTCGGATATATTAGATGGAACGCGGTGATTGCATTCATTGCAAGCTGAGGTGTTAAGTCCTTAAACTCACATTGACCAAATGGCCTCCTAGGACGTTCTGGAAAAGCTTAGTCATAGTCAATAAAGAAGAAGTCAAGTATTTTCCCAATCTTCCAGGAGCGATTCATCACCATTCATCATTACGCGTCCCAGACGACGTCCTCAAGGTTTGTTTGTTCGCCGATTGGCCTAACCTTATTATCACCCATACCTCTTTAATGCCCACCATCCTTTCTGTGTACAGCTGAACAGTGACATGGGCTTAGAGTGATTAACCGGGCCTTTGGGCTTGGCCTCAACCCAATTACTGAACACAGTACAGTCCCCCGTTACATTTTAAATGGAGGGCAGGATTGATTGAGTGCAGTATACCAATTCCTAGATCTAAGCGATCTTCCCTCCTTCCCAGTGTCACATTGTGTGCAAAACAACATCCTTTATAATGGCAAGTTTAAGTACACATTTCGGTAAGTGGCCAGTTCCATCAAGGTGACGTTATTATCTTCGGATTCCCAGCTAAAGGTTCTGTCAGACTGCAGTACTTGAACTGCTGTCGTCGTAATCCAGTGTCCTTGAGTTCCTAACAACTGTAATGTGTAGGTGGGGAAAGACTTTGTCAGGCGCAAAAGACGGCTGGAAAGGAACCCTAAAAATAAGGAGGATATATCAAAGAAACCAATGTTTTCTTTATATAACCCGTATACCTTGCGCGTATTTTCCGTCGAAAAATATCGGAAATAATCGATGAACGCGTATCAGCTTTTTGTCCAGCATTCGGTTTCTCTGCCCCTCCCCCACCCACAGTACATGACAGAGTTGTTTTGACAGCTAACCCCAGTGACTTAAGGACTGCAGACTACGCAATTTTAGAACTGATCGATGGGCTCTTAGGAAAACTATAGTCTAAAACCAGTTTTACGACCCAAAATTAAGGTTGAGAAGCTTTTTTCTCCTTTTTATAGGTAGAGACACATCCTAGACGCCCTTCAGACATAAAAAGAGAAACGAATATTCTTTCAGTAAAACTCAGCAGCCATTTACATAAGAGGGTATAGAGTGGTCCGAGATAACAACTCAGAAATATTTATCCGGCTGTGCTATTTCCGGTATTTTCGGCATATGAAAGGTGTGGGATAGATATGAAAATTGGGTGATAAAATACATCGTAATAAAAAGTACATCACCGAGAGTCAAATCAGTGCAGAGATGGCGTTTTCATAGGTGTTTAATGATCACACATAACCGGTAAAGTCCGGCCTCTTGTGGATTAACCTTAATTACGGTTTCATTATACCTGTTCTTATAAATCTTTTCAATCGTAATATCGTAGTAGCATCATGAATTAACCAGAGTGATGGAAACATTTCACCATTTGGCGCTTTGTCAGCTTTCACTTCGATGCTGAAATCCACGGTATTCCACCACGTACGGAAGTGGATCAAGGGTTGTCAGCGGAATGAATGGAACTATCCTATTACAGGGCGGGGGACGGGGGAGGGGATAAAGGTGCGTTAAAGCGGACAAACCGACCTCCGGATGTACGATAAGAAAGTGCAGATTCCTAAACGACAGCACAATTCTGTCAATTCCCGAATCAGACGTACAAAGTATAGCGCCTGTTATTCTTTTATTGTAATAGAAGACATGCTTTTTAAGTAACAAGAAGTCAAAGAGGCACATGTAGTCTGGTTCAAAGATGATAATATTTCATCGCCATAGGGCTTTGTATTGTCAGTTTTAAAATCGACGTTAACCAGAAAAATATTTTACAGAAACTACTACGCGCGTATTCCTGTGTTGTAAAAGTTTCGTTTTCCTCAACATTTATCAGCAAATGTTAAACCTCATGCTGTGACCAGTTGTGTCAGTTTTTCGTCAGGTTTAAAGCGTGTAGTAGAGTGGATCAACGAAGTCACTGTGCAGAATAGGCAACTTTAGAGGAGAGAGTACAAATCTTAGTGATCTTAACATTTCAGATCATTTCGCAAAATATGTGGGATTGAAAACACTGATATCTTCACATTCTTGTGCTGGAGTTATGGGGGATATGAAGGCTTTATGTTGAAAGAATGTCTACACATGTCATGACAATTATCATTTGCTTTCCCTTAAAACTACCCCCCAGTGGAGAGGTGACCCTAACGCTTATATGGCATCGCTACTGATGTACTCTCGGAAAGATCTTATTCTAGCAAGCATGTTTCACAATTGTTTTGTATTTTTTGCCATCTTAAAAGGATGACATCTGGCCGTAGGGATAAAGACTTAAGATCCCTTCCTCTTTGAATTTTTTTTCGATCTCTTCTCCGGAAGAAAGAACATTTCAGACATGATATTTGCCAAACAACAATTCACAAGTCAGAACAGCACAAGCTTGGAGCAGCCACTGGCGTAAACAGACTTTCAAGTCTCCCTTCTGAAGTAATGATAAAGCTGACGGTCTATATAACAAAGCAAGGTTTCATTTGCATGTAAATGAAGTCTATCCTCATGTTATGATAAAACAATGCTTATCGTATCGTCAATAAACATGGGACAGAATGAACGAGAAAAAGAGAGCAAGTGTGCTTTGTCATGGTAAGTTGCAATGTGGTAGGTTGCAAACTTCAGTGGGCTTTCGCCCACAGAATGGTCTGATCAGTGGAACCACGGGCGTATCCAATATTCCCTCTGCGACACTGGGTTTGAACTAGTTCATCGTGTGGATGAATAAGTGAATAGTGAATGAGAAGCCAAATCCAGTGTCCAGCGTTGTATCAAGAGGAAATTAGAAACAAAAACACTACAATTCTGACCGACCTCTGACAAATGGCAACACGTTACGTTTGATTACGCCATATTTCGTAACAGGCAGTATTTTATGGGACATTTTGGCAGGACTGTACCAATCATCAAGAGACATATTTGTTGCTCAACCTTAATAAACCAACCGTTCCTTCCTCTCCCAATGTCTCCACTTTTGGACATAACCAAGCCCTTACCACCATCGTCTACTTATTTATTTGCCATCTACAGGGTTAATTCAGCCATAAAGAGGTGGATCAAGCCTTTATGTTAGTGCGTCTGCTTATTTTCTAATTAGCATTCTATTTGTTTATCAGACAGCATAGAGCGCCTAGTTCTCTGTACAGACCAGTTCTTTAACTGAATATTATAACAAAAACCTTCTGGGTGTTGCTATCTTAAATCTTACACAACAACAAACTCTACCAAAGACCACGCTGTGGGTAAGGATGCTGATGATTTGTTTGGATGACTCCTCCATTCTACACCCCTTAGACGTCAAAATGTTGTGCGATAAATTTTAAACTAAATTAAAATTTAAGTCTGACATGAAAAGTTTAGCCTACTACACGAGTTTTCTTGAAAACCTTTTAACTTCTTGACACCTCTGATATACTCCGTCTGTAAAACGTTTTCACAAAAAATGAATTATATCTAACTCACAGGGCTGTTATATGGATCATTCTAAACACCTTTTTATTTCTAGTGACAAAAACTTTACTGCTTTCATAAAAACAGCACAATGTGCTTAAGCCTGCAGACGCCAGAAGTGTTTTTTTGCTGTCTTTCTTGCCTGAAACGACAGTGTGAGATTTATCTTACAAGATCAATAACCCGGATGTTGAATTAGGCCCTAACTTACTGTTCTTCAGATTTTACGCTAACTTTAACTACTTGGGATCTCTCTTATAAAGTACCTGTACTTAATGGCCTTACGTTATTTAGAAGTTTTCCTGGAGGCACTTGCCGTTGTGTGTTTACCTCTACACTTGATACATAAAACCCTACTTTGTGTCCAAATAAAAACATGCTTATCGTAGAACCATCCTTTACCATTCTTGTAAAATCGGAAAAAGATGTTTCCGGCCTTATGAAACAGATGTTCTCGCGCCGTGGGTCATGTTTTGCGAATCCTAAACCCTTTGATTCCAGCCGGTCATGCTGACAAGATGTCTTCACCCATACACGCCATATAGAGGTGTTGGGAAACACCACAGCTCTACTATATCCTGCTTAAGAAGAGACTGACACGAATCCTGTCTTCCACACAGTCACAGGAGACACATTACGGCTTGCAGTGTATCTGAGGCGTGATTCATCAGTTTTTCCCTAGCAGCCCAGCCAAATTAGTTCTCCTGATATGTAGATTAGGAAATTCTATCAAATCAAGGTTTCGTTGATTAAACATTTGGTTTCTTTGTTTTCTTTGGTTGATTATCAGGCCATATCGAAGCCCGGTGTGGTGAGGCATCGGCTGGGAAACATAGACTTATTCAGAGATTGCGGTATCACGACATTGCCTCCAACGCGAGGATGTCAAAGCTATTCCATTTTCAGCGGTTCTTGAATGGAATGACACACCAGTACACCAGACTTCCATTCTTCAGCTGGGGAATAGCTACAACAAACTTGCACCCAGTCCTTTATTGTCTCTTGATCTTGACCTCGTCGTGTTACGATGCACTCTTGAAATCCTGGACATTCTTGTCTGATGTTCGTACAACTGCTGGTACTCGTCACAAATGAGTCGAACAACTCTGCTGGCAATTCTTATGAGTTAACCGTACAACTATTTGTACTTCTTACGAGCCATCCGTGCAACTGCAAACAATTGTTACGAATGTTCGTACGGTCGTCTGGGCTTCTTTTGAGTTATCCTGCTGGCAACTGTACGGCTCCACACAACGGTCGTCAATTCCTACGTCATTCGTACAGTTACCGTCAGTTGTTATGAGTCGTTCGAATAACTGCTGACAATTCTTACCGCTGACTTCTGCACAACTGCTAGTAATTCCTACGAGTCACCCTTATAACTGCTGGCAATTATTATAAAACCACACACACCATACCAAAAAATTAAAGAGCAAGTCGAGATAAAGGGAAACGAATAAATGGGTTGAAAACGAATGTGAAAATCGTGTAGGGAATTCACTGAAAGCCCATTTTATTTAAATAAGTTTTAGAAGAGATCAAAATTATATATGTCGTTAAAAGCTTTTAGTGATCATAATTATGAAAAACATACTCTGCTACAAAGAATGTGGCATTATGACAGAACAAATAGGTTCCATTAGTATTCCGCTAACACTAGAAATGCCAATATCAATTCAAGTTACTCCATGTCTGGTTAACCACACGTCGCAAGAATTAAGATTCTTACGTTTGCATTTATTTCTCCGATTGGTGTTTAGCACCATGTTCAGGCCGATGAGTGTTCAGAATAAACCACTGACTTTCGGCAGTCTTCTTAACAACCTCTTGACTTAAAACGACAACGGAATCAACAAGAAGTGCATTCCAACACGTAGTCGCATTGGCCAAAGGCTTTTTATTTGCATTGCGCAAATCATTTTAGTCAACGTGGCCACACCTTTCCCAGGTAAAGTGAAAGATGATGGAATTTTTGGAATATGTTGTTTTTTTTTGTTTTATTTGTGATTTAAGCAGTACTCAAGAGTATCTGCCTTGTACGCCTTGTACACCAGTATTTTGGTGGAATCATTTAAATTAATTCTGTTTTCACATTGCTATTCTTCCAACATTCTAAGATTGCTACAAGCCTAGTTACATTCTCCATGGGAGGGCGATCGGACAAGAAACAAAATTAAACCATCACCCAACAATTCCTTTGGTTCAAAATGTAGCAGCTTTGCCATTTGGGTTGGGATTGTGCCATAGGGTCATATGTGTATCTCCACCCAAGTTGAAGAGAGACATGCAGGTTTGAAGAGGCATTGCTTATAACAAAATCAGGTGGGTCACTGAACAAACTATCCATTAGAGGCGGATGACCGTCAGTCAATTAGAGCAAAATCGCTCAGGGATGATAATGAGAATTCCTTTTTTATTCAATGTGCACTGATTACTTCCGCCCAAAATGCTTGGCTTGGCGTCTCGCGCGAACTACATGCACGGCTGGTCTCTGTGGTGATGCCAGCGTAAACACTTCATACCGTACCTTATTATGGATTTATCACTTTTCTATTAAACCAGCACTGGTGAAAATACTATATGAATGGTTTTTAAATTGAGTCAAGAAATAAGTTTTAAGTCACCATTTGTGAGGAACTGTCATCTCTCCACAGGCCTCGTACTGTCCAATCAGATTACTGGCTTCTACCGAACGTCATATCGTGGCTATTCAGCACGGCGTGAAACACTAATCAAATAGATAAACAAAGACATTGTACTGGTAGAGTGATCTTTGAACACTCACACCGCCAAAGGCACGCGCGAGTTAGTCCTGCCTCAATCGATTGGTCACTGTAGCGATGTTATTCACACACTGACCATCCATAAAAATGTATAGATGTTGTGAAATGACTCCGAAAGTTGTTTCTTGAAACCTGCACTGAGGAAAGAAAAAAGCCATTCTGAGGCGGGAAGAAAGAGAAAACTGGTCTATGCTGTCTATGCTGTACTCATTTATATCTTGTGTACCTGAATTCCCAATATCTCTGCCCGGGCGATAAGCATTTGGTTTAGGGCTTTGAGTTTAAAAGATCCATAACTATAACATTACAATGTATCTAAGACATGACATTTCATTTAGCATATGGGCAGCTCCTAAATGACGAGGCATTAACAAATTCTCCAAGTTTCTGATAAAATTTACTCATTTTTCACAACATGACTCACAGTTGGTTATCGGAATTGGAAAGTTACTCAGGCGATTGCTAGATGCAGTTCTCTGTTCACATTATTTCCATAATGAGTGGTAAGAATAAGTTTATGTCCTCACAATGTTTTAAACCTTTCAGATCAATAAACCGAAATCAGTCATGCTGTAGGAATTTTCGGGGAACTGTTCATATGACTTTGACGTCGTATTCTTCTGTGCTCTGATGATCTCTGGTTTTGTTAACCTCAAACACTTTGAATCCAGATAGTCACGCTAAGAAGTTGTTCACGACCAGATATTCCCTCATATTATGACCGTAACGAATTGGGTTTGCTTGAACCATATAAGAATCCACAAAATATCTAGCCTACAGTTTCAAGCACAACCTGTATGAGGCTGAATTGGATAATCATGAATTAGCAATGTTTCAGCCATATCGTGTCGAGGTAAACATTGATTCACATTTTCACGGTTTGTGAAACATATACGAAATTTTGAGAAAAACAAGTAACTGTGCTCAGAGAGACCTCTGTGCATGAGATCAGGCTCTGTAAGATTATGCAGCCTCTAGCACTTGGTTCTGCATGAAATAAGCGTATAATGTATATAAATATATATATATATATATATATATATATATATATATAAATATGTAAATGTCAAGGAACTCTTTCATCTCGTGACATTTTGTTTTATTTTCTACACACTTTTTAAATGGACACACGCGATGAGTTTTATTCACTTTTGGGTTTGGTGTTTTACGCCGTACACAAGAATATTTCTCTTATATGACGGTGCCCATTATTATTTTGGAATTAAACCAGGCAGAGTCCGGTGGAAACTCACGACCATCCCTAGGTTGCTGACAGACCTTCCCATGTACAAACGGAGACGGGATCAGTAGAACACTTTTTGCTGTGAGCTAGAGAGTCTTGTTCCCGCTTAGAAAATCCATGGCAATATCTATATTGGATCAGGCTTTCCTTCGTCGGCCAACACAAAAAGACTGGACGTGCGCCACACCATGAGACTTCCCTGCTAACTGACGTGCTTTGCAATTTCATAACATGTGCCTTGTTCCATTAAAAGCTGTTTTCATTTCCATAACTATAATTATAATTCTAAATTAAGTCTGCGCGGACGTTTTGTATCTGTAATTTCTATATCTTTCATATTACAAAAATATCTTGCATTATGTAGACCTCTTCAGATATAGGTAATTTATATAACGCAGACCTTTTCAGACAGAATAGGTGCAGAAAGGTGCAGAGAGAATAAAATCTGTCATTTTATATTCTTTCAAGTTAAATCTCGCCATTACGTTTTGAATAGTTCAAATAGAATTTTTTTTTGAAAAAATGAGTCAAACTAAACAGTGTTAAGGATGTAAAATATGAAAGTGAATTAACATTTATTCTTTTTATCAATTTCTCTCCAAGTTGTAAATTTCCCTTCCTGAAAAAGACAACGACAAAGAATGGTCAAATTCCTTCCAGATGTCTTGATTGGCCATTTTTTGTACACTGGGCGACAGTTTGCTACTCGAAACAGCTTTAGATCACTGTCGAAAGCTTGAAACTCCAGAAATCTAGAATCATCTATAAGTCGATAAGAGAAAATCTGTATCCACATTAGGAATGCTATATCTTCACTTTACATATCTGACGCGATACTGAACAGTAAAACAAAAAAACTGGATCTCACCTGGGAATATCCGATATACTCCATGGAACAGTTTCCTCTGGTCATACATGACTGACTGATCATGGTTGTTCCTGAGGAGATGGAATTAGGATTACAATGTCGTTTTACCTAAGACACCTTCCTTTCCACCAAGGCAGACACCATCTCAATACTGGTATGATTAAGAGTCCAGTTCCATTGATAACCCGCAAACAAGGATGGATTACAGAACTGTCCGACCATGCCATGTCCATCAGTCATCTGTGGTAAGACATACACTAAGTGTACCTTTTGTCACGTTTACACCAGAAAGTGGAACCAAGCTGGTCTGGGGGGAATTAGGGATGTTTGTCACTGCCCTCAGATCATTGATTACTGAACCGTACTGAACCGCTCCGTTATGCACTATTGTCACTTTGCGCAGCAGCTGTCAAAGAAAACTTACTGGAGGCGTGCTATGATAAATTATGGTGCTGATTTCTTCCTGTGCACAGTGGCTTTATGAGTCCCTGGGCCAGTCACTTCTAGGGATTGTCAAGAGGAACCTCTGCGTCTGGATTCCTGTTTCAGGTCGAAGTAATGATGATGAATAATTTTTTGATTTAAACTGAACAAAAGCGTGCCACAATATATACATAGAAAAAAAGGACCACATAGTATCACAAAAATATTTTAAAAATTCAGTAAACTTTTCAAAGTCCAGATGATGGAAGTCTTAATTGGGGATAGCCTCGGTGCATCCTTCGATGTCTGTAGCCAGCTAACACTGCCATCCTTAAGGCGGAGACTAATGCGGAACCGATGGCGCTTGTACCCAGAAAGTTCTTTATGACAAACTTCCAAACTCAATGAAACTTCGGCCTTTTGAAAGGAGAACAGGGTAGAAATTCTGAAGTTGAGGATCTCAGCGTTTTCATTTCTGTCTTTTTCTATCAACTGTTAGACTTTTCCACATAATTTTGTAAAATTATATATATATTTTATGCAGTATTGTTTAGCAACGATGGCAGACGACCAACATGGCAAAAGGGCGCCAACAAATGTAGAGACCATCAGTGATGGTATTTGCTCTGTTGAACAGCGTTGTGGATTTGTCTTTTATATAAAACACATCAGGAAAACGTCTTCCAAAAGTAATTCAGATTTAATGGTTAACTTCATGTTTACTTTAACTCAAAGCGACCTTAGTGTCATCCTTAGTCCTTGGGAAGAGCTTGTAGAGACATGATCAGTATAAACCATGTGTGATACAGAGCGCCAGATACTCCGGGGGACGGTAAATTCTGTCTCCTTAACTAAAACATAAGGCCTAGACTAGATCGATTTTACCTCAGAATGCTAAGTGACAGATCGATTCTGAAACACCATTGATCGTGAGGGGGGAGATACTTCAATTTTAAATTTGTCAGCCAAAATTTTTGCGCCTTGGTGAAATGAATGGAATACGATGATTGCATAGAAGATGCAGTGAATAATCCTTAAAATCACATTTTCCAAAGGAACATTCACGCTATGTTCTTCGGAACCCTCTTTACCCGAGGCGTTGCAGTCGACTTTTATCACTGTATATTGAATAAAGAAATGTTGATGTATTTTCCTAATTCTCCCGGACCGTTTCCGCTCCATTCAGCTGTAAGCGGCCCAGACGACGTCCAGGAGGTCTATTTGTTCGCTGACCTGCCTAACCATATTACATACCCATACCTCTTTAGTGTCCACCATCTTCCCTTGTATAACTGGACAAGCACATGGGTTTAGGGTGATTTACCTGGCATTTGGGCTTGGTATCAACCCAGTTACTGATCTCAACGTAGTCTCCGGATCGTTTTAACACTTACACCAAGGGCATGATTGGTTGAGTGTTTTAAGGCAAATGTTACATTTCCCGATCACTTTAAGCGATCTTAACTCCTCAGAGAATCTGGTCATACTAGCCCAACATCAGGTTTGTTCAAAGCAACAGTCGTTATTGTCGGAAAGTAGCCATGTGACGTTCACCTGCTCTGATTCTAAACTAAAGCCGGAAGTCCTAATTCAATATGTCTGTGTTCCTGACAACTGTAATGTACAGGACTGGGACTGGACAGCGAGGCCTTGTGGAGGCAGGCAACGACAATCGAGCAAGGTATGAAATCTAGTGACGTCCACCACCAAAGCTTCTCCTGGGCCTGATGCCAGTGTCATCCAATGGTTTGAAAGCTCATGGCGAGTGAGCGATGATGCACGCGGATGGTGGGTCTAATGTTGTGACCAATAATGGAAGGATGGCATGCAGGTCATTATGATATGATTAGTGTTGTATTAGTCTTACAGGCATATTTCACAGCTTTTGGTTGTCTTTCATTTCATCATTTAAAAATGATAGGATTTGGCCGCTGGGGATAATGCATAAGCATTTTATAACCTGACACACTATTTGTCAAACAGCACTTCACGACATTTGTACGGATCAAAACAACACTATCTTGACACTACCACACACAGAAAACTGTACTGTAAGCCTCAAGTCTGAAATATTGATAAAGTAGACAAATTCAAATGGCGGATGCCATGGTATGATTTACATGCTATCTACCTTTATTAGATGATAAAACGATATTTATGAAGATGAACGCATTCTCCATGGGAGAAAATAAAAGAAAATATGGAAGCATGATAAGTTACGTTGTAGTATGTCTATGAAGCGATCTAAAATGGATTACTTCATAACAGTGAAAGCAAGGAGCAATGTGGAACATTTCCTTTCCTACACTATAACCCAGATTTGACAAACTCACTCTTGCGTGAGTGTCTGACTGTAGATTATGCCAAACAGTTTCTAGATTTTATCGACAAGAAAATCGAATGACTGACTTCTTTTCTATCCTTGTTTACACGTCGCCCAGTAATCCATACCCTCGTGAAAAATGGTAATTTGTTTGGATGACGACTTCATTCTTAGTTCAAACCCCATTTGGATAAGAAATTCACTTGCACGTTATACACGTCTACGTATCGCACAAAACGCGCATATCAGGGAACACTTTATAGACAATGGAACTTTGAATGAAAAGTTTACAATTCCATAAAATTTCTACTTCACAAAAACAATTCTATAACTAAGATAACAAACAGGTATCCGTCTTGAATACGAATAAATAAATGAACAAACAAACAACACTTAACCAAGCAGCACTTAACTCCTCGCGTACCGTCACAAGTGGATTCACAGCGACGATGTCAGCTGGTGTCAAATCCATGCGACTCCAGTGACAAGACGAGTGTCTGACTAAGCCTGGCAGGATATATCAACCCTGTACCCTTAACTGGAACTTATGGTCTTAAGTAGATTGATTTTATCAGCAAAATTTTAACAAGCAAACGAATAAGAGAATCATCAGGTACAGCCTCAGATGAATTTCAAATGACGCTGTTTGATCGTGACAAGGATCGTGCTGGAAAAAATACCGATACAATGTTCCCGGAGCGATTCCCCTCCATTCAGCTGTAGGCGCCCCAGACGAAACCCTGACAGTTTGTTTGTTCGCTGACCTGCCTAACCTTATTATCACCCATACCTCTTTAATGTCCACCATTCTCCCTGTGTACAGCAGGACAGTGGTTTGGATTTAGAGTGATTTACCTGGCCCTTGGACTTGGCCTCAACCCGATTACCAATCACGTCACGCCCCGTGCTGTTACATTTTATACCAAGGACTTCACCGATTTATGTACTTTAGACCAGCTCTTTCATGACCGATGACAAGCGATCTTCACTCCTCGGAAGCCGAATGCCACCTTTTGGGCAAAGCAACAATCTTTGAAACGGGCAAGTTCCCAGCTCTAACAAAGTGACATCTTTCTCTTCGTATTCCAAGCCAATGGCCACCAGGGGTCAAAGAATTCACTCTGTAGTCGTCCTAATTCAGTATCCTGATAACTGGAATGTGCAGGTGGGGGAAAAGATGTGGCAGTCTTCACAGCCAGATCTTCGGACGGAGGGCGACGATAACCAAGAAGAGTATGAAAACTGTTTCCGTCCAGGAGCAAATCTTCTCCGTAATGCAGTGCCACCCAAAACGATGTTTGAAAACTGAGTAGCGAGGAAGCGATGATGCAAGGCGACGGTACTTATCATGTTGTGACATATCCTCGCTTCGTAACATCGATTCGTACCATACCAGTGTTGCTCTGTCACGTTCGCACCCGCCGATGATTCCGACAACCGCGCCAACTTCTAAACAAATGTTTCATTACGCAAAAGTGAACTAAGGGTTTGTATGATATCCCTACTGCTGTGCTATAATTTTGACAAGCTTGTTTGGCAACGCCTTTTTCTCATCAACTTAAAATGATGAGATTTAGTCCCTGAGGACAAAACAGAACATGTCTGCCGCTGTACATTTTTTTTCCAAGAAAGAACATTTGGTGTACTAAAATAGCAGTTTATATCAGGACACACTATTCGTCACAATGCATTTTCGATGTTTTACGAGTCAAAACAACAGTCTTAAATACAGCCACTGACAATGCGGTATTGTAAGCCTCGAGTCTGAAATATTGATAAATTAGACAGATTCTTTAATTTAAAAGATTGATGGAATGGTTTTATATTTGGTTTATATGCATTCAACTTATCCTCGCGTGCCGATAAAGCAATACTTACGAATATTAAGCCATTTGTGCCCAAGAGACAAAATAAAACTTGGAAAGGAAGCACGATAAAGTACGATGTCTGTCGGGTGGTGTAAAGTGAATTACCATATAACAACTGATGCAAGGTGATGTCCAACATTTCCTGTCCACTTGGATACATGAATGACTAATTCATTGTGTGTCCAAGCGATTGAAATCCAAGATGCACCCCCACTCTCTAGCGACAGGATTATACACCATAACTGGACACGGTACATGAATGACTAATTCATTGTGTGGCCAAGCGATTGAAATCCAAGATGCACCCACTCTCTAGCGACAGGATTATACGCCATAACTGGACACGGTACATCGACACTAATGTGGTATCAAATCCAGTTATGTTCAGTTATGACAAGTATCCTAAGTAATAACCTTATATTACTTATACTTATATCGCTGGCATGATGCCAAGATGTTTCACATAAAGTTGTGTCTTGATCACATTGATTCATACGCAAGTTTATTCTCTGCTATACAGCCTAGGTGTACTGAAGATTTTAGTGTGTTTTTATTTTATATTTTTGTACGTTAATTTTAAACAATACCTGTCGTCATGCTCCAAAATATTCAATATTTTACAAAAATGGCACCCAAGATCTCCTGAGTACAGATTATACCCAAGAGTTTCTAGGAATAATTTCCACAAATGTTCGACGACAATAAAATCTGAAGATTGGTTTGCTTTCTTTTCCTGTCTACATATTGCACGGTATTGCATAGAACACATGGCTACGGGCTATCTCTTCATGGATGATGGTGACGGCGCCATTCTTAGTCCAGACCCCTTCAGGCAGAAGATCTTCGAGTTACAAAAATATGACTGCATGAACGATGATACTTTCGAATAGCTAACAACTCTCCAACTTGGTGTCAAATATTCACAGATAATTCGGTGCACTTCATCATATGTTTGAATTACAATGGAAATTCTCCCAGGAAAGCACCTTACAATGGCAAAATCTGCTGATAGCCTTACTTTCTGTCCTGTGAAAAACATAAAAAGGAAGAATCACACCACTCCGATAGATCGGCGTGGGACGATATCCTACTACTTGCTTTTTTTACGAACTGGTCTGACTTTCGTCACCAAAGGTATATCCATTTCCTTTCTTCACCGCAAATTATTATTGATTTGAAACGTGTCTTTATTCAAACATGTGAACTAATCTGCGTTCGCTTTCTTCTTATTCAGGGTATTTAATATAAAGGACATAAATTATTCCTAGACATCGTGATGTTTGCGAACCCCTTAATAAATGTATATTCACCAGTCCAACACAAATTATTTCCATTTATCATCTCCAGAACCATTGCCAAAATGTATGGACGTTGTTTTGTGTAATAACTGACCCTCATTTTGCACTTTAGGAATATGGTTCTCAAATACAACTTCTTTACGGTTGAGTTAATTTGTTAGTAATGCACCAGTAAGGTCGCTTAAGGCTATTTCTGCGAACAGCCTAGGAAGCCATTTACCTGACGATAATAGCGACACTGAAATTGTAAGAGAAGCAAGTCACTGCGCTCAGAGAGACTTTTGTGGTTTAAATAAAGCTCTGTAAGATTACACAGCCTCTAGCGCTTCGCTCTGCATAAAGGGATTGTGTAATATACACGTCGAGGAAGGTCATTTAGTGTTCTCATATTTATATATTTATATTGAATATTTTTTTTCAAGCAAGGCTGTCTTTGGTCTGTGATGCCTTGACGTTTAAGGTGTAGAATAACATTTCCCAGAACCGACAATAATGTCAAGCAGGTTCTTTTACATGTTTCTTCAAGCTATTTGCTTGATAAATGTCAAACTCTTACATCTCGTCACACTTTGATATATTTTCCCTATATTTTGTAAACGACCATACGGGGAAAGATAAAACGCTTTTTGCTGTAAACTACAGTCTTGTTATAGTTTAGAAAATCCAAGTCAATTTCAGATCACGGCATTTCTCTGCTAACTGACTTTCCTCTTGCATACCATGTGCCTCATTCTATTAAAAGCCAATAGTGCTTTGTATCGTGAATCTTCGATGTGTTTAGGTTTAATTGTAAATTAAATCTGAACGGACCTTTGCATTTAATTTCTATATACCTTTCAATTTACAAAAGCAACTTGCATCATGCAGAATTTTTCAGACATAAGTAATTTATATCACGCACCTTTCTGAAATGATTTCTCTGACATTGTAACGTTAAATACGTAAAAAGTAAGACCCACTTTACCTATGTGTGAAACGAGTCAGTGCAAATCGGGAAGGGCAGTTCGTCGTTTGTGCGATTAAGTAAAATCCTCCCTCCACTATTCTGTCAGGTTAAATTTTGTACTTGCGTTTTAAGCAGTTCAAGCTGCAAATCTTTTGGCAAAACGACTCCAACTGAACAGTTTTAAGCATGTAAAATATCCCAGATATGAGAATAATTATTAATCATTATTCTTTTGATGAATTTCTCTTCAAATCGAAAATTTTCCTCCCTGAATAGCACAACAAAAAGGAATTCTCAAATTCCTTTTGGATGTCTTTATTGTTATTTTTGTAAACTGGACAACAGCTTTGGTTTCTTCTATCCACCGTCACCGGTTTGTTAGTCGAAACAACTTAGGATCAATGACGAAAGGTTGAAACTCCAGAAATCAAGACATAGGAACACGAGCACATAAAAGTTGATAAAAGTGGTAGTGACTGTCCTGCCTGAAAGTGTTTATCCATATCAGTAATGCTATAGCTCCACTTTACATATCTGACGTGATAAAGACCAGTAAAAATACTGCGCACCTCAACTCTGCAATATCCGATGTACTTCTTGGAACAGTTTCCTCTTGTCGTCGTGTGACTGTCTGATCATGGCTCTCTCTCAGGATATGAAATTAGAAACACATTGCCATTGTTCTTTAGAATAAATAACAACTCATTCCTTTCCTCAAGGGTAGACTCAATCTCATCACTGGAATGATCAAAGAGTCCAGTCAAAATGAGAAGCTCGAGGATGGATTACAGGACTGTTCGACCGTGCCATGTCCATCTGTCATCTATGGTCAGACATACAATAAGTGCGACTTTTGTCACGTATACACCAGCAAGGGAACCAAACTGGTCTAGGGAGGTATCAGGGATCAGCGGTATTTGTTACTGCCCTCAGAACGTTGATTAATGTTAAGTCGTACTAAGCCGCTCCGTTATCCACTATCGTCATTTTGCTAAGCAGTTGTCCAAGAAACCTTATTGGAAGAGTGCTATAATAAATTTTGGGTAGTTCTGGTTTGGCGCAAAATTTTTACTGGACACAGTGGTTTAATGGCTCACAGACAAATCACTTCTAGAGGTTTTAATGTGTGACCCTTGCCTCTGGAATTCCGATTCAGGTGGAAGTAATGATAATGATTGATTAACTGATTGATTCACCGATTGATTGATTAATCGCGTAATTTACGCCCTTCTTAAGAATTGTTTTTGTCGTGGGTTTTGCCCGGACTGTTCTGTTTCCTCCAACCATAATGCTGGGCGCCGTGGTTTAAGTGAAGGATTCTTGAATACGGCGAAAAAACTCAAACAAATAGATAAGACTTCTTGCCTAAATGACGACGGTCAGGTAGATGGGCGGAGAAAGCAAGAGTGACCAGATACCTCACAAAAATATCGATTCACAGACCGAATCAAACGAACGAAGAACCTTCTATTCCAAGTTGAAAATGGGAAATTCTGTATTCAAATTAGGAACTGATACGGGATAAAGGTTTGTGTGACTACTTGATCCGAGCGCAGAGTTTGTAGAGGAAGCGTTTTGAGTGGAAGCGCTTTAGGGAAACCGTCACGATGGAGCCTATATAGTCTTTTCAGACACAACTCGGTAACACAACGTGCAGAGCGGAAACTATGCGCCGAGGTTGCCACTAACTATACCCGTAACCTTTATAAAACTATATAGTTTTATAGATAAACCAGTGGACAAAGTGACTACAACGACAAGGGGTTAAATAACAAGAAAGGAGTTCTTTAATATATGCTTACTACTTATACTTACTATGTTCCGCTGTCCCGGGTTCAAAGTGGAGAGAGAGCGAACGCCAGCCAAAACAAGTCAATCCCAGTTCAACGTGGTGAAGTCCGAAAGCAGAGGGTATCTCCAAAGGAGAGAAGTTATAGTCCTAGATCGGGGGTATCAGGAAGCACAGTAACGTAGCGTGTGAGTGGCCAAAGGACTTCTTCTTCATTGAAATTTGGGATTCGCTTATATAGCAGCGAACAAGAAAATCTTTTGTTTCTAAATCACCGGTCGTAAATTTTGAAGCTTGCGTTATCTCACTTCATGTATGGTCTGGAGGTGCGCTCTTTCCGCTTTTGGGTAACATTAATGGGGACCAACGGCGAGAAGCCTTTTTGACACATCTGTGAGAATTTCAGCTAGGGCGATGGTGTAGCATTGTCCCATCTGGACAATCAGTCACGCCAAACGGGTTTAAACCCGACCGTGAATTTAATCACCATGTGTGGGCCTTAAACTTACGCGGGTCCTAACCCGCACACATGTAATCACGACATTTGCCTCGTAACAGAACCCTCAAAATAAAACAAGAAATTCAGTCTTTAAAGCATTCTTTAAACTTCCCTTAAAATGTGGAACTTTTTGATAAAGCCAAGAATTTTCCATTCAAAATCCAAAGTCACTGTTTTAATGTGGAATCCTCTATGGGAAAACACTATTCAAAGAAGAAGCGTTGTATCCAACTGCGGGACTCTTCAAACGCTTTACTCTCCATTATCACAGGTAGTTCCTACAATTAATAACCACAAATGTAAGCTGGCAATAAAATGTAATGATTGGTTCGTCGTCTGCCCCTTTATACGTGTCGTACCGTATTGTATAGAACATCAAGTAGCCAGCAGGTGACCCTCGCGGACGATGATAACGATGATTTGTTTTTGATGAACGGCCCCTATTCCCCAGTGGTCAGTGTAGTTACGAGGATATTAGCAAGAAAAATGTCGGACCACAACATTTTGAGATTATTGGGAAGCCAGACACCAAAGGGATTAACTTTAAGTTGCGAAGGTTAGCAGAATTTGCATGTTTAGAAATGCTTGGCCCGTCAAACATTGATTTCCCTAAACGTTGAAATCTTGAATAATTAATTAACAGTGTATTAAAATTTTTATCTCAGACGATACAGTTTCTGTCGCAAACAAAAGAATCGTCCGGCATAAAATAAATGACCAAAGAAGCAAACAAATGACCCTTCCCATATCAGTTTGAATCAAAAATAAATGCAGCTTGACAAACTGTCCCAGTGTAAGTTGAACCAAAAATCTTCCACTATATATACATACAAAAAAAGAAATAAGAACCAGAGGTATTATAGAAAAATGTTTTAAAAAATCTACAAAGCTTTTAAAATCCAAGGATGGAATTACAAATTGACGGCCAGTTACCTCAGAGTAGCCGTGTTGAAGAAGCTCTTAAGGGCAGCCAATCTCAATCACTAATAGCGTCGCGTGATAAACTGGCTTAGACCACATATTACTTAGCAGACCATGATAGCTAGCGTCGCTTTTTGAGGCGGATAAACAGACACGGGAGCAATAAATTGGGTTTTGCGGGTATTTTAAGGGTTAAACTGAAGTGTTTTGGTCCGTCTTGACAATCACATACATTTCTGTGGAACCAAGAATTGCTAGCTGTGTCAAAATATCAAGGTTTTGGACAGGAGGCCAGAAGTAATTTGTCATGGTGAGATGGCATTGTCTGAGAATGCGGAGACTGGGTTGCACAATATTTCCATTCCTGGTAGTGAAACCATTGTTATGACAGGAATATCTTCCAAACGTCGACAAAGAAACTTTCGCTATTTGAAACCTTAACAGAGCTGGAAAATCTTGAGTGGGTGATATGGTGTTTTTCTATTTTTCAGTATCAAACTGTCATCAAACACCATCAGTTCATATTTCTTTTCTTGATAAGCGACGTGGAATTTCTAAAATAACATTTAGAACATATCAGGCCAAGTTCTTCAGAAATTGATTCATATTTACCGGATGACTTTATATTTGCATTAATCAGGCCTATCCGTAGTGTCATCTCAAGTTCATTGACAGAACATGTAGATGGTTTCCAGGCCATTGTAAACTACCTGTGATACAGTGCGCAGGTAACTCTGGGGGAACGATAAATCCTAACTCCTTAACTGAGACATATGGACTTGAATCATTCAATGACCGCGAAAGTTGGTTTGGATATGTTATTCCTTTTGAGAGGAGACATAATGCAATTTCAAATCATCACATAATACTCTCAGGTCTGGTAAGTTAAATGGAAGGTGAAGATTCCATGACAAGTTGAGACGTGAAGTCCCTAAAGTGACATTGCCCAAAAGCACAGTCAAGTGCGTAATGCGAAGTTGGTTCGCAGTCGTTCACCTAAGGCGTTCAGGAAGAGCTTAATCATTGTATATTCAATAAAGAAGTTCTGAAGTATTTTCCCAATGGTCCTTGAGCGATTCCACTTGATTCAGCTGAAGGCGTCCCAGAAAACTTCCTGAAGGTTTGTTTTTTCTCTGACCTGACTAACCTTATTCATCACCCATACCTCTTTAATGCTCACCGTTCTCTCTGTGTAGAACAAGCAGCGACATGGGCTTGAGTGATTTACCTAGCCTTTGGGCTTGGTCTCAACCCGGTTACCGACTACATCATACTCCCCGCTGTTATATTTATATCAAGGACTTAATTGGTTGAGTGCAGAAAACCAATTCTTAGATCATGACCATGTCCTAAGTGATCCTCACTGTTCAGAGAATCTGGTCACTCCAGCCCAAAGTCACTCTGTGTCCAAAGCAACAGTCTTCATTGTGGATAACTCAATTACATATTTCAGTAAGTCGCCAATTCCAATAAGGTGACGTTAATGTCTTCGGATTCCAAGCTGAAGGCCCTACTAGTCGGCAGGACTAAATGGACGAGGAAGGACTTTGATAGATTTAAAGAATACAAACGAGAAACTCTGGTATGAAGGAATAAGGAAGCTGTGCCAAGGAAATCATTTTCCCTCATTTTTTATGTTTATGTTACATTTATTACAACATATAATAACACCTCTATTTTATGGATCTCTTCCGTTCGTGGTCGGAAAATTTAGCAAAAGACGTCACAAATCAGCTTACTGGGAACACAGGATTAACTTGACGCCCTGCATTTGGAATCTTCACCCCACCGACTTGCATGACAACTATCTCCACTGAATCATCTTCACACGGCATCCGAGCCTATATTCTGTTGATAGCTCTCAGGACATCGCTGACTAAATGTTGAAATCGAACGTTGGTAGAAAACACCTTGAGGCTTGACGGACTATGTCAGCTACGTAAATCAGTGTGGAGGATAAATACAATTGTATTCTGTGTTGCTCGACCTATAATAGTGAATGCTCTTTTGAGATATTAATATAAAAAAACTACAGAACAGAGAGTAAAAGCGGAGCTGCGTCGACGGTGTGATGGTCACACGGTCACACGATACAGGTGAAATCGGGTCTCTTGTCAATTTACCTTAGTTTTATTTTAACAGACCAAGCCTATAAAAAGTAACAACCTACACGTCCTCTAGCACCGTGGGTTAAGCAGACTTGGGGGAAAAATTACAGAGATGTTCACTTTGCAATTTATTGGGCGTGACTGGTCTATAATGACTCAAAGTACTGTGTTGTTATCACATTGAACACGTCATGAAAACATGAAAGCAATGCAAAAGGACCAGGCCTCAGGGATGTTAAGTCCACCACCAGAATGCTGGTTTATGCAGGAATACAATATAATAAACACCTTTGCTGAATGCAGAAAAATTAGAAGTACCGCACTGTCCCTAAAACTAAACCAAACTTTCTTTAATGTCACACTCAGTGTGATGTTAAAGAAAGTTTGACTCTGAGGGGAAACTACGTCACAGCATTTATATTTAGGTCATTACCCGTGTATTTTGATGTTACTGATAGTTTACTTCAGATATAGCCCGGTTTACTGTGTATAGTATTGTGGGCAAATAAGGAAAAGAGCTGTGCATACTTTATACTACTGTACATACGTTCTAAATATATTGCTACCACTCAGTGTGTTTGACGGGTATAGCCACCATGTCAACAATATGGAACCTTTCATATGCAATACCGTTACGAATGGCCTTGCATTATCCGGAAGTCATGGAAACACTGGCTGCTGTTTGTTTTATTACTTCTTGCACATTTAGGACAAAGGCCATCCTGCTTTTGACACATAAAAGCTTGCTTTTGTGTCCAAATAAACGGCGTAGTCTTACGGAAAAAAGAAATGTCTATTGAGATCGGAAAAATAGTTTCCGTGTTTTGAAGCAGACCTCCTCGCCCCGTGGCTCATGTTTTCGTAATTCTAAACCCTTTGATTCTCTGCGATCATGCTGACAAGATGTCCTTACCCATATGGACATGATGAGTAACACCTGCATCCCCCAGATCCGCATCATCCTGTTTTATCCTGCTTAGGAAGAGACTGACACGAATCCGTTTTTTTTACACAGTCACAGGAGGTCCATCACGACTTGCAGTCAGGCTGAACCTAGTCATCGAGGCCGACATTCGTTTAACAGCCATCAAACAAAATGGGCATTCCAGGTCAATAATCCCAAGACCAGTTTTCAAAAACGACAAATAACACAAACCACTAGAGAACTAAGCAAATATATAAAATGCAAAACTTATGACGGATTTATGCAAAGAGAATCAGTCAACAGTTTTCAGTGATGACAACCCCCCCCCCCTAAAACGTTATGAATAGTCTAGTTGGATGAGTTTCCAAATGGTGTTCCATTTTAGAATATTAATGATCAAATATTATCTCATTTGCGCTTTGATTGCAACGTTTCATATACTCAACGAGGCGTGCCTACTGAATTTTACGACTCCAAATTTTGATGTTTTCAGTTCGAAGCCAAATAAGCGCTCCCGATATGTAAGTTAGGAATTTTGATCAAATCAAGGCTTCCTTGGCTAGGCATTAGGTTTCTTTGTCAATGGTTAACTATCAGGCCATATATTTTACTTACATGAGGTTAAGTCTGCGAGTGGAGGAAACCGGAGTAAGCCGCTGACATTCGACAGATATGTGACAAAATTTTTCCTTGAAACCGCAGCGGAAAAAGCGACAACTGCATTCCAATATGTAACATTACTGGCCGAGGGCGTGATAATTGCAGACAGGTATTGTTCTAACCATATCAACCAGCGGGGCCACACCTTTTACATTTAAAGCTAAAGATGACAGAATTTTTGACATTTTTATTTATTTATTTGATTGATGTTTTACACACAGAATATTTCACTTATACCACACTTATTGCATTTCGCGGGCAGGAAACCCAACCAGAGCCCAGACGAAATGACTATTCGGGTTTTCTGAGGTGTGAATTCACTACGACGCTGGTTTGAGTAAAATATAACCCCAGTGATCTTTTCAGTTGATTCTGTTTTCACCCTATGGCTATTCTCCCAACCTTAGAAACCGTCACAAGCCCAATTACGTTTGAAAACCAATTTATACATACACACTTCTTTTTATAATGTCATTTTCCATTCAGACAATTTCCAATATATGTACCTGAGGAAAAACTGTTGTTTGCTCCAAATGAATATAATGGTTTTACCCAGGACCATACGGTCAGCTGGTGAGAATAGATTCTTCATGCCGGGAACAGTGACCGAGCCAGAAACAAGAGTAAACCTTCATCCAATAATGCCGTTGCTTCACAAGGTAGCAGCCACGACCGTGACATTCCATATAATCGGGTTGGGATTGTGTCATGTAAATATCTCCACCCAATAAGAGTTATGCAGGTTTGAAAAGACAGTTCTTATAACAAAGTTAGGTGGGCCAGCGGGCAAACGATCCATTAAGAATGTCGTCTGGGACGCCATCAGCCAACCAGACCGGAACCGCTTAGTTGCGATAAGGGAAATTTCTTTTTTATTCAATATACACTGATTATTTCGGCCCGAGATTCTCGGCTTGACTACTCGCGAACTGCAGGCACGGCTGGTTTCTTTGACGATGCGAGTCTGATCACATCATCGGTAACTTATAATTGATTTATCGCTTTTCTATTAAATCAGAAGTGATGAAAATACTAAATGAAGGGTTTTAAAGTGAGTTAAGAAGTAGCTTTGAAGTCGCCATTTGTCACGAACAGTCATCTCTCTACAGTCCAATCAAAATACTGGCGTCTACAGAAAACTCCATAGTCCCTAACCGATGTCTTGAATTTGTATCCTCATCGACCTTGTTCGATAGGGGCTTTAAATTAAGAGGTTTAAGATATCCGGTAAGGTGAAGTCTCCGCACTCCACACAAACACTTTTCAATAATCCCTGATATCGTCTTTACTTAGAATATACCAGAGATAATACTGTATCTTTGTGATCAAAGGTTTAGCTTCATGTCATCTGGAGGGACAAAACTACAGTCTTCGTTTGTTGATTATCAGGAATCTCTTTACACATGAAGACTAATGTGGATTTCGTCTTCCTGCTGAGATATCAACTCAGTTGAAAAGAACTTGTGCTCACAAGTGTCCGAGACCGAAACATCTTTCTTACCTACTCAAGGAATTGAATCACGAGTTCATTCAGTGGTTAAATGAGACATTGATTGACTCTGTCAATCTGTTATCTGATTTTATGACTCACTTCATTAATGATTGATTGACACGCATATTTGTATTCTAATCAACTTTCGCATCGTAGATCTTGCATAAGTTAGGTAATTTCAAAATGAAACTAACCTCCAATGGTTAGTGCATTTTGGTATGCACAAACTGTCACAAGAAAATAGTTTTAATAGAAAAATGTCGACCTATTTCTTAAAAAATGGCACAGACAAATGTGGCGACGATTTGCCACGAAGTCCGTGAAGGTGACTTTTTGTATATTTCCGAGGACTGAAACATACATCACCAGCTCGGCATCACGGACGCTATTCTTAACCCGTCCCCCCTGGAAAGTTGTACCTTGTCGGGGAGTTTGATATATATCATATATGTACCCTGTTGTCTCATGCTCGTCACTTACAGGGCTGTCATCCTTCGATGAGGGAATTCCAAGTACTGTGGATTCTATATTTACGTGCGCTGACTTGCCTTTAGGAGACTGAATGTTCCATCCGGATTTGGACGCTGTTACCAGTAAAAAGCTAAATATATATTTGTAAATATCTGTATTGTTTTGTATATTATTGTCAGAACTACTGTTTGTCTGTTGTGTTCAAATATGTGTATTGTACTTAGTCTAGCGTCTTCGTGTTTCTTTGCTTGATCTTGTGTATGGGCTGTCGCTGTCTGAGAGTTGAACAAGCCTTCTGTTTATCATTTTACGTCTCCGATAGTGGTACCCTTAGAAAAAAGCAATCAGTTAAGGGATATTTTGCTGTATTCACCCATAAACAAACGCTACGTCTTTCAAACTGGAAATACCAACCAGCTGATTGTACTGGACAGTGACCACCGGTTACTCACACTGTCAGGTGGATGAATAAATTAGTCCCGTCTCAGTCGCTTGGTCACTGTTGCGAATTCGAATTGTGTCAAACCTGCCCTGACTACCTATATTTATGTGCATCGTGTGAAATGGCTCCGACATTTGTGTGCTAAAACCTGCGCTGACCACATATATTTATATGCATAGATGTTGAGAGAAGAATCCGAAAGGGTCATTCAGAGGCCGGGGGAAAAAAGTGAAGAAAAAGTGGAAAAAGCGAAAGCAGTAAATACAATGTGCACAAAAATAGACGTCCACAGCAACACTTAAGGGCATATAGAGGCCATGAAGAACAACAGAGAACATTTGGACAATAAAAGAATTCACCTCGGAAACCGTTGAGGCTAAACCTGAAGGTTTAAATCTTAACAACCGTCTGCAGACGCCAGACAAATTGCAAACGATCTTAGACAAATGCGCATAACTGTGCTCTTGGGCGATGAAATTATAAGGACTTCATGCCTCAACTTGTAATGTAATATTCGCTGTCTATTCAAGGTTGATGTGTGAGATAAGTTTGAAACTAAATTATGTCTTCCCTCATAAGAAACGATGTTTCAAAATCAGCTTACATTGTTACCAGACAATCTGGAACTTTGTATATAAGATCTAAGGCCAACTTTGATATAATGGATCTATTCAGAACCATTTACAGGCATGTTTCAGTTAAGAGGACAAGATCTATCGTTCCCCAGAATTAAAGGCGCTCTTTACACACCTTGTTTACAATTCCCTGCGAACACTCTACATGCTCCTCCAAAGGACTAGGGATGAAACAGTCCACTGGTGTCGTCTTGAGCTACAGCAAATATAAATCCAGCCTCTAAATATGAATTAGTTTTGAAAGGATTGTGTTATAAACATCTTTATAAAAAAACTCTGCAACGCTTAGCATCAGGATAAATGTCAAATGGTCACTACAATGCCATTCATTCAATGACGCCTGTTCGCAATGCTAGCCGTGAAGGAAGTGACGTGACATCTTATGGTTAGGAGCTTTTGCAAAATGAAGTTTAAAAAAGCATATCATAAAAAATGGAAACAAACAAGCTAGATTTCAGCTCTCTACTGTTTTCAAACGGCCGAAGTTTGTTTCTTTTCTTTTTTTGGAGATTGAACAGTTTGTCTTGAACTGTATGGGCACATCACCATCGCTTTCGTCTACCCTTAAATGACTGTCAGTGTTAACTGTCTGTTAGGGTATGCACCGAACATGGCAGGGTACTCTTGTTTGAAACAAATTCTTTCCTGTCAATATTTGAAAGAGAATTTTTAATAACTACGGGTTTGATACGGGGTAGGTATAATTATGCATCAAAACCTTTTCATTCTGAGTCAATGGCGGTTTTGTCGCCAATGACAACTCTCCCAGACAAATTATAGCAAACTCTTGTCCAAAACATAGGCCTTGTGACGCAGGCAACGGTTCCGAGTTTCACGTTGTTGTATGGCTGTCGAGATCTACCAAAGTTCTGAAGCTTAACTCTCAAAATGCTTTCAAACTGCGATTTATTGCTCCGATATTTGTCTATCTTCCACACGAAGACACATCAACAATGAGAATCTGAGTAGTTATCTGTCGTCTCTGTCAGTATCACGTGACGCTATAAAGCACAATGATTGGCGAATCCCTTAAGAAATTTTATAGTGTGGCCGTTCGTGTAAACTGGCCGTCGATGTTTCTTTCAATATTTTTTCACTCTCGTATGTTTTCGTACTTCTTCCTGCAGGCTTGAGAAGGCTGTCGTCTGCCACAGCGACACTACCTTTTTGTGTTTTTCAAACAACACTGTTTTATTTATTCATGGGCGAGATGGTTTCGCTTTTCATAGGCGCTGTATACGACATCTGAAAAAAGCAAAAATGTTACCTTAAGTAAAATCTATTACCCCCATTTATCTCTTCGTTTATTGTATTTATTTCTTCTCACATCTATTGATAGAGCGTTATGGATACGAGGCGTACAGAACTGCGCAGCGCTACTTTATATGATGGGAGCCACACTGACAAAGGTGACAAAGCTTTGTTTCCTCTCCCAGTTTTATGCTCACGTAGCAACACGTTCTTAGTACCTAAGTATAACAACATATATTTCTTTTGCGGCCGGACCACTTTGTTTATTTCATTAATAGTAGAAGTTGGAGAGGCTGTACTCTTTTTGTTAAAGTCACCGCATACCCCGCATTTTCGTCTTGTCAGAGGGCAAAGCCTTCATCATACCTATTTTATTATTATAGCTGTCAACCATAAAATTGCCACTGAGAATGCGTCTGGCAACGCTGACAGTGATCGCATTTGCTGAGAGTTTTAATAGTTTCTAATTCACATGAGGTTGGCTTCACATGCTATGAAAAAATCACCACTTTCAGCTATACCCTTCCAAGGCACCCAAAATGATTTCATGGACGTCAAAGAGATTAAGTTTTAGTGATCATCTCCGCCCATATTTCAGAAGTGCTTGAGACCCTTTATATCATGATATAGGGCTACAGACCCATGTGGTCAGCACAGATAAGAATATTAGTAACAACGAATTTGGACAAGGCTGCCGGCCAGCATGAAGCTTTACCTCGAGAGCTCGTGGGGCAAACGTTGAGCTGCATTGCTTGTCCTGTAAATGGTTTGGTCATGTTCTCGGACGAATGAATATTGCCTAGGACATTGATTGACCAACAGTTAGTGTACTAATGACGCAACTGATGGATAAAAGTGCAACAATCTGTACTTTGACATTTCGCGGAATATCGAATTGCGTCGGTGTCAAAGAGCCATGTACATTATCATATAACTTTACAACTGAGTAAATCTTTATACATGCACATACCCTATAACTCACTCCATTTGTATATCTGTGTATACCCTAGGGCGGAGTGCATTTGTAAACACAATCTATAATTTACTTCATCTGTATCTGTGTACATGACTTTTAGCCAGATCTTTGTAATACCCGATGTATCTCAACCCATCGTGTGCAGGTAACTGGTTTAAAGCGCGGTCATTCCGTTCACGTGTACATGCTCTGTGGCTATATTGGAAGTTCATCTGTAAAAATCTGTCAATCTGTGAAAGAACAATCAATCAATCAGTTAGTGAATCAATAATTCAGTCAATCATTCCATCTATCTGTTAAGTCGTCACAAAGATGCAACCTTGCTTGATTCCATGGAAGGTAATGTGGTAGGTCGAAGCGAGGCAACAAAGGTACAAATCGGTCCTGCGAATGCAGTACTGTCAAAACACGAAGCGATGACCCATCACCACATCGTACCACCCTGCTTCAGCATCCATCCTTCATTGTCCAGTTGTCAAATCATCGCTTATTAGAGTGACACTGTATTTGGAAGAAGCTTTGGCTGTTACCACACTCCGTTTTCCGATATCCTTTGCTGATATCTTCCCGCTGATGTATTATCCGAAAAAATGCCATAAGTGAAAAAGCCGACTGAAAAATTATGTGATTATGTCTGGTCACTTATAATATAACAATCTAACAACGTAACTATGTCGGGTTTGGGGCACAGCTGAGGCCTAGTTATTCAGTTTGTCGTTCAGTGTTCACGTCTGCACAATACAGTTATCAGGAACTCAGGTATATTGAATTAGAACGACAACAGTTTGAGTCTTTACGCCCGGCAGAAGCCTACAGCTTGGTGTTCGAAGAGCTTAACGTAAGCTTATGGGCAATGTCAACTTACTCCAATGTGTAATCGACTTTTACACACTAAAACCTGTTGTTAGTATTCTGACGATGACCACGTGTAGCCCAAATCTTTTAGGAAGGAGGATCTGTGTAGGAATTAGTTTAAGGCGCTGAATCAATCATGGCCTTCGTATAAAAAGTTACGGCAGAGACTATGGTGAAGTTGAGGCCAAGCCCAAATGCTAGGTTAATCACTTCTAAGCCCACAACTGCACACAGGGACATTTAATAGGTATGGGTGATAACAAGGTTAGCTCAATCGGCGAAGAAACAAACTTTCAGAACGTCGTCTGCGACGTCTACAGCTGAATGGAGCAGAATCTCTCCGGGGAACATTAGGAAAATTCTTCACATCATGCACAGCTGATCTGGGATTTTATCTGCCCTAGTCCACGATGAATTTGTTAAATCCTAGTGTCGGACAGGGAATGTGGGATACCTCTTTTCTTCCATCGTTATGGTGTCACCCATTTTAGACCACCCATCGACTGATGATAGCGACATACCGGAAAACAGCTAATCGTGCCAAAGCTTTATATTTTATTTTTTATTTTGTTCCATAGCGAAAAAGTGCGTAAAGTTTATGAGTAATGTGTTATGGGGCGTTATACTACGTTTCATATAAATCAAAACTTGCTGTGAGCCATCTTGACTAGACAATCTGCCTACTTTTATCAATATTTTAGACATGAGTCGAAATTCCATTTTCTGTTTTCTGTCAGAAGCTGCGCCAAGCCAATGTTATTCTGACTAGTAAATCACTGTTTAACAAATAGTGTTTCAAGATGTAAAATGCCGTTTTCATTCTTCTATAGAGGAGATCAAAAGTAGAGTAACAGATAACTTAACATTTATCCTCAGCGGTCAAACCTCATCATTTCAAGATGTCGAAAATAGAAAACAGCTATGCTTGCCACACAACACAGAACAACAGTAAGGTTGCCACACGGCTAAAGTGATTCTGCCAGGTTAAATATAAATTACCTTGCTTAAGATACTTTAGTATGTAAAGTATAAAATAGGAGTAGCAAGAATTAGCCATATATATGTACGTTTTTGTCAGGTTTGCTGAAATACTCATTAATTACACAGAGCCTTCGCCTTCGTCCTACCTGTGTTATTCTCTCTGTTGACTGATGGGCGATTTTAAGTGATATCACTCCGGGAAAAGGTTGATCGAGTTCATTATCATCCAGGTTGAGTAAGTCATGTTTTATTAAATGCACAGTTGCATTAGTTGGGATAGATCCTTACAGGCAATCGACACGTTTTCACAAACTTAAAATAGACTTGCTGGCATAAGACCCTTTAAGGAAAGGCTAACGGTCCCGTGAGGTGAACACAGACGAGAAGGATACAACAGACAGAGAATTGGGACGAGAGGTTGAGGGCTTTACCCATGGAAAGGGGGAATGACAAACGTTATGCTGCAGCGGTCGTCCTATACATGTTCATATTGTCGATTGTCGAGTGTCGGCTGGATTAGTCATCTTCGGTGATTGGCGATGGTCGACAGGCCTGCTCATCTTTCATGACTGCCGAGGGTCGACTGGTCTGGTGATCTTAAATGACTGTCGAGGGTCGACTGGTCTGGTGATCTTCGGTGATTGTGGGCTGACCTGATCATATTCCGTGAATGTTGAGGATGGGCTGAGCTGATCATCTTCCATGATTGTCGAGGGTCGTCTGGTGTCATCTTCGGCCATTGTGGATTGTGGTCTTGTCTCGCCATCTTCCGTGATTATCGAGGGTCCACTGGCCTGATCATCTTCTCCGAGAAATTATATAGCCGAGGTCTTTTGTGGTCCAAAGGCTGTAAAATATCTCAACCCTTTGATCTAATCAATCTGTATACATCTGTGTCCCTATAACTTAGTCCAATTGTGTACATAATGTGCATAACCTATGACTGAGCCCTTATGTACATGTTTATAGATTCAATGACGAGGCCATCTGTAAACATTCACCTACCCTATTATTCAGTCCATCTGTACACGCGTTCATACCTTTAAATTTGATCTAAATACACAGTGGTACCCTATAATACACTCCATGTGCACGTATGCAAGTGAACACTCTATAACTCAGCCAATCTGTCAAACAACAATCAACCATCAAATCATTCAGCGAACCATTCAATCGATCAATCAGCCATTTAGTCAACCAAGCATCGAATGAATCAGGTAATCAACCAATCAGTGTATCCATTAATAAAAAGCAAGATGACGGGTGAGAAGAAGTGTGGTTCATGTCGGCATATCCGTGCGGCATACCGTTCTTGATAAACACACAAGAATCAATGACTTTAAACCTCTTACCAGAATAGATGACTTAAAAATACCTTCGATGATGGAAACTTAAAAATCTGTCAAAATCTGAAAAATAACACTATCTCTGGCCTTGTCAAAATTGATCCACTTTTGTTTACGTCCCAAACGAAAGGAAAAGAAAGAAACAATTATTTTAATTTAATTTTAAATTATTTTATTTTAATTTTATTTAAGGTGCAGCTTTCCTGGGCGGACGGGTTGACTGTAGCGTCCGTGATGCCGAGCTGGCGATGTATGTTACATCCTTCGGAAATAAGTACAAAGTCACCTTTTGCGTAAACTGAGATGAAAGGTATTTAATCGCACAAAGAGAGAATGAATAATATAAGCTCCAAAATAACGTCTGAAAGAAAATAGCAAGTGGCGAAACGCAAAGCTCACACAGTGCTAAGTGTAGAAAAATGGAGTATAAAATGACGAATGTCGCATGGCACGAAAGCCGACGAGTCGACGAGAGTAAATATGACTGCTCTCAACTGAACTTGAGTAAAAGACTGCGAGCTTGACAAGTTGTCGCTCATATTTATAGTCTGAGGTACAGAATATTCTGGATGATTTGATCGTAAACGTATTTACAACATGGGGACATCTTTCCAGAATGTACGTTCTATGTACAATGGAACTGAAAAACACAGAAGCCTCGAGATCACAAGACTAAATTACAGTGCCGGCAATAACGTACACAGAAAGAAAAATGTAGGTTAGACACTGACTCGGTTAGCGCAAAAAGAAATAAAAAAATACAATACAATATCTTAAGGACCGGATTCGTAACATCTTCAGAAATATAATGATAATGATTTGAATTTTTTTGGTAACGAATACGAAAGGCAATATGAATATATGAAATAAATAGGAAAATATAATCTGAATGTTGGGAAAAATGAACTAGTGAAGCAATAAGCAAATGTGGAAGACGTACCGTTTTCTTATTTCTTTGAAAGTCTTGTGCTCTGATGCACTAATCATTAAAACGCTTTACAGATTATCACTATTGGTAACTTAAACGCACATTCAGTACAACAAAGTTCTTTTGAAGGTCTCGGAAGAGACTGTGCATGAACTTGCGAAGCAGTACTGTTCCAGTTCGAAGGAACACTGTACGTTACATCGCTGTGTTCATCTCTCTGTGTATCTCGCCTTTGCCATGCATTCAGTTTTCAAACCATCGCTTTGGGTGGTACTCTTTCTGAAAAAAGCTTCTGGAAAAATATCTAACACCTTTGTTGACATCTCCCATTATCCAAAAAAAATGACATAAGTGAAAAAGTCGGCTGAAAATCCGAAGTGTCATCTCTAGTCACTCACAATATAACAATCTGAGGCACATCCTCCCGCCAGATGACCGCGGTGTCCAATCTGTTGTATCTTGTTCCTAGTCTATAAAATACAGTTAACTCAGGGATATTGAATTAGGACTAGAGCAGGTTGAGTCTTTCCGCCTGTCATTCGCGTTTAAAGCTTGAATTTTGAAGAGATTAACGTCACCTTGTTGGAATTGGCACCTTACCGAAATGTGTAATCGACTTTGTCACAATGAGGTTGTGGCTTTCCTAAAATGCTGATCTTGGCCTGGTGCGACCAGATTCTCTGAGGAGTGAAGATCGCTTAGGTCATCGGAGATGTAGGAATTGGTTTAAACCACTCAACCAATCATAACCTTGGCGTAAAATGTAACAGCGGCGAGTATGATGTGGTCGGTAATCGGGTTGAGGCCAAGCCCAAAGGCCCGGTTAATCACTCTAAGCCCATGTCACTGTCCAGCTGTACACAGAGAGAATGGTGGACATTAAAGAGGTATAATAAGGTTAGGCCAATCGGCGAACAAACAAACCTCGAGGACGTCGTCTGGGGCGCCTTCAGCTGAATAGAGTACAATCTCTCCGGTAGCATTAGGGAAATAGGTCAATATTTTTTATTCAATGTACAATGATTAAGGCCTGTCAGATAGCCTCCTGTGAACGATTGCGACGAACTTAGTCTTACGAACCTGTGTGTCTTTTGGACGATGGGATTTTAAGAAATTCTTACCTCGGATTGTGATGCAAATCATCGCCTTCGATTTATCTGATATGACTTGAGAATATTAGATTACAAGTTTAAAATTGAATTTGCGTTTCCTTAAAGGAGGAATGAGTTTACTGTCGCCAAACGATCTGTCGCTCTGCGTTCTTAAATTATCGGCACTTCTGATAGACTCCAACTTCAAATTTGTCTAGTCCTTGGAGGAGACAGGATTTAATATTCTTCCAAAGTTGGGCACCATGTTAAATTAGTCTCCGTCTACAGATTCTTCCATTCGAGTGGTACATGAGACACAATCTATCAGAGACGTTTTGAATTAAAGGAATATTGTCGCCGAAAAATTTGGATTTTAAAAAAAACTTTGATTGCAATATCTTACCGAAGTTTTGAGGTTCGTTCATAAACTAAATCAATCACGTTGAAATAAAAAATGTTCACTGCGTATGTAGCTTGTACCAGACCGGACAAGTTCTGTCGCTATTCGATTTCAATACAAAGAGGGCGAGACGTGTTCAACGTTGGTATACCGCGACAACAAAAACATTTGCAACCACTTATCAACCAGTTAATTATTGAGACAACTGACCATCAATTTCAACTCAAGACTTGCTTGTTAACCTGATGAGCTGTCTTTTACGACTCTTATTGGCCGATCCTCATACTAGCCAGGCGTAAGTCCTCTCACGTGTGTAATGAGCCACGTTTGTGTACATATGATGTTTACCGAGCACTGTGCGCATGCTCCAATTCCACTGAACTGAGGGGTGGTATTAACGGAGAGCTTGTAGGATTTACTTCTCGGGAAAAATACCTAATACTCATGTCATTCTGTGATAACACTAAAATACGTGATATTTGGGCTACCATGTCCTTTAACACTAGTTTGATGTACAGTGGGACAACCTTTCACTCGTTTCACTTATTCATTTATTTATTTAGCTACTTAGTTAGAACGGCTGATATTTTGTATTACGTTGTCTTCACAACTTTGTCCATGATGCGCTGGCGTTATACTACATGACAAGGTGGACATGTGACAAAAGACAGTAGATAAGTAAGTATCTAAGACGCTAACGCTCCGCAGCTTTAAGGGAATGGAGTTAGGATGTTACCCAAGATGCTAAAACTGCACAGCGTTAAGGGACAAACGACTGACCACCGGTAAAGAGAAATTATACCTCATAGTTTTATAGGTGTGTCTTTTAATTTATTTTTGTTTTATGTATTTGGTCTCTTAATAAAATCTCACGGAAGAATACATTTCTACAGATCATCCGAGAATGACATTTACAGAAACACGCTGAAGTATTTCCATGAACCACGCGCGATTGTGTTCACGCAGAGCACATTGGACTTATACCACTTTTGCCGCATCGGACAAACAGGAATTGCTGGGGTAGATTGACGAGGCAGATGTCAAGGCATGGGTCCTGAAAACATTGTGGCGAAGGCATCAAGGAATAGCACAGTTTAGGTAGTTTTTCTTACGGCTATGTGGTTTTGTTGTTGAATGCTGTCTCACACAAGAGAAAATCGACCGAATTGGATGGCAGCGTTCTCCTAAAACTGTCTTCATAAGATCTCATACAGACATAATATGTCCTAAAAAAGGGTAGGTCGACATGCTAGAGGGCGCTCTTCCAAATGTGCTGAAAAATGTATCATTTCTGCACTGAATCTCCTCAGTTTTTTTGGTTTCCTCGTTGCCTCGGAAGACGTTTATAAATGTTCACAAATGATTGACGGTTAAGGCGTCCTATCAGATCATATCAGTTTTGAATTTCGTTTACAATTCTGAAAGTCAAAGTGATTGATTGCATCCTTTGTAATGTAATCACTGTCCACATAGACAATGCCAGATGTTACTGCCTCATACAAGAGAGGCAGGAGACAAACCTAAAGATCAAATGGCCAAGTTATCGGTCATGCTCATTTTTTATATAGATGACTGTATCTTTTATTGCAAAGAGTGAATGGGGACGATTTAGCGCCACTTGCACAACATTGCAGTCATATTTTCGACTGAAAGACAACCAAGTACAAAAATGTCGTGTAAATTATTCTGTGAAAATAGTTCACTCCACACAGGCCTAAGAGGGGAGTTTCGAGTTTGAACGCCCTTGTCGCAGAAGGTAAAAAGAGTGCAACTGTGCCCTGTGTCAAAAATGTCAGGCAATTTTGTTCACTTTAATTTACCAATCACCTGTCTCTGTGAGTTAGGGAGGTACAAACGACCTCTCCTTTGTTGAGGAGCTTCTTAAATTAAAAATCTTTCAGATCCTCACTTTTCCTTATTGTACGTCTAGTCAAAATAACTTTTTATGAAAAATTTGTCTTAGACGCACATGGTATAGTAAATGTAATCAGAAATAATTGCCTAACATATTTGACAGGTCACATGGTATAGTAGGGCTTTTCTTACCTTTAGCGATAAAAGATTTCGAACACGAGTGTACTTCGAGACACGTCACGAATTTCTTCCAGGTGTATTGTTGTGTAACAATCCATATGGATCGATAAAGAGTTTTTAGTACATTATGCCTCACAAGATAATGAATGAGTATAGCAAATGAGAAGAACACCATACGGTACAAATCTCTTGGTCTACAGTTGGCTTTGAAGTTGCGAGACCTGGGTTTGAACTCACTACTTAATTGATAACGACCCGAAAGTAACAGCAGGGAAAGAGGGGTTTAACCTCCATAGCCACCTAGACGGATGCGAATGGCATGACCTATAGCGCCATTAACTTGGTCATGGCATATTTAAGTCATTATGCCCTAGGAGTTTATGTGTGGGATATCACATGATGATGTTGTATGATTGAGATTTTATTTTTTCTAGTATGAAATTATACATTCATTTTTGCGTCGAGGAAAAGTTTTCTTTGCTTATAAACATTCATTCACGGCGCATGTATTTTCTCGGCTCAATGAATAATTTAAACTTGGATGAGTGAAAAAGTCTGTAATGAGGAGACGCAACAGAACAGGCGTGAGTGAAAAGCCAATTTTCTCGTAAATTTCGAGCGCGCGCCCTTATACACTGAATTTGTCTTGGTCTGATTTGACAGGTGTATAGCAGATTTACGATGAAGTAAGCAAACCCCGTAAACATTGTAAAACAAAATGACATGAAACACTTTTTATTTATTCGCTTGTTAAAGGGATATGAAAGTTGTGAACAACTCGTCCGGATTAATGACCAGATGGGTGACTGGTTTGACGGGGAACACGGCGATATATTTGTGGTTGGGTTGATAATGATACCCATTATTTTGGTTGGAAAACTACAAACAAAGGCACAAACCTATTCTTCACAACTCCCATGTCCATTGTCCTGTCACACACACTAATATGCAGGTTTCGAAATGACATGTTACAACAACTAGGTGATGTCTGTTGGTGACGTGACGTCGCCGCATTACGGCGCACAATTTAACAAGGATTAGTATATACAATATTGAACATTCATCTAAAACGATGAAATAAAACTTCGGAACTGTGTTCACCAGCGATCCCCTACGGGGAAGTCATTTCGTAATGTGACGAGCTGTCGTAAGGACGAAACCTGAGTATTGATGAGAATCCAGAATCGTCATCATCATATAGATTTTGAAACCAGTTTGAAACAGACATTACACGAGTATCCGTTCAGTCACAGTGGATGCCATTTGAGACTGCAAAGTCACTATGTTAACTCTGCCTTAAACACTTGGTTCTGAAATGTGTGTGACGAGACAACTGGTTAAAAAGGTTGTTGTGATTGTTAGCCGATAATGCTAGTAATAACATGGAAATATAACAGAACTCGCCCAAAATCAGCGCGAAACCACAGAGACCTTCCAGCTACATTTAAACAAAACGGCCGGTAGCCCATATGAAATGAGGTCTATACCATCCATTCTGATTATGGGATTAGTTACAGTGTAAAGGGTATGTTCAGTTGGTACCAGTTGTGTGTATGAATGACGTTCACGGAACATATGGAACTGCGGAATAAAACAAGGTCACAAACACAATGAATGAATGCGTCTTTTTCATATTGAAAACACTTGATAACATCTATTGCTTTAGAAAAGAACATTTTGTGCCATTCCAAAGGCAAAAAAATCGCAAAATCGTAAATAGCGTAAACAACGTGGCATTTCTCGCCGGTCATGAGATATTCTGAAGCAGCTTTGCCGGATCTACAGACAGTAGGTCATAAAAAATACGGCCCTATTTGATTTATTTATTTGATTTGTGTTTTACGTCGTAAACAAAAATATTTCACTTATACGACGGCGGCCAGCATTATGGTGGGAAGAAAACGGGCATAGTTCAAAGGAACTCAACGACCATTTTCAGATTGCTGGAGGACGGCTCTATTTGTAAATGTTCCAAAGATATTTTAGATTTATTGAATATGTCTACTGTAGATGAAACTGATTGTCTAAAGAAAAGAAAATCATAATCAAACGGTTTAATATATTTATGTATCACGACGTGATAGTAATAAGATCATTAAATGTATGACAGCTCATAAATGCGTCACATTTAAAATGTCCACATAGACTGGATATTGGCTGATTTGGTACAGATCGGTAATACCGTAAACTTAAAAGTCTTTCTTCTGTTTTAAAAGTTAAGTTATTAGCTTATCAGACTTGGAAAGAGAAACTTTAAATCGGTTTAAGTCGTCTGATATTTTTATATTCATCTCCATCATTATTCCCTATAATATAGTCATGCGAAAGCACACAAATCGAGTTTTATTGTCATTCTCGAAAAAAAACGACTTTTTGTTCATCGTGAACTCAAATTTTAAGTTATTAAAATACATGCACGGTAAACGTTACTCGCGGACCTCCTTGGCACTCGCTAGCGCAGCGCAATGTTCTAGAAGCCTCCCAACAATGTGGTCACTGTGAGTTCAAGTCCAGCTCATGCTGGCTTCCTCCACGGCCATACGTGGGAAGGTCTGCAAGCACCCTGCGGATGGTCGTGCGTTTCCCCTGGGGTCTGCCCGGTTTCCTCCCACCGTAATGCTGGGCGCCGTCGTATAAATGGAATATTCTTGAGTACGGCGTAAAACACCAATCAAATAAATAAATAAAAGTGTACTCAATCTGTCTCGTGCTCGGATTTTATCAATGAAACTGTTTCTTTCTTACTGGAATTCTAGCGAAATGTCTGGACGTCTAACTCGACTAGTCTTTATTAAATAACTATCGTGTCTGCGTGGGCGAAATTACCATGTGGCATGTATCTGCCTTCACATATGTAAACAAAGATTTAAGATGAAGTGAATACATATTGTTCGATAATCCAGAGCCTTGCAAACAGGCCCCCAAGTATGCATACAATAGCGTATGTTCTAAGGTTCCTTGGCCATATATATATCAGGTACACGAGACAACTCATTATTAGTGTAGACGTTGTGTTTGGCGCGGGTTGCCCGATAATCCTGTCCGTGAACGTTCAGTGCCGTATACGGCTAGCCTAATGATGGAATGATTGGTCAGCCTTCCGCACTCAGGCAACTCTACTGGTCATTATCTTGAGTTCGCTGGGCTGCAGATGGACTTCGGCCAATGCACCCTGGCGGAAGTGGAAGTAACTTTGACATTCATTTATGTAAGAGGCAATGTTAAATGAAGCTCTATGTTTTACATGAAAATTTACTATGAAATCTCTCAGCCGAAACGAAGCGAAATCCTCTCTATGCGCGTGAGATTTGCCTTAAACAAAATCAACAACAAAACGCGTTTCTTTAATCATTCATCTGTTCGGTCTGTTTATCAACAATTCCTATTTTTTATTTTACGGTGGTGTGTAAGCTGAAAATGGCCATGAGGGCTCTTGAGTATTTTTCTTTGAGCATACATTCGAGGCTGTGAATGCCTGTAGATAAACCCATCAAACAAAACGAGTGTAGTAAAACGGCCAGACAACACTATTTGGTCATCTCAAGAAACACTGAAACGTCAAAAATAGCAAAAGTAGATATCGTAAAGCCTTAAAGGAGAAGTTGTCAGTGGATTTCACCTGATGTCATGGAAAATCGATATTGTATGTTTTTTCAGCCAAATTTGTTACGCCTAATCACACCCAAGTCACAATTAATGCACTGATGTTCATCGGCATGAAAGGAGATTCATAACCCGTAAATGAAATTAATAAACATGAATTAAGCTGCATCATTAATATTGGAGAGTAACAATTGTTTCGTTTTGTTTTGCAGTTAAATAAGGGGAGAGAGTTTTGCTGTTTTTTGTGCAAAATAACACGGTTTATTTCCGTTTCGCCTACTTTCACACCCCCCCCCCGTTTCAGCGCCACGTGACACAGCAAGAATCAAGGAGTGCCGGATAAGACCTTCACATCATCAGTGACCGCATTTCAGTATTATTTGGATTTTTAAAATTTGTGTCATGGCAACATATTATTCACCTGTAAACTCGTATCCATAACAGCACACTGTTCACCTTTGATGTACATGGACGAAAGGTTAAAGGATGACATTCAGTGCAAGTCGAAATGAATGGATGTGTGCTTGTGGAGCTCTCTGAATATATTATAGGCGTTGATGAACTCAGCGTTCACGTATAACGAAGCTAATATACATTATCAGCGACGGATCGTGAGCTAAACAGTTGACTCGATCCCCCGTGTATTACTGACCGCCAGAGGAAGACCACACTATCTGAAAGAACAGCATGTCATCTGCACCCGATCAATAGAATTCGCAGACAGAGCCTATGTAAGAAACTACATTTCTGTATTATGTCTGTATTTATTTGATTTCTATTTCATTGGTGTATTTTTAAGAATATTTCACTTATACGACGGCGGCCAACAATATGGTGGGAGGAAACCGGACAGAACAATGGAGAAACCCACGACCATCTGCAGGTTGCGGGCGGACCTTCTATATCTGTACATGAATTTATGTAATGTACTGGAGCAAATATTTTAAAAGACGGAATTCGACTACCGTTTTATCGTTGAACATCCTCTTGACGTGTGCCCACCATGACGATCCGTTAATCCGATTATCTGTGGTGTGTTCACATCTTTCCCAATCCGCCATTTTCCGCTTTTTCAAATAAACGAAGTAGGCGAAACGGGATGACACCAACAGGACAGCTTTTAAAATTTTTAATATTGCTTTTCACAAAGCCATCATGAAACGTATCGGTTTCATTGTTAATTAACAGTGTATCAAAGTTTTACTCTTTCATTGCACTGACTAAGTCACAATTTCCTGTTGAACTGGATAAATTTGGGGTCGCTGGTTTGAAGTCTAAGATAAGGCTGCTGAACTTAAGGAGAAAAACAACAAGCGGTGAATGAGGCATGTGCTCACTAATTGTATTTAATAACGTTCTATGTCGAAGATTTTAGATTTATGGCTGTTTCGTAATGTAAAATCTTTAACTTGCAAATTGAGACAGCAGCTGGAGTTGATATAAGTCAACATCACTTTGTGTTCTTATAACCTTAACCCGTGGGTTTTCTGTCTGTTTTTATCTCGGGATCAATTTTTAACATTTTCTTTACTTCAGAGGAACTTTATAATTGGTATTTATGACTTTTGAGTTTCTTTTCTTTGTCTGTTGGCATTGCCTCGGAAGAACACAAGATCAAAACGCTTTTCACTGTCTCAAAGATAAACGAGCCGCACGCTTCACATCGTGACAACTTCTCAAGACTTTATGACAATCGTACATCATTCATGGACTAATGCTGAGGTAGAAATGACATCGGTTCTCTTTGGATTATGTTATCCACGCATCATCTTTATGAAATGTATAAAATAATATCGCGAGATGAACAATGATGTGTACGGCTGATCGGGAAGCAGTGTTTGATTGGAAAAGCGGCGCCAACGCTCAAATATCTTGTCTCCCATTTTAATCTCCAAACCTGCTTATACAGCTACTCAGTATTTATAACCGCCACAGTGCAAGAATCTCTAGCTTAGCTGGAATATCTATTGATTGACGGTTTTAAGGCAGACATTAATAAGTTGGCAAAGTGAACCCTAGGCGTGAGAGTTCTGTAGTTTTCCAGAACTAACGGGGCATTTTCATTTGTCTGCACAGGTCTGCCAATAGTAAACACCAAAATTCTGCAGCCACGAATTGACAGTTTTTTTTTTGTTCTTTTCTTCGTTGACATACCTTCAAAAAGCTTCTCGGTAATCTCGCTTTAAGCCACAGTTTTTACATGCACCGCATAAATCACTGACTCGATGTAAAAGATTTATTTGATTGATGTTTTACACCGTACTCAAGAATATTTCACTTACAGGACGACGGCCAGCATTATGGTAGGAGGAAACCGGGCAGAACCCGCCGAAACCCACCACCATCAGCAGGTTGAGCTCAGACCGTCCCACGTACGGCCGGAGAGGAAGCCAACATGAGCTGGACTTGAACTCACAGCGGCCACATTTGTGGGATGCTTTTACGTCATTGTTCTGCTCTTGCGCGCTAACCGACTGAGCCACCAAATCCCAAAATATAGTAGAAGTTTAACATCAAATAAACACAAATATTTCACTGACATGACAGAGGTAGGATTTATCAATGGAGATCTTCATCAATGTACAATGGTTTTCACTGTACTAAACTGACTGTTACATATGTGTTTAAAATGGAGAGGGAGTTGAAATAAAATTACCGATCTTGTGTAAAAAAATCCCCTGGTTCTTAGAACAATACAAAAGTTTAAACACCAGCAAAACTGAAGATTGTTATCCACGAGGGCACAAGATGGACCTAGCACTTATCGATAGGCAACTGACAAAATCCTGATCGTAGTGGTCATGAATTTCAGGGGCTGGATTTGAACGCGTAGAGAAGAAGACCCTGTTGTGCTGGATTTGAACACACAATCGTAATGGTCATCAGCTTCTTCAGCTAGGCTTACACACACAATCTCATTAGTCAAGATTTTCGGCTGCTGCGTGTGAACACACAATCCTATTATGCTTTCTTTGAACAACGCGTCCTATTAGCCCTGAACTTCTGCCGTTGGAGTTGAACACACTATTTTAGTAGTCATAAACTTCTGATGCTGGATTTTTAACACACTATCTTATTAGTCATGGTCTTCTGGTGCTAGATTTATGCACACGATTCATTCGGTCAGGAACGCCTGGTTCTTCGCTTGATTCAATTTTTAGGATCGCCTTATGCTGGAAATGGACAAGCGGGTGTTCTTCAAACACACAGTTCTTGGATGCGTGAATCGAAAAGTTGGCAAAAAATGTCTTCTGATTATTTACCGACTAATAATAACAGCTTAGACTGTCCGAAACATGGTGTCAGTGTCATTGGAATGAACAATGACGGATTTCAGTCTTGCGTGGTAGGTTTCTACTGGAACACATTAAAGAGCTGGACAGAACAACGTCATAAACACAACCAACCTATATAAAACTCACACACAGGAATAAATGTCTGTTTTACACATTCAATTTTGCTTTCTGTTGCAGTGCGTGGTCTTGTGGACAGTTCAAATGATCTGGCGCCTTTAGGAACGGAGTTTCTGTGCCATTTTAAACACAAGGAATTCAACTCCTTAATGGTATATTCTTAAAAAAATGTGGGATTTCTCGTAGCAGATTTTACATAGATTAAGAATACCGAAAACTTATGACCATTTCATTTGAAAAAAAGTTATTAGGTTATCAAACCAGACTGCACAAACTTTAAATCGTTTTAAGTCACCTCATTCCATTACAGTCACCTATATCATTATTCCTCATAAATCATATCATGCGAAAGTCTACAAACTGTGTTTCCGTGGCATTCTCGAATAAGGGTTTCGTTCATCGTTAATTCAAACTCTGAGTGATTAACTCTTTCAAAAAGAGGAAAACAGCTTTTCATGCATTTTAATTGGAGGTACCTTATCCTTGATTTTATCACTCATGGTTTTAAGGAACCAATCATTCCTTTATCAATAATAAATGGTTCTAAAGTTCAGTTTCGTTATTCCAATCGCGTATTTTTTTTTATCGAAACAAATGTTGCAATGCCTGTCTGAGAATGGATGAAAAAAGCTAGGTCCAATAAACTAATGTACGGAATTCAAACACCTGAGCTCTTGGCTTTATGTCGGCAAATTGGGAAATAATAATATGTTTTGTTGGTAAAAAGTCTACGATTTAAACAGACTTTTAAAAGCGCTAAACCTACCCATTGACAAGCTTCATAAGTAGCATGGAAGGCAGTACTGAAAAGGACAATCTTGCGTCATATAAGCTGAGTAACGGATAAAGCAATTTGCTGAAAACCTAAATCTTGCCACAAGATAAAGTGAATGGAGGAGGAATATTGAAAATCTAAATTCTGGCACAGGTTGGGGGAAAGATAGAGCATTGCGGAAAGCCTAAATGTTGGTATGAGTTGAGAAATAGAAGGAAATGTACTGAAAAGCCAAGTGTTGCCACACCCATGGTAACAGACGAAACTGTACTCAAAAACCAAGTGTTGCCACAAACATGGTAACAGACGAAACCGTACGGAAAAAAGGAGCTTGGCACACGCTGAATAAGAGAAGAAAACAATACCGAAATGCTAACACCTGCGACACGTATAAACCCCAAACAGGTCAGAACGTGTTTGTTTCTATCCGTATGTTTACAAATCTCCGGAATATGCTGAGTTATATTCATACACTATGATCACACCACGAGTTTGTCTCTTGCGGCGCTGTGCATATACACAAGGAACCCACCGACCAACCAAACGGCTCTCACAGATCAGGACCGATCTATGGACTTCTAAATAGGAAAATCAAGGACTGATATCTACTCGTACAGATGGTATAATATCGAGCCAATTCTCTTCATGCTATTGGACTAACGAGGTGGCTGGAATAACTAACGACTTGCTTTGACAGCTAGCATGACCAACTTTCCTGTCGACCCGGCACTATAAAAGAAAAGCACAGCACCAGCACAGTGTATGTATCCATACACGGGGTATGACCTTTTCTCCGTAGCAACACACATGGTCCCTGGTCGAAAAACAAACTGTTTTCGTTCACAGTATAACACAACATCTTATTCACTTGATTAGTATTTGCTGTGTAGCGCCGTATGTTTTTCACTTATAGAACAATCAGGTTTTAGGAGTTTTGGTGGAGGAAAACATTTCTCACGCTCTGTGGGTGAAGTGGACTTCACTTTGGTGGATTGTAAGATTGCAAACGGCAGGAGAGCGGTCAATCACCCCCAACTTATGGTTAAGGCTTGCGCATTTCACCCAGAGTCACTTTCCGCTCACCATGGCAAGATAAGCAGGGGACTATTTATTATATGAACGACTGCTGATGGAGCCGAAATCTCCATGTAACACCCGGGTATAGAAACAAACCAGTTGGCTTATAAAGATATTTTGCATTTGATCTGCACAGTAATTTAGGGTGTATGACTTAGAAACAGTGTGTAGAGTAGGAAAGGTTTTTTCTCGTGGTGTTATTAAACATTGCATGACTACCGCTCTCTAGTTAAATGAAGCCAGTCAGACTATACAAAGGTGTAGACACGTAACACCCGGGTATAGAAACAAACCAGTTGGCTTATAAAGATATTTTGCATTTGATCTGCACAGTAATTTAGGGTGTATGACTTAGAAACAGTGTGTAGAGTAGGAAAGGTTTTTTCTCGTGGTGTTATTAAACATTGCATGACTACCGCTCTCTAGTTAAATGAAGCCAGTCAGACTATACAAAGGTGTAGACACGATCGAGGAGAAATAATCACGCTGACGTTAAGCCTCCAGATGACATACGATGCATATGCTGTAACAGAATTTAGTCAACGATCACTCAGGCCGCCGGTTTGAATCCGCCTCTCACATGTTTTACATCATTAGGTTTATCAAGGCAAGCCGGATGTTTACCGCCATAAGTCTGGACATGAAGAAGCTAAGGTAGGTTTCAGGGGTTAGTCGCTTTTGTTGGCTGCTCAAAGTCTGTGGAACTACCTCTGTATGTATCACCTGATGTCACTGTTTTGTATTTCGTGCTTGTTTTCAACTGACGAGTCAACATTTTCCGTGTTGGACCACGTTATTAAGCAAACATCCAAAATTGTTTAATCAGCTCAACACAGCACATTTCCTTTTTTCCGGTGCTTCCGATCATTTTGTCTCTAATTTGTTGTTGGATGTTTATGATAAACAGCTTAAGTCTTTATCAATAATTTATGGCTGCAAAGGTCAGTTTCATTATCCCCATCAGGGTATTTTTTCAACACAAATGATGCTATGGTAATCCTACAATCAATAAGAAAAACTTGTTCCAATATGTTGACATAGGGATCCGAACACCTGCGCCATCAAGTGGTTTTATGTCGGCAAATTGGTGGAAAACAACGACGGTCTTCCCTGTCGATAAAGGGTTAAACTTTGGCACAGACTTATTAAAAACCTCAACCCAGCGACAAGCTGCTGGAGAGGCAGACAAAGTAGAATTGAAAACTTAAGGCTTTCCCTAATCTAAGTGGCAGACAAAATATTACTTAAATTTAAAGCCTGTCGATAGCTGAGTTATCGAGCAGACAAAAAACTTCTGAAATGATAATTGCTTTTCACAGATTCGCTGAGAGAGGAAACAGTGCTGAAAACCTAAATCTTGTTACAATCTAAGTGACACAAAAAACAGTACTGAAAACCTACGGGATACCATAAGAGTCCAAGCAGTACTGGAAACCCAAATCTTGCCAGCGGCAGATTTATAGAAGAATGAGTACTGAAAACCTCAGTTTCCCCACAAGCCAAGTAACTGACTAAACAGTGCTGAAAACCTAACGTTGGCCACAAGTTCAGTGAGCCACTAAACACTAAAATAATGAAAATCTTAAGTTTGACGTGAGCTGAGTTACGAAATTAATAGTATCGAAAACCTAAATCTTGCCAAACGCTGAATAGCAGATGAAACAGTAATGTAATCCAAGAAGCTTACAAGGCTGAGGGACAGACGAAATACTTCTTCAAACTTAAGCCTGTCCTGAAGGTAGCAGAGAAATAAACCTTCAACCCTAAATCTTGTCACACACTGAATACCAGACGAAACAGCACTAGGCACAAAAGTACACATAAGCTAATGTGTAGTTAGTTATCTTATGCGAGGAAACTACTACCTCCATTATATACATTTCCTTGCATTTATTTCTGAACGGATGAACCAGCTCTTATAGCCAAACTTTGTAATGTGACTGGTTGAGGTGTCATGTCTTGTGTTTCGCCATGAAGCCCCAGTAGCGGCAGCACTTTGGTAGCAAGGACTCGCAAAGGCACAGTATGTATATGTACATTGTAAGTATTCGTTGTCGCCATATGACTGAAAAATTGTTGAGCATGATGTAAACATACACATACATACACACCATTAATGCGACACATTTGTAATTAGCTTACAATGTATAATACAATGTAAATAAGATGGCTATTAGCACATTTGTCATACAGTGTAAATTTACAACACTGCCAACTTACAAATATTTATTTTGTATCATACATTAAATTATTAGCCGATGAAATGTGAATGTTCGAAATTGGAATCATTCTGAGTCGCTTCATCTCTTATTGTGAACTCTACCTTTAAATCACACAATAAATCACAGAATGCGGAAGCACATAAATCGGGTTTCGTTAGTGTTTTGAAAAAAAACACCAAGATATTAAAATCCATTGATCTGACCTACATACGACAAATTGCACGTGATACAGTGTGAACGATCTGTTTCGTGCTCCGATTTTATTATCGAAACAGCTTCTGTCTTCCAGACAATCGGACAAAATATGAGGGGGGGGGGGTAATCCGACTGCTCTTTACTCATAGTAACCACATTGACTGTTTGGTTTCTATCGATTTTCTCACATTTATATTCAAATGTGATCATTAGATAATAACTGACATTCTCCGTCCTTGGTGTGCCTCTTGTCATCTCGCCAATGCCCCGCGGAATATTTTCTGCCGAACTAATTATTTGTGCAAACGCTGTGTCTAGGGCGGTTAAACCCGCTTGTTTACGTCCTGTCCGTGAACGTTTGTACACTAAACGGCTAGCCTAATGATGGAATGATTGGTCAGCCCTCCGCACTCAGACCACTCTACCGGTCTTTATCTTGAGTCCACTGGGCTGCAGATAGACTTTGAATTATGCCCCCTGGCGCGAAGAGGAATTAACTCGGACACTAGTGTAAGTCGGAGACAATGTTAAATGAAGCTCAGTGTTTCCGGTTGAATCATCTCAGTCGCCTGAGCGAAGCGAAATCATCGCCATGAAGATGGTGTTACCATTTTTGAAGAACGTGTTAATTTCATTCATCTCTTTGATATATGTTCATCATTTCACACGATGGCTGTTGAGTTCAAAGGTTTAAAATGAATGAGCACCGTGGTTGACAGTATATATTCTTCAGCCACAATAGATCATGTCTGAACACGAGCTGCAGCATTGCAATCTAGGTGAACTTAAAAGTGCATATGTTCATGGCGCCATTTAAATAGAAGCAAATAAAGCACAATCATTACATCAGATAGGCTTACATCGAAAATATAAAAGAGGTTGAAGCTAAGCCCTTTTATGTCGCCTGTAAGTTGTATTTGATTAGTACACCAAGTAGCTTAGGTGAACAAATCAAATGCCAGAACCAATTAGGCGTCTGAGCGAGTCCTAATCACCAACACGTGAGAGTGCACCAGTGCTCTCCGGTGTGCGAAAGCCCATATCTCCCATACTGGCAACAAACTAGAATCAATTTCCATTTATTACGCGTTATATCTGCTGTGTTAGAGAACAGCTTTGCGTTCTGGTCAGCTCAAGGGCCGCAGTTTCCGTCTTGTACAACTGACCAAGAATTCTTGTTGCTCAAATACGGCTATGAAAAATCTTTGACACTTTTAGTGTTTTTTAATACACCATTACTGATGTTATCTCAAGATACACACTTGGCTCCAGAAATTGTTCCACCGAAAAGTTGCAATAAGTCATTGCGATATACAGACAAAATTAATCATTTAGATGGTTACATGACAAGGAAACGAGGGTCGATAGGTTTCACCTTATATATCCACAGTGTTTTTACTTATAACTCTATAACAGTTTTACGATTCATCTTGTCAGTGACTGTTACACGTTTACTGTCTGGTCATGCTCTGTCGCCTAGAACCCTTCATATCTAGGTAGCTATAAGCACATAAGCTATAAGCTCAGCACATTGTCATCGGAATGCATAACACCAGGTCACGGTGACCTATGACTTTGACCTGAAAACAAGGTGCAAGTTTCCTAAAATCTGTCTGACTCTCCACGATCGTGTTCAAAATTCGCACTAATGTTTTTGACTTTCCTTTGGGATACACGCTTGCCTGTTTGTTGGTTCTTGAAAAATTGAGTTATACCTTTGCCTCGCTGAATATCCGATAAAGCGATGGAGTTTCCTTTTTCAGTTCTATCATCCTCATACGGATTGTTGGGATACTTCGCCAGATATCGTTTTGTTGTGAACTACCTTTAATTGAGCACCCATAAGACCCAATGAATCAGTGAAACGTTAAATCAGTTAATAAATTCATGTATGAGTCAATGTATCAATGCAACAATTCGTCAATCAAACAATCAGAGTCGCAATATGCCAATCAATAAATGAATATAACAATATACCATTCCATAAATGAATGCAATAATATACCAATCGGAGAACGAATGCAAGAATACACCGGTCAGCAAGTCTTTGCAGCAATATACCAATCAAGGAATGAGTGCGACATTATACATGCCAATGAATCATTGCCCTAATTACATGTCAGCCAATGAATTAATGGAACAACGCACGAGTCAATGAATCAGTGCAACAACACACCATTCAATGAATCAGTGCAACAGCATTCCACTCAATGGATCAGTGCAACAATATACCACTCAATAAATCAGTGCAACAATATACCAGTCAATAAATCAAAGAAACAATATATTGATCACTGAATCAATTAAGCACCTCCAACTGACGCAATAGACCTCCCGTGGTAACGTGATAACTATCATCTATGTCTTGAATAGGGATATAGAACTTGGGCAGCCCTAAAACAGACCATAGGAGAATGTGCACGAGCCTGGAGTTTTCCCGCCCGTAAACTTTGTGAAATAATCACAATTACCACTGAAAGAAAACGACTACGCCAAGTCTATTTGAATGTTGCAACCAAACTTGCTGGGCTATTTTCACCATCAAACCCTTCCACCCGTATTCCGTCATATGCCGTTAGAAATTTTGTGTATTTTCTGAGGGCTCTTTTGGAAAAGTCATTTTGTTCAAGCATTTAATTAACTGTATTTTGTTTACAAAAGGCCAATATATTATATACATGCTTTAAGTTAAGGGTTCAAGCAGTGCACACAATAATTTTAGATTGTATATATAAAAAGCGGCAATATAAAAATCAATAAAATTTAGATTTATAGAACTATAAGCTTTATAAAAAATAAATGAAACACGTTGTACGATCAGTAGAATGAAACAGGCAGGACTATAAGCAGGTAAAGTTGAATATAAGTTCTTCATGGTTCACCATGTATAAATTGCGTCTGGGGATACTCACATCAGGTATGTCATATACACCTCCCGAGAATTCTAAACCTTTGCAAGCTTTTCAAAAGTAACCATAAAATGTGTCTAAATCACTGATAATAGTTCCACGTACTCATAATGAGGGGCAGTGAATGAGACATGTGCTTGCTAATTGCAGCCAATAACGGTCTGCGTAGCACAGCTTTGCAATTATGGCTGATTCCTTATGCAAAGACTTTAACTTGCAAATCATCATCAGTTAGTGTTATTGAAAGATTTGTCCGTCGCCTTTGTTGTCCTTTTATCTCAAAGTCAATCTTTACAACTTTCTTTACTTACGCGGGTCTTTAGATTGCAAATTGAGACAACAGCTGGAGCTCATCTTAGTCATTATCACTCAGCGTTAATGAATCGCTATCCTGTCGCCTTTGCTGTCGTTTTATCTCAAACTCAGTTGTTAAAGTTTTCTTTACTTCGGCGGCACCTTATATTTGGCTTTTGCAACTTTTGAGTTTCTTTCCTTTGGTTGTTGGCATTGCCTCGGGATAACACATGATCAGATCCTTTTTCGCTGAAACACGAAGATAAACGTGCCGCACGCTTCACATCGTTACAACTTTTCAAGACTCGGTGACAATCGTACATCATTCATGGTCTAATGCTGGCGTAGAAATGACTTCTGTTCTCTTTGGGTTATATTATCCACGTGTCATCTTCATGGGCTGTATAAATAAGAACACCAGGTGAACAGTGATGTATACGGCTAATCGGGAAGCAGTGTTTGATTGGAAAAGCGGCGCCAACACATATATTGTCTCCCATTTTAATCTCGAAACATGTTTACACTGCTATTCAGTATTCATTACCGCCAAATCTGATCTCTCACTTACAACTGGACTATCTATTGATTTATGCATAAGCCACAGATTTCCGAGTTGAGACAGTGAACCCTAATCATCCCATAGCATCGTGAAACAGTTCAATAGCTTTACAATCTATCTACGTATAATTCTTCCAGGTATAAACAACGAATTTTTGCAGGGAAATTCACCACTTTACATGTCTTTCAGTAACTTGCAGGTATGTTATTTTTATGACGTGACTGTTACCTAAACGTTAATGTATGTAAAGAATACGTTAATGTAAAAAGACTTCAGTATGTACATTACAGTGACTGACGAACTTGTACACGTGTGACGTGCAGATTTTTAACGGTGGAGCGAGCTCTGTGTGCACATCTATGCCTCACTGGTGAAGAGAAACCTGCTTCGCTGCTTCGTCGATATATGTTGTTACAAACAACAATGGAAATAGATAAGTGCCATCCAGTGGAGATCACTCGTGATTTTATAAACGCATGTCTAACATCGTCGTGAGATAGTGGCTGTATGTACGACGGAAACACAGTGATAATTCTCGACGAACCACTTGTGACATCTGGCTACAACCGAGCAAATAAAGTTGTGTTACAAGAGACGTACATATGTTGGAACCCATTTTGAGACAGGGATCCATTCTAACTGAGAATGACACAGACCACATTTTTTTTATTTATAGGCGGTGTAAGGGTACCGCTATCGGAGAGGAAAATGATAAACAAATGGCTTGTTCAACTCCCAGACAGCGATAGGCCTTACACAAGATCAAACAAAGAAACAGGAAGACGCTAGACTAAGTTAAATATATACATTTGGACAAAATGGACATATAGTACAAGTGACAATAATATAATATCAATATAGATAATTACATCTATATATATATATATATATATATATATATATATATATATATATATATATATATATATATATATATATATATATATAATTTCTTACTAGTGTCTAAATCCGGATGCAATATTCCGTCTCCCAACGGCGAGTCAGTCCATGTAAATATACAATCCACAGTTCTTTGAAATTCTCTAATCTAAAGATGACAGTCTTGTAGTGACCAACAGCGGAGGGCACGGTAATAGTGTCCGTAGTGCCGATCTTGCGATGTATGTTTCACTCCTGGGAAATATGCACAAAGTCACATTCAGGGTAAACTGGGATGAAAGGTACGTAATTGTACAGAGAAAATGACCGATACAAGCTCCAAAATAACGTCTCAACTAAAATAGCAAGTCGCGAAACACTAGCTCACAAAGTGCGTACGGAAAAATGGAGCACAAAATGACGAATGCCGAATGGAGTTGAAAGCCGGTATCTCCCAATCCCACAAAATCCTTCTGAGTGGACGAGAGTAAAAATGACTGCTCTCACATGAACTTGAGTAAATGGCTACGAGCTGGACAACCTCATCCCTCGTATTTATAGACTGACCTAAAGAAAATTGAGGATGTTTTTTTCTTAAACATGTTTACAATATTTGCACGAAACTCATAAACATAGAAGCCTCGAGAACGTGCGACTGAAGTCCTGTGCGGACTATAACGTATACAGGTCGATAAATGCATGCCAGACACTGACACGTTTAGCGCAGAAACAAAATGAAAAACAATGTAATGCAATATTTTAAAGGCGGAGTTCGTAACAGCGGTGACTTCACTGGAGAACATAGGAAGGCCTTATGACTTTTAACAGCCTCATTCGACCCAGAAAGTCTTATATACGACAAATGGAAATACACAGAGAAATTTGTTTTTAAATGAACTTATATTGCTTTCGATTATTCGTTAGTTCTTGTCCCTAAATGAACCCCCTATTAGTTTTGGTAATTCATTAGCGTTTGTTGGATATGAACAGCGGAATTTCTTGCCTTTGTCACTGAAGGCACTAACCTTTGTGTCTGTATATATGTCAGTTTGTCATGTATAGACTACATTTTACCGACGAACTTCATGTTATACTTGAGTACGCCAATGCGTAGTTTCGTTGACAGCTACGGTGACACACATACGAATCAACATGCACAACTGCCTAACGACGTAAGCCTGTAGTTTTCGAAAATGAGCATCTGAAAAAAAGACCACGTTTAAATAAAGTACCCATCATCTTAAAGGCCATTTGGTGCTGTTTCCAAATGTTGCCATGTTTCGATATTTTTTCACAGTGAATAAAGTAGAAATACAGACTGGGGTGCTATTGAACAGACTAAAACACAGTGGCGTCATAGATTCTTTTTTTATTTATAAAATTTTGATATTTCCATATTGAATACAGATACAGGTGTAATACTGCACGTAAATTCACACAGAACATAGATGTGTACCAATCAGAGGATGTTTAGCAGCTGACACGAATCTGTGACGAATTTGCTTCAGTGTGTTCAATATGGCCCATAATATATGCTACCCCGCCACGGTAGCACCTCAGTCTTTATTCCGTCTTAATGGCTGTATAAATGCCAAAAAGTACGAAGACAACAAATACAGTCAGCACAAAATGGCATTTCAGGCATGTCAGATGGTGTGTACTTTATTTAAAGGTACTGTGTTTTTTAACACGATATTTACGCACTATAGCGTAGCCTGGAATCCTTATTATGCTTACCGATACATGACACTAAACGCAACAATGAACTTAATCTCTGTACAATTCCACACGAAGTATTCGGTCATGCTTTTGGAAAGTATTTACAAACACCAGACTGAGTGGCTTCATTGGTAATAATTGAAGTTACACTCATTCCTCCCTGTCTTAAGAAATATCCTGCCGGTACATGCATATGATTTGTCGCCACTATACCAGCACATTGCGGATGTAAATCATGTTTAAGTCGGCATGGAATGAAGTTTTCATATGACGTTAAGTGACGCTGCCACGATGTTTATTGGAGTCGTTTTGCTTTTTATCTTTATCTGCAGATCTCTCTGTTGTTATTGCTGTCAGATTTTTCAGGGACACGTACAATATATCCTTACGTTGTCACGTGAATTAGATCTCTCTGTAGGTTGCAGACTATGTTAGATGCCGGTCCCGTGGGGTCTTGATAAGTAAGACAACACACCGTGTCCAAGTTTGCCACATATGTCGATAAGATTAGGGGATGAAATATTAAGTGAATAGAATCAGAGGGTTGAGTTGAGAGACTACACGATACCTTTGCTTTGGGCATCTTTATACTATCCCCATGACGGATACACGCTTTCTCTTTAAAGAAGGCAAGTTTGTTTGACTCACGTTTTACCAAGTACTCAAGAATATTTTATACGTCTGCGGAGAGGACTATGTCGTTAGGAAACCGGGCACAGCCCGCAGGGTGAAATCCACGACCATCAGCAGGTTGTTGTCAGACCTTCTCGTGTACGAGAGGAAACCAGCTCTAGCTGGACTTGAGGCCACACAGCTATTATAGAAAAAGGAAAGCCTTTCATTAATCAGTCCCTGGATTAGGTGACGGTTTGCTTACAGGCTTAAACCGCAAGTAAGGAATCTAACTATCTTTGCTGTTTTGCGAGCTTCTTGTCATATGACTTACTCTATAAATAAATGAATATGTCCAGACAGGGAGATCATCATGAATTACCAATGAAACATCCTTCAGAAATCTAACACGAGAAACCACACGAGCAGATAAGAAATGTGAAGCATGGGGGTAAATGTTAAGATGATAGAGGTCCGACTTCATATCGTGATGAAAGTGTTTTACAGAGCGGTTTCTTGACACACCAGTGTGAAGCAGTGCAGTATGGGGAACAGTCTGAACAAAGTAAATAGATGCAAATATATCCTCAGGGAAAACCTTGTGGCGAGAGAATTTCTGCCAGGAGTGCGGAGCATTCCTGCACGATGGATTCCACAGTATACAAAGAATGGTTTTATTTACATAGAGCACAAAAGAAAGCGTGTACATTTAGTGTAGTCCGACAAAAATAATCCAATTAAACAACACTCATTAGCATGTAATGAAACATTTACTAATCCATGACTGTTTAAGTAGTCGTTTAAATTTCTGACCAGTGAAAATGTGTCTGATTATGTATCGTTATATAAGATAAAATACCTACAAAATGATTTTCATACGAAGAGTGAAGAAAAATGCAGAAAAAGGAAAATAATATGCGCATAGGTAATCTTGATGAGTTTGTTTGCTGATGCACGGCTTTCCTGGAGAAATCTTTTACAAACATGCTTGCAAGCTTTATCATGCAACTTAAACTTAGCGTGTCTCAGTTGCAGTTTTCACAGATGCCCACATGTACAGCGTATTCATGTACTGAATTGTACACAGCTGAAGGTATTCCTTTTTGGAAATGCCTATGGGGTAAATGTGTCACTAATGAACACTGCGGCTACGTCTTTTGAATATACGGTAGTAATTTTCCTCGCAAACATGCACCTTCTCATACAGGTGTGAAAACGCTAATTAAGATTCAGGCGCACAGAAAACGGTGGGGATGGGCAGGGATTGGCTGTATCTCTGAAGTGTGTTACCTTACTGCCAGGTAATTTTGCAGATATAAACTATGATAAACAATGGTTGAAAAAAAGTGCACTACTTGTGACGACAATTAAACAGAGAAAAATATTATTCAGTGAGCAAGTGCCCCTACACTCCGTTTCTATGGCGATAGGACTCTAGTACCTGCATTCCAGCAGATTTATCTTGAGAAAATGGTGGTCAACCCCTGATAATATTTGGATGTTGTGGGCTGGACATCTAGTTATTTGACAGTATGTGTCTTTTGGGCAAACAAAAATTAGGGAATACAGTTTTAGGTGGGTGTTCTTTGTGAAATTACTCCATAGACAGTAAGGCTATATTTTACTGGTTTTATACCTATACAAAACATGACCTTCAGCGACAAGGGAGAGAACTTTTGTTGACCATAGTGAACACACTCTGCTAGAAAACCAAAATGAATAAGAGTTTATTTAGTATGTTTATTTAGTATATATATTGTTAAGCCTATTTGACGCGTAAAACACTCTGGTGGTGAGGAGGTGGCGGATGGATCAAGTGTAAAAGTCAGTGCCAGTGTAATGCAATAAAGCCCTCTCTGCCTTGTGAACAGTCTATGTCGATCTCAAAGATGGTGGATTCCAGTCTCAAGATGGGTTCCAGTGTATCTACTTATCATCCTACTCAACCTAATTAGTTCTGTCAGCATTTGGTTCACCAAGAGTTATCGCCCTGGTCTTGCACGTGGTTTTACTTGGTATACAGGGTTTTACCTTATCCTCAGAGGTTATTCAGATATGTGCATTGGGTCGCTCATAGAGTTAGCCATTTTCAGTGTTGTTTGCTACAATCGGTATCTTCGGACCAGCGATCAAGTTTCCTTAAATCAATACGGGGGGAACGTCGAACTAGCTCTCCTGTTGAAAATCTCTATGTGACATGTGGTATGTTCGCTAGTTATTTACCACATGACTTTGGTTTACTCCAGGCACCGCTTTGCCCTATACACCCACAAATCTGAAGGATGTCATATAATTGTAACTGTGAAATATTCTAGAAAAGGTCTTGAATCTTTCCCACAGCCAGTTAATGTTTTGCCTGTTCTTACACATGTCGTGTAACTATTAACAACCAATAATCGAATTTACTGAAAAGATATGTTAACGCGAAAGTCAAAACGAGCAAATTGGAGGCTGAGGCAATTTGAAGTCCTGTGCGGAGAAATGCATATACTCCAGTGGTTTGCAAAACCATTGAACTCTCACGTTTGAAGATACGATCGAACGTTTAGGGTACAGTTCCACAACTCGCTAATGTCTCGTTTAAATATCAATCAATAGATAGTGTAGCTAAGCTAGAGATCCACTGGCGGTAATGAATACAGAGTAGCTGTATAAGCAGGTTTGGAGATTAAAATGGGAGACAAGATATTTGAGAGTTGGCGCCGCTTTTCCAATCAAACAATGCTTCCCCATCAGCCCGTATGTATCACTGTTCCTCTGGTGTTCGTATTTTATACAGCCCATGAAGATAATACATGTACGTGGATAATATAACCCAAACAGAGCAGATGTCATTTCTACCCTAACTTTAGACCATAAATGATGTACGATTTTCATAAAGTCTTGAGAATTTGTAACGATGTGAAGTGTCCGGCTCGTTTATCTATGTGCCTCTGTGAAAAACGATCTGATTATGTGCTCTGCAGAGGCTATGCCAACAAGCAGGGGGAATAAATTAAAAAACTGATTTTGAGATAAAACGGCAACAAAGGCGACAGGATAATGTTTCAGTAACACTACGTCATAATGACTTACATGAGCTTCCGCTGTTGTCTCAGTTTGACATTTGAGGATTTTCCGTTGCAAATCAGTCATAACTGTAAAATTATTGGACAAAGAACGTCATTAAATGCAATTAGGTAGCCATGTGTCATTCACTGCTTGTTTTTGTTTTTCCTTTTCAGCCATATTCTAACATAATCAGCGTCATCAAGGAGTAATAGTTTCACACACTGTTAATTATCAGTGTAATCAATGCGATACATTTCATACTGGCTTCATAGGAAGCGGTTCTACAAATTTAAAAAGTTTTACTTATTTACACAATCTCGTGATCAGACAGTTACGAAGCAATGTGTATAAATACGCAAGCTCCATGAACAGCATAGAGCACACCTAATACCGTTGACCCAAAGCAAAGAGACAACGGTTATAGAGAAACGTGAAAAAGGTCTTACGAGAATAGATAGAATGGTCAAAAGCCTAGCAGATTTTAGGAGCCTTAATCGTTGTTTCAAGGTCATAAGTCACTGTGACCTGGTGTTAAGCTCAAGTCAGTATTTTCAGCCACCTGTATACGCGGGGTCTGCGGCTGTAGTGATCATACGCTATTCTAGCCTGTGTATGTGTAGAATTCAGTGACAAGATAATGTATGAAAGACTTGCGGTGCACGATCAGATGAATTGCATCTATTATATTGTGTTCACATGCCTTAAACTATGCCAGCCATGTATAATATAGAACGTGTTATATTCATTCCTGGTCTAATGGGCTAATGTCGTCAGGTAACACTATACAGCCTGGATATTTGGTCCGGGTTCGTTTCACCCTGTCGTGGGTCTCTTGTGCATCACCTACTTGTTTAAGTTAATGTTATTTCACATAATCAACATCTGGTTGTTTAATTGTATGTCCAAGTTTTCCCTCCTGCCGTCAGGTGTGCCTGTCGGCTTATACTCGTACACCTCGCTACAATGACAGGAACAGCGCGGAGGGTTGTTCGCCATGTCCATGTATGCCTATATGACGTGGCGAGTGGGCTTATCTGTTTGCTCGCAATTAGACGGCAACTGAATTGTACAAATTTATAGATCACTTATCGTGTAATTTTATACTTCCTGGTTGAATTGTAACTCAGATTAACATGTGATCAATGAAACCTTCTCTCCTAAAGGTTGGTGATTTCTACCTTTGCTATTTGTGTGACGTTTCGATGTTCCCACCTTGTCTATAACCATCTCGTTGTGTTTTCGTCACAGCACCGTGACGTTCAGCTGTTTTACTACACTACTTCCGCTTGATGATTTTATGTACAGGGATACAGAGCTTTGGATAGACAGAGAAATACTACATTCCATACTTTGTTCTGTAAACACAACAGCCAATAATAAAACAACAATAATAAGATGAATGATAAACACACCACAAAGATGAATTAAGAAACAGCTTTTTGAGAAAAGGCAAACGTCATGCGCTGACAGAAGATTTGGGTTCACCGAATCGGCTGAGAAGTTTCACTTGTAACATACTGAGCTTCGTTAAATATTGCCTCCTACATACATCAGTGTCCGAGTTAATTTCCCTTCCTCCCAGAGGGCAAAAGTCAGAGTCTGTCTGCAGCGAAGTGAACTCAAGATAAAGACTAGTAGACTTGTCTGAGTGCGGAGGGCTGACCAATCATTAGGGTAGGCGTATACTGCACGGATAGGACATAAACAAGCGGATTATCAGCAGGAATAATTGGTTCGGCAGAAAATACTCTGGGGAAACAAGAGTGAAATGACCAGAGTCACTGCAAGGACGGAGAATCTCAGTTACTATCTAATGAGAACTGTCAATATTATAGTCTGTTCTGCTTTTATCCCAGCCGTCTCCTTTGATCTCTACACAGATATCCAAGGAAACTGAGTGCGTAATCTTTTGTGTACACTTGGGAGTCAGTCAGTCTGTTTGCGAAGGTCTGGATTATCAGACGGCAGATGTTCATGTTATCTCACAACTGAATATAGATATACGAGGATAGATGCATACCAAACAGTCATTTCGCCCACGAAAAGGTAGTTATTGAGTCATAAACTAGTGGGATTCCTCCTCCTGATATTTTAGTGGAATTTCTGTAGGAAAGAGGCCGTGTTGGTCAGCAAATTGGAGAGCGAGGCAGACCGTTCACACTTTAGCCTGCACAGTTTGTCGTGCCCACGACCACTGAATGGATTTTAATCACCTTGATTTTGAGTCAGCCTAGAACCAAACCCGTGTGCTGACGAACTAAGCCTCCGCATATAATGGTATTATGAAGGATAATGACTTTTACAATGAGATATGACTTGACTCAAAAGCGAAAACAAAGTTTGTGCGTTAAGATGTCATCATCCAATTGCTTAATTTTTTGGTATAAAATAAGTATTTATAAGTTTGTATAATTAATTTAAGGGAAATCTACTAGAACACAACCGGTTTTTGTACACGTTGTAGGGCGATTGTGTGGTGCATTTATGGCGTTCTATGTATCTAAGTATCCTATATTCTAACACAAGAATATAATATTACCGCGAGATATTACCGCCAATCAAATAAATAAATAAATCTCATGGATAGGATCACAAGCAGATTGTATCAAGGAATGCACCACTTCGCACTGACAAAGCGAGCATTTTGACCGTAACTGAATAATTATATACTAGACAAAACACAATATTCTGAAAAAGCTGGTAAATATAACTGGAGATTTAACTGAATGCTTAGATGTCCAAGGGCGAAAAGATGGCAAATGTCAAAAGTAACTGGTTTCCATGACAGGAATTGAAACACAGGAACAGAACTAAAGAAACACAAAGAGGAGGAAACCTGTATTTCTCACGCGTATGAACTGCCAACTAAAGCAGAGTCTTGGTGACCCACCAGTAAGCTTTAAATAATGGAACAAAGATGAATACTCCATCTAAAATCCGAAAAGTTGCTTAAAATACATTTTCATTACTAATAATCGTTAGTATATTGTTACCCGCGGTTCTTTCAGTTCCACCCAAAAGCTCATGCCTTGTTGTTTCGGCTGTTGCCTGGTGTTTTACCCACTAAATGGCAGCCTTCATCAGATTAATTTTCATCTAACAGGTCTTTGTGATGTATGTCTGGGCCAAAGTGACAGCGGTAAAGTAGGCCGGTCGTGGAAGTAAAACCTCTTGCTTGTCTCATGTGAATGAGTATGTTTTCGTAAAATTTGAATTGTTTCTGTTTTTCATCTTTTTTTACGGGGGGGGGGATCCATGAAGGACGTAAAAACTAAAAAAAAAAACCACTGCTCCGAAGAACTTCATTTCTGTCTAGTAAAGAAACAAGAAATGCATGATCTATACGCGTGTAGGAGAACACTGTTATCACGTGCTATTTTGAAGGGGAGGTTACATAATTTGGAGAATGCCAAATAGAACCACTGACTGGTATATTGTTCCGATGTTGCATGGATTAGTATATTGCTGCATTGTTTCATTGACCGGTTTATCCTTTCCCTGATCCATTGGCTGGGTGATTGAATGTCGTCTACATCAGCACATTTGTTGTCAGTGAGTGTTTGTTTAACGGTAGTTCAAAACGAATTGACGTTCAAGGAGCATACCGTTACAATGTGTTGTGGGCGATTATACAAAGGAAAGGGAACTCCTTCGCTTCGTGTGATATCATCATCTACCGGGGTAAAGGTATATCACGCCAGTTTTTACAAGAATTACCAACAAATTGGAAGACGTTAATTATAAAAAGAAGAGTTGTTGTACATTTTTGAAACAGGGCCTACGGGAGTAGACAAGATCTTCAATATTTTAGGAGCCTAATTGCTTGTTTTCAGGTTATAAATCGCCGTGTTTTCAGGTCATAAGTCACCATGGTCTGGGGTAAAGCATTCTGATGGCAATGTGCTGAGTTCAGGTCAGTATTTATAGCTTCAGCCTGCAGAACATGGCTCGTTATTCTAGTCTGTAAATGTGTAACAGTCACTGACAAGCTGATTCATGAAACTGTATTAGAGTTATGAGTGATAAGACTGTGGATATATAAGGTGAAACCTATGGAGAATCCTGTCGGGGTCTTGTCATGTAACAGTCTAAATGATTCATTGTGTCTGTATATTGCAATGAATTATTGCACTTTTTCTGTCGCCCATGTTGTGAAACTGAATGTATACCTTGCTCTAACATAAGTTGTCCAAAATGAAAAATGACTGAAATTAAGATTGCCTAGATACTTAGCCGCAACTGATCAGCAATGACCCTTGGTCAGTTTTAGAATGGGGAATTTACGGCCCCTGAACTGACAATTGTGCTTTTCACTAACACTTTATTTACAGCCAGCAAGAAACCAACATTACAAGATGTTTATTTGTAATCTCGGTTTACCGATGAACATTGTTAACCCGATTGTCACTCGTCACTAATTAATGGCTATGACCATTAATTGTTTGTGGTCTTTGCCTTGTTCACTCACACCCACTGATGTACCAACCGATGGTAGGTTTTGAAGTTACAGTCAAAATAAAAGGCGCAAACAGCACAGGGTCAGTCACTGGCCACTCTTTTACATGTTGTTTGCCAGAATGATGTTTCACTCTAATATCCCAAGGTTAACTTGGATACAAATCTCAGGCATTTGAGCTTGTGTCACACGGTCAGCTGAATCCCATCAATTATGTTGTGTTAACTGCCTTTGGGATAGGAACGGGCCGGAGGGTTCCTCATATGGCCCATGTAAACCTATATTTTACTTATCTATTTGCTCGTCATAAACTGACAACTTAACTATAAGAAATGTAATGATTACACAGTGAGTTTGAGATTTAACTTGGATTAATACGTGATCAACAACAGATTCTATTTTAAAGGTGAATGGTTTCTACTTTTGCTATTATTTGGCCTCTTAATGTTTTCACCTCGTGCACAGACGTCTCCTTGCATTTTCTTCACGGCACCAGATGGCGACGTCCGGCTATTTCCACCTGCCTTTTGATGGATTTATGTACAGGCACAGAGAGCTTTGATTATCTGCTCAAAGAGAAATACTACACTCCCTACCTCCACGTTTAAACAGCACAACCCTCGTGTGAAGTAACATGCTTTATTGACAAACACATGAAACATATGAATGAAAAGAATCTCTTTTCAAATACTGCAAACGCCTTCCTCGTGGAGAAGATATGGCTTCGATGAGAAAAGTGAGAGGATTCACTTTGGATACACTGAGATTCATTTAATATTGCCACCTCCATACATCACTGTCACAGTTAATTCCTCTTCCCGCCAGGGGGCGTAAGTCAAAGTTTACCTGCAGCCCAGTGAACTCAAGATAAAGACTAAACTTATTTGAGCGTGGAGGGCTGTATGCAGTACGGATGTTCACAGACAGGACGTAAACAAGCGGGCTATCAGGCAAACCGCACCGGAGGCAGCGTCTGCAGCAATAATTAATTCGGAAGAAAATCTTACTGGTAAACACGAGCGATATGTCCACAGCCACACCAAGGACGGAGAATCTCAGTTACTATCTAATGAGGACTCTCAATATTATAGTCCGGTTTTGTTTTATCGTGGCTGTGTGGTTGTCTGATCGGTGCACAGATATTTAAAGAATCTCAGATAAATTGTTTATCGATATCGCTAAATCATTAATCGCTGTCGGTAAATGAATTAACAATATCGATAAATATTTATCGATGTCGATATTTTATCTCTTACGTCAACATATTGGAACTAGTTTTCCCATTTATTGTAAAACTTACATTGCATAAATATCTGGTATTACATTTAAATAGCTTAAAATTACAAACCTGTTTTCGTCTGCCTCATATATTGTGTCAAGATTTACTAGATTTTCAGTACTGCTTCAGACATGAAGGATCTTTTTTCTTTTTCGCCAATTGTCATAAAGCCACTGGCTCAGGTGTATTGAGACCGTATGTCAACGTATTGGAACTAGTTTTTATTATTCATGGTAAAACTGGCTTGGCATCATTTGTGTTGAAAAAAACTTCCTGGTGGGGATATTGAAACTGACCTTTAGAGCCATATACAATTGACAAATGCGTGGGTTGTTCCTTATAAGCATCAAATGACAAACTACATGTAAAATTCTTTCAAGCGTGAAAAAAAAAAAGAAACACTGTTGTGTTGAGCTAGTCAATTGTTTGTCTGGAAAAATCGGTCCAGTCCTGACCATAGCGACGGGTCAGCGTTTACATAATTAAAAATACAACAGAAAAAGAAGAAGAGATATATACGAAGGACGATAAGAGGCCCATAAAATTCTTACGCCCACTCAGGATAAACCTCCTGACGTAAAACATACAACAGCTGGATTGCAACCCAGACCTTAGTAGCCGTTAACTTAAGTCTGTTAAACCGTTTGATTTTCTGTCTCATGTTTGGCTTAACTGTAGTGTGATTAGTTCTACCCGATCGTTCCCACGGTCCAGTTTCCTTTAACTGAAGAGCAGTAATCAATTGTCATTGATAAGAGAAGGGGAAAAAATTTTGTCGATAGTCCTGATATTCCGGTCATATATCCAAACTTACTATCTAGACCAATGACAAGAGACATTTGCAGGCCAACTCGTCTGTTCTTATGGACCGGTGTTACATGGAGAATTCGGCTGCTTTCCTCATGGTGGGCGGAATGTGATTCAATAAGTGAAATGCACAAGCCCTAACGATAAGCTTGGGAGATCAACGGCGCTCCTGTGGCCGCGTTCGCACTCTTACAATCGACGACAACCTGTTACTCTTCACCAACATGGCTGGGGAAAATTTACGAGGTAACATGCCACCAGTCGATCGTTTACCCCGGCACTCAAGTTTCTTCCATGCCTGAAAAGCGACCTTTCTATGTGTGGAAATAAAATAAACCAAATATTTTGTTACACTGTAAACGAAAACCGCTTCCTTTTTTGTTAGGGACCATAAACAATGTATTTTTATGCAGAATATGTTATATCGCGTATATAGATACATATATATTGGCAGTATACTCTTCTTTTATAGAGCTGAGCAGACATGAAATTAGGTCATACTGGCGATCAAAATAAGCCGATACTTATTCGAGCACCCTCATTAGTCCAATAGCATGAAGAGAATGGCCTCGATGTGATATCATCCGAATGAGTGACTCGCAATTTTAGATTTTACTAGTGGATAAATAATAAATGAGAACATACATATTTAGAAGTCGGTATAGACAGGTCCTGCTCTGAAGCCGGTCAGGGATAATTTAGCAAATGTCCTTCACTAGACAATCTCCATCCATAACGGCTCGCGGCTGACACGTTATCATCACAACTGTTCACATCATACCAACTAATTAGGAGAAGTGGGTCAGCCAGTTGTACAGGACTGACCATTATACCCGGAACACCTGTGTCTGCTCTAGCACGTTGATACAGCCAAGGTGACAGACGTGGGCTCTAAGCACAACGCCGCCAAAGCACACGTATGCGCCATGTCAAAAAAGTGTTAACTGAACACTGTCTCGCGAAGTAATGGTCGGACCAGTTGACGAATGCCTCATCCGTGAACAGTTTTTGTCTCGGGTCATTCGGGATGTCGGGGGGGGGATAAGTAGATACAACGGCTAATATTAAGAATATTTCATGGACTGATATTAACTGATCTCCGGGAACCATTTAGCTCGCTGGTGGTACATACATCATGGTCAAATTCAACCATGCACTGTAACGTTATGGTACAACTCTACAGCATTTCATGGAGATTTGTCAGCATGTAGATAGAAGCACAAGTGTGCATTTAGACTTCTACCTATTGACCCTTGTCTTCTCTGTCAGTGAATACAGTTAAAAATATTCGGCACAAGTACATTTATCTACTATAAACTCAATAAAACACGCGTTTTTATTTATTTAGGAATATCTGTCGACAATACATTTTGAATTCATGACCACTTTTTCTGGTCAGAGGGCTATTCTCCTTCGTTAGGTGTATGCAATTTCACTCATGCGATGTACTCTCTGCTCCTTATATACGTGCTTGTCCCTAAGTAGATCTGAAGTAACAGCTCTACCTCCGCCCCTTTCATCTTGGATAGATTCAACATTGGTGCCCATCAGATTCGGCGTTTCAGTATATATTTGCGTGAAAAGGCGAGGTTGAAAGGAGGCTGATTTCAACCACTCCAGCCAAATATTTCCTCAAGTCTGGTTAGCGACCAGTCATGCAGCGGTTTCAAGATCCGACTTACGTTACTGGCTTGTGTCATTCAAATTATGATATAGCAAAATTAAACAGGAGCGTTGCTATAATCTAGTGGTCAATGATGCTCGCCTGTCAAACTTTAGGACAAACGAGATACAGGTTCAAACCCGGCCTTAGACAGGCCGAATTTAGTGAGCCGCTCTCACTGCTTGTGTAGCACTTTTGATCATAAGTGATACAGGACATTGGTTTGGCCGTTTGCGGGCGTGTTGTCAACTTGTCCTTTACCAATATCGTGAGCTTATATGTAGGTCATATGAGGGAAAATTCATCTTTATGTTGCCAGATGTGTGTGTTTTAGGCCAGGCATTTCTTTTTCCTTCATCCATCACTTTCACCTCTATTGTATAAGTGAAAAATTCTTGCAAATGAACAATGGGTAAGGGTACAACTATCGGAGATGAAAAGTGATAAACGAATGGCTTGTTCACTCTCAGACAGCGATGGACCTCACACACTATCAAGCATACAAATACGAAGGCGTTTGAATGAGTTCAGTACATATATTTGAACAAAATAAACAAAGAGTACAAATTACAATTCCATGCAATAACAATAGATATAATTACAAAATATATTTTTTCTAAAAAAACTGCCATCCACGTGAATTGAAATTCACAGTTCACTTGAACTCCTACATCGAAAGATAACACTGACCTATAAGTGACGAACGGCATACCGCGCACCAACGTTGATTTATATCCCAGTGGCCCGTCTCGGTACACCTCCGGTTGCAGACCGGTACACGATAGTGTCCGTAATGCCGAGCTGGCCATGTGTGTTTCAATTCTAGGTATAAAGTCATTTCCACGGTAAAACTGCGATGACAAGAACGTAATCTCATAAGGTGATAATGAGCGATACAAGCTCCAAAAGAAGGTCTCAGAAAAATAGCAAGTCGTGAAACACAAGCTCACAAAGTGCTACGTACAGATAAATGGAGTACAGAATGAAAATGTCCAATGGCACGAAAGCCGATTCTCCAAAAACAGTCCCAGCAAAAGGCCTCTCCAGTGGACTTGAGTAAATATGACTGCAAGCTCATATTTATAAATTAACGTTAAGAAAATTTCTGGATGGTTTGATTGTAAACATATTTACAACACAGATACATCTTTCCAGAATGTGCACTCTGTGTACAATGACACGAAACTGACAAACACAGAAGCCTCGGGAATGTGCGACTGAAATCCCGTGCAGGCTATAATGTACACAAAGGGAAAAATCTAGGTAAGACAGTGACCCGGTTAGCGCAAAAACAAATAAAAAAAATATAATACAATGTTTCAAAGACGGGGTTCAGAAGAAATGAAATAATTAATTTAAAAAAATAAATCCATAAAATACAAGGGTAGAAAATGTAATCAGCATGTTTGAAACACTTTGAAATGGCTTCGGTATTGTAGTTTTAGAGATATCAATAAAAAAATGCACAGGAGCACAATACAGCCTGGTGGCGATACGCTGTGCTCAGGGAAACTGACTCGGCGAAACTGAGTGTAATGCAGTGTGTCATATAAATATAATATCACTGGAACGCCGGGCACAACAACGCACCCAGGCACATTGATCCAGGATTTCCCGACATCGCGGAGGATATTCTAACCAGTTTAGGTCGCTGAGGCGGTACCAGGTGAGGTAGAAGCAATCTTAGCTATTTTGAGATCGATACTGTGACTTAACTCGGCACTGAACCACGGATCTCCCTGACAGGAGACAAACGTTCTTCTCCTCTACGACTATGCCTGCTAACGGCGATCGCATTGTGTGCTTATCCCCATTTGCTTATGCATGATCTAACAAGAATTTCTGACAGATAAAGGCGCTTCAGTTTGAATGTACACACGGTCACTCGGGTTTCTCAAGGCAAAGGCTAAGAGGGTTTTGATGTCAGCATTGGCAAAGGTACAATATATACATCCCAGCGCCTACGATATTTCCACACGCTGGAGTAGACAGCTCATTCATATTCAGGTTTCATTTTTATACCGTTGAGCACTGTCGTCGATACCAATATAAAACGAAGCTGACAATCAATGTCGAGATGAAGCAAAACTGACCATATTGCAGATCAAAGCATTGATGGATTTCTGTCGTTTGTGACGATAAATTAACTAAATTATTTATTAATTATTGGTGAGCCTTATTAATGAATGGACATTCTAACTAATTGTGCGGATACAAGGATGAATGTTTTCGTGAAAACAGGATCGCTATACTTTCCGGAAAATACTAATTTATATTTTGACCGATGTTTAACCATACGCCGAAGAATATTGTGCTAAATTATATGAACTCATGCAGCCCCAGCTTAAAGTTGCAGAAAACAGTGCTGAGTCACAAGGAAGAAAGTGTCTTTCCACTAGTACCCGAGAAACCCTCTGACAGCGGTACATGTAGCAGCTGGATTCCCACACTAGACATCTGGAAACAGTGTTGGCCCCAATCCAGAACTGGTACGATAAGACTCGTCATTTCTAATATAATTAACCATACTTGAACAACCATTTCTCTGAACTCAAGGAGGATAATTTTTCTGGTATTAAATTCTTCTCCATGCCTCACTTCTAGGAAATGATACTGAATTATGTTAAATTGGTGCATTTAGATCTAGACACGGGTAACTAAAAAGTACTTTGTGAGTTATGTTTGTTTTGGTTAAGGTTCAGCATAATGACGTCGGCGAGTTATAATTGCATGGCGCTGACATGTAAAGAATATCCTGAACGAGCAAGGATATCGATTAGCCAAGAGGCATTTTATTCGACCGCTGATGTATTTTCTTGTATTTTTCCCTCATTTCACTTCAAACAAACGACCAATTTACTTGTTTACAGTACAGTTTTTTCTGCTTGGAAGGTACGTAACCATACATTTTCTTTTACCAGGGACAGGCGGACTTCAGAAACTAACTGTAAGCAGGATAAACAAAGTTCTTCGAAGATTCGTGTTCTCAAGTGGACAAAAATATTGTTCGAAAAACATGTCCAAAAATGTGCGGTGTTTTATCATGCCTAGAAAAATGATATCAAACATGTACAATATTGAAGGAACATCGTTGAAATCAATAGGCATGATACTCTCAACTGAATTATGGCAAAGTTATTGCAAAGGCCTTTTGTCTTGAGAATTGGCCGCCTCAGGTGTTGTTTGAAAGCCTGGCAAGTCTGGGTGAGCAGAATACAAGATGTGAATTGTGTTTCTGGGTATGGTGCACTTTAAATCAGGACTCGGGGATTATCGGAATTTTATGGCCCTGGTAATGCATTCGACGAGGTAAAATCCGCCGATTTACGTGTTCGCCATGCATTTTCCAGAATAACAAAAACACTAAAACGATCGTGCGTAGCGTAATGCTTCTTGTTTTACGTTTTTTCTGTATTTCATGGCTCATTGTGTAGCACTGACAGAGTTTTGTATTCCACTGGAGTTAGTCTGCTTTTAGGTTTCTGTATAACACTACCAGAATCACTCTATAGCCACTCCGTGAAACACTTTCCATGCGCTATAGATGATGGACGTTCAGAATTTGCCGTACAAGCAGCTATACGGTTTTCGGAACTCGAGGCGCATATTCTAGGCGACAGAAAAATGAGTTGGGTATGATAGCGCTCGCACGACTCATGAGTCTGACCAGACGTTAATGAGGTAGGGATTGATTGATGCTCTCTGTGTGAAAGCTGGACATGCGGCGTTAGCGTAAGGCCGACACAGGCACATCATTGTCTCTCTCGTAGATATAGAAAACCATGCTGAGAGCTGAGTGACCGTCTGGTTAATCCTAGTGCATCAAACAATGATCGGAATGCACAACACTGTGGGCCATGGACAACTTCCACCATACACATCAAAAAGCACACAGAGCGTGTGGGTGTTTATTGTCAAAGCGACAAGGTAAGTCAGATTACTTTTGTAACGCAAAGAAGCACGTATTTTTCCCCGGTATTTTAATATTGCTACTAAAGTGCTTGGTCGCTTGAGAGGAAGCAATCACAGTAGCACTTCATGCTGTGACTACTTTTTACAACTCTCTCATGCGCAACCCCTATTACTTTTTATCATATCATTATCGCTGTTAAGTATTACTACAGTTTCTCCAAAACAAGATACCAAATGTCACTAAGTCGGTGCTTCTTAATTTTTTTTTCTCTTTTTGTGCTTTTGATTTGCAGAGTATCAATTATGGTTGTGTAAATTGTGTTAAGTTTCCGTTTTGCTACATGCCACTCACATATGTTTGGCACGCATACTACATAACACTATGAAGGATTTTATACAAAACTGCACAGGCAAGATACGCATGCGTTGAAAGTATGTGCACACCACGACAAAAAGTACCGTGTAGTTAAAATACAATTTATTTTAAAAGGAAAGGAATTGTTTAATATTGCGCCTGGTATATTTTGACGTAGTCGTTAACGAACACAATTACATTTCGCACCTTTTTTATTGAGACAAATTAAAAACTTTCCAAACCAAGTTATGAATAAATCTACACGACTCTAATGGACTCCATTTAGCGATTCATCTAGTTGAAGCGGCAAAGTTGGTTCCCTTAGCTCTTTATTTAAGGTCACCTTCGACCATAACAAGGATTTCGGTAGCATACATAGTGATCTCGGGTTAGCGCTCTAGAGCGGCGTATTGACCCACCTGCCTCTCACCAATGCGGTAGCGGTGTGTTCAAGTCCAACTCATGCTGTTTTTCCAACAATTTGCGGATGGGTTTCCACTGGTCTCTGTCCAGTTCCCTCTCATAATGTTGGCCACCGTCATGTGAGTGACATATTATTGAGAAAGGCCAATTACCAATGAAATAAATAAAATATTAAATTGATACCTGTCTTTTTGCCGTTATCGCCAGGTTGTTGACATACCACAAGGCCTTGACGCGATCATGAAATTACACGTTTCACTGGAATCAACCTGGTGTTATCTTAATTCGTTTGCGCTCTTTTTTGATGATATTGTCTTCAATTCAATCCAAAATAACTCGAATACATTGCTTTTGCGGAATTCTTTTTCTGTCTTTTTTATATTGATTCTAGTTAAGTTCGATGCTGAGAGGAAATTTACTACGTACAATATCCGGGCTTATAGATAATGCAGGAGGAATAAGGTTTTTTTGTGAGAAGATATTGTTTGTTTTTTTTTGTATTTTTTGCCACGTTGCGTAAATGAAACAAGCCGCACTTTGGCGAATGTCTGGTTTATTTACCTACCAGCTGATTGCCTGTTCGTATGATACAATCCTAAAGGGATATTGCTTTCCGCCCACATGGGGCTTTGTTATTTAGTGCCTAAAATGTGGCACATGCGTGAAACTGTCATAAAGATCTTCGGTACATTGTGTTATTACACAAGATGTATTTGTTTGTTGGCAGGGAACTCCGGGATACAATGCATCCAAATAAGCCCTTTTTCCAAATTATTTTGCTGAGAATATATTTACCTCTTTGCGGAAGATTGTGTCCAGATTTTATCACTGTAATACAGAAAGAAACTCATTGGTTAACGTTTACAGACACAGATCTGTTCAGTGTAAAGCAGCGCATAAACTAATCTGAACACATATACTATTCCTTAACTGGAGGCCGGGAAGTTGTTTTTGTTAGATAACTTTCGGCTAAATCGCATCCTACCAAATTAATTCATCTGCCTGTTAGGAGAAAAAAAACGTGTATTCGCCTTCTTGTTTATTTCTATACCTGATAATGCACATTTCTCTATAAGCTGCCCCATTTCCACAATGCCTGGCGTAGAATGTCAACAATCTGCGCATGAAAATCTCCGCGACATAGTCTTGGTAAATTACTTCTATCGAATTCCGCTACAGTGAGTTTGATAATAACACAACGCTTGATTGTATAAAAAAAATCACCGATATTTGAAAGAGATGGCTCAACCGAACGTCTCTTAAATGACTTTCTAAGAATAGGACTTGTTCTCTGAATCTCATCATTATTATCATAACATGTTTACAGGCAAAGCTTCAAATTCTAATATGTTCCTCGATTAAACAAGCGAAGCTTCATCATATCAGAAACCGACGACTCCTCTGCCGCCTTGTTTTCTGTACATCTGCAAAGTGGAAACTTATCACCAATGAGCTGTGGCTATATATATTTTCTGATCACGTGGTTCGCCATATGTGAAAGACGCCCGGAAGAATGTTACTGAATGTACGTAAAAACGCATGGAATGCATCAGTAATAAATAACGGAGCATGAAGCAGAATTATTGCAGACAGAACAGATTTGTGGGTATCTTAACGTGGCTAGAGGTCTTTCTTGAACTTAACTGATTCTGACATATTTATATCTATGTACACATGCAGCTTTCATATTCTGGTGCTGGGCAAAGGGGTTAGAGTATCTCACCACTGGGGTCGTTGTGAGTTTAAGTCCAGCTCATGCTGGCTTCCTCTCCGGTCGTAAGTTGGATGGTCTACCAGTAGTTTGTAAATGGTCATGTGTTACCCCACCCCTCAACCCCTCCCGATCTGCAAACTGCCCGATTACCTACCACTAGAATGCTGGCCGCCGTCGTATAAATATTCTTTACTACGGCGTAAAATACGGCGTAATCATATAAATAATTAAATCTCCCCATGTTGTTATCTGTACACACAGCCTACATCTCCCTGTGCGTGGGAAGGTTTGCCAGGAACCTGTGGATGGTCGTGGGGTTCCCCCGGGCTCTACCCGGTTCCCTCTCGCCATAATACTGGCCACCGTCGTATAAGTGAAACATTCTTGAGTACGGCTTAAAACGCCAATCAAATAAATAAATAAAAAACACCTCCACGTGTTATCTATCCACGTATACAGCCTACATCTCCCCGAACGTGGGAAGGTTTGCCAGCAACCTGCGGATGGTCGTGAGTTTCCCCCAGGTTCAAAACATCCCCCCGTGTTGTTATCTGTGCACAAACATCTTACATCTCCCGGTGTTGCTTTCTGTACACGTACATCCTACATCTCCTGGTGTTGTAGACTGTACACAGACATCCTGCATCTCCCGGTGTTGTTATCTGTACACATACAGCCTACATCTCCCAGTGTTATTACCTATACACATAATCTACGTCTTCCCGTGTTGTTATCTGTACACAAAGTCTTCAGGTGTTGTTATCTGTACATACAGTCTACTCCTTCGGGTGTTGTTATCTGTACACATATTCTGCGTCTGTGGGTGTTGTTATCTGTACACACAGTCCACACATTTGAGTGTTGTTATCTGTACACACAGCCCACTTCTCCTGGTGATGTTATCTGCACACATAGTTTTTATCTCCGGGTGTTGTTATCTCTACACATAGTCTAGATCTCCGGGTGTTGTTATCTGTACATACAGTCTACTCCTCTGGTTGTTGTTATCTGTACACACAGTCTACGTCTACAGGTCTTGTTATATGTACGTACAGTCTACTCCCTCGGGTTTTGTTATCTGTACATAGTCTACTCCTCCAGGTGTGGTTATCTGTACACACAGTCCACTTTTCCTGGTGTTGTTATTTCTACACATAGTCTTCGTCTTCAGGTGTTGTTATCTGTACACCCAGTTTACTTCTCCTGGCTTTGTTATTTGTACACATAGCCTATGTCTCCCGGTGTTGTTATTTATACAGAGAGAGCTTACATCTCCCGGTGTTGCTATTTGCTTAAATCCTAATCTGCCCTTGGGCAAATGAAATTTGCGTTCACACTGCAAGTTATTGTGTTCACACTTCTCACTGATTTGGAAAGCTAAGTCTCATGCGCAACATACGAGCAACAAAAGTTGATGGCCATATGTCGAGAAGTTAATACTCCCCGGGTTAACTAGTCAGTCTGTGCAGTATGAAATTTGCCCTAAGTTACCATGCCCATGGAGAAACCTGCCCCTGGCCTTGTCGGAGGTCTAATCTGACCTGACTTAAAGTATCCCAGTCTAGTCTGCCATTCCTTTTTTGATGTAATGAGAACACTTAATCCGGGTTTGAGTCGGGGTTGAATTTCGTAGTGTGATCGCGGGTTTAGTTTCATTGAGAAAGCAGGGTTTCATGAAGAATGTATGCGGTTTTAACCAGACTCGATGAACTTTTCCGTTAGCCTTACGTTGCCATTTGGTATGTTTCAGTCCATTTAGAAACTACTTAAGAACGAATGATTATGAATGAATAATTATGGCCTGACGTCACATTGGCAGTGTTTCAGCCATATTGTGTGAAAAACTATTTGGGAGACAAAGACACACTTAGATCTAGCAGTTTAGCGCTAGTATTTTAAGCGTCTTTTAGCAAGGCTAAAGCAGGCTAGGTCAGACGTGGAACCATTTCAAACCTGTGGATTACGATAGTGTTCAGAAAGAGGTCACGTTTGGGTTTCTGGCTGTATATTGAAGCATGACATGAGAATAAGCGGTATTCGATATTCGCGGTAATCTCACGGGACTATACGAGCAAAGACTTGGCAGAGAGGCCTGTCGGGCATTTATCAGGATTTCTCAATGCTCTACACATGTATGTCCAATAATAAATTGCTAAATAATAATTTCTTGTTGTATGTAAGGAAACAGGTCTGAATTCAACTTTAAATAATTTATACATTTCATATACATTAGTATACACATGCCTATATCTAATGGTAAAACTGAATGACCATCAGATGACAATGTAGCGACAATTAGTTGTACTGAGCAGCTATACAGTTCTTTCTTGAAATCAGTCTGAACTGAATGTAAGAAATCAACCGAGAAAAATAACTTTTGCGGATATTTAAAAATATGTATGTATGGTTGGATTTTACATCGTACTTAACAATTTTTAGTCATATGACAACAAGGGGTCCTTAGAGTGTATACGTACTTTGTTCATTCCTGTGGGGAGTCTATGCCGCCAATGTGCTGCCGCCATGTCGAAGACGCCGGAAATGACACCAGTCACATACTGACAAGGGGCTGACCGGTCTTGTTTCCTGGTTCTAACTTCTCAGTGCTGAGCGCCAAGCGAGTCTGCAACAAGTATCATATTTAAAGTCACTGGTAAGAATCGACCCAGGATTGATTCCGGATCTACCGATCTCGTGGCGAAGGCTGTAACCAACAGGCCACGGCGGGGATTTGTGGCTATTTGAACGCTAAAGTACACGCTACAGTGTTTTTACTTTATTTCATCCGAGATATTGAGAATATTGAGATTTACACCAGCGTTTCAAGAGACTCTTCTGGTTGGGCTAAAATGATCATTTATTATTAGATAATTATGTATGTTTATGTTTATATACTCTACGACTACACTCATGGTTAGTTTCACTGAAAGCAAACATTGACTGTAAGAAGATACAAACAGAGGACGTTCAGTTAAAAGTGAGAATGGATAGAATTAATCATATATGTTTTTTACTTGTAACAAAGTTAGCTAAAATCAGAAAAAATCTAAAGAAGGAGCATCTTATTAGAGGTGATACAGAAAGATTGAAAACACAGAGAGTATGACAGACAACGGACAAGCAAACCTAAAAAGCAATACTACAAAAAATGCATCATAATGTAGTTTACCGTTGTGCCAAGTTTCACTGATATCAGATGTTTGAAGTCTGTTGGAAGAGAAGCATTTTGAAACAGTTGTTAACAGATGCTGAACAAACAAGCATATACACAGACAAACGATCATAGAAAATGACAATGCACAGGAGTTCTGTATCTTGATGAAGTCTACACCTGTACCCGAAATGGACAAAAACTGTAACAGCAGTAGCATTTTGAAAGAAATCTTAATATATGCTAGAGGAACAGACAGACAAATGGACAACGCGCCATTTAAATTGAAAATTGAATATCCGGCGAATTATGTGTCTTGGTGTCGTCTACACTCGAACTAAGCTTCACTGAAATTGGACAAAAAAATGTATGAATATTGGCGTTTTGAAAACTGCGAAAAGACGCAGGGCAGTGTCGTTGTCTGTAATCCATGATCAAGAACATGGGAAATATGACGTTAGGGTTTGCACACTATGAGTTTCTTTACCTGACCAAGCAATAAGATACTAGCTGCAAGTTAGACAAATTTGTGCAAACCACTCGTGTTTTGAAATGCCAAACTGGGCACAGTCCTTAGCTCACTTTGATACGCTTTAGATAAAGGCCTTCTTTTAGCGGTTTCGCGGTCTTTTAGCGTTTGTTTTGAGTTTATGCCCACCTCTGCATGGCTGGCCTCCTCACAGTTCTCATAAATGAAGAAATTTAGCACCAACGGAACCATTTCACTTGGATTAATTCCAGTATGAGTACCGTCAGATTTCCCCGGTGAAATAAAAATATACGTTCAACAATGTCACTTTTATATTGTCTTGGTATTCAAAGACTACAAAGCCGATAACCACAGGTAGTTGTCTGATGACTTCAGCCGGTCTCTGTCTTTCTCGTTAGTACTGACTGTATATATCTTTTACACCTGTGGATGCATGTCGACATCACAACAAGCAGGTTTGATTACGGGAGGCAAATTTTCCAACCATGTGAAATTTTAAAGCTGAAAAGATTAAAAATATACAAGCTCTTTGATGTAGTGCCTTTTCCGCCATTATTATTAGGTTTCTGTTTTTCACTTCTCTTGTCAAAATATATCAGTAGTTCAAGCCAATGTTTATCATAACAGTAACCAATAGCATTATTACTGTAATCAATCTTTACGTGGCATGAGGAATTTGATAGCAGGAAATAGTGTAAACATTTACGGTTAGGCCATGTCTCCAAGCGCCGAGAAGACAACTGGATACCAAGAGGCCGATCAGATTTGGAGACCACTTATTCCGCCAAAAAAAAAAAAAAAGAAAAGACCAATGGTATTGTCACCATATGTTAGTAAAAAATAGAGTAAGATACCAAAATACAAGTATCTGTATGTATCAAACAGGTGTAGCATAGAGCCTGTTTAAAACTGATCGTTGAACCATTCACCATTCTCACCGTTTATACATTTGTTTAGCTGGTTAAATCCAATATGGTTTATTTCACTACTTTGTAAATGGTTAGGTTTTTACGGGGATGAGAAATATCTGCATTGGGACAGTTCAGGTTGCCGAAATCTTCCTTAAACTGGAAGTGCACTGCAGCCTCACCCACATGGGAATAGTTATCAAAATTAGATTTAAGTGTAAAAGGCTTCAATATGGACAGTAATATGAGACAGCACCGACAGTCTCGACAATGTGATAGTAATCACACGCAAGCCAAATAATCACATGTAACCGACGAAATTTTGCCTTTTCTCAGTTTTCCTCACTGAAGACTCGATTCTGACTGTTCTTGTTTTTGCATGAACTAGGAATTTACACCCCCTCTACCCTACACCCGAAGTATGGTGTAAGGAGAATTAGGTTTAAAATTGCATCTAGGTTAATTGCGATGTAATTGACGTTATTGATCCGGAATTACTCGAAACACTATGTTTAATGACGGCCTTAAATCAAGGTTGTCTTTCGAATGACGTCACCAGCTGACGAGCATAAGTACCTCTAGGTAGACTATACTGCAATTTATTTCATATACATTTAGGAAGATAAAAATCTTTAAGAATATGCACAGCCTGTGGGACAAATGAAGATTAAAAGCATATCAAAAATGCTCTAATGATAACCTTTAAGCCTTTACCTTTTAACAAAGGGGGGTCTCCGTGGCTCGGTCGGTTAGCGCGCTAGCCCAGCCCAATGACCTAAGCCTCCGACCAATGCGGTCGCTGTCAGTTCATCAAGCCCATGCTGACTTCCTCTCCAGTATGTGGGAAGGTCTTCCAGCAACCTGAGGATTATCGTGGGTTTCCGCCGGGCCCTGTCAGATTTCCTCTCAGCATAATGCTGGTCGCCGTCGTATAAGTGAAATATTCTTGAGTACAGCGTAAAACATCAATCAAATAAATAAATAAATAAATAAATAAATAAATTTAACAAAGTTTAAAGATGACAATCTTTAAATTTACAATCTTCTTACCGTGAACAACTTAACAAAAGTTCACCTTGTTGTTCCACTACATTAGAAACGAGTTTGGTTTTATGGTTACAGTACAGGTCTTATATGCTACTACCATTAAATGAATTTTCCAGTTCTTGTGTGTATACGTCTGTAATGGCATCAGCCGTGTCATGTTTCTAAATACTTGGGTGTTGGCAGCCGGCTGAGTAAATCGCCTAAGCATGTCCATATCGTACACGAACTACAAGTTGTTTTACTTCAGCTGCCCACGCATGCTTATGAATCTATTTCTAGTAACATAGGATGTGCTCTACTTAGCCACCAATCCTGACAGTATATAGGATCTGAGGCATTATTCCATACTTAAAGCCATGCACACTAATGTTATTCTCTGGAAACCGTCTCCCACTGAGTGATTTACGAAAGTGTAAAGAAAAGCCGACATGGTCGGCTTTGTATTATTACCATTTCTCGGATGTTTGACAAACCCAAGCATCAGCACCGTAACCTGAGTACTGGTAAAATTTTACACTCAACAATTTCAATAAAACACTTTAATACGGGAACCACCTTGTTCACAAGACCTCAGTTGCTGGCAGGCCGCTGCACCATATAGACATGTAAGGTAAGCCTTGCGAAAAAATTGACTCAAAAATGTTTGTCATCCATTATTATAATGACGCCGCCATCAAACAAATCATCAACAGCACCAAGATATTTGTAGAACGAACTACATCCGTATTTTTGCCATACTCACATATCTCATTGGGATATTATCTATCCCAGCTCTGAATATGCCAGCTATAGATTTCCAAAACTTTACAGTTAAATTCAAAGTTTTTCACGATACTGATATAAACAAAAGAACTTATCTATCTGTGACTTTATACACCAGACCAACTGGTGCATAAGAAGACCTAGAGGCCTTATCAGCAAATAGTAAAACAGAAATTTTTGAAAATATATGCGCGGTAATTACGATAGGAAATGTAAACAATGAATGACAAAATATTTAAAGAAGTTTGTTTCTTGTTTTGCGGTATGCAAACACAACCAGTTTTGATATTCCAGCTGCATAAGAGAGTTCCGGCCCATCGGTGATCAGCCCATAGAGATATAACAATTTGAATGCGTTTATCTTATTGGCTATATGTACGTGGTTGTACCTGTAATCGTTATGTTTACTTCATAAAGCACAATCGTCTGTAAAGACGTTTTCAGAATTATTACATCAGTTCTGTAGTTGGAAGGAGTCGGAATCATAGTAGTGCATGTAGGTACTACACAAGTCGATCTTTCTACTGCGCTATAACTCCTTCATTTCTACAAGGATCTTACTACAACAGCCGATTCAGTGATAAAACAACGGTAATAGGAGAAACATGTGATCTGTGAGTGATTCGAATATTGAGTCCCACGATGATATCGCGGCCATTATTATGCACTGAGAACACATGGCAGCTTGTTGCCAGACCTTTACGCGTAATTTTAGGAAACTTTATATAACAGTGTGCATGTAGAGGCTACCTGCTGCAGAGGAGGCCTGGCGAATGGTCTATGTAGCGTGCAATACACATACAGAAACATATAAATCAGCCTGAAAGCACAGAAGTCGGCGGTTGTCTTCACAGTGCTACCAACCGTACATTGATTATTTACAAAAACAAACAAGATGTCCTATACAGTCATCCTAAATTCATTTATGTACAAATGGCAAACTCGCTTGAACTTTCCACATGTTTTGTTTGAGATCTACGCCCAACTGGGAGTTCACCAAAACTATTAACAGGGAAAACATCCATAAATAGGGAAACATTAACACAGAAACAGAGTGTGATATTCATCATTTATTATTTATAACCACAAGCTTATTTTGTTTATTTATTTATTTATTTGATAGGTGTTTCCGCCGTTCTCAATGATGTTATCCAATATCTTAGTTATTAGACAAACTACATGGGTGTCGTATATACAGTGCAATGGAAACCAGTGTGACAGATATGCCCATTCAGTTTGCGGATTTCATTCGTGTGCTATCGTGACTATATGCGCCCGATGACATTCGTTATATGTTGAATACATACCGCTTATGACATGCACCAATAAGTATATGCAATGCAACAAGCCCCATTGTTCTCGAACAGAAGGTTTGTTCTTGGGAAAACTAGATTACCAGGTATAATGGCAAAAAGTGAGAACTATCGAACAGACCAAGTTGTGCAAATTGTTTCACGTGTCATCTAGAAATGTAGGACACTGTGACGATGCATTGACGTACATTGTATTAGGGCATAAGCCGAAAGCCGGGTACGGTTACCTTGACTATGACATCATGGATTCTTGCTATAGAGTTGCAAAAAAAAAAAGATGAGAAAAACTAAAATTTATGGTTGTGCTATAACTGTAGTAAAAAAAATGTTAGTAGGACTGGCTTTGTCAACACCCACGCACTTCAATGTCCATTTCTTTAATTTTTTTTAGTATTCAAGAGCGCAACCAATACAGCCAAAATGTCTTCAGGGCATTGGTCTGACTTCTGATTTTACACCGAATAGTGCAGGGTTTATTTTGTTGTGGATTTGTATACAAGCGCATTTCGCTATATCTCTCAATCAACAAGGCTTCGGCAAAAGGGCCACATCAGCGTCGACAGCTTTTTCAGTGTCTGAATTATGTTCTTTGTAGACAATTTTGCCAACTATTTTCCAATGCGCTGTCTTCTGGTGTTACTTTTGAGAGACAGACATGTTGTCTTCGGCATGATGTTCCAGTGGCGCCAGCACAAGATGCTTCTTTGCTGAGAAGTCAAATTACATGTCAGTTAATTTAACTGTATAAATTGTATACAGTTATTCACATATTAATCACACACACACACACACAAGCACATCTCTCTCCCTCTCCATCTCCTCTCCATCTCCCCCTCCTCTCTCTCTCTCTATATATATATACATCTACATATACATAATGAGACTTATTGGGGCGTGCATATAGCTGGTGGGCAGGTTTAAGATTGCAGAATACATGCACTTGATATAAATGTTTTAATTTATCTGTGTAATTTTCTTTGGCACATTGTGCTAAACACGCATGCACTACAGCGATTACTTTAGTATGTCAGATGGAGCATGGCATTGCTAAGGTAGTCTTGAGGAAGGGTTAAATATTTCATCGTTGACTAGACGAACCTGTCAAGAGCAGTGTGCTCTCACAGTGAGGACAGGGTGAAGGAAGCCAAACACAGGGAGAGTGCGTCATTCTACAGGTTGTATTTCAAACCGCTTCGGGGAAATCACGAACCCGACCTTCCATATAAAGACAAACGTTATTATACGAAGAAGAAAAGAGCTCTGGAAACATTTCCTGTAATGACCCCGCTGGTTTCTGGTTACGCTTGTAAATGTGCAGAGCTTATCCAATTCTCACGATGTCACCTATCAGATTTTAAAATCTACAGTGTCTTGCTCTGAGAGAACTGATGTATTTTGGATGTTTTACGACGTACAGATCGGGGAGGGAATGATGTAATTATGGAGCTAGTAATTCCAGAGGTGTCGGTAACATCCTGACCTGTCTTCAGTATGACTGCAGGACTTCAATAAATTTATGTGCAAAGCGAACAGAAACACAGAACACATGAACAGATAAATTGTTTCTCATCCAGAGATTTATGGTTGTCGCTTTGCGAGGTAACCATGTGTCAAGTAATACGTCCAGAGAATGGAAAACGGCACTTTGCGTATAAACGGCTTGACGCACAACGGAAATTGCACCTGTCAGAATTGGAAAGCTCCCAATAGGCAAACAACACAGCGTCAACAGCTTGACAGAAATGAGAAGTTTAGATTAGCTAATCAGATGCATGAATGTTCAAGTTCATTTAGGGTCATGTCTTGCGTCAGGGCAATGCAAGGTCTAGCATGACCTCTGTCTGTTTCTGACAGATAGCTAGGTGCATAGAAAAGCTTGCACTTTCCTATCGGCTTCAAGGCGTGCTGCTAAAAGGGTGTGCTCCCAGTTCAATGGTTTGCACAAACAGGCAGAAAAACGTTCTGAAAAAACCTAAGGATGTACTTAGGTTCATTAGGGGCGGCCAAACACCGTTTGTAACACTGACATGTAATACCGGCATTTCATATTCACATTTGTTACCAAGGACAAAACCAATTTTCTGTTTATACATCAGTGACATCCGAAGATTTCCTTCAATTATAAAAGTGATATGTCAGTGCAGTGTACTATCACTTTTGTTATTACATTTTGATGTTTAATTTCACACCCAATCGCCACGACATCGAAAAAGAAACATTCTTTTTTATAACGTCCCAATCTGAGCTCAGCGGGCTGACGTCATAATACAAGTTGAGTTAAGGTTTAACACTGCCGTAGCGGTGTTTGTGTGTTACCCCATAGATCTGAACCTTGTTTCGCACCGAGTCAGCGGTGTCGGGTTACTCAACAAATATCAAGACGAAGGTGGTAAACCTTATTCCACCCCCAAATCTGAAGTAAATGTGGAAAAACCGGCATATTTTATGCTGGCGATCTCTTTTACTCCCTCCGCAGAGGTCATGAAGTTTAGACCAATCAACGGCAAGCTTCGGCAGCTCGAGTTGACCTAGATATTTCAATGACGTCGTGTCTTATTATTGTGCGCCATCCGAATGTAAAAGTTTACTGTACCTGTATTGTGACGTCATACCACTCAGAGCTCAGAATGGAGCGTCATGAAACAAGGTGTTTCTTTTTCCGACGTCATGGTGTTTTGGTTTGAAGCAGTAAATATGCAGTCACAAAAGTAAAATGTATAAATTATGTGGAATAACACTTTCATCACTGAAGACAATTCTGATTTTTAACCTCTATATAAATTATACAAACGATAAAAAACAATCTACCAAGTGTTATACGTTCAAATCATTTTACTTGCGAAAATAAACTGCACAGCAGAATATTATTCTGGAAGGTGAACGTGCCAGCCGGTATGTTGCGTGACAAACTCGATGTTGTTTGAAAGGTAAAATCAACGCTTAGCGATTCTACGCAAACCAACAACATCACACGACGTCACGCTATATAAAACTTTGTGGGGATCTAAACCTAAAAATACCGCTTGACTTATTCAGATACGTGAAATAATGAGCTTGTCAAAGTATACGTAATAAACAGAATATTGTTCAGTTGCGAATCTTGGGTAATCATTTCCAGCTCCCGCTCGAGCAATATTTATGATATCCAACGTTCACTGTGCAATATCTGGATTGCTTGTTCTTGTACATTCGTGGCGTTCACACGACGCATGTGAATTTGATGCGCGTATATGCCCTGTTCGTTGCTGCATATATGTATGTTAGCTTTTTCTCTCGCATGACTAGCAACATAACGCCCCTTATCGCACAGGCGAGGCAAAGCCGCTAGATGGCGCTGCCACAAAAGCCCAACGGTTGACACCGGACAAAAGGAAGACAAACAAAGCCATTGATGTGTGATCATGAATACTGGCACCGGTTCAACATATTTCACCTTATGAGTGCCTAGTACTGTAGGCGACCAACATTTCCCCAAGACCTCCAGCTTGTATTGTAATTAAGGTCCATCATGCCTGATGCGTCTGGGCTATGTCGGGATTCAGAAGACTTATAGATGTTAACGCTGGTGGCACTAAAACCATACAGATTCCGTGCACAAAAAGACAGTGTTTGGAATCTAGCATGGCTTTTGGGATGGTGGTGATTTATTGTCCGGGAAAAACCGTCCTTGCTGACACAATATCACCGGGGGTACTGGTGGGCTTGAGTGGGTGGGTGTTTACTGACTAATGGCCAGTTGGCTTCATATTTGTAATCAAGTTCAAACAGTCACGAGAGAGCAACGATTGGAAGCCTGTCTATCGTTTAAATACCTTTATGTTGTAGCTGGTACATGTACGGCGAGAGTTAAAGTGTCCGGAGTTTTATTATCTATCGTATAACAGCAGAGAATTATAGAAACAGGCAGCACCCCAGCCTCCCTATAATACAGCACGTATGAAAACTTTAAACGATTATTCTGGTTACTTCAGTAAAATATTTTTTTGTTAAAAGAATCGTTCCTCTTTTTCATGAAAGGTTGGTTGTCATGGTACGCCCTCCGTCGATATCTATATCACGTAAAACATTCAACTGCATTGCCTTTTAATGCCTTGAGGGATAACGGATATGTCACAAAGAGCGTTATTTAACACTATGCATCCACCAGGAAAAAAACCCCTTAATATCAAGCATTTATTGTTTTATTGGAGGTCTAAGTACAGCAATAGATCACACGATGCAAGTTTTATCTGACTTAGTCATGTGGAACATTTGATCCATCACAAAGCATGGTCCAAAAAATACAAAAGGGAGAAAATAATTTCAGCAAAGTCCCATTTAGTTTTACACTGAGGATCTTCATAGTTAATTAAGGGCTCACGAGCTTACGTAATCTACAGTCAATCCTGTGCTAAATTAACTATTGTTGTTTTTTTCCCCATCATTTCCATACTGCTGGTTCTACAAAGCGTAAATACTGGAGATGCCGGATGAAGACAATATCTAAAAATTCTTCTATTTATTTTGCGTTTGCTCAAGCCCTCGAGATATCTACTTATATCTGTGTCAGCCCTAAACGCCACACAAAGCTACCTGTATGAGAAATGATCCCCATCTGATGGCTATTTTATTGTTCTGAAAAGTTCAAGCTAAAACCTAACTTTTCAGGCTTGTATCTATTTAAATACAAGGCCTGGTTATAATGACGTGTACATATGCAGGACAGCAACGACGACTTCATTAAAACGTCTAATAATGCGATCTACTGTGTTGGGTTTACTGTCACGAAAATAGAAGTTAGGCTTTCTGCTGTTTCCCATTATGCCAGATTGAGGTTATTGTTGTCATGTCTCGGTGCTGGGTTAGTTTTGCAGTCTTCACCGGTAATCAAATTCCAATTTCCCGAAAGTATACATGTCGATGCCTGATAAAGAGACTTCCAAGTACCTCTGTTTATTTCTATTTCCATCTTTCTTTATATACATCCTTTTAAGGCGTATGAGATATTGGCTCAATGTCTTTGCTCCTCTATTGCTATTATAAGTTAAAACTTCAGCCTGACTTCCATTTAACCGTATCATCGGGACGTAATGGCGAACCTGTTTGAAATCATCCATGGATTACAGTACTCATCAATTTGATCCACAGTGACTGTGAATTGATCTAATATCAACGATAACAAAAGTTCTGATTTCGTTTGTTTCATCTGATACTAGTCTAGGGCTATACTTGTGCCTGTGGTTAAGTACGAGGCTTTTTCTGAAGTCTTCGTATGTTTCTCCAAATCCACCTCTCACAATGACGTGTTCATCGTTATGCCTTTCTCCGTTGATGTAGGTCATCTTCAGTGGAGATTAGGACTCGCTAAGCTTTGTAACAGGGCAATGAATTAATAATTATAAACCAACGCTACTTCGGCAGTACGGACGCTCTATCCTGACTGAAGGCACTGTTGTGGCACATTTTCATTTAACTAAATGCGATAAAACAGTCATCCCGTCAGAAGTATTCCCTGACTAAAACCTAGAATGAGTGACAGCTGTCGTCCCTTAATGTCTCACTCATTCCTTTAGCATGGGAGCTGCAACACGGAAGTCAAAAATCTGGTCTTCCTCATTTCATTGCCATCGTGACAGATCCGGATATGAGTTGCTAGAACGAGACAAGGACACGCTAAGTGGTCACGCTTGTACTTTGGCCTACTTAATTCTGGTCTAAACACGGATTTCCAACAGCGCAGGGTAGAGCGGGTCCTGGGGGCCACGCAGTGTAAACCCAGGCTAAAATCCTGAACAGCTGTTGGAGATTTATTCTGACAGGCAACCAGTGCTCCCGGCTTGAGAGCTCAATGAAAACGCCTTATCGATAATTCCATCTGGCCAGAACATTTAAGCCGGGTTATAAAAAGGGTACAGGTCAAACCTTTACAGTTTGCCGACGTTGCTGAAAATTTAGTTACTGCACAGTTTTGAGTCAGTAAAAGCCAAATCATTAGAGAGTGGGCGCAAATCGTCCGTGCGAAGATGGATCTTGCAAGCATTGAGTTGAAATGGTCTTTAACGTGTGTACAAACCTGGATATGTAAAGACGACGGAAAATGTAGAATCACCCGAATATTGTGAAAATAGTTGCCAGAATTTACCACAGCAGTGACTGTACGAATCTGTAATGCCATAACCAACCGTTACCAACAGGCCTGTATGAACTGTGTGGAGTACCGTCGTAGTGGCTATATGAATTTATAATAATCTATAACTTGTAGCAATACCTTGACCAGAAGTGGCCAAGAAAATTTATTTATTTAGTTTTTGCTGAACGCCTTAATGAGAAGATAGTACAGTATTCCCAATCTCCGCATCTTGTGTCGCCCTAGGGTGACAGTAAGTCATCGATGAGGCTCCACTAGCCATTTACGCCATTTACCTTTAACGTCATCATTGTCGTGTGACCAACATCATATTTAGTGAAAATTCTTGAGTATGGCGTAAACCAACACTCAAATAAATAAATGAAATAACCGCCATAGTGATACAGAAAACTATTGTTTGGTGGATGGTGCTAAGGAAGGTTATTGCTTTGTGTAACAATTGCAGTGGTTATCATGAAGATTTTAGTTTTCTGTAGTTATCATAGTAGTAATAAACATGGTTATGTAATAGTGGTAGAGATTTATTTATTTATTTATTTGTTTGTTTAACTGGTGTTTTACGCCGTAATCAAGAATATTTCACTTATACGACGGCGGCCAGCATTATGATGGTAGGAAAATTGTGATAGTGAGAAGAGAGGTCATTATTTTACGCAGTAATAAAAGTAGTGATAAAGAAGTTCACTGTTTTATGTAGAATCGATATTAGTAGTTAAAAAAAGGTTTTTTCTTTTTTTTTCTTGCAGTGACGAGAGTAAAGAAAAAGTAAAAGAAGGTTTTTCTGTATTAACTACAACAGTGATAAAGGTTATTGCTTGGAGTAGTAATGACAGTTGTGATGACGAATGTGATTTATTTATTTATTTATTAATTGCAATATTGATATAGACGATTTACTCATAACTTTGTGTAGTAACTGAAGTAGTGATTAAACAAGGTTTTTGCCTTGTGTGATAATGACGGTAGTGATGCAGAGGCTTATTACTTTGTGCATTAATTGCCATAATAAAGAAGGTTACTGTTTAGTGTAGCAGTGGCAGCAATGTGAGAAAAGAGTATTGTTTCGTGCAGTAACGATAGAAGTGAAATAGCCAATGTCACCAGGTAAAATAACCTTATACAGTGACGGAAATGTGAATTATGTTTTGCAACTACTCGAAATCTCTACAGCAGTTGTCACTGGCAATAGTAAATGCTTATTGTTTAATTTCTTTTTCCTGATGCGTGGCATTCTATTTTCTTAAGAAAGTCTTTTATGGACATTTTGTCTGATTTCACGTGAGACTTTATTTGATAAGTTTTGATAGATCATTTCAGTTTGATTGGCTATAATGATAGGAGTACGGCTTTTATCAAACCATTTTTGTGATCTCATTCAAAGTTTTCTTGGAAAGCTGACATGGGCTTTTAAGCTCCATCTATAAACCAACAATTGTGCAATACTATGAAGAAAGGAACATCTTTATCACAGGTTGGATGAATAACACAATTATAACAATGATGATGGAATGGACGAATGTTATAAACGTAGACAAAAATTATTTTCATTTACCTTTTCGAGTTCTATTTGAACTCCGAAAGATACGTTATCTGAAGAAAACCAGCTTTATAGTGTCATTTATCTTTCCGCTAATTTCGGTACCTTTGGTATACATGTATGGTTAAAGCATTGTTTCGGAGGCTGTTAAAAATAATGGTCACATAAAGCCAAACAAATTTGGCAGGTTGAGTATATGTGCCCTGAAGGCAGCTGTTTGAAGGATAGGGATTCTCACAAGACTGATATGCTCCCACAGTTCCTGTGTTGGAGCTTTATCAGACAGCCTCCCCATATATCGCCACGGAACCTGTCCACAGGCATAAAACATTCATGCCACAATATATCTGCTCTGTGGACTCGTGTTCCTGGGGAACACGCGATGTGCAAGGTTTGGGGCTGATCAAAACCTCCTATGAGTCTTGGTGGTGTCGTAACTGTTCCTCGCGCTAGTGTTGCTTTTCTAGCTTCAAAAAATGTCTTTTTTCTCTTTCATCTGAAACACACTTTATTTTGGTCGATTGTGTATTTTAATCTATTAAGTATTATTTACTACAATATCGCACATCTATGCCATCAGCAAAAAGATGTAATAAAACTAATTTTAACGAACATTTTAAGATGATGAAAATATACGACTGTCGCAGCTCCATAACAGACGTATGATGTACTATTGTCAAGTATAGTGTTGAAGTGTTTTGTGAAAAAATCACGCATACTGCCGGAATACTGCTGTTTTGTTTGGTGTGGTGTCATACCATATCAATACCGAAATGTAGAGTCCGAAAGATGTGAGGAAATCCCAGGTACTACCCAGTTATTGCAAGGTCTGCGAGAAAACAACTGGTCAGCTAAAGAGTATGTAGGAAGTATGACCTTTCCTACGGAGCAAATTTGACTCAGAAAACTGAATAAGTAACACCATTAAATCGGTTCTTTTATTAAAGAACACCATAGTGAATCCATTGTGCTTCATGCTTCGCAGACGGTAGATGAGTCCTTTGACTAGCCCTGCATGCATGTGATTCACCAAACAACCAGATGAGTTTTCCATGACTCAACTGATTTGCTCAGGGATGACGTAATTTTATGAATTGAATTAGCTTAGGGGAAAACCCATTTTTGCATTCTCAAAGGAGCTGTGTTGTCAGTGTTAGGTGTGAAGAAATCAAGACTGTATTACCGAATTAATGCCCACTGCTGTGTATATATCATATAAAGAAATCACAAGTAGGCCCACATTTGTATCGCCACCCAGTCGTGTAGGTGAACGATTAGCCTTTAAAAGCTAAAAATGAAATAATAGGAATGAGCTAAGGGTGCTGACTGTGGAGATTTTGTTTTATCAAGGCTTCTTTTTCCTTCGCCTTTTCTCTTCACAACCCAGCAGATTCAGCGTTGGGTCATTGTCACTTTACATTTTCCGAAGCACATATTGAGATTTGTGTCGTATTTTTTCCCGAAGCATCTGTCTTAATTAGTTGGGCGATATGCATCTGCATGTGAATACTGTTATGTACTTCGTACGTTTCCTAACGTGCGCTTTATGACCCCCCACGCCATGAAGTTTCGCGCATACTTTCTGTTCTTGTATTTGCAGACATTAAAATGAAAATGCCCGTGCAGTTTTTCTTTCGTAGTGGAGTAAAAACATCATCATATATTTCTGTCGTGACCTTTGTGTTTCACAGTCGGGGCAAAAGGAACATAAAAGTTCGATCATTGGGTGGAAAACAATTTGAAGTATGAAATCAGACTTTACTTCATTGAAGTCATTTTCGCGTGTATTGGATGTAAATTTGTGAAATAAATTTGAACACATTGCAGGATGGTATTGCCAAACAATGAAGCAATCAAAACCACAAGGCCCATTTGTGTTTATCAAGTGACATGAGGTGGACGGCAGAGGAGCTTTCCTTGTGTTTTTTTTTTTATCTCCTCTTTGTCCAGCACAAATGATCTGACCCAAGATTTTCTTCTGAATGCTCCAAGAATGAACCAAGTCGAACATGGGTGAAGCAAGTTTTGTTTTCGTAGCGTTAGGGTAGAAATCTTGGGATATGTCAGAAAATAAACACACAAATTCTTGCCGTGACATGTGTTAGCATAAATCACACTTATATGAGAGGTGTCAACTGTCTGGGCACGACGCCGTTTATATCGTGAATAAACAGAGCCGGGCTTGCTGGGATTCCAAACGGTATACCCGACCTGGACGAGGGGATATCCCATACATTAGGCGAGCTGGTCGCTTAGTTGCTGGCTGCTGTGCCAGTGTACATTGCAACAGCGGAGGCGGCCACACGCCGAGGGAATAAGATAAACTGATTAAACTGTCCACATGCATGTTCTTTATCTAACCTGCAGTTGTAGGTTTTATGATAATTGTAGGCTGAATGCAGACCTATAGACAGGATGAAGTAAATACCACCGAAAAGAAACCAGGCGTTGGTACATGTATCTGAAATAGTTCTTCTTCATACACCAAATGAATTGAGGTCTTTAACAGAACGATTCGGCGATTAAAGTTAAATGAAAGAACGCGTGAAAGATGAAAAAAGCAATAAGTTATACATGACCACAGTTGAAACAAAATTTCTGTTCAACCAAAGACGAACATGCACCGAAATAATTATCATTCATTGTGTCTTTTCGTCATCATTGGAAACTTTTCTGCTTGTCTTTGCTAGTAAAACTGAAAACTGAATCTTACACCCATTTTGATTGACGCCTGACTTTCAAAAAGATGAAAATGAATGATTATTAAATAGCTGTGTGTAATAGAATTTCCTGTTATTCCCCCGGTACACAGTGTTCGTATATTTGACCTGAACATGCTCAAAGGAAACGAGTTTCTTCTTGTCAGGTACTTTGGTATTAAAGTTATGTTCTGCAGGTATGCTCTGTGAGTGATTTTTTTTCACTTATTCTGACGTAGAAAGTTCTCTGTGTACACATACAGGTTCCTTGCCATGTTTTCCCTCACCTCATATTCCGGAGATATGTTTCTTTGACAATGTATGTACAATTTCTGTGTGGTTTTCAAACAAAATTCTCATGCAGAATATTAAAAGTATAACGCCAGAACGCGTGATGAAAGATCACAATTTGATTCGTCTTTTTTATATATGGACAGAATTGTCCGTTTGCTCCCAATACCGACGCATTCATCATTTTATTGGAATAAAACAAAGCGTTATCCCTCTTTTCTGGCCACGTAGACTTACAGGGCTGGCACATGTCGAGATCATGAGGATAATAATACAAGAGACTCAGAGGTTACAATGAACTGCAGCGGGGTATTTCGAGTGCACCCAATCCAACTAGAGAAAAGGACATAGTCAAACTGTTTTCTACATCTAACGACCACATTTTCAACCTACAGTTTGATCGATATTGTCGAAGCCACCATATCTTACCATGTTTACACTTAGGCAGACTTTGGTTATTGGTTACTGGATCCTATTTCACTCAGGGATAGTCTATTTGTCTGCAGGTAAGGTTTAATTATTACAATTCTTCGTCCTTAATAACTTTGAAACGGACGACAGTATCGAGCCGGCCGTTCCGACCGCCAGGTCGGTGATTTGTGCAGTGACGGCAAATTACCTTAGTTAATAATAGTCCACATTAATCTGATCTCCGGAAATACATTTTACTGTTGCACAAACGGTGTGAACGAAGATCGAGGACGACTGGTGAAATGACAGCCGGTGTACAAGAACCATATGGTCTTCTGTCTCTCTCTGCCAGGAGTATTTAACCATAATCAGCTTACGATTGCTGTGTTTTTCTATCTACCGATCTCTGGTGGGGGGAAAATAATACGCTCGCTTCACCTGCCAATAGCTTGTCTCAGAAACGTGGTTAAGGCGCGGGCAAATCGCATCAGACGGCAACGAAGCAAGACAGAGAAACAAGGATATCCCATGCCTTTGATATTATCTTTAAACATATAGGCACGGGAAGAAAACCTTGCCATGGCAACGGCTTACTCTATAATTTTGAACTGTATGTATGCTTAAAAACACTGGCGATGGCTCTGAACGGAGATACGTTAGATTTCCTTACGTTGTGAAGGGAGCCAGACTGGAACTGTTGCGTTGACTTCCATCGGTGAGTTAACCTCAAAATTTGTCTTCAATAGCGCATCTGCACTGTGCATAAAACCTGTGTTATTTATATAAATTAGAATATATTTCTCTGAAGCGATTACTGTTGCATGTGCAACATGGTGCTGTTGCCAACAGTTTACATATATCTCAGAACCGAGAGAAAATTGTTCCAGGAAAGACAATTTCTCATGAAACAGAGTCTTCTCCTTTGCCTGCCTTATAACATCAACTTTCCGTTTTTCTGCGTCTGCACTAACTGATACATCACCATTAATGCTAAATTCGATGTTTTGTATTTTGTGCCTATCCGTGCCACCAGAGAAAGAAGTAGATATTGTGGTTTGGGTACATAGTATGTTATTCATTTCAAACTGGCACGGTATGTTTCGGTTTATCGGTTGATGTTGCTGGTAGATAATAGCGACAACGACTGAAAACAGACTGAAAACTCTTGCATTTTTACTGAGACGTCTTCGCTTATTACACTTATAACAGGTTAGAGAGAACCTGTGTGAACCAGATATTCGTACAGTTATGAAATTAAGGAGTTGTTTAATAAATTGTTTCATAGGAAGTGTTCATCATTATATTTTATTTATCCATACCTTCCAATCAACTAATCAACGAAGCAATGTTTTAGCTGGAGGGTATATGGTAGTGGGAGTACAATAATAATGTAAATGACTGGACTTGTTTACCAGACGGGAATTGTGTCTTGACCGAGTGTGTTTGCTCAGGTTGACAGGTGTGTACCCACATGCCTTATCCAGATTAGTCTGGGGACAGCATGAGCCGCCAGAAATCGGAACCTGTGGTAAGCCGTGGTATAGAGCTTTGGACCGTGGCTATTAAAAAGCAATCGGGCACTCCTAGGACACAGACTTGATTGTTGGATGGGCAGATTTCATAGATAGCTTACACACAACAGGGCTAGTATGATGCAGGCGTAAATAATATTGTATAAGGTACTTTAAACAGTCGGATTAAAAGATCAAATTGTCAGATATATATATATATATATATATATATATATATATATATATATATATCAAGATACGCACTCTGTTTCATGTTAGGTCACTTCTTGATTATGTGATATTGTTCTTTAAAGGTTTCGCCTTTTAAAACAATAAGGCTTTATGGTATGTTCTGGCATGTTTTGGCATGTTTATGGGTCGGCGGAAGTTTTCATATCATAGATGTATTCTTTTCAAAAGAAGTCCGACATATTTCTGACCCATACGCGCTGAATTTTCTGTAAAAGCACGTTAGTATTGATATGAATGAATCTTTAGATAGGGCTAGACAGTTCCGACGCGTCTAAAACATAGCCAATACCGCACAGGCGTTTTGCGTGTATATGGCATGGACTGGAATCTTGATGTACAGCGCGTATTGACATTTGCAATCAAACATGTCCGTCCCTATGTTGGCAGTCATTTTGCCGATTTAAACTTGTTTGTATGTCGTTATATTCATCAACCACTTAAGAGTGTCCATCTAAATAAAAATACTGACTCTTAATACTCGACTGCTCATTGCACAGAACATCACTCACTGTTTTGGGCTAACGTATAGAACAGAAACAATTATCTTGTGAATCTCTACGTATTCTGTATACATGTTTATACAGTATTCAACTTTCCACATTCACATTATTTCAGATGGCTAACAATAGAGTTATTTCATCTGTGCAGAATGGCTGTAGATTCTGCTATGTTGAACACCATCATTTGCTCCTCTATTGGGCTGATCTGAGTTGTCTTTGTCCCAATGTTGTATATACAGACCTAAACCGACGTAGGCATTTTTATGACTTGCTTCATAACTCTATAACTCAACTTTTAATGTGGAATTCTTACGAGACCATGGAATTGCGCTATTTCAGACTAACCGGAAACACCATTTCGCGCCATCGGTACGATACGCTCTTCAATATTAGAGCCGAGACACTCCTTTGTGTGGGAAATACGTGGACATTTTTGCTTACTTTGAACTGCGATATCTCGGTTATCATACATCTCAAAAATGAAAAGTGACGTTTTTTGAACTGTGAATGTGATTCGTTATGGATACATATATACATTTGATCCAGTATTTTCTTTTCCTTTAAGCTGAATGTTTTTGCCAACTTTTGGCTCATGACCTCAAACAGATTAATCGCCGTCTTTTCATACGCCCACGCAGGAGGAAAAATTAAGAAAAAAGCAAAGTAGTCCTAAAGGCGCAAATTCACAAATCGTCCTCTTCAAAGATAATTGGAAAATCTAGTAAGAAAGACTCAAGCTCTTCAATCTTATGCTTTGTAGCCATGCATCAAGTCATGGCCATTCTCGTGGGATTTGGGTTGACAACGCTTCTGTGATGTTTGATCAAACTCTTCCTTTGCTTGTTTTATGGTAATAAATTTCTTTTCTTGAACGTGAAAAGCATGGTGAATTAAAATATAACAGTTTTGGCATGTCCATGTCTTAAAAAATATAATTATGTTGTTCCATTTTTTCCTTAGAGATAAACATATTACTTTAAAAAATCTCAACCCCATATAAAATTTAGTACTTTGTACTAAATTCTCCACCAACAAGTTATTTAAATGTATGGGACAAAAGCGTATCCCTAGTTTTTTTATGTATGGTCACACTTGAACTAAATTAAAGTTGTCCGAAATCAACAAAACATGAAGTGCTTAGATCGTCCGCCTCGAGGCCGGCCGATCCCGGATCTACCACTAATCGAATCGTTAAAATTCGTTAAAAAATTAGTTGCTTCTGCCTCACTTGACGTCCGAAAGAGCTAGGAGCGGTAGGCCCGGTGTAATGGTAACGTGACTGGGTGATCATGTCTGGTGTCTTCGGCCTGGTGTTCCAGTGGCGACAGAACTATGTCGACATGGACTCCAAGTGTCTTCGTGTTTCTTTGTTTGATCTTGTGTTTGGCCTGTCGATGTGCGAGAGTTGAACAAGCCATTTTTTATCATTTGTCCTCTTCGATAGTGGTACCCTTACATGCAGACTAACCTTGTCACAAGTGAACACGCTATTTTCAGTTACATGGTTACTGAATGAAAAGATACTACACTATATGAGGTCTGTAAGCCTCATATTGAGCGAGACATCAACCGAGTCCGATATGAGGCTTAGTGACCCCATGTAATTTCGTATCCCTTCGTCCAGTAACCATGTAACGAATTTATCCCGCGGAAAACTCTAAAAAGTTCACAGAAATTTGTTTCTTGAAAAACAAAAGACGCTTCAACAGAAATTTCCTGTCGCGTCAATGAACTCTGAATAATCAAGCAGTGATCTGAGAAATCTGCCGTCATAACGTTTTTGACAATGTTCATTCGACGTTCTTTGGTGACGTTGTGTCGTTGGTGTCATTGTTACGTCATGGCGTTCTCCCTACTGTCGAATCATCAGACGCATATAACATATGCTGCATGGTATAGAGTTATACGCGTCGGTCATATGATTGAAAAAGTATACACTACGACTTAAAACTTAATCGTTTATTAGTGAGGAATTTATTTATTTACACCACGTCGAGCTGCGGGGGGATTGGAAAGCAACGCCTTGGCAACTACGGTCTAATTCCTATACATGTTGGAGTATTTATGTGGCCTTCTGTTACTAAGTTTCGGTCAGTAAAGAGTAACTACATATTTAGGGAAACTGTTGGGCCAGCATTCACTGCTACAAGTAGGGTTCGTATCACACCAAGAGCCCATTTTGTTTGGTGTATTGTTTGATAGGTGCATTTTACTTAGACATTGGCGGTTTGCATTTAGATCTTATGGTAATTCATCTTCCACTTAGGGACCTTTCCGAGCTGTCAATCAAGAACAAGCATTTGCCTAATCATAATTAATATTGCTGCAACTATGTCAACGGTATGTCCCACACACTAGTTACAAATATTCAGTCTTTCTGTGACGTCATGACGTCACAATTGCTTTCAGCAATAATGGAATGAAAAGCAACGTTTTCACGAGACGGGGTGGTGGAACATTGGTTGTGGTGGATCTATCTATTAACAAAAGCTCTTCATGGGATGGATTGTAAACAGCGTGTCACCGGTTACACGATAATTTGCCAAGTATCTCAGTGTCGTCGCTGACTCAGTTTTACCATGTGGTAGTCTGTTATGCTGCTGGAGGACTGAGAGTCCCGGAGGACTGATCCCATTGTACGGTTGTCGTGTTATTATGTTTTAGATGTGTTAATAGCACAGCATTTGATTAATACCAGACGAGTGAGGAGTAATAAGCTGGTATTAGCAATACAGCATTAGATCTAATTTTGCCTAAGGCATGGTTCGAGGGAGTATGTAAATTGTTCATATTTAGACAGGTACAAGAGCAGTTGAAGTAAAAGTATCTAACTGAGCTAAGCTGACAAGAGGCCGAGATTCATCGGTTGCGTGTGACCATTTGCCAACTATCACACTGCCTTCACTTAAGTGGTTTCACTCTCCAGGTTGAAGCTTCTTTTATTCATGAATATCGTTTTCGACATTGTTTGTTTTAACCGAGGTCAGCTGACAAGAGGCCGAGTTTCACCTTTAACGCGTGGCAATTTGCCAACAATCACACTGCCTTCACTGCAGTGGTTCTAGTTTCCATGCTGAAGTTTCCTTTATTAATGAATATCGTTTTCAACATTATTTATACATTCATGGGCATGATATAAAGCCATATTTTCAATCCATGCCTTTTGCCTGCGAGGCAAATGCTCTACTCCCTCGTCTATTGCTGAACGGTTGGATTGGGAAGTATTGTGTTGTTTCGCAATCGGGCCATATTCATATACATCAGGATAGTCATTTGTGTCCAGCTGGCGTCGCTTTGAGAAGCTGAGATATAGATCCGTGTTAAGATCACATTATTTAGTGGTCTACAGTAGCACAGGAAATGGAAAGACCGGCCTGTTGCCCAGAGCTATCGTCGTCACCATATTTTCACAACAACGTAATTTCCTGACAACCGATCGCGTCTCCGTGAGACAGGCGTGTGTTGGATTATTTAAGAAGAAAACTACATAAGCCGAGCAAACAAAGTCTCCAACTTGAAGCAAATTAATGGCGTTGTAGTTCCAGGAAAATAAATAAACACATGGAATCGGTACGTGCTGAAATAGAAAACGCCCCCCATCATGAATGTTAAACAAAAACGATGAATGATAGCCGTGGTATATCAAATCAAGGATTTGTATACACAAATGCTCTCTGTCATTTTGTTACATCTAATTTGATTGTTGCCCGACGTTGACTTAATTGTGACTAGATGCATATTGGAGAGTTAATAATTTCACGCACAAGTCTTGCATCAAGGGGCATACCGGAAACAAGTTGTTAACATAATGAAGTTCCTGTCTTAATCGGAAAGCAGGCGGAATTCGCTCACTGAGATGGCCGCTTCTCACCGCAGGCCAAGAGGTGAGCACAACTCGGTAATCCCGGTGAGTTTAACATCTTGATGGACGTGTAACGTGAGATTCTGGTGTTGTTGCTGTCTGTGTTAGGCCCACGGGTGATCAAAGCTCGGTGGTTCTCTCGGTTAATTGCTTACCGAGGTGGACGTGTGGCCTGAAATTCTGTTAGCTGCTCACCGTAGTAAGCTAAGTGGTGAACATGGCCGAGTGGCCTGAGGTTCTGGAAGAGCTACTAACCGTATTAGGCTGAGTGGCGAGCATAGACCTATGCTCACCGCGATCTGTCGCTCACGCAGATGGACGTGTAGCCTAAGGTTCTGGTAGAACTGCTCACCGTATTAGGCCATGTGTAAAGCTCTCTGGTCTTTTCGCGGTCCACCCAAATGGACATGTTGCCTGAAATTCTACTAACCTGCTCCCCATACTGAGGCAAGCGGTGAGCGCAGTTCTGACATAAATCACTCTCCTGATTTTAAAAACACTTTCCTTTGTATTATTGATGCTCACGATTAATAATATCGACGAAACAGCTATACCATACACAGTCTCTTTCACATGGTCGAATTTGCTTTCAAATTAACACCAGAAAATACCTTTGGTCTCAATGTGTTTTATCGGCAATTCAATGCATTTCATCGGACATTAAGTTTTATGACTTAGAAATTCTACTGGATCTGCAATTGCTCCGAATAGATGATGAATAGCTTTGTTCGTGATATTAAAGCAATTGAGGCTTTAATGAAAAGACTTATCGGAACTCTAAGCATTGTGTACAATCGTCGGATTACGTGTTACATTTCTATTATTTCTTTTTTTTCCCCGGAATTCACTAAAGTCTCCAGAATCTCGTGGAGTGTGGACTGGCCATTCAATGGAAAGACCTCGTAAACATGAACTAATGGTGAGTGAAAAGACCATAAAAAAAACTGTGTCTGAAAATACCTTCACTGAATTTTCAGATATTTTATACCGAACTAAACGAAGTCAAAAGTTTTGACTGTATAAAGGGTTTTCAGCAACAAGTACCATTTTTTAAGGTCTGGTATGACCCAACATGGAATTGATTCTGGGTCTCCCGATCCGGAATTTTGCAATGAATTATAGAAATCAAGAGTTTAAGCGCAATATGACAACCTTTACATGTTAGTTTCGTACTTTAGGTAGCGTGGGTTTTGTGCAGTTAGATGTTGCCAGCACAGTTAATCTCTCCTGGAACCAGTTAGGCTATGTTTGATATTCGCAGTTAGTCCTTTCAATAGTCGATTATACATGCATCTCCCACAAAATCGGTAAAATCGATTAAGAGCTAATTTGATTGACTCCTGGGCAATATTGGGCTTTCCCAGGAAAAACAGTTTTCCCTAGTGTACATCTGAAATATGTTTCTATCGATGAAAACGTCCGCGTCTACTTCGAAACATAATCGGATGTGTCAGGAGAAGATTCTTCGCCACTTTTGTAATGTCAGACAGAGACGGTCTGCAACTATTGTGGAGATAAAGGTGGTAAATTTTTCAGTCGTCTGTACCGCATGATCACCTTACAGTCATTACGATGTGTACCATTTTCTTACGTTGTGTGGGAATTTCTGTTGACGAGAAAAGTGCTCGGACTCAAGCAAGAATATTTAATTTGGTGTTGCATAACTATTGCTATATAAATACAGCTCGGGGGAAATCACACAGTCATCTCTTCGCATCAGTGCTCCCATAAACGCATACTTCTGATATGTCTGAAAATGAAAAAAAATGCAATCAGCTATTTAACAAAAAGCCAAGAAAAAAAGGTTCTACTCCAGCAAAATAGATTGAAGAGGAATTATCAGAGGCTTGAATTCTAAATGTTGTATCTATTTTGTCTTTGTTCGCCCTTAACGTAGTTCACACATAGGCGCCGTTTTCTGTTCAACACTTAGTAACCTCATAACGATACAACGGTTCAAGAACCTTATTCGAATATGTCCATGAGCTCAACTGTGAATAAACCATCACGGAAAGCTTACAGTAAACTGTCCTTCTCCTTTAGAAGTGTTCATACGAACGTTGTCTTCCGTTGAACACTAAACACGGTTACGCATACTGAAGACTCATATTCGCTGTGTTTAAGGTCTAATCTTCAAATTAAGGCCTCCCCGGCCCTACATGGGAAGGTCTTCCAGCAACCTGGGGATGGTCGGGGGATTACCCGGGCTTTGTTCGGTTTCCTCCCACCATAATGCTGGCCTCCGTCGTATAATTGAAATATTCTTAAGAACGACGTTAAACACTAATCAGATAAATAAATACATTAAATCAAATTAAGGCGCAATGGTTTGGTGACTGACTGTGTCAGGATATAGTGACAGGGCTGTGTTTACTGCGCGTTAGGTTTTGTTTTGAAGATTCAGCGAAGCAGGGGTAGAAATGTAAATGTCTTTCCCGATCCTTCACAATGCTGGAGTCAAACACACAAATATATGTACGGTTTTGGCGAAATGTGATTTCCCATTTTCAGTCTTCTAAAGCTTCGACAGAACACGATAGTGTCTGATCAGAAGCAGGCCTAGGTTTGAGATGCGATCCTGGTGGATGTTCTGCAGCTCTCTGCATAGAAATGTTCCAGTTGGAGTATTTCACCACAAGGCAGTTCAGCTGCAATTTCAACCCGGTACTAAACACAAGTTACATTTTGCAAACCACTAGGAAGTGTATCAGGCACAGGCTCTGATTAGATGCTTTTCAACTGGAATTTCGTTGCCTTCTTGTGTGTTAGTATCAAGCAGAGCCGTTTTGCGTTCTCCATGGGGAAGTTTGTCATTCATGTACTTTGCGAAATTGGGTGGTTTTTATTTGGACATTTCCGAGCTACTCTGAAAGTAAACTACTCAGACTTATTAAATGGGCGAATTTTTACAATATGCAGCTGTCATTAATGAATGGATTATAAATCTGAAGCAATGGAAGAATATGTACAGGTATTTTAAATCGGAATTGTTTGAATTTATTCTCGAAGTGAAAATACCATTATTTATCTGAACAGTGTATGATCGCAAGATAAATATCCCAAACAATGTTGAAAAAGTTGACGAGAATTTTTTTACCCACGGTTAGGAACAATTGACGGAAACGCTTGGGAAGAGTGTATGATAGAGATAACTATGAAATCACCACAGACCTCACCAGTAGAACTTTCAGGCGTAAAACACCTGCATGAACATTAAGACATGCAAACAAAATGGAGTTTCTATCAGAATGAATGAAGGAATGATTGAATGAATGAACCTGGTTTATCGTCACGTCGGAAATATTTCAGGCATGTAATGGCGAGACCATGTTCAAAACAACAGGCTCTCATTGATTTCGATTTTAGTGAGTGTTCCAACAGACTTCAACACAGAATACGAAATACAGAGGGATCTACCGCAAGGTGGAGATAAGCAGAAAAACCCAATTGCTCATGTCACGTACTTTTTTTTATAGCTCTCTGGTGTTTCGCGTTTGAAACTATTTTGGAAACTTTTCTTGCAATAATATTGACCTGGGATTCATATATTTTTTTTCCCCCTAGTGTACAAATGTTTATTTCTACGCCCAGATTCTACACGCCCACCTTTTGTTGTAATGTTTACATCAAGAACGCGGAAATGTTCTGATGAAGCCATTGTGAAGATATTATGATCAAAATCATCTCAGAATTAATCATTTACATGTATAAGCCACGGATCCCGTGATAGTAAATAGGTAACTGACATCAAAATACCCAAAGTTTCCTGAATACATTGCATAAATCATCCACAAACAGTCACAATCCGGGCTAATTTTCTATTTTTACATACTTTCTTAGTTCTTTGGTGGTTTGTATTATTTATCGGTTTGGAAACTGGTCTTGCGATTACTGACCCCGGAACGCCCATTTTGGTTGGTGGCTGGTATCGGGATCTAGGTTTCCACGCTTATAAGTAAACAAGGACCAGTGCCAATAACTGGAATGATTCCAGATACTATGAGGCACTTCACAAAGACTAGTGCTATTCGTGTATCTTTAAGCCCAAGACAGATCAGACAGCATCACAGTTTGTCTTGTACAGGCGTTTTTTATTCTATTCAAGCAGTTGTACCTGGAGATTTGAGGTCAGACGATCCGATGAAGTGCGAACAAGGTAAGTGACTTTAGAAAAGAAATTAACTGCGGGAAAAGAACCAGTTACAGACTCGTAGCTTGGCCGTCATACTTTGCTCTCACAATGTGTTGTCAAAGTACAGCTAGACTGGCATAAAGGCAAGTATATACGTCACATCATATTGTGCATCGACGTGTTTGTGTCCTTTCTGTTTTCAAGATAACGAGTCGTTCTCTTCTTCCGGAAATTAGAGCCATTTCCAACTGTCTGTCCTTTTTACACTTAAAAGCGGCTGACTGTCTAGTACGGAAGTTGGTCAAGATTGTTACATACATGGATGTACTCCTTTGTGCATGTGTTTGTAAATCGTTCCGCTTGATTTATAGCTACCGTCGCGCATGCTTATCCCTGTGTCAAATGTTTGTCATACATCATGATGTTGTGGAATCCTTTGCCATCCACACAATGGTTTAGAATCTTTGCATACTGCGCACTACCGCAACATTCCTCGACAACAGTGATATAGCTAAAGGAAAATCAAATGAAACACTTTTTCTGGCCGATAGAGTTTGTTGTTCCAAACGGTTCCCCATCTGGGTATTATTCCACAAAACAACCGTAGGCCAAAATTGTAACTATCATGGCTACCTATATCATTAGCATGGGTTTACAATTAAATTAGATTACGACAGGTCTTTCCGCTTGTTTAAGTGGCATTTAGAAGTTGGGATGGAAGTACACTGGAACATGTCTTTCTTATGGATATACAACTTCTTGGTTTATTATCACGACGTTTCGATTTAGATACTAACATCGTTATCAAGTGATAATAAACCAAGAAGTTGTATATCCATAAGACAGACATGTTCCAGGTCTTTCCGCATCTACAACATAGTCGTAGAAAGGAAGAAAAAGCAACGAGGATCTTGCCATCTGAGGCGGTTTGCTTTCTTATTACTCATGTGGAAACTGGGCCGGCAATATTTTAGGCTTTGTATTACTTCCTGAAAAATGACAAGAAAATACACAACTGTGACTAACTGTGGATGAGCATAGCGTGCTCATTCGTTAAACAAATTGTCATGGATACCACGGACGATTACAATAGGGCTGACATTTATTGGTTCACCTGCAGCATCGTTGGCCCCGAGAGGCCATTATGTCCCATCTGAGCTTCCATGATTTATGTTGATTTTAAATAATGAAAGCCATCAGCTGATAGCCTACGGTTTACAGTCCCTTGTGTTCGGCAAGTGTCTCGGTATGGCTGTATGGTTCTAGCAGAATACAGACCCTAATCAATAAGCCTCGCTCGAAGTTCTACCTACCTCACCCGAAACCGATATGGATACCATTCATTCATAGGAAGGAAGCCAAAGCTATTTGTCACATACCTGTTCATATTTCGAGGAGGAAATATTGTTTTGAATTTAGATTATCTCTATAATTCACACTGTAGCGTTATGCAGCTTCCTTGTGCTATATATGTATGCTCGCTTGAATGGAGTTTGTGCTATAGAGTGGATCCAGAGTAAGATTTCGGTGGCCATTTTTTTTCGACCCCCCGAAAATTACGGATAAAAGATCTCAGTTCCCTTCCGTCAAAAGTTAAATTTCCAGTGACCAAAAAAAAAAATCAAACGTAGGTTGTTGATAAGCGCACTGCCCTACATTTTATGCAGACCTTACCATACTGTTGGGTATGAGGGTCTCCCCATTACAGGTTGTCTCAAACAATCTTCAGTTTGGCATAGATATTTTCGAGTTCAAATTCATAATATTTGATCCTTCCCACGTCAGCAGTAAACTTGGTCTAGTTTTGACGAATGGTAAATACATTGCTACATGTTTTGAAATGGAGACCATGCTGAATACGAGACACCAGAAGTAGCATCAAACTGGGGGAGGAAAAACCGCAACTTAAAAAATGAGCCCCGAGGGCAAGAAACTCTCCCTCTTGGGCGCCTTTTTTAATAAAAAAAAGAGACATACAAATAAAAAAAAGCAGTGAACAGAGAAAAAGCCCCATAGATTCCTACCAGTTTCGTGTTCCTCTTTGTTGAAATGAAATTATTTCTTCCATCACCCAATTCAGTAAGTAACCTCTCCACAAATCCGAAAGGGTCCTAAGAAAATATTCCACAATAGAGATATGAACATACATCATACATCAACACCACCATCATTCGACACGTGCAAAACGACACGTGTGTACAGCTATAACCATCAAAACTGCAAGTAACTAAATGAACAAGTAATTAAAACATGAAGGCGACAAGGTATTGATAGATAGAGAAAGATATGTTTCATTCTGTGACTGCAATTAGTTTAGGTTACCTAAACTGAATGATAGTTCCTCTTTAACTTCAAAGATAACTTAGTGTTGGGCAACACGCCACGGAGTTATATGCCTGTATCATACATCTGATATAACGAATAATAAAGGCTAATTGCTACGACCACTGATACATGTTGACTCGACGATATGAACAGTAGTGGCACGTCAAAACAATAGTGCCTTTGCCATGATCACCAGTGTCTAGAACTTTTAGATGTGGGTATTAAAACCTGGGGCAAGAAATAGACGTACGTCCCTGAAAACTGTTGATTGTCTCTCTTTACATGAGACCATTCTTCATTCCTTGGTGGTTTATGTTAAACGTTCTTTGGACCTGGAGCTTCCCTTGTAGTTGATAAGTGGCAGATAAATTTGTCTTTGGAAGCGTAGAGCGTTTGTGTCTTCAGATGGCAAAGAAAGCAAAACTACGGATATGAACAGTCTTATCAGTTTCGTATAGATTAGGTATAATGGGTCACGAACTGTATATCTAATTTCTGTGTACAATTTTACTCTTTATTTACGAGCAATCTGACAGTTGCAGGTTACAAATTTGCGTGGTCACAAAACCTGCTGTTTTAATGGTCATCATTAACCATCATAGTTTGCATGACTCTTCCACATCAAGGTCTATCCGGAAAGTCATTCATGCAAATTGGCATTCTCAGGCCCAGACGATGATTGCTATGGAGAGGTTTTATGCATGCTAAATCAAACAGTGTTATGGTGCTAACCGCCTCGAAATCTTTACTTGAGATCGGCAACAGAACTGAAAAATGTTGGAGCAGAGGCATGTAATAATGTTCCTCAGGGAACACATTCATGTATTCCTTATGCGGTTTTCTATTCCTTATTTGTTTATTTATTTATTTGGTGTTTTACGCCGTACTCAAGAATATTTCACTTATACGACGGCGGACAGGATTATGGTGTGAGGAAGGCGGACAGAGCCGGGCGGAAACCCACAATCATCCGCAGGTCGCTGGCAGACCTTCCCACGTACAACTGAAGAGGAAGACAGCATGAGCTGGACTTGAACTCAGAGCGACCGCATTGGTGGGAGGCTTCTTGGTCATTACGCTAACCAATTGGTTTTCTATTCCTGGTAGTTGTAGAAACCAAAGTATGGAAGGACATATATATTTCCAAGGTCACCCTTACACCTCTTCGTGAGGGGTTGCCATGGTGATAAATTAGTATGATCTTATTTCTACTCCGAATAGTTTCAAATAAAAGAATGGTACGTGTTGCCTGTTGTTTTTAATAATGTAATGTATTAAATTACTTGAAAATTATTTGAATATCTAATTTATAATATTATCATTTTTGGGTGAAAATTTACAAACGCTTCATGAAGTGATCTTTCGGCAGCAAGATCAAGATGCAAGGGAAAACATGTTACTGCGCGTTGCTCAAAGCGATGATCTTGCCGATTACCTCCCTTGGCATGCTCAAGCGCCACATGTTGAATCAGTGCCTACTGTTTTGCAATAGGTTAATGTTGACACATATAGTAATGCAAAGGTAGGCGTTATACAATGCACTGTATCCCGCAGTGCAGTACCGTCTGTAAATTTCCGTGGGATGTGATGGGCGCCTCATAAAACACGTTTGATGATCTATGCACTTTAGGGCGGCGTCACCACAGCTTTCTAATGGTATATGAGGGGTAAATGTATTTTGTGCTGATGAAAAACGCCGTATGATTGATTGTATTGTGTATGCTTAGCGACACAGTTAACATAGATGTGTTCTTGATGAGATTTCTCAGCATGCTCTCGGATTCACGGCAGTACCTTGTTAAACACTGGTTTACTCCCTGGCAAAAGGCTAATGTTGGCTTATGGCTACATTATAAGTTATGTCTATCACACGCTTCGCTGATTCAAGCTTTTTACAGAAACGCATAACGGTGCCAAGTGTTAACCTATAATTCGTTATCTCTTTTCCATCCAGTGTGCATTAATGCAACCCAAAGTGGATTTTAGGTTATAAATTCATTTTATAATTTAAAGCATCAGACCTAAAAGCATATACCTGAGGAGACTTTTCAACCGGGTTTGGATTAATATACTGCATTTAAAAAAACTGCGATTACTTTCAATTATTGCGAATGTAAGCGACGCATCCCCTAGGTCGCTGTGTAGCGTTCGATTTCTACACGTCAACCGAACAAGCCGTTGTTCAGGTCATTCATTTGTCTGACGTAAAGGCAACCGATGGCGCGCAAGTCAGACGTCTGAGTCCTATTAAGCTCTGACACACTGTTTTAACAATGCTTCTATCGATCCAGCACGACGTAGTCCCGGACAATGGGTTAAAGACTTCGAAAGCATCATGTCACTTATCACATCCCCAGTTTATCAGTGAACTAATGTTTATGGTATTATTGAAATCGGAAGGATTGAAAGTGCAATGGGAAAAGAAGACGCTGATGCCTCTTTCGAATGTAACAATTGATTCCAGTAACCTTATCATCTCCACCCCTCATCATCGCCTCTTACCCCCCATCACCCCCAACTGCTCATATTTACCTCCTTTTAACAATAACACCTTCAGACACAGCAAGCTCTTTAAAGCCTTTAAACATGGCGTGAGGTGTTAACCGGAATTAGATCATAAAGCCTATGAAAGAACGGCTGATGTGGCGGACAGACTGTTTCTGGTGGTAAAACACTTCTGGCTGGAATTATATTGGCCATTGATTCGTATACTTTTGTTGCCTGACGGCTGGCGACGTTGATTATGTAGGTCTCTAAAGCCAGTAAAACGACCCCGTTTCTGGCAAGTATGTGATTACTTTGTCTGGCAGAAAACGTTAATTGTGTCTTAGAGTTTGAAAAAGGTTATTTAACACTACGTCGCGTGATTGTGAGCGACTGTTAGGTTGGGCAGCTTTTCGTGGGAGACTGTCCAAGCTTACAAGTGAAAGGACATGGTACCAGAAGCAATTCCCACTGTAGATTCAATGAAATGAATCCTTGTTGTGGACGCACTTAGTCTGAGAAGAATTTGAGTTGGTAATATCTCCTGACGCAGTTCACAGTTTAGGCAGGGGGAGAAATCGTTGTTGTCTTTGATTGAAATTCCTGGCACTAAAGGAATGCCGGCAACGCCAAGTCATCGCTATCATCCATCACAGCTTCCCGTCAAGAGCTTTTTGCTTTCTATTACCCTAGTGAGTGTGCCCTCTGCTATCAAGAGCCCCGGAGGTGTTTCAGAATGCCATTCATCAAGGTGTTTAGGGTGGTCCAATTAAAACTAGCATCGGTTTCTTTAAACTCTCTACAGGTTGGAGTTAAGTCTTGCTTCCATTCGCCCTGATTATCGTTCGATTTCACACACTTCCATCAGGGAACCTCAACCTAGGCATGTTTAGCAGGTTGTTCTAAAGAAAGTAAGCCAGTTTATTTCCTGTGTTGATGTTATGAAATGGAGAGCTGAGGATGTTTTATAGTAGAATGAATAAAAATACATCCTGAGGAGCAAGAATTACGGCTTAGGAGATGTTTGAACTTTGGGTACTAAGGTCTTTTTAGGTCTCGGATTACCCATGCTCATATTTCCCTGGTTATTCGTTTTTGGAAAACGGAAATCTGCTTCTGATGTAACCATAAGCTATCAGAGACTTCCTCTGATAAGATATCTGTGGCTTTAATCTTCTGAGATTATGATGCTGTGGACAAAATTTTTGATTAAATATTTCAGAGAAAAATAAATGCTTATAATGTTTCGACACAGTGACAAAGGGTTTAATGCAAAATCAGTCAGTTGTGGGAGCTGCAAAAAGTTGAAAAGGGGGTAATTTAGGTTGAAAAAATACAGTTTGTTATTTTCATAGGGCTAACGTTTAATTCTGTGCTCAGATATATTGTGAAATGTACTATTTCATCTTTGCAAAGTTTTAAAGACTTCCAAGAGGTTTCAAAAAACAAAATACACGGGTTTTAAGCCATTAGATTCAGACTCTCAAGATAGCGTACCTGAGCTTTGGTGTGTAGAAAGACCACAGCGATTCCCCGTAACACCAACTTTAAGACAAGAGGTATAGTTTCAGATTTGATATCGTAAATTATTCTAACTTGGATAGCACTATACCTAGGATTTCTGTAAATCGCGTGCACATAACTCGCCTGGTTACATTTGTTAGATACTGTGTGTTGTATTAAGATTCCAATCAACGTCGCACGTGACACGTAACACAAGAACAAATGTGTCACGGATATTCCACCAGACCTTATTCCCATCGTCTGGAACATCATTGCCACTTTGGGGACATAAACAGTTGTAACCAAAGTACAACTGAGACAAATATTTGATTAACGAGAACATATATACTAGCATGATACACGATTTAGATACTCATTTTTTTCATCACACTATAACATTCATTGCGTCATTTCGTCATTATTGAAAATTGTTCACTGTTTCGTTTTGCAAGAATCCTTTCTGATGGGTTTTTTTTATATACTTTATTAGTTCCATATAATCTGGTAGTTTGTGTTAAACGTTGTTAAGGAAACTGGTCTTGCGATTGCTCACAGGGAACTTCCATTTTATTCGACGGCTGGTATACGAATGTCTGTTTCGATGCTTAGATTTAAACGAATCTTCATAGAAGCAGTACCCGAGACTTTATGGCAGACGGGTGGTATACGGATGTCACACTTATATCTTCTTTATTGTTTTGTTTCGGTTTTTACGTCATCTGTGAAAGCGTCAACTGACTTGTTGTATCTGTTATTAACTTTTAAGATAGATACAGGTATCTTTCAGTAGATTTAGTGGTATTTGTTTGCCGTCAGCATATAAATCAGTTAGTCGAAAAGCGAGATCATGAAGTGCCATTTACAATGGACTTACCAGCTCTGTAGAAACCTGGCAGTGTTTCATCAGGCCTCCTAGGAGAACCAGCATAAGAGATCCTTCCGGGATATCCTCGATGATGGAGCATAAACTCAGAGCCTGTCCATTTATCGGGGGAATCTGTCAGTATAAAAGACAGGAGCATACACTTGAACGAGTACTCTCGTGCTCCTGATACAAAAAAACCCTTCTAATTAATAGAATGCTCTGACCCCAAGTCACTTCATAGATTAGTAGTAAGACTGGATAAAGAGATCGTGCCTGACTGCAAAAATGGCGTTTCTTTTTTTTCGTCTCAAATTCAGTAAAACGCATGCACGGAACAATGTCCCCCAAACTGTAACCCGAGGATGAAATCACATAAATTAATTTCTCTTCAGATTTATTTTTTCTGGTAGTCTTTTTTCAGAGACGACCTTATTTATTCGACACACAGCGCGGCGTGATGGGAAATTAAATCGTAAAACGACTCAATTTAGATCATCTTCGATAACGTCGTTTACGTCGTTTTGCAAGATTTTTTTGAAGTTCACCGTAGGAACTATTTGATGGATGAAGTGTCAGGCAGCCTGTAACCGTCAAGTTACAGCACAGCGCTGACATGATCGCACGAGTAATTACGCTCCCCTTAAGGTGTCTTGGAATTCTTACTTCTATCGCAAGTAACTTTACTGTCACGGATTAGACGGTCGACGCCTCTATGCTATTGGGATGTTATGTGAAACAGTCAGGGTACACTCCTTCCTATGCAACTCAAGCAGATCCCATCTGTACAACTAAAATCACGTTTACCTGCAGAACAGAAATTCAGCCCTGGGAATGTCAAGTCAGCCGTTTGCTGATGTGGACAGCTGACTTGTGAAGAAATTCCAGACCCTCATTTCACTAACAAGTCTTAAGTTGTAAATCTTAATCTTAAGTCTCAAGTCCTAAGTTCTGTCAGTGAATACAAAGCTGTAAATCAGGAACCTTTTTAAGCCCCTCGCCAAGTTCAAACGTTCCCACTTACTCACAAGTTTTCCGCGTTCTCACATCATCGCCATTTTCCTTCGTTCTCACCAATCTCCCACGTCCCCACGTCTTCGTCAAGTTCCCCAGTGCCAAGCCAACGTTTCACGTTTCCTGATCTTCGTCAAGTTCCTATGTTCTCTACAAATTTCCACTCTGCCACGACCTCGCCAAATTTTCTATCTCCCCACGTTTCACCAAACTATGCAGGTCACATTTTGTTTTGTGAAATTTTTGATTTAAACAGTTGGATAAAACTAGCTCAGCTAAGCCATTTTACAGTCGAGTTTCATGGAATCGACCTCAAGAGGTTGCTAATTCCCCATGTTGCCATCCCTGTCGAGTTCCCAGTTTTCCAAGTCCTCACTTTCATATGTCCTCGCCACATTTCCATTGATCCACATCGTCTTCAACTCTCTACACCCAATCAACCTGTAAAAGCACAGTACATGTACGATACAGCCATGAAATGCGACACAGTCCGACAATGACGTAAATGTGACTTATTAATTTTAACAATGCTATAGCAAAAGTAATTAAATCTATTGTTAAAACTTGGTCGTAGGCAAAGCTGTTATTCAAGCCAATGGACTGATATGCTTTATAGCTAAATTAATTTATTATGTATTATATCCTTGTTTAAAATCATAATAAAGAATTTTTCTTTTATGCGATGGTGAGTTTTATGGTGTCGGGAACAAGAGTGCGAGGATCAATCAGCCATGTGTGGCAAGTTAACTCTTAAATGGCCCATTACTCTCGTACGATACGAGGAAGTGATCGGCTTGCAGCAAACAAGAATATCTCTCTGCACTGTTCACATTGAATGTATCACATGTATCGCGACACGGCTGCAGTAATGCAGAAGTGGCGTTAAGCTATATATTATTCATTCCGTGTCCAGCCGACATAGTATTTTGTTCGGACTGTCATGGTCACATGATTGTCAATTGCGTTGCGTTCATATTGCCCGTGGATGTTCACATTCCCTGCTGACGTTCTTATTGCCTGTAGACGTTACCATTGCCTACTGACGTTCACATTCCCTGCGGAGGTTCTTACTGCCTGCTGACGTTCTTCCTGCCTGTAGACGTTACCATTGCCTGTTGATGTTCTTATTACCTGTAAACGTTGCCACTGCCTGTTGATGTTCTTATTACCTGTAAACGTTGCCACTGCCTGCTGACATTTATATTGCCTGCAGACTTTCCTTCAGACGTTCATTCGCCGTGTTACTTAATCCAAAACAGGCGACTAATCCCTGTTAATAAAGTCAAGTGTTAAAATCAAGTGATCCTTGATTCTGTTTATCAGAAAGTCTATCCCATGCTATTGGCGCTGGCTGCCTTTCGTTTTTTCCAGTATCCATCCATTTTTATGTCCGTCCTATCCGGTAAATTAAACATACTAGAGCTCAATAACAAAACATTAAAGAAACCAGGGTGGTTTTATTGTGGTATCCATTTCTTCACGACTCCGTAGCCTCCAAGTTTATATTGCTTAATCGGTGTTTCCAAACGTACACATTTTGTCGCGTAAACATCTAATACTTCAGAAGATCAAGTTGTGTTTTCATACGCAATTCCAAGGACGTGTGAACATTAAAACTGAAAGTGGTAGCTTACCAGTTAGTGCATCTTTTCGGAAATTCTTTTCAGGTAAACAAAGTCAGCGGAAGTGATTTTCTGTTAGGACGTCTGTACGAAGGGAGATTTTTCCACAAATTGTTTCCATCATAGCCTCTTATACCGGAAATGATCATTTGAACATCTGGCAAAACGGATGTAGCAAGCAGTCCTCGAGGCCGCGGGCAATGGCGCCTAAAAGTCCTCGCCGTTTAGAGCAGCCAGAGATGGTTTTGCGATAAGTTAGGAACCTTGATGTTCATGTGGCACGGTGCCATTAGCGTATCTACGACAAGGCTATAAACCATAAGAGGTCTTGTCATTACTCGCCAGCGTTATTCATGGTCACAGCATAATAAGTTCCGGCCTTTTTATTCATTAATGCATACAGACACATATCCATGCAACTCCTACTATAACGAAGATAGGCTTCCTGTGCATTATATAGAGAGTCTGTAATATTGTCTTCCGTCTAGAAGACTTTGCTCTTGTCCTTGACACACTTCCCAAGTTCCTCTAGTCTGCGGTTCCAGCTCGAATGGCATAAAGAAGTCCCTCTTGTCTGCTTTTCACGAAGGTGTTTGGAGAGATCTTCTCCCAACATCTTGGAAAATGAGGTACATGTATTCTACTGGAAAACCCGGCTTTTCGCTCATGTCGAAAGGGTCCGCCAGCAACCTGTGGATGGTCGTGGGTTTCCTCCCACCATAATTCTAGCCGCCGTCATATAAGTTGAATTATTATTGAGTACGGCGTAAAGTAACAATCAACTGAATATATAAATCATGACGACAGAAAATATAACAAAGCTAAAACATTCCAAAGACTACCGAGTTTACAGCTGGGGGCCAGTACAATAACGAGCTGCTGCGAGAATACAAATTCTTTTTAACCTATTTGTTTGCGTTCTATGGAAAATATGGCGTCCCTTTAGAAGTAGCTTTATTATCTGCTGTTTTTCACACAAATACACACATGCGGCTTCTAAAGCTCGCTTTCTCAGCTGAAACATAAATCGCTGCACAGTGAAGGATATGTCTGACGTATAAGCCTATACATTCACTCATGTAAATAACCGCATTTCTTCTTTTTGCTGACCTTACAGGGACATATGTTACATATATATTGGACATAAGACTGTTTATTCGATTTCCCTATTGATTAAACTACACACTTGGCTAACAATATTCATACGGCGTGTCCTTGACTCGTGTGGACTTGTTGAATACTTCGGAGGACTCAGATAATCTAATATGAATATATGAAATCAATCCGGAACCGGAATGAAGCATTGATGCCGTCCAGGCGCTAAACGCTGGCGCGAATAACAGTAACAAGCTCTATCACACATGAGCAGATATTGGCTAATTGAATGTCCTCTCAGTATACAGAATAAAGTAAATTGAATTTTATTCTCCATCGACCCATGCGACACGAGAAAACATCTGCTCGACCTGCGTCATTCTTAGAGTCAGGAGCACTCGTCGATAGGACAAATATGTCTTGAAGCTAAGCCTTTTTCCGATCTCCGGACAAGACGCTCTATTCAAACAACCACAGCATTGAGTCGCCCCGAACTCTAATTTTCATCCAGCGGTTAGTAATTTTGGGATCATTCCTTGAGCAAACGCCCCATCTCCTGCATGTCTGTGGGCTCCAAGTGATACTTCCTAGCGAACCTCCCAACGGGAAACAAACTCTTCTGCTTTAGTGCAGTTCACCATCTGACATTCCGCGTCACAACCAAGACATAGTGCCTTTGGAGGTAAGTCTCCTTTTCAAATTTAGATGTCTGTCTTATTTTTTTCATGAAAAATGGAATGTAATTAACCATACATAGGTCACCTTAAACTTAATTTCTTAATCGCGGTCTTTAACACCAAACTAGCGCTCAAGAAATTGCTTTTTTCTATTATTCCATTCATTTGAATGAACAACATTTCCACGTGGACGCTGTATGAACGTAAAAACGTGAAAACGGTGGCACGAATGTTGTCCAACACTTATCGAATGATCACACGAATAGTGAGACCCGTGGAATATTCAAATTCTCTGCGCGAGGCCGAAAATGATCTCACACCCCGTATGGTGCAGGTCGAAGCCGCTCTATTTGTTACTTCCGCGTATGCAGAGACAACACTCAACAGAAGCTACATTTACTCTTACATTCATGCAAGTGCAATGTGTTACTTTTCCAATGACCCTGGTCACACGTAGAAGGGACATTTATTGTTACAATTACTCTGGCTTCTTTATTATTATTTATTTAATAATAAAAATAAATGTTACTACAAAGTTACCGGTCGCACGTAGAAGTGATTTTACTAATGCAAGGGCTCAAGTTTCACAAACCCCACAAATTTTGTACCAGTTCTTAGCGTATTAGGCTCCTTTCATTTACAACTGATTCTTGGAACCTCCTTTGTTCTTCCTTAGAAATGCCAATTTTAGGGGATGTAATTTTATCCTCATCGTCGAAAAGCGAGTCTGAAATGACGTCAATTCGCAGGGATACAGTATGCCCAATTAAACAGTCTCTAGCAGGAGTGCCTCGGTGATAGTGGCATTGTAAGGATGTGATACTTTGACAGTTCCTCTACCCACCCCACCCGCTCTAAATCCCAACCTCCTCACACACGCACTTACACACTGATACACTTGAATAGCACCATGCCTCATGCAGGGACTGATTTGAACAAAAACGTAAGGGCTAAGAGTTATTAGACCGTTTGTTCCAAGTGCAATTGGCCTGTTCTCAGCTGGAACATTGATATAACCAACATTATTACTTTTGATTCACGAAGAATGCGTCATTTTAGAAACATCGTAAGGGTTTATTTCGCACATGTAATCAAAGTGCAGCCTCGTATCGAGACAAGACAGGAAGGGACATGGAGTTAGTTCCCGTATTAAGCGTCTTTTAATACCGTCTCAATTAGCTCCCACAGAAACTACTTCCTTTTAACAATATGACATATGCCTGGCGTAGGAGAGTTAATCAGTAGCACCTTCATGCGTCTACAATTGTCCAGCCTTCAATGACCCTGCCAATCACCGCCTAGCACTCAGCGTTTTTGTCTGTAGGTACTCGGCGTTTTGCGTTTTTACCTATCAGCGCCCAGCGTTTAGCGTTTTTTCCAGCACGGGCCCAAAATTTGGAATCGTCGTCTACCAGGGTTCATTTTTTAAGGCCAGAGCACGTTAACGTATCGACCTGATGTCCATGTGTTTATTTTATCCTGTGTTGCACTTCCATTGGGCAGTATTAGAAACAAGCCGCGGTTCCGGGACAGTAATACCTGTGTCTTTAAGACAAGGATTTTACTTTACATCAGCACAGCATTAAGGTTTTAAAACACGACAAACCAATGTGTTAAAAGGAACGATTGATTTGAAGGATCTTTTGCGCAGTCTTCAAAAAAGACCTCGAGGCGCGGTTAGATTTCTGGGTAGAGATCGGTATTTCCAATCAATACTACATCTCCTAAGGTCGTATGCTTATTCCACGTCAGTTTCTAAGGGTGAAAATCTTCTAAAGGTAGAATCTCAAGTATCAACCGCTTACACCATTCAAACCACGGTTCAGTTTCTGCCATGCATGGCACATGTCCAGATAATTATATTCTCTGAAAGAAATACCTTCCACCAGAACCAGCCCACAAAATTATAGCTGTATTATCGAATACATAATTTCAATTTTAAGTTTATGTTTAATATGTATGGGGAATAGATTTATCACTGTGGATGTTGGCTAGTGTTACTATATTCCGTTCAATTCTAACCGTTAGCAGGACTCAGTTAAAACAACAGATCAATTTCTAAACGTAAACTTAAGCAGGTAAATTCTCAGAACGTAACCGATTACTTGAAGCAAACTACAGCCGTTTAAGGCTTGATTAACCACCACGCTAATGTACATTTCCCAAGATATAACATTTTGGTCAGGCATGTGGATTCGCTGGGGTTTTTTCAATAGAAAATGACGGATCTTTATTCCTCTTGTTTAAGGAAAACATGCTTTATGGATAAACACAATAATACTTTTCCAAGGTTGAGTCTTTTTATGGTAGCCTTGTTTTGGTCTGATCGCGTGGTATAGAGCGGTAATCTTGCAACAATATTTCATTCGAGCATTTTTAGACATCAACCCTTTTGGCGTCATAGTTCGTACCAAATGACGAGTCTGAAAAATATAGCAATCAAAAATATCTATTAAGAAAACAATGAAAGGAACGATTAAATGATCGGTTTAAAGCAGATTCAGTGTATCATAAGTCAAGAAAAGTGATAGCATACAGTTTCTGTGCTCGCAAGTCATACAGAAGGTAAATTTTGCTACTCCTATCAACACTTCAAGTCAATCCATGAATAATGTATACATTATCGGAAAGATTACTTGGGACAGACGTGCAGCACTCGCCTAAATAATCCTCTAGTGGATAAAGGCAGTCTGCCGATCTTTTGGTCGATCTCTCGTGCTTGGAGTTATATGTACACGCTACCAAGCTAACTGACCAATCTCGAAACCAAACCCTAACTTTAACAGTCCATATCCATACCTTTATTGTTTGAATAGTGTTATCATATATGACTTCTTTCTAAGAATTTATATGTATGTGCAAAAAAAGATCGTTAGAATGTGCTGACCTTCTCGAAGATGCCGCAACTACAATTTCGACCACGGCATTAAACGATGAAAACAAGTGTAGTGTAAAATATATTCAAAAACATTAACCATGGTAGTTGATGGAAAAAGTATTTTTTATACTGAACTGCACTAGTGTTTTTACGGGCTGGCCATAATGTACCCAACGTCTATAAAACTAATGAGTACTTTAAAAAAGCCATTAGTTACGTATATGGCTATTTTCCGGAAACCCGCAATCATATCTTTTTGTCAACTATGCCAAAATTTATATTTCTTTTGTGAAGCTGTCAGTTGTGTGCAGAAAACACGTCTTTCATGTTAAAGCATCCGATTTGCACCTCTTTTATGCAATAAATCTTATGTAACTATCAACATAAGTTAACAAAAAGTTTGAATTTATATATTTTTTGTCGATATTCTAGCTTTCTAAGAATACATATGTACAGGTAAAAGTATATACCCACTAAGTAAATATCAAATTGTAGCTTGGCCACGGAAAATGGTCCCGCTTTATTATATCCTAGATGCTAGCGATAGATATAACTGACTATCTCCAAGTGTATCTTTTTTTGAAATAGGTTTGTTGAACGTGCAGTCAAATGTACTCTTCCCAACGGTTGTAGGATATAAGTTCTCGTGTGAGGGCTATTCAAAATTATTCGATTTTTCGTAAAAATAATCACTTGGAATAAATTGATGTTGATATTGAGCTGACCCGCTGCTCTCAGCCGGAAAATAGCAGCTGTTGTAATTTTATGTAGCCGCCACGTACGTTCTTTTTTAAGGTAACGAACTTTAGAATTTCTGTTGGTGTAATTATTTATATTAACATTCCCAGCTGTGCAAATAATTTGATCTTGAAATTGGGGTTAATTGGGGTTTACACGGCACAGGTGAAAGAAACTATGCTTGACATACATCTGCAATTTGCTATAAATGGAAAGAATGATATGTCTTGTAGAGCAATGAACATATTCATGAACCTGATTTCGCACAACTCTCAAATTTATCCTGTGACATGATGAGATCAGAACGGGCATTTGTAGTCTTTCGTGTATTTCATTTGCATGGAGTCTTAACATCACATAGAAAATATATTTGTTGCAATATTTAGAGTGCCCGACGCAAATTTATGGAAAAAATAGAAAGATAAGTTTTACAGATTTGTGCGTTTTCTAAACCTTAACATGGCACGCCGGTTATTATTCCAAGTTGCTGTGTTTTTGTCATATCCAATCGTTAATGCACAGCCCGAGCTGAAAGCTTTTCGTTTCCTTATATAACTTAAATAAAATGATGAAAATAAGACATGACATGTTATCCCACAACGACGCATTTTGATCCATTTGTAATCCAGTTGTTGTTGTTTGTTTAAAAAATGCAAAGTATTGTGAGTATTGAAGTTGCAGTCCGAGACATTTTTGGCCGTTTTATTGAAAATCCTACTGTTTACAAATAAGTCTCCATCTGTGAAGGGTTTTGAACTGTATATATACTTTCGTCCGACTTTTCTTTAGCGGGCTGAATATTATTTGTCGGGCATGAAGCAACCAATTTGCGGTGGCCGAATGGAATGACTTGTATGAAAGCCAGGATGAAATGAAATTATTGGTATATTGTTGTGACGATTAGATTAGTATTGCTCTGGTTATATGACAAATACCTAATCTGTGAAACCGAAAATTTGTTATCTTTTAAAGCTCGCGTTGGCCAAAAGATTTGACTCATGGGAAAATAACTTCATGGGACACCTCGGAGATCTAAATCATTAAACCCTGTTAGTCTGTTTCATATCGGAAAATAGTTGGTCGTTAAACTGCGATTTGTACACTCTAACAGTCAAGAACCCTTTCACTGGTATTGGCCATATTGCGGGCATATTGGAATGTCTAGGTGAATCTCAAATATACCAGTCAGTACCAGTCAAGACCGATTCTGCTAATTTTGTCACTCATGTCTTCAAGAACGTCCCTGGAGCCGGCATTACAGAGCTCACGTGTAGCAGTGACAAGGATCGTTCGTAATACTTTAAACGGTGCAGCGAAATACACCTTATAACTACAAAAGAATCCTTCTTTATATCTTTAGTTCTTATACAAGAGATCTGGTTTTTTTCACGTCTGCAAACCTTTTCTTGCTAATTTTTCCTGACACTATTTATTATCTGTACTGTCGTGTAAGGCTTTGCCATACACCCGCTATTTAACACTCAGGACAATTTCCGCCTTGTGTATTACCAGCCGCAGCTACAGCTTTTAAAAAACACTGTTTTCTTTTGACATTTGATGTTCTGTTTATGACATATATATGATACGAGAACTCAACAACATAAAGTTACATTTCATCATCCCATGAACAGACATGCCTTTACACTTATGATGACAGATTGTCCTTAATGTTTTTCTCCGAATGTTCTGATTTTAGAACCTAAAAGCATAAGTGTTCCATTTTTTACAGCCTTATTTTTTGGTGCACTCCACGTCAACGTCCGCAAATGGAATTTGTGCGGAGGAAGCCCTCCGCTCATGCGACGAACAGAGAGATCTGTAATATCAAACTTTATCGATTTCAAATTTGAACCGTTTTGACTGAGATGTTATTGTTAGCAACAAGTTTTCCAGTATGTGAGTTCGCATATCAGCGTGTCTGAACCATTTCCCACACTGTTGGAATATTCTCTGTTTCTTCGAGGGTTTCACGACTACAGCCTCTTTAGGGGTAAAGCAATCGTAATAGGAACATATGATCTATAGACATTATTTCACACCATGATATTACGGCCATTATGACCGTTATTTTACAATTAAAACACCTGGCAGCTCACCAGGTTACCAGGCCTTCTGCCTCTAATTTTGCGAACATTTTACAACGGATCAAAACACTAGTGATATAGTACGTAGTACTTTGTGAGCTTGTGTTTCACCACATGCTTTTTTCTTTGAGACGTTCTTTTGGACCTTGTATCGCTCATTATCTCCTTGTACGATTACGTAAATTTCATCCCCGTTTACCCTGAGAGTGACTTTGTGTATATTTCTGAGAACTGAAACATACATCTCCATCGTCGGCGTACCGTGCCCACTTCTGTTAGTCACTACAGGACTATCATCCTTCGATTCGAGAATTCCAACGAACTGTAGATTGTATATTTACGTTGATTGACTTGCCTTGGAAGCCGGAATATTCCATCAGGATTTGAACGCTATCATCCGTAAGAAACTATATATTTTTGTAATTACCTGTGTTGTTTTGCATATTATTGTCAGTTGTACTATTTGTCTATTTTGTTCAAATGTATGTATTGAGCTTTTTCAAGCGTCTTTGTGTTCCTTTATTTGATCTTCTGTAAGGAGTGTCGATGTCTAAGAGTTGAACAAGCCATTTGTTTAGCATTTTCCTCTCCGATATTGTTGACTTTACACCATCAAAATGCATTTTCATGATTTTCATGATCTTTTTCAAAAACTTCTAAACAGTTGCAGCTTGAATTGTATTTAGATGTTTAGTTCATTTATTGCACTACTTTGTACAACCCTGTCTCCATCGAGAGACTCGACATAACTTTAACTCACAATCCTTAAAGCTCAAGTAAAGAAGCTGTCTGCGCAGGAAGAAACGCACTTATTTTTGATAAGGGAGTTTTCATGTCTATACAATGATTCGTTGTGTGATGAAGACAAAGGTTCTATAAAAAACCGCTAAATATAAAAAATACAGAGCCATGGAATATTTTGATAGATTCCACAGACAAGAAATAAGCAGTGGAATTACTGTTGGCTCCCACCAAAACTTCATATTGAATAGTGAATCAACTTTAGTGTATAAATTTGTCTGACAGGCGCTATAGGAATATCAGAACATTCTAAGAATCGGTGAGATCGAAGACTATTTATCAAAAATGTTTTCAGAAATACATTCAGATATTTTTTCTCTCCAGATTGGCTAGACAGAAATTGATTACTATGGTTCAGGTGATCTCAGGCCAGTCTTCTTTTTGTTTAATGTGGGCAACTGTGGTCCGTTCCTCAAAGCTGTAGCTAAGTGGCGTCCAGGGTAAGTGTTATGTAAGCTATAAAATAGGAGTTGACTAAACTTGCATAATGACGTCTTTCCGGTGAGATCAGATCGGAACTGAAATAAAATGTTTTTTTTATTGACGTCATGACGTCTGGGTGTGAAAAATCAAAATGTGATTTTTCACTGAGGTTAAAATAACACTTTTACCACTGAAGGAAATACTGGGATTTCAATGATGTATAAATATTTATTTATTTATTTGATTGGTGTTTTACGCCGTACTCAAGAATATTTCACTTATACGACGGCGGCCAGCATTACTGTGGGAGGAAACCGGGCAGTGGATAACCCACAACCATCCGCATGTTGCTGGCAGACCTTCCCACGTACGACCGGAGAGGAAACCAGCATGAGCTGGACTTGATCTCAAAGCGACCGCTTTTGTGGGTGTATAAGTAATAAGCTTTGTTAACTTGTTGGCATTAAATGTCCTTTAGTATATAATGTCGTAATAAGATGGTGAATATAACCCCCATATCTCATGCACGGGCAATGTAAGCTGGTTCTAAATCAATGCACTAGCCGAAAAAAAACAAACAAACAAGAAAAGCCGTTTTATGAAGAGACGAGATACAAACACCAAAAGCAAGTCGTTTGCAAGAACGACCCAAGTGCTTCCCGTCAATGCAGCTTGTGAATTTCGTTCCATTCTGCTTGGCTTCCTCTCCGGTCGTATATGTCTGTCGGAAACTTGGTGATGGTCGTGGATTTCCCCATGGCTCTGTGTGATTTCTTTCCAACATAATGCTGGCCGCCGTCGTATTAGTGAAGTATTCTACGGTACGGCATAAAACACTAGTCAAATAAATAAATGCATCGGGAAGCGGAATGTAGCTCAGCGAGTAATGTGCTTGGCTCCTATCAAGGGGTCAAACGACGTGCGGGTTCAATGTCGACCTTTTAAAAGGGAATTTAACCCCCCCCCCCCCACGCTTTAACTGTTACAGGGAGCCTTGGCGACAGTAAGTGGCCCAATGGCAGTCACGTAGCCGTTTGAGCAGTCTTACTTTCGTGGAAGACTGCTTGCCTTCCACGCTTATGACGTGCACAGGAAAGCATACTTTTGCTCCAGACTCCTCCAGCCATAAAACTGATCTTCATCGTGTAAGTAAAAAAAAATTCTCGAATAAGGCGTTAAAAAAACAATCTGGCCTTCAAAGCAGAGCTGGTAATGCGACCTGCCAATCACAATATCTGCATACCTTGGCCATACAACTAAACCATGTCCTATATCTGACTGGTTGACGAGCGTGGCAACTTTCCGCTCATGCGTTCCATGATTTCAATTCATACCCTCTGGAAGCAGACGGTATAATTCACAGTTCTCTTTGAGGACGTACCTTCTGGCCTACTTAGGCAACAATGTATTCTGTCCTAGACCAGGATAGGATGGGATGCCCGGAAGGAGGGGGGGCGGGGGAGCCTTCTGCTAGGGTCGTAGAACTTCCCACACTCTATTGAGGGTACGATCGGGTAATAGACGGACTGAAGATGAATTAGCGCTCATTTCAATTGGCGAATTATATAGTTAGGGAAGTCGGGACTTGCTTCGTCGCGGAAGCACACAGCGTTTAATCTCTAGGACTCTTCTGGTAAGACGATTCTCGTCAGTAAGTAAAGCAAGGTTGACCAAACGTTCAATTACTGGGTGAGTACTCCAGCGTCATTATGGCCATGGTCATTTTCCTGATATCAAGCTAAGTCAGCTGGCAACAAGCGGCTAAATCTCAACATATAGCCTGACATAGACCCTGCGTATTAACTTGTCATTCTCCATTTGACTCAAAGCAAGGATCACGTCAATTAACCTACATTTGTTGGCTTCTAGAAGGACTATGGTGGCCAGGTTTGAAATGAAATTACTGGCCTAATTTTATACACTGGCTTCTTAGGGGAGTGTGTTTATATTAATGGGTTGGCAAACACACACCTTGCAAAGAACAGCTGGCATGTACCTGACGAAGGACGATGGTATGCTCCGTGCATGTCCCTAATTCTCCACCTTTAAATCGAGCACATTTATAAAAGTGCAAAACTTCCGTAGCACAACGTAAACCACTGATGAAGCAAATAAACAAATCATACACTCTATATACAGCGATTTACCCACATATCATTCTTAAAACGAAACCTTTGAAGTATCTGAAGTTCACAATTCATCGGTTTCCTTTTACATGTTTCTTGTTTATCTGTGTTTTGCTGGTTAATGTTCTGTGTGATTAATGCTATAATTAATGTGTATTTATAACACCTATGGTTAAAATGTCCTCACCCACGTTGTCGTCCTGCTTTGGCGTGAATGACTGCAATGAATGGAACGCCGAAACTGCCTGTCTGGCTTGTGGCTGCAAATCTGATTCCTTCTCTTGCCTTGATGGGCGCCAGCTTTAAGACAGGGGACTCGTCAGGTATCTGTGTCTATAAACCGTACCGTCCTCACTTAACGGAATAATCTTGAGTGCGGCGTAACCAAACAGATCAGGAAGTGCTCAACATTGGGTTAGACCTTGTTGTGTACATACTATTTAGCCTTTGCTGTTTTGGTTACACTATCGGTACGGGCAGATTTCAAGTCTTTTTTTAAGTTAATTGGCATGTTGTGATTACGTTAGGAAAATTTCCTGTGAACGCAAGCGAAAAGTCCATCTCTCTATGCCATAATCATCGCCAAAATCAACTCATCTAAGATAAAACTGTGCTGAAGTTGATCCTGATTTTGCATCCAGAATTACGTTCTCAGTTTCTCATTTGATCAAAGCTGATATTACCTAATGACATTTCGGAGAGTCGGTGTGGGTCTCGAACCGACAACCTAGTAGTGGAGATATGGGTCTCGACCCACAAGGAATCTTAGCGTTTGCGTGGACATTGCTGAGACTTTCATGCTTATGCTTTTGATTTCTGAAAATTTGCATACCACTCTTGTGGATGTTTGTATTGAGTAAGGCTAGCACATCCATCCTGTACATAGAATTTTAAGGTTACATGTTTTTCTTTTGACAGTTTGACTTCATACAGGTTTCGTGTAGGTTTACCACCTCTTTCGCGGTGTAACCCGACACCAGTGAGCCTTGTGCATGTCGTACCTCGTGAAATCCGGAGAGTGCTGTATATTTACGCGATACGGAACGGGGTTTATCTACAACAAAAAGAGGGAAATGCGGGAAGAACGGTGTATTTCATGCTCCCGCACACTTCCCTCTACCGTCATGGATTTCAGCCCAGTCAAAGCCAGGGTTAATTCCTTGTCGCCCACCAGTACCGTTCAGCTCTGGTCATGCTTGTGACACCGTTGTTTTTCATGCTATTCTTGGTGAACGGAATTGTAAAGTCATGGAGTCACGTAAAAATTGAACTTTTGTAGCCATTGTGTAAGGCTTTTGCTTGACCTAGACATTTGAGGTTGCATGGTTCACGATTTGACTCAGAGATGATAAACACGCAAAATACTTGTTTTCTGCATTTCCATTCCTGGCCAGAAATAATTATCTGGACAAAAGATTGCAAATCCACAAACATCTTGATTTGTTCAAAAATGTATTTTTCGGAAAGGCAAACGCGCACGACACACGCAATGTTGCGTGAAAGGTTTTCTTTAATATGGATATTTGCACAAGGACGACAGTTGACGGGAGGGGGGGAGTGGGGGGGGGTAAATGGGAGGAAGGTAGAACATGTAACATCTAGTGTCTTATGTTTCGCTGGAAAATATCACAGATTTAATTCATTTCATTATAAATCGGGTTCTTTTCTCTAAAAAGTCTTCTCTTTAAATGTCAACTCTGGAGTTTATAAGAAAGCCCTTGGTAAAGAGCGTTGGCGTCGCAAAGACCTTTGACATGCTTTCTGACATAAACCCATGAGTGGTCCACAGGAACACGTCAGCATCAGTGTCTTTATCCAATAACCAGAAAGTCAGACCAGGAATGTGACCAGGTCACCGTTGCCGCCTTTGCTATAACGAAATTTGTCGAAGTGTAGGGAGACTTCTAGAACCTATGTATCCTACACTGGAACAGCAGTGTGGCCTGCGCAGGTCGCTGACATAGCAGTGTGGCCTGCGCAGGTCGCGGACTCTGATGACTGGCACAACAGAGTGGCTTACACTGATCACTGGGGCAGCATTTCGGCTTACTCTGATCACTTGACCAGCAGAGTGGCTTACACTGATCACTGGCACAAGAGAGTGGCTTACACTGGTCACTGGCACAAGAGAGGGCTTACACTAATCACTGGCACAAGAGAGTGGCTTACACTGGTCACTCGCACAAGAGAGGGCTTACACTAATCACTGGCACAAGAGAGTGGCTTACACTGATCACTGGCACAAGAGAGTGGCTTACACTGGTCACTGGCACAAGAGAGTGGCTTACACTGGTCACTGGCACAAGAGAGTGGCTTACACTGGTCACTGGCACAAGAGAGTGGCTTACACTGATCACTGGCACAAGAGAGTGGCTTACACTGATCACTGGCACAAGAGAGGGCTTACACTAATCACTGGCACAAGAGAGTGGCCTACACTGGTCACTGGCACAAGAGAGTGGCTTACACTGATCACTGGCACAAGAGAGTGGCTTACACTGATCACTGGCACAAGAGAGTGGCTTACACTGATCACTGGCACAACAGAGTGGCTTACACTGATCACTGGCACAAGAGAGTGGCTTACACTGGTCACTGGCACAAGAGAGTGGCTTACACTGATCACTGGCACAAGAGTGGCTTGCACTGATCACTGGCACACCAGTGTGGCGTACGTTGATTATGCTTAGTTCACGTACAATTCGGACCGAAAATTATTCTCCCGTATGCGTTATACAAGATTGGCTTGCAAGGTATGATATGATTTGAGGCCAGTTTTGTTGTCCTTAAACCCGGTGAAAATCCATGAATTTACAATCCGTTATTTGTGCTTGGTCTGAGGTTAATTCTCCGTCGGTACATACAGAGAGAAGCAGTTTTCTCATGCCATACGTGTTGTAGCGAGTCACGCCGGTGGCGTTGGACGATATAGTGTTACACGTTCAGGGAGGTGGGCACTATTACGGTAAAATTGCCAGCATCTTGTCGAAAATGGTATCCTGTTCAGACGCGCAACCGATATCGGTGTGGCTTGGACACCAACTCTCGGTTGGTCACTGAGTTGATAGGTATCAGCGGGAATATTCCTTCCTGCACAGAGCCCCTTCAAATCAGTTGCTACAAACGCTATAAAGGCCACACTTTGGCAAGGCCATCCGCACACAATGAGTCATAACAACGGAAACACTTTGAGGAAAGTCCCATGATGAGCTGCCGTTGCTTGAGCTATAAATCTACGTCACTCCAGTACGTCATTAAAACAGTAGTTAATTGAATCAAGAGAAACTTTTAAAAAATATCCCACAATTCTCATAAATAATTAAATAATGAATCCATAGACAAATAAATAGTGTGGATGACCAAATCTAAACAAGTCACGCACGGAAATAAACAGATGACTCAATTAAGTATGCGCGTGCGTTTTGACAAAGTTTACAAGGTGAGTAATGCAGTATTTGTACCGGTGAGTAGGAAACGTGAGAAGTCGTTGACCACTAGACCGACGGATGACAGAAGTGTACGTCCGGCGCGCCACCTGTCGATTGAGGTCAGTTAGTTGACCACTCGTTAGCAAATCTCAGTCGTATCCGGGCAGACGCCTGAGATTCTCTCGGGATTTCGCCTTTATCCGGGTTAATCGATATCGCCATTTAGTGCCAATAAAATAGCGCTGGACCTGTCCTGCTGTAGAATCTGTCTGAAAGAGCCCACAACACATGCAATATAGTCTACTTAGCCAACAGAAAAACATTCAACAATTCTGGCTTTATCCACAGTTAAAATTTGGATTGCTAGTGAAGCCCTACATTTTTGAGACTGCATTCTTTATATTGGGCTTATGCAATAAAATATGAAAGAAAATATAAAACACACAATAGTGCACATGATAAATGTATTTGGACACGCAGTAAGACATATGAGAAATGCATTTGGACGTCTGGTACGGGAAAGAAAGCATTATCCACAAATACAATAGTATTTTGGATTCTGTTGACGTGATTTTTGACGATAACAACTGGCCTTTGGATTCAGTGACAAAGTGAAAATGACAAGTTTGGAGTTATTTGTCCATTTTTGTACTTGCTTGATTTTTTATTCGAGACCAGTATTTTCGCTGGTCTCGATATCGGTGTAGGACGATATCAGTGTAGGACGATATTAGTGTTGGAAATTATAGCTCTTCAACATATTCCCTGACGATGAAGGCTTATTGCTTTCGAAATACCGAGACGTCAGTTGGTACTTAGTACTATAAGTGTTGTATACATTTGGGAACAAACCATATACGTCATATAACTGGATTCTAACAAGCGAGCTGTTCCCATCTGGCTTGATAACCCATTTGTCGGAGTGGAGGGATCTGAGACCTGAATTCGTGAGTAAAAGTGTCATTCATGCCAGAGTATTCACTGGTTTTGATATCAGTGTAGGATTCTGTACGCCGCACAAAAATGTTATTGACATATGTAGACAGGCTTTTGAGAGCAGAGTAAATCAGGGATTTTCAATTCTGTACCTGAAATTCCTCTCGTCCTAACGCTACAACCGATCCAACGTAATCTGGATTTGAACACGTTTCCTTTTGGTTCATGAAATGTTTGGTTAGTTTTCGGGCACTACATCCATTGTATCGTTCCTTGTAAAAACGTTGGTTTAAAAGATATCGGTGAATGCTTATCTCGTTGTCTAGTGGATTACCAAATAATATCTGATGAATGAACGTAGGAATTTTGCGTACGTGATAAGTACAATACCGGGTGGTAAGTCAGATCTCGTGATTCGCTATTAGAATGATAAACGACCTGAATGTACGTTTGGCCCAGGTGAAAGTGGTACACAGTATATTGTGACAAACATGCACAATCACATACTTTTGTGAGCCAACTGTACACAAATTGCGTAATTTGTGTACCTGCTCCACAATTGATACATATTTCATTTTGGATATGTAAATTAGACACCATCAAGTTTAGAAACTATAGTCTTACACGAAGTACTGAGCACCACATCTGAATGTCACAGCAAGGTTTTAGCACAGCTTCAGCCAGATCGCCTTCACCACGGCTAACAGAGTGATGGTCGTCTTCTTTAGTTCTGTTAGTGCTCTGGGTAAAGTACAGCGTTCTAGATCCCCTAAAATACCTTCGTGCTGTCATAAAAGTAGATTCTATTTCAAAACACTCAGCTGATAGTTGATAGCCTACACATCCGAGATATCAGATTGTTATGAATGAAAATCTTATTCAATCTGTGTCATACATTATACATGCAGTCGTATAAAGTGGGTAGTTTTGATGGGATCAATAATTATACATGTAATTTAATACAAAACTGAAATTACGGAACCACGGGTGTTTCTATACCATAAGAGCATTCACCTTGCCCAAGACAGTCGAACTATTGACGAAGGTCAATTTACGCTGTTTTCATCATTAGAATGTGTATTCGTGATATGACTCAGATATGCTTCCAGATATATGGGGGAGGGGGGTCCAAGAAGCAAATGCCTATAAATCCATTCTTTGATTTTAAGGGAATCCGCATGCTTGTGCAAGAAGACCAGTCTGGCGAAGTAAGCATATACTGAATGAGTCCTTTCCTATGTCACAGCCCTGCTTCTACACAGTATCCACCAATCGCTCAATGTCTCCTGACGGTCTGATGCTTAGACAGTCTGTGCGCCACAGAATTAAGGCTGATGACACTCTCGAAAAGCTCCTTACTACAATCTCTTTCATCATAAAGTATTTCCAGTTCCAGACATTTGGACTTCGATCGAGGGGCGTTGGCGATTTTCGTGTGGTCTTCCAGTATAAGTATAGTATACATGTAATATGGAGATGGCCAACTGGACTAATTTGTTCCAAGAACTGAAAAGCTACGCGTATCGCAAAAACAATCCGGGGTTTTTGGAGTGTGGCTCGGCAGAATAGCAAGATGCAAAATGTTTTGGAAGTATACCATTATTTAGCCTTGTGATAAAACGGACAAATCTCAAGCTACACCGGCAAGATAATGAGTAGCTCACTTTTGAACTAATGAACAGAAACTTACATGGTGTCTTACTGTGGGCGAAGTAAATGGTATAGCACATTGTAATGCCACATGACGACCTGGAAAGTCGGAGCGATGTGCGGAATGAAACGTTACCCTATGACTAAATCGGCCGTGACCAGAGTGCAGTGCCATTTGTGATACAGATGACAAACTGTGGTTTGATCTTATATATTGCAAGTGACAACAATTTTAGGAAGGCTATCATTCCAAGGGGGTGTCTGATAGGAAATTACTCTGTTGCCACCAGGTTTGACTTAATGGTTTACAGGTAAACAAGATTCTTTGCAGAATTAACCCCAACTCAGTGCTAAAATATTGTCAATGTAAAAGACAACAGATTGAGAGAAAAACAACAGCAGTGTCAACAGTTTGACAGAGGGCGAATGGTCACATGTAACTCATAAAGCCCTGTTTCTTGTCAAGTTTCCTAAGTTAGGGTTTTATTCAAAATTTGTGCTTCAAGAATAGCGGCTTATGTTCGGGTGTATACATTGCTAGTGTTTAAGCAAGGACATGAACAGTTTGATGGTTCGTCGACTATGTTTGCGTGTATAATGAATAAGCTATCGTACATGCAATATTGCGAAAAAGGTTGATTGTCACAGGTTGTAGAATCTGTAGATCGAACTTGTAGAGACGTGGATTTTTAAATAAATATTACATATTGCTGTAGTAGTCTTGATGGAAAAGCAAATACAATCCCATCCAAAGATATCCAAATTTACAATGGATATTTTGATTGTCAATAGTTTTCACATGTTTAGTCATAGGTTGTGGTGATGATGTTACCGGAAGTTCCGCTATGTCACTTTCGAGCATTTGCTTGTTAGTAAGCAGGCCGAATGGATGTTATAGAAAAAACACATTTCCCGGGAACTGATGCTATAGTTCTTTTTAAATGGGTCTTGCGATTAACGACCTGTAACACCCCTGTAGTACAGCAGAAATCTCAGATAAATGGGACAAAGTGCCTTTGATGAAAGAAGCACCACATCTGGCTCACTGGGAGATTACGGCATGAAGAACATAGGGCTATCTCAGATTTTTCCTGTAACAGTACAAGCAGATTTTCAAGAAGAATGCCAAAACTACGTATGGACGTTTTGTATATGGTAAATCCATCTGGGTTTGACGTAGTACATGTGAACAACATAGTTAAGTTAAACTAAGACATCAAGGCCACAACGTTCATATGAGTTTGGTCGTCATGTTGAAAATTTTCCTCCAGTTTGAAAAATGTCCGTCATGTTCAAAATGTTTACCGTAAAGGTCACAAGTTGGCATAATTCATCTTTAGTGATCCCGCTGATAACTGCCGATGAAATTGCCTTACTGGCGAATATCATAAAAACTATAAAAAAAACTAAAAAATGTTGCTGATATTGTTGCATTTAATACCTTTAAAATAAATAATTCAAAACAGATGTTTCTGTTTCAATTGGCCTTCATAACGATGTTGGTGGAGCTGTGGCTCAAACTCGTAACTCTGATGCTTTGCGACGAGGGATACATGTTCACAGATACATGTATTTGGACGCAGGATGACTTGCCTGACTGGGGATTCGATAGCTCAGAGTTTGCGCACTGGATCCATGAAAATAGCAGCGATCTTCTCGTACTGGACGGTAAAACAACACCATACAATACAGATGCCAACACTGTACGTCGGAATCCACATATGTTTTAGTGGATTCGACTTAGCGTCTTGACAACTTGAATCGAAGTGCTGCTTTGCTGGCCCACCCTTCACTGTTTTGTGTCGCCATGTCATAGAGCTCTAGAACACGGTGCTGTCATACATCAAACGAAGCTCATCAGGCTGGTCACTATTGGGCCCACATGAAGAAGTTGCTGTGGGCTTTCCACGGACTGACAAAAGGATAATTAATAAGGGCTTATGTGGTGGGAATGACAACAAAAATGCTGTATATGATATCATTTATACGACGACAATCAGTGTTATATGATGAGAAGAAAACCAAGGCCCTCAGCAGGTTGCTGACAGACATTCGTACTAACCTGGATTTGAACTCACAGCGACCTCTTCGATGAGAGACAAAGGTAACACTGTGCAGCGCTAGCGCCATGACCACATTGCCACGGAACCATTTTTAAAAAAATATTGCTTATTTCCGTAACACAAATAAAGCCGGTTTCTCGTGTTCCATTTGTTTTTGTGTAGTTATGAAAAGTAGCATTATAGTTGATGCCTGCCATCTTGGATCTTTAGAGATGGTCGCAATGGACTTGTATAAACTCCTCCTGTAAGCTTAGTAGTGGCGTAAATTTGTTTTGGTTTTTTTTTCAACCATAGCTATGGGCATGCTCTATCATAAGTAGGTACTACAACCGCCAATGGTGGGCATTTTAGAAAATGGCTACCACGGGGCAAATTCAGGATGGCCCTACGTCCAAAAATGCATGTTGAGGTATATTGCAACTGTGTGACAAGTTTCATGCTTCTATCAGTTTACTTACATATCTGCTGTAGTACTTTGTAATTCACAGGTAGCACACAAATGTCGGTCTGCACGCTTAGAATAATACCCTGCATGAAAAACTACATCTGTTTTGAATCTGCCTTACCACTGCCGTCCGCGTTTTTCCGCGTTATTCTCCAACACGGCACCTTAAGGACGCCTGACGAACTCGCTACTATCCACATTAGTCTCTTTTTTCTCTCGACCTCAAATGCGAATTTTTCCCATCATCGATAGTGCATGTAAAAGGCAGATTCTTTGGAAAAAGGGTTTTATTTTTCTGTATTTGTCATACGGGCTTGGGTAATTGGATTTTCACGGGTCTTTCAGGTTCCCCACGGCTTGGCCAGAAACAGATATTATGGAATATGGCTATTTGTCTGTGAACTACAGAACGCTTTTCTCTGTTTATTGTGTTCATTAGCTTTCATCTTCAAATATTGTAAGCTTCGGTCCCTTACTTCAAAAACATTTTTGTTGCACTTACGCAAGTTAGGTTTCCCTTTGTAACACTCCCAAAATGATTGTGTATGATTTACCACTGATGCTTTGAGTAGTGTCTGTCTGGTGTCAAGTCAGGACCTGGAACAACGAGTCCGCTGACTCAATGAGCACTCAACATTTACACCAGGATGTTTGTCAGACTTGGTTAATAGCAGACATTTGTCAATAAATCTGCGAGTCGTCGCCTCAAAGAAATAAAATAATAGTAAGGTGTATATCAGGAATCCGGTAAAAACACAGCATGCTGTATTCTAGAATCCTTCTCCTAGAATCCTCCCACCAAACCACTTTTGCCGGTTTTACAGCTGTTCTAATATTAAACCCTGAATCCAGCTCCATCGTGTGAAGCTTCGGCTTTCACTTAATGTGCATTAAAGGTTCTTTTCGATATTTTCTCTCCACAAATCCGACCACTATGTTCTACAGTGCAATGGAAAACACCAATCAAATAAATCGATAAAAAACACATGTTTTTTAAACAAGGGAGTTAATAGGACGCGTTTACCACTGCTAACGCTAGGGAGAGAGGGAGATGGCACAGGCTGTGATACGGTCCATCAATGCTGACACGATTGCTCCCGCCGAATGATGAATGAAGACAGAAAAGCGATTACCTCAACCTAGGAGTCCATACACACGCACTTGTCACATTTATTAATCGGCCATTCGGTAAGGCCTTAATATTTTGTTCACAAGAATTCGAATTTGATTACACCATCTAAAACCAAGCCTGGAATGTGTCTGCCAAAATAGTCAATTATTTCAAAGGCTTGCTTGTCCCGAATTGATCGGATTGTAAAGATATTATCTTTTATTATTACAACATTTATCGTAGAAACTTTAATGCATCCATTAATAAAACCAAGCGTGTTTTGTTTGTGTAATCTCGTCTGCAGTGCGTACTGCACATTCTGGAGACAGTTATCTGGTTCAATTCGTGATTAATTCAAGGCTTTGTTATATATCTTTCAGACCCCCGCTAAAATCAAATACCGTGCAAAGAAAAAAAACTGTTTATCATTTCCCTATATCCATCTAAATCTATATATGACTACGTGAAAGTGAACACGTATTAAGTCAACATACCATCATATTGCTTAAAGGGGTCCAGTGTTTTGCCATCAATCTTTTTTTATTACTTTATTCAGTCTAACCTTTCATGACACAAATATGATAAATTCAAACCACATTAACAAAACGCGGGCATGCGACCATTACTTAACATAACATGGTACGGTTACCAAACCACATTCTCAGCTGTCAATTGTATTTATTGTGCCATTACTGTCATGGTACCAACATAGTATTCCTAGGCTGCTTAATACGATAGCTTGAAACTGCTTAATGAATGTCGACATAACTGCTATGCCGAAATAATGAAATCTGTTAAAAGAGGACTTGCTACTTTTTACATGACTTGAGTAGGATCGTACACAACTGTCCAGTCATGCTATATGAATTTCCACCGACTCGATGACGTTGTGCTAGAATGTTCGTTTCTGCGTTGTAAGATTCAGGATTAATCCCGGTTCGCGTCATACCAAAGACTGTGAAAATGGTACTCGTTGCTGTCTCGCATGGAGCTCAGCACTGAGGCCAGAAAAATAAAACAGGACTGGTCGTCTCGATGTCAGTATTATGTGACTCGGTGGGATGTCATGTCTGGTGTCTTCGGCATAATGGTTCATTGGCGGCAGAACTTTGGAGGCTTGGCATACACAGAATATATACATTCTAACGATACCTTGTCTTCATATAAGAGAAAAATTCTTGAGTACGATGTAAAACCCAAGACCACATGCATGAATTTCCCCCGTTTCCTCCCACCATCGTAGGGTGAAACATTATGAGAGTAGGGCGAAAAACACCAATGAAATAAATAGATGAATTTCCTGAATAACATGGATGAGATTGTACACAAAGACCTAGTCCAACTACATGGATTTCCAGTAGAGTGATGATGAGATGTTACAGAAACATCAAGTTCTGCTGCGTGGATTTCCAGAAGTGTGATAATGGGGTCGCAAAGAAACAAGTTCTGCGTCATAGATTCCCAGAAGTATGATTATGGGGTCGCACAGAAACAGCAAGTCCTGCTACACAGATTTCTAGTAGAGCTTGCCTTGCTGCATGAATTTCCTATAAAACGTGGACTGAATTGAACAGAAAGTTTTTTTTTTTTTTTTTTTTTTTTTTTTTTTTTTTTTTTTTTTGGCTACTTGGATGTCTGATTGGCCCAGTATAGTTAAGATGATACACAAATATCTAGATATTCCCAGTAGACTGCTATAGAACTATAGTACAGGTTGCACACAATATCCACATATCCACTCCTGCTGCTTTTACTTCTGGTATAGCATAACTTAGCTTGTTCATTCAGTGCTGCAACGTCGACTTCCTGAAGCGAGTTTGAGGTCATACACAGAAATTCGGTCCTGCCACGTCGACTTCCTATAGCGTCGTGGTGAAGTCGTACACATAGACCCAGTCTTGCTACGTTGACTTCAGCAATAACACATAGAGGCGGGCAGATTAAAAAGAGGGGGAAAAAAATAAGACACAAACGGTGATTGCGGTTCCAGCTACGTAGGCTTGGTAACTGTTCTTATTATTAAGCAATTGGCTATTTGTGCCTGTATGTATGGAATAAGGTTAAGCAGCCAATGTAGGCCTATTGAAAAGGCCCATTCAGGACAAAACGTATGATACAAAACGATACATGTCCTTGTTAGGAACCCCGTCTTTTAAAATATTATACGATATTTTTTTTTTGCGCTTAGCGGGTCAGCGACTGACCTCTATTTTTCCCTCTGTGCACGTTGTAGCGCTAGAATTCACTCGCGCGTTTTTGAGGCTTCTGTGTTTATGAGTTTCGTGTCATTGTGCATAGAGAATACATTCTGGAAAGATGTAGTCAGGTTGTAAACATTTTTACGATCAAAATCTCCAGGATTTCCTGTACGTTAGTCTAGATATATGAGCGACGAAGTTCTAAAGCTCACAGTCATTTTACTTGTGTCCACTTTAGAGAACCTTTATTCTCGGGCACATTTGTGGGATTTGGAGACACTGGCTTTCATGCCATTCGACAGACATCAGTTTGTATTCCATTGTTCCGTACGCAGAACTTCGTGAGCTTGTGGGGTATTTTTGTTTTTGTTTTTTGTTTTTGTTTTGTTTTTTTGGTTAGACGTTACTTTTGAGCTTGTATCGCTCATTGTCTGCAATTACGTATTTTTCATCCCAGTTTACCCTGAAAGTGACTTCGTGTATATTTCCGAGGACTGAAACATACATCGCCTGCTCGGCATTACGGACGATATTGTCACCCGTCCGCCCAGGAAAGTTGCACTTTGCCGGCGAGTTGGATCGCCGTCGTCGGCGGACCGTGTCCACTGATGTTTATCACTTACAGGACCGTCATCCTTGGATTTGCGAATTCACAAGGACCGTGGATTCTGTATTTACACGGACTAGCTTGCCTTTGGAAGTCGGAATATTCCATCCGGATTTGGACACTATCACCAGTAAGAAACTGTATATTTTTGTAATTATCTGCATTGTTTTGTATATTATTGTCACTTGTATTATGTGTGTATTTTGTTCAGATATATGTATTGAGCTTAGTCTCGCACCCGCGTGTTTCTTTGTTTGATCTTGTGTAAGGCCTATCGCTGTTTGAGAGTAGAACAAGCCATTTGTTTATCATTTTTCGTCTCCGATAGTGGTACCCTTACACCTGTGGCTGAGATTGTTACTATAGTAGTTAGCTGTGGTAGTTAGATGAATCCAGATACAGGCAGAATACAGGACTGGTCATTTTGAATTCTGTCTGATATTCCAATAGAAAACAGGTGACATTCCGTGTTTTATGGAGACTACTCGCAGTGATGCCTAAATCGCAGAACTGTTCCGGTATCACCAATTTGCGGAGACTGCGGATCCGTGTGCCACATTTGTAGAGCGCGTAGCGGAATTAAGATTGGAGCACATAAGGCGCTTTAAGCGACGAGCGACATTGGGCCGAGATTCGCAGCAATCAGCAAACATCCGACAATATGCAAGCTGTGCTTTAACTCTCAAAGGATATAGATTTCCAATTTCTATTCGGAAGGAAATTACTTGATGTGCCTTGGGGGGATTTTCTTACAGGATTTTTTTTGCGGCATTTTGCTTTTAACTGAAGCGATTGCTTGAAACCTCAAATTATTGTTTCAGATAAACTGAATCGAAGGACGAAAGTTTTGCGCACATCATGAAAAACTGACTCAACAGATGAAACCGTGTTATAACTTTTTTAATACGTTATTTTTAATTATTCCAAAACATCCAACCGATTAAATATCTCAACGCAATAACTCTAGCATTTACATTAAAAATGGAAGAGATTTTTTTAAATTTATTTCGAAGCTCAGAAATGGCAAAATAACAAACGACAAACAAAAGTCCAATTTACCAAGTCGTACGTTTTGTAGTCCTTGCTGCCACAGTGATTGGAGACTGCTGACATTTCACTGTTATTAAAAAAGCTCTCATTCTACACGTCTAGGCGATATTAAATTCGCTTTGGCCCGTTTTGATCAAGACCAATTTTGGTACTCTCAGACTCTAGATTAAAACGGCTGGCTAATCCTAGTTCATAGTAATGCAGTAGGTGAACAAAGGGTCTATTGTACTTACTGAACGTGCTGTAATTATTAGCGGTTTTGCTGCGTATATTCACAAGGTGTATTCACAAGGTGTATTCTTTGTTAGTCGAGAGAGAGATAATACGGCTCTTTAGCATTCACTCCTACTTTCTTTTCACAACCGCTAAGCTGCTCACGCGATTTTACTTGGAGAAAATGACTTTGTAACATGTAAGCTAACCACAACGTGTGTGTTCCGTCTCTGATTGTTCCGGTGTGGTCACAGCTATATTAATGTCAATGGCCACAAAGCCTTCTTCAATTCCACTAAAGACAAGCGGTATCATTGATGTGATGTCTTCTTGTTTATTGAGATACTTGAATTTTTAATCTGTAGCATCTATGTGAAATTTGGGGAAACTATTCATCAGCAGTGTATAGGTAATCCGGTGGATCCAAGTATGCCCCACTTTTGGCACACCTATACCTGTCCTGCATACCTATATGCAGAAGTTATTGAAGAGTAATGTTTATCAGGTTCGATATTTCTCATTAACCAAAGAGTAAATTGATGAAAGCTCAAAGACACATATCCACCCTTGTTGGATTTAAGGGGAACTACAGATACTCCACATGGTGCATCTTTCCTGAGCTCTACCTGTATAAAGACCACCAATGTTGCCTGTCACGAGGACTTTACGACAAGAGGGATAGGTTCAGTTTTGATATTGTGAATTATGCCAATCGGGATAACAATATACTGAGAAGTCCTGGTATATACATATCCTTGTAACGTTTGTTCGACGTCACAACTCATTACTGCAAAACCTAGTGTGTCAGGGATACTTCACTAAACACCTTCACTGTATGTTTCTTAAACTGTGCAATGAATACACTTCCTTTGTAAGTAAATACGGACGGAATATTCAAAATCTTTGTAACTCTGCTTCATAATTGTATTACGCGTAACCCGGAGCAAGGGACCGTATGTTCATCGTGTTGAGTATACACGATCGCCACGTTGGACATATGAACAGCTGCAACCAAAGCACAACTGAGATACATATTTGATAAACAACACCTTATATACTAAAATGGTACACGATCTTGATACTGATTTTATTTCTTCCGCCTGGAAGATTCACTGCGTCTTTTCATCATTGAAAACTGTTGACTGCTTCTCTTTGCATAAATCCGTTCTAATCTTTTTTTTTATTTTGTCTACTTTTTTAGTTCTTTGGTGGTTTGTGCTTTTTGTCGGTTTGGAAACTGACCCGGAGCATACATTTTGGTTGACGCCTGGTATACGAATGTCGTTTTGTGATTTGTATGTTTATGAATGGCTGGTACTAGAATTTAGTTCCATGCTACAACTGGCGTGGAATAACGTGAGTCTTGTTATCATGAGCCCATCAGATCGGACGGTTCCAAATCCTGTTCACGTGAGTTATTGGAAAAGTTACATTTTATCAACATATAGATGACAGAACCTAACAACCTAACAGGAAGCTGTTTAACGCGGCGTACGAGTGATGCTTTACTTCATAACATAGATATTTATTACTCGGCTCCATTTAATCATGTACTGAATTCATGGTCAACTTTGGTTAATTACAACGGGAATGGAAGAAAGGCTTCACTTTAATTTCACTGAGGTGTGATTTGTTTTGAACGATGAAATCATCACGCACAACGAACGTCGAACATCTCCTCAGCTGAAAACCTTACAAGGCCAATATCCAGGCCTTATTGTGAGGTAAACCTGTGCAGTGGTGGGAGAAAAGGGGGACGGTTCTTCTTCTTGACAATACGCAAAGATTGCACAATGTTTGTGTCTCAAAACTTTCGATCTGAATTGATATGTAACCATTCTTTGGACAGCCTGCATGTAGTTCATCTTGACCTCTCTTTTTATGCCTCAACAAGTCGGTTATTCATACCTATTTGAAAGAAAATGTAGTGATTGGCATTCATCGGTCCATCCCTGTGATGGATTGTTACAGTGTTTTACTGAATTGTCGTAATTAAACATTCATACAGGACTTAGGAACTTAACTTTATTTAATTAAAAAGATTCAATAGTCCCCCTTTTTGGATAAAAACAGTCGAATCTATTCACAGATAAGATCTCTTAGCAACTGATGTTTATCTCTTGGAGTCATTTCAGTTTTATCTTTTTGTAATGGCCAAGTATCACATTTCTCGCAAAATCATAATTTCAGTAGCATACCATGTCAATTTCATATCAGCTCAAACTCACTTGTAGACCTGGAAAGATCACAATGAACTTCAGTTCTTTAGCACTCAATCAGTCATTAATACAGAACAATTTATCAAAGTTACGCAACGTCATGATTATACGCGGACCTCGGCGAAAACATATTTGACTGATCGCCAATTGGTGTGTTTCTTCACATTTACCAACAGTGTTGCAGACGGAGAGGGGAATGGGGTTGTTTTGCCAGTGCCATGACGGCCATATTGGGCGGCTGTTCGAGTTATGAGCGTCACTGAAAACAAGCCAGTGAAAAGACGCACCTAATACTGCCAACATATATATAGCTTTTATGAGAATAATAAACTCCACTTTCCATGGCCAGCCTGTCGACCAGATCGACTTTCATGATTATATTTGCTTTGGGATGAATATTGTTAGCGGTCAGAAGCCCTTCGTGACCAGATGAAGCTAGGAATCGGTCGACTTGGTAGCGATTCCTTGTCACTTAATGAAAACGCCAGGGTCGTATTTTTGTGCCAAGCACCTGCCTATTACAACTCTGTTCAACCGCTTGTGAAAGGCCTTCTCCAAAACCTGGTCGTGTTCAACAAATGAGCAGAAGAACTGGCGGTGCACAAATTACCTGTCAGAAACTCTCCCTCATGCGCAATATATACGTGGTGATGTCGTGCCAGTTTTCAACAAAGATTCAACATTTCCTGGCGTGACAAAGGGCGACAGAAGCTTCCATTAAGTCGGCATAACTTTAAAATTTTACCTTTCAGTGCATGTTTTCATGTGCAGTTACCGTTTAGGCTGAACGAAATTCTCTGTTTTCTGTGTACATAAACGTTTTAAACCTACCTAATCATGTATTACAGACAGAGACATGACAGAGACTTAGTCAGCCCATGTTTACGAGTTATGCAGGGAAGAAATCCTCCCTGTCGCTGTCGGCATTTTCAGATATCAAAGCAACAAGCTGTCGTCCTTTGTGACAACATCATACCTGTTTACAACACTAACATACTTACTTACTCAAGAATTTTTTGTCACAAAAGCCTCGGAAATAAGTGTATATTAATGTTACATATTTCCCATTTATAGATGTGAAAGAAATTCTGATTTCAACAGATCCCATGATAAAGAGCATATTTTACTACCGTTCCCAGCTTTCGGGTCATACTGACGTAAAGCTAGGTTTGCACTGTCATGTTGGCGACCTGTCTCACTCTTTGCAAGTTTCAATCCATTAGACCTCTAACGATATATTTCTTTTCATATATAGGTTATATTGAGAATGAATAAAAAAGCATAGATTGCGGACGCATTCTGAAGTAAAACCGAAATTATCCGGGGCAGATAGAAGTACATGCAGCGTTCATTACATTGGATAAGCCATCCTGTAAAATACTAGGTTTGTCGTCTCAAGAATGGTATTAGACACGACCATATCCTCCAGTTGAAATGGAAATGTTGCTTCAGAATGGTCAAGGGTGTTATTCATGTTTGTTCGCTATAGTTCACGCCGCACATCTTTGCTATGGTTCAAGCTGTGAGTATATTCTATGGTTTATTAATTAACCGTTGATTTTACTGGCATTTTATGCCGTGTTAACAATAGTTTACATGTACGATGTCGTCCAGCAAGGTGGTGGGAGGAAATCGGACAGGACCCGGGGAAACCCACAAACATTCGGACGTTGCTCAGAAACCATGCGACGTGTGGCCGGAAAAGAAGTCAGCAAAAGCTGGACTAGAACTCACAGCGGCATCATTAGTGGCATGCTCCAGAGTCACAGTTCTGCATTTACACACTAACCACGCGATAACAGAAGTGCCTTCTATGATTTATGCAGCGCATGTTCGCTGTGGTTCATGCCCTCTATCTTGTTTCATGTCCCATATCTTTGTCATGTTTCATGTAGCACTGTTTGCTGTTTATTCTCTGGTTCATACCACGTATGTTTGCAAATGTCTAAGGAAACATATCCTTGAATGAAACACATTCCAGATTTTCCTTAAAGCCGCTTCATATATTGAAGCATATGTATATCAGCCTCCCAAGAAAGACCCTCGATCACTGAAACGGCGAAGGCCTGGGCGAAATTGATCCGCACAGTTTGAAAAAAAAAAAGAGACATGCCGTTTGTATGTTCTACAACAGTTTTTAATGGCTGCAACAGTATATCGTTTTTTGATGTAGGAGAAACATGTAGTTATGACGGACAGGATTACAGCGTGTTGTCAAAAGAGTAAAATCATTCCCTGCCTAATGAAGCTAAGGGACAGATGGTTTTATACGTACGGCAGTCTTCCAGCTTCTTCAGCCCCCCTCCCCATCCCCTCTCTAACTCCTCTAAACACTCAACCGTAACACAGTTATAATCCAGGATTCAACAGTTTGTGCCCTTCACACGAAACTGGTGCTGTAAAGTATAAGTAGGAAAATGCACCCTGTACATTATGGGAATTGCCCAGTCAAATATATTCCCAGATGTTGAGACCAAACGATTTTTCGACAAATCCCCGATGTAATATCTTTTGTCAGACAGTTGTCAGAAAATAGTCACATCAGACGATTTTGTTAGGACTTTGTTACCTACCCAGATACACAGTTACACTTTGTCATTGATTCTGAGGACTAATAACTGTGAGGACTGCTGACTGTGTGGATTCTGTGGGCTACTGGCTGTATGGGCTATTGGCTGTGAGAGCTGCTGACTGTGAGGGCTACTGACAGTGTGGACTAATAACAGTGAGTACTACTGAATGTGTGGACTACTGACTATGAGGGCTGATGATTGTGAGGGCTGCTGACTGTGAGGGCTGCTGACTGTGTGGGCTTCTGACTGTGTGGGCTACAGAATGTGAGGGCTAATGAGTGTGAGGGCTGCTGACTGTGTGGCCCACTAAATAACTGTGTGGGCTACTATGAGGGTTACTGACTGTGAGAACTGCTGACTACGAGGGCTGCTGATTGTCTTGCCTACTAAATAACTGTGTTGACTACACTTGTGCGGGCTACTGACAGCGTGGACTGCTTACTGTAGACTACTGACTGTGTGAACTACTGACAGTGTGACCTACTAAATAACTATGTGGGTTACTGACTGTGTGGACTACTTACTGTGCGGGCTACTGACTGTAGGGACTACTGACTGAGTGGACTACTAACTGTTTGGACTACTGACTGTGTGGGCTGCTGAGGACTCGTTCATTTACAATATTCTAACGCAGAAAAAAATGCACTGTGTGGACTGCTGACTGTGAAGGCTGCTGATTGTGTGTCCTACTAAATAACTGTGTGGGCTACTGACTGTGTGAGCTACCTACTGTTAGGGACACTAACTATGTGGACTACTAACTGTGAAACTACTTACTGTGTTTACTGCTGACAGTGTGGCCTACTAAATAACTGTGCGGACTACTGACTGTTTGGGCAACTGACTGTGTGGACTGCTGACTATGTGGACTACTGACTATGGGGGCTACTGACTGTGTGGCCTAGTAAATAACTGTGGGGACTAGTGACTATGAGGGCTACTGACAGTGAGAGCTGCTGGCTGTGAGGGCTGCTGGCTGTGAAGGACACTGACTGTATGGACTACTAACTGTGTTGTCTACCGACTATGAGGTCCGCTCACGGAGGTCGACGGAGTTTGATTGCTACTGACCGTGTGGTCTGTTCAGTGAAAGTAGTAGGGTATAGTCAATGGACCCGACTGTGTGTGATACCGACTGTGCTGGGCTCGAACTGTGCGTCTACTGAGTCTGAGTGATCGTGAGGACTACCGGCGTCGTGGACTACTGACTGTGTGGGTTAAGGATTGTTAGCTCTTCTTACTCGGTGGACCCCTCATCAAGTAATGCATTACTTGTGCCAGTCCAGTATTAAGTGTGGTTAAATGATCCGATGACGAGAGAAATTACAGATCCGCAAATACGATGTGTTTTACACATAACGACAAATGAAGCAATGTACAGCAAATCTGAACACAACGACTGTATGGAATCCCCACCCGATATACCTTCATACAGCAATTAAAGGGGCTGAAAATATCTTGTTATAAATACACGTCAGCTGAAAGCTGTCAACTCACTAAGAGCATTAGTATTTCTCATCTATTTTTCATCCCTACAACAATGAAATTATGGGAACCGTCTATCTTCATGTCAATTACCATGGGCACAAAAGTGTGTTTTTCTGGGTTATTTTCCATTTAATTTGAATTTAGGTGTCTGGATATTGTTTACATTGAACACGTCGTGTGGACAGTTATGTCTGCGTTAGAATATTGTAAATCAATGGGTCTAATACTATTCAGTGAATGTCAAGTGCTAGGGGGCATTTCATAACGTGTAGTGCAGATGGCTAAGCAAACTGTTTCACAGATGTCGATGTTCGACACACGAGTATACTAATGTTGAGTGTGACTCTTCTTTCCTTTCAATCAGAACTCCTGTGATTACAGGGCGGGAAGGGATACATTTGCGTTTTGTTTGTAATTTATAAGCGCTGATCTAGTGTCATCAGGATGCATTTAGCACGCCGGAGGCAGACAATGTATTCTCAGCCGCTGATGACCCCACCGAGATTTCTACCTACTCTGTACCGAGGGAAAAACTGTGCTCTCCCGCCTAACATGACAATTTCCCGCTGGATTTGCAGGTGCGAATGTTCAGAATAATTTTTACAAACATTCATGCAAATTGAATAACGGCGACGAAAGTCGTCCCAAATCCGATATGACCCTCTTGGGATTTGTCTCAGTTGTACTGCCTATTATTTTCACCCCCAGATTCGCTGCATTTGTGCCTCGTGCTAGCGCTTATGTATTATCCATTGGCTGTATCACTTCAGACAACTGCATGGTGGTTGTGTAGAATTTCATTGAAATCACAATCTATGTCCCGTTCCTTTCAATCATTACGCCATTAACACCCGTAAAGGCTATAATATTCTATCTGAAACGAAATACAAACCGTTCTGCCCTGAGCTCAGAATAGAGCTTCTTCATCTCTATACATTACACCGTTACATCTTTACTTTATGTGCGGACACACATCACTGAATCATTTTACCTCTGCACCTGTACTTCCATTTCTCAGTTCTGTACGGAATTGCTTCTGGAAGAAAATTTAGTTTTATTATTTATATTATTACGTGTGTAATACTCCCGATGTGGGGCCATTGTTTCATAAACTTCAGGAACATCGCGTTAAGTTTTAAATTTCATATTTCCTGTGGAAATAGGCTTATCACTGGTTTATTCAAATTTCCATAGCGACAAGGTCTTAAGCAACAAAATGATTGTGCTTGTTAAAGGGAATAAGTTGCTTTGCGAATTGTTAACTGGATATCGGGCCGAGTCTCTTTGTAAATAATAAACATTGACCAGTGTGTCAGATATGGGGCACAACTAAGCTTATCGAAACTTCGTCTAACCACGCGGAAAGATTCAAGACTTACAACACTGCAGAGAGTTTGTGTATATTTGCAGTAAGTGCCTTGCATATGCAAGAGATAAAAAGCAAATAAGCAATGTTTTGGAGTGAAATTACTTTTCTATGTAAAGCCAGCTCTTGGTTGAAAAAGGAATGAGTGCTACACACGATAGTTGTCAGCAATCTCGCTTCATTCTGAAAAATCCATTAAACCGTAGGTCGATGTGTCGTCTTCGTAAACACATCGTACAAAGGCATATGTTTGGCCATGGTCGGTGAATGTTTATCCCGATCATAGATATATTTAGCAGACCCATACACGTTTCACTTAAGTTATCACGTGAGCAAATAAGATAAATTGCCATCCATTGCAATTTATCACCTTAATCGTTTGCAACGTGTGCACCTTAAACAAAATGTATTTATTTAATCCGTACATACGTCTGATACATTGCTCTCAACATGGGTGCACTTGTTTTTACCTAATTTTGCTCAGGCCATGCTGCGTGAGGTTTTGAAAGTTGCCAGTGTATAAATATTTACATGAACAGTTAGCACAAAACCGTAACCGAGGTAACTTAAAATGAAGCCATCTTTCGACGGTTACGTCAACTGCCGTTGCTATTCTGGTTGCTCTGGTTTCAGTCTCTGGTTTCAATCTCTGGTGTTTATTCTTTTGCATTTATTTGACAATCCAAACATTGCTCTAAGTCAAAGATCCCAGTACCTGCTTTGCTGGAGGTTAATTTTCCATCATGAACCCATCCTAATATATCATGGTGAATAGAAGTGAGATTACAAAGCGCAAAACCCGCTTACAAACTTCAGTTGTGACTATTGACAACTAACATTACAAATCACGTGAGGTAAACAGCATAAAGCACCATAGAGGTAATGCCATAAAGCTTGCACCCATACTCGGACGAATCAGAGAACTGCCAAAAGAAGCGTCCTGCTTCGTGAGCACGTGTCACTTACACGTACATGTGTATACCAATAATTTTGCTTTTAGTTTGATACAAAGTCAGGTTAATTGGTAGCCATATTTTCCAGCGTGAAGGCATGAGAACTGGGACTTTGTACTACCTGGAATGGTATACCATCACGTAGTGGTTCTTGGCTTGTATTGAGGATTGCGATGGTCGGTATTGTATCACAGTGTCACACTGGCACATACATGCCTCTTACAAAAACACGACCGGCTCTCATCATGGTTAGAAGCAAAGCGCCTTGTAGTGATTCAGTTTTTTGTTTTAGTCACCACAGTTTTACAAGTGATTGGTAGTACAGAAATAAATCCCACAATGTCATAAAAGTTTGAGAGCAACACACCTGTCATGTGACACTAACTGACCTGCCCAGTTGATCCAAATCCGGTTCGCTTTGGTCTACATCAAAGCGAGCTTCATATGTCCTGGAGTTCAGGACCAGCAACTAAAGCCTAAAATTGATTGTATTGATTTTTCTTTGGCTCTTTAGAGGACCCCCATTCCCAAGTTTGATTAATAGAAATGGCACGGCGTGGCCATTTCAGTAATATTGAGTGTTGTATTTTGTGGAAGTGCACGACTGCACTACTTTGGTCGGTGTGAATGTCCATTCTCTAGCCGCTGATGTTCATTACCGAAACCGTATCCCGATGCCGCTCAGCTCATATGCTTGACGTTAAAGATACTAAAATACCGGGATATACATGTATCTCTTGGAAGTTGCAGTATTGTTACATATGATAAAGATAACTTTACAGCCTTAGCCTTACAGACTGAAAACTCCTCGTCGCCAGCACAACAACATGCAGAGAAACAGGAAAGCACAAACACGAATATCTGCAAATGATTACCGTTTTTTACATCTTAAGTGATTTATAGTGTAAGGCTTTATCCATTGAGTGGCGTTGAAGGAAACGACAACGCACAGAAACTCACGCACATCTGCCCCCACGCACACACTCCGCTTACACGCATTCACGCACGCACACACACACGCACACAGTTAAGTGTTCGTAACAGGACGACAAAGACCTGTAATTGAGATAGATATGTCGTTTATAGATATATTTGTCTCAGCTAAATAAAAAAGATGTTCACTTCACTGGTTGGGCATTTTAAGTCATTAGGTGTATTTCTATGGGTTGTTTCAAACCACTGTAAATTCAGACAGAGAAAGTTCTGAGATAAAAAGGGAATGAATGGGAAACATTGAAACACATTAAGGCTAATTCTGTTTAAAAGAGTCAAAAAAGGAGATAAATAAGCAAGTGCCTGGATGAAAGATTGCCTTTGGCTTACAGACAAACTCGACACAAGATTGAGGCGCGACTCGTGTACAAATTCGATTTTGGAGAAACAACTGTCGATCTGGAAGTAACAGTCGAAAAACAAGGACCATTGACTACGAGCACACTTATGAACGAACCTAGGGTAATAAATCTGTACATGTAATGCGGAACAAAAAAACGGCAAATTGGCACTAAAGAGCACTCTCTGCTCATACATCGCCGTAAAACATTACTTGTGGGTATGGGATTCCGATGTAGAGTTGTTTCCGATGAATCATCGCTGTAATTGGGCGCACATGTAGTGGGAAAGACAAAGAAGGACAATCCAGTGCAGCCTAGCATAAGGGATGTATATATATCAGTGACATACGATAAACATACAGTCTTCTGCTATCCTATGCCATGTGACCTGGCAGATTTACCTTCAGGAGAATTTGTCTTACGATGCACCTAAGCAGAAATGGTTGTCAGTTGGGACGGCAAACCTCTTGGGAATATCTGAGACGAACGAGGTTTGTTTAATGAAAGCGTCTTTGTGAGTGCCTCTTAATATGTCATTGGGTATGTGGAGACACACAACTCCTCAGTGTCGCTAACAATGAAGGCCTCGAATGGTAATGTGTGAGTCGGAAGGTCAAATGTTAAACCCGTATGATAAGTCACGTTCCAAGTGAAGTTAACAGGCTACATTTTTGCTCTCTTCCAGTTAGATTTCCACATTACCGTTAAAAGCAAACCATTCCGAATCTGATGACACGCCAAACTTTTCAAATGTTGCAGTGAAAGCTATATTTACCCATATTTTAAAGTATATCACAGTATCAGCTGTCAGGCGATATATTCCCTGTGGTAGATGAAGATAGATGGTTGGCAAATGCCCTTTTCCTAGTGATGCATTTAAATCTTGACCTTTACATCGTTTTCTCACAGGTAGGCAAATCCATTTCATGTTTTTCACATTACGTATCCCTCGATTAGCCTTACTTCATTTTTGTATTTTTCATATAGTATATTACGATGTATATTCGTCATTTTTTTATCCGATGTCTCAGTCTCAAATCGCTGGAATACGGACTGATTTCCACTGACATATCGCTGACTCTTAGATTAAAAGATCAAAGAAATTGAACCTTCCGTATAGAGGGATGTCCCTGTGATTGCATATCTTAAAAGTCTATGTTGTATTTCCTAGCAATATAGTCCAACTGGTCAGCCCATGCGTGACAGTGTAGGGCAAGTCGTGGAGTACTGGTGAGTACTGAGTCTGGTAACAGATGAGCAAACATTCCAACAGATGCTGTAGAAAACCGAACAGAAAAGGAATCTGATGACAGCTGGGCTCAACTTCAGCGCGTTTACTCACGCAGGCCTGTGCTTAACAACCTTCGAGGGAAAATGTCATTAGACAATCAAGGCGTCGATACAGCCAGTCGTATACCAGCCGTCAGCATTAATAGACCCTCTAGATCATTAATCCCAAGGACAATTTCCAAAACAACGTTCTACGCAAATAACCAAAGAAATAAGAAAGTGTGTACAGTAACAAATTATGACAGAGCTCGTGCATGGAGAAGTGGTCAACAGGTTTCGATAAGGAAGGATAGGCGCGAAGAATGTTCTTGGCGAATGAATTAAATCTATTTAAATCATGTACTATGCTAGTTCAAAAGCTGTCGTCAATCATAATGCATCGCAAGCTGTATAAGCGACATTTACGGTTCGAGTGCGTTTTGCTCATGTGAGATATTTTTCAGTGTCAGTATTTGTTTTTAGTATTTTAGTATCCCGGCGATGCCCTTGGTATAATAGCATTACCGCCCCAGTTTAGAGTGCTTTCATACAGTTCTATCTCATAATATGCTTGAGTAATCTAATTGCATACCGTAAGATAAGCAACTGATAAAACTGGATCCTTGCTAGAACATTGCAGAATTTTCGCCTGACTGAAACCAGTTAGCAGTGCTGAGCTAACGGCTAAGGCGCCAAATATACGGTTGTGTATGATTGTCGTTAGGTAGATTCATACCGGTACGATACCCGTTGCAATGTCGCAATGCCCTGAACTTATTCCTAATTTAGCAAAAACAAAATGTTACGCATTATGAATAATGTGAATTTTACTTGCCTTTGTTTGAAACCTGTGTGTTATGTGTTCCTGAACACTCTGAGACCTAATTTCTGTGTGCAATGTGCTCCTAAACAGTTTGAGATCTAATTTCACTGTCCCCATTCTCCTACTGTTTTTGATTCATGTTGCGCGATGTAGTGACAGAATTATGTCTTTCGAGACTGACTAGGGCATGGAATGTCTTGGATACACCATGTTACTCTGAATATTTAGATATTTTCAATTGACAACAAATTTACATGTACGGGCAAACTACGTTAGAAAGTGAAATATTTTCTAACAATAAATATTCCGTTTTTTTTTCCTTTCATGCATGGGTGAGGCTATTCAGGTGCATCATTAAACCTATTGCCTTGTGTGGGTAGTAACCATTAGAAATTGATTGTTTCACGATAATGAGCGGTACGGGAGAGAACCAATCTTACCTGTCACCAACGTCTGACCGATTTTATGTAGCAATGAACTGTGTATCAGGCCTTGAAAATCACATCGAATATTAACTCCAGGTGTTGCAAAAATACGTCTGATTAATTAATGAATGAGAAAAGAGAAGTATATATATTTATTATATAAAAATATATGTACATGTGTAAAGAATGAATAACGTAAGCAATAAATAAAACTGTATGTTTCATCTATACAGCAAACCTACGTGGATTCATGACAACTAATGGGCAAAAGAACCAACTAGCTTGCATGATAAACTGTTGTAATATGACGATAAGCCATGTGTAACGGAATCTCCAAAGCTCAGTTCCTTTAAATGCTTATATGAAAGATGGCGTAAATGTATTTCAGCACTATGCTGCTGTGGAAAATTAATGTTTTTTTTTCCTACTGATTTCCTTAGAGAAACACCACGGTCAGTCAACGAAGAATGTGGTACGAACTGTCATAGTCCCTAATCAATTTAATGATGAATGAATTATTACTTTACTTCATACACCGAAGGGCATATAATAAATGTATTTTTATGTAGTAGATGATATTCTGCGAGCTGAATGTGTCGATGTTTGCTGTGCTACCACCGTTTCACAATATTAGCGTGACATCAAGTGCTGACTTAATTTCATATTCAAAGGTGTGAAAAGTATTGCCTGCATTCAAACGCATGAAATGTTCTCAGCAAAAACACATCCAAAGACTAGAAAATAAAATCAGAAATGCAACTGTTTATCGCATACCGCTACATGAGTCACTGGGATACATTTTATTTTCATCGTATATAGTTTCGTGTTATTTGTGGCCTTTGGATCTCGGGTCTTTAACCTTTCCCTTTCCTCTACCATTGGACGCATGTAATGTGACTGATGGAACAACAGCGCCATCTGTCTGGGATTATGTGGAGAAATGTACCATTCAAACATCCTATTTTGGGTTGACCGGAAAAGAATTATCTATTCAGACCATTTCATTCTGAAGAACCATCCGTAGGCAACATACCTCCATTGCGTTCAGAACAAGTAATTTGTTTAATAGCAAGAGATCATTTTGAGGAACGAAGACCGCTTTTGGCGACCCATTAGATTCTTTTAAATGAGGCATCACTTGGTTTTATTTCTTGGGTTCACATCATGTCATGAGTGATGAAAATGCTTCCCTTTTTCAAATGAAGATGGGTTTTCCTTTTTTTTTCAGATTAGATCGAATGAGCCAAACAGATAAAATATGAGAATATTTCATTGCTTTCTCCTTATATACCCTCAAAGAGATGTTTCACTAACTTTCGAAAGGTGTAATTTAACACCTTTAGCACAATAGTAGTAACAAACGAGAGAGCTGAGGCGCGACGAAGAAAAGACGAAAGGAAAAGGTAACTCAGTCCATGTCCTGTTGGGACTACATTTCTGAAGTACCCGTTACAAACAGCGCTTGTGGATTTAAGCCTGCCCTAGCGGAATGAATTCCTCCATCTTCACTGTTCTTTCTGCCTAGGTGAGAAAAAGCAGCTAAGGAAGTTCCTGTCGTGGTAATCGTGGGATACATTTAACCAGACAAGGTAGTCTGCTGCTTAAATCGTGAGTCACTTCTGATAAGAGGTGAAATTTTAACAGAAAACAATATATTTATGAGATATTTATGTGAGGTTAATGATATCAAGTTACAATTGTTAGGTGACGTTAAGCAACAATCACCTGAAATAATTTTTGTCAGGCTTTATCTTTTGTTTTATAAAGATCACGCGTGTCGACGAAGTTTAGTGAATACCAGCATGAGCAGATGGAGACATTGAAATCTGTCCAGAACGTGGCAAACAGCGGGCCTACTGACGAAATGTACGTATTGAAAGCTGTCCTAGGGGAATCACAGCAAAATGTACACCGTCATCATGTCAAGGCTCAGTTCAGTTCATGACTAGCTGTCCTGTGTCGATTCATCAGAGAAGATTCAGCATATTTCATCAATTAAAAACCTGCCTCCATTCTGGAAAGACCGGCCCACCATAGGGTGATAGGCTAACACATTCACTAAGATAGCGATCATTGTTTGCGGATTTGACAGGAACTACAAGCTCTGCCAGGTGCTGGAATCAAAAAGGTAACTTGTCTTTCAAGCCATTTCATTTTCCTTAACATCACAAACGCCATGAGATCTCATCGGATCTCCCATGTCATCTGCAGGTCACATGGTCTGTTTTCCCGACAATCCCACTGTAGCTTATTTGGCCAAGCACAGTTTCATCTAGTAATACGAGTTCTGTGTACATAGCTGTGACCTTTTGACGTTGCTTTGTTTACTTCAGTCCACTGCCTTTCTTCTCGAGGACATCTGTGCTTCGGACCACGCCAACGATCAGCTCTTCATCAGACTGTGGCTTTGGCCTCAAATTGTTGTGGCTCTGTGGACTTGATCAGAATAGTGTTGCCTACAGGTGTTTGTTTTAATGAAACTATTCAGAAAACTTAATGCTGCCGGACCGACGCTCAAGAGGCAGTAAACCATTACAAAATAAAACACCGTCAGCATAAATTTGTCAAAATCTTTTATTCCTCAACAAAAAGATTCTCACCGGCAATGTACATGAGGGTCTTCTTATGAATGTCCTGACGTCATTTGACGTGTCAGTCCCGTGAGTCATTACAGGCAAATGTCCAGTGGTAAACATCTCTGTGTTAATCTGATATTAGCTTGAGAAAAGTGAAGCAGACTACAAATATAATCGAACCAGTGATCAACTTCTTTAACAAGGTCTTTAGCTGCTTGGTTCTTATCTCACCTTGTAGAATTTGCTTGATCCTGTGTGCTGTGTGATATTTCCAATCATCGCCACAAGTTAATACTGCAAAAACTAGTGTGTCAATGATATTCCATAAAACTGTAAGTTTCTGGAATTTTACAATGAGTACGCTCTCTTGTTAGTAAATACGGAGTTTGTCTAATTCCGCTTAACCCGGGGATAGTGGCCGCGTTTTCATCGTGTTGAGTGTGACCGCCACATTGGACATTAACAGTTGCAATCAAAGAGCCACTATGATACATATTTTATTATCGAAACCATATATACTAAAATGGTACACGATTTGGAAATTGACTTTATTAATCCGCCTAGAACATTCATTACGTCTTTTCGTCATCATTGAAAACTGTTGACTGCTTCTATTTTTATGAATCCGTCCTGATTTTTCTTATACATTTTATACACTTTTGTAGTTCTTTGGTCATTTGTGTTATTTGTCGTTTTTGGAAACTGGTCTTGCGATTATTGAGATGAAACGTCCATTTTGTTTGAAGACTGGCATACGAATGTCGGTTTCGACGCCAAGGTTATGTTTTGCTTATGGCCTTCATATTTGTATGCAGCTAAAAGCCGTTCCAGCACGAATGGGTGCACGTACATAGTCTAGTTTATGCCACACGATGACTTGTCATGTACATCTGAGCATTTCTTCCCAACCCCATCTTTTACAGCCTGCTGTTTCCGCCTTTGAAGGGCTGACGATGAAAACATATTTACATGTTAGGCATGCTATGGTAAATTGGACAAGTATATGGGTTATGACGTATTCTATCTTAGATAATGTGTGTTTCAATGGATCTCTTTCCAGGCTGTTAACACGTATATAGAGTTAAGACTCTAGAATACATTTTTATGCCGCTTGATATTTTAGACTGTATACATGTGAGATCTTATATTCGGATTTCGAAGCCAACCACGGTATGTCACCTGCCGTGTGTTTTTTTCATAATTATGCTCCCCGCCTGTGAGACAAAAAATAAAAACCAAATATATGCAGCGAATTATGGTATCTAGCTTTGTGTACGTAATATTCTACAAACAACTGTCCTCCTGGTGGAGATTCTGTGGTGGGCATGCACATAACGCCAGGCACACCCAATGTGACCGGAAGCCAGATCAAATACGATCCTTATGATGTAGACGGTGTCATGTGATGTTATATGTTAAATATGGAGGCGCGCAAAGTTTTCTGTAGAAAATCTTTTATTATCATGTTTAGTATGTGTCAACAGGGTATTTCTTTTTATTGTTTGTGTAAATTTAGCTCAGCGGGGTTTGAATAATTTTACTAATCTTTAGATTGATTCTGTAAGAATATTTCCCTGGCTATGTTATTCACTAAAGAACCTATACCAGTGTTTTCCAAATGGCAACGAGCGGCGACAACTAGTGGGAGGAGACGGGTCGATCCCGGCAAACCCCCCCTGCTCCTTAAGCTGTTCGTGACGAACACTTTAATCCGTGGCTAAAGGAGACCAGGTCGGACTCCGAGGAAACCGCCGTCCCTTCAGCTGTTTCTGACGAACATTCTAACACGTGACCAAAAGAGACCAGGTCGAAGTCCGGGAAAACCCGTGTTCCTTCATCAGCAACTGATGAGCCCTCTAACATGTGGTCAAAGGAGACCCTGTCGAACTCCGGAGAAACCCTTTCCTTCACCTGTACCTGGCGCAGCTCAACCTCTGAAGAACTTTCTAACATGTCTCCTAAAGTGACCAAGTCTATCTCCGGGGAAAATCCATGAGCTGTGATTGGCAAACTTTCTAACATGTAGCCAAAGGAGACTAGGTCGAACTCCGGTGAAATCCCAGTGCTTTCGCCTGTTAGTGGTGAACTTTCTGAAATGTGGCCATCTGAAATCCAGTCAGACTCTGGGGGAACCAGTGTTCCTTTTTCTGTACATGTGGACCCGACACACTTTACCACGTTATTTGTTTATTTAGTTCGTATTTTACGCCATGCTCAAGAATAATTCACTTATACGACGGCGGTCAGCATTGTGGTGGTAGGAATTTTGGCAGTGCTCGTGGGAAACCTACAACCATCTGCAGGTTGCTGGCTCTTCCCACTTGGCATGATGTAAAATATATTGACAGCCAAACGTAAAGCGGATAGTGCGTTTTGTTCACGTTGTTTACAATCCGGGACTTTAATCTTTGCCAGTTTGATTTAACAACAAGGAATTTTGTTGTTCACCATGAGTGCAGATTATGACGCGGTCTAGTGACAACTGCATGTGATACTGCGGCGAAGTGCTGAAAGGTTGTTCTCTTTTATGATACCCTTGATGAGTTCGACACTATTAGATCGTTTTTGGAAAGCATAAGATACGTTAAGACACATTTAGACCCAGTTTTTGTCAAAAACGTATCAAATATCCAATTTGCAGCAAATGAAATTGGGTTGCTATCACCTTGGAGCTCCGCGATTTCCGTATTGGAAATATTATTCCTGGAATGTATCGTGTTTCACATCAATTACCGGCCCTACATGGGAACTTTATGCCGCTTTGAAAAGCCAACCGGTACTAGGTTCTTGTGTTGTTGACGTTCACTTCCTTATTGTGCAATAGTAATTCACGGGGAAACCAGACTATCCAGAGTTATATTTCCAGTATTGTCTTTCAGGCTTTTTGATACCTTATTACCTTGACATGTTGGTGTCTTCGCGAATCTGTTCAAATACCATAGCTGCTCGGCGAATCACAGCTAGGTGCAACGGTGTTGTCATGGACGTCGGCAGCTTTCTCGTTTTACCTTCACCTGTAATACCAATTCTCGGCTGTGATGTCATCAGGGACTGACTGTTCATGTGAAGAGCGAGCTGGGTATATGTGCCTGGTGTTGAATGTAGAGGAATATTTTCGTTATTGGTCAAATTCGTGCTTAGATTTTAGTTTAGCGGAAATTACAAAATAGACATGCTTTATATGTCATATGTACATTTGACTGTTTGATCATCACTTGTTGCATGGGAAGACTGGAATTCTGTCTCATTGTTTTTCCACATAATTGCGATTCTTATACCATGGTTGGGCCTTCTTGGCCGAGGGGATTACTGGACTAGCTCATTGTAATATTATGTATATTGCATATGAGCTTCTCACCAAGGCGGTTGCAGTGAGTTCAAGTCCAGCTTATGCTGAGCTCCTCTGCCGTGGTACAATCAGCCAGTAACTTTCGGATGGTGGTGGCTTTCCCAGGGGCTCTGCCTTGTTTCCTCCCACGATAATTGTGGCCGTCGTTGTATAAATGAAGTATTTTTGAGTGCGGCGTAAAACACCAATAAAATAAATTGTTCCCTCTAATAAACATGACAGAATTAAAACAGCGATAACGATGCTTGTGAATGTAGCCATTTTGTGTGCAGACAACCTGGTAAATTGCCGGGCACAAAACTTCATAAGCGATTTCGCATTCAGGAATAAATCGGACGCTCTTTGAAGCAGGTCAAATCAATTGTCAACATATTTGTTATGCTCCTTCGCTGGGACACCGAGCCAGGTGTCCCAGAATCAGCAATGTTAAAATCTTGATTTTGACCCGATTAGGGATTGAACCCCGAGTGTACCGATTATGAGACAAGCGCTCTATAACATAGGCCAAATACAGCTTTCAGAAATACGGATGGACCGTTTAGGATCTGTCGAAAAGGCACAAATTTTGTATCCAATACCGTTTTTCACAGAAATAAAGCAGTCGCCACATTGATTGAAATCATAAATATTGCATGGTATTATGAAGACTTGAACATCTGCCTAATAACTAGCGATCATCGTCAGGAAATACATACCTGCCTAATAATTGACACTTACCTGTTATCAATTAAAGTTGTACCTTATGTGTTAAAGAACAACATATGTAATCGGAATACCCTATGTAAAAATCGGGAGAAAGGCATAGAATAGCTTCTTTTACGTCGAAAGGCATTATATTATAATTAAGAATAAAACCGCTCAAAAATCATTCCCATGAGCAGTTAGAAGAAAGCCTTGGTATTTACAGGAACATTTGTAATAAAACCCGGCTCCGTTAATTTCAAAAGTTATGTCTGACTGTTTGTCAACTGTCACACTACTAGTCTAAACATATTCTCAAAATGTTACGGTTAAAATATTACCGACGTGGCGTTAAGCGGTAGTTTTTCGTTCAAGCATTACACTGTCGTCGCTCCCCTGATTTTATTCTTCATTCTCTAGTATTTCATCTTGTAGACCTGCATAAACCACGGCTCTGCCGGTGAACTGAAAGTCAAGCTGCCTGGCCCCAGTAAATTGTTTTTACATGGCTGTTTGTCAGCGGATACCAAATCAGCTTTATGGGTAAATCTGGACCAGCGACATGTTATAAATTGTTGAGTTTTTAGACCTAATTCTGCCCAAGTCGTGGTGCTAAAAAGATGGGTAAGATGATATTTCATCTAGAATATTAACTTAACGGATGTAGACTCACAAGAGGCTGGATTCTAATGGTGGACTACAAGCCCCCGAAGCATTGTTTTTCATATAAATCTTTGTGAAATGTGATGACAGCGCCTCACTTTCAATTCCAGGCCATCGAGGCCAGATAAATTGCTGTTAATGTCCTTGCTCTTTTGTGCCCTAAATTTGCTCAAACCATGATGTTACGGGAGGCTTATAAGTTGTTATTTTTTAAAACATTATAAGCATGATTTGTTGGGGGTAAAAAGCTAACTGGTCCGAGATGACAGGGGACCGGATGTCACCGCTTACGTGCCACCATTTGACAACTACCCTTACTACCGTCTCCGCCCTCGTTTTGCACTGCATGCCCTGGTCTTTCGCATTCACTGCTCTGGCTTTGCGCCCCCCCCCCCCCCGACTTTGTAGTCTTTTACACAGTATGTCTGGATAAACCAATATTATGCTGGTGGACCCTACGGATACATGTAGCTCCTTTACGCTGTTTTCATGTTGTATTATATGTTTTGACAACACAAAGTTCTTAATAATTCTATTCTCGTTACTTATCAGTTGTCTAACAAATTGTCTAACAGCATTTTTCAAATCCAGTTCTCTTTAAGGAATGGTGCTAAGCGGTGCGTGAGTGCTATTTCGACATCTTCATGAACAATCAAAATATAATCCTGACCGATATAAATTGACCAGAGGCCACATTTTAATGTGACGTATGACTATTTGCCAACGATCACGCTGATTCTCTCTGAGTACTATAAACTTTTATGCTATACTAAATGGAATATTCAGTCACACTTGCAGACGCATCTCTCATTACCGTCACACTAAAACGTATCCTTTTGCAACTTGTTCTGATGTTCTGGTTGAATAACCACATTCACTAATAGACATGGTAGTGTGACGGGATGATTGAGTCCTTTGATATGCTGTTCATCATAATAACATCAGAAAAACTCCCCTGATTTGCCCCCGGGAAGAAAACAAGTCCAACAAAGTCATTGTCGACACAGAATGGAAGCAGATATCGATGTAGTACAAACGTATGACGATCCGAAACGTGAAAGCATGGGGACCACATATGGCTATTGAGGTAGCTGTTTTTCACAGCCTCGTCAACTATGGACCAGCGTGGCAACTCATTGGCATTAATTCCACTGCAAGCTGTCACACGGCAACATTTCAGTGTGTGATGTCAGAACACAGTATGCATACAAGTCCACAATTCATCACTGTCGCCCTGACCTAGTTCCTGTTTTTATGTCGACTCATGCATGCAGTTCGATACCCGTTTTACTGTTTCTGATATTCTTTCCAATTCGTTGTCATTGTCGTCTCTCCAGAACCGTTGGAGGGGTTTTCAGAGGCTTCTTATCCCAAAATAAATTTCTCTCTCAAATTAAAGAGCCAAGGCAAACAGAGGATCATTCGTTTTTTATCGCTTACTTAAAGGGATTCGACGTGACTTTACCAATCGAATCCCATTATTCCCCTATTAATCTCTGCGGGCATGGCTTGCAAGTGTGGGTCTTCCACTTTATGAGATGCGGAAAAAATGCCAGAGAAATCTGTACCTTTAATGGTGTTTCCATTAAAAGTCGTAAATTGGTAATGCAAACCCGCTCGACAACACTTCTCTTGTTCTTGTGGATACGTAACAGTACTATTGTCACTTACAGATCGATTTCCTTTCTGTAACTATTATGAAGTGTATAGCCTTAAAAGTTGTAACATTTACAAAGTTGTTCCCCGAAAAGCCCCAAGTATGAGTACCGCTATCGGAGAGGAAAATGATAAACAAAAGGCTTGTTCTTCTCTCAGAGACGATAGGCCTTACACAAGATCAAAGAAACATCAAGACGCTAGGTTAAGTTCAAAATATATATCTGAACAAAATATACAAATAGTACAGCTAACAATTATATACAAAACAATACAGATAAGTACAAAAATAAATATAGTTTCTTACGGATGTTAATGTCCCCAATCCGGATGGACTATTCCGGCTTCCCACAGTAGCAAGGATGAGGGTGATATCACGTGGTAGGGTGACGTCAATTCATTGAAAAATGTCCTTTTCTCAATGAACATCGCAAAAGTGCGTCAGCTAAGAACAATAGTACAATTTATTCTTTAAAATCCCCGGCTTCCAAAGGTAAGTAAGGCCACGTAAATATAGAATCCACAGTTTTTCGGAATTCTCGAATCGAAGGATGACAAGTCCTGTAGTGACGAACAGCAGAGGGCCCGGTACGCCGACGATGGTAGATATCCAACGCCCCGGCAAGGTGCAAGTTTCCTGGGCAGACGGCTTAACAACAGCGTCCGTAATGCCGGGCTGGCATGTTTCACTCCTGGGAAATATATACAAATATATATATATAAGTCACTTTTAGGGTAAATAGGGATGAAATGTAAGTAATCGCACAAAGAGACAATGAGCGATACAATCTCCACAAGTACGTTTCACACCAAATAGCAAGTGGCAAAACACAAGCTCACAAGGTGCTAATATCTCCAAAATCCCACAAAAATCCTTCTCAATAGACAAGAGCAAATATGACTCGACTGGACAGTAAAACGACTGCTCTCAAAGTGGACGTAAGTAAATGACTGCGGGCTTTACAACTTCTTCTCTCATATTTGTAGCTTAAGATAAAGAAAATTCTGGATGGTCTGTCCGTAAGCATGTTTACAATATGGGTACATCTTTCCAGAATATACGCTTCATGCCCAATGACACGGAACTGATAAACACAGAAGCCTCGAGAACACGCGACTGAATTCCAGTGCAGGTTATCACGTACACAGAGAGAAAAATATATGTCATACACCGATCCGGTTAGAAAGACGGGGTTCGTAACAAAGTCTTATGATTTTGATAAAGGAAGCAATCTGGTACATGCCACATTCTGCGAGCTATTCCATAGCTGTTCATATCGCATTCTGTTTTATGTGCAACTTGCTCTTCCACAGCCAATGTGCTCAAATAACTTCCTTAATGCATTGTGCGTGCATGGAAGCGCAGATAGTCTGTTGTAACATGGCATTATCGTCTGAACGGTGTTAGATGAAAATAACTTCATGAAACTATAAAGCCTTACCCGGTTTATTAGATCCAGGAAGGACCCAGTATCTACAATGCGCAAGTCCATACACTGTACGACACGTGATGGTTCTAGCGATTGCTTGTCTTTCAATTAGCCTGTTGGTTCCCCGGATGTTCAATGTATGAAATGACCCGCTTCTTTTTGAAAATCAATATTTGTCGATAATTGCTAAGATCAAAGTAAATTGCTGACTGGTGGATGCTACAGGTAACTTGTCATTCCATCGGCATCCAGTTATATACTTTAGGGTCCATCTGTCTGCTTTCATCATTGGCAAGGAACCAGTTATTTGAAAAAAGGAAAGACATAAATAAAGAAAGCGAAGACGCATACATTAATAATCCTTATAGCATCTTCACAAATGATGCCACACCGGTGCTAGAGGTCATCTAACTCCTTGTTTAAATGGCAAATTCTATCAAATCTGAGTATCAAGTTGTTTGTAGAACAGCCTTATAGGCTAAAGATCATTTATATACATGATTTTATTTCAGACCCCGAGTCACTCCAAGAGATAATATGCAAGAAAGAAAATAAAACAGAAAAAATAAGAAAAAACAGGAACAAGCCAAAAACAGTAACATATGAACACTCTGTCTTTTTTACACAAACAAGACATTCAGAGGTTTTGCCGGATAATTTGAATGTTTTCCAGGCGTTATGACAAGCGGAATTGAGCAAGCAGGCATATGTAACGGTATTCTCTGGTCAGGCACTCCTTAGTTCCGTGTCAGTCCTTAAGTCCATCGTCCCCTGATCGTCAGATCTAGTGCAACTTGATACTGCGTGCCTATTAATCATCGTTTTTCTCAATCTGACGAACACGGGTGTTCCAAAATGCGACAAGCAATAATTGTTGGTGTATATTATTATTTAACATTCCGGTTCACGGTAGGTCTTACCTAATGGGTCTATACATAGCCGTAAAACAGCACTCCTGTGGAATTAACACACACCGGGAGACGTTTAGCTGAGAATCGACACGCCAATATTTTATCAGAGGGTTTATTTATCAAGATATCAGTCAACCATTTAGGGTTAGTAATCCCATTTTCGAAGTGTAAGGTCAACAATATCAAATAAAGTTAAATTATGTAAAACTAACGCCCATATTCTCCATTGTTATATGACACGTTGCTCCGTTGTCACTTACATGTATGATTAATAGTTCCGGTAAGATGTGAAGAGAAGAAATTACTTAAATCTTGATCAAAATTTTCCGACTCACGTCGTATCAATCATTAACGGACCGCTCATCTTCGCGATTCAGACAAAAATGACGCAATTGTACTGATGAAATCGTGACGTCACTTCGCCAATACCCCTGACGCGGAGGCTCCGTCGGGTCTGCATTGACTTTGGCAATTCAGTGCCCAGGGATAAATCAGTGTCGAGTGACTGAATTAGGCCGGAACATCTAAGTCAGTCTGAAAGCACTAAATTAGCCACAAAGGACTAAATCGTCTGGATTAGTTATATTGACTGATGCATATCTTTGCGAATCACTGGGCATTCCCTTGTCTGCGTCTGAGGTTTATACTTACAATGGAGACTAGGCGGTCTGGCCATTTTGACTATGTCATCAACTGACAGGGGAAAGGCTAGACAAACTTACCATGCTTACCAACAAATTTCGCAGCAATAGTGGACAGTCTCCCGTTAGATCTTTTCAGTCCAGGACACTGTATATATTTCTCCGATTGAAAAATAAAGATAAACAACAAATCGACGACAACTGGAATAGCCTACACAAAATGATTTTGGTAAGTCTATGCTATTTACTGGTAAAGAAGAAGGAGCGGTTGGATTTTGACAAAGGCAATATGCCCTTTCCAAGTAACGTACAACAGTGGAACAGCTTTGTTGACTCGACTACTTTACAAAACTGGTTACTGAGTGGATAACCCCATATCATAGGTTTAGCTTGGCATTGTTCATTGCATTGCTTAATGGACGTCCGCGGAGTACATTACAACCATGTTACCTTCCCAGTCATGTCCTCTCCTTCTAGCCCGCCTCTACCCACCCATTCCCTTTCCCCCCCCCCCCCACCGTCCCATCCCCCGTCACTCTTCCCATCTTACTTTGCTCTAATGGAAACGACGAATGTTCTTTCCGTGATGGCTTATAAGGTTTTGAATGACGAAACCTTTTATCATTAGTAGAGGTTATGTGCGCCGAAGTACGTCTTTGTGGTACCATTTAAGAAAACATCCATCAAGTTCACCAATAAAATCTGTCCAGAAGTTAACTTAGTACAATGCTTTAGACAACATGCGCATTCATTACTTCTTTTATAACTGGATCCGTCTGATGTGAAAAGTTATGTTATCGGAAACAATCTTTTAGCTCCTCAGATATAAAATAATGTAGAAAAGACGACAGTTTGTTTGTTGAGTTAGCATCTTGTGTGATCCACCAACTTTATTCAGCATTTGCATTGATATGTATTTGTCTGTTTAACTTATTCAATCAAGTCTTTTTTGCTATTAACTAGTATATGTTGGGCAGAGTTCATTTTTTGGAGTGTGGTAGTGCTCCGCCCCGTTAGTTGCATCCATAGCCTTCCTTTTAGTGGAATCAGTCGGGAATTATTGCGGTTCGGCTTCAAGCATCACAGTAATCTGAATAAGCAAACTGGTTAGCGGTCACCGACGAAAAAAAGCTATTGCACGAAGACTCGTAAGCAGGTATGTTTTCTAGTCAAGGACAAGACATCTGGATTTACACGGAAATGGCATATTTTGGAAATCTTGTTCATTTCTTATGCAAAGTAAACTATAAGCATTTAGTCACGTGTTTGCCTCGTGTTTTCCACAAGAATCCACAGTATACCGGCCATAGCCCCTCTAGCTAATGGTGGGCGTCATCTTTCTTAACATAAAACTACTTCGGCTTCTACATTGACAAATGGCCTCATGATTGCAAGCCTTTGAAATATTGTCCATACATGCATTTACGGATTCATATTACCCCCAAATTAGAGACAGGTTGGAGAGAATACAACAGCCTTTGGCTATAATCGAATGTGACTTCATGAAAAACTTCATGAAAAGCATCACGGCCACCCCTTGCTTGGGTACATTTTCGTAATCACCAGATACAGTGCAGATATGAAGGAATGGGCCTGTTAGTTTTCTTATAAACGAATAACCCTTTTCATGCGGCAAAAGAGAAGTCGTAACCAGTTGCCTTAAGAATCTACCTATACATACTTGATTTGCCGAAAAGAAAAACATGGCTCTGCATTCACCACCGTTTTCTGGACATACTGTTCATGAAAGTTCGTTTGGTACGCTACGACCATTTGTGACCCATAAATTTACGTGAGGACAACCTAGCAACTTGTACTGAATGTTTTTGGACGTTGTGAGATGTAATCTGAGTGTGCGACAAAGAACGGACAGTCTTTTTCCAGTGTGAACAGCTTCTTGAAATGTTACAAAACAAATAGTGGGCAAAGGCAATGGTAGGTGGTGTTGAGGAGAAGTTTTAGTTTATGTTTCATTTGAAGTCTGTTGCCAAATTTGTACAGCAGTCAATGTTAAGATTGTCACTAAATGGTGGAGTACTGTTAAAATGACCATCAGAAATATGTGGCATATTATTTTGGAATTAGAAATAAACTGACTGTTTGAGTCATTGGCATATTCTTACAATGGATAAATCCCCCGCACCCATGTCCCACCACTTATTTCATGAAAACGTTTCTTTTCAATCCATTTCCGGTAAAATCAATTGAGGCTTCATGGCGTCACATGAAACGCTGAAGATTTGTTAGCAATGTAGGGGGACATCAGGTTGACCCACTTTCAACAGTAGCGATTGTGACTGATCGAATGCGTGCTCGTGATTGACAGTTCGAAGAGGTCAGGCTACTCCACGTTTTTGACTGGGAATGACAAGAGAGGCCAAAGACACTGACTGAATAAATATCCAAATGGCAGAAATCTGAGGTAAAGCTTATATTTTTATCAACAGTTACACTAAAGGTTTGCTCCTGAGAAACTAGATTTTTTGGACTGGAAATGATAAAAATATCTTGAAAAACAATGACTTGCGATCAATAATTTACTACATCGACTTTTGCTCGGTGCCTTTTCCTGTCCAGTTTTCAAAACCGCACTGGTCAGATTTTAGAAAGAAACATCACGAATGGAATGCGTTGAGCATTTCTTGAATAAATGTGACCCCACATCAAAGGCAAAACAGCTTCCATAATTTTGATACCAAATATGCATCTGTAGATCATACATTGCCTGAGTCATGAAACAAAAATTACTTACCTTCAAATGCATACAAGACTGACAACAATGAACGGGGACGCTCCCACCTCTGTTATGCTGACGATCCCTGGTGTTCACCATCCCTTGATTCAGGATTCATTTTTTGGAGGCCTTCCTGATCCACCAGTCCTCAAGATCTCCGTCCATTGAAAACGACACTTAGACCAACAATCATTTTATCGTTGTTAGAAACATGAAAGGGAACTCCAGGTGGTCACTGGTTCAGTTTGGTTTTGTCAAGCTTACGGCACAAATGATTTTTCCAACAAAGTTTGTTTTAGAACTATAAAACACCTTCGCCTATTTACACCTGACGTACGCAAAAGTCTACATGCTATGCAAACAAACTGTATAATGGCTTAGTGAATACATTCATACTACTGTAATCAACGTCAGTTTAAGATGAACTGGCTGATGGAAATCAAGAAAGACAATCCAGAACAAGTATCAGAAAACGTTGTTTTCTAGGTGTTTTATGTGTACCCTCTTGTCCTACTCGGCTGTAGATTCCTATTGAGTGCAAACGCTTGTTTCAGAGGTCTTCTAAGAAAAGGGAACAGAATAAACTCTTAGTGACTCTTATGCGACTAATTGAACATAGAGCACAACGAGCTCTATAAATGACTTATTGATTACTGTGAAATGAAATGGAAATGAGTAATAATTCCCAATTCACATCCCCATTTCGTTGGTAATACCAATGCGAATATCGTCATCAGTCAGAATGTAATAAATAGCTGAGTTATCGGGTTAGCTACACGGAAACGCTGCGGTGCAGGCTCAACAATTTTTTCAATCAGCAAGTTGAGAGACAAACAAGACTGATCAGCGGATCAACACTGGTGTCCTCTGACGATAGAGGGCGTGGTCCAGTTCCCTTGGGTATTATTTTACTCGGGTTTCCAATCGGCAGTGCCAGACAAGCGTGTGGCGTCATGCGGTGTCTTTGTACTTGGCATTGTTGAGTCATTTCCACTTCCCTTGAAACTGTTTGTGGAACCAGAGTATGTTTGCAAAACGTCCACACGGTCCACTTTCAAAGTTCCCGTTGACGCAATTGGAAAATCTGTCACCACGCCTCAATTTGGCCAATTATATGTTTTTATGACTACTGTAATAAACAGGGTGTCTGAAAGCCTTGTTTGTTGGCCTTAGTGAATGATCGTTAGACATTTTTATATGTGTTTAAATGGTGGATAATCTGTAGTTAGATGTGAGAATCTATAGGCAGCGCCCAGTTGCTCTTTTCACCACCCAAAGCATCATATAGCTAGTGTGAGGCCTATGAGCCGAGTGAGTGGAGGAAACAATTTCTTTCTTTTACGAATGATACTGAAGTCAGGGTAATAGGATACGTTTACAGATGGACTGAAAGACACGAAAGTGTTCTGGGAACGTGACAGAATTTTATATTAACTGGCATTACCGTGGATTCACACCATTTTAATATTTACTTATCAACCCAAAGTAAAAAAGTAAATGAAGTGCCGTGTACTTTTGACATTGGTAATAATTCTATTCTGCAGATATTGACTTTTCCAGTAGGCGTTTTTCCAGGTTTTCCATTCAAACGTGATGCGTAGCTTATTCCACTCAACAAAACAGAACCTTGCTTGGACAGTTTGCTTCCAATCTAATTTTCCTAAAACTTGTTTTCCTAAATTTCCACTGATTTCCGTTGTTCACAACACACGCCTGCATCAAACGTCCTCGCAACATGCACCAAACGGGTCTTAAACCTGATATCCGTGACTAATACTGGCGTTAGTTAAACCACACCAAACTAAACCAAAGATGCATTTAATATCATTAGGAAGGCTTTGAAATATCTGAAAAGCGTAAAACGCATGACAGAATGAATTATACCTCTGTCTGCCTACACAATTTGATACGGCTGTGGAAAGAGTTCTTGTTGAAATAGCAGCGTTTGGCTATATGTGGATATCGTGAATGATTACAAAGGGAAGCGTATGTACGGTTTCTCTTTATAGGCTAAAGTTAATACTAATTCGCTTCAACTGAAATCAACGCATGATCAACAGATTCACAGAAAAAAAATGACGTCAGACAATACGCTTTATCAAATTTCAATTAATTTTAATTTTAAATTTGTCTTAATGAAAATCTATCTAGATCAGATAGTATAATCTAGCATGCATTAATTTTGTCAACTGGGTTGAAAGCGGAAGAAAAAACGAATCTCACTAATTCACAATATTGCAAACTTGTTTAGCATTGAACTGACTTGTCTAAGCCATGCCGTAACGTTACGATTTTAGTGTCTCATGCTGAATATACCAGCAGAAATGACTGCCAAATCTCCATGTGAATTGCAAGACTAGAACTACAGTAAGAGATATGGTGTGGACAAATGTAGGATTCTGCTGGTTATTAGCTTGCTGACATGTGATATGACTATGCCGATAATGTATCGTATACCGTTTCCTGTTGTCTCCGAGAAAAATAAATGCCAGCCTGTTCAAAAGTAACGCCCACTTCTCCCGACAAAAATGTAACGGCAATCTGAAGTAAACCACAGCTTAAGATCAAATTAGATGGTAAAAGGAGAATAGCGCCGTGAATGACCAATCGGGTACAATGTTACAAATGCCGTCGGCCAATTTGCTTCCAAGACAGAGAAGCTGATGAGATGACGAACAAGACATCTTCCTATCTGTGTAAAGCATTTCCATGTGATAAACAAGTCTGGTGCTTCTTCAAGTCCCACAATGCCTATCGCGTTGAAGTGATGGTGTCATTGTGCAAAGATGAAAACTGAAGAATCTTAAACACGACAAGCGCGCAATGAAATTAAGGCAGTTGTAATACAGCTTGAAAATTTGCTGTTCTTCACACGTACATGCCCCACATGAGTGAGAACACTATTTTTAATTAAAAACTAGAAATAAATGAATGGAAAAATAAAAGTGTTTTGAACAGGAATTAATGATAGATTTACATGTTCGCATATTAGAAAAATTCAATAAATTTTTTTGTTAAGAACATACTTTTTATTTCTATGGAACCACATTAACTCTTGAATCTTGTCTTTCTACATTTTTAAATTGTGCCAAAGTAGCGACACGAGCAATTTTCTAAAACAATTGCGCAAGAAGCCGAAGTAATCTAGGCCTTAACACTCTAGGTGTATTCTCACTCGACGCTATTCTCAAAGCTAAGCTTAAGCAAGATAAAGTGTCAATCTGACCATCAAACCATAACCATTGCGAAGTATTCAACATATTTCTGTTCACACATCAACATTTCTGTTAAGTCGGAAACTTGAGGAGCATGTGAGCTTAGTCTTCTAGTTTTCCTTAATACCGATTTGTTTTGGTCGTCTTTCCATCAGATGTCCCAAAAAATAGAAGTGTCGTCAATGCCTAAATTCGGAGATCACGTAAACTAAGGGAAAGCGTTTTGCGGCACGGAGGAGAGGCCTACATAGCGAAGCAAAGGGTAGGAGTCGGCACACGTACGACGGACAGCCAGTACTGTAGGGAGCTGGGCTTCCCAGGGCGGTACCAGGTACAAACACTGGTACGTCAACACAAACCTGGTCCGCAACTGGCTGTCATAGGCTGAGGAACTGTTACGAAGGCTCCTAAAGTGCCGCGAGATAATCGATATATGAAAGAGATCAGCCGGAGAGCAGCAGGCAGAGCGGCGTGGTCTGGCGTACTAGGCAGACGGATAACACAACCGCTAACTGTTGGCGCTTGGACACCATCGACTCGAAGTCAAACCGTGCTTCCTGAACCATGTCGTTACCGAGGCGTAGCCCTAGTCACTATAATACACACCACTACGGCTGCTTATAAACCAGGTGAGATTTGTTCCTGTCTTACGGTGTTTAGTATAGATTTGGGAGCGGGAAAAAAAGATAATATTTGCGACATTTTCATCGACACACAAGGCGTACCTTAGCCGACTTGATAGTCGTTCAAAATCGAAAATGATTAACAGAAGCTCAGTTCTGTTTTTATATTCTTTTTTAATTTAATAGCGTGTTTTCGGAATGTATGATTTTCTTATTTGATTGGTGACCGTGTCCATTAGATTTCCGTTGGACAATGATGGGTGTGGTCAGTTCTATATTTAAACCGGTGGGAAACGTTACCATTATGTTTGTTTACTTCATACTTCATGACAAAAGTATTGCATTTATCACGCAGAGCTACGAAATACATACAGTTTCAAACCAAGTCAGTCACTAAAATGTAATAATAGTGACCCGGTCAAGGATTTCACTAAAGCTGTTATGACCATACAATGGGTACCACGCTATAGGGCTATGTAGCATTTGACTAAATAATTGTGCAACTAATAAACTAGCAATTCCATATCCGCTACTCATACAATATCAATAGCGGCTGTTGGCTTCAGGGCATATTGTCAGAGACTTCCTTCCATGTGACAGCTTTTGTGCCGTCCGAAAGGACATGAACTTGGCTGTATTTCCTGACATTTTATTAGTACTTGACTTTGACGTTTCATTCAAAATTGCTTTCAGAATATTGCTTCAACTTTCCATATTGCGACACAATAATCTTGACCCCTTCATTTAAAACATCAATTGCCTTCAGGGAAAGAGGTACAATAATGTGTCTTCTGTTGCTCTAGGCTACAGTGATTAACGCATGCCGATTTTTGATGATTGAAGATCATTTCGGTTTAATGTGATTTAGAAACCTTTTATTAAGAAATAGCGGTTTTACAGTAGGCACTTATATAACTGTCTGCCATTTCTTTCATGGAAACGTAGGGTAAATAAGAAATTATTCGCCCACTTGATGGTTTGTTTGAATTTTATCTTCTCAAATTAAAACGTAAATACTCCTATGTTGAAGCATGTCGTGTATTGGTATTGGTGGCCTTTTTAATGTATCAGGTGCTCATTTTATTCTCAGACTGTTATTATTTCTGGTTTTAAAGCAAATAGCCCGCAGACTGTGTATTTTCTGGCATAATAAAATGGATGGAAAACGTCATATTTCAGCAGAACAGCACTGCCCTGATTATTATGTTATTATTACTGCTCGGAATGACTGCTCCACTACAACTCACATCACCTCTTCATGAATTTAACGTTTCGCAAAAACACATCATAAACAATGAACTCTTTGGGTATTCTTCACTTGTTTTTGAGCATATGACCCGCTCAGGTGATTATGGGATATTTGTTTTGAAGATGGTTCTTTCCACCCACACAGTTGATTGACCTGTCCGTTTGTTTTGACGCCAGCTTTACTAAAGTGGGGTTTCCCTCTCTTGAAATGCTATACTGTTGGATCCATTTCTTGTTAACATCCGCGGGTGCCGCCCACTCTGACAGAGCTACCGTCAAAACTTCATGTCAAATGTCAGCGAGAGTGTTTGCACCTTCCATGTGTGGGCCGTGAACGTCAAGCGATAGGAGTCCAGAGAAATATTCCTCGTGCATTTTCACATGACATTTCCTCACACTTTAATAGGGAAATTTTATTGGCAAGGTCGTGTTCCCATGGGGACAGTCTTTCCCTCGGACCTACTTAATGGTCAGTTTCCAGGCCAGTATTTGCAAGTGTTCATACCTCGGCCGGCAATCGCGTTGTCCAGAATACCTATACTTCCTTAATATTTGCCATGTGTGAACGGCTGACATGCCAGACAAGTTGCTTCTGGTCTTCAGTAAGCAGATAAGACCACAAAACCACAAATAAGTTTTGCAGCCTGCAGCTCATTATGTGTCTAGTAATGTTTCCCGGCCAGGTCTAAAATAATGCCGTTGTTTGTGTGGCCCCTATTGGTCCTCGCGCAAACATTTTCAGTGCAAATTTATGTATCATTAAGTTTCACTTGATTACATTTTCGTGTACAGAAGAAGCTAATTCACATTCGCAGGTTAGATAGCTATAGACGGGCGTTTGCATATATTGTGAATGAATCATTTAGACCTTCAGAGTACATTTTGCATTTTCCGCATTATCTACAAATCAGCAAGCGTTTGCTGACAATTTTGGGAGCTTTACCTAAAATATTAGATTCACGCCAGAAAATCTGTCAGCATATACTTCTTCTTTGTGGAGAGTAATACGCCTCTGTGTCACAAAAAACTTTGTTCAGTTTTACCATCCCACCAACGCCCCACCCCAACTCCGTGCTCAAACGTGGCTCAGCAATATAACTTTCACTGGCCTGTTTTTGAGAATAGTGTCATGTCTACATCTACAATAAATGGTTATCTGCAAAGGTGTCAGAAGATAGCTTTTTGAGAACAAGTATAATTGCAGGTCCTGTGTAACTTACTACACAGCAATCTGAGATGGTCATTTGTTTCGATTTTCGCATCACATGTACAAAGGTATTTTGTACTCTGATTTCAGGACATTTGTGGTATTTCTCATTACACTTTCCAGAAGAAATTCCGTGAGATCAATGTAGATCTTTGAGCTTCAAGTGCTATTATATCAGTCTAGTATAACAACCGTTTTGTATGATTATATGTTTTCAGTATCATTGACTAAATTCCAAGATTAACGCCACGATCCGTTAATATACCATATATATATTTCCAAAATATCTGGGTGCTGTTTGAAGGATACAATCCCAGGTCACGCTGATTTCTGACTAAATCCTGTTACCAGATAAATATCGAGATACATAAGTTCACTACATTTATTTGGGCAATATCCTATTATATTCAATTTAAACTCGTGTATAACTGATACAGATTTAAATCATCTAGATTTTTAAAGTGGCCTGGCCCATATTATCCTGGAAAGCCATTGACGACTAGTCTCCGTTCGGTAATTTAGAAATGGCGTCTGTCCCCGTGGGCTGGTTGTAGAACACATGGTGATGAAGGCACAATGCTCACTAATGACTGTTGTCTCTGTTACAGAGAATCATTTAAAGCGCGTTTGGGCAGCCATGTATGTAGCCCTTAGGACATATCCCAATGATGCTCGACATCCCTCTCTACTTCTGTCAAGGACTCAGAGTCCTGACAGTTTAATATTTCATACAACCTCGTCATACATTTTAGCTTGGAAAAAGGGTCATCGTTTACACATGGAGAGCGACGCTGTTATACGCGGGAATTATGGTCACAAGTATCTGGACAAAGCCCGGAGAGGACTAGAACATCGCGATAGGTGAAAGACAAACTGCCTAACTGAAGTGATCAGTTAATCGAACAAGCGAGACCCGGAGTTGTGCCCGCGATACTAGTTGGTCTGCTTAAGCTAAGGAGACGTTTGAACCGGCGAATTTTTAACCACGCCGAGGACAAGGCATCACTCACCAGGCGGTCGCTGTGAGTTCAAATCCGGCCCATACCGGCTTCCTCTGCGGGCGGAAGTGAGAAGACTCTGCTCGCTTTCCTCTCAGCATAATGCTCATCAATATCGTATCGATGAAATATTCTTGAGTGCGGCGAAAACCACATCAAGTTTACTTATCTTTTTAATCACTCTTCATGAATATTTTTGTACGATGGGAGGAAACCGGCCACCGATCAAATAAATGAATAAATTAATAAATAGGATCTGTGGCTGTGTGCATGTATATTAATCACTCCGGTTTTAGTTAGTATGCAGACCACCAAAGATCGGCGAGAAATCACGCGATAACAGTAGGGATAACACAGACCATGTCAGTTGTAAAAGTTTCTTGCATAATATCGATCGATACGCATGATGCGACTACAGAACGATTTGTGGTCGAATTACAAAGAGAATCTGATTTTAGATAGCGCTAATGTGTTTCTTTTTCACTGAAACGCGAATTCATGAATGTAGTGGCCCTCCGGAATCCCCACTTTCATAATACTATTCTACACGGGCTAATTCATAAACAGTAATGATTGTAGTTTATTTATGTTTAGTTCTTTAAAAGAATGTCATTTTTTAGTTCTCTACGCAAACGTTGTTTCTTCAGAAAAAGTTTTGCTTAGTGCTTCAAGGACTTACCTAGAGAATCGTAAAAGAAAAGCTGCCGGTCAGGTTTAATTTAAGGCACAATCCATCAAGGCTTTTTCTTTGCCTGAAGTTTTTAAAGTAAACCTCTCAACAAAGTTGTCTCTTATAAAATCCACACAATTGGCACGGTTGTCGAGTCAAAAATTGTCACACCTAAAGAACTATGGCGCTCCAAATGAATAGTGACCGATTGTGTTTTGTGGCTTTTTTTGTCGTCGCGAAAAACGTTTTTAAGTCGTCACTAAGATTTCCACCGCTTGTACACTTGTGTCGTTCTTTAATGCCATTACGAACTCATTAGTGATGGTGACAGTTATAATGACCCTTTCTTCTTCCCCTGATAGTTTTTGACATGGGGGCCTATAGAACTCCACAGTGATACCCTCTTCGCAACACATTTGTTACCACTTGTCTAGGTAATGGGTTGTAGATTGACAATCGAGTTGCTCGTTTGGCTAAGTTAATAATGCCATTTCTAGATAGCCAGGTTCAATTAACCACTTTTTATACACCGCTGTAATATGTAATACCAGCTGTCAGGTGTTCTAAATGATAATTGCTTTAAATCATGAAGCAGCTTATTGGACAGGGCTAGTATATAACGGACTGTCTGTTATGAATGTCTGAGCGAAGGCTGCCCGAAGCACCACAGGCTCTTATTATAGATAACACCTGCAATTGCTGCACGTAGAAAGCAAACAGTTATATGCAAATGTGCCGTTTCCTTTTGTTTAAATACAGTGGAATTATTCCGGAGATATTGAGATTTAATAGTAACACCGTGTGCATGTGCCACGTACATGACGTCATCGGAGGTGACAATTGCAAATTGGTTTTATGTTAAGTTGTTAAGTCAGGCTTTATCTAATATCATAAGGACTATTACTTGCACGTATCACTCTTGGATTTGACCTAAATTTACTTACATTCATTTTGTACCTGTCAAAATATGTGGACTGTATTATTTCCACATATAGCTTAAGTTATATATGATATTTAACTACAGGCCGATAGTGTAACCAGCGGTATACACTTTGTACACTGTATTTAAACCGCGGTACTGGAATTTCTACACTATCCTGATTTCATTGCTTGTGACACGAACATTATTCACAGTTGTTTTGTGATCGGCTAGGAAGGTCTGTCAGCAACCTGCCGATGGTCGTGAGTTCCCACCAGGCTCTTCTTGGTTTCCCCCACCATAATGCTGGCCGCCATCGTATAAAGGGAAATATTCTTGAGTATGGCATGAAACACCAATCAAATAAATAAATTATGAACGGCTACCACTACCCATCCCACACCGGCCAACAATAGGGTGACTCACAGAGACCACAGGGCCTGCATGGGGCAAGGAATATTCTGTTATCCACCGTTTGTTCGGCGGCAGTACGACTTGCAAGAAGTTGTGAGGAAATTGGCGAGGTGTGATGCACAGAAGTAAAGATAAGTAAAGTGTTAAAAAAAACTGACATAATACACCTTACAAATAAATATACACAAAAGACGTTTAATCAAAATGTCACATTTCTCCTTTTGTGGTCAACAGTGAGCTTTAAGCAAATTCTGACGCCACAAGTATCCAGAGATTATTTGAGATTAAATACTTCACAGACTATTGTCATGTTCATCATTTCTTATTCATGCTTGAAAATGTATGTAGAGAAGAAATATTGGATAATATGTGACTTCCGACAGGAAAGGATTCTAGGGACACCGTCTTGGACGCATGTATTTCTAACCGGAGTTTGTTGCTTGTATGCCATCTGTGGCGTTTGCATGACGTGCTACCATTAATGGAAACGAAACATATATTTCTCGAATATCATCTTTTTGCGGCAAAATCTAACAACTGATAGATGATTAACTGGCGTAAGGATGTCACAAATTATCTTCTCCTGACAGTAATAACCAATATGTGAATGTCGTCATTGATTATCAATCCGCGACAATGACTGGTACGAGAACGTCACAACGGGTCATGACGCCGCAACAGCGACCGCGACAGTGTCATGGTTGATCACCAATCCACGACAGGAACAGATATCAGAATGTCACAACTGTTTCGGTTACAAAAAGTGTCCGTGGCTTCGGCTTATATAAAGGCAGTACGCGTTTGAAAGACAGAGAACGTAAAACATGCCTAAGCCAGTTAGCCATACAGGAAGCGTGAGATTATGTCCACAATTTCAGACTGCCAGACTGTGCTGTACAGGTATTTCCGCACTGCACAAAGGCATCACAGTCGAGGCCGCTAGTTATGTACCCCGTACTAAGGAGAAGCTTCCAGTGAATTGACTAACACCAAGCAATGTTTACTGTATTCTTGATGGTTGTTTCACTGGGTTCTGGCCAATTTTGCAGTATATAAATAAATAAATAAATAAATGCTTCAAGTGGAAATAAATAAGACCTGACGGAAAAGAGGACAGAAATAATGCTGAAATGATGACAAGCTGTACTCGTGGCTACTGGTTGTTTTTTTTTTTGCAATAACCGTGGGAGGCGATTTGTTTGTGCATGACAGGATCGTGTTATTGTGTCGTAAACCTCGACATCTTTGGTAAACATTCTAACAGAAACGATAATTAACAGTTTAGAAAGACAGGAAACAGCACACCTGGGTGACACACTGCTGAACCATCTAAAGCAGCTGATGTCATACCATTATCAGACTACTGTTTCAGTGAGCTCTAAGGGTGAAATCTCAATTGTCCCGAACGCAAAAATAATCAGACAGTGTAAGTACATGTATTTGGTCGTATGTAATAAATCAACGCGACATTGGTCTAATTGAGAATACAATGTAACCATGAGAGGCCTTAGGTATATGGCGTATTAAGCAGCTTACACGGTGGCCATGTTAGTCATTGGGCGTAGTGATGAATTGTAGGTAAGCGCCAAAGGGTCTCCACAAAGATGACTGTCATTTGGCTTTCGTACAATAAATTTCTACCTATACTGCGGTTTGGACAGCGATGAAATCCGGGAGATGGCCCTTGACTATTATCTGCCAATCGCTGGACATTGAGTCTAGAGACATAGAGTCGGCAAATGGAGATTAGGGTCATTCCAGAATCACAGCATGTCAACAACCAAAGCGGTATGGCCGCTGATATCTCAGATTACTTTGGGCTGCGTTTGATCGCGGTCTGGTACGATTGATTTCATCCTTGTTTCGTTGGTTGTATTCTTCCTGTTTGTCTCTCAGGCAGGGCTGTTGAGCCCTCCCGGATGCCATGCCGAGTGGTATCGCCTTAGGGTACGCTACTCTATCTTGGTCACATTGTGTAACACATTCGGTTAACTTTGCCTATTTGCTCTTCCATTCTCTGGCCGTGTAGCTCTGGCGTCCGGTGCCACCTATCACGGGATCAAACATAATAGACCACTTACGAAAACCATTCACCGTGAAATCGATTACGCAACGTTCCCATATTTCATGTGTAATTGGATTTATTAAGATGTTTGCTTTCGCCCAGTGGACATTTGTTTGGGAAGTCGGCAGTGGGATGCATCAATATAATCGTCTTCTTGCTATTTATACTAGAGCACGTCTCCATCCGCAGCAGGCTGTTTGTAGGGTGAACATTTCAATCGACCGGTTTGAATTTAATTGTTCTGTTCACGTGCTTAAATGTCATATAGGAACTTGCAGTTGTTGAGGTTTCTCACCTAGTTACTGACTAACATAATTTAAACAAAATTCTCATTGGTTTCATCATAAAGCGATTACTTCAACATTTTGTGATCAGTGGCCTTCGGGGTTTTGAAAGAACACATGGTAAGACTCCCTACACGCAAGCTATTCCGTATGTATTTTTTCATAAAGCTGTATGTTTATTGTGCCCTTTGAAACCGCCAATTTCGTACTTCATGGCCGGCAAAATGTCATTTTGGATACCTTTTGGTCAGAGGTGAGGACACTGATAAATCAACACATCCGTATGAACAGAGAATTTGGAGTGGCCGAGTGGTTGAGGTGCTTACCTTTAAATGGCTAGCTCCCACGAGAAGTGGATTCAATGCCATTTTTAGGCAAGGAATTTTCTGGGTTTCACCCGCTCTTATTAATCCCAAGGGGTAATTTGCAGTAAGTGATTGACAAAGCTTCCTTGTGCATATGGTCTTGCATCACGTTAGCTGGGGACCACTTACACTCGTTCAGTATGACATGTTACAGGTTAGAATTTGTCAATATAACCAAAGGTATATGGTCACAGTCTCCCCACCCTCCAAATAGAACTGTAACCGTTCTCCTTCTGGTACGAGTATGATCTCGTTGCTGCAACGAAGTTTTTAATCTAACGTTATGAACTGTATGATTCATGGACCAAAGTGAAAATATGAATTCTTCACAATTTCTTACTTCATGAACATACTCAGTTCTCAACAGGGTTTTTTGTTGAAAATTGTTCAGGGAATTTGTCCCTCGATTATTGACCAGGATATTTAATTATGGCCTAGTGGCTAGAGTGTAAGTCTCGGGATCGGAAGATCCGCATGCTAAAGACTTTAAAAATGACACTTCGCACTCAGCACTGAGAGGTTACAGCAAGGAAACAGGAGAGGCCCCATGTACCATGGCATTCTATTGGGGCAGCACGTTGGTGGCATGAATTCGCCCTGCCACAAGACACAGGTTATATATATATATATATATATATATATATATATATATATATGCCAGGTCCTGTTTATGGGATCATGAGATCATACTCGTATATAGATATATACATTTGAATGACTCCTGGTCGTCATACAACTACCAAATTGTTGAATACCATGTAAAACCCAAGCATACATACATACTTGGATTATGCTTGACGGTTTGTATGCGAACATCTGGTTTGAAGCCTAATTTCAACGTCAACTTGTTTTCCTTTTATATTAAAGTGTCACAGAGAGGAAATTTGTTTGGCTGACAACCGATGCCATTCACCTGGAATGACGTGGTTGATTTTCATTTCCGTCGTGCCTTGGGCCCCACGCTGAGGTGACAAACTGAAAGAACCCACAGATCCTCAAAACGCCCTGATATAATAAAAAAATTCTTGTCTATGGCGTTTAGCAAAATTCAAATCAATAACGAAACATATAGAAAATTTTTTTTTTCGTTTTCGATTTATCTAACGTCTTCAAACGTTTTAGTTGAATGGCTTCGGCGATTTCCCATTTCGCTAACTATGGAATAAAAGTTAGTCGGGTAACACTTGCTTTAAACCACAAGTGCCCTTATAAGGATATTGCCAGGTCCTGTTTATGGTCAGGGATCCAGATTGAAAGCCGAAAAATCGGGAACTGATCCCTAGCGGACAAAAGGTGTTTCCTAAGGTACTTGGCTATTTACAAGTATTCCTGTGATCTTACTGTTTCAGTCAGTTTGTAACATGTCACATTCAGATGGTGTAGTGCATGTTTTATATCGGCAAGTGGATTTAACCAGTCTTTCAGTCAGTCACTTTCGCACTTTTTAATTGGACTTCCAAAGCAGTACATGTGACTTAGTTTGACCTCTATTGCCGGCAAGTTATCAGCACTGCCAGGCCTGTTTTATTTATGTATAACTCAGAAATCCTTATGTGCGATAAGTGTGCTTGTCAAGAGCAGAGATGGCTAATTTGGGAACGTGATCGAATTCCCCTGTGAAATTAATTATTCACGACGCCATTGTAGATGTGTGAAGGAATCGCTGAATGCTGTCTTCTTTTGTCAAGTCGACAGACCGTGACCAATTGTGCCCTCGACCTTCCATGGGCATGACAGTGCTTCATAACGAATTCAGATAAACCGACCCAAAAGACCATTGGAGACACAAAAGATATCGACGCTCTGTGTGGGGTTATGGACAGACAGATGCCTTACGGATTGTAAATAGTGTCCCCTTTATACTTGCGTTATCAGAATCAGCGACGCTGTTCTCATGCTCAAAGAGGCAGCATTTACCGATTCCCAATACCCTGGGGTGAATGGAAGCGTTCCCACAAGGATCGGGCGGATCTGCATCTCTACAATCAGAACACTGGCGAGATTCGAACGGCCCAGGGTTGAAAAAATCCGAGGTGTTACAGACTTTATCGCGGGCAAAAACTAAGGTCACACATTCGTGGGGTGCTGTGCTTCTTGGAAAAATGGCTCAGTTCTACTTACATTTTCTCATTAAATCTATCAATGAGAGGATATTGATTGTTAATAGATTACTTTACACCTTCTCGAGAAAATTCAGGTGAGGTATAAAGACCACTTTAAACGACACTCTCTGCTGGCAAATTTCTGTTTAATCATATTGTAGCAAAGAAGGAAACTAATTTCCTTCTTGTAAACGGTCATTGTCACATATTGCTTAGCGCTCTGTCGATAATAAACTTAGATTAAAACATCAGTGTTGTGTAAAACCTCTTTTGTTGCATCAAACGGAAATTAATATTTTTCCCGTTCAGACGTTGACACTTTTTGGCACTTTGACTGCCATCATAAAACGCTTTATGAATCGAACTCGGGTTCAGGCACCGGAGTCAAGGCATATTGAATGCCTTTAACGGTGGAAATTTGGTGCAAGTATGGCCTCAAGTATTGATCGGCCACGAGTCCGCGTTTTGTGACAGAATAGCCTGTCATGTCTGCTGTATTTGGCATAGCTCAACAATATGACGGCAGTGTTGCCCAGCATACCGATAAAAAAATGTGAACCAGTTACTAGTTTTGAATTAATATTTACCTGAGCTAAACTCTGGTTTACACACGTAGTACACTCCGTACTTCGGGTTCTTTGCTGGATGCCAACTTATACATGGTTTTTCATCACTAAATAAATAGTTTTGCAAATTATAGAAAATTTGATTGCTGTAAACGGCACCAGAAAAGTATGCCAAAAAAGAAAGGTTTTTCATCTGTATATGTATATAGTATATCCATAACAGTTAGTGGTGTGACGACTTCCTGATGAGGCATTGCTAAATTATTGGGAAAATATTTGCTCGATCTATTTTTGGAATTGCCTTGAATCTGAATTGGCAGATTTACTTGTTGAATTATGTCGGTCATTATATATGCCATTTCCCCAACTATTCCTGTCCGCATTTGTGTCTAGTCAAGAGAGGCGTTGTTTGGATCAGTTTTATTTTTACATTTTTCGGGCAAAATTATTTTATGGTCTGAAAAAATATTTTTGTTTGCTAATGGCGGTCTGGAAATAAAAATAAATGCACAAGATGTCTAACTATTTATGTAACGATTATGAAATTATTTACACACATATGACTGCATGGCTTATTTCTTCCTGGAAAAAGTCAAGGTTAATTTGCTTTGCTTAATGGAAATAAAATTTCCCAAAATTTTCACCCGTCACCACTGTTACAATCAATCACCTGTAAAATTGATTTTATATCACATGAAAAACTGTTATTTTTAATCGATAGCGTGCTAAAAAGGAAAGCATAGTAAATTTTAGGATAATAAGTCAGCCTTAGTTCAAAGTTGGATAACTGCTTTAATATGCTTCCATTTTCTGGATAGATACACAATGAGAAAGTCAGGATGTAAGTAAAATAACCGACAGAAGTCCATTCAGCGATTACAATAGATCACACAAGTGGATGTTCCTCTTGGTATCTGGCGCCTCCATGATCTATGGCCTCAAACAGCCATTTCCAAAAAGAGGTAAAGTTATTTTTTGGACTTCTTCAATACAGCACATGTCTTTCCAGTAATTTTTTTTTTCTTAAACCAGCTCATAAAAGGATCAAAATTCATAAAGACACACAATTTAGAATACTGTTTTTTCATGATTTCAGCAGTTTTAAAAGCAACACAACTATCACAGGACTTCTTTTCTTGGAAAGAGTATACACACAACTAGAACTACTTATACCACTTTTAACATACATTTCATCGCATACGATATTAAATATAGGCGCGTCACTCAGAAAGTACTTTATTTCCAAACGCGTTGTGGTGATAAGGTTTTATCCAATTAGAGAGAGTTATAGTGGTTGCGTTGATGGTTTACACATAGGCCGTGATACAGAAGGGTATTTATAGTTACTCACCATTATGGCCTGTTTGTTTCACCTCGACATTGTTGGCAGAGAGTGCCAATAGATGAAAATGGACTTCCATTACAGTTGTGTGAACAGGAGTTTGTCATTTAGCACCCCATTCGCGTACCTCGTGGCTCCTGCTGTGACATCCGCTCACCGACCTCCGGACGGCGCCATGTCGCTCATGCTCCATCTATAATAAATGTCTCCTAAACCGTTAGAGGACAGATGAGAGATTCTCCGACGGACGCCAAAATCCACCAGGTAACTAACGATCGGCAATCAGGTTAGAGAATGAGAGATAATAAAGACAACTATGTGGAGAATACTGGAAGACGTGAACAAATCCATGACCACTGATGGTCGATGTAGACAGAGGAACGGAAAGTCCGTGTTCTACATGTATCAAACCGACCACGGTGACCTGTTACCCTCACGGTAGCCGATTGCCTCTCACTCACATTTGCTTCGTCCCATTATCCACGCTCACTGGCAACCATTTAGGAACCAATTGCCAAAGTATGTGGGGCAATGAAATCCTTTCCCGGGTTCCTCATCGAACAATTTACCTTCTGTGTTTAGAATATGAAAAAGTCTGCCATGGTTTGTAATTTCGAAGATTTTGTCCTGCTTTGGTTTTACTCGTTTCGTCAATTAATAATTTTGTTCATTAAGGAGGAAGTTTGGGTGTAGGAAAGAACAGAAAAAACGTGGACGGGGTCTAGGGGTAGACAGAAGAAATCAAGGTGTACAAAGAGGGTAGAAGGGGTACAGAAGTACAAAAGATAGTTCGGTGGGGGCGGGGGAAAATGAGTTCGGGTGTAGGAGAAGAAAGTTAAGGTATAAAAGGGAGGAGTTTGGAATTCAAATAATTAGATTTTTATTCCAAAAAATGTATTTTCAGTTAACATGGCAAGAAGTATGGTAAGAATGTGGCTGCTGATTATCATAAGAACTTTATGCTGTTGGTTTGCCTTTTTGCCATTTTCTAATACAGCTCAGTGTGCATACTTACTCTTTTTGAGACCTTACAAACAACTGTAAATGGCCACAACACTTGACCAGTCTTTACGAATGTGATATTCAAGACCTTCGGGTATCTGCAAGATTCAATATATAATCATATTTGTTTGCTCCGTTTTAGCAGCTGTAGAAATATTTGCTGCAAAGAATAAATATTAATATAATATTAACAATGTTATGAAGAAAATGTTATTAACTGTCATCATCTAAAAATGATTGAGCAGTCTACAAGTGTTTTGCTGCGCTGCATTCCGAATCAAACCATACCGGGAGAGACGGAAACCCTGTAACGCAAAGCAAAATTCCGTACAACCTGTGTAATGACCGAGAAAAATCTGCTCATTTTTTGAAGATTGTTTCTCACAGATTGAGTGCTAAGAAATATTTCGGACACCCATTCTCCCGTCATGTTCTTTTAGAAAATGCTTAATGTAGGTTTCCAGTTCCCGCTACACAGCTGACTGGTGCAGAGCACAAAGCATTGGAGAAAAAAAAAGACACACATTCGATATTCGAATAGAAATCACTGAAGTATTCCCTAGGTTATGCCACAGACAATCCCGTTGATGTCACTCAAGGACAATGGCACGCGACAATAAGTAGCACTCGTGACATTTCTTTCAATTATTTGTCTCTGGATTGCAGAAAGGAAATTTTAGGGTAATATAAAATCGGATCAAACAATCGGGGTAAGGGCCTTTGTTGTTATTTTCTACCCACTGAAATATGTTTACGACCCTTTTGTGCAGGTCCACTGTTACTATGCGTTGAAAAAATTCAAGAACAAAGTTAAATCTTTTTCCCATATTAAATATACTGAATAGCTGACATAAGAGCACATGACGAAAAATTTGTAACATCAGCTGGGAATGTAATGATGTTTTACAGAAACAAACAAACACAAAGATATGTCAGTACATGTTCCTCTGTTTTGCTTACATTTATTTATTTATTCATTTGATTGCTGTTTTCGCCGTTACTTAAGAATACGTCACTTATAGGACGGCAGCCAACATCACGGTGGGAGAAAGCTGGACAGAACCCGGGGCAAACTCACAACCATCCTCAGGTTGCTGGCGGGTCTTACCACGTACGACTGGAGAGCTAGCCAGCGTGAGCTGGATTTAAACTCACATCGACCGCATTTACTAGATGCACTTGTCTCATTACGGTGCACTCTTTCTGACAAAATCACTCTGTAGGAAAGCAAGCCCATATACTTGACCACTATCGTTAAAGGGGTTCAAGATAAGCGGAATGAATGATTGCAATATTGCAGCCATATTGTAGCGATAAAACACTGTGAATGAATGAATGAGCTTGGTTTAACGCCATTTCGGCAGTATCTCAGCCATTCTGTTGCGCAAAACACTGTGAAGAAGGTATTCATATATTTAGAGAAAATTGTTATACTTTATTTAACAGCACAGTTTCCCAAATCATAATAAAGCCCGCCGTTGTACAAGTGCATTGTTCTTGAGTACGGCATAAAACAACAGTTAAATAAATATTTGTTAATGCGGGTGTCTGATACTGTGAGTCACTGTGGGCTTTTTAGTGTGCTGTATGCATTACAATGCCAGAGTGACATTAAATGTGTTCCGGCCATTCTGGTAACCAGATTGTATTGAGCGGCTGTGGCCGGTGAATGACCTGCGGGTCAGCACGCACATTTGCCTCTGGCGTCTCGTCCAGGTCATTATGCAGCGTCCACAACCCGGCTTTTTTATCACAGGTCAGTCATTATCTTTAAACTGGCATATTTTGGACTTAAATGGCTAACGATAAGCGGGTCTAAGGCGAGAACATTATGTATATTATAAACAGACAAATCTTTTGTCTTTAATTAGGTGGTGAATTATCTCACTTGACCGCCTTTCAAGGCGAATTGAACGCGTTTAAGCCTCCAAGGTGACTCTTACCATTTATACATTCCTGCCTAGGAAATGTTATCGATGACTCGCGCGTGAATATGGTCATGGTGATAGGTGGGGAATTTGGTGGAGCGGCAGGGTGTGTGGGAGGATCGGAGTGAAGCTGGGTGTTATTCGTCTAGCCGAGAATCTCAAAAGCTATGAATTACATTGGAGTGAGCGGCCATCAGCAGCTGGAAGCCACTTCACATGAATACAGAAGCAGGCCAGCCTTTATTTCATTTCTCTCCTGTGGATAAGTGAAATGGTTGCACGTTGAAACGCTGCGACAGACAGAGTCAGAAAATTGTTGACACTTGAATAATGCGCTGTTATTGCTGTTTTACGCCGGGAAATAATAGGAGAACACCTTTTCGTGCTGTAATCCTATTTGTGATGTGAGGCCAAATGCGCGGGCAACTTGGGTTTCAGAGATATTTACTTGTTCCATACATTTATCCCCCTCCTACATGCATTATTCGAATAGAGACTGCTAAATTTACGCCGCCAATTTGTAGATATAAAATATGCGATCACAGACTGTCACTTCGATTTCAAGGTAGTGTGATGTTTTTCTTGTTTATAATGAAGGGAAGGACAAAATTCCCAACGTGATATCTATTGCCATCTGCCATTGGTCTTGAGAGACACCAGCGACATTTATACTTGACAAAAATGTAATAATGCCAAGGCCTTACTCTGAGATTCAACTGCACTCCTTATGAGCCCTTTCTACATACGTTTTTAGGTATTTAATAGTTCCATACACGCAAGCTTGGAGTTTCTAATGTCATCTTGTATATTATCCCATATTAATCCTAGTGTAGAAATGAGTTGATTCTATACGGCCATTAGATAGATCCCTTATTACATCTACATTAAACAGCTTAAATCCATCCCTTAGGTCATACTAGTTATTGAAACCAACATATGAATAAATATTCCCCTTGCTTTATAAACTTCATCAAAACCACAGTTATCAGTGACAAAAGGGGGATATATCAAATCTGTACATGCGGCGATAGTTTGTTTTCAAATGAATTCATTTTTTGTTATCGTTCCTCAATTAATACGCATGGGTTCGATCTTGTAGTACGTCAAGCGAGTAACAGATATAGCTGTGTGTATTGCTGCCCATGCAGGCCTATGACTATGTCAAAGTGTTACCACGTGGCCGCATATTTTGCTGTCATTGCTGTTTCGTCATTTTGGGTTACCTTCAATATGTTGTGTGATTCAGTTTTCCGGTGAGATAACTTAGTGTCAGGCTTCCTTAAAAGGTGCCCGACTGGTTGCCAGTTGACAGTTTTGAGTGCCGATGTAGTTTTCTTTTTAATCGAATCTCACCCGCCCATGCAGCGTGATTTATAAGCCATAATATCGCCTAAGTTTTATTGAATTCTCTGATTGAACTATATTGCTCACACCGTGATACGTATCGGTTCAGAATGATATGTTATTGTATCCCCTGTGTTCTGGGGATGGCCGGGGGCAGTCGGATGTCGGTATCAATCCCCTAGTTAGATTCCTTATCTCAACTCTTTTGGCTCTGTTGATAATAGCTCCCATAGCGCCCGAGCAAATAAACTATTTGCCGCCGTATTGTGTAATTTTCTACCTAATCTGTTTTCGCCTCGGCCATAATTTTCGGCGGCATCCACCTATGATTGATGTATAGGAACTGACGCATGCATATAAAAAAATATTCATATCGATATTTTCCGAAGTAGAATGCATTATTGAACAACTATAAAGAGAGCAACTTTCGTATAATGTGAAATTATTGGAAGAGGAGTAGGCGTATTTTCTTCACTTGTTACTGAACTTTTGATACAAAAATGATCCGTGATCACTGTAATTAGTCGTAATGATGCCTTATTCGTCTTAGTCTACCCTTGAGCACGTATTTGTCGATAAATAGAGCAGGTAGAGTTAGTGGGCAGATCCTCACTCGCGGGCAAGCTTATTTTCACCTAAATTACAACCTCAAACGTAAACTGGAATGTTGGCTGTTTTCGCGCGTATAGTTTAGCTACATTTATGGATGTAACGGTACCATTATATGGAGTCTACTAGTCAGAGAAATTCCTGGAAAGATGGAAATAGTTGGAATGTAAGCACTAGGCACTGCTAAGTAAATCTGGGCGAAGACTGAAGTAATAACGCAGTGATGAGATTAGATACTTCGATATTTGTCCGAATGTGAATGTAGGGGAATGGATAGTATAGCATTTAAGATACAATTGCAAACTGGAAACTTTGTTAATATTTATAAGCTATCAACCACATTAACAAGTACATTTATTTCAGAGTTCTTCATAAAAAATCATTATTTGCTTAAGTACATAATACCTGTACTTTTATTTTTATGAGCATTTTCATTTATTAAGAGTTGTTTTATGGGTGTCGAACCATTCTGCCAGGAATCTGCTGTTTTGCCGAATGTAGCAGACCAGTCAAGTCTTGTAGGTCTATACAGATAACATTTTATGACTAGTGCCTGTTCATTATTTCCCATAAGAGCGCCAGATTGAATACTTATTGATACAGTGTAAACTGTACATTGCCCGTGCGACAGTGGCTGGAGAAAGACTTTACGACTCTACTTGGCATCCCCCAAATAACTGGTTCATAAAACAACGATATATGCCCTGTTATCTATCCAAATTCTCGTAACTCATTGAACTGTGGTCATTACAAATGGAAAAGCTTTTATCAAACTCATTTAACCCAAAAGAATGATTGGCTTGTAATGATTAGATTTTGAGGTTAAAGCCACCTAACAAGGCTTCATAAAACGTCCTAATGCATGTGGTCAATCACTCTCTTTGTAAGTTTATATCATAACAAACTACGTAAGAGCTTTTATTTCTCTACAGTCTGAAGACTTAGGCCTACTGGCTCTTAGTTTGTCTGTCGGCCTGTGTGTGAATCTGATTTTAGACACTCTATCCTGTAACATCCATGCATTTTAGAGAAGAGCCGATTATCGCAGCTATTGCGGATTTACCCTTATTTCAATGTAAAGTTCATGAGCTATCAAGGACTTAAGCTTACAGACGATATGTAATCCCGATACGAGCATTGACTTTTCTTCTCGACGCATAAAACATTAACCGTTGGAGAATGCAGTTAAATTCACTTCATTACATTCGTCTGAGGGCTGCATGAGATAACAGCCTTTAGGTGCTACGACTGACCCCGATATTAGAGGCCCAGACCCCCTGTTCTGCTCATAATCACTGACGTACCAGGCGCAGACGGACACGAAATTAACCATGAATAGAAATAAGTAGGACCAGGGGTCCAAAATCAGACGATATATTGTGCTCTGGAAATCAGCCTGGTGTTGACAATTGCATCAAGTTGTGAGTAATGAGCTTACAGATGATTAATGGGAGAAGTACCATTCAGAAGAAGAAAAATAGCAGAACCGTACAGAAACGCTCCCCCAATTATGTTCACTCCCGCAGAAAACGACGATGTGGACTAGACTCCCGATGTGGACTGGAACGTCAGTGTTCTGCATAGTACAATGTAGGAAGAAGCGGAGCATTTTAGTTCATTTTATCAAGTTTTCATGTTGATGGAAAATTCCATCGATAAAACATTCCCATTTTTAATCATGTTTGTGAAGCTGAAAACGAATGAGTTGAACCTTTGTCGCATTGTTCATTTCCCTAGGGAGTTTGAGTCTGTGTACACCTGTTGCATGAAGGGTAAATAAAGACATATGAGTATTCGTTAACCAGGGCTTTGTTCAGTGTATTACAACATTTGTGGTACAAACATTTCTGGAGTCCTTGATCTTTGACAACTCTTGGATTACCACACACCTGACTCCGTTCGAATTTTCACAGTTTGCATTAACGCCGTTATTTCTGCATTGTGGACTAATTGTTATACACCAGGCTACCGGGCATTTCATTCAGTCTGTACAGCCATGCTATCCTGATTCTTAAACAAAAAATGACTCCAGGGTACAGTTGTAGATTAGGATATCATTAAGTCAGATTATTGAAAGTCTAATTAATTTTGTACTGGATCAAAATTGGTATTCAGGTTAGATTTTAAAATAATCTTGTAATACACCATCCAATAACGGCCCTCTGGTCACCGCACCGACCACTATGTCCTGATCCTTGCTCAGTGAGATCAGTCCACCGTGTACTGTGTCCGGATCCTTGCTCAGTGAGATAAGTCCACCGTGTACTATGTCCGGATTCCCTGGTTTAAGGGTTTAAAGCAAGGACTCCTGGTGTTAAATTAGATCATTTAGATGATCACTAAGTTAGATCATTATATGTGTAAAATTCTTTTCATTCTTGAGATTTAACATTATGACACTGATACGTCAATATTTATTTGTTTTTGTAAAAAAAATATTTTGTGTTTTTTCGAATGTATTCAGCAAAATATGCTAGAGAGTACAGTTTTGTTTTGCATTAACTCATCTTTACAGTGTAAGCCCTAGTGTATGACAGCATAAAACATATCGGCTTTATTATGTCTATTATCACTACCATTTCGAGACGGTTTCTGCTTTTCAAAGTGCTGCCTCAATGGAAAACTATGTCTAATTACCACACATGAAAACAGTACGATATTGATATATATACCTTTCTATTTGAAAACTCGTGTTGCTGATGTGCTTAGCAAGAAAAGACCCTTTTGATGGAGTCGAATGTGTTTTATTTGCCGCTTTTTAACACGGATGTTTTTTTTTCTGTTGCAGATGAGGCGCCTGCCAATAATGAATAATACCACCCTCGACCTGACGAAAATGCAGGGCTTCTCCCATGCAGAGCTGTGCGCGGTCCTCGCCATCCTCAGCCTGTTCTCCGTACTCGGTACTGTGGGTAATGCGCTGGTCATCTACGTCTTCGGAAGGCGCAAAGAAAAGCTGACTTCTACCGTGTTCATTTTAACCTTGGCCGGAACAGATTTCATCACATGCCTTGTTATTGTTCCATTCACGTTGGTTATGGAGGCCATTGACTTCAAAATAAAGTACGATTTTGTGTGTAAACTGTACAAGTTTCTCATAACTTCCAACGTGCCGTTTTCAGCCTTCATCATGGTGGCTATTGCCGTAGACAGATACTTGTGCATTTGCCACCCGTTCCTTCACGCCATGAATATTTTCAGAGCTAAGGTGATCATTGCTGCGCTGGCTGTTCTTGCTACTACCCTCGGTATCATAACCTCGCTGGCTTACGGGGTGCAGTCGGAACCTGTGTACAACAATGCCACGGGCCGTTGGGTGAATCAAACCTTGGAGTGTGATACGAATGTTGAGATCATCAGCGAGGAGTTCCGGATGACCTACCAAAAGGTTTACGCAGCGTTGTTTTTAACTCCCCTTGTCATAGTCGGCGTGCTGTATGGACTCATATACCGTTCAGTGCTCATGCGCAGAGCTGCTCGACTCCGACAGAAGTACGATAAGGCGTCAGCTTGTGCCGAGCACTCGGTGGAAGAGACGCAGATGACGGTTCTCAATGGGAACGGAAATGGAGAAACTCACGAAAATGGCCTCACCGTAAAAGAGAAAAGGAAACGGAAAGCCTCGAAAAAAGACCGGAACCGGATGGCTAATATGCGAACAGCCTGCATGCTCTTTGTTGTCACTCTCGTCTTCGTGATTTGTTTCCTGCCAGCTTGGTTAATGGCCCATAAAATAGTGCCATTCAGTCCCATTGTCTTCTATATGTATTTCATGTACAATGTGGCCAATCCTATTATATACGCCTTCATGAATCAGACGTTCCGGGACGATTTGAGATCCTTGTTCAATTGCAAAACGACTGTGGTGTAATCAGACACAGTGAACTCTAAAGAGGGACTCCTTCTGGCCGTGTGAGCCACTGTTCCGAAGGGAATGAGGTCGTGTCAATAGCAGAAGCGTATCACGCAACAACTTCTGTGCTCCTTGAGAAAGTCTGTCTTGTATTACGTTTTATGTTAAGGTGTCATTCGAACCGTGCATCTCAGATTTAATCACACCTTACGATAGAACTGTTCATTGCTGTAGGTGCGTTGAGGAGGATGTTTGGAAATTATACCCAAAATTCATGAACAGGCGAACTCGAATTTGTTCCTGTAGAAACTATTACTTACCATCTTACGAGGCCTACAAGAAAACTGTTGAATCAGTTCAGTAAGTGAATTTACCGGTATTTTGACGAGTAATCGGTCTGTGGTATTTTCTAGAGGTGTCTTAGGATGTTTCTGGTCTGCGGAAAACGCTCCGTGCTATGTGCATTTACCAGAGAAAAATCACGGTCAATTATTTTGGGTAGTTGTACCACAGAAAGCGTGACATGGACGTGCATTTTGGGATTAACTGAGAGAAAACGATCTGAGAAAATAATCTGGGTTTTTTTCACTCAGAACAAAGGAAATTCTTACTAGCCTCGCCCAGATCACCAAAGACCATCGTGATTTTACGCCTAAAAAAGCGAAACAAGGAATGATAACTTGGCTGTAACAACAGGCAAGAATTATAGTATGCCTTTACCACATGGTTGCATACTTGTGTGAGAAAAAGAGAAAATTTGTAAGAGAGAAATGGCTCTAAAATTTCTTAAATAGGCATTTCATCCGAGGATTAGGATGCGACATTTCTTGAATTTGGACAAAGTCCTTCATGTGTGCAGGGATTATTTAAGCTGGAGCATTTGTGTGAGTCTAAATTTGGCGCACAGTTTGTCTGTTGCGTACAGTATGTGAATTACACTTATTTGCAAATAATGGATAAAACTTACAGACAATCTGTGCACTGAAACTTTGTGAAATCTTGCTTGATCACATTATAAATAAACTGAAGAGCATGAGTTCATAATATTGTCACACTAGTGCTGAAAATCCATTTATCGGGCCAGGCAAACAGTATTGATGCATACTAACTGTGAAAGACCCCTTTTAGGTGGATTAGAGTTGGTGAAAACGTGTAAATATGCTTTTGTAAATAGCATATATTCTACCGACGTTCGGAATAAACGGGGCACATTCAACTTGCGATGACATGATTCGAATGCAAGGGGGTGTTCGCAAAATCTACATTGTGTTCGAGATGTAACTTGTAGTATTCTTATCCGTTAATTAGACACTTTGATTCGCCCGTCGCTGTTGTAAATATTTTGGGCAGATATTCGCAGTTCTTTGGCCTGGTACGGAAGATAACCTAACATTTGGTCTTGCTGTTTCTAAACGTGCTGGAGTACAACTTGCCCTGAAAATAATGCCCTACCCATATCGTAGGAAATCCGCCAGCTACTCTCTGCCTTATCTCTAGGCCTTTTAGTATTTTAAGGCGTTTGCATACAATGAAAACAACTTTTCTCACTTTTATGAATACAACCAAAGTACTGTTCCTCCGTTTTCTGGATACATACTTGGAATTGTTACTTCTTTCTTTGGATACAACAGAAGTACTCTTGCGCGATTATCTGCAAACAACCGAAGCGTTGTTACTGTATTTCATCGACACATCCCAGGTACTGATTCTCTTGTGCCTGCTTACAGCCGCAGTGCCGTTACCTCGTTGTCCGGATACACACCAATTTACCATTATTCCGTGAGAGACGAAGGGCTGTTACTTGGTTGTTTACATATATCCGAAATATTCTTACTCTGTTCTTTGCAAACGATTGAATTACGGTAACTCTGTTGTCCCGGTACAACGAATGTACCTTTATTCCGTTGTCTGCGTGTACTTGCAACAGATATACCGTTGTCAGCGTGAAACCGAGGAACTGTTACCAAGTTATCTGCACAGAATTGAAGTAATGTTACCCCGTTGTTTACATGCGACTGAAATAATGTTATCCCGTTGTATGCATGCGGCTGAAATAATGTTACCCCGTTCCCCGTGTATCGCTGAAATAACGTCTCTTCTTTGTCTGCATACAGCCGAATTAAGCTTGAGCTCATGTTTGTAAAACAGCTGAAGAAATGTTACATTGTTGTCTGCATACAACTGAAATAATGTTATCCCGTTCTCTGTGCATCGCTGAATTAATTCACTTCGTTGTCTGCGTACAACTGAATTAAGCTTGATCCGATGATTGCAAAAACATTTGAAGTAATGTTATATTGTTGTTTGCATACAACTGAAGTAATGTTACTACGTTGTCTGCATCTGCATGTAGAGGAAATACTATTACTCCCTTGTCTGCATACAGCTGAAGTACATGTACATTTACCCCGTTGTCTGCACACAACTGAAATAATAGTGATCTAGCCTTACAGCTGAAGTAACGTTACTCCGTTGCCTGCGTACAGCTGAAGTATTGTTACCCTTATGTCAGGAAACAACGAAAGTATTTAACACCATCTCTAGACTTTCCGTTAGCTTTGTAGAGGACTAAAATTAAAATGTATCTCAATCCATAGACTTTCGTTATCTGGATCCTGCGCACCGATAGTGCCTTTGAACAGTTTTGTAGTCGCTTTGCTGAAGAAACAGAGAAGACAATGGAGTATTATTACTGTTGACAACAATTGCTAACCTCGCTGACAAAAATGTCTTACGTTTTTTTGAGTAATTCATGGGAACAGTTGTGGTTAAATCTTTTTCTTTGTGCATTTATAACGATAGACATCAAGACACTTTATATACATGTTGTTTATATGTAGTACAAGAGGTTGTCGACATATAATGTTGCACTCATATACTGCTAAAAGTGTAAAAAGCTGCGATAGCTATTATTTATTTACTGTAAGTTGAACATAGTACTTGTGTCAGCTTAACTGAGAAACAAACCCATCACCCAATAGGTGAGCGCTTGTCATAAATTTTGCTATGACAAATAGTGAAGTTATTCTTTTCTAAAGTAACTCGGGTTCAACCTGTGTAGCCTTTGTCCATTTGCAAAGACGATTTGTGGACTAACTGGTTACGTAGTGCTCATATGACACAGAAACAATAGTAGTCAATCCAGCTTCGGTCAGAATCCCATTTGCACGGGAAAAGGGACGTCATCAATTTTTGTTCTCCGAGCTTGACTTACTTAAGTTCATTCTACATCATGACGCATGGCATTGTCCATAAGTACACACATATATAGGTGAATATATATGTGAATATATATGTAAAAAAAAAAAAATATATATATATATATATATATATATATATATATATATATATATATATATATATATATATATATATATGAATATGTATAAATATATATTAGTATGTATGTAAAGTATTATTAAATGTATCATTTATCAAGATAATGTCCTGGTTTGTATTTTCGTAGTGTGTATCTCGAGTCTCAAAAAACAGTAGTGCTTCTCATGTGAGAAACCTTCATTCGCTGCTGAATGAATCTTTACCCTCGATGAGGATCGGCGACCAGCTCTTGTATGACATTAACAGATATCATACCGCCAGTTTGGTTAAAAGGCACATCACTGTAGGCCTTTGAGACCTACAGAGGGATCCACAGCATACGATGAAGAGCATTGCTGATAATAACTCTGAGATCGTTTGGCCTCTGAGATCAACTTTGTGCGCGACTATAAAGCAGGTTTCCTTTGATGTTAACTGTATGTCATTTCCTACACTGACATATCGAGAAAAGCGAAAATACTGCCTCCAGTGAGACGCGAACTCTTATCCATTCGATGTATTCCCTGATGATGATTGCTAATTGCTTTCGAACACCGAATCGTCTGTATGTTGGTATATAGTATTATGAGTGTTGTATGCATTTGTGAATAGACCATTCACTTCATATAACTCGACTCAAACAAGCAAGCCTTTCCCATCTGGCTTGGTAGGTGAGTTGATAGATTGGGCTGGACACACTAAGTCCTGAGTTCGAGTCTCAATCGAGCCAGTATTTTCGCTGGTCTCGATATATCATTACAGGAAATCAAATGTATTCTATGTATCCACTGTGATGTGAAAGTAATTGTAAATCCACTCATTATGTGGGAATGTTACAGACAACAGTGACCCAGTTAACACAAATGTAACCGGTGCACCCACTCTTTGGCTTTGCTGAGTCCAGAAAGAACACAACGTCATGCAGAAGTACACGGTCATAGTGCAGCCTCGTTAACAAGCAGACCGCTCCAATGTTTATCGGTGAAAGAAAACCGTACATGTCGGAAAACATGCCTGAAGAGGGAATAACATCCGGGTAATATGAACATTGTATATCAAGTCATCAATGTAAGCCTTTGTTAAGGCAACAAACTCATATTTTTACACCATTGTAAGTACTGTCAAAATAAATATAACGTATGACTGTGAAGTGTGTACGTCACCAAGTTCATCTTTTTCATGTGGAAACCCGCGGAAAGGCGACTCGTATTGTTTTTTCATTGGGCATATTTCCATATATTTCCGGCATAATCTTTTGAATAACCTCCATCTTGGCACAACTAAAGAAAACTGTCAAAAGGTGATGAATCAAGAATCTAGTAAGTATTACTCATCTGTAATTTAATTAGTAATGGAATACAAAGTAATGGAATACACAGTAATGGAATACATAGTAATAGAATACATAGAACGTAGCGATTGGATTTGCTAATGTTATATACATGAAAATATGCACCGTGAATGGCGAAAATAAGTGACAGCTCTTAGACTTGCATCTTCTTTATTTCTTCATTTTTTTTTATAAGATCTGCTCATTATCACTCTTGTGTCCCGTATTTTGCGCAATCACCCATGTTGTTCTTTGTTGTTTTTTTTTTTTTATCTTTTTGTCTTAATTTACTATCATTATACTTTCATATCTGTGGTTAAACCGTCAAATTACATAAATTTATCGAATAGAATAGGGAAGTTTTCCAGGACTTGTACCCATCCCACTGCTTATTACCATGTAAAACAAAAGTTATGAAAAACAGACATGATGTGTGGGAGTGGATTATGGCCGAAGGGCTAGAAATCTCTAACGCTCCATGATAATATAATACTCTAAGCTAGAAACAACCGACTGGAAGACTGAAAATCGGTGGAATGTGATTCGTCAAAAAAAAGACATAAACTGAAATATCTAGACATGTCCCTGAGGTAAATGTGACATTTTTACGAGTCTTCTTTGAGGACAAGGGACAGGTAAATTGCTTTAGTTTAAAATAATGAACAATCATGTTCATTCGGCAATTCCTTACTTTAATGTCATGCAGAGCAAGATATTTAGTTTTCACTGTACAGAAGGCTGAATACAAGGAAACAGAGCAACACGTGACCTCGAGACGTAGCGTGATATTGATCTCACCTCATGTGCGTCCTGTGAGTGAGAGTGGGGTAGTTTTGCCTAACGTTCTGGTTTGGGCTAAAGTTCTGGTTTTGGCTAAGGTTCTGGTTTGGCTAACTTTTGGGGTTTGGCTAAGGTTCTGGTTTTGGATAACTTTCTGTTTTGGCTAGGTTCAAGTCATATGACACTGAGCTGTGGGCGAATAATAAATACTCCTTGGATCAAAGAGTCTTTTACGATTGACCAACGCTCTGGATTACCAATCCTTTGATTTGTCTAATGTTTCGGATTTGGTCAAAATCCTGGTTGGTCTGACGTTCAGGTCTTGGTTAACTGTATTATTTTGTGTCCTTTGTATAAGAGAGCCCAAGGTCGTATAATCTGCCATTATTGTGTTAATAATTAGAGAAAAACAAGCTTAATCACGCGTGTATTACTGAGGTAAATATGACATACAAGACTTTAATAAAAGTAATTCACTGAATAATGATAGAGTGAAACATATTCAATGCTTTTCTCGAGATTACCACAAAATGTACGATAAATATTTAATTTTTACTGTAAATCTTAGGTTCTGTCTTCGACTTACACGCCATCATGCTTTGGTTGCACCCTTAAATAGATAACAAATATTGCATAATAAAATACAGAAACTGATTAAGGCATAGCCAATCCTAAGGATGCTATCTGCTGGATTCAGGACTGGAGTTTATTGATATACTATAAGTAATTACCTGTCTCTGCCGAAGAAAAACACATGCATGAACAACTTAATACAAAGGAAAACACGAATGTTTACGTGAATAAAATCACAGCAGCGACGATTCTGAAATAAGTAATGTCTGTTCACATGCCTGTGAAATTTCAGCTACAGCGAACTGGCATTTAAACTTAAGTCAGGGTTAATTCTAACGACCTAAGGCAGTCCTTGAATTTGTAGCACTGTACAGGTGCAAAGAAAATGGGATGGGGAAAACACAATAAGCAAGATGCTGGAATAGATAACATTTCAGATTACATTCTCTTGCTTAATGTTCACACAAAATAGCTCTTATTATCATGAGGCGGCCTAATGCTGCCAACCAATTAAAAAATGGGTGTATTCAGATATTCAGGCGCATGCAAAAATGCTCTTTATCGAATGTTGGGAGTTGGGTATCGGACAAATCGTTCCCACAGTTTGAATAAGGGAGATTATCGGAAAATGGAAATTGGAGTCACGTTTTGGTAAAATCCGGAAAACCATCCACACACTTAAGTCAGACTACAAATCACTTTATAAACCGGATGTATTTTAATAAGAATCTGTGTAAAGCGTAAAAGATTTTTTTAAGACAGGCGTGATTTGAAATCGCGAGGTACACAGAATTGGGCTATGTGCCAGTAGTATTCTTTGGATAAAAAGGACCTGAAACAACCCTGCTTTTAGGCAACATTACTTCTCTCTGGCTACCAATAATCGTTATTATAACCTATGTTTTATCCCCACTGATATCCAAGGCGCGCTTCCATTGAGACAAAGGAGAGCGGGATTCAAAACCTTATCCATTAATGTCTCTGTTATAGCATTGCCCATTGTTGGACTGCAGTGGAATCTATCGATAAGAGAAAAAGAATTTATACAAATGCATGCACATATATTAAGTACGATTCTATTTATGTGCTTAGCATCTATCGCCTTACTAATGAATATTTATGCTTACAGGAAGAGCCATATTAAAACAAGCAGCTTGATTGGTTTGGGGTTAACAGATTTCACGGGGGGGGGGAGAGGGCGGGGGTTAGAACACTCGTTCACAGATTGCACCAGGCCAGATTCTCAAACCGATGATTCTATCTCGAGTTTGGAGCCCACGAAGACTTACAGCATGCCAGAAGGATAATAAATATACCAAGATTAGCAAGTTTAAGCAAGATTGTCTGTCAATATTAATGCTGCTATCGGTCGCACGTCAACATCTCCGAAGCCAAGGTCCTCTGCAGTATAAAGCACATAATCAACGCCGGATTTATGGAGTGAAATGTCAGGCTGAATGGGTTTTACGATATTGTGACGAAAACAAGTTCCCAGGCTGTTCACATTGTGAGAGGGTCAGAGAAATAAAATCGGAAAAGTACATGGAGCGAGACTTGTTCCTGTTAGAAAGGGGTGACGAAGAGTGGACCATACGGATGAGAACTAGGCTGCAGTAAACACCAGATGGTGTTCTTGTAAGTCTGAAAGAGAATCACCACCAGAGCATCCGATTATAAATCACTTCAAACTGGACAAACGGTTAATTCTTGTTTATACTGAAAAAAAGTTCAGTCAGGCCTGATATCCCGTGGCTATGCATCTTGATGTCATCAGCTTTAACTTTTTATTTACCTTGAAGCTGATTTCCCTATCACAACTGGTGTGCATTTTATTGGTTGTAGTTTCACCTGGCAAATTCATTGGCATCTGCTGCCGAACCAGGGAGAGCATGATTCAGGCGACTTCATCGCTCCATGCATGAGCTTCTTCTGCGAGCCTTGCATTACGGTCTCTTTCAAGCACACCGAACATTATCAGCAGTTTTGGCATAAAGTGAGTATATGTAGATCAGACATGATAATAAGGATAGGTATTATCGACTGATCCTCAAGATGGCCTGGATGGTTTCACGGTAGAGGGATATCATTTGCAGAAATTATATCTCGGCTTGAAGTGAACATGTGTGTGGTTGTCCAATCGCGAGGACCATGTCTCGAGGCCCACGCCCAGAGCAAATAAAAACCATGCCTACTAACAGATCTGGGACGTAAGCTGAAGACTTCTTGTGGAATCCGAGAGGCCTTGGGTGCTCCACACCAAATTTCAGCTTCATCAAAATAAGCGTAAATTATACTCAAGTTGGGAACCAGGCTGGCAAATTTAAGAAAGATTTGCCCGCAAATATTGACGTTGTCATCGTTAGAAGGCACAAAAAGGGTCCCATTTTCAGTATCAAGTCCATGGCAAACACAGAATGTATTGGGTGGAATTAAAAATTTCACGGGATCTTTGACATTGCGATGAAAAGAGTCTCTCAGCATAGCTGTTCACAGGAGTCTTCATGGTCATTTGTTCATTGACCTAATTAAATAACATGAAATGGTTGCTACAGAATCAAACACAGAAATGTAGTGTATATATATATATATAAGATATATATATAAGACCCAAAAATATTTGGGGTTAATAAAGTTCCAAGGGACTTGTCCTATCCCAAAAGAGAATTATTGAAAATGAAGGAAATTGTGACATTCAATCCTGACAAGTAACAATAAACTGATCTTAAGATAAAAAATAATATTACTATCAAGTAACTCATCAAGTAATTTAACAGTTGAATACAGTGTGATCTTATCAGGGTTTTAAATGGCGAAATTGAATCAATACATTTTAAATGATCAGGTAATTTCTTTCATCCCTAGGTCCAGAGACTTCAAGATAAAACAACTGGTGAATTACTTTTTAAAAATGGTTTGGTTAATTTGAGGAGACGGGCTCTGGTTCTATTATAGTTGGCAACAGCTTGTCCACAAAAACTTTTAGGTAGCAATTCTTTTCTGTAAAGGGGTTTTGCATCCTTTGAACAGAAACTGTCCAGTCGAAGGTGGGAAAGTCTGCCTCCAACATTTAGATGCCCGTGGGTTTCCATTACCGCAATGCTGCAATGTTGTGTAAGTGAAATATTCTTGAGGGCGGCGTAAAACTCCAACTAAATAAATAAATCAATAAATTTCTTGTGCAATTAATATTTCCAATGGTTTAGATCTATACATCTTCCGAATAGTACTGGACGGTTATGAATTCATTAACAAAAAACTAGGATTAACCAGGCGGTATGTCAAAAGCCTCTTTAAGCTTTAATTTGTGTGAATATTAGACCAGATCTAAAATAAATGCCAAGCACATGTTTCTCACATAGTCCTTTTGTAACATTATTGGAGAAATGTAGCTTGATTAGAATGGAAAGACGACCAGTTGTGTGGTGAATTCGGCTTAGCCCATGTTGAAAAGACAGAATCCACAGGAAACCCAACGGAAAAATCGAAGATGTCTTTGTGTGTACATCAAAAGAGGCCCTCACACTCCCTTCTGGTCTTCCGTTACTTCTAACAAGACCCTGAAACCTCGTTTTGTCTGCATTCCTTGGGCTTTTGCTGACTACGGGCATTCTATTCTTGTGTATACCAAGGGACTGTTAAATCATGCGGCTACCAATGCAAGTATTCCCAGGGTTGGCCGGTCCCATCAGTTATCCGGTGATGTTTAGACGATATGCGTGATTAAACGAGAGTATCTTCAGGCCTGATGTGATTCCACATCTCAGAGAATCTCTGATGCAGCTCGTAGCTCTGACAAGATAATGGTTGGTCCTATTGGGGCTAACAACAGCCTCCTCATCATTAAATCCTTTCCTTGGAGAATGATTTGAATTTCTCTCAATGCCGAAATGTTATAACCACACCAAGTTTGGCTGAAACATTTAATTTTTGCATATTATTGATTCTTAAACCGGAGAGAAGCTCAGAGTATATAAACGTCTTAGTCAAAGTTATCCAACCGCGTGGACGCTTTAAGCCCAGGGTAGCAAACTCCACACTAACACCAGAAGGTGTAAGCGATACGGTTTAATTCCATAATTTAATTCAGGACACACTGCACAACTGAAAAGAAATATATGTAAATGCTCACCATGGACAACAAGTGATGTGGAAATAGCTTGCCACCAAACTGCACAGTGTCCAAGCAGTCTGGTTTACAGGTAGACAGGTTCAGAAGTATACTGTGACAACTGTATTCAAAGATTTATTGGTGGAAAAACATAGCGTGTGTCGGAAACATCATCATGAAGATAGTAATATCCGTGCAATATGTACATTCAGCACAAGGTCATCACTGTAAGCCCCGTGTCACCGCCATAAGCACATATTTTACACCTTTTCAAAAACACATCTGCATCCCGCTCTGCAGCAAGAAAGAATTCTAAGAAAAGCTCTAACCATTTCCATCCAAGTTTTTATCGAAACAGATGACAATAGCTACCACTATGTCCATATTGGAAACGTATACCACAAACAAGAAAAATCCGGTGAAAATCTGGAGCTTACACTCCTGGGCAAACACACATGCGCTGTGGCAGTGGAGCTCTCCCACGCTCTATGAAATGAAATATTAATGAAAGTGGAGTAACACCAAGATAAGCTCTACTGCAGGAGGAAACGTCAGAGTAGTTTATTACTACGTGTACCTTAAGACTTGCCAAGTTTCTTGACCATTAAGGTAAGTAACAGTTGGAGTCTTCTTGAGAATTAGACAGTGCAGACGGCCCCACGAATACCGTCAACCCGCTTAGTGTCAACAAGATCCAGCAGGGTAAATGTAGACATCAATCCCAGGCGAGCATTGACCACGCATCTTTTGTTCCTGTAGTTCAGAATGGGGTGGTTTTGCCTAACTTTTTGATTTCGGACATATAGCGTGGCATGATCAAAAGGTACTATAAAGTTTGGCCAACGTTGTAACATACGCTCTGGTTTGTCTATTGTAAGGGTACCGCTATCGGAGAGGAAAACTGTTAAACAAATGACTTATTCAACTCTCAGACAGCGATAGGCTTTACACAAGATCAAAGAAAGAAACGCCAAGACTCTTGAATAAGTTCAATACATATATTTGAACAAAATAGACATTAGTACTAAGATGGAATCTATAAATCTGTTTAGTCTTTCCGCACTGATGAATAGTTGAGGTCTATGGCAAGAGTAGCCACATTAAAACATGCGACCTCATGGGTCAAGGGCTAGTGGTCGTAGCTAAGGAGGTTACAAGGAAAGCTAAACGTCATATCCGCCAACATATTGCTTCTCAAACCGATCCTTTCATTTCGACTTCTGAACCCATGAAGATTTTCCACAGAAATTAATGTCCAGGGGGGAAAACAAATAGACCCACATTAACAAGTTTAAGCAAGCTTGTTTGCCCATATTGACGTTGCTACCGGCTTCTTGTCAACATCTTCAAAGCGAAGGCCATATAATGCACGAAGTATGTAATGAACGCCGAAGTTGAAATGAAATCTGCAAGATTTGTGTAAAGGGATGTCTTCTTGCTGGAACTGAATGGAAAAGATTGGACCATACGGAATGAGAATCGGTCTGGGGTGACCGGCAGACAGTGGTGTTGTAAGTCCGGGAAAGGACTAACACAAGGTTTAAATCATTTCAACCGGGCATACAATTAATTCCTGTTTTCATCAAAAATTCTAAAATCTCGTGACTAAGTGTCATGAAATCACCACGTTTATAATTTATTTCGGGCTATTTTCAAGAACACATCACTTATACGATGTTAAGACGATGTGATGAGGTTTGTGTTACACCTGTTTCAAACATATTTTAAAAGATAGGGAGTAGTCTCGACAAGTAAATAGTAAACCTATATTCAATACGTATAGGTCATATCGACTGAGGGACAACATGTCCAGGTTGCCTTGACGGCAGAGAAATATCAGCAGCAGAAATTATGCCTTGGGGGGAAGTTGACATGTGCGTGGAGTCTGTACAGTTGTCCAAACCCGAGGACTACTTCTAGAGCAAATAACAACCATGCCCAATGACCGACCTCGGTCTTCTGAAGACTTCTAATACCCCGGGTATTCCACACAAAACTGTCGCCTGATCATAATGAGGATAAATTATACTCACCATTGAACCAGACTGGCAAATTTAAGAAAGATTTGTCCTCAAATACGTTTCCATCGTCAGAAACCACACAAAAGATTCGATTTTCAGTATCAAGTCCATCATGAACATGGAATGCATCGGGTAAAATCGACAAATGAACGGGATCTTAGACACTGACACGAAAAGATGCCTTTCATCGTTGCTGTTCACTTGAGTGTCAGAGCAAGCGTGTGGTCAAATTGTGTGCTACAAATGTTTTCAGAGGAAAACATTTAACATGACGGTTTTGAGGAAAATTATCAAGGATCAAAACAAGATTAGTGTCACACCGGTTTTTGTCAGCTTCCCATACATAAAAGTGGATATAAAGTTACGATTTACTTACATTCATTTTAATTTAGCATAAATAGCTTGACTAATCTGATGCATACAATTGTTACAACCATGTTTTTTTTCCACATTTCTGCCTGTTTTGTAGATAGTTTGGAAGCGTGGGAGTCAATTAGTTTAGACAAAGACAAAAAGCGAAAAGATATTTAGCATGTGGTCATTTAAATCCCTATATATATTTTGTAGTACTTGAACAAGTAAGAGGCGGAAGAGTTCAGACCTATATATATTCCAAATAGTATTGGAAGATTGTGAATTCAGTGGCAGAGAACCTAAAATTAATTTATTTATTTATTTATTTGATTGGTGTTTTACGCCATACTCAAGAATATTTCACTTATACGACGGCGGCCATCATTATGGTGGTAGGAAACCGGGCAGAGCACGGGGGAAACCATTCGCAGGTTGCAGACAGAACTTCCCATGAACGGCCGGAGAGGAAGCCAGCATGAGCTGGACTTGAACTCACAGCGACCGTATTTGTTGGAGGCTTCCGGTCATTGTGCTGCGATAGCTCGCTAACTGACTGAGCTAAGATTAATTAGTGGTGTATCTAAATTCTCCAATCTAAATATCGAGAATATTAGATCAGATCTAAAATAAAGCCACGAACATAGTCCTTTTGTAAGGTTATAAGAGAGAGATACTTTGACTAGTATAAACAAATGGTCACTTGAAAAGAGAATTTGGTTCAACTTCACCGAAAACACAGATATCTTCAAGAAACCTAAAAGGAAAATCGAAGATGCCTTACTGTGAACATCAAAAGTGACCCTCGCACTAGCTTCCGGTCTTTCATTATTTCAAACAAACTATGAAACCCCATTCTTTCTACTTTCCATGTAGCAGCTTGCCTCGGCTCAGGTCCACAGGCATTCCGTCCGTACGTCTGCCAGGGGACTGGTAAATCATGCGGTAACCAAGTAAGCATTCCCTGGGTTCGCTAGTCGTATCAATCCTCTCGTGCTCTTCAGCCGAGATGTGTGATTAAACCGGACTGTCTTCAGGCCTGATGTGATTCCACATAGGATAGAATCTTGAATGCATCTCGTGGCCCTGCCAAGATAATAGTTGCACCCTTTGGGAATAATAATCAATACCATCGGTTTTAAAATGAGTCTGGTCACAATTAAATCCTTCTCTCCAAGAATGACCTGAATGTCTCCAGATTCCATGATATTATGAACGTATCAGATATGGTCAACACTTTTAGTATTATGACATATCACTAATTCCTGAAGCATGCAACGGTTCACAGCATGTGTCAGTTTCTGATATATAATTAACCAAATGTGTGGAACGGTTTAGCACAAAGACCGCAACACACAGAGAAATGTGACAGTGTGACAGTTGGCAAATGGTCAGGCGTAACCGGTGAAATCCGGGCCCCTTCAATGATAATTTACACATTCCCTGGCACCATGAAACAGGGAAGATGAAGATTTAGTCATGCTAATTGCAATTTATTACACAGCACTCGTCTAGATTAACCCAAAATGTTGAATCATCATCACATTTACGTTGCAAACAACCCAAGTGGGCAAGTTAGTCCATCAGCATTATCCTGTTTAGTCCGACCTAGCGAAATCGCGATGAGCACCAGTTAGTCCAGGTTGAACAGTTTAATTGTATATAATAATCATCTCATTATACCCCTGTTTTGTTTTTATATACACCTGTAAAACTTCTTTTAAATAGCACAATTTGTTTTAATTTATTTTTACTCGTGACTAAACTCCATCTAGTCGGCTGATTTAAGAAATCAGCTTAACTGCAATCTCGCAAGATAGCTGCTTTTCTTTCTTGACACTAGTCCGTAACATACCCGTTACACCATTTGAATATTGATATTAATGTTACACTATATTTCCGTGTCATTTATTAATGTCATCCCTGCTGTCAGTTGCATCACTTTGATTAATGACATCGATTAACTATTTATGCATATCGTTTATTCTAGGCACCCCCCACGGTGCGTTCGTCCTGTTTATGACAGTTTTATACAGCAATAAAACTACGTTCGTGGACAAAATGTAATAAAAAGTTATTCATGGTTTTGATCGAATGAAACTTTTAACAAGTTGCTCAGCTCCAAGTAAGGAACTTAACGTAAACTAAATACAAGGATGGGCAAGTTGTGAGATAATTTGTTCGACTGTTTCAAGTAAGCAGCGTTGTGGCGTTATTGACTCACATCAATATGAAGTGATAGAAATATGTTATAATCTGAACACGGACCCAAAACCAGAGACACATGTAAAAACAGTGATACCCAGTGTAAAACTATAGCTTCTGCGCCACTATTGCGGTAACTAAAACCTCCGTGAAAAAGAGAGCTTTGTTTGGTACCATTTCGCTTGAAAGCGTGTGATTGCAACCATTTCGAAAATCTTAAATCTAACCTGTATGAGCCATTAATAAAATTCCCCACAGAGTACACTGCAATTTGTAAACTGTAACCATGACATGGAACATGGGCGATTAACGGGTGAGTACTTAAAGCGTTTACATCCTAGAGACTTGCATTGCAGAATTTCATAAGGTTTGCGAAATGCCCACTTGTCGGATGTCCATTGTGGCTGTGTAAGGAACTTTTAATATAGAAGGATGGTTCCGAATCAGCAGTTTTGCTATTTACCCCATGATAAACAGGGTAGTTTACTATACTGGCAGTCTAAAAAAATTTTAGTAATAAAGATACCTTCGTCTTCCCCTAACAATTGACAAGGTCAAGAATAGCCAATTTCTAACATGGTTAGTTTAGACGAGACACTCCCACGGTCATGGGTTTCACTGGGCATGCAATCCAGATAGTTGAAGTCAGAGATTTATCCTTTAGCTTTCGTGGTCGTGTCACGCAAGTGGATTTATTCCAGAGAACCGCGTAAAACGTCAGTCAAATAAATTCTTAAATATACTAATCCATCCGGCAAAAGTCGATGGTTTCTTTCATCCAAGCCATTCTTTCAATGTATCTAAACGTAATTAAGTTATTGAAATACCTGTAGTAAAAAAAGGAAGAGAAAGTCCGGGTCGATAAATGCAATACTCTTTTGTAAAGGAACATGGTGCAAGACGTAATCTACAGACAGTGCAGGCAGTGCGATGAGATATTAAACGTAGCCAAATTCCGACAACATCACTTGTCTCGAACTAACAATTCCTGGCACCCCTTACCTCGGCATGCACTTTATATTTTATTATTATACCTCACAGAATAGTTCTTGATTTTTATTTGGTCAATACACAATCACATTATATTCCGCAAAATATGATGTACAACGATCATGTGCTCAACCAAAGCAATATCCCACTGTCACGAGGCAATTTCCTACAATTTCATAGAGACCAAAGAGAGTAGTCGTACTGCTGCACTCTGTAGTGATTTACGGGACTACGTGGCGAAGACCGTAAGTGGATATTATAAAAGGCCCATCTGGAAGTTTGACAATTGGATCTTAATGCGCTGCCACTAGGCTGATTTAGAAATTTGTCACTATTTCATCTGAGCCATTGTTGCAAAACGCCTGAAAAAACCTGCTCAAAAACCTGTATTGCAAGGGAAAAACGCATCTCCTTGAAGCGGCTGACAGTTACAGATGGAGTTAGCTCAGAGGAGAAAGTGGCGGAAGTATGCTTTCTGCTCATGTAAATGCAAAAAATTAGCCACTTCCTAAAAGGTACACCAGACAAAATAGACAGGGAGAGAAAGTCTGCTTGCAATGTGTGTTGGTCACCCAGCCTTATGTAAAGTTATTGCTTCTTCTTTTTTATTTCACGCTCTTATTCACTGAATTCAATGTCTTCATCCATAATGTTCTGTAACTATCTAAACAGTTCAAATACTTATAAAATATCATCCACTTGAACCTCTTTTATCGTTCATGATTTACATTCATTTGGCATATTGCACCATGCTGTCATATGACGTCCATTGTTGAACATGTGGTGAATGATTTCAGTTACCGGGGTTCATGTTTAGATGCATCCATCTAAAGTCTATCTCTATGGATGGGGTATGCTTGGGGTCTTGGGTGCGCCTTTGGTTGATTAATGATCTCAAATGCGATTCAGCAAGAATATAGGGGCAAACTGAAACAACACAGCGGCTTTTAATCGGTCTGAACCGCACCTTTTCGGAGAATTATTCTATAAACAGACAATCTCCCAGGGCATAGTAACATTAACTTAAGATACAGATACATCTAAAGGGTTTGTTGAAACGAATGGCTGATCGGTGAGTTGAAGGTTTCAACTCAGGACTTTTTCATCGCAAGCATATATTATGTAAGTTTGACAGAAGGAAGCCTCACATATGTTATATTGTAATTGAGTGTCTGTTGACTGTAGACCCTTAAGCAGAAAATTTTTTATTAATGTGGTTGGCAAATTGTGACTGGTCAAATCCGGCATCTTTTCAATTTTATTACCTCAGTTTTTCCTATAAGTGCTTAAAATGAATAAGTTTTACACCTCTAGCACCATAGCTTATGCAGAATTAGGTAAAAGATAAATGATGTTAAAAACTGATGCTAAAAGCTATTAATTCAACAGCTCTAGTCTAGACTTATCCGAAATACTGTGTTGTCATCATGTTTAATATATGTACATAATTACATGAAAACAATGCTAAAGAACCAGTTCCATCAGCAGAATCCCGGTTTATGCAGGAATACAATACTAAACCATAGAGAGTGAAACTAGAGACTTTGCTGCCAGTGGTTTAAGAGTGAAGGAATACTTACACATCTGAAATTGTGAAAAAGTGAACAACTCAAATATTATCCCTGTGGATTGGTCCCTATGAAGTGTTTCCATATAATTGTTAGCTAAACGTGACGGCAACACAGTATACAGAGTAATTCAAGATTGGAGACATCTACTAAATACATATACGTTTCCCACGTCTACTGAAGCCATGACGCTAGGAGACGTATATTAAGAGAATATGCCTTTTATATTAAAGTGTCTTTGTATATTAAAGTATCATAGACAAACAAGTGTTTAGTCTAGAAACGGACCTCCGGGCGTTCAAATCAATGGTTTCTGTTTTATATGATGATTCTCATTGCAGTGTGATCTAAAAGCTGTCAGCAGGGAACATCTGTGCAGAACAGATACAGCAGGTCATCGCCCTCGTCTACTTGAGTTGAACATCCGAAGCATAAAACCCGTTTTCACGAACTGCAGTGTCATTTGCAGTGTTCATTTACCAACACACTTCCAATGCGCCAGGCTGACGGTTCCTCTGAAGCAGTTTATTTATTCCGCTTTCTATTTAGCGCTTGTAGGCCTTCTTGGAGATTTTGGCGGAGATTTTTGTTTCATCATTGTACTATTTTACACAATATAAAATAGATGGGACCAGAATTGAGGCTGAGGCTTTCAGTCTCGTGATTATGCTTGCACCTAAACTTATTATTAAAATATAGATCAAGCCATTACATGCCTATGAACTATTGCCTTGCTAAGTTACCAGGATAGTGACCTAACTAATATGTGTTGTTTTCCCAACTGCACATTTCAAGATTTAAAAAAAAATATGTGGTTTCATTACTGAAACCGTATCCTGAAAGCTGGGGATAGTCACACGGAGCTCAGATATAGTACGTGGGAACTTTAACATTTACAGCGGTGATACAACGGTTAAAGTGTAGTATGTCTTTTCTTGAACCTCCCACGTTTGTCCTCTAGCGCAAGCCTACTTTCATCCAGACATCTTTTGGTGCATTCCGCAAGCAAGTGCAAGCCAGTATGGATGGGTGGATGTGTCACGGTGCTCTGAGCATGTGCCGTCAGTATTTTTATCTGCTGTAAATCGTCTGGAGAGCAATAGATAATGGCTATTTCTGTATATTTGTTTGCCACGCACTTAAACAATGACAGTATGAAGTATATGACGATTTCTTTGGCGAAGGGTGTTGAGGTTAAGGTAACATAGTAACACGGAGTTCAGATCAGTATAACAGGTTGCACAGAATATTTGTTACCTTGTAAAGTATGTTAACGTAATATTGCATGAAAAACGAGTTTAACCTGCGGATGGTCGTGGGTTCCCACCATAATGCTGGCCGCCGTCGTATAAGTGAAATATTCTTGGGTACAGCGTAAAACACCAATCAAATAAATAAATAAACAAATAAAAACAAGCTTATATGATAATGTGTTTTTAGGAAAGTTCGTCGGCTGCAATATGTCCTACTGAGTAGTTTAACTCCTGGCAAGGAAAATCCCGTTTTGCGCAACAAAACATCTTTCCTCTAAGAATCAGATGTGGGAAAGTCCATTGGCAGTGTACAGATGTCTTTGCTTCGAAGGAAATTGCTATGCAGTAAACGCATCCTGTTGACATTCTCTTGTCAGACTGAATGGTGATGAGGCGGTTACTAAGCAGAAGTAACACCACCAAAGTATAGTAATATTTAGTATTATATACCTTTGTTGTTGTTGGTTTCAAGCATATCAACTCTTAGTAGTTGACTAATTGATTTTCACGCCAGTTAATTGATTCTTGTTTGATGAAAGACTTGACTTGATTAAAGATATTATAAACAGGATGTAGGCCACAACTTTCAGATACCAGAAATGGCTCAGAAGCTCAGTATTTTGTTTCCAAACTCTCGTATGGTTGCGTGAGGGCGGAGGGTTCGATTGGGGACAATGTATGAGTCTACAAGGAACACAAGGTAAATGTTATTCAGTTATAGTTAAAATCAATAAAATCAATCAGCCCCAGATCGGATTCAGAAGCTTCAATAATTGTGATTCTTTATAGCACCAACTCCTTTTCCCCGACAAGACAAAGGCTTTTATCTCCAATAAATATTTATCGACATTTCCACCAGTAAAATATATTATTTCAACAGATCCGAAACCATATGAACCAGTTCTGACCTAGAGAAAGGCAACTGGCAGATATAGGATTTCCATGAATTTATGGGTTTGAAAACAACAACTGGTTAAGAAGAAGAAGGAGGTAGGACATGTGTCCGAATGCAGGGAACAGATCGATTGTTATAAGGAGGACGCCACGGGCACTACCATGCCGGATTCCTGAAGGTCATCAGAGTATCAAGAATTCCACAGGAGCTGGATGTGGAGAAATTAATCGACAAGGTCTAAGAGTCAAACCTGATCCGGTGATTTCATTAAAGGGATGTCATGAAATGGAACCGACATATTTAGGTTACTTAACCTGTTCTGATAACATAGTCGATTTTTCTGGGATACTAACTACAAACTCCATTGACAAATACCTGGGTTCGTCCTGAAACTGATCTCTGGGCGAGAGATTTCGCATTTACAGGATAACCCAGACGATGCTCCCCTTGGATGCAAATATCATGCTACTCTCCTTCTCATCTTGGGTCAATTTCAGGTATTTGCTCAGTCAGTTGCTTCGAGCATGAATCGATTCTATAGCCATTTCAAATTAGAGATGTGGTCATTGTTAACATAATAGACCTATCCAATCAGTTTTTTCCACCCTTCCCAGCCACTTTTCATTTTCACTAGCTGCAAAGGATACACCAAGTCCAGCCTCCAAGGCATTGCTGAATTTGGTAAAGCACCTTCAGTCTTGGGTATATGAATCGCGAGTGCATTTACATGTGTCCTACGATTCAACGGGAAGACTTTGGTTTAAAAGGCAACATTCGCTGTCCTGTGGCCAGGGTGAATGAACACATGGTGCTTTCTTTGTCTTAAAATTTCCCTCATACATTGAAAGTTACTGTGTACATGAGAAGAATCGGCTTTAATCAAAACTGTTTTATTATAACTGTAGGATCTCCAACGAGAGATTCTCTAGTATCAAATTTATTAAACAAGAGTTCAAAACTTTTATTTACTCGAGATTAATAAATTTCAAACTACAGGATCACGAGTTGGATGTTCTGTTTATCAAATAAATGTACAAGTCGAACACAAGCACAATAATTGGCAAATACCATGCTACTCTTTCTCACCTTGGGTCAATTTCAAGTATTTGCTCTGTGAGTGGTTTCGAGCATGAATCTAATCTATGCATATTTAAAATTAGAGATGTGTTCATTCTTAACAATGTAGGCCTTTCCAATCAGTTTTGTCTGCCCCTCCAGGCCAAGTTTCATTTTTATTCCTTGCAAAGGATACACCAGGTCCAGCCTCCAAAGCATTGATGAATTTCGTAAAGCATCAAGCGCCTTCAGTCTTGTGCATATGAGTAAGATTTACATGTATCTCAGGATTCGTCCGGAGGACTTTAGTTTAAAATGTATGGGTTAGTTTGAATCCACAGTGAAACATTCACTGCCTGTGGCCAGAGTGAATTAACACACGAAGCTTTCTTTGTCGGAAGCGTTTCCTAAACATTTTTACTTTAAACTTTACTTTAAACACAAAACACAGTTACTTTTAACATTTATACACCTTACAAAAAAATGCCAAGCAAGAGTTCAATTTTCAACAATCTTCAGTTCAGCTCAACTATCTTTGGTCGTTTGCTCTCAGCGCAGACGACAAAAGTGGGTAGTAAAACAAAGTGGTTCGACGTGTGTATAGCTTTTGACTGGCTGATTTTTGTCGACGAACAGTCGTCAGCCAATCAAGCATGAGATATTTATGCCACTCCCTATATGTCATGTTCTCGGAGACATTTATGGAAAGATGTATCGAGAAATTGTGTAAGGTTTATTAGTGACTAGTAAGTCTTCTGGACTTAATTCTAAGCCGAGGGCCTCCGTGGCTCAGTCGGTTAGCGCCAGTGTTGTCGCTGTGAGTTCATGCTGGCTTCCTCTCCGGCCGTACGTGGGAAGGTCTGCCTGCAACATGCGGATGGCCGTGGGTTTCCACTGGGCTCTGCGCGGTTTAGTCCCACCATAATGCTGGTCGCCATGATATAAGTAAAATATTCTTCTATACGGCGTAAAACACCAATCAAATAAATAAATAAATCAATTCTAAATCTTCGAATTCTGCGTGAGAGTGAGGAAACGAGAAAAGACAACACAATACCAGATAGTACAGGGTAGGAGTATGTAGGAGAACTTTTTAGCACACTTTACACCCCTATGATACTTACACTTTAGCTCTTACATACTCATGAAGCTGTGAGGCACAGCCCTCCTCTGCAATATTACTGGAATTAACGGTACAGAAATCTCTCAAGCTGACTGTACATTGCAAAAGAAAATTTTACGGTCTTTGTTGGTCGTATTCATATTCTTATGTTATTGTTATGTTAAAATCACCAGTTTAAAAGCAGACCACTTATGATGACAAAAGATTTAATAGGCTGATATATCTTAAAAACTGTATAAAAGGCAAGCTCGTTTAATTAAAGCAATAATTTTATATAAAGAGACATGGTCGCCCAAAATTTGGATTTTTAAACAAATTCTGATTGCGATTTCTTAACGAAGTTTTGAAGTTCGTTCATGAACCAAATCAGTCACTTTTAAATAAAAAATATTCATAGGGTATGTAGCTTGTACGAGCGCGTACAAGTTCTGTCGTTATTCGTATTCAACACAAAGAGGGCGGGCCTTGTTTGACGTTGTAACACAACAACAACATTTGCACCCACCTATCAAGCAGTGTAGTATGGCGACAACTTATCATCAATTAGAATTGCTTGTCAACCCACTGTCCTCTCTATTACGCCTCTTTTTGGCTGATCCTGTTACGAGCTAGCCGTAAATCTCTCTCTTACGCGTGTCATCAGCCACTTCCGTATCTGTCAGCTGCTTCAGAAGAGATCCGTTTTGCTAGTGTAAAGTGTTCAGCAACAATGGCTCGAATGAGATGGGGACAAAGGAGGGGGTATGATAAGGCGAGAAATCTGCTCCTGGGGGCAACGATAAATAATCACGAAAAAAAAATCCTGCATTACTTTTCTTTCAATTTCGACACATATAATATAGGAGTGTATAATATTTGTAAAAAAAATAGAAGAGGTCTGCGTGGCTCAGTCGGTTAGCGCGCTACCGCAGCGCAGTCACCCCGAAGCTTCCCACCGGTGGCTGTGAGTACTAGTCCAGCTCATGCTGGCTTCCTCTCCGGCCGTTCGTGGGAAGGTTTGCCAGCAACCTCCGGATGATCGTGGGTTTCCCCCGAACTCTGCCCGGTTTCTTCCAACCATAATGGTGGCCGCCGTCGTACACATGAAATATTCTTGAGTACGGCGTAAAACATGAACCAAATAAATAAATAAATTAGTTAGGCATTAAGGAAGTGGTACCCCTGGAAAAACCTTGCACTGGACTTGTATTTCAATGCGTTTGATCTTTTTAGGGCACTACTTCCTTCATGGTTAAAACACTAACTCTTTCTTTGATTTGCATCGTGGGTTTGAGCCTATGTTCTTGTTTTCTATGCTGTCGAAAATGTGTTTTTGTTTTAAATACACAATTTAGTAATGATATCACATAATCAACCATTTTAGAAACTAAAGGGTTGATGAAAGTACCCATCGATCTTATATGTACTAAATATCTCATCTAAGGGTAGCTTGGTTCAGCTGACTTTGTAGTGTGGAATGTATGACCACCAGTATGACATTGCACACTATATTTGGTGATGTTGCAATGCAAACTTATGTTAGCGATTGAAACTATATGTTGCAATCTCTATTAAGTTGATAGTTTCAGCTACCTAAAGTAGCCTGCACGTCAGGAAACAACCATTATGTTCAGTGTGTTAACTGTGTCCTTTGACAAGCTGAAGAAACAAGGCCGAACAAGATGTATTTTCTTTACATTCTGTAATATTAGTCCATTATGCAATTCTCTTTACAATTATATTTTAATGAAATAATAACGGTAGAAAACTAAAACTTGATTTGAGTCTCAGAACAGAGAACGATAAAGTTTGTATCAGATGGAACTATGTTCAAAGAAAAGCAAAAGCCAATAAAAAATATTAAGTGTAGGAACCAAACATAAAGTCCTTATGTGACCTTCTGTTCGGATAGTTCGAATGCCGATAACCCAGTTTGCGGTTTCCGGTTAACTAATGATTGACAGTCGTCACAGGCAAACTAGCTGATTTCCGTCTACAACGGGCAGTGCTAGGATGGGCTCTTCAAGCGCCTTATCATATATCCTCCTTTCTAGATCGGTTTTGTGGAAACGCATTAAGAGATTCCATTGTCTAAGCTTCCAGTTGGACTTTTTATAACGACCGCTAATTGCCTGTGTCATGGAGTACCATTAAATCAGAACAGCTTTGAGTGCGACAGGTCTATCCACATGCCACCCATTGACACATTCTACTAGTCTGAGATGCCGCTTCTGCTTGGAAGACTTGGGAGTAAAGTTGTAGTAGTGGTAACACGATCACAAAAATGTTCAATTCGCCGATATCCACAAGAGTGCCTATTTCAGTGCACTGCTACATATTTTTGGTGACTGTAACGGTACCACTATCGGAGACGAAAAATGACAAACAAATGGCTTGTTCAACTCTCAGACAGCGACAGAGTTTACACTTCAACACATATATTTAAACAAAATAGACAAATAATACAACTGACAATATTGTACAAAACAATACATATAATTATAAAAATATATAGTTTGTTACTGATGATAGCTTCCAAACCCTGATCGAATATTCAGGCCTCCAAAGGCGAGTCTACCCACTTAAATATAGAATCCACAGTTTTGGGAATTCTCGAATGATAGTCCTGTAAGTGACAAACCGTAGTGGGTATAACACACCAACGATAGTTTACATCCATCTCTCCGGCAAGGTGCAACTTTGCACGGCGGACGGGCCGACAATAGCGTCCATGATGCCGAGCTGGCGATGTATGTTTCCGTTCTCTGAAATCACTTTCAGGGTAAACTGGGATGAAATGTACGTAATCCCACAAAGAGACAATGAGCCATACAAGCTCCAAACGAACGTCTCAGGAAAATAGCAAGTGGCGAAACACAAGCTCATAAAGTGCTATGTACAGAAAAATTCAGTACAAAATGGCAAAATTGTCGAATTGCATGAAAGCTTCTCCAACCTCAACAAGTGAGCGAGGGTAAATATGCTCTCAAGTGGACATAACTCAAATGATTGCTCTCAAGCGGACTTGAATAAAAGACTACGAGCTTTACAACGTCGCTACTATTTATAGATTAACATAAAGAAAATCCTCGATGGTTTGATCGCAAACACGTTTGATCGTACAACATGGGTACATCTTTCCAGAATGTACGCTCTATGAACAATGATACGAAAGTCATAAACACAGAAGCCTCGAGAATGCGCGACTGAATTCCAGTACGGTCTATAAAGTACACACACACACACACACACATATATATATATATAGTTCGTAACACTGCGCATCAAGAAAATATTCACCTTCAACGGAATACAGGCCGAGAATAAATAACTTGGCGCTTGGTAAAATGAAACCCTCTTTCTTGGTTAAAAAGCCGTATTAGAATATTGGACTTGACGTTTAGGCTCTATGCAAGGCACATTCAGTTAATAATGAAAATAATGTTTGCTTTAATGTAAATTCATTGTCAAAGATTGTTTCTTGCAAGCACCTTCGGAAACTGGGGCACTAGGGTGTTTTGAAATTGGATTTGATAATTATCGACTTAGATTTCTCCAATCTTATGTGGTGTACGAATGTCACACTTGGCGATTAGGCTAAAGGCACTTGATGCTTTCCAAAACTCCTATTTGTAGGACTGACATAGCGTAGCCTTTGGACCAAACTGACGACCCATCTCCTTATTTTCATTCCACTAATAGTAAGTATCTGCAGTATGTTAATAAATTCAAAGTATAGTTCAATATAAATTATAATATAGGGGAACTGTTTCATCAACTTTTTTGCTTAAACTAAAATATTATTTTGATCGAAACCCATGCCAAGTATATGACTGAAGGAGACCCATGCCTAACGTATGGCTGAAAAAAACCCCTCCCAAGTGCATGGCTTGGGGAATATAAAATCATTGTCAAGCTGGCGGAAACCCTTGCATTGTGTATAGTTCCAAGAAACTCCAGCGAGGTGCATGACTAGAGGAAACCGTTATCATGTGTATAGTTAGATGAAACATATGCCTGGAGCTACTCCTGCTAAGTGCGTTTGAAGGAAACCTCTGCAAAGTGTAAAACAGGAAGCCACAAAGAGAAATGATGTTTGTCCAGAGTAACGTTCTGGACAAACGACAACATATATTTTAATGATTTTGCGGTGTGGGTAGGTGAGCGGTGGGTCGAGGGGACAGGGTGCTAGTACAGCACAATGACCCAGAACGCTCCCACGGCGTTGCTCTGAGTTCAAGATCAAGTCAAGTTCCCTTCTTCTCGGATCGCACGCGTGGATGTCTGCCACGATGTATCGATATATGAATGCGCCAGTTAAGTAATTCGACACTTACGAATTAAACTTAACCCAGGTTACTAGCAAACAGGCACGGAGAGAGGTTGCATTTTTCCAGTTTTAACTGACCTAAACACACAACAATGTCTCAGTGATATGTAGTATGCAGTGTCATTTTACTTAGTACAGAAAGATACACGATATTTGTATGGAGAATTCGATTGCCGAGAGAAACATAACGACAATGTTATTTATTCATGTATTTGTTTATTCCCTTGGAGTTTTACGCCGTACTCAAATAATATTTCACTGATACTTATAGAAACCGGACAGAGGCCTCGGCTGTCCATAGAGTGTTGCAAGAAATTCCTACGCACGACCTGAGAGGAAGCCAGCTAGAGCTGGATTTGAACTCACAGCGACAGCATTGGTGAGAGGATCATGAGGTATTGTGCTACGCTGGAACGCTAGACCCTTTGATGCCACTGGTTGTCTTCGATCAGCACAATCTCTAATGCAGGCATCCACTGAGAATGGGGAAATCACAGAAAGCTTGCTTAAGACACGTGTGTTTTTCACGATCCGGCTGACGAAATTGCAAATAAAACCTGCATGAGGTAGATATTACCTGGTAATGATGAAAATTCTGGCTTCTTGTGTAAGACAAATAAATGTGAATTTGGGGACATTGACGACATTAGTCAATGACATATGGATGATACTGACAGAAGGCAAAATCCATTTCCTTTCTGTTCGCCCAGGGAATCGTAGAATTGCGCAGACAATCCCAGAAATGATGTCTTCATTTGACAAGTTTTTATTGTGAGATAACAATTTGCTTTCGTTTGGTTGTTTTTCTAAGTTTCGGCAAAGAAAAATTGTGGGGAGGTTTGAACAACCTTGTGTTACAGGAACACGGGCGAATCACAGGTTGTGATAGAATATACAATATCAATAATTTTCATCTCAATTTTCATTCTCGTCACCTAAATGTTTTTTCTTTCGTCATAATGAGGAAATCAACGCTAACGGTACATCTATAAAAATACAGCGGTATATTATCAGGGCTACTGTTGACTGCTAATTCCATATATCTGCATAACTAAATCTCCTGCACTGACTATTTGAGACAGCCTGATGGTATGCATAACCCAGATTTTATGATGACAATGAAAAAGTAGTTTCTTGCTCGCAGTTAAGAGTTAAGCGCAAAAGTACAAAAATAAATAATTTCAAAGCCAACTGGATTGCGAAATAACTGCTTGGACCTGGTATATTGTATGGTTTCTTGTTTTATTGTCTTTAATTACTATGCAATATAACAACTATAATGCTGTAGGGATGGAAAAGGCGCGAGATTGGTGACTGCCATTGTAGAAATGGTCTTAAACCAACTGTTATGGCTAACGTTCGTAGACATTCCAGTGAAAGGGTTAATCTTAAGTGACGGAATGCGCACACATCAGAAGTTATATAACCGGACAGCTGACACTGAGTTAGGTAAAAGGTCTTAGGTGTTGCAGCGTGTGCTTCTGTTTAATGTGTATATTGACAATTTAACCTCTTCCTGTACATAGCATGGAAACAATTTCGTTTTAAGTGGGTTTTTGTGCGATATTCCTGGAAAAGGACTGGTGCTAAAATCTGTCGTTAAAGCACCCCAGCTAAAATCATTCGCAGGGAGATATTCGTCATTGCGGCGTCTTTAAGGGCAACTTTGTGTACGGCTTTCGTTTAGTCTTCGTCATGTTCATGACATGTTCATGCCCATTCAACGTATTGAAAATACAGCAGTGTTCCTAAACCTTGACCGCAGACGTCCAGTAATTTCAGTCAACCTTCTCCTGCATATAGGCCTACTGATTCTGATCATTGGTTTGTTGGGGGGGGGGATAAATTGCTACTATTTATGCCCTTACACATACGGCTAAAATATTACCTTAACTGAATACTGACATACTGAGATATACTTAAAAGAGGCCACTTAATGTGACCCTTTACCAAATACCACTGCTCTGATTTTAGTGTCGGTGCTGCGATGTATTTCTACATAACCCAGGATTCTGCTTTTGGAAAGTTGATCCCCGATGCCTGGTCCCGATGAATTGCTTTTAATGTAGCAATTTATAAAATGTGACCCAATACAGCATTTTAAGTATCGCTAGACATGTGACATCTAATAACTCCAACAAACATCAATGCAAATATTTCTTACCAAATTCTACTAAAGCTATGATTTACGACGAGGTATAATCACCCGGATTCTCACTGCTTTCCACAACCAGCTGTACTAATCATACACACACACAAACACACACACACACACACACACACATACATGTGTACAAATGCTTATCTTGCTTAATAACGGACACACAAGCGTGAAAACCAACTGATGTATTGCCGAATCATCAAGTATTCTGTGTGGTAACAGTCAGTGAAGGCTGATCTAAAAAAGCTGTTAGCAGGAGGCATCTATAGATAAAGAACAGACACGGTAGGTCATCGTCCTCGTCTCCTAGAGCTGAACACAAGATGTGCAGAAACTCTGACATAGCCAGTCCTTGTATTAACTCGTCATTTGCAGCTTTTATTTACCTTCGCATTTTTTGCATGGGTGTTTTGCGCCGTACTCAAGAATACTTCACTTATACGACATTCGGTCAGAATTATGATGGGAGAAAACAAGGCAGAGGCGGGAGAAATTCCAGACCATCCGCACGCTGCTGGCAAGAGGAAGTCAGCATGATATGGACTTGAACTCACAGCGACCGCATTGGTGGAAGGCTTCTGGATCATTACGCTGCACTAACCAACTGAGCCACGGAGGCCCCCTGCTTGATCCCAGGATTAAATAAGTGTGTTCTGAAGGCAGAGTACAGTAATTACCATTTCCTGTGTTTGTCTTCGTATATTGTTTTACCCAGGTTTATACTTTCCTTTCTTGGTCCTCCAACGATTTTCATCTCCCAAGCCCTAGCAGCATCCAGAAACCGTTTAGAGCATTCCACAAGCATGCGAACGCCAGAGGAATATATCGGCTGTCCCCAGTGCTCTGACCATGTGCCGTTAGGATTTTTATCTGCTGATATTCACCCGGAGAGCAGTAGATAATGCATAGTTCTGTATATTTGTTTGCCACGCCACTTAAACAGTGATAAGATAAAGTATAAGGATGTTGAGGTTAAGGGTAATAAAATAACAGGCTGCATAGAACATTTATTACTTTATTAAGTATACTTATTATTAACTTACTCATATAGTAACGTGTTTTTTAGATAGTGCGTCCACTGCATACAGACTCTGTTGCAAATATTCCTCACAGTCTCATTAAGTAGATGGAATAATGAAATTACGTTCTGTGGGACAAAACAGATTTCGCTTAAAAAACGTATCTAAGAATGTCCACTGGAGTATACAGATGTCTGCTTCGAAGGAAATTGGTAAGCAGTTACGGTATCCTGTTGACATCCTTTTGTCACTTGAGCTCCCGGAATATTTTGTTTTAAAACTTGATGAAGATGTACAAGTCGGGATTGGGATGTACAAGGCGTCGAACAGAAACCAGTGGCTTTCCCTTACATTTTGGGGAGCAACATTGAATCAATCAGCTGCAGATCAGATTCAAGAGTTCCAATAATTCTGATAGATATACAAGACCAATGCAATTGTCGGACATGGCAAAGCCCTTCATCTGCCACAAACAATGAAACAGTTTTCCCCGTTTGCCTGAGCGACAGAGAGAAAGGCAGACATAGGTTTTCCATCTATTTATTCTATAGCCTCTTTGGTATAGGAAATACAATAACCTTGAAATCCTGATCAAGATGACACACGTCAGGTTTAGACCTACATCAAGCTAGGCGCGCTAATGTCGATCATTGAAACACTAGGTTACAGCTTGTATTCATCCATTCCAATGTGCTGGAGGGGAGAGGGGAGGTGGACAGCAAATTTTAATCAAGCAAGTAAACTGATGCATTGAGACATTTATTCATATTATCTGTTTAATTGATGTTTTCGTCGAGAACTGTTCAACTTTTTTCTACCCATTTCTGACACAGATATGATCATCACTATATGACATTATTCACAGATATGAAGAAATTTTCGGGTTCAGTTTTTTGACAATGTGCTAGATATCCTTGCAGACGTGACGAAGAGGCGCCATCATCACAGACTGACATTTATTCACTGATATCAACAGTTTAACTTTCATTTTGTTAAGATCGAGGAGAACGTAGAACATGTGTCAGAAGGCAGAGAAGAGATCGCGTGTCATGAATAGGGCGCCACGACCACTACCATTTCTGACCCCTGAAAGCTTTCATAGCATTAAAAAATCTACAGGATCTGGATGCAGGCCTGATCGGGCGATTTCATTAAAAGGATTTCATTAAAGGGAAATGACATATTACGTTACTAAAATTGTTCTGATAATACCGTCAATTTTAGGGGGGACAGTAATTACAAATTCGCTTGATAAATGCCTGAGTTTCTCATGAAAATTGATCCCTGGACGACCGATTCTGGCTTTACAGGAAGTACATATAGATATCATTGCATTCTTGCTTATGTGGAGACATTTTCAAGTATTTGCCCAGCCAGTTGCTTCCAGCATGAATCGATTCTATGGCCATTTAAAGTACAGATATGTTCATTGTTAACATAATTGGTCTATCCAATCAGTTTGGTCCCAGCCAAGTTTTTATTTTTATTCACCATACAGGTACACTGGTACAGCATATAGGTAAGATATGTCGGAAAAATGTGCCTTTGATGAAGAAGCACGACATTTGGCACACTGGAAGATTATGGTTTGGTGAACACTTTTGGGCACAGGGCAGTCCTAGCTTTATCCTGTAACAGTAACAGCAGCCGTGTTCCAATGCACCTCTGAACTGTACCTATGGACCCTTTGTACATGGTTTGCATGTCACTGTGTTTAATAAAATTCACCAGGCTTTGGCGCAGTACATGCGAATTATATATTTGAGAGAAATTAAGGCATCAAGGCCATGTTCATATCAGTTGGTCCGTCAAGTTGAAAAATTTCCGCCAATAAGCCATTTCAGCATTACAAGTGCGCATGTGTGAACATGTAAACTATGCCTGGACCGCACTGTGTTTTCCTTGGATGTTCCAACGGGATTTACGAATTACAGAAATGGAAAGGGGAAGATTGTGAGCTACATGGTTGTAAAAAGGGAATAGGGAGATTTGATTTTACTCAACCGTTCGTTTCATTTACATTTCCAACCTTAAACAAGGACCCTGAAATACGACAGAAGTGGATAGGCTTGGTAAGTCCACATTTACAGCAGATTCATTCAGGCTTGAATTGTTGTTCTTAAGACTTTTAGGAAAAACGGAATTTATTATTTCAAACTTTAATTAACCAACCAACTATCCATTACAAGATTTCATAAAAAGATTAATCTTGAAAGACAAATTAGCTTGTCGTAGCTGCCAAATCAAACTACAACGACAACAACAACAACAACAACTCGTTTGGCCTGGTAGTGGTAAGAATGTGTGTAGACCTAGCGTTTTGACTGTATATTTCTTACTCTTACAGAACACTGATAAGCTTCTTACGAGCTGCAGTAAAAAGAAACTTATAAGTCCAAACTTTTATTACAAACTGCATTTATTTTATTAGGTAAATCGGAAAGATACCTCCACGGCCAAGAACTGGCAACTAACCCGAAACGGTCGAATTTGTTCCAGGGATTTCGACTTTTCTGCCACCAAAGATCCTGATCCTTCACTTCACCTGGGTATGTACATTTTCTCTCATGCTTTTAGTAAATGGAACAGTCACTATCAGGGGTAGTCTGCATGCATTATGTTGATTAATTCCCTTCTTCTTTACAATAACTCTCAAGTGCATCTACACTTTGAGTAAGTTTTTCTTTATAATCATTCTTTCTCCAGAGGTCTTGTGCTATGACCTTTCATCATATTATGTTTCCATGCTTATATATGAAAACTTATATGAAATCCCTCTTTGAGTGATTTATATATATATAAATATATATATATATATATATACATATGAAATTACATGACATTTTTATAACAGGATATGATCTGAAGTCCAGCACAGTGACAAAAAAGCGCAAACTTCCAAGACAGCAAGTCGCATTGGAGAGCAGCATGAAAACGCAAGCACATTAATGTTGTAGGTATTCAATACACCTCAAGTTCATAGAAGAGCATTATGATCTATCAAACATTTCGTACTGTTTATTACTCTTTGAAGGTGTAAAAAAACATCAGGTTTCAGGTAATTCTGGTAGATAGTCTTCAAATATATCATCCTTTTTCAAGCCATACTGTGCATGATGTTCTTTTTACACATTTTTAAACACCAGAGAGTGCTCACAAATGTTTAATGCTTTTATTTAACCTTAGCTCTTCTTTTCTGCTCTTGTAGGCCAGGGCGTTTCTCAGGAACCTGCTACAGTTCATTTGAATCCAGGACATTGGTATAACGCCTTTACTGACCGCTATTCTGGATTCCTATTCAGGAAGATCTGTTATTTCGACATGCCAGACTTCAAATATCTCCATTTAGCTCTGGTATGGAACAGATGTGTGCAGCGCGGGTGATGACAACCAAGAGAATAGCAAATGTCAGAATTCACGTGGAACGGGCCATAAATAGAATGAAGTGGTTCTCTATCCTGAGTGAAACACTAGCCCTGACAATGGTGTCACTCTTTGATGACATTCTCACAGTTTATGCAACTCTTTGCAATTTGCACCCACATTTAATCAAATAGAAAATACGTGGATAAGAATTTTTGTCATATTTTCAGTAATGTGATGGTTTACTAGATTAAAGCTTAATGAATGCTAGGGCCATCCTTAAAAATATGTTCTTTAGGCAAAACCCGACTGAATGTTTTCAGTGATATTTTGATAAAAGTATTTAAAATTTTTTTTCTCTCCATGTTACTTTCGTGAAAATCCCAGACTTTTTCAAGAGCCTGAACAAAAAAAAGAACCTTTTACCGATTGACCCTATTTTCTCTCATAGTCGGGTTATGCCCCCCCAAATTTTTAAGGACGGCCTGGGTATTTAACGCTATTTATGACATTGTTTCAGTCATATATCACAACAGTGTGTTCTTGTTGCTGGGTACATTTCGATCGCACTTGTTTAGGCTCCAGGCTAGTAAATGATGGTTTACTACATGTAACTGTCAGTCACTACCTCGATATATTTATTTGCCTACCCTGCAAAGCAAGGACTGTAGGCGCTCCTTATATCTCCAGTCTCCTTTTCAACAAAAACCCACAGTTTATGGGAATCTTTCTTCACGGATTGGCAAGGAGTACATTCGCTCTTGAAGAAGCATAGTTTGGAGGATTGTTCTATAGGATGGTAGAATACCTCTTTTATCCAGGGATTCTGTGAGGCAAAATAACTGAATGCTTTGCCTGCAAATGAATGACTTTTAATAGAGGTAACCAACATTTCTCTAAAAGCACTTAATCATGCAACAACTCTTCACTCGTTTTTCTTACTTCATCACCAAGGAGTAGTGTCTATACACATGCTTGAGTCATTAGGATGAACTGGTGAGTTACTGCAGTGCAATACAAGACAAGATGCATTGCCATCAGGCGTAAAAAGTTACACCGACTTTCATGTACCTTCAGTGGCCCACTCACTCAGTTAATTTCTTACTGAACTATCTTCCAAATCAGAATACCAAAATTGAAAAATGGGAATAATTTTATACACATTTAACACACGCCCAAACACACACAAAAGAGGTCCTTGTCAACCAGATAAGTTGCAATGTTGAGGTACATTGTAGGCGGCCAAAGCTTCATTCCTTCGATTTCGCTCAGCCACCAGTCATTTAAATCCGAAAATGGGTCGGGAAGATTGACACCATCAACCTCTCGCACATGTCGTATTCACGTGCGAACTGATCACCATGTTCACTTTTCGTCAAAACTGTCGGCAGGTTTTGTAAATGTGCTGCCAAAACCAGGGCCACAAGTTCTTCCTTACGCTTGCCTGATACTGATAACCCTCTTCGCTTGCAAAATTCTTTCAGTCTGTCGACTCTCCAGAGTTTAAAATAGAAGATCTTCGAGTATATCAACTGTTGACAAATCTGCCATTTTGGTAATATGATATTTATTTGATATCACTTATACAACGACAGTCAGTATTATATGATGAGAAGAAACCGGCCAAAACCAAGACCCTCCGCAGGTTGCTGGCAGACATTCCTACGTTTCACGGGAATGGAAGCCACCCTCACCTGGATTTGACCTCACCGCGACCGCTTCGATGAGATGCAAAGGAAACACTGTGCAGTGCTAGCACCCTTACACTTGTGTTATTTCCATAACACAAATAAAACAGGTTTCTCGTCTTCCATTGGATTTAGTTTACCTATTAAATGTAGTATTACAGTTGATGCCTGCCATCGTCTATCTTGAGAAACGGTCGCAGTGGACTCTTACATGGTAATAAGCGTGTATAGTTGAAGAAACTCCTTCTGTAATTTAATTAGTTCTTGAAAATTTGGGGTTTTTTACCGTAGCAAGGGACATGTTCTGCCGCAAAAGCGCACTACAACTGCCAATGCCACAAAGGCACAATTTACTTACATATCTGCTGTACTGTGACAAGCCCAGCCTCCGAGGCATTGCTGAATTTCGTAAAGCATCAGGCATCTTCAATCTTGCGAATATGAGCCGCGAATGCCTGTATATGTATATCTTAGGATTCATCTGAAGGACTGTTCTTTAAAAGGTGCTGGTTGGCTTCAATCCACAATGACAATCCACAATTCACTGCCCTGTGGCAAGGATGAATGTCTCACGTTTTCCCAACATACTTTAAAAGTTACTCTGTACATCAGAAGAATCGCCTTTAATACACCTTACTTTTATTATAAATGGAGAATCTCCAATGTGTAATTCTGTGGTGTCAAATTTATTAAACGAGAATTAAAAATTTCGTTTGCTTCGGACCCTTGGCGAGAAACAATGGACATTTTTGCCTCTAATAAATCTATTCAATACTACAGGATCACGAGTTGTAGTGTCTGTTGATCCCGTAAATGTAACCGTACAGCAAAATTACAATTATCGGCCTTAAATCAGATGAATTTGCGAACCAAAGCGCAACATGTTTAAACGGGATAAAAATATACTCCACACAAAAGAGTTTTGTGACCGTGATATGAGAGGAAGGTGCTGTTTTTTTTTGAGTTTTTTAATCCTCGTAGAAAGAGTCACAAGAGTTTTAACCATATTGCCAAAAGCAGTCCAAACAACACACTTTCATTCAGTGGAAAAAAATAATTGTTATTTTGTTTGTTTATCAAGTGTTGTTCTGTCACATGTGTGCGAATGGAAACGCCCGGTTACAACCCAGCGAGGAGCCATATGCAAAGATCGAAGGGGCTTTCAATTGAAGAGCCCTCATTTCATCACATCCTTAGGGGGTATATGTATCTTGCAATTAGTGTCCAAAGGACTAGAGAGATTATCAATTTGTTGAATATTTTTTTTCATCAATGTCGCGAACCTTTATGTATTCTCCAGATAAAGCAATTTTTCATCATACAACAACACATGGCACCACTTATACGTCATCCTTTATCCCGAGATGCGTTCGATGGATACATCTAAACATGAGTCCCGGCAACTGAAATCGTTCGTCACATAACCAGCAATGAACTTTTTATAATCGATTTGTTATGTTAAAATTTCTATTTAAAAGCACAACACTTATGATGACAAAAGATTTAGGAGGCCGATACATCTTAGAAAATTTTGAACTTTATGCGTCCTGTGCAGATCCTATCTTATTCAATTAAGTCGTAAAATAAATCATAAGAGACAACAACTTGATTTCAGACGGGCTAACCGTCACAGAACATTCTTGTGCGAATGTATGATATTCACAACCAATTAAACTCTTGAAAACCTGACATTCGACCGGAAAAATCGTAGGTTCATGAATTAAAGTCACAGTTATCTTGGCGCGGACTTTTCTTCTTTTTCGCTTTCGTGTAACAGTCTGGTGTAGCTTTTATGACACGTTACTTTAAGGGTTTGGAGAGCGTTTTAACGGGTTGATCAAAAAACGGAAAGTATTATTCTATGGCAACTCGTAACTGTCAGCCGCTTCAAAGAGCATCCATTTTGCCAGTGCAATGTTTTATGTGTGCAGGATTCTTCAGGCGTTTAGCAATAATGGCTCAAATGAGATGGTGACAAATTTCTATATCGGCTTGTGGGAAAGCATTACGAGATCCAATTGTCTAAGCCTCCAAATGGACCTTTTATAAATGCCAATAACGGCCTTCGTCATGGAGTCCCGTTAAATCAATATAGCCTTGAGTGTGACTGGTCTATTCCACATGTGCACCAATACACACATTCCACTGGCTAGAGATACTACTTCTCCGTTGAAGGAGAACGAATATATTTGTGGCTGTTTTAACACGATCACAAAAGTCCTTATACAGCTGATATCCATACACGGTGTTCTTGTTTCTGGGCATTGTGAAAGTCTTCGCAGTGATGGTGAAAAGAAAAAATTAGTAAAACCAAGAGGGAAAATAAGGTTGTATCAAGAAAGCTTTGAAAAGCCCATTTCTTCAGGGTAGTTCAATTTTTACACGGATTGTGACATTCCATTGAATTAACGCAGATTGTTCAGGACCGCGCGTAACTCTTCTATGGCTATCATTTAACATGAGGTTACATGACATCAAGTATATATCTTTGGGAAATGGTGCAGCTGGTTGAGCTATTATTGACCATAGAGTCCTTTACGAATATCGAAGGTTGTATTCTATAGAGGGCACTTTCTGTTTGTTTCATTCTAAAGTAATTGTTATAGATTATTTCATGCATTTAGTGCCTAAGTTACTTATCAGGCTGTTTTGAAATTGGTATTACCAATTATCAACTTGGACTGCCCCAATCTTGCCCAATACGTGGTGTCATTGTGCTGAATCCAGATGGATTTGAACTGACAGCGACAGCATTCTTGGGAGGATCTTGCGTAATTGCGTTGTCTTAGAAGGCTTCCACGACAATGTTACAACTGATGCCAAAGTTCTTCTTTAGCTCAGCACAATCCCTAACGCAGACATCCACTGGAATTAAGAAAAAAGCAGACTGAGGGCCCCAAAGACATTAGTGTGGGACATCTGGCCGAGATACTGACTGGAAGCAAACTGCATTTCCCTTGTATTCACCCAGGGGACTCTAGAATTGCGTAGACAAACGCACATTGTCATTGTTTTCCTTTAGCTGTCTTCCTGCTTTTGAACAAAGACACATTTGAAGGGAGCTTTGAATGACCTTGGGCTAGTGTATAGGAAGATGAGCCAGCGACAGGTTGTGACAGAATGCACGTCACTAATGAATCTATCGATGTTTTTCGCCTCTTCCACATAATTGTTTTTTATCTGGTCATCAACGCCAACGATATTTCTATAAAAAAACATCGGCATCGAATATATTCTCGGCCACTCTCAGCTGCTTATTCCATATTAGTGCGCAAATAAATCTTCTGCGACGACTAATTCGCCCAGGTTTATTGTATTCATATCCTAGATTTTAAGCTTATAATAAAAAAGTTGTTTGCTGTTTTCAATTAACGCTAAATTGTTATTTTATAAGAAGATAAATAACTTCAAAACACAATGGATTCAGAAATCACTTTAGCAACTTTTTTGTACATAGAATAGAAAAAAAATCGCTTAAAATTTTTTTTCTTCTATTTTAGTACGGTTATCTAAGACAAGGATTGATGCTAAAATCTGTTGTTAAAGCACCCCCTGCTAAAATCATTCACAGGGAATTGTTTCTCGTTATGACTTCTTTTACGGCGATTTCGTGAAGGGCTTCCGTTTGGCCTTGGTCATGAGACTCACGTTTGCTTTGTTATTGCTCATTCATTAATAGTACAGCATTGTTTGTAATCCTGGGTCACTGGTATCTAAGAATTTCAGTTAACGTCAGTGCATATACCTTTTACCTAATTCTGATCAGTCGTGATCCAGGGTGGCTTCTAAATTGCTACTATTTATGTCCTAACACAAACGGGCTAAAATAAAACCTTAACTCAGGTATATTAAAAAGAAATCGGATTTTGTCAGTTACTGTGACGCTTTACCAAATACCACGCTGTGGTCACTGCTCTGATTTTTACTGCCTCTGCTGTAATGTGTTTCTGCACAAACCAGAATTCTTCTTTTGCACTGCAAATCCTCGGGGCCTGGTCCCTGTGAATTGTTTTCATGCAATTCTAGATTCGTGACGCCTAATTACTGTAGTTAACAGCAATGCAATTCTTTTACCGATATCTGCTTAAGCTTTATCAGTTGCCTAGCTGTTTTAGCATGTTGTTATATTTTCCTGTATCAAGGTCGGTATTAATAAGGCAAAGGCGGTGATTATGGCGGCAAGGATTATGTCATTAGAGCTTTGTCATTTTTCTTTCTACGAATAACTTCTCTCGCCTAATAATGGATACACAACAGTGAAAATCAGCTGTTGTATTGCCGAGTCATAAAGTTTCTGTATTCTTTTTGGTGACAGTCACTGCACTCTGGTCCAAAAGCTGTCGACAGGAAGCATCTGTAAAGAACTGGAAGGGCAGGTCATCGCACTCGTCTGCTTGTTGGACTCACGAAGTGTGGAAATCCTGCCGTGGCCATCCCCTTTGCAATAACTTGTCAATTGCAGCTTTTGCTTGCCAACTCATTCTCACTCTGTCTGGCTGACAGCTCCTCGGAAAGAGCTAATTCTTTTCGTTTTTCACATAGTCCTTGAAGGTCTTTTGGCGGAAATTGTTCTTTCATTGCACGATTTTACACAACAGTAATGGGACAGGAATGTGGGCTAAGGCTTTCAGTCTTGTGATAATGCTGGCACTATTAGGTTTATTGCTAAAATATAGGTCTAGTCATTAAATGCGTATGAACTATTAACTCATCTATCCTCTCACTGTTGCTAAGTTACGAGGAGAGTAACCTAACTATTACGTGTTGTAATCCAGAAGTCCCCGCGACATTACATTCCAAGATTTCCAAAAAACAAAGGTGGTTTCATCCCAAGGGCAAAGAGCTGTATTATGAAAGCTAGATATAATGAGACTGATCTCAGATCTAGTAGGCCTCTGCACTTTAAAATTTATAGTGGTCAGAAAAACGATCTTTAGTGGTTTATGTCCATTTCCGTTGTTTGTCTTCGTGTCCTGTGTTTTACCCAGGTTAAGTTTTCCTGCTTTGGGTCGCCACCCGCAAGCCTATACCTGCATCCAGACATCTTTTTGCGCATTATTCCACAAATACGTGAGAGCCAGAGTAATGTGTGGACATGCCACAGCGCTCTGAGCATGTACCATCCGGAGAGCAATAGATAATGGCCATTGGTTTCCCACGCACTGAAACAATGTCAAGATGATGTATATGACGATTTCTTGGGCAAAGGATATTGAGGTTAAGGATAACATAGTAACACGGGGTCCAAATCAACATAACAGGTTTCACAAAACATTTGTTACCCTGCTAAGCCTGTTATCGTAATATTGTAGGAAAAACAACCTCATACTGGAAAGTATTTTTAGGAATGTGCGTTGGCTGCGTAATGACTGTCAAATACCTGTCCCTGTCCTCTAAAGCAGATGGACTTCTGACAAGGGATTCTTCCGTCTTGTTGGACAAAGCATCTTTTCTATGGGAAACACATTTGAGAAAGTTCCCAGGCTTCTAAGGAAATTACTAAGCCGCAAAAGCATCCTGTTGACATTCTCTTGTTAGACTGACAAGGTGATGAGGCAATTACCAAGCAGAAGTAACACCCCCAATGTATGGTAATATTTATTACTATATATTTTCAGAAAGCTAATTGTTGTTTTTGATTACTTGATAATCTTGCATGTATATACTAAATGACTCATTGATAGATTTACTTGCACACTAACAGATACATTTTTGTAAGATTGTAGATTTTACATTAAACCACTATGATCGGTCTTTGAAAACAGAATGTAAACCACACATTTCAGATATGAAAGTCTCATGAGCTACAAGGATATTTTGTTTTCATCGTCCGTTAGGGAGATCAAGGTTTTCTGAATTTGAATAATTCTGATACATTTCCAACATCAATGCATTTTTCCGACATGAAAAAGGCTTTTATCTGTCACAAAGAATTGTCGATTGTTCTCACAGCAATAGGTATTACTTCAACAGAATCCATGTGATATCCACAGTTTGTGAGATGGCAACAGTTTATCACGTCTACGCGAATGACAGAGCGAAAAACAACTGGCAAACTTTGGTTTCACGTCATTTTATTATACTTACTGCGATATGGGCATTACAAAAATAACATTACACGTCAGGTTTATTCACTCCACAAGCCGGACCCGCCAACGTTGATCAATGAAACATTAAGTTGTAGTCGCAACGCTGCATTCTTGTGTAAAACTGTTTCTATGGATGCCATCATATATATATTCGTCAAATAACAATGCATTTAAATGCGCTTAACGAGAAAAGAAACCCCAGTAAATCTATGAAGGTTTTAGGCATCTAAACAGTTTTACTGATGCATGGAGACATTAATTTATATTATCTCTTTAATTGATGTTTTAGTGCTCGATCCGGATTTGATCATCATTAACTATCAGCGCGCAATAAGGTTTTAAAAAATTTCAAAAAGAGGAGGTAGACGGTATGTCCGAAGGCAGAGAAGAGGTTGAGTGTGATTAAAAGGACGCCACGGTCACTACCATGTCGGATTCATGAAAGTCATTAGAGAATGAACAATTTCACAGAAACTGGATGTGGAAATATTCATCAGCAAGGTGTTAATGATCGGGTGATTTCATTAAAGCCACGTGACGTATTACGTTACGACAATTTCTCTGATGATACCGTCGGTTTTTCTCCACAACAGCCCTGCTTGGGATAATAATTACAAACGCCCGTGACAAATACCTGGGTTTTCATATGAAATTGATCAATGGAAAACAGATCCCGTATTTACAACACAACTGTAAGGATGCTCCATTTTCCAGCAAAAAGCATGCTACTCTTTTGTATTTGTTCAGTCCGTTCTTCGAGTATGAATCGATCATATGACATTTCAAAGTCCAAGGCGTGATCATTGTTACCATGGCACTGTTACGAACTCCGTCTTTAAAATATCGTATTATATTTTTATATTTGTTTTTGCGGTAACCGGGCCAATATCTGATCGAAATTTTTCCCTCTGTGTAAGCTGTAGCCCGCACTGGAGTCCAGTCGCGTGTTCTCGACGCTTGTGTGGTTATGGGTTTCGTGTCATTGTGCATAAAGCGTTCATTCTGAAAAGAAGCACTTGTGTTGTAAACATGTTTATGATAAAAAAATCCAGAATTTTCTTTACGTTAGTCTACAAATATGAGAGACGAAGTTACAAGTTTCGCAGTCTTCTACTCCAGTTCATTTGAGGGCAGTCATATCTCGTTCACTTTTGTAGAATTTGGAGACATCGGCTTTCATGCCATTCGACATACGTCATTTTGTGGTGCATTTTGCCGTACGTAGCACTTTTTGAGCTTGTGTTGCACCACTTCCTAATTTGTTTGAGACGCTCTTTTGGAGCTTGTATCTCTCATTGTCTTTTTGTGCGATTACGTATATTTCATCCCAGTTTACCCTGAATGTGAGTTCGAGAATATTTCTGAGGACTGAAACGAACATAGCCAGCTCGGCATCAAGGACACTGTTTTAACCCGTACGCCATGGAAAATTTCACCTTGCTGGAGAGTTAGATACGTACTATTGTCGGCGTATCATGCCCACTGCTGTTTGTCATTTACAGAACTTCATCCTTCCATTTGAGAATTCCCAAGGATTGTGGATTCTAGATTTCCGTGGACTGGCTTGGCTTAGGAACCCGGAATATCCCATCCGCATTTGGAGCAAATTGTCAATAAGAACCTTTGTATGTTTTAATTATCCGTATTGTTTTGTGTATTGTTGTCAGTTGTTTACTATTTGTGTATTTTGTTTAAATATATGTATTGAAAGCGTCTTCGTGTTTGTTTGTTTGATCTTGTGTAAGACCTATCGCTGACTTAGAGTTGAACAAACAATTTGTTTAACATTTTTCCACCCCGATAGTAGTATCCTTACATATTGGGGCTTCTCCAAAAACTAACATCTGCTTTGCTGGATTGTAGCATGTTCATTTTCAGCTTTCTTAGTGGTGTGTTAGTTTCTGTTATCGATCAAAAAGAGATTCACATTTAGTACAACTGTTTAGATAGTTTCTTTGTAGCGTGTATAATGTCTTTATGGCAGAAGAATTTAATGTAGATTCATTCCTTGATAGTTAAGATTTGTCAGTTGTTAAGCTGTCTGAGGTAAGGAAGGTAGATATAAGGAAGACAGCTGACAAGTTTGAAGTTGACTTACCCCAAGGACCTAGGAAAAGAGAGAAATGGTGAACGCTATTAGCAAAAACTTGGGCTTAGGTAATACTTTACCTGTTAAGAGTTAAAGTGCTAATATTGAATTGGCAAAGCTTCAGTTAGAGAGGGAAATATTCAAGTTAGAAAAGAGACTTGAAGAAAGGCAGAAAGAGACAGAAAGGGGGGAAAGAGAAAAGAAGCGAGAAAGAGGAAAGGAAGAAAGAGAAAGAGATAGGGAGTTTGAGTTAGAAAAGGAAAGAGAGAAAGAAAAAGATATGATAATAAAGCTATTAGTGATAATCACGAAGGATTTGATTTGGCTCGAAATATCAGATTAGTGCCCAAATTTAACGATCAAAATGTACAATCTGTCTTTCCATAATCTGAGAAAGTTGCTGTTAGTTTGGAGTGGCCTGAAAGGTATCGGACAATATTAAGGCAGAGTATAGTTGAAGGTAAAGCTGCAGAGATCTATTCTGCTTTGTCAGTAGATCAGTCTTATGATTACAAAACAGTTAAGGCTGTAGTCTTGTCTGCTTATGAGCTTGTACCGGAGGCCTATGGACAAAAGTTCAGACAGTTAAGGAAACTGTCTAGTGAAACATACCTGGAGTTTGCCAGAGGTAAAGACACATTGGTTGGTAGTTAGTACAGCGCTCTAAAGGTAGATCCTTCTTTTGGGAATTTAAGGTGAGGTTGTTCTCTTGAAGGAATTTAAGGACAGTGTTCCAAATGGTGTCAAGGTTTATTTAGGCGAACACAAGGGCAAGGACATTAAGACCAAGGACGTTATATGAGTTAGGTCTTAAGATGAATTAACAAAAGTGCTATTCTGACAAAAAGACTTTATAGTTTAGTACCGACAGGCAGAGCGGTGAGAAACCTGGGTCATATGCGGGTTTTTTCTTCTGACAAGACCTTTCAGTCTAAACTCAAGATACAAGTTCATCTTCTTGACGCTATTGTAAAAGCCCAGGGTACCAGCTATCGACTTGCCCAGCACTAAAAAAGAAAAGAGGAACGAAAAGCAGTAGCTTTTGTTAACTCCAGTTGACAACTAGTGGGCTCACAATTAAAGATAGGTAGTGTTGGTCCTATCGTTAAACCACGAGTTAGGGAAGTAGTTCAGACTCCAGAGACATATTTGGGGTTCGTGTTGGATGGTGTGGTTAGTGGTAATAGAATTACCTCTCCTGTTCGTATACTTAAGAATACTGGGGCTGGTCAGTCTTTGATGTTGGCAGATGTGATTCATGCACATTATTATAAGGCCAAGAGTTATGTTTTCATCCAGAGTATTAATGTAAATTTTATTTCTGTTCCATTACTGGCCTTTACTATTTCTTGTTGTTTGGTTACTGATTTAGTAACTGTAGGGGTTGTTTATACTTTGCCTGTGAAAGGTATTTCCTTTCCGGTGGGTAATGATTTAGCAAGAGATAAAGTTAAAGTGTGTGCTCATGTCTGTAGTGTTCCACTTTTGGGCGGAAATACAGAAGATTTAAAAGAGGAATTTCCAGGTATATTTCCTTCTTGTGCTAGAGAGAGCGAAGACAATTCTTCTATTACTAGTGGAGAATCAGCTGGTAATATTAATTTGGTTGAAACTTTCTGTCATGATATGTATGGTGCAGAGGATGGTCAGGAGTTATGTAATCCTGTGTTCTCTCGATCTGATGTGGTTTGACAACAACAATCACATTTTGAATAAAGAGAGTTACGTGTCTGCTTTATCGGGGGGGGGGGGGATAACTGATGTACCTGTTTGGCTGTTGATAAGAAAGTATAGGCCTCCTCATGTATCAGCTAATGATGACTGGGCAATTTTCATTCAAGTTGTCTTACCTCCAACCTACAGCCAAGAAGTAATTAGAACAGCTCAAGAGATTCCCACAGGTGGGCATTTAGGTATTAGAAAAACAGAAAGTAAGATCACTCGCCATTTTATCTGGCCAAGGATTCATATGGATGTGGTTAAATTCTGTAAGACATGTCACACCTGTCAGCTTGTAGGAAAACCACACCATAGTGTAAGGCTGCACCCTTACCCTCCATTCCTGCTTTTGGTGAAGGTTTAGTAAGGTACTTGTTGATTGTGTTGATTCATTCCCTAAAGCTAAGTTTCTATGCAAGTATCTTTTGCCTATTGTGCATACAACTACTAGCTTTCCTGGAGCTATCCCACTAAAACAGATAACTACTCCTCGGACGGTTAATGGTCTGTTACACTTTTTCGCCAGGTATGGTTTACCTAAGGAAATACAATCTGACCAGGGCTCAAATTTTATGTCAGGCTTATTTCAGAAAGTGATGTATCAGCTGGGTATTAAACGACTTAAATCCACAGCTTACGATTCTCAACCCCAGAGTGCTTTGGAGAGATATCACGAAATCATGAAGAATGCTTTCCGAGCTTACTGTATGGAATACCCAGAAGATTGGGATAGAGGGATTCCATATGTATTGTTTGTCACTAGGGATACTTCGAATGAGTCCACTGAGTTTAGCTCATACGAGTTTATGTGTGGTCACGAGGACAGAGGTCCTTAAGCTTTGAGGAAGGAGAGCACCTTAGCTCAAGAAACAGACGGAAACTTATTAAATTATGTTTCCCAGTTTCGTGGCTGGTTATGTAAAGCCTGGGAGATAGATGGAGCTAATCTGAAGACCTTTTATGAGAGAGTGAAACTGTACTATAACAGAGCCGGTACGCCAAGAAATTTTCCTCCTGGAAATCAGGTTTTGGTTTTATTACCTACACCCTAGGAACCACTTAAGGCCAAGTTTATTGGACCATACCAGGTGGTGAAGAAAGTTAACGATGTTAACTACATTATCAGCACACGTGATCATAGGAGAACTGAAAGATCCGTGTCACATTAATATGCTCAAGAAATACCATTCCCGGGGCTCAAGTCAGTCAGTAGCTGTGGGTAGCACAGTTTTAAATCGTGTAGAGGAAAGTGATGATAAGTTTACTGCATGTACTGAGTCCAAAGAGCCAGGTAGCATTCAAATGGATTGGTTAGATCCTAAATTGGATAACTGGGGTGTATTGAGCAATTTAGATGGAGTGTTAAGTCATCTTTCTAAAAGTCAGAGACAGGATATTTGTAAAGTGCTTGAAATTTATCCAGAGATATGAGCTGCCGTACCAGGTTGTACTAATGCTGCAGTACATGATGAAGATATAGGAGGGGCTGCACCCATTAAACAGCACCCATCCAGATTTAATCCTGCCAAGCTTAAGCTTGTTAACCAGGAAATACAGTATATGTGGGACAATGGGATTGTAGAGCCTAGCCAGAGTGATTGGTGTTCACCCATTAAAGTAATCCGTCAGCCCGATGGTGCCATGTGTGTAGATTACAGAAAGGTCGATGTGATAACCAAGACAGGCTTATCCTATTCGCGGCATTGAGGATTGTATTGATAGGTTATGAAATGCAAAGTTTATGATTAACACTGATCTTCTGAAGGGTTACTTGCAGGTACCATTAACAGATAGGGCTAAGGAGATATCTACCTTTGCTACTCCTTCAGATTTTCATCAGTTTCGTATCACATTGTTTGGCATGAAAGGTAGTGGGGCGACGTTTCAGAGGTTAGCCAATTAGATTGTAGAAGGGCTGGAATTTTGTGCAGCCTACATAGATGACACCCTTGTTGTAAGTAACACATGGGAAGGCCATTGTAAACATCCGGAGAGGATATTCTCTAGATTGTCTTCGTTAGGTTTAGTGATTAATCCAGAGTTTGCCGAAGGACTCGTGACATACCTTAGTCATGGTATAGGCGGTGGACAGGTGGTCCCTTGCTCAGTTAAAGTCCAGGCCCGTCTGGATTTACCAGCTTCTACTTGTAAGAAAGACATTCTTAGAGTGCTTGGAGTATGTGTTTTTTTACCGCAAGATTGTATCAAATTTCAGCAATGTGGATGTTCCATTGACACAGTTGCTTAAGAAGAATGTCAAGTTTGTATGGTCGAATAGTTGTCAATCAGCTTTTGACATGTTAAAGGCCATTCTACCTAACCCTCCGATTTTGAAAGCAGCAAATTTTACTCACCCTTTTAAGACCGCAGTTGATGCTAGTGACATACGAGGAGGAGCTGTTTTGCTCCAGGAAGGAGAGGATACGACAGAACAGTCTGTGGGCTACTTCTCCAGGCAGTTAAATAAACACCAAAAGAATTATTCCACCATTAGGCCTTGTGCTGGTTGTACAGCATGTTGAGGTCCATTTAACCAGTTGTTGTGGTAATGTCACTGTATATACAGATCACAATGCTTTGGTGCTCCTAAAGAAATTTAAGAACAAAAATGAGAGAATATTTCCGCGGTGTTTGATCTAACAGCCTTATGCTCTGAAGATTGTACATATGGCTGGTAACGTTAACATTGTAGCGGATATGCTATCCAGAGATTAGTTGTCATTTGTATGTATATATTTTTGTATATGTACATATATTCCTTGTGACATCATCTTGTCACTGTTGTATTTATATATTTTATATTCAATGACTATAAGGATCACTGTGCGTCTGAACAGTTATATTTTCTTTAAGGGGGGGGGGGGCTACCAACTTCCCGGAAGTATTATTCCTTTTTGCGCTAACCAGGTCAATGTCTGACCTACATTTTTTCTCTCTGTAAGTTATAGCCCGCAATGGAATTGAGTGGTGTTGTGAGGGTACCACAACCGGAGAGGTGGTTACACCCACCCCACCTCCCCCCACCCCCCACAAAGAAAAAATAACTGTACAGAAGTATGGTGATCTTTAAAATGATTGAGTGTAATACATATTTACAATAATGACAAATTGATGATACAAGGAATAGATGTACAAATTTGTGATGAATAATTTGGTAGCAGCCTCGGAATTACAGTGCACTGTAAGGTCAATGGTGTGTCACATATACAACGGCAGAGAGACCCTCTTGGGAGCTTTCTTGACGTTTGGTGAACCGTTTTGGGGCGAAGTTGATGTTGTTTTGCCAATGCCTTTGCTTGAGGTCCCGCGACACACATGATTAGTATTTGTTTGCTTGTCCCTGTAGCCAGCCGGTATGTCATTGATGTCTTTCCATAGCAGGTAGTTGGTAAAGTGGAGATGTACGTGTCATATAAAAACTTGAAACAAAGTGAAATTTGTTTGCAAAGTTTTATAGATGTCGGCTGTAGATGCCCATCACATGTCAAGTCTGAAATTGTCGTGCTAGACAAAAGTCTGTATATTTGATAATTAACCATTTGGTTATTTAAGCAGATGTTTGCCATTGTTCTGTCAGTTGATTGTGTGCATGGAGCAAGGTGAGGGCAAGTTGTATGTTGCATATTATTAGACATTTTGTACTTGTCACCTGTTAGTAGCTGTGTGGGTGATTGTGGAGTTATACTCTTGTATTTACTTTTTCTGATTTTTGTTTTGTTTTGTTTGTTTTATTCACCAGAGGTTTGCTGTATTGGAGCACCTGTATCCATGTGCGTGTATGTGAAACAGATTTATGTGGTCGATAGGTGTTTGAACTTGTTCTATGATATATCATTGAGAGGATATGCCACGGTTCATGTAAAATGATAGTGGCAAAGTACGAATATTGTGATGGTACCGGTATATGTAATTAAAGTACACTTTGATTGCTGATAACAACGCAGGTAATTAGTACAGTTAATGTTTCTGTAATACATGTTCTCGTGTGACTTTACGGTTTATGTTTGCTAACTGTAACTTAATTCTGGTATTGATATGTATGCTATGCAGAACAGAAAATAGTAATGTTTCCTGTATTAAGAGATGTGCTTTTTTATATATATATTCGCAGCCAGTCATTGACGTTTTGCTCTTTCCATCACTTGTTCACACTTAGAGAATAAGCCATTCAAGCCAACGCTTGCATTTTGTGGTTTTGCGGTGCGCAAGAGCCTTGCCATCACATATACAAAGAATTAAACATATACAAATCACAGGCCACTGAGTTTACTCCATTCGAGTTGGTGTATGGTCATGAGGTCAGAGGTCCTTTAGCTCTGAGGAAACAGGAAGGAAAACAGAATGCGACTTATTAGATTATGTTTCCCAGTTTAACAAACAGGTTATGTAAAGCCACGCAGATAGATCGAGCTAATTTGAAGACGTCTCAAGAGAATGTCAAACTGTACTGTGACAGGAAGGCTAAACCAAGAAGTTTTTCTCCTGAAGATCAGGTTTTAGTTTTGTTGCTAATACCTCAGGAACCACTTAAATTCTGAAGGAGAATCGTTCTTTTGAGAATTAAAAGGGAGGTTGTTCTCTTGGAGGAATATAAGAACAGTGTTCCAAATGAGGTCAAGGTGTATTTAGGTGAACAGAAGGTCAAGGACGTTAAGACCAAGAAAGTAATATGAGTACCCACATAAATATTGGAAACTTAACAGTGCATCGCTGTCAAAGTCAACATTCACCGCTAACTAAATCAAGCAGCCAACCACAAACCGCGACGTCTCTTGCTGATTCTTTTTTGTTTTCACATCACGATCACAAAATACAGCCGGGAGTCTGAAGAATCTCTTCTTATCACGGCCTGCATGGTTACAGCAATTTACAACTGCACACGAAACTGGCATAATAAGTCACAAAACAGACCGTGTAAACAGACAGTTCCTGATGCTACTGTACTGCTTGACAACCAAGATGTCGCCCGTGCATTGCACTTTTGGTACTGAAATCCCTCTTTATCTTCACTAAACTACTTCCGTATAACTGTCAGCCGCCACAGAGGCGATACATTTTGCCATGGTAATGGTTAAAGTGTGCAGAATTCTTCACACGTTAGCCGACAGAGACTGAAATAGTCACAAACGACTGAATTGGCTTTGTGGGAACACATTAAGAGACCCAATTGTCTAAGCCTCCAGATGGACCTTTTATGACGGCCGCTAACGGCCTTCGTCATGGAGTTCCGTTAAATCAATACAGTGTGTAGTGCGACTGGTCTATTCCACATTGGCACTCGTACACACACTCCACTAGTCTAACACGATCACAAAAATCTTTACATAGCTGACATCCATGAAAGTGTTTAACAGCACTGTTACATTTTTCTGTTAACTGCGCATTATTATGATGCATGGAAGGAAGAAAAAACCACGCGATTAGATAAATCAAAAAGGCACGAAAACCAGAGTCGTGGTTTCTTTGTCAAACACCTTTCCTCAGAGTTTCTCTCATTCTACACTGAGTATGACAGTACTGTGAATTAGAACATGTGGTTCAGGACCTCTGGTAACCGTTTTATAGTTGTCATAGCTGAATTACATTCCCCCTTAACATGAGGCTGTGTTATGTATTAGTAATCAAAGGCGAATAAGTTCTCTGTATTTGTATTTCAGCTAGAAATTATACACACATAGCTAGCTTCAAATTTTTCTCCTACCCCGAGTTAAATCACCCATTTTTAGCCACACTGATGCTTAAGAGACTTGGATGACACGTTATTAAAACGCGTCACTCGTCACTTCTGAATGATAGATTTTTGTTTTTCGGTGGCATATCACTTTATACCGTCTTCATGGCCTGGTTTTCAGACAGTGCCCCCACAGTGGGGCATCCTACTGGATGCGGTACTGCTACAGGAATGTCGGTTGTACATGCACAAACAGTTCGGAGTGTTTATATACGTGTATATTTTGAGTAAATACTCCACAAATCGACGGAGTATCTCTGGGACTTTGCCTGTGTCTAATACCCCTTAACCCGGGGTTAGAGGCCGCGTGTTCATCGTATAGAATAAGATCATCACGTTGGATATATGAGCACTTGCAAACAAAGCACAGGGGAGACGCATACTAATTAACGGCAAAATATGTGCCAGAATTATATACCACTTTGACACTTATCAGTTCATCCGCTTAGAACATTCATTGCATCCTTTTTTCATCATTGAAAACTGCTGACTGCTTCTCTTTGCAGGGATGCATTCTACTTTTTATTGAATGTACTTTCTTAGTTCTTTGGTGATTGCGTTATTTATCGCTTTGGAAAATGGCCTTAGGATTATTGGTCCGGCCCATTTTGGTTGATGGTTGTAACGCGAATGTCGGCTTTGGCACCTAGGTTCATCTCAATGAGTCGAATTATAATCCCAAATGGGGTCGAGGTATATTTAGCACCCATTATATTATCACCGTAAGAGGCTACAATTCGAATTTTTACATCACCTTGGTCTATGATGAACCTTAAAAAAAATCATTTCCATTGTTTAGTGTTATATATATATTTATGAATCGCCTGTGATTATTTCTTACAATGTCACTGTTCCACCCATCTCGTGTTGATATGAATTTCATTGGCGTGCGCCTAAACCCTTCCAACAATTGAGACAGCCTGAAATGAAACGTGTATTCTACTCTGACCTTCTGACTGCTTAAGAATCAGTGATGTTTAACACAATTAAATGTTATAGTCTGGTTTGGTACATTCATAATACCATAGCATTAAGACAAGTTGGAATTATTCTCGGAGGTAACAACCTTAATGGTGAACGGGCTCATTTAAAAACCAAACGCATTAATTATCAGTCGAAATAGGAGCAATCATTGTCATGCCAGTATCACGAGCTGCATTCCAGATTCTCTGCGATGTGGAATCACATCAGGTCTGAATACACTCTCGTTTAATCACATATCCCGGCTTAAGCTTGTAAGAGTACCACTATCGGAGAGGACAAAAGATAAACAAAAGATTTGTTCAACTGTCAGACAGCGAGAAGCCTTACACAATATCAAACAAAGAAACACGAAGACGCTAGACTAAGGTCAATACTTATATTTGAAAAAAATAAACAAATAGTACAACTGACAATAATATATCAAACAATACAGATAATTACAAAATATATATACAGTTTCTTACTTATGGCAAGTCAGTCCATGTAAATACAAAATCCACAGTCCTTTGGAATTCACGAATTGAAGTCTGACACGCCCTGTAGTGACGAACAGCAGAGGGCCCGCTACGCGACGATGGTGGACATCCGGCAAGGTGCAAGTCTCCAGATCAGACGCGTTCACAATAGCATCCGTAAGGCCGAGCTGGCCATGTATGTTTCACTCTTCGGAAATATACACAAAGCTACTTTCAGGGTAAACTGGGATGAAATGTACGTAATCGCACAAAGAGACAATGAGCGATACAAGCTCCAAAAGAACGGCTCGCGCCAAATAGCAAGTGGCAAAACACAACCTCACAAAGTGCTACGTACAGAAAAATGGAGTTAAAAATGACAAAATTGTCGAAAGGCGTGTAAGCCAATATCTCCAAAATCACACAAATACCCTTCCAAGTAGACAAGAGCAAATATGACTCGAGTAGACACAACGAACACGACTGCTCACAAGTGGATATAACAAAAAGAATTCGAGCTTAACAAGTTCGTCGCTCATATTTATAGGCTAACGTAAAGAGAATTCTGGACGGTTTGTTCGTACACATGTTTACAAAATGGGTACATCTTTCCAGAATGTGCGCTCTATGTAGAATGACATGAACTCATAAACACAGAAGCCTAGAAAACACGCGACTGAATTCCAGTGCAGGTTATCACGTACACAGAGAAAAAAATATCTGTCTGACAAAGACCTGGTCAGCGTGAAAACAAGTAGAAAAAAAATATAAAACAATATTTTAAAGACAGGGTTCGTAACAAGCTCACGAGAGGATTGATACGACTAGCGAACACAAGGGATTTCTGCCTTGGTTACCGTGTGATTTACCAGTCCCTGGTAGACACAAGAATGCAATGCTATAACAAGCTATCTCAGGGAACACAGAAAGAAGTAGAAGAAAGAAGTAATGGAAGACCGGAAGCGAGTGCGAGGGTCCCCTTTGATGTACACACAAAGGCAACTAGTATTTTTCTTTTTGTTCCGGGAGGATTCTGAGTTTTCAACGAGGGCTACAGCAAATTCACCATGCAACTGTCCAGCTGTTATAGCGGTCTCACCACATGTCTTTGTTAACGATACAAAAGGACTGCGTGAGGAATATGTGTTCGTGGCTATACTTTAGATCTGGTCTAATATCCTTGCCAGAAACATCATTGTGTTTCATCATTGTAAGATGAACTTAAAGCAGTGGAGTTCATGAAAGATCCCAGTAGCCTCCGGGGTGTTTTCCAACACTTTCGATATCACAAGAGAAACCCTCCTTAAATTTACAAGTGTGGCCCAAGATCTTGAAAGGCCGCTCTGTCTGATGCCTTTTGAAGTTTTAAAGCTCACCTTGTGGACATGGTGTTTTTCAATCATTACTATACCTTAGGACAGCATAAATGTATAGACCAATATGTCCTTTAATCCGCCCGACAGTGCAAAGACATTAGATATATCTCTCCCTGATAAATGTTAGCTTTTACTGCGTTTACAATTCTGGAAATTCTGTTCGAAAGATACGGGTGTAAACAGAGTCATGACTATTAGTTCTTCAAGTGATACCGTACAAAGCACTCTTAACCCCACGCCAAGCACCTTTATGTGAAATGTTCCTATGCCGGTGCTAATCGACCGATCGGTAAACCAACAGGAAAGCTCTAATGACCTTACTCAATTCATATCCGAAACGTTCAGGCCGCCATTTGTTCCACTGCATGCTGTTAAAAGTCTTTTTGTAATTCTTGATCTTAAACTTCATAAGTTTGACGCCTAGAATGACATCATAATTTTCAAAAGAAAAACCCAGTTGAATTCTGGCCTTTGGGTATGCAGGGTTCCACACTTCGGGTGTGCAAAAGTCAGATCGAATGCGAAGGCGCCTTGATTACTTCCACAACATCACCATAGCAAAGGAACGAAGCTAGGCCAAAAACCGGAGTTGCTTATGCCCTTTTTATTAATATGCATTAGATTAATTTTGTTCTAACCGCGCGATGTGCTGCCATCATAAAACGAATTACCCTCCACGCCCAAAGCCCAGAATTAACTGGATATTCCTTTTGAAATTATGCCATACTAGGCGTCAAAGTTATGAAGTTTAACATCATGAATTATAAAAAGATTTTTATCTTTTCAGTATTTTCCCTGCAATAGCATGTTCATCCACTTGTGGTGTTAAATGTCAGTGACTAAAGGCAATTATGGTACTATGGCTGATTTTACACTGAATCTAGGCGACAAGTTAAAAGAAACAGAATGTAATAAGATTACCTTGCCGCTGTTCAGTTTAGTGTGATACTGAGATGGAGCGATTGAAATGATTGGATTAGGTTTCCCCGACAATTTTTTACTTCCCAAAAAATAGCATGTTAAATGTTTTCCTCCATAAACTTTGACGCTCGAGTGAACTAGCTACGCTGACAGACTCTTTCGTTGCATAATTTAAAATGGGGTTCAGTTTCCGATTTCACCCAATACACTTTGTGTTTGTGATGGACTTGATACTGAAAATGGGCCTCTCTGTGTGCTTCCTAACGATTGCAACGTCAATATTTGCGCACAAATTTTTCTTAAATTTACCAATCTGGTTTCAATGGTGGGTATCATTTATCATTATTTTGAACAGGCAACAATTTTGTGTGGATCACCCCGGGTCTCCCAGATTTCACAATAAATCTTCAGCTTACGACCCTGGTCGTTATTGGGCATGGCTTTTATTTGCGCTGGACTTGGTCCTCGGGACTGAACAACTGAACAAACGACACACACATGTTCACTTCACGCCGGGATATAATTTTTGCAGATGATATCCCTCTGCCGTCACGCCATCCTGAATATCTAGTTGATCAAGCGATAATACCTATACTTATTAGATAGAGCTTAATATATCTGACTTTTAATGTCAAAACTGCTGGTTATGCTGGGTGTTTGTAAAGGGCAGGATGGTACAAGAAATTATTATTTGCGATCATTTTTGAAGTGTGATTTCATTTCACTTTGTTGTTTGTAATAAGACCATCGCGTCACAATGAACATGTATAGCATTCCCCATTTTTGTATTAACTGCCCCTGTTGAACCAGATGGTTATACACGGCACCGTCCGGAAGAAAATGAAATAGCTGAACGTGTCATATACACCAGGGAAATACCCACTACAAAGGGGGTGGAGGACAAAATGTTGACAAATCAAACCTGTAGTTATAAATATCATTTTAACAATGAACAGAAACAAACACTGACACTTATCGTAAAAGTGGAAACTCACCTTCCTTTAGGGAAGACTCCAGCCTACCAACTTAGTCACGGGGTTACAAAAGAAGGTGGGCGACGTGTGCATGCTGTCCAGGCCAATGGATAGTTTTGCGTTTATTTTGGCATAAATGAAGGAAGGAAATGTGAAATGACTAGAACTACCCACCATCAACCAGAAGCGCTGAAAATGTGCGTGTAAATAAACTCTGAACTTGACGAGTTTATGCAAAGAGGATGGAAATGACAATGTTTCTGTACTTCATGTATTCAAAAGCAGATCATGTCATGTCCGTTCTTTATAGATGCTTCCCGCTTTTAGATTAGACTGCAATGACTGTCGCCATAGTGAAAGCAGAAACTTTATACCTCCATAGTCCATTTTAACGCCCGGATATCTGTTATTAGATAAGGTATGTTTTCTTTGTATGATAATATTAGATAAAATATGACGGAGACTTTGCTCAAAGAAAACGCGATGAACGAAGCCAAGAGGAAGGATACTTGCACAGGAAAATCTGAATGAACATCTCTGTCACTTTCTTTCATTCCAAAACCACACTGGATGGTACGAGAAGGAATACATTACTATGCATAAACATGGCGGAGGCAACAGTGCTCCTTCATACATTAGAAAGCTAAGTAACTCTACAAGCTGAATACAAAAAAATACCTATCTCTACATTTCTAAACATTATATATATATATATATATATATATATATATATATATATATATATATATATATATATATATATATACAACTTTGTAATGAGAACTTTGGGTAATTTTAGAATACTAACATTTTGAAATTGCTGGTAGATTAAAAACAGTACGATGGGATATACCTCCCTGGGTCTACTCTGAGTGCTGGGCAGATAAAATATAAATGGAACTCATTACCAATACCGTGTGCCTGACAAAGTCTACAGAAACGTTCTGTGACAGGTACTCCTTCCCATCTGTCTGTCTCTATTGCCAAAATTTGCTCTTAACTTTAAGAGGGTTTCGTGTAAGTGGGTCGAGGTGCCATCTCCAAACATTGTGGACCCCACTAATTATGGTATTACCTAGGCCAATAAAATCTTATATATCTATAAAATATTATGCCATTTAACATTATGAATTTTACTGCCTTTGACTTGCAATTTCAGGGAAGCAAAACATATCGATGTATAGAACTTGTTGAGGTGGTGGGTGGGGGCTCTGTGACCGAGAGGCTTATCGCCAGCGCAGAGCAGTGAAACTAGGCCGTGTCACAAACGTGATCGCCTTGAGTTCTAGTCCAAGTTCCTCTTCGGTCGTGCGTAGGAAGATCCATCAGCAATCTCGTATCTTCGTGGGTTTCCATGGAGTTCAGCCCGCTTTCCTCTCACCACCATGCTGGCCGCCGTCGTATAAGTGAAATACTCCCGAGGACATAAATAAATAAAATGAATGTGTAGAGTTTGTTTTTGTTAACTATCAGTAACGAAAGGAGAAAATTTTGATAGTGAATATGGTTGAATTTACACATGGCGAAATATAGGCGAATATAGAAGGTAACCGTGAGACTATAGTTTCTAACAATGAGTCCAAAGGCCTGATACATTGCTGTCAAATCACTTTTCACTTAACCTGATTTCAAACGTTTCTTTATCTAGCTTTAATATGTCTACCACTTAATAAAGCTTCACTCAGTCAGTATAGAGTTTAAGAGTGAATTTGGCCAAAGATAGGTTATGCCATTGTGATGCTTTTCCCCAAATCTGTGGGAGAATTTTCTATAAAATAGCATAAAACACTACAAACAGAACGCGACAATGGCAGTGACGGAAACTTAAGATAATGCCAAACAAACCATTGTACTGATTGCTTGCGGCTAAATAAGGTTGTAATGAAAGACGAATCACATAAGCCTTGTAAGACAAAACAAACTAGCACATATAGCACATACAGATCTCTTTGATCCATTATATTTAAGAAAAATATGGTATATTTAACGCTGGCCCCTCACCGTTAGACACTGTTAGTTACACAGTTATTTTGACACAGCAGTCAAAACGAACTGCCAAAATAATCAATACTCATGCATTTATATGTGTATCGTTGGCGTTGATTGTCTTATTACGACGAAAAAATAACATCTTTGTGGCAGATAAAAAATCGATAGATTCATGATTGACGTTGTGCATCCTCCACGAAACCTGTCATTTGCTTATGCTTCTATGATGTGACCAAGGTCGTTGAGTGCACTCCTCAGTTCAGCATCTGTCCAAAAAAGAAGAGGAAAAAAAAAAGAAAATTAAACGAAAACAATGACACAACTTTGCGGGCTAAAGCTCTCAAATCAAGACGTCTGTTTATCTGCTTCTCTGCGAAATTCAAGGATCCCCTGGGTGAACACAAGGGAAATGGAGTTTGCTTCCTGTCAGTATCTTAGCCGGATGTCCATTACTTCTGTCTTCAAAGCCCCCAATTTCAGCTTTATTTGTCTTTCACAAGGTTTTGAAATGAAGATTTCCGTAGCCACCATAGCCATGTAATCGACGTTTAGTAGATTTTATTGGCAATTCTGTGAGCAACATCAGCAGGGAAAAAACATGCTGCTGTTTAGCCAGCCCTCTTTATTTTCCTTAATTTCATTCGAGGACTGCACCAGAGATTGTGCTGAAATGTGACGACAAGATAATCTAATGATCTCTAGTCGTGTAGTAAATCTAATTCTAGTGAGCAATTGGCTTCTGGTGTGTGCTCACGTTGCAGCGTTATGACTGTGTTACATACAGGGAATCCTGGTGCACTCCAATAAGCCGGGTATATACCGTCCACTTTCAAATTCGCTCTTTGTTTATTGGATTTTTGCAGGAGTTTATCGGTGTCATCAGCTGTAAAATTATAAACTGTTTAACTCACATCCTTGGACGTAGGTTCTCTAATAATAGTAATGAAAAACTAAAGGCATCACCACGTAATGATTCAAACATTCACTACCTTCTTGGATCTGAAGTATGGTATTCACACTTTGATTGCAACAGTTCATGAAAGACTAATGTTTCTACAGTTATTGGCCTCGGAATAAGTGAAATTAGATACAACTAGGAAAGCCATTTAACACCTCACCATAGGTCTTAAACGCCTTGTTCACAATTGTCATCCAGATTGCTATATTTATTTTAAAATAAAAGAAAGAATTTTAAAGAGGAGATGGGGGAATACTTGAAATACACTAGTTTTACATTAAAATTTTTCATCGAGATTAAAATCATCAAATTTTTGACAGGATATGGAAAATTATACAAGGCAAGATGTATACGCAATATTTAGGATCATCTGGTACATCACTATTCAAGTACAGATAATTCACAATTTCAAAATTGAAATTATTATCTTTGTGATAAGGGTGGCCTTTCTGTGAATATCGAACCCGTGATGAGCTCTAAAAAAACTGCCTAAAATCACACATTTTCTAACATGATTACGGTCTACAAACCAGTTTCATCAATTTAACATCACTGCACATTTTTACCCAAATTAAGGATTTACATGAACAGCTATATTACAATCCCAAGTTAAACAGACAAGAGTACTCTATCACGCTGACATGTGATTACTAGCCAACAAGCAAACTATCGTCGTTGCTCTGCCTCTAAGTTATGCCCTGCAGTCTTTATATTGTTTACTTGGATTAACCAAGATTTTGCTGATGGATCATGAGTTACCGAGATCTGCTGTCTTTGTTTTTTTTCATGTAATTATTTATCAAATATGATGAAAACACAGCATTGGCAATATATAATTCCACACAAGTGAAATCTGCAGTTTATATAACTGCATTTTTAGCTATCTTTTATAACCAAATGGTAAACGAAGTATCCATACCACATTTCAGGCTGTCAATCAGTAAAACATATATCCGAAGTCTCCAAGGGCAGTAGAGTGTTTGACATGTGAAATACGCCAGTCACACCAAACGCTGTATTGATTTAACTCCATGACAGAGGCCGTTAGCGATCATTAGAAAGGGCTTCGCGCCTCGGCGATTATTTTCTACGAATGTACAGTTTCTCTGAATTTCTCCACTAAATAATGCTGCTCGCCGTGGTATAAGTGAAACATTCTTGAGTACGACGTAAACACCAATCAGATAAATAAATAAATACATATTAGGCGAAGAGTCTTCATTCATGACGTTTTGGTTCAAATGTTGCTAAAACATGATCCAGTGTTTCTTTATCATCGATGGCTAGTTTCCTTTATTTGGCATATTGTACCATCCTGTGCTTAAAAACCTATCCCTTCATGTGTCGTAAACACTTTCAGTTGCGGGTAGTTATGCTTAGATAATGGATGGCCTCCACACAGGGCCTTGGCCGGAGCTGTGTTGTTGCAGAATGAAACATTGTCATCTTCAGCAATAAGATAAATAATATTCGGGGCAGATTGAAATAACAGATCTGTATTTAATAAACAGGAATTGTCCAACAAACAGTGTAACTCTAAAATACTAGTGATACCACTGACGAATGAATGAGACCTTCAAAAGCATTTCACAGAAATATACGTTTAGCTCATATACTTCCGTATTATACCCTTTCTGTTACATTGTTTTCAAATGCCGTTGTCCACATGTTGAGTTCAAGGAATCTGGACTCCAACAAGGCCAGAGTTGACCAAAGACACATTACGCAACTTCTGGTCAACAAGTGAAATTTTGGAAAGCATAAGTATCAGAGCACAACAGATTCCTCTGAAAAAAAGGAACTGTCTTTAATCACACTGGACACAGGGCAGTGAATGTACTTTTGGACTGAAGGCAGACTTTCCCATTGGAGCCAGTGGATTTAGGACAAGAACCGAATGCGAAGGAATATATGAATGAATTCACAACATTTATCAGACAAATCAAAGCTGCTTGATGAATTACAAACTCCGGCAAAGCTTTGGAAGATTGGTCCGACCTATCATCTAGCCAGCACAACAGTAACATACGGACTGGAGCGTTCGAAACTAATCGGGTACCATGTCAACAATGGCCACCTCTTTGATTTGAAAAGGTCATAGAATCAATCCCCCCTCAAACTATTGACAGAGCAAATATATGGTATTGACAGAATGTGATACAGAGCGTAGCGTGATATTTACTGCCAAGGGAGCATCCTTAGAGTTGTGCTGTAAATACCGGCGCTGTCGTCCAGTGATCAATTCCTTAGGAAACCCAGGTATTTGCCAGGCGCCTTCGTAATTATTATCCCAGACAGCACTGTCCTGAAAAATTGAAAAAATTATAAGAACAAGTTTATAAAATGTATAAGTCCTCCATAGTGATATTACAAGATCAAGTCTGACATACATTCCTGTTTCACTATATTTAATACTACACTGATGATTTCGAGGAAACCTGAATGGTACCATTAACAGACGGCCCATCCTTCCCTTAGACACACAGACACCCTTCTCCTTGTTCTTCAGCCTTTGTTTCTATTACATGACGTTACTTGTGAATGATGAAAGACAAAGAAGATCGAGTCCTTAAGTCAGCAAAAATGCGTGATACCTTTTTACAACGCTGAAATGTTCCAGAAAATACCATAGGACGTAAAGAGTTTTTTTCATCAAGCGATGCAACAGCCTTGCCCACTGATGTAAATTTATGTAAATTTATCTGTTTTTAATGGATATTTGTTTGGTGAAAACAAACACGCTCACATCCACACAAAGAAATTTTGCTCATGAATGGTGCTGCGACTATTATACAGCATTACATTTCCCTGATCGACATCGGCGCGACCGTCTTGGGAGCGACATAAACCCGACGCGTGTCAGCTTTATCAGACCCATTACCTTTGTGTTGCCTGTATCGAAGTGGGCGGAATAAACTTCGTGTAAGGCTAGCGATTGCCAATTACTTTTCTCGGCCATTGGGACAGATGGAACTAACTACCATTGCTATGGCATAACCTGGTCATGTTGTATCACATATGTTGAAGCAACATAGTTGTTCTACACGGCCCAATCGACAAATCTTCATAACAGATAAAAGTGTTTATAGTGTTTGAGATAAAATGCATTGGTTTAGTAAATCAATCAGAATAACTAAAACTCCTGGATCCCACACTGAGTTGATTCATTTCATGTCGCTCCCCAAACTGTGAATGAATAACAGTGGTTCAGGTTCTGCTCCTTGTTCACTCGTACATTGCTCATACAGGAACATCCGTTACACACCCCGACCCCGCCTCCCTAGCACCACCACCTTCTAACTCGAGAATTAAAACAACATATACCAGAAGCTACTTAGTCATTTGTCTTATCTAAAAGATGTGGTCTGTGACCAGCTTTCAAATCCTAAGACCACACGTTGGTCATAGTTAGTAAGATTCTGTGTATGTTGTAATAAGTTATTTAAGTAATAACACCATAACAGAACATTGGTGTAATGATAAATATATGCTTAAACACGATTACATCTTGGCGATGTTACCGCCACTTTCTAAACTCCACACCACCTGTCAGCTTCATACTGGAACGTCAACAGCACGCTTTCACAACTTAAGATCTCCTTTGGAAAAGAAATTTGCACATTGCAAAGAAAGACTCTGTCTTTTAGTCTTTAGCCTCCATTTTGTTGGCTAACAGAGAGGTGTTTTATCGTACAAAACGGAATTTCCTGTGTCGATAGTCAATCTGGTTAATACAGTAGAAAGGAAATTTTTGTACAAATACTCTTAAGTGCAGCGCATACATTTTCATAAAAGCTTAGTTTATGAACTTACGATAACATACTTAAAGTATAACAAATATTCTGTGTAAACTGCTTCACTAAACTGAACCCTATATTACCCATGCTTTCAAATTTCTTTGTCAAAGAAATCGGCATACACTTCGTCTTGTCATTATTTAAGTGTATGAGAAACAAATATACGGAAGTAGCCAATACCTGTAAACATCCTGTTGACATACACTCAGAACAGGGCAGGAAGCTCACGCATTCCACTACCACGTGGGTGGGGCCACAAGGGGTTTTCTTCAAGTAATTCTGGCTTCATTTGACCTCCTACCTGAGTAAATAAAATTATTACATCACAAAAACATAGGCCGCGTAATACGGAATAAACTAGTTCAGATAGTTACCAGGCAATTGCGTCACAATCTGACTGATGTTTTCTTTTTACACTTTATACGGTTAACTAAAAGCAGAACTCATCGATAAATTATCTTAAGAAAAATGTGGTATATATATATATATATATATATATATATATATATACGGAATATAGTCTGGCACTGTTATCAATACTCATATTTTCACACCAGTATCTTTGACGTTGCTTGTCTTACTGCAACGAAAGAAGTAAGATTTTTGTGGGAGACAAAAAATTGACAGATTCATGATTGACATTGTGCAGCCAAAACGAACCGCCACAATAATCAGTACTCATTCTTTTATGCATGTATCGTTGATGTTGATTGTCTTACTACGAAGAAAAAAAATATCCCCTTTGTGGAAGATAAAAAAATCGAGAGATCCATGATTGACGTTGTGCATCTTCCACGAAACCTGTCATTTGCTTATGTTTTTGTGATGTGTCCAAGGTCGTTGAGTGCAATCCTCAATTTATCACCTGTTCGGAAAAAAACGAACAGAAAAGAAGAAGAAAATGACATTAAAAAACAACAACAAAATGGCATTGAAACGAAAACAATGACACAATTTTGCATCACGCAAAAAGATCTCAAATGAAGACGTCTTTTTGTCGGCTTTTCTGCGCAACTCTAGGATCCCCTGGGTGAACAAAAGGGAAACGGAGGTCGTTTCCTGTCAGTATCCCAGCCACTTGCCCTTTGTTTAACGTCCCCAATTTCAGCTTTATTTGTCTTTCAGAAGGCACTGAAACAAAGATTTTCGAAAGAGCCATGTAATCACCCTTTAGCAGGTTTTAGTGGCAATTGTATGAGCTGCGAGCAGCGAAAACACATACCCCTGTTAAGCTGGTCCTCTTTATTTTCCTTAATTTCATTTGAGTTCTGCACCAGAAATTGTGCTGAGCTAAGACGGCTAGGTGACCTAATTATCTAAGTTCGCTCCTTGTTCATTAGATTTGCAGAGGGGTTTATCGGTGTCATCAGTTGCAATATTATACGCTGTTTAAAACTCACCCATGTACTTCGGTTTTCTGATAACAATAATAATGAAAAAGCAAAGGCATCACTAGGTAATGTTTCACACATTCACTAGCATTTCATCTTCTTAATGAAGACCTCGACAAGAAAGCCAAAAACTGTTGGATCTGTTAAACATTACGTAGTGATGCCTTGAGTTTTTCATTGATATTCATTATAGCATTATCATTATGTTTCTGTGGGCAGTAAAATCCTCTGTACAGGTCGTCTATAACCTAAGCGTCTAGTTCGCCATCGGTAAACCAGACAGGAGCGTTCCAAGTCGATAATAACCAGACCCATTTTTTAAAGAACCGATAACAATGATATTTCAATGATAAAGGACAGATGGTCGATATTCAAGCCATGACATCCAATTTAAACTTCGAACTCGAAGCCTATGAATAATTTCCAAATCGAAGACGGATAAAAATAGGAATGACAGTCGCACTGTGATTGCAAGTGTTCATGTAAGCCTTTTGTTCATATAATAAACATGAACGCTTTTACATTTCTAAGCCTCGCGATATGTGGAATTAGACATAACTAGAAGAACGACGGAACATCTTGCCAGAGGTCTTGAAAACTTTGTCCACAGTTGTCACCTAGAGGGATATACTCTTTTTAAAATATAAGAAAGAATTTTCGAGAGAAAGTGTTTGATGAAGTATCGTTGATATACTATTTCGAACATGCTTTAATACTGTGGACAAAAAAAAAGATTTAAATAACTTTATAGACATCTGCACACTTTAAAGCATTGCAATGGCAAAGCGGATCTTCTTTGAAGCGGATGACAGTTACGGGAAGAGTTGCCACATCAAAAATCTCGTTTTCAGGAATAATGCTTTCTGCCTCGTTATCAATTTGTTGCGAAGCATTTAGAATACTCGACGATTTGCACAGAAATATACATATCATGTAAGTTATGCCAGACACAAGATGGAAAAGGCGGTAACGTCTGCACTCCATTTGGCTGTAATTTAAGGAACCTGTGATGCGTTTGGTCGATTGTATGAGACGATGAATACCGCACATTTGTAGAGGAGAGTTCTTTACGTCTTTTGGTTACCTAATGAAGCCATTTTGATTTTCTGATTCATTTAACTGTTTTATTAAATGAGGATGTCTTCGTCCATGACATTTTTGTTAATATGATACTAACGCATTTTCCACCTAAATCCGTCTTTATCACTGATGGTTGTTTACTTTGATTTCGCATATTTTACCACATGTTTACCTATGATTGAAAGTCTATCTCTGGATGTGCCGTAAACAGTTTCAGCTGGGGTTAGTCATGCTAAGGTAATGGATTGGGCGGATCATGCAGCTTGAAACAACACATCAGCGTTTAACATTGGCGAATTCTCCAACAACAAAACTATCGTTCAAAACTTAGTTACACTAATTTCAAGATACACATACACGATCACGTCTTTGGGAGATACGGACAGAATTAAAAACAATCTTCCTTCCATATCACTCTTTGTTAAAATAAACAGCAAACAAAAACTTTATCAGCATATACATAACACGAGCTCATAATTAGTATGCGGTCTGACTGATTTATTTGATTTATATTTTTCATTGGTGTTTTACGCCGTAGGGAAGAACATTTCACTTATACCACGGCGGCCATCATTGTGGTGGGAGACAACCCGACAAAGTTCGGGGAAAACCCACTGCCATCCGCAGGTTGCTGGCGAACCTTCATAGCGCCGCGCTGGCGCTCTAACGCCCTCGGCCACGGATGCCCCCCGATATGATTGAAGCAAGACTTCCGGAGAGGAGTGTACATACAAGGGAACAGAACACCGTCTTGCAGCTGGGGTGTGGCAGAACACACGGAGAAGCTGTTCGATAAGGAAATCTGAAGGCTGTACATCCCGGTCACCTGAGAGCTAAGTTGTGTTTTACCCGAACATGGTGGCCCACAAGAATTTGTATTTATGCTGCTTTTGTAACTGACATTCATCAGATGTTTTTGAGGACATTCAGTAAAGGCGTTGAAAATATCAGGCGACTTCAAGATACTTCTTGGTGCTCCTACAAAGAAAGATGCCTCTCTCATCATAGGGAACACACTCTACCATTTGTTCCACATACCAGCATCAAAAGGATTATCATACAAGCCTCTTACACATGAAAAGCTAAATACTTACAGAACTAAGTACTGTCATGTTGAGGTATTAATCATTGCTGAAAACTCAATGGCTGGCAACAGGATGCTTAATTTCATTGATGGAAGGCTGAAACAAATCAAAGGAAATGAAATACCTTTAGATGGGATCTCCATCTTGGCAGTAGGTGACCTTTACCAACTAAAGCCAATGTCTGACGCTTGGATACGAGAGAACCTTAAAGATAATTATGGACCACTTGAGCGAACCTATGGCAAGGTGACTTTCATATGTACCACTTAAAAGCGATAATGAGACAATGAGATCTATACAGAACTGCTCAATCGCCTGCTTGCTGGAAGACACACAGAAGAAGACATTTCCCGTCTCCAATCGTGCACTGTAAACAAAGATGTATGTCATGTTGAATGCCTAAGACATTTACCACATATCTTCTGAAAAATGACATGGTCAACTCACACAATGGCTTCATATTTCAGTTATCAGAAGACAAGAACAAAATTGTACTGACAGCTTGTGATGTTGTGCTTGATGGCCTCTCTGCAACTGTAAAAGACTTGTTGCTTTCCAAAGTTCCCAATGATGCCAGTAAAACAATGAGATTATTCAAAACTCTACAGCTAGTTGCAGGACTAAGAGCTGAATATTCTGGAAATGTAGATGTTGAAGATCGGTTAGCTAATGGCGCTGCGTGTGTAGCCCTAGGTCTCACAAGAGACACTTTACCAGAAACTGCCACTGTATGTGTATGGGTGGAATTTGATACAGACTCCATTGGCACATCAGCAATGGAAGAACACAAACATTTATATAACAAAGGGATTTTAACTAACTGGACACCTATTCACTAAATAAAATTTCCCTGTTGGTCGAAACAAGAATGCAGAAATTCTTCGAACACTGTTCCCTCTCCGACCTGCGTCTGCTAGAACTGCCCACTGATGTCAAGGGGACACCACTGAGTCTGCCGTCATCAATCTAAGTCGTTGTGGATTTACACATGCACACTCACTACGTGGGACTGAGCAGAGTGAAAAGTCTAAAAAATTTACAAATGATCAATCTGAATGGGCCAACCATAACTGTTAGCAAATAGGTGACCACGGAAATGGAACGGATAAAGAAAGAAATGCCTCGTCAAAGTCTAAAATTTTTGTACCATCTCCCTCCTGATAATCTTAACATTTTTGTATTTTATAACGTCCGCTCACTTTGGAAGCATTTTGGCAACATATATCATGACCCGAGTTTCGTCTGTACAAATGTCAACATCTTTGTGGAAACTAGGCTAGACAAGTCTTCAAATAACACAATTGCAGACTACCATCTTCAGAAGCTTGACGGACACACCATAAAGGCATGTGTGCCTACATATGTGTACCACATACCATTATACTCTTGTTCAGAAATAGCAGGTGTACAGCTCGGAAAAAAATCCAGTTCCAAGGGGTTCACTGTCAGCATCCAAATACAACAGCAGTTCTTTACAGTTGTTGCTCTCTCATCTTCACCAAAGATAACATTCGCCCAACCTAACACTTACCTTAAGAATGATTGCGATGGTTCTCCAGCCACTTTTGTGTTTATAGGAGACATCAATGTTGACCGCCTCACTAACCCAACTCATTCCATTACTTCACTGATGCAGGGTTACGGCTTTAATCAATATATCAGAAAACCTACAACTGTATATGATTCTCATTGATCATATGTATGTCACCATATTAACGTATTCACATGTGGAGCTTTTGAGAGTTCTTTCTCAGACCACATGCCTCTCTGGATTTCATTATCTTGCTTTTAAGGTAAGACAAATTAAAACAACAGTCGCTTATTATTTAAAACACTGTTAGTTTTGCAGGCTCCATTTTGCAAAACTAATTTATAAATCATCTTTTTAAAATTTTTAACTTTGTCTACATACACAAAATATATTACCTTCAGGGAAAACTGGAATGAAATGTACGTGATCGCACAAAGAGACATGGCCGATACAATCTCCAAAAACAAATGAAACAAAATAGCCAATGGCGAAAAACAAGCTCACGTGCAAGTGCTCCGTGAAAAAAAAATGGAGTACAGAATGACAAATGTCGAATGACGTGAATCCCGAGCTTCAATAAATCCCAAATATCCTCAAATGGACGTAAATACGACTGCGGGGGAAACCCACGACCATCCGCAGGTTGCTGGCAGACCTTTCCAAGTACGTCAAGAGAGGAAGCCAGCATGACCTGGACTTGAACTCACAGCGATCGCTATGGTGGGAGGCTTCGGGTCATTGCGCTGCGCTGGCGCGCTAACCGACTGAGCCACGGAAGGCCCGGATGGTTTGATCGTAAACATGTTTTCAACATGGGCACGTCTTTTCAGAATATACGCTCTATGCACAATGACACGAAACTCATAAACACAGAAGCGTCGAGAACGCTCGACTGAATTAGGGTGCAGGTTATTACGTATACATCATTCAAAATCCAGGTCAGACACTGACCCAGTCAGCACAAAACAAACCAAAAATGTACGCTACAGTGTTTCAAAGTCGTTGTTCACAACAATTATGAATTTCCAAGAGTATATTAATTGTAATTATCTATCTCATCAACATATTCCTTACTATCTCGCCCTCTATCCCGCACAGGCGAGCTCTTTAGTAGCCTTGCTGCTACATCTAAGTTTGTCATATTATTTCATGGTACTATTTGTGAATGATGTAAGACACAGATGACCAAGGTCTTAAGTCAGCAAAAATGCCTCAAAAGTTTTGAAATGGGTGAAATGTTCATGAAAATACCAAAGTAAAAACTAATGACGTCAATAGTTTCTCCAATCAATCCATGCAACAGCCTTGCCCATTGATGTAAATTTCCGTTCATGTATCTGTGTTCTTTAATGGTTATTTGCTTGATCACAACAAACACGCTCACATCCACACAAAGAAATTTATTCAAGAACAGTGTTGCGACTATTATACAGCATTACATTACACTGATCGACATCGGCGCGACCGGCTTGGGAGGGACATAAATCCGACGCGTGTCAGCTTTATCAGACCATTACCTTTGTATTGCCAGTATCGAAGTGGGCAGAATAAACTTCATGGAAGACCTTGTGATTGCTAGTTACTTTTCTCTCGGCCACTGGGAGAGACAGGACAAACTACCATTGCCATAACAAAACCCGTTCATATCGTGTCGCATCTGTTGAAGTAATATATTTGTGCTTGTCGGAACAGTCGACAAATCTTCATAACAGATATAAGTGTTTATAGTGTTTGAGATAAAATGTATTCGTATAGTAAATCAATCAGAAAAACTGAAACACCTGTATCCCACGTTGAGCTGATTCATGTTATGTCGCTCCCCAAACTGTGAATGAATAACACTGGTTTACGTTCTGTTCCTTGTTCACTCGTACAATGTCCTCACCCGACACCACCTTCCCACCACCACCTTCCAATGCGAGAATACAAAAAATAAAAATTTCCAGAAGCTACTTAGGTATTTGTCTAATTTACAAGATGCGGTCTGTGACCAGTTTTCAAATCCTAAGACCACACGTTGGTCATAGTTGGTAAGATTCTGTGTATGTTGTAATAAGTTATTTAAGTAATGACACCAGTCTCTGTCTTTTAGTCTTTAACATCCGTTGTGTTTGTCAACAGAAACGTGTTTTGTCGTACAAAATAGAATTTCCAGTGTCAACAGTCAATCTGGTTAACACAGCGGAAAGAAAATATTTGTACAAATACCCTTAGGTGCAGCACAGGCGTATGTTTAACTTGTTTCACTAAAGCGAACTCAATGAACGCTACATTACCCGTGCCCTCAACATTCTATGTCAAAGAAATCGGCATATACTTTGTCTTGTCAGTGTTTAAGTGTATGACAAAAAAATATACGGAAGTAACTATTGTCTGTAAACAGCCTGACGACACATACTCAGAACAGTGCAAGAAGCTCATGCACTCCTCTACCACGTGTGTGCTTGTGGAATACACTAAAATTCCAATGGATGCTGTTTTGATTGGGGTAAAAGGCAACTGTGGGCAAATCAAGAAAGGAAAATGAAAACCTGGGAAGAACACTTGAAACAAAAATGTCAATATAAGCCATTAACGGGTTTGTAGTTTTAATCTTTCTATAAAACATATGAGTACTAACATACCCATGCAAAGAGATCTAGAATCTTCCCACGTTCAGGACACAGTTCTGTAATGTTCAAGTCGTCAACCCTTATCTCCGTCTTTTCACGTGTGCTGCCTCCGACATGCCACTTCCGAGCGCTACAACAATTGGTTTTCGTCCATCGTAAAGTAATTCTGACTTCATCCGACTTCCTCCTACGTAAGTAAACAAAACTATCATATCACAAAAACACAGGCCGCGTAATACAGAATAAAGTAGTTCATATAGTTCTAGGCAGTTAAGTCACAATCCTCTGTGTTTTTCACACGTTATGGTTACCTACAAGCAGACCTCTTCGATCCATTATATCTAAGAAAAATATGGCATGTGTAACGTCGGTCCTTCACTGTTAGAAACTGTCAGTTATGCAGTTATATTGACACAGCAGCCAAAAATCCCTGCACAATTATCAATACTCATGCTTTCCTAAAAGTGTCGATGGCGTTGAATGTCTTAGTACAACGAAATAAATAACATCTTTGTGGAAGGCAAAAAAATCGACAGATTCATGATTGACATTGTGCAATCTGCACGAAACCTGTCATTTACTTATATCTTTGTGATGTTCCCGAGGTCGTTGAGTGCATTTCTGCATTTGCCATCTGTCCGGAAAAAAAGAAGAAGAAGAGAGAACAAGAAAATGACATTGAAACGAAAACAATAACACAATTTTCCGTCACACAAAAGTTCTCAAATCAAGACGCCTTAATGCCGCGGTCTCTGTCTCTAGGATAACCTGGGTACACACAAAGGTAATGGGGTTTGCTTCCTGTCAGTATCCCAGCCAAATGCCATTCACTGACGTCTTTAATGCCCTCAATTTCAGTTTAATTTGTCTTTAGCAAGGTTTTGCAACGAAGATTTCCTGAACACAGACTTACCAGCAAAGCCAGGTAATCGGCCTTTAGCAGGTTTTATTGGCAATTTGTTGAGTAGCACCAGCAGCGAAGAAACATACACCTGTTAAGCCGGCCCTCTTTATTTTCCTTAATTTCATTCGAGGCCTGCACCACACTTTGCATGCGACTGTTCCTGAAAGCCTCCTGTAGGGGTAATAAACATGAACGTTTTCACAATTTTGAGCCTCGAGATATGTGGAATTAGATACAACTAGGACGATTATGGAACCCATCGCGAGAGGTATTGGTCGTTTTGTCGACAATTATCATCTAGAGTGATATATTCATTTTAAAACAATGAAAAGAATTTTAGAGAGCAGCTGCTTGCTGCAGTATCCTTGATATACCTGTTTTTAACTTAAGCATTTGTGACGTACGCTGACATCATTACATTTTGGAAACATTACAATTTCAAAATCTAAATTATTCTCCTTGATATAAGGGTGGCGTTGGATGATAAACTTGTGATTTTTTTAGACATAAAGTAAACGAAATCTCCACACCACAGTTCAGGCCTAAAACCAGTATAACATTATCCGAAATATCCCAGGCCAGTCGCTCTAAAACCTGTATTGATTTAACGGGACTCCATGACAGAGGCCGTTAGCGGCCGTTATGAAAGGCACATCTGAAAGTTTGTACCTCTTAATGCGTTCCCACAAAGCCGATTTGGAAATTTGCCGTTGTCTCATTTGACCCATTGTTGACAAACGCCTAAAGAACGTTGCACACTTAAAGCATTATAATGGCAGAATAGATCCTCTCTGAAGGGGCTTACAATTATGAGAGGAGTAACTCCATTATAAATATCCTTCTAAGAGAGTTGTGGAAAAATTCTTCCTGTGTGGTGATCGATTCGTTACAAAAGATCAACGTTTTGCCACACATTATATCCTTTCTAATACAATCTCTTCAAATGCCAATGCCCACACGTGGAATTCAAGGAATTTGGACTCCAAACAAGGCCAGAGTTGACCAAAGACACACAACAAGGCTTCTGGACAACAAGTGTTTGAAAGCACAAGCGTCAGAGCACAACAGTTTCCGCTGAAGAAAGGGAACTGTCAATTATGATATCTGCTGACAGAGTTTTGGACAAGTGTAGCAACATGCCTTTATTCACACTGGACACAGGGCCGTGAATGGATTTTTGAATTGAAGGCAAAAATTAGCGTTGGAACCGAATACGAAGGTATATATGAATGCATTCAATACACTTACCATAAAGATTTCTAGCAGCTTGATGATTTACTAACTACAGCAAAGCTTTCGAAGATTGGCCCGACTTATCATCTGTGCCTTAACATAATAACACACCTGGACTGGAGAGGATGAAACTGATCGGGCACCATGCTAACAATGACCACGTATTTGATTTTAAAAGGCCATAAAATGCATCAAGGCTCGAACTATCCTAAGAGTACCATTAATCGGAAGGAAAGATGATAATCAAACGGCTTGTTCACCTCTCAGACAAGACCTTACACAAGATCAAACAAAGAAACACGAAGACGACTGCATAACTTATACATATAACTAAAATAAAAAAAACAAACAGAACCACTTATATTATGAAAGAAGAGTACATATTATTACAAAATATATAGTTTCTAAGGCATTACCGCCGAGGGGTTAGCGCGCCAGCGTGGCGTTATGACCTCTAGCCCCTCACCAACGCGGTCGCTGTGAGTTCACGTTCAGCTCCTCATGGCTTCCTCTCCGGACGTACGTGGATAGGTCCGCCAGCAACCTGTGGATGATCGTGGGTTTCCCCCGGGCTGTGTCCGGTTTCCTCCGACCATAATGCTGGCCATCGTCGTACACGTGAAATATTCTTGAATACAGCGTAAAACACCAATCACATACACAAATAAACAAATAAATAAATAAAGGATTACCGCACAAATCCTGATAGATTATCAAGCTCCCAAAGGCGAGTGAGTCCAGGTAGAGTGAAATCTTGAATCGCAGGATGACAATGGCCCCCATGTGACGAATGGTATTCGCTGCGGCACACCTACGATGGGTTATATCTTGCAGCCAGTCCAGGTACATTTTCAACGGCGGACTGTTAGACGATAGCGCCTGTAATGCGGAGCTGGCAATATATGTTTCAATCCTCAGACATCCGAACTGCAAATTCGGATGACAAACACGTAATCCCACCAAAGAGACAATGAGTGGCGCAAGCTCCAAAATAACGTCTCAGAAAAAATAACCAGTGGTGAAACACAGGCAAACAAAGTGCTACGTACAGAGCGATGGAGTACAGAATGACGAATGTAGAACGGCCTGAAAGCCGAGCTCCAATAAAGCCCAGAAATCCTCAAGTGAACCTGAGTAAATTTACAAATTCGTAGCACATATTTATACACTTAGCGCAGAATATTCTGGGTGATTTGATCCTAAACATGTTTACGAAAACAAAGTACATCTTTCCAGATTGTAAGCTCCATGTACAATGACACAAAACTCATAAACACAGGGGCCTCGAGAACGCTTGACTAAATTAGAGTGCAGGCTATAACGTATACAGCAGGTAAAATCTGGGTCAAACCCTGACATGATTAGAATGCCAAAAGAAGAAAAATTATAATACAATATTTCAATGACGGGTTCACCACGCTACAGACAGAAAAAAATATATAATATTGACTGAATGTGATACAGAAAGTAGCGTGATATTTGCTGCCAAGTCAGTATCCTTTGAGTTGTGCTGTAAATACGGGTGCTTCCGTCCTGTGATCAATTCCTCAGGAAACCCAGGTGTTTGCCAGGCGCCTTCGTAATTATTATCCCAGACAGCACTGTCCTAAATAAAACTGAAAGAATCATAAAGACAAATTGATAAAATATATAAGCGTCTCATAACGATATTAAAAGATCAGCCCTGACATATACACCTTTTTGATTATTTTCTCCACTTCTTGTTCGAATACCTTTAATTGTACACCGATGACTTCCAGGAAACTTGCATGGTACATTAACAGATGGTCTATCCTTGCCCTTAGAAACAACTTTCTCCTTGTTTCCCACCATTTGTTTTTATGTGTGAATGATGTAAGACACAGATGACCAAGGCCTTAAATCAGCAAAATTGCCTCATACCTTTTCACATTGGTGAAATGTTCAGTGAAATTCCACAGTAGAAACTAGTGACGTAGGTAGTTTCTTCAATCAATCCATGCAACAGCCGTGCTAACTGATGTAAATTTCTGTTTATTTATCTGGGGTTTTCATTGTATATTTGTTTGATCAAAACAAACACGCTCAAATTCATGCGAAGGAATTTACTCAAGAATAGTGTTGCGACTATTATATAGCATTACATTTCGTGGATCGACATCGGCGCGACCGGTTTGGGAGGGACATAAACCCAATGTGCGTCAACTTCATCATGGTCATTACCATTGTATTGCCATATCGACAGAATAAACTACGTGGAAGGCCTGTGATTGCCAGTTACTTTTCTCTCAGCCATAAACGCACACGGAAAGAACTGCCATCGCCATAACAGAACCTGTTCACATTGTATCGCATCTGTTTAGGTCCTATATTTGTGATTGAAGGAACAATCGACAAATCTTCATGACAGATAAAAGGCTTTATAGTATCAGAAAAATCAGTTAGCATAGTAAATCAATTAGAGTTATTGATCCCAGACCCCAGTTAGAACGGTTTCATGTTATGTCGCTCCCCAAAATGCGATGGAATAAAAGTGGTTTAGGTTCTGTTCCCTGTCGACACATACATTGTCCGTAAATGGACCCCCAACCATCCCCAACTCGAGAATCCCCGAGAAATGTTCCAGCAGGTATTCAGGTAATTGTGCTATCTAAAAGATGTTTTCTGTAACTTACTTTCATATCCAAAGGGCAAATGTTGTTTACAATAAGTAAAACTGTGAGTTTGTAACCAGTTTTTCAAGTAATAACACCATCATAGAACATTGGTGTAATGATAAATATATGGTTTAGTTAAACATAAGCATATGCTGGCAATATTACTACCACTTTACAATCGTCCCATCACCTGTCCGTTTCATAGCGGAACGTCAACAGCAAGCGTTGTCAGCTTAAGATCTTCTTTGAAAAAGATTGCACATTGCTAAGAAAGACCATAGAAGTCTGTGTCCAGTGGTCTTTTACATCCATTGTGTTTTCCAAAAGAAAGGTGTTTCTATCCCACAAAATGGAATATTTGCGTTGGTGTTCAATCTACGTAATGCAACACAATGGAAATGTTTGTACAGATAGCCTTAGTACATCCCAGACACTCAAAAAATTCAAGTCGTGAGCTTGTTTTTTTCTGCTGTTACAATATTGTCATACTTATAAAGTGTAACAAATGTTATGTGTAACCCGTTTCACTAAACTGAATCCAGTTAAGCCTATTTTATCCGTACTATCAAAATCCTTTTTCAAACAAATTGTGATATACTTCGTCTTGTCGTTGTTTAACTGTATGACACACAAATATATAGAAAACGCCATTATCTACAGCAATCCTGGTGGCATATACTTAGAGAAGTGTAGAGAGCCCATATATTCCAGCGGCACGTGAGTGCTTGTAGAATGCACTAAAATTGCTGTTTTGATTGGGGTAAAAAGATGGGCGGACCAAAAGAGGAAAATATAAACCTGGACAAAACACAAGTCACAGAAACAAGAAAATATCACTATAAGGCTCTAACGGCTGTGCAGTTTGAACTTTTGCATAACCACAATGAATGTAGACGTGCCCTGGGTACTAGATCTGAGATCTGTTTCATTTCTCCTCGCATTCAGTACACAGTTCTGTAATCTTGTAGTCTGCAACGACAGGTTCTTGGTTATATTAAAGTAAGTGTGACTATTTCACTTCCTCCTCCATGCGTGATGAAAACTGTCACATCACAATTAACACGTCTCAATGCACCTGGAACATCTATACAACATCTGCCACATTCCCTTACTTGTCATGCGATGAACCAAGCAAACAGGTTCAGTCACTATTGTCCAGAAAAACTCACTGTACACGTGTACACCACCGAAATATACTGCCTCGATGTGGCGTTCTACAACGTGTTTGGGTGTCTTAACTTCAATTATCCTTTTAACTAATGAAGTTATAGAGAAAAGGTAAAAACTAATGAGACTCATTGTCAAAGAACAAAATAAACTTAATTTAGAGTCCAGTCGATCAACACAGTCACGCGATAGCCTTAGACAGTTAAAGAAACGTTGATGAAGTCCGAGGCGATGTTTCGATTACTGGTGTGTTTATTTGGACATGACAGCCCCATTCAGAGCTGTGAACGTGGAAACGAAGCCCAGAAAACTGTCTGGGGTACTGCGACGCATATCACTAAATATCACTGTTCCCATCTGACGCATGCGTCCCTTACTCAAGATTTGAATCAAGTTATAACCATACTTTGTGCGCTGCCCATCACTTGTCCGCCAATTCCGAGACAGCAGCTGGTAACCTGTGCGCTTGTATTCAGGTAGTACCAAAATCTTACATTTCCTGTAGGTGGCTATATGCCTGAAAAAAAATTACAGCAGTGTCATTCTACCCCACCCCTTTGGGACTAGTCTGTATACCTAATCCATATTACGACATCACCTTCGAGGTATTACCGGCAGTCTGCTAGAATTGAGTTTGTCTAGCATCACACGGTAATCTGCTTCAAGAGCTCTTTTGGCCTATTGGTCTCGCTGAACATTTTCATCGCGAATCAGTCCTTATTAGCTCGAAGCTATTGAACACTTGCCAGAATCTTTTTCATACAACATAAGGAATGTGGAACATATAGGGATAACGCTTCCGAGGCAATTTCTACCTCACAACGGAAAACATGGCCACCCTCCCTGGTTCGCGATAATACTTAGATATTATCTTCAAACCTTGCAATGCACAGACTGGATGACGCATCATAGATATTAGTGAGGTTCAACCTAAAACCCGAGGTGATGGCTGGAGGAAGGGAGGATGAGGAGGGGGGTGGGGTGTATCTGTTAATAGCCCACACAGTTGTTAAGCTTTGGACCATATTTTACATGTAACGGTAGCTATCAGTTTCAACGTAAAGTGTTATCATAAGACTGAAAACCCGCAGCCTAAATTCCGGTCCCATTTATGCTGTGTGAAATTGTTGAATGACCAAACAATTTCCCGCCAAAATCCCCGTGAAAAGCGGAATAAATAATCTCTTTCAGAGAAGCTCATCAAGCAGAGGCGGTGAAAATGTTTTGGGTAAGTGAAAGCTGTAAACGACGAGCTCATGTAAAGGGGCTGGAAATGCCAGTGTTTCTATATTTCGTCTGTTCAACTCTAGGAGACGAGGAAGATGGAATACCCTGCCTTTTCTTTATCAAAAGATCCTTCCTACTGAAAGCTTTTAGTCCGTTACTAAATCAAACACGGTTTTGTATAATGGTATTCTTAGTAAGGGATATGTGAATCACGACGGTGAAAAGCCAAGACCTTCACTAATAATGATTTTAGCAGAAATGCTTTGACAATATATTTTACAATAAGTTATCTCACTAAATTTGTAGAAACCTAATTTCAGCCAAAGTGTGTCCTTGAACAAATTAATGAAAGTGCGCACATGTCGAATATGCTAACCATAAATACTTGGTGCAAGACCTGAAACAATACTTTTAAACTAGCTGTTTAACTAGCTTCAGATGTTTAAGTATGCGCCATCGCGATGATTTTTATCTGTTCTCCAAAATTTTGCAAAGATAAGAAGCATTCCTTGCATGATTGAGGCCAGATTTACACCGTTTCTGAGTTTCTCTAATCTGAGAAAGAAACCAGTCACCAAAATGGCTTGCTCAACTTCCAGACGGCGACAAGTCTTCCACAAGATAAAAAACAAAGAAAAACAACGACAAATTCGAGTGCAAATTCAATACATATAATTAAATAATATAATCCAATTAGGCATATACATGTACGAGCAATACAAACAATAAAAAAATATAGTTTTTTTACTGAGATTACAGCATAGAACAATTCCGGTTGAAACACCACGAATCTAAACAGATAAATCTTAGTCAAAAGAAACAATCAAATCCACAGTTCCTCATGAATTCCTGAAGTGGAAGACATCACTGGCCTCCAAATGACGATCTGTCGTATGTACGGCACGCCGACAATGGTTTGCAGCCACACTTCCCTAAGGGGACTGGTAAATGATAACGCCCGAAGTCCTAAGGCTTAACACTTGCGATCACATGTCAATGTCACCTCCAGTGGAAAATGGGATATAAAGTAAGTAACAACACACAGAGACAATGAAAGCTCAGAAACGAAATCTTCAACAAAATAACGGGTGGCGAAAGTCTCACGGGTGACAAATATGGAATTCAAATTGATAACGTCGAACGCCACGTCGGCCTGATAATTAATAACAGTAACATTAATCTTAATAAATAATCTCCACATTGGACCGATGAATAAACACTGCATTCTGAAGACTGCCTTTATGCGTGTACTCTAATGCATCGAAATGCCTGGGCTTCCAGAAAGAACGACTTATTCGCAAAGTGCATACATGAAAAACAGATGCTTTGGCAAAGATCTCTCTTATTCAGTGTAGGTTATGGCGTATACACAGCTCAATATCTAGGTCGCATGCTGACCCGAAGAGCATATGAAAGAAAAGATACAATGTGTTAAAGAAGGGGTAACAACAACTGGCAGTCACAGAAACGTGACACAATGGTAGCGAAAAATCTCGCGTCATTTTCCGGCTAACAGAATTAATAGACGGTGTGGCAATGCGGCTCATTAAGGCGAAAGACAAATAATATATCGTAAGACAGTAAACACTAATAGCAACGGGTCAAATGTTAGATATATGTTTTGACTGATCTAGTGCTTTTTTCTAGGTTTTACCATTAACTGTCAGCAGAAAAATACATTGTTTATTATCATCATAAACTGTAGGTTATGCATATCAGAAGACAATTACAACTGCTTAATGGAGAAGATTTATGTACGCAGTAATGTAGAATTAGAATAGAATGAGGTGGCTATAACAATTCATAACGTTTCTGTACATGTATCGATGGTGTTGATTCCTTAGTACCATGGAAGAAAAAATGATTATGTGGAAGACTAAAAAAATTCTAAGCCATGGTTAATGTCTTCCATGAACCTATCATTTACTTTAATATGCTCCTATACAGGATGCCCTCCACAGTTTGTCATGTCTACCAAAAGAAAAAGTAAATGGCACCTAGATGAAAACAATAATGTAGTGCTGCGTAACGAAATAATCCTCAAATGAAGGCACAGTTTGCTGGCTTGTCTTCCCAATTCTAAGATCCCCTGGGTGAACACAGAGGAAATGGAGTTCGCTTCCTGTCAGCATCTCAGCAAGATGTCTTTCACTTATGTCTTCAACGCCTCAATTTCAGATTTATTTGTCTTATGACATGCATACGAGCTCTTGAGAAGAAGATTTCCGGAAGGCAGAATTACTTGTCAATAGCATCTTGGAAAAAAAAACATTTCCTTTCCTTTTCCTTTCGTGTTGAGCTGAGAAGACCACACAACCTAATAACCCCGCGTAGTGTAATAAATCTAATTCTCCTAAGCAAATGACTTCTGGTATTTGCTGATATTGCGGCGAACTGACTGTTATGACCGATGTTATATACAAGGAATCCAAGTTCAGCCAAGCGAGCGACATAAACAGCGCCCAGCCTCAAATTCTCTCCTTCATCACTGAGCTTCCCCACGGATTTCTCGTTGTCATCAGTTGTAACACTGTCTGACGTTTCTGATGACATTCATGTAAATCTGTACTACGATTATGCCCCAATAGGTGTGGGACATGCCTGAACATGAATTACTCGACGCATTCTGCTCAATATGTTCAGGTGTTCATAACCTTTCTCAAGTAATGAATTGACAGATCATTTTTACAGAAAATAGATACATGGAATACACACAATAAATGACGCTTGATTTTGTCCATGAACGACGCAGCAATTAAGCATTCTTTCCACCAAAATCAAATCTTAGTTTTTAACCAATATCACTCCATTTTATTTACATACAAGGGGTTCCCGTCAGCCATTCAACAGGCAGAAGTTTCCCCTAACCATTCTCTTGGCATTGATTTCTTCCTGCCATACTGTGAACATTGGTTTTCTCCAGTCGCACTAATTTCAACATAGATATACAGCTAGTGGCTTTAATGAGATAATGATTTTAATCTTTACATTGGTTTTTGCATATGACTCATCGCTGAGTTAAAAGTTACAGCAAACGACGTTTTCATTCACTCACGTGTAAGTGTGATTGCAGTGCTTCAAAGACAACAATACGCAGATTTTTTTTTAATGAAAATGAAAGACTGTTGTGTGCGTGCCATTTAGCAAATAGTTCTAGTGTTTGCGGGGGGGGGGAGGTGTAAAGAAATTACAATGTTCCAGAAGACGAAACCAAGCTAAAACTGAACCTTAATCAGGCTAGTCTATATTTTGTGGTCTATCAGCCGAGGCGAAGACAGAATTCCGATCGATCACTTATGTCGCTGATATAATTATGCCCACGTTACACTTTGCACGTTTTGTAGCTTAATATATGTAGAAGACCATAACCTTTTCAAAATTCAGCAATACCTTGGGAATTGATTTGGTTTTATACCTCTGAATCGTGTAACAATGAAAACTTGGACTGAGAAGAACGACTGATTGGGTACCATGCTAGCAATGACCACGTCCTTGGTTGTAAAACGCCATAAAATCGACTCCAACTGAATACCATGGACAGAGCAAATATATGATATTGACAGAACGTGATACAGAGGATAGTGATATTTGCTGCCATCCTTAGATTTGTCGAGTGATCAATTTCATGGGAAACCAGGTATTTATCAGGCAACTCCGTAATCATTATGCCAGACAGCGCTGTGCCAAATGAAAATAAACGGAATTATAAAAGCAAACTGATTAATAAAATATATCAGTCCTCCATCACGATATTACAAGGTGAATTGTTCAGCATATGCTGTATGAAGGCGCGCCGGAGACAAAGTCAGCTACTATTTCTATGGATTTCAATACTTCACCTAATTCGTGCAGTTATTCCTATTCACAATTACTATGCCCTTAGAAATCGAGTTCACATTTATTTGAAAAACAGTACACACAAAGGCATAATGGAACTAATTAAACAGTGCCAGCGAGGGCCACATAAATATTACATGATTCTGTCGAAGTTGGTTTCCAGTCATTTTTGGAAAGTCATTCAAAGCGCCTCGTTGGTTCTTTATCAACCGTTATTCGTCGTTTTCCCGCTACATACAGACAATTTATGGAGTTTGATATCTCCATATATTCTCCCCTTTCTTGTCACTGATCTCACAGGTAAGAATATCCGTTGACAATGTAGCGTACAATCAACCCCACTGTTATACTTAGCAAGCAGTGTTTAACACTTAAAAAAATATTTTTTCTGTATTATGCATATGAACGTATATCTGAGAATGAAGCATGTTATAGTTACGATTGCAAAACTTTTCCGAGCCCCTTTCAAATGACATAGGGAATCTGGTTCAAATGGGAGTAGGTATAATATTTCTTAAGTATTCTGTACATCACAATGGAACATATTACATAAATGTTCTAAATTAGGGAGAACTCTTGTTCTTTTTGAAATTTAGAATGTATAGCCAGAAAGTCTTCCGCGTCACAGATATTATTGGTGACCCGCTACTAGTGGCTTATAGAATCAGAGAGAATGGGATGGATGGGGAGCTAGTATCAGACACCTAAAATGTCATGACCTATGTTTTAGCAATATACTTCCAGCTTGACAGAAAGCCGCGGCCTACATTTTGGTCTCATTTAGGTTAAGTGAAATCGTACAATGGTCAAACAATTTCCACCAAAAGCTCGATGAAGAGCCATAAGGACTGAGTGATAGGTGGAATGAATAAGCTCCTCCAGAAGTGCAATCAACCAGACGCTGGAAAAGTGGGTGGATAAATAAAAGCTGCAAATCACGAGTTCATGCAAAGGGGATGGGTATGTCAGTGTTTCTGTACTTTGTGTATTTAGGTCAATCAGACTGGTACGATGACCTACCGTGTCTGTTCTCAGTACTTCCGTTGAAAGCTTTTACATCAGACTGCATGCACTTTATGCCTCCTGAGTGACACAATTGGTTTTCGCGCCTGTATGTACGTTATTGAGCAAGACACGTGTCTGTGCATGAAGTGGTAGTATGGGCTAAAGTTTGACAAATTAGTTAACCTAAGTGATATTGTTTTCTAAAGTATGACAAAGTAGTTAATCTAAGTGGTATTATTGCTAAAGTATGACAAATTAGTTAATTAAGGTGGCATTATTGGCTAAAGTATGACAAATTAGTTAATCTAAGTCGTAGTATTGGCTGAAATATGAAAAATTAGTTTACAAACCAAACCAAGTGTAGATTTGAATTTAAAGAAAATGACAAATTTATTGACTCACACAATTATAGCCTCACAAAAGTCAACCTATATAAAGCACTGATATGTGTACTTCGATATTATCAATCAGCGAATACCACATACAAGAACATATGTTGTTCAGCACTTGCATTTTGGTTGTATACACAATGCGTATTTCAATGACTGTGAAGTTATTAAATTTACAGTAGGAATTAAGTAGAACTAATCAATGTACGTAACATTATATTGGGCACACCGATGAAATATAAATAAATGTGTTATTGAGATACAAAGCAATATCGCAACAACCGGAACATATTAACATCATAACTAATATGTTGGACATATGGGGCGACTCAGCCAATAGTATCATAATCAGACCTATCCCACTATGCCTAGACTATAAACAAGTCTGTCATAAGCTCTCAAAGGCGAGCTCTAGCCCAGCGAGGGCAGACTAGCATAAGCTCTAGCTCCGAACTCTTCGCCCACCGAGGACCGATTAAAAACCAGTAAAAATTAATCTATATGAAGAAGTAAAATGTATTAAATGTGTGGGGAATTCAAAACACCCAAAACGAAGGTGACAGGTCAGCTGATTTACCCCACACAATATAACAATGTATATACTAAATACCTCAGATTACTGTCTATATAGGCATCTTTGTGCTTGGCATAGGACAGATAAGGGTATTCTGATATAGGTTGTGTAACAGTTAGATGACAATCTCCCTAAAGTGAGGTGATCTTCCAATCTTGCATAGCTAGCTTCAGTAGCAGCTCCTATCCTAAAGGAGTGACCACTGTAGTGTGTTTGCTGGTAACCTGCTTTGGCAAGAACCGCTTTCAACTAACGAATCAAAAAAGCAATTGACAATGGAATTCTCCTACTAACTGTGAAAAGAGGTTGGATATCATAACATGGAGGTTTGGAAGATATTTATTTCTTCATTAAATGAAGTGGACATTCAGGTTGTTTTGTGCAAAATACATTAGTAGTTATTTTCCGTCGGAATGGATCAGCAGTTGAAAACCTGAGTTTGATAAACATAATGCCTGAGTCTTCAGTTAAAGAGATGTCATAAAGACACGGATCTGAGTTTGGGACAAAGGATTCTGTTTTACTGATAAACTCCCACACCGCAAAAATACAAAAAAGCTAAGGAGCATGCTGCTTGCATTAATACGTAAATGTAAGGGGAGAAGCATTCGCCATGTAGGACTGAGTAAATTTGTTTCAAAATTGGATATGTAATAGGAAGTCGGTGCTGATTTGAAAGAGCCTGTGATTTCTTAATTCCCCTACAAATGGACTCTATCCTTGGTCATTTATAAGAAAACCCCATAATGGATTTTTTACACCTGTTCGCACGTATAAAAATCTGACACCTGCCAAATACACCTTAATTGTTGCAAAGTGCAATTTAAGTCTTGAAGAGCAGTGTGTCACAAACTTGATAAGTAAATCTTCAGTAACAGGACTAGGGTTATTTAGACTACAAGGTGCTCTGTACATTTTTAAGACAGTGATAAATGTCTTCAGACTGCAGAAGAACTTCTTGTTTTGGGTTCAATTGCATATTCCCATAATTTGTCAACCTCATATTTAAGGTGTATAGGAAGATCACTTCCTGGTACGAAGGACATGGAGTTGGTAAGTGGTCTGCCATAGAGATTAACTCTCTGAACTTCATCTGAAAACAAGAGAGCGAGTCAGCTATATTGTTCTGCTTGGTAGTAATATAATTTCTTTTTTTCTTTTTTTTTCTCTGACAAATTTATTGACTCACACAATTATAGGCTCACACAAGTCAACCAATACAACGCACTGATATGTTTACTTCGGTATCATCAATCAGCGAATACCACATACAAGAACATATGTTGTATACACACATGTACCAAGGAACGGCGTTCCAAGCCAATCATCGCATGATCCATTTCTGAAATAACCTGTAACACCAATTCTCCAAAGGAGTATGTAAAGAAAATAGTATATATATGAATTATAATTAAAGCTGACGACATGTACGAGAGAAGTGGCCAACAGCTCTCAGTGGTGGAAGGAAGATCGTCCATTTTCGGCATGAAATCCACTTCAAAATTGAAACACTTCGCCCGTGGTGAATTACAAATATAGGTATGACAGTCGCACTTTGATTGCAATTGCTCATAAAAGAATCATGCCAGTGTAATAAAAATGGGTACTTATACTCATGGCCCGGGATGAAGCGAAATGAAGTACAGCTTTTTATAGAGATCTGTGCTAACGTGAATCACGAAGTCGGGCAGGAAGCCGAAACGTGGAACTTTAGATTTATCAATCGTTCCTGTTTTTAAAATTTTATAGGATGATCCAATTTTTCCATACCTGATATTTGTTTACTTGTCTCTAGAAAAACGACCTTTCACTTGACATGCTGTCAGTTTTCTCATTGGCTAACTTTACATATCACATGTAAGTTTGAATCTAGCTATGTCATTGTGAAACTTTTTATCCAGCCCACGGTAAGCACTTGCCATGATAACAGCAACAAAAAACAAGCCATTTTTGATGATTTTATGGCAAGAGAGATAAATATATAGGATATTTCAGACTATACATTCACTTAAGACAATACGGTTGAAAGCCCTTTTTTGCCTAATCTCGGTTAATTGCCCATCTCGCCTAATTACATATGCTAGACTATACTAACATAGATGATTACAATCTAGGTCAATAAACATTGCTGCTGAAACATAAAGCAAGGCAGTACTATCAAACGTCTCCGTTCAAAGCTTCTTACATTTTGTCAAACCTTTATACTCGCAGATTGGAATTTTGAAGTGCATTTCCTATCTTTACAACATACGATGTCATGGTAGTTAAGGGAATACTTCCCTAAGTGCTCTTCATGAAACTGGGGCCAGATAAACATGACGCAGTTTTCATGTCACCGCTGTGTTAATCTTCCGTCACAATTATATATATTCTGAAGAGATGCTTATTTTATTAATGAAACTGGCCTTTTTCATTTTCCATTGGCTATGATTGGTATACTTCGTTTAGTAAGACAAGTTATACAATGGCAGTCACACGAATGTGACACAATGCAAGCCATAACATTGGCAGGTCATTTCATGCTTGGAAAATTCACTGGATATTACATTGTAGTTCATTAAGGCTGTAGCGAAAATGAAATATCATAAACCATAAGACTGAATACACTAGTTACCGCAGGTCCAGGCGGTTTTCTTTTAAAAATATCATTATATTATTTTTATACTTCACCATTATCTCAAAGCAGAACTTTAGATTCCTATCATCGTCATAAAAACCAAGAACCACCATACTCATTAGAGCTGACAACAAAATAACAAAAGCCGTGAGACATCATTATCTGAATTTATTTCACAACTGCTTCACAATCCGATTTGTTTTCAAGTTCATTCTTTTCAATGAATTTACGCTTTACCATTAGCTGAAAATAGACGAGATTTTTTGCTCACCATCATAAAAAGTAGGCTATACATAGCTTCCAGCTTTTACAAGTTGTGACTAGAGAAGATTTAGTTGCGCCGTTATGTTGAATGGGAAACAGATAGAACCCAGGATAACAATTTGTACTCATATTTTTACACAGATATCGTGCCGATAAATGTCTTATTACGACCACAGCTACAAATACAAATCGTCACGTTCTAGATTGATATTGTGCATTCTACAGGAAACATACAGTACCTGAGGTTGTTCAATGCATTTCACAGTATATCCCCCGTGCATTGGAAAGAAAGTACCAACCAAACGGAAACAGATAATATGCAGTGCGTTATGAAACGTCCGTGAAATAAAAACATCTATTATGGACATCTCGCAGCATTTGTGGGATCCCTTGGATGAAGTTCGTTTTTGTTCCGTTTTTTCACTATCCCAATGCTGTTTACTAACTGTTCATTGTTCATTAACAGAACTGTGCCCTCATTGCCAAAAGTTTCGGCTTTATTTGTCTCGCACAACGTTTTGAAAGGAAGTGTTGCAGAAGCCAGAATTACAAGTATTGCCAGGTAATCACCCTTTAGCAGGTTTTATAGGCAATTTTCTCAGCAGCATCATGAAGAGAAAAAAAATCATATTTGTATGGCAACTCTTTTGATTTTCCTTAATATCATTTGAGTTTGCGATAGGTGGTGCTCAACAAAGACGATCAGGCAATCTAATATTCCTATGTTGTGTAGTAAATCTAATTCTCCTCAACAACTCGCTTCTGATATTTCCTCATTTAGCAGAGTAATGATTTTTACGGCCGTATATGTTACATGCAAGCAAGCAAAGAAAATAAAAAGCATCGAGTTTCAAATTAGTTCCTCCTTCGATGGACTTTGTGCAGTGATTTGATATTGTGGCTAATTTACTATTGGTAACAGAGCCATTGAATGCGTCCTCTGTCATCCTGAAATATCATTTCTGCAGGTAGAGGAGATACCTGCAAATATATCAGCCCGACGTACGACTGTGTTCAGTTAAGCTAAATCCGCATAATTCAATTACTCACTGTGCTGATATCTTAAATTCTAGATGATTTCATTCAACATGTGAAAAATCATTTAATTAATGCATCACCGATAAAAGGAAGTCTATGGAAAGTCCGTATCCGGGAAAAGTGATAAGGCAAATGATTTCATCTGTATATGACGCATATTTATCTTCTTTGTTCTTCATTACACCAAAAATAATCTCTTTTTGAACTTAAAACACTCCACAAAAATGAGAGTCCAGTGTGGGCGAATATTTTCATCTTGTATGTTATCTTAGGGCTACTTTCAATTTTCCGATCGACAGCGCACAACTGCTGTTTTCGACATTTTTTGTAGGCTAAACCGATTATAGTTTTACGTAACTGGTTAAAGCCGGCCTCGTGTAAATGCTTAAATGGTGGCAACTCATACACTCCCTAGAACCATGGATGTAAATTAATTCACTGAAAGTAATGTTTATTGCAATTTATTAGGCGTTATTAGACTTTCGATTCTTTAGGTGTCGCATTCATTGTATATAAGAGGAGGCTTTATAGTACTGTAGAATTTCTTGAACCCATGCTCGTTAAAGGTATAAAACAGTCTGTTGATTTCAGTCAGATAAATGGTTTAGAAACAGTGGAAGAATATTGTGAATCCGAAACTGTAAGTTCACCTGCAGAAAACGACACTGTGACCTGTAATCCCGATGTATGTGAAGAGAATGTCATGTTAGTCAACCTAGAGTGGAATAGTGCCAAATTGATTGAATTAGAGAATTGGAAAAGCAATCATGTTGTTCAAGAGGTGCCATATAATGGACAGAAATGTATCTCTATGAATTGGGTTTGTACCGTTGAAGACACACCAGAGGGTTTGGTCCATAAAGCTCGCTTGGTGGTCAGAGGGTTTGAAGAGATTTGAGTCAACAGTGATTTCCAGACTGATTCACCCATATGCTGTAAAGAATCATTGAGGCTAATCTTGGCAGTTGCCACTCAGAATCAGTGGAAGCCACACCTTATGGATATAAAGAGTGCTTTTCTCCAGAGCCCACCCATGGAAAGGGAAGTTTATGTGAAGCCTCCTAAAGAAGTGAATGTTCCACAAACCAAAGTTTGTCAATTGAATAAATGTATGTATGAGTTAAATGATTCATCTCTCAGTTGGTACAAGAAGGTGAGGACGCTAATGGCGACATGTGGTGCTCAAGTCTCTAAATTTGATCCAGCAGTGTTTTACAGGCAGAATGACCAGGGAAAGTTGTATGGTGTTCTTGCAAGCCATGTAGACGATTTCTTCTGGAGTGGTACAGATCAGTTTAAGCATGACGTTATTGAACAGGCGAGGTAAGAACTTAAGGTTGGCAAGGAAGATAGTGAAAATTTCAAATACATTGGAATGGGAATTATGCTTGAGGGAGGTGGTCACTTTATTGCACCAGCTGGACGGGATGGTAACTTCTCGCCATTGTGGTACGTAGTCGTCTAGCTGGTGAGACCTTAGCAATGGCTGATGCTATTGGTACAGGAATTTTTCTATTCAATCTGTACACTGAACTTACCTCTGGCAGAACAGATGGATGCATGTTGCTTCCCTTACTTTGTATTACTGACTGTAAATCCTTGGTTGATGATGTGAGATCCAGAAAGCTGGTTTCTGAGAAACGACTGCGTTTGGAAATCAATGGTATTAAAGAACTGATTGATCAGTCAAAGGTCAAGGAACTGGTGTGGTCTAACAAACAGTTAGCAGATTGTCTGATAAAACGGCGCCTCCCCGTGCATGCTGTTACAGGCTTTCGAAACGGGTATGTTGCCAGAGTAAACCGCTTAATCTAGTAGGTTACCAGTTCTGTGACGAAGATTGTTCGCGAGCTGAAGTTCAGTATCTTCGCTCTGATATTTTTCTTTTGATTTGTTTGTTTTCACTTAAATTCCACAACTGATGTTTCCTTTCACTTTACCACATTGTCTGTAAGGGGATACTATTGACTTTGTTCTTTGATTGTTTGAATGACGTCTCTTATGCTTAACCTTCAATTTTCGTTCTCATAGAGAGAGGCGAGATTGTTAACCTGTATGGTATGGTATAGCTCTGTATGTACTGTGGAGCTCTCCGTCCTGGGAGGTGATTTCCACACAGGAGGAAGGAAAGGAATAAAGTGTGCAGCAGGAAAAAGCACAAAGGCATCTCGTCGTGTCTATTATATAGGCTTATATATTATAGGTGGATTTGTGTTTGATACATATATTTTACACTTAGGAACTAACTCTACGTATAATGGTGATTCCTTACATAAAACCATGGGCATGCTACGTTGAGTTGCTGATAAACTTTCTGTGCGAAGCCGCATATTGTACCGAATCATGCCTAATCGTAGACCTCACTGAAGTAGTCTAATGTGTTCTTGGAACACACTCCAAGCACTCTCTCAAGTAATAATAAACTACTCTTATTATCTCCCACTTTCCCAAGATTTTGGGAGATATAGCGAATCATGTTTAACATCGCCTGACATTTCTTTATATCCATGTTAATGTGTTCAGGCCAAGTGACAAACGCGTGTCAAAAATAATACCCAAATATTTGAATTTAGAAGAGACTTTGGCGATATGGCGTATAAATCATATCGCCTTGAAGCATTTGTTGGATCCTTTGTATTGTGTCTTGATATTCATTCAGTGTCACAAATAATTACATGAAGTGCAAAAACTAGTATGTCAAGGATAGTCCGCCAGAGACCTTCACCTTCAATTTTTTTAAAATTTTACAACTATCATTGTATGTGAATATAGACGGAATGTCCAAAATTTCTGTGACAGCTTCACAATCAAATTCATTTCCGCAAAACACACGGTTATTAAATGTATATTTATAGTTTTAATTGCGAACACAGGTTGTATATATGAAAAAATGCAGTCAAATGCAACTGCCATGTACACTGTTAGAAAAGCCCGTATTTTTTCCACAAATGCGAAAAACACGTAAAGTGTACGGGGGTTTGGATAATATTGCAAATGGCTGATATTACGGCTGTGACGACTCAGAGGAGATGATTCGAGAAATTGTTCGACATTCATTTACATCCTAATTATTGTTTTTTCCCTTAATTGAAACAACAAATTAGTGGAATAATCATCATGCAAACTGTATAAATACTTACTTATTGCAATTATTACTGTTCATAGTTACTTATAATTTTACTGAGTTGAAACAGATCGTCCCGCAGCAATCCGGATGATTGCAGCGAAGTCAATCTGGTTAGTGTTTAATGTTACTCTGATAAGTGGTAACGCCCATGTTGACTGACTTTTTCAAGCGAAAGTGAGTTTCAGTTAAGCTAAGCTTTAAATAAGACTAAATGTAGAAATTAATAAAAAGTAATGTTGTTTGAAACTTAATCATTTTCACTTACCAAGCTGTATATTGATTAAGTATTATCGTTAAGCAATCCCCATACTGATATCCACCTTCATTGGATTTAAAATCCACAACATGTAATCCTGCCGCTGTATCTTATTTGGACACATACCTACACAGGGCCGACCGTTTATATATACAATATAAAAGATTATAGCACCGATAGTAAAACCAGAGCGGCGACGATAGTATGATAGATGGCAAATGGTCACACGTTTACGATAAAATCTGGCCTGTTTTCAGTTCACCTCTTTAAAGGTTTGAAGTCAAACTGTTTACGTAAGATTTTACGAAATAACCGCTTATATCCCCTAGCACAATAAGTAAGGCACATCAAGTAAACTAGAGTTTTGGTGGTTTAAAGGGGTCTGCTTAGTGCATTTGTAAGATCATAAAGGTATACGATGGTCTGAAAACTAAAGTTTTGTTTAAAACTCTCCTTCATGTGGTAATGTCTTGGATTCGAACGTTTAAGTGAATTGTACATATGGGAATGTTTGAGCTGAATTCAACGCTGGATTTTCATAAACTATTCCATCTGGAAACAAGATATCTGGAAGCATTAAATTGTGAAAGCAAGGTACGCTTCTGTACAGCTGACAGAATAGCAGGGTCAAACTATACCAGAACAAAAAAGTCATATTATCAAAAAACAGGAAAAACAGATCAAAACTTGGTTTCACCACGAAAAGTTAATGACTGACTATGTATTAAGTTTCCATTTACATTACCCTAAACATGCATATACATCTGGAAATCAGGTAAACTGCTAAAATTCAAAAGATGGCCATAATATTGGAAATTCACAAAACCGCCCCTTGGAATTATAAACCGTTACAAAAATGTGTGACTTAAAAGGGAGAGATCGTTGACTGGCAGCTGTCAGAAATAGTCAGCCTGTTGAGACTGAAGAGGATCATTTGGGGACCATAGCTGGGTTAGGCTATATGAACAAGTATAATAATGGATGTACCATCTGTGTATATCCCCCCTCCCCCCAAAAGATAAAATAATATAAACACATAGGGAAATAATAATATGAAATTTTAGGAGTTTTTAATGACTAAGTATTAATTTTATAGTAAGACTCTCTTTCATTTACTTTAAAAATATCCAATTTTTAAACCATGATAAATATTTATATTTCACGATGACTCAGGAGTCTCTCATCAGTGTGAATGCTGTGAGTTCATATTTAGCTCTAATTTCTCTCTAGTCAGAAACAATAAAATTTGCCTGTAACCTCCGGATAGCTGTACATTTCTTCTAGACAATGTCCGGTTTCTTTCCAGAATTATTTAATGCTGGCCATCGTCTGTAATTGAAATATTCCCCAGTACGCTGTAAATTACAGTTCAAATAATAACTATTCTTTTTATAAGATATTTTCTTATTAATTTGTAATACCCTTAATTTAATCCAATGGTTTTTATTTCATATATTCATTCTCTACTTTATTTTACTAAGAAAAACAAAAACACATTTTATTTTTACCTTTTCAGTTTTATATCAACTTTTGTCCTATACATGTCCTGCGTTCATGTTACATTTCAAAACTACATGTATCATCAAAATAGCTATGTTTATTCTAAAGAATAAAAGACAGCGGTAGATGTGCACTTTACTTGGCTTCAACCATGAACACTCGAAGTTATCCTCTTTATACACAATTCAAACAGTAATTCTGGACAAATTTCTTGTCTTACCTTTTTCCCAGCTAAATAAGCCCTAATTCTAAATTTTCTTCAGGCTGAAAATCCTTTCTACTCTGTTCTTTGTCAACCTTATAATATTGTAAATGCTACACCGCTGACTTACCAGAAGGAGAAACGTGAGGATTACAGGCAGCACCATCTGTGATGCCACTTCCACAAGGCTTAATTTTGTTTTAAGCATTGCCTTTTCTTTAACGGACTAGTTTTTACACTGCATGCTACGAAGGCTAACAAATAGAAGGTAAGACACGACCCCAGTGCGATGCATAATGACCCTGTTTGTTGTTAGATCCAAAATAACGTATGTGGTAGCCAAGTAATCACATGGTGTTTCAACTACGTACAACGCCATGGGAAGGTCCCATTGAACACTAATATCGCAAAATCGGCCACCTACCGTGCGGCTTTCACCCGACCAGTGCGGCTCTGCTTCTGTGTAGCATTTTTCTTATTGGGTTGGATGCTTTGCATCCCCAACAATTTCCGACCCCTAACGCCAACTTTTAAGTCATAATAAAACTCGAGCAAATTCTATCTCTCTCGGTACACACCAGGGTTCACCATGTTTGATGAAGCTAAGCATCCCGATCTAGGGATCCTTAAATTTTATCCTAGGAACTTATGCTCAACTATTTAACATCAACCTTCACAGCTGTTGTTGCAAACAAATGTTAAATAATTCAGTCGTTTATTAAAGACGGTCAACTGTCGCCATCGTCTAGATATTGCTCCAAAGAACGAACAGCTTGCTATAACACAGCGTAAATCCTAGGATACATTTTACGGAGGTCTAGATGGTGAGGGGGCGACTATTGTTCCCATAATGCTTTGCGTCATCAAACATAATGCCTTCGTGCTTTACCGAGGTTTAGGTGGAGTTAACTTGAGTCTATTATGACATAACAGTTGGCGATAGTGATCGGGAATTGTAGTGGATGCAAAGCAAAACACAAAAGCAGAGCCGAACTGGTCGGGTGAAAGCCAGACTGTAGGTGGCCGAGTTTGCGCCATTAGTGTTCAATGGGACCTTTCCATGGCGTTGTAGCGTAGTGAAAGGGACATGTGATTACTTGGCTTCGTGTGGTGTAGCTGGGTAACGGAAATTGGGCATGTATAATGCAACAACGACAACTGTCAATTAATAATTTGTTTTTAAAGGTTAGTTCCACGAACTGAATTTCTCAAGTTGTAATTTAAAGAAAGGAATAATATGCTCCTCGCAGAGTTCGAATTTTCAAGGAGTTTCCTGGAGTGTTTATTTCTGTCCCCAAATTTCCTCAGTATTCGTGAAAAGGAATGTTTGAGTCGCCCAAATTTAGTGACTGTTGCACGCAACAAACATTGTTTTTAATGTTTGCATGACCGAATCACTGGATTTTCAGAAATATTGTATCATGGAGCAAAAGAGTGCCAACAAACATCACCAATGTTATTGTCAAAAGAATGATCTGAGCCGTATTTAGATACGTTATGCTATACAACTACAATGCTGCAATGGTACTTACTGGCTCAAACAGAAGAACATCTTTCAGGGATGCTGGAATGGACCGCGGCAGTACACATTAAAACTAGAACTACTTCGGTAAATAGGTGACTATTTCATATGACTGTCTGCTTCGCTTCCAGACCCTAAAAATGAAGTTTATTTCTATTTAGTATTTACCATTTCCTCTGTAGTCTAATTACGTTAAGCCGAACATGGAGGCGACGTGTTCTTGTCAGGCTTAGAGACAGGCAAAAGACAACAGACCGCTTTCCAGCACATGTAGCCGAGTACTCGTCCAGATAGTGTTTGCACTGTCAGTAAAACAGTGAGACACTGGAGCAAGAAAAGCCTGGTTTGGGTCCAAAAGTGAAAAAAGAATCTTCAGCATGAGGCTTGTCATGAAGAGACAATGTTATCAAACTTTATGACCCATTATAACCTTATCTTTAAATGAAAGAAAGTTAGCACTAAGCTGTCTGTCGTGACATTACCGTTGTAGGTTTTAATAACGAAAATGGATATATGTCCAAAATGGATAAGTCAGGATGAGGTCATTTCAGCTCTTCTCTCTCCCGCTTATTGTTTCAATCTGGAATCACACAGCCTTTACCAGTGTGTTTTGTTATTGTGGGACCTGAGGCGTATCAAATTTATCCTGTTTTAAGTACGTCGCTATATGTTGTCTTGCAGTGACTTATTGAGAACGTTCGTTTGAGTGAAGGCCCAGAAGCCCTTCACGTGTCGATCATATGTGTGATCACACTGACTTCGGCCACTCGACAGGCAGTCTGGACCCGAAAAAAAGGGCCTGGAAGATTGCATTCCTTAAATCGATCCCATCCTTCACCCTGGGTAAAAATTGTCCGGATAATCAGATTAGACTCAATGCTATGTGAATCATACCCGTGGGAATTTCCCCTGTGGCCACAAATACACACAAGGCTACTTAGGCAGGCTGAGTTTTGGCAATGATAGTCGTTGAGTTTATTGGCTGTAAAGAGCCTCCATGTGACCTTCTCCGTGCTGGATGAGGGTGATAAAGATATATTGGCGAACATTTCCAGATATGGAGGGTTCAAGGAAGCCTTGCCTGACCCGGAATTGTCGATTACAAATGATACCAGACAATCGACAAAGTATATTTATAATGGCAATTTATGGGCAATTTGCCTGAGTTAACGAGTAACTGTGTGTGAAACAACAGCTTGTCAGTTGTCATCAACACTCTATTTTCAGCAGTTCTTTATTTTCATTGAAGTAGCAAACAGCAAGCTATGTGAAGTATCATTCTACAGCTGTGTACAACTCAGAACAAATTGTAAATTATGCACTGTTTCATTTCACATTCAGTTAGAATACTTGGTTTGACCTGTTTTTTATAGCGTTAATGACAAATTGATTTCATGACCTTTTTCTCAAAATCTTCAATGTAGCGAATAATAAAAGACTTGTAAGTGAACAACCTGACTGTTGGGATATAATAGGACAATCCCGCTTGTTTGATCTATTAGTTATCAGGGAGAATTCTTCAGATGACTCTTAAGCATCGCCTGGTCCCACTGACAACTGACGCATATGACTGTCATCATGAACATATTCAACGCCAAATGGCGAAATGTACCTTCATATAGGCAGTAAAACCGGTTTACATTCGAAGGCGGAGGTTGATCCGGTGGGCCCTCAGGGGTTTTAAGTTTAAATTAAATTAGATTAAATTTTGTATGCAATAAATAGAAGCGTTCCTGGGATCCTTTTCTCGTTGCCTTCTCTGGAATACACTTAAAAATTAACCTCATCATTTAAAAGCCTCTAAAGTCAATATTCTGAGTATGTGGGTGTCTCCCACTCGGCGATATTAAAGCGAAATATTCATGGTGTCATGACATACATAGCGTTCTGTCCCTGTCTCACGATTTGAATTTGCTAAATTTGTTCAGTTCGAAAATATGATAAAGTCAAATGATTTACCTGAGTTATTACATTAATAAATTGTGATCAGTTTTAAATTAATCTTCGTTTTTAACTCACACTTTTCCACTGTATCGATTCAAGCTGATAGCACAAGTGGACAATGGCTGACTAGAAAGGACCTTGTTGTCAACTCTGGGACTGTAGAGGTGTTTTTCTTTAGGCCATTTCTGTGGGTTTATCAGTTATTTTCCATTCACAATATTACACAATTTATACTGTTAGACTTTATATTTTATTCTTTCAAACGACTACCCGCATTTCAATTTAAAAGCACTACACTGGATTCTGCTGATAAAGTATTTTCTTTAGTACACTGCACTAAAGAAGGTAAGCTCTTACAGCGAATATTAATATTATATCAGCAAAATTATTCATCAGCACCGTGTGAGCTTTGATCAATCCTGGTTGCAATCTCCAAGAACAATATCGCTTTCAGCTGCAGAACATAAACTACATTGCCATATAAAAGCTATGGCTTTGCCAGATGAAAGGGATGGTTACCTTTTCCTGTTGAATATGGCTTTGTACTCTGGAGACCTACCGTCTCCATCTCCTTATTGCAAAAACAAGACTTCCGTTCATCGGGAAATGACTGGAAGGCTCAAAGAAAAAATGTCAATAGCTTTACCATTCTACAAAGGGAACTAATATTTTTACTTCTATAGTGGAGAGAGCAATCTTTTGAGTTCGCGTGACAAGACTGGTATAGTTCTATGCCCAGAAACACAAAGGTATTGCATTCGATTACGTCCAAATACGGCTTGAAAGACTGTCGAGTAGTCCCTCGGGGAGGCATTTGTTTATTAGCCATGGTCGAAGTATTTGGCGCGTAGTGTATACTTTCCAGCAGTTTAATGTCGCTTACATCATTATTCCGATAATATCTCTACAGCAACTGTTCGTTAAACTTTCATCATCATTCCTACGTATTTCTACGGTACTGTCTTAACCGAGTAATAACAATTCCATCATGCACAACGCCTCAATGAGTGGAGTGGACGTGGCAGAGTAGTTAGAGCGCATTCGTTTCAGTCAACGGGTGTCATGAGATATAGAGATGGGATTTTCAGGATTCTGCTGCCCGCTTCCATCGTCCCTAGAGGATGGTTTTCTCCTCTGTGGTCTGACATAGAATTCCCTGGATACCTTTTTTGTCTTCTATCAATACGCACTGGAGAGTCGGCCAGTGGCTCGCCTTCGAGCAATGACACTCTGTGTAAAATATTTTACTTTATTAGGTATAATATTTCCATTTTATCTTATTTTACACCTATTAGAAAAGATGGCCCAAGAGAAACATCTAGAATATAGTAATCAAGCTAGTTTAAGTTGGGCACTACAATTTCCACACCAATAAAATTGCCTCCGTTGTATAAGTGAAAGTTCTTCAGCACTTTTAGCCTTACACATTAATCAAAAAATAAATCATAATAAAGCCCCTCGATACAAGCCGCATTTTAGGATCTGACGCGACGTGTCTTCATCCACCGTTTAAGAGGCGAAAGACTTGCCGCTCCGAAATCACAAGTAGACGTAAAATACTGTCAAATAGTTTTGTGTCCTAACATAAATTCAACTAAGCAATGAAACAGTATAATTGTTTATTTATTTATTTGACTGGTGTTTTATGCAGTAGTCGTGAATATTTTACAAGAGATCACGGCCAACCTGCTGGCGGATATTCCCAAGTACGTACAGAGAGAGATAATGGTAGAATATGACTATATTATCATGTTATGGAGTATAATGCACCATTGTGTCGATGTTTGTTCCGGAAATGTTTTAAAACATGTCAGTTGACAAAAAGAGTTCATTTGTAATTCGACTTTTTTGCCGTTGCAGCAAAAACCACTTTCCCGCAATTATCTCCACAGACAAGACACCAAACATTACTGGTTAACTGGAAACGAAAGTTGACAGACTAGATCCCTTCGTCGTTTGTACAAGGCCTCATTTATCGATTGTTTAAGCATAAATGCCATTGGAAAACTAAGGACTATTAGAAAAATAAAATTCCATTGCATCTTGGAAAGAGCACTTCTAGCGAGTAGGGGGGAAAACACTTCCTTTGTCGGTTCAGTGTAAAGTATGTCGACAGGGTGTAATCCGCATGTCATGAATTGCGATTTCTCATAGATGAAGAGCTTCATAATGACAGATACACCCTTAAATTGTGTTCATGGCATGTCAACGATAAACAGACGGTTTTTTATTAACAAGGAATCTGTCCGAGACTGAGACATTGATTGTAATCCATGGTAAATATCAGGCACACTACTAAAGAAGATCTGTGTAGGAGGAAGCGAAAAGAATCTCGGTAAAGAGCAATATGCAAAGTTCCAGTTAGTTAGAAACTGGCTATAGATCAGTCGGCCACGTTCCCACCTGTAACTTGCGATGTCCTCAGAATGTCAAAGCCATACACAAAAAAATTGCCCGTGAAGACGATAATGTCACAAATAACACAAATGTGGCACACATCCTCTGAGACATCCAATCGCATCCGAACTGAGCAAACAGTTACTTTCGAATTACTGGATTGGACTGCTATACTGAACTCGACTGCTCCTTTTCCAAATTAAGGCCATCTCTTTTATCAGAGTAGTGGCTCTCAGTTGCTTCACTTCATTATTAAAACTCTGATCAAAGTCAGTGATCTCAAATACGTTGTCTGTCGGACTTTAATAGGATACATCTTCATGGTTTAATCCACGGGATAGACTTTCACAATCGTGTTAACTATGAGGTTATGGTTTTCTTATTGGCGAATACATGGATGATATGAAGTCAGACATATTTTAGGATTAAAGGAAACCTGGTTTTAAGTGGAGAAGCTTTGATATGTTGAGGACAACACACTCAAGTGGTTCGAGTTTCTACAAATCTATAAAATCGCTGTCCCAAGCCGGTTTTGAGTCAGCACCTCGCAGTTCGAGATACTATTCTACTAGTGGACGTCATATAGTGCTACTTTATCAAAGATCGGTATTTACTGAAGTTTAATAAGGATTGCTTTGTGCTCTACCCACAGTCTCCGACGACGAATCTATAATTCCCACTAAAAGTTAGTGAAGAAACCATTACCATACATTTAAATCTGTAAAGGCAAAGGGTTTTAAGAAAATACCCCACAGAACAGATTCCAGATATGCTCTTGACAGGGGAATCACGAAATGTTGACAAGTTGATAGGTAAATAGAGAATCAGTTATCTGGCTGGTCGGCTCTTTCATTGTCAAACAGGGGTTTACTGAGACTATGTCAAGACCCGAAGAACCGATCCTCGGCTTAATGAGGAGAGGCATTTCAATATGGTGGAAGTGGTTTAGGTCTGTTCCAAGTTAAATCAAAATTAAGACATTTGAAGACCGTCGGTCCTAATCCCGAAGCAGTTGTGATTCACAGTAGCGGAAATGATATTGGTAAGTCGTCAATAAGAAAGTGCTTGCGTTGTTAAACTATTAGAATATGTTGAGCGTGAATTTCCAAATGTTAAACTAATATGGTTACAAATTTTGCCCCTCCAAAAAGAGCGATATTCCAATAACGCGAAAGCCATCGACATGGCACGAAAGCTGTTGAATTCATTTACAAATACACTGATCATTAGACGTGGTGGTTCTGTCATTCGGCAGGAAAGCATTGAGAATAGTCCCACGGATTTATTGCATGTTGATGATGTGCATTTGTTAAAATTGGCAATAATATTGTTTTGAGCCCGTGACAATGTGGTTTGGAAGTCCTGTTCACAACAAATGTATCTGTTTATCCCGCTGAGGCTTGGGTCAAGGCTGAGACAGTGTTGCGCTCCTTACCTTACACGTTGTGTGGCGGTGTGCACTTGGCATGTCTTCAAGCATCGCACATATGGCGGTAGGAGTGGCACAAAGTAAATGATAATTATTATACATATTAAAGTAATTCACATTTGACCTCTGCACTTCCCAGGGTCAAATTCATTGACATTTGACATGATTTAAGTTGAATTGGTTGAAATACTGAACTTGAATGTTGAACGTTGACATTTGATCGTGGTTTGTTTTTTGTTGTGCTAAATTTGGGGCTTATCATCGCCTGATCGACAGTTCGACTTCGGATAGATTCGAAATATTAAATATCCAACCGCGCCCAAACATTGCCAATCAAGCAATCATGAAAATAAAAGTCAGCATAATAATTTTTTGTTTGTGTTATTCTTTCTTTGACAATTTATATTTGTTAATTGCATTTATTTTCTCATAGTCATGCGCACTGTTCTTAAATGATTTATCGATTATATTTGTGTAAGAAATATCTTTTATTAGAGAGGGGGCAACAATTAAACCTTGTACCTCTTCGACTGACATGTAGCTTTGAGAAAAGACGTTATACAGAAATAATCATGATTACATATAAATCTTTTCCCAATTATATTGCGTGTAAAGCATCTGGACCTACACACTGTCAGAGGGCATTCGTCTATGCCGGAGACAGCCGGTCCTGACGGGACCGTTAAGTCGACTTTGGTGAGGACAAATATCAATTATAGGGCTGCCACCAAAACCAGACAGAACCGATTCGGGCAAGGGATAATTGCTCTCTTAGATTGGTCAATCAATGAATACAGGGCTAAATCTTTCTACTTCTTAGCAAAACGTCATGGACATTTACAGTCTCCTGATTGCTGAATTGATTCCGGATTATGCCTATGTCTGGAAATTCGTCAGAGAATGTAGGCGATTTCTCCCAGATTTTCCATAAGAATTTTTTTAACGTTTTTGAGCCTCTGTTTTCTTGTTTCCCTGTAAAGGCAAAGTTATCGTTAAACTTTTGAATGTGGTGCCCACAGCTTTTAACCTGTATTTTGCGTTTTCATGTCTTCCTAGTGTAGTTTTAATGTACTTTTGGATGTATTCAAGTTAATCCCCCTAGATTCATTTACCTGCTAAAAGCGTCTGATGAAGTTCGACGTTTTCATAAGTATTTAACAAAAGCCTTTGTTCGTCTGGATTAAATACGACGACCTTAATAATAGTAATATATAACTGCGCAACCATGAACGTTCGCGTAAATAAATGCAATGAACTGTCCCGAGAGTAAACGCACGCAGTGCACGCCAGATATATTAGAAAGTTTAGAAACCTGTACAAATTATATCAAAGTTTATGGAAGAACTTCGCCAAGCATAGAATCCTTTGTGAATTCACACTAGCCAGAGGAAATATTTTATCTCATGATTGGAAGTGTGAGCAACAAGACGACCACACGGTACCTCCAGTAAATGTTACCTCTCACACACCTAACCAGACAACTACATTAGCCGTAAAGGCTCGGGGCAATACCTATCTGACTATTCTGAGTTAAGTTAAGCTATAACACCACAAGTACCTGTTATAGCCAATATTAGTTTCTTGGAAACTCAATCGAATTGTCCCCTCTGGGCAGTCATAAGTCGTTCAGCTTCCACTTTCCTTGGCTAAGCATAAAGTAGCATTTGCCGTCATCCCATGTGCCCAGCTCTTGGCGATTATGAATAAGTGTCAAGATTCCTCTAGGACTTGCTGATCTAGACATTATAAGATTGGAAAATTACTATTACTGTACACGTCAATGGACATAGCTTGGGGCTAGAATATAGGTAAACTTTCTGTGTAATGATCAGATTTGTCGGTATAACGGGGCAATATAGATCGGGTCTCACCTTTGCAGTTCAAAGGACAATGTATGTGCTGCAACAATGAAACGACCAATTATGGCGTCTAGTGGAATGTCCTTGGATGTATCTCTCCACACAGAAATGCACGGTATACCAGCCGTCAGCCATAAATGCACGTTCCGGGTGAACAATCGCAAGACCAGTGTCCAAAACAACGTTCAAAATAGAACAACCCCCATGAAACTAACAAAGAACATGAAGGTACATAAATAGGACTCATTCACGTACGGAGTCGTCATCAGTTTTTTGTGAAACAGAATGTTGTTAGCGATAATATGATATCAATATCCAAATTAGGTTGTCCTTAACCAAAATCTGTCGTCCATATCAGTCAAATATCATGTATGTCCAACACATACGTCTTATTGATTCCTCTAAATGTAAAGCCCCTCGTCTGGGGTTAACGCAAATTAGACAATTAGGCGCTGCCAATGTCAAGTTGCCAATGCGTCAGTTGGTTTCTACAATGTTCCTCGCAAATGACTTACATCAATGTAGTGAACTTTACTTAAACCCCCCACACCACAACCATAACAAAACTCTTCGTCCACCAATTGTTGTGGTAGAATCAGACTAAAGCAGTATGTGTGACGTCAAGGATTCCAGTGTCATAGACGCACACAGAACTGGTTGCTTCTTAATACATAATCCTGACTCTCCTCGGAAATTAATGATTCCGTTTTATAATGGTTTAGATTTCAGTTCATTAATATCTGAGGGGATGGAAATGCCAAGTAATACGAGAAACACGTATATTTAGCTTAACTTATTTATGTATACCTTCAGTATAAGTACTGATGTCTTGCAGTTTCATGTTACTTTAATAATTCAGATCATAGTGTAGGTAATTTTATCCACATTAACGAGCAGTGTTGGCAGGTTTACGGGTTAACTGCTATAACTACACTCTGAGCTCACGTGAAATCTACTGCAATATAGCTCCATAACGTTATGCACGTATTAATGCCAGGTTGGCCAGCCTGTAACTTGAGAGAGTCTTGTCAGTCCACTGGCGTCAGTATTTACTCTCAATGCAATGTTGTTTACTTACTCTAATCGTTACAGGGGACCTCCGTGGCTCAGTCGCTTAGCCCGCAATGAGCGAAGCCCCCCACCAATGCGGTCGCTGTGAGTTCAAGTCCAGCTTATGCTGGCTTCCTCTCCGGCCGTACGTGGGAATGTCTGCCAGCAGACCGGGCTCTGCCCGGTTTCCTCCCACCATAATGCTGGCTGCCGTCGTATAAGTGAAATATTCTTGAGTTCGGCGTAAAACACCAATCAAATAAATAAATAAATAAATCGTTACAGTACAGGTGCGTTTTTGTGACGTTGCTAAAACGTTATTGAATTCTAGAAGACGGAGACATTTCACAAGTGTTTACATATACAATATTTTCCTTTTCCTTTTCTAAGAATAACATTAGCTGAAGCTGGTAAAGCTGGAATGGCATTTCATCGAATGATACTGCTTGTAATGGCCTCATGTAAGCCGATGACGCATGAACACTCTTCCCATCTTCTCTCCAATCTTACCTGCCAAAAACAAATGGTCAAAACATGTTCGGTCGGCGAAAATAGCTACGTTCTTGGCTGATTGAAATATCTCGCGCCTAATTGGTTAAAATTGATAACGTGATGGCGATTTCGATATTTTCAGTATGTACGGTTTTACTTATTTTAAACTCCAATATCTTTGTACGCTTTTGAAACTTAATTTATGTCATAAATCATTGCCTACATACATTTGGTCTTGTATTATCTTATCTTTGAAATTTTGGTGAGGTGGTGTTTCTGTGTCGATAGCGTGTATAAGGTGTCCACTTTCCCATGACATCAAATGCTCGTCAGTTTATACTGTTACGAACCCAGTCTTTACAAAACTGCATTATATTCTTTTATTTGTTCTTGCCCTGGCCGGATCAATGTCTGACCCACATATACATTCTGTGTACGTTATAGCTTCCACTGGCAGTCAGTCGCGCGTTCTCAAGGCTTCTGTGTGTACGAGTTTCGTGTCATTGTACATAGAGCGTACATTCTTGAAAGATGTACCCATGTTGTAAACATGTTTATGATCAAACCATCCAGAGCGTTCTGTATGTTAGTCTGTAAGTATCAGCGACGAAGTTGTAAAACTTGCAGTCATATTTATCACTTCAGGATTTCGGGATTTATTGAAGATCGGCTTTCACGATGTTCAACATTTGTCATTTTGTATTCCATTTTCTGTACGTACAGGACTATCATCCTCCAATTAGAGAATTCCCAAGAACGGTGCATTCTATACTTACGTTGACTGACTCGCAGTCTAAATATTCCATCAGGATTTGGACGCTATCGTCAGTAAGAAACTATATAATTTGTAATTATCTGTATGGTTTGTGTATTTTATTGTCAATTGTTCTATTTGTTTATTTTGTTCTCTCAACAACTAACTGCGCAAACATACTGGATTTTAGTCTGTCCTGTAAATGCAGAATTTTTACTCTTCGAGACATTGGTTTCTTCAGTGGCTGAGGAAGAAGATTCCTGACGACTTCCCCTTTGCAACTTCACGATGTTCGGCAATTTGTCTTGTGTCATGCCTGTTTTTCACGACGTCCAGTGTGGTGTCATGTCGGGTGTAGACGACGTCGGGACCAGCATGATAACTCCTAAATATTGTTGAAGGTTAAGTTACCTACTACTAAAAGTAATTTATAACCAAACAAACTTCCCACATTCCTTCTTCGGGTTTTACAAGATCGAACGGAAGATTTTATCGCGGACTTACACAGGTTTATAAATCATTTTTCTAATTTACTTCTATATGCTTTGTTTTCCTCTGTATAGGCGCAGAGTGGTTTTCTTGTCAGCCCGTAATCTTTCAATTCCTTGTTATGAATGACATTAACTAATGCAACTTATAAGTCATTGTTTACTTCACCACATGTAACTTTTTAAGTGGGGCTATATTATTTGAAATTATGGAGGTTCCTGACTTTCCTTTAGGAAACTTTTAAACATACCTTTAAGAAGAACAATTAAAATAGGGCCACTCTTGGACATTGTGAAGGAAACAAAAGAGACGTCAGAAATTTAAGCCGCAATCAGATCAAAAGAGATACGGTACATTTTGACGTTTAATAAACTGAAATTTACATCACTGCACTTTTGTACCTAATTCACTTTAACCCAAGGTTTGGGATTGATGACAAGTCTGGAGTTTATCATAGGATTAATTGTGAAAAGGCATTACAATGTCGTCGATGCTGTGGTTTTAATCTCTAGATTGTAGTATTTCATCATATAGCCATAATTTCTCCTACACTATAATCATGTTTTGCTGGTAAATCAATCATTTTTTTAAGAATCAGTCTAGTCTGGGTAAAAATACAGCTCCGGTCAGGCCGTTCTTCCTAATGCTTACCGTCTTACCTTTAGATGAACGACTAGATGTTGTATTAGACTGTACACAGATTACTTCTTGCCAGCGTTGACGGCTTTCTAACATAGACCCGGTAATTTTCCGCGAGTAATACAAACGGGTGAATATATTACTGATATTCCCTGAGGTTCTTCAAACATCAACAAGCACACAATGATAAACATTTAAGCAATATACACGAGTAGAATTAAAATGAAAACTGAATGACGTACAAAAGATTTAATTACGTTTGAAAGAATATATGGTAAAATGGGCTGCAACTAATTATGTCTAAGGTAAATGTCACTGTGGAAACCGAACAAGGTGGGTTATACAGTTATGCCACTATCTTTCAGACATTTTGGGTAATAACCACTTGTCAAATAGGTGTTGGGAATTCTGTACTTAAAGTATTCACCATAATTACAGGCTATGTTCCAGACCTTTTTGTGGCGATGTTTCCAGGATGCTGATACATTGTAAGCATTCTTCTACGAGGAAGTTCATCCTAAAGAACTGAAGATTTACATAAGCAAAGTGCATACTTTAAAAGAAGAGACCACATTTATGGTCTCGGGTGTTCGCGTGCACAAGCAGGTAAATTGACAAAACTCACGATTAATACTCTTGATTAAAAGAACACACCACATTTTAAAAAAGTACGTATCATGTAAAAGGCCATTTTCGGAATGGTGGCCCAAATGTGGTCTTCCATGATTAAACTTTCCATTTTAAATTAATCACTGTATAAAAAGGGGAAAAAATAATAAGACCTTATCTGAAATCAGCATGAAATAGCCATTTAGATGATGTGTACTTTGTTTAAATGTTGTGTGTTCTTTTAATCAAGAGTTTTAATCGTGTTTTGTAGATTTACCTGCTTGTGCACGCGAACACCTGAGACCGTGCCCTAGGAAAGCCTCACTTTTTTAATTGGCCAAAGTCATAAATACAGCGGCATTGTAGACAAGTTTGAATGACATTGTGTGACAAGTACCATGGGACATGTATATGCTTTTTAGCACGGCAATTGTGTCCGTTCCATCAATTAAAGTTTTGCGAATAAAGCCAATCGATTTCATACCATGACAATGCATAATTTAGAATGAAAGACTACAGCATGCTGAGTAAACCCAGCATAACAAGAAAACTGCACCGGCTCATGATGAAGCTGTCGCTGGGATTGACTCAGACATGGAGACCTCGGTGAATACTTGCTGGAGCTTATGATACGAGTTGTTCAGAACAACAAGAGAACTGCATCGGCTCGTGATGAAGCTCTGGCTGGGATTGACTCAGACTTGGAGGCCTCGGTGAATACTTGCTGGGGATTATGATACGAGTTGATCAGAACAACAAGAGAACTGCATCGGCTCGTGATGAAGCTCTGGCTGGGACATACTCAGACTTGGAGGCCTGTATGAATTCACAGTGGAGCTTATAAGCTAATCAAGTATGACAGTCCCTTTGAGCTGGGATTAATAGGCCCAGACTAGTCCCCGGTTTGAGTTCACCATGGAATTAGAAAGTTGAGAAACCATCAACTGTAGGTCGGATTAAATAGAGAGCTGATTCGGCTGCTACTATATGTCAGGAATTTGTCAGGTACCTGTGTAAGGTATGTGGTTTAGACCGTGCACTCCGGTTTCCCCTCGTCCATGGACCGGGCTGCCGGGATAGGCTATAATTGCAAAATTCTTGAGCACGGCGTTAAACACTAATCAATCAATTTGTAAGTCAATCAATCTAACACGTGATCTCATTGATCAACAGCCTGATAGGTGCAGCCACGATGTCAAACTTCATTTTATTGCTTCTTTAAACCTTTCCGCACTGTCAATCAAGAAAACGATCATAATCTATATTGTTGTAAGGTCAACCGAATGCCCCACAAATCGGTTACAAAGGTTCACTTTTACCGTGACGTAATGCGTTCACCCGGAATGGAATGAAAAAGTAACGATGTCACAAGAACGGGTGGTGGGACATCAGGTTTGGTAGATCCGTCTAAACTCTTCTAAAACCATGCCTTCTGTTTGAACTGTAACAACGGCTTGTGATCATCATCACGTGTCATCATGATGGTGACGTCATTTTATTGGATGTTCCTTTCCAGCTCATTATAATGGTGTCACATTAAAGACAGTATACGACCTTACAGTAGAAACTGACACACTGTAACATTTTAGACATTGCACGATATACGGTTCATTTTCTGACGAAGCAAAGGCTCAAGACCCTGCTTCACACTAAAGTCACCACACGGGATTAAAAGAAAGTATGCCGCAGATCCACCCTGGAATGATCAACCTTTTTCTACACATTTAAGCTTTCTTCAAAGAGATCTTCAGAATTAGGTACCGTTCTACCGTTATCATAGTATGATTATAGTGATTACTTCCTGAATACTGATGGTGAACATGACTGCTGCTTACAGCTCTGGTCGGTCCTTATTCCACGTATAAGGTAAACACGTATAACCTGACCTTCTTAGCGGGTAGACTCGCTTTCTTAGAGGATAGTTTCGGGATTTACAACGGGTTATAGATTTCAGTTTCCTCTGTTAGTTCATTAGATAGAAAAGACAATTAATGGCAGGAGTCATTAATGTATATTTAGTATATGTATATTTAGCTTAATTTATGATAATAAACCTTATGGCTATTTACTTCCAAAGTTGCTTAAGGCACATTCAAGTTGGCGCTAATCCCGTCAATTTTCACGTTTTTCTCAACAGTTCTTGTCGCTACAATGTCAGATCGTAACATTACATCCATGCTTTGGTTACATACCTAAATGTTACACTCCTGAACATGTTTTATTCGCAGTTGCTTACATAAAAGGTTTCGTTTTCTCTTTGCTACTATTAGTTTATAATATTTGCACTTTGTCTTTTCTTAACCTTTCCGTAACTTTTCGGCTTTTCGAATGATTCTGCAGGCAACGGTCAGAAATATGTACTTGCAGCAAAAATCTTTGGAGCCTACCCTCCCATTCAGACTGAAATGCATGAAAATTATCAATATGTATATAATTAATATCTGTGTGACTTTTAAGTTGTCAATAAAGTTGTCAACGATTGAGAGTATCAGGAAAAGTGTAGCCAGATAAAGCAATATATATTACATTCCGTATTATGTGGTCTGTATGTATATAGCGTGTATACGGCGTCCACTTTTCCCCTGATAACCAATGACCCTCTGTCTCCACCGGATGTACGGCGAGCTCGGTGTCCGAGTCACCCGACTACATAGCTGAGGACAAATATCAATCACATAACTGCCCCATAACTATAAACGGATTCGATATAAGGAGGGAAAGTCTACAAAGGGGAAATACATAATCTGTTCAGTTTACCCATTATTGGATTCAACTCCCCGTCTATCCACTACTTAGCAAACATTATTGGCTTTTTTCCTCTGTCTTACTTGCACAATGATCAGTATCCGAGACTGATTTCTTCTCACAGACCGAGGGAAACCACGCTAGACTTTTCTTTCAGAACTCGAACGCCTAGGTGCCCTTGTGGTTAGAGCGTCCATCTGAGGGGACGGGAGATCTGGGATGAATCCCGGGTTGAGTCATGCCAAAGAATTTAAAAATGATACTTGCATTTGATGTCTTGGCAATGTTGTTCCAGTGGCGGCAGCGCTCTGGCCGCATGGACTCGCCCAGCCACAAGAAGGCACAGAATTTACATACATACTAAGGACTCTCAGTCGTCTTGTAACTGAAAAATTGTTGAGTGCGACGTAAAAGCCCAAGCTTACCCCAAGCTGATAATACTTTCAGAACCAACAGCGATTAGTAATTTGTACAACCAAAGTGGAAAATCCACGGTTTTCCCGGTTTCCTGTCCATACGCTGCGAAAACATGTGCCCTTTTTCCCAGCCTTGGAAAGAAAGCGTCAGTTTTCTATTCCCAAAGCGGTACCGTCGAATAACTGATTCAGTTGAAGCAGCTGACGAGCTTACATGGAATGTTGGAGTTGGACTTAAAGCATGTAGGTTTGGGTACTACCTAAAGTGGCCTTCAGCATAAATGCGTACAGAAAAGCAACTGGTTGCCACGTTATCTTATTTTGTGGTTCTGGGTTGGACGACATTGATCTGCTGCAATCGGCTCGAAATTCCAGTGAGACAGGATAGTGTAACTATGTCCACACTGGGGCAGGTCGTGTATAAGGACACCAAGTCGTTAAATGATCGAAGTATTGTTGAAAGCGAAGTTAGATCCCTTGGAACAGACAATCAGACAAACTGTCTACACTTGTTTGTGGTGGTTTGACATTTTAACTTTTCGTTAGTAACCAATAAAGATTCCTCCACCCCACGTCTGCAGACTTTGTGACCGCATTGGTGAGAGGCACTGGCGTGTTAATCCTCTCGGCCACGGAGCCCCGGCGAATGAAGACAATAGCTCATCTAATCCTGGCAATTCCGCTGTATCAGCGACACTGAATAACACTCTCCAATACGGTGCTGTTTTATTTGATCATATGTAACTTTATATAAATGAGGTAATTAACATTTTAAATATTGCGTTTCCACATTTCCACATTCCTTCCTTACAAAGTATTTAATAATCAAGAGGAATCGTGCTGTAAAGCTGCCTCTGGGAAAATGTGCAATAGCAACATAACCAATGATAATAAAGCTAGTATCACGGCGGAGTGACATAGCACATGTGGCAAAGCAGGAGATTAACAATGGCAGTACTGGCTTTAATCGAAGGATTTAATCATGACTGCCGCAGACTTGTCTTCTTATGGGCGCGCACATCTGGAACATAACGGAACGGATGACTTTTCCGCATTGTCTTACATACGCTGCTGTGTTTGAACTGAAGTCCTTTGATCGTTTTACAGAAGAGACCAAGTTCCTTAAAACATGGATCAGAATGCAAATGACAGCCAGGTAGTAAAAGTGGAACACAAAACAGCCATTAAATCTTCTCAGAAAACGATGTTGTGGCAAAGTCTCAAACATCGCACAAAAGAAATATGTAAGGCTCGAGTTACAACAAGAAATTCACTTCTCTCCGTGTTAGCATACTCTTGTCACAAATAACCAAATCGCGAAACTGCATTTAACGAAGCAGAAAAAAAAGCAAATCTTTAAGACTGTAATGGCGGTCGCATCGACGAACCACTTCCGTTTTGATTATATTTGCGAAAGAGTTGTGTAACAGACCCCAGGTGATGCTCAAGAAAAGATAGCAAATTGGGCGAATTAGCAGTGTCCTATATCATGTTGATGTGACATTATGAAGCCACTGACGTGAACGCTTTTTCAACTCTGCATGACAAACGATAACGATACATTGATGTCCATTATTCCAACCCTCTTGGAATAATAAGCGCTTCTCGTTAACTATTAATCACAAAGCCGAACTACACTGGAAGTATCTCAGCAGTTTTCGTCGACGATATTTACCTTTTTCTCTTTTTTTCTTAAGGCTTTGCTAATAATTTATCATAACGATAACCAATACCCTCAATAAACAACCATGCGTGAGGTAATGATGATCACAGATAACATTTCATTTTGTGACGTATTCTTCTAATTCTTCATTTCATATCTTCATCTGGTACTCATAAATACACAGTGTTACCACAGTAAAATTGAGGTGCTGTAGTAGATAGACCGCCTAACTGGGAAGCCGAAAATCCAGGGTTCAATTCCGAGGCAAGTCATACAAGACTCTCACTTCAAAATCTTTAACCAAAGTACTACCTATTTACACGGAGGCACCGTCGTGATATCCAATCCATCAATCCAATCCAACAAGTATTTATGCGAAACATGGTAAAAGCAGCATGTTTTCAACCAGTAAACCCAAAACGCTGTGCTAAGATGGAACACCTCATAGATATCAAGCTACAGGCACCTTTCGTATCACACACAAGGTCCACCAGTGCACAGCTTATCTGTAGTTTACAAACTTAACGCCTCATTTCAGATCCTTGCAACTATTTACCAATTTTAGGTGTTGGTTGAGGTTAATCAATAATTTGCTCTAACAAATAATGTCAAATGGAAAGAATTCGGCCATACAATCAACGTAAGATATAAATCTTAGGAAAACGTTTAAAATGATTCATGAGACAATAATTGCGAAGATTAGAATCACTAAAACAGTCCTCTTTGCAGATGGTATAATTTATTTTATGTAAGCATATTTGTATAGGAAATCCGGTCTTTTGATGCTAGGCAACAATGATCGGCTTAAATGTAACCAACTTGTTGAAGTTTCAAGGCCCAAAAATTGCATCCGTTTCGTGAAAACTCTGATGAACTTGTGAACGAAGGATACACAATAAACCCTGGAGTGTACAACAAACCAAAATACTAGCTCAAATGTCTGTTTCATGGTGGTAATGTGTTGTTAGGACTCAACATACCAGTTTTTCAGCCCAGCACAGGAGCGAAATTATTGGATTCTTTTTCTGGTGAAATCCGATATCAAGCTAAAGATTCTGCCGATGTGATGCTTTGACATCATCGCCTTGACGTGTGGATGCACCAGGGGTGGCCGCTAGAGGATGTAATGGCCACCGACGTGTCATTACATTTGCCACTAGGGGAGAGCAGTGGTACCACTGTCACCGCCGAGTCTGGCGTCGTTTGAGTTGTTGGCGTGTATGAGCGTCTTGGTTCACTCGACTTAACCCAACTTCCGGAACTTTGGAATGTCACACTGTGTCCTTCCGGTGGCCACTGAATCTGCTATTAATGGCGGTCGTACCGACGAATGAAACGCACACCTGATGATTTGGCATTTCGGAGGACTAAAATTAACCTATATTTAATTTTATCCCTGTATCGTTTGCATCAGTGCTTGTAAATCAGTGTTGTTATTAGAGGGTTTTCACCACAATTAAACTGAACGTTTGGTATTGCTGCCATTTTGTTAGACCAGTTATAAAAAAAACTCTGATCAAGGGAATACGACAGAAGTCCCAAGGAGGACATGTTACGTCATTTTAGTGACGTTCACTTTAGCGCCACCTGTTGGTAGAGGAAAATCCACGGATACCGCATTCATTACTGTTATAAGCTGCCGTTTCTTTTTTTTTTCGTACCTGGACGTTAAGTTATCTTATGTAAGATACCAAAAAGAGCAAAACATGTTCGAGAAAGACTTCTCAAACACGGTTTAGGCTATGACGTATAGGCCTACAAAGTTTAAAATCTAGGTAAAACACTGACCCGATTTGTATAACAAAGAAAACAATACAGTGTATTAAAGACGAGCTTAAAAAAATTACGCTACATGTATGTTATCAAGTGAGAATTGTAAAAATAAAAAATAATAACACAGCCATTCTTATCCTGTGTTATTGTAACAACTATGCCCAGGCGTATATATCGATTCTAGTTAGAGTATTACTACCATCAACTACCGTCAACAACTCTCCCAGGAATCAGCCTAAGCCAACTAAATCACTGTATCGCAGAATTTTTATACGTAATTCAGCGATGGCATACTGCTTTCTGCCTGAATGTTCGACGATGAATGTTAAGTGCATAAAAAGCCTTTAGTAGGCACCAATTCTCCAACTGTTGTTTATTTCGGTCAAGGGCTTCTTTATGTGTCTGGTGGTACGAAATGTGAATCAGTAATAGTGACATTTTTCACATCAAAAGAAAATAACCTTCTCTTTGTTTCTTTCCTTTTTGTTTTTATGGACCTCGCTGGTTGGTAGCATCAATCATTCAAAGACACTCAAAAGAAAATCAGTTTCTTCTTGAGGTTTAGTGTCTACACTGCAGTGTAAAGTAGAGTTGTGCCTGTTATATTTTGCATTAAATCATTCTACTCCTTGAAAGACGTAAAGAATCGACGCTGATTGGCTGACAGTAAAGTAAGGATTTCCTTAGTTCAACTCTATAGCTGTGGTCACGTTCGAACAAATCAGACATACGTTAAATTCACCTCATGCATGACATACCCTCTACTTGCCGGCATATATCTCACACCAGCCAAGTCAGAAATTTAAAAGTAAAATACCAAGTCATAAAAATTATTCGATAGTATTGTCCATCTGCTGGTGGCGACACCTGGTCGCAAATAGTGCATTCCAGTAGCTGTCAGATGTTTTTGTCACCAATAAACATGGCGGATTCACCTTGAGTTTCTTGGATAGACAGTATCCCATGAGTACCGCTATGACTTTAGTTTTTGTGTGCGAGTCAGTTTACTTGTGACGAACCGAGGTTTGTACACTGACATTAATACATTAACACATACATTAATAACGGTAGCCATAGAAGTCAGTTATTGTTTCTTATATATTATCTATGCAATAAAAGCACCAAGCCAAACATAAAATATATCAGAAAGATACTCAAACGTGGTTTGTCGATTAACAAACTTCTTATTCTTCCATATTTAAACACCTTTAAGTTCCAGCGATTGAATATTGTAGGGTCCATTTTGCGTTTTCGAAGTGTTTTGACACATTTTCTAAGCTTTTCCCGCGTTTTATGCAATTTTAGCAGGATAAAGACAGCTCAGAGTTTGTAGGAGAAAAGTGGTTGCCTAGTCCAATACGATGGACGAAGATTGCATTCTGAGGCCCTCTCATAAAGACGACAGAGGTGTAAAAGTTATGGAAGGAAAAAAGTGGTTGTGCCTTCCAAGACTAGGGAAAATATTGCAGCCTGATGTTCAACGCAAGTATCGCAGATTTCGTAATCTAAAATTGCCTGATTGTCCCTGGAACATGGAAGAGATTACAGGAGGTGATTTTGCAGTCTAAATGAGATTACCATCCCTAACAACGTTACAAAATATTGCATAAAGTCCCAATTACATTAATCTTCTAGTCACTCCGGTAAAATTTAACAACCGCTCTCAAATGTTAAAATTTTATTTTTAATATCCCATATGAATTAAATCAATCCCATCAACATGTGCTATACATACTATACATGATTCGATATATCTTTTGGACGCCTTTTCTTTCCATGAAATGGACCAAAGTTCTTACTTTATACACTTTTTAGGTTTTTGGGTGGTTTGTTGTGAACGTTGTTTTGGAAGTTTGTCTCGCGATTACGAACCTTGAGAAATGTATGTTTCGACCGCTAGCTTTTTATAGACCGTCTCTTTTTTTTTTGTTTTTTTTTTTTTTTTTTTTTTTTTTTGGTCTGGGACTCTCATTGTCCTTGACCGCCTTTGGAAGATTAGTCTCACTGTTCATCGCTAAACCATTATAGAGCCATCACAACGTCAGCTTGGCATATGGAGACAATCTGTTTTCTGGCGACTTAACCGCAAAATTGTTACAGATGGTTGTGGTGCATCTTGTCTGACAACATAAATATATGACGTGGATGATCAAGACGTAATTAACACCCTGCGTTTGAGAAAACGGATGAACTGTGTTTTGTGTCCAGAAACACGCTTCGAACTAAGCCGGGCCGTCGGCCAGGGGCAATATATTTAAATGGCTCAGTTTAAATAACGGATTACTTAAGAAGTTACTTGTCAAGCAGATAATTAATGAAGAGAAGCCCCACAGCAGATTAGCCTAAAAACACCGACAAAAGCCATACAATTGGCGACGTTTTATTTTTTCGGCGGAAATTGCGCCGCTCAGGCGTAGGGTAAAAAAATCAAGTTCATTTAATTATTTACTGACGTTTTGAAAATTTCATTATTTAGATTCTCTTATGCAACAACAATTCTGCTTATTGCCGTAGTCTGTTCATTTGCCACGCAATATCTTTCATTCCGCTATGGTAATTTAAGTGATCTAACCAATTTAAAATCCAGCACATTTCTTTTGAAAGCCTTTTACTCTGTCGCGGGAATATGTCGTTGAATCAATGCCTGGATCAAATAAACTTAAAAAGTGTTCAGCTACTGGAGTAAAAACTCTCAATTCATAGAAGCCTCTTTCTGACAAAACAAAAATGTTGACTTGGAGCTGCAAATGTATGGAACCTCGAGTTTTCTGAATTCGTCCGTGTTTTGCGTTTTGGTAAATAAAACATACCTGTTTTTGACAAGTTTCCTGATTTGGACAGAACAAGCAGCAAGTCTTGTTTCAGACTATGATGGAAATTATAAACAAATAAAGAAAAATGACAGAAAATCTTAAAGCTGATCCACTGATGCCCCTGTGGATGGGAAATGGAATGCGTCCAATCACGTTATTTTCATGTCGCTTACTAATTTTCATTTCATGTGGGCTGATTGAATGATCGCTGTTTCAATCACGTATTCAATCATGTGTTCATTTAAAGCTTAACATGAGGTGATTGATTATAAAGCCCTGACTAATAACAAACCTTAAATAACGGGCTTATTTTCCCTTCGCCTACAACTACAACCCCTAAGATTGGTTTCATATTGTCTTTTCTTTATAGGCCTATGTTACTTACACTCTTTGACATGAGCGAATGTCAAGATCCTACATTTAGTCACTGGTGTGCCTTTTCACAATATATCGTTTCACGTTTGTGAAATGTCCACCACCTGAAAAACTCAGGACAGACAATGTTTGATGAACAAGCCTTCCGGTACTAGAATATTTGTAAATATTCTGTTTCTGGTCTGAATGTAAACTACTGACTGCATTACATTTTCACTCAATGGCAGGTGAATATGGTACGTTCAGCCTCTCCCCCCGCCCTACCCCCTACCCCCCCCCCACACCACACACACATCTGCTCTTAACCATCATCAGCACCAACCTAGACCAATATTTGGGCTTAGTACTTGAGGCAGAAGTCAATTTCTTTTTTTCAAGACTTTTTCAATTAAACGTCGTTACAACCGTTACAAATGCTATATCTGGAAGTCTCAATGACTTCGAGCAAGTGAAGTGAGGACAGTCTGGAAGATGGAAAAAAATTTCTTCTTTCGCTGTTTTCACGAAATTGTTGATATGATCATTTGAATTCAAGGCTTGGGCTAAATAGATGTACGTCAGTATCTGGACATTAGGAAAAGTCTACATCATAGAGAGTAAAACCAAAGCGGCAGCAATAGTGTGATAGTTGGAAATTGTCAATTTATCACGCTTTGGGTTTGGTGTTCTATCACACTGGCTGTCACAATGAGCAGTGATATAAACCAGGGGGATTCGTATCCCGTTTTAGAGAATTGGGGGAGAGGCCCTAGCTTTCATTAAAGAACATAAAATTATTACAATGCAATGGGTATATCAATAAATGGAATATACCAAAATGACTACCAACAATCTATGTAGAAGGCCAGAATGAAATTTCAAAACCCCAAATTAAACTGCTGCACGTAGAGTGAGGTTTGGATATGGGCGAAATCTCAGATAAAGGGAGACAACTTGCAACCGTTATCGTTTAATCAATGGCTTTAATGAAGCGGAAGTCAGCGACTGGTTACTTATTCCCGGTTCCTTATCGTAGGCGGGACTCAAGAACGGGGTCATCGCTTATCGCTATACATTTATTTACATTTCGTTATTCTATTGTACACGTTTTGTCGAGTGGCGTTCTGATTTCAGCCTGTCCCTCCGTCCAACCTTCGTTCATCCATCTATCTGTTCGTCATTCAATTCGTCCGCACGAACGTCTGTTTGTCCGTTCATCTACGTTCCCGAATAATAATTTGACTCAAATTCTCAGAACGCATATTGACTGTTGCATTTCTGCCGCCCTAAAACCTCGATGTTCACTTGATCCAATACGTAAGTCGATCTTACATCTTATCTTTCTTTGGTAAGTTTGGAATCTTCACCAGCTGCATAACTCATTCATCGCCAACAACCTCTGCCTTACACGTCTGATCCATATAAAGGAGAAATAGTGGCTTTAGTACTTCATAAGTCGTATTTTGTGCTAAAATACTATTAAGTCTCTTCAAATGTCGTCAAGAAATGCACACCTGTCCAGTTTAACGTGGAAAACTCTGTACCTGTCCATGTTACACCCGGAATTTAACCGAAAATATAGTGGAAGCTTTGAATTACACATATTACACACATACACATACAGCTGACCATCGTATAAGTTATAAATTCTTTATTACCGCGTTAAGCAACAATCAGAAAAAAATAAATACATATCCAAAACCAATGACCTGATTGCCGTATGTTTACTAACAATTGACCTTTTTGGCCAGGTCGTTGAATCCATGCAAACTTCGGCTAAATTTAATAACCGCTATTTCAACGTCGACAAAAGATATATATATAGATATCATGTTGGAAGCAAATGTTAAACTTAGATTGACTAAATCATCAAAAACGTAATCTTCGGCTTGACCTGGAAGATGGATTGACGTGGAAGAGACGAGAAAGTTTCCTAGTATCTTTTGAATGCTGCTCATCACACTGGTTGCCTACTTTAAAAAAAGTAAAGAATAATAATCTGCATTTTCTCCATTCTCATCTCATATCACTTCATCTCAAACTCCTACTAACTTACAGACACTGGGTCATACATGTAGGTCTGTTACAACTTAGGTACATGTAATGATCGAGGAAGTGGTTTTCCTAGGACTCTATCAAAATAAGAAATTTCTACTTCCTTATCTCCTTGTTGTGTAACGCAATAGTCAAGAAATTGTCGGTTATAAGAAGACGGTCATTTTATATGGGTAGAGGAAACTGGAGCACCCAGGGTAAAGCACTAGCACTTGACATATTACTAGCAAACTTTCCTACGTGTGGCAGACAGATATGCACATCACACTGATGAGACCCAACAACACGGCCTTCAAATAACATTTAGACTGCACAAGCGTACAAACTGTACTGCATATTGTCACCGAGGAGAGCGAGGAAATTCACAAGTTACCTGTCCAAGGCCGTCCTTGAATCCGTACTTCGTGGGTCCTGGTGATATAAAGGCGAGAAGAAAACAAATAACTTCAGTAAATCAATCGAATAATCGTCACTCATCCATATCAAACTATTTAGCTTTGGTTTAAGCGAGAAAATAAAAAAGATGTGTATTCTTGTATTCGGCAAGAGTGCAAGAATAAAATCCCCGGAGAAGATATGGACTGTATTTGCTTTTCGTAATTATTGACAAACCTTGTACAGCCATTCAGAGTTTGCCGTTCCCATCAGTTAAATACGTCATAAATCCTGTTTATTGCTTCCTTATGGGCCAGGGTGCTCGAGGACGAAGACCTTCACAGTCATGAGAAGGTCACTTACAGATCACTTCAACCTAGAAATAATAACCCCATTTGCTAAAAACAGAACATATCAGCGTTTAAGATTTTAGTGCACCTACATTTGAACGCACAGAGCATCATTTCAATTCTGATCGACCCAGGCACGGGTGTGAATCAGTAGAATGAGCGTGGACGAGTGCGTCACCAGACGGAAACTGGACACTGACGGCAGTGCAAACAAGTTTCCGAAAATAGACCTGGCACCGTGGCAACCACCACAAATGACACGTGGCGATGCATGATTGGAAATTTCGGTTAAGAATATTCCGAATGATGTATTGCGAATTGCGTCATTTGTTAGAGTTGCAGCATAGAAAGAATTATGATATTATGACAGGAGAAAACCGTACTGGTACCATGAAACGATGAATATCGGCTCGTACCAGACAGAGGAGTCACAAGTGCTAGTACATGTATAACCTAGTTGCCTATGTAATGATGCATACATTTCAGGCAAAGTAGTATATTCGAGGTGAGGATAGAAATAATAATTTTCGCGGAAAAAAAAAAAAACTTTCTAGAGCGCAAAAGGGATCGAGGGAAATGAATAGTTGCGGAATAATGCCTTGTTGTATTTTCTCCTGTTTGTCCGGTTTAACATCACTGCGTCATGTATCTGGGGCTTTTGCCACAAATACACTGTTACAAAATACAACTGTTTATACAACACTAACTCTGGTATTTCTGCGATGGTTTTACCACTGAAGTCGCTATAGTGGTAAATACGAGAATGAGAATATAAGAAACACGTGATTTATGTGAGGTTCACATATTATTTCGCACGCTGATGTTGTAACATCATGTCCGTTTCCACATTTTAATGTAGCCATTCATAGCAGGGCTTTGCGTGGACCAAAAATATTAGGGGCTGGAATACACGGTTGAAGTCTATACACGTGTTGTGTCACTGTATTCTATTTACAAAGGTAAATAGCATCACAGATGATACGGCCATTATGACCGTTATTTTACCGTGAAAACGCATCTCAGCTTGTTGCCTGTCTTTTTACCCTTAATTTTACGAATTTTTTTTAACAGTGTGCAGATAGTTGGGGGTAATCAAAATCACCCGCCGAAACCATCAGGCGAACTGTGAGATATCTGGATACAGTGTTGGAGTAAACATAAAATCCCCGCGAAAACGATCAAGTGAGCTATTAGGTCTGTGGAGAAAGTTTGGGAGTAATCATAAATCACCCACAAAAACCATCAGGTGAACTGTGAAGTCCTTGGCAACAACAATCATGGCGATTTTTAAGCAGTCGTTCATGAAATCTTTCGGTATAGAATAACAACGAGAGTGGTGTATCACGGCTGGATTCTTTAAACATAATCTCGCCTGTAATAACACAACAGTATGAAGAGGAGAATGTTGAAAAAATCTCACATGTTTGATTTCCAGGAGACATATATATATATATAACCCTTATGAATTCACCCTGGCCGCAGTGATGGGAGGCAAAGTTCAGATGGGGGTGAAGGGCGGGCATGGGTAGTGGTGTCGGGATAATAATCATCCAGTTTGATAACTAAAACAAAAACGTGTGAGGAACTTCCGTGGTAAGTTAAACTGGACATCCAAGTTCGTAGTTATAGTTAAGGCTATAGCCTGACAACTGTGGTTGACTAGGTGTATAGAACACTACCGAGGGGATGTCATGAACACCGAGACTTTCGAGGTTATAAACGTACACAGGGATCTGTTATAAAGAAAATGAGAAATAGAGAGAAGCGCACGATACTATATACTAGCTCCAGTATTTCTACGAGTGTTTTACCACTACAGCCGCTGTAGTGGTAAAAAGGTGAAAACACGTGTAGGCTCACGTATTATTTCACACGATGATGTTAATACATTAATGACTGTTATTTCACAGCGAAAACATCTGGAAGCTTGTTGCCAGGCTTTTTCAACGTAATTTGTACGAAACTTTTATAACCATATCCACAGCCAGTCCAATGACGTGGAGAAGTTCATGCGACACGACTGTGACGATGTGTCAAGAAGAGCATGATGGTTGTGTCCCTCGGAAATGAACAGCGGGCAATCCCGACCACAGTCTTGATTTAAACATGTCAAGATATTACATCATTATACCTCATGAGAAAGGAACAACATCTCCTGTTAATGCAGGGAATCTTGAGAGGGAAATCAACTTAACGTAAACCATTACCATGGCTTCCAGCAACCCGGGGCCTTGCCAATACAAACAGCGGATGTAATCAGTGAAGAGCTCGTTGTTTTCTCTTTGGCGTTGTGGGATATCCCAATGACCGGAAATAAGAATGGATTTCCAAGTCCCGATGTGAGGCCAGATGACCAGCAGATCATGTATATACTCGGGTAAATCACGTACGCAGAACGTACGCCAGACTATTCCAGAGAATCAAAGAAACTCTTAGAAAATCGGTATTCAGTTAAGACTATATCTATTCATTTATAATGTCTATATAAACACAGTGGATTCCCTCGGGATTCAGTGGATTTCGCAAATGACAACAATCTGACCATTCATGTTATATTTATGTATTTGCTTCATTGGTGTTTTACGCCGCACTCAAGAATATTTCACTTATACGATGGCGGCCAGCATTATTGTGGGAGGAAGCCGGGCAGAGCCTGGGGGAAACCCACGACCATCCGCACGTTGCTGCCAGACCTTCTCACCTACGACCGAAGAGAAAGCCAGCATGAACTCACAGCGACAGCATTGGTGGGAGGCTTCGGTCATTGCGCCGCGCTAGCGGGCTAACAGACTGAGCCACGGAGGCCCCCATTCATGTTATAGAAAATTAGTGAAATAAATGTTATTGCAGTCAGCGTATAAAAAGACCATCTAAGGTTCGGTAAGAATGGTTACCAATAAATTATTTTATTGCACTGAAGAGGCCGATTTTCGATGGCGGCGGCAGTGCAAAAGAAAATTGTTCATATGTCTTTCACACCGCCGGTGGCACGTTGCGACAGGTGGGCTTGACAGTCAAACCAGACGACAACTGACGGATGTGTGTGTTCTTGCTTTTTTCTTTTTCTTCGTTGTTGTTGTTATTGTTTTTTTTTAAGGTGAGGTGGAGGAGAGTTGTAATCGACAGTGTAGCCATAAGACGTCTAAAAACAAGTGAAACACCTGTATGTACACGAGCATCAGTTCTCCTCTCTGACAGGTGGATGAAGCCATTAGAAAAGGACTGCTGGAAGGGAATACTATTAAAGCCTCCCATCAGTCAATGCACTGCCGAAGCTGGGAGAAAAAATATCTGATATTCAACATCATTTCAAATAAAACGGGAACAGAATAGACCCTGTGATGGGAAATCGAGACATTTTCGCGCAGTAGTAGGGTGTATTTATTTTTCATGCAAAAAGAGACATCTATTTATTTATTTAATTGGTGTTTTACGCCATACCCAAGAATATTTCACTTTTCAAAGTACAACTGGAGAGGAAGCCAGTGTGGACTGGGGTTGAATTCACAGCGATCGCTTTAGTGAAAGGCACCTTGGTCATTACATTGTACTAGAGCTCTAAACCCCTCGGTCACGGAGGCTCCCATAAATAGTGAGGAAAGTTACTTGTGCAGGCATATGCAGCACATTTACATGTTCGTGAAAGTATAAAACATAGTTTTTTGTTTTATAAGAAGACAAAAGTTGGGGCAATAGCAGATGTCGCTATATATTGTAAGGCGTCTTTCTGAGGGAATTACCGTCATAATAAAACTATGATTACGTCAACCACAATTATTTGCGCTTACATCATGTCAAGTTTAAGAGTTCTAAAGTATCACGTTGGTTCGAGCAATCATATTCGTAAGTCAAAGCAAATATTTTTTACAAATTTTCATTTTTGGATAACGAAGTTGCCATGACAACTGTACATTCACCACGGTAGTCTAATAGTCCAGGTCTCCTAGGTATGTAGAGGTACTTTCCAACCGAGACGACGCATACGATTGCGAGTTCGATTCCTCCCATTGTTAGCAGATTATTTTAATTCTTAACATGGTTACGTAAAGTAAACAAGTAAATCACACAAAAACTAGCTGCAGTAGTTTATATTTTTATAAAGCTATACATTAGATAATCTTTCAATAAACTATGAATGCATGTATGATATATGGTACACACGTAATAAGTGTCAGCATATCGTAAATTTACAAATATATATATATATATGGGGACAGGCACTTAGGTGTTTCTATCAGTTCACCTTTTTAATAACTGTCCTTCATAGGCCCAGTCGTATAATTTGTAAGATAAAACGTGTTTCAAAAAAAACATCTTACAGATTTGATGGGGAGAGATGTCATTTCGTGTATTTAATTAAAACAGACATATTTAGGCTCCACGGTTAGAAAGGAATTTTTGTAACTGGTTTATTTTATCAGCTACACTTGTTACATAAGGGCATGTCAGCCGCATAACGAGGAAGCCCTCGTGTCATTTAGTAGAAGATTTCTCACTGTGAACGGGTTGATAATCAACCTTATTTCAGGTCTTTAAATTTTGGAGTGATGACGCTTCGATCTGCTGCCAGCACACTATATCTGTTCTAATGACTACGATGCCCTTATGGGCGACACCCAAGACAAACACTCCTCACCACTTAACATACCTGAAAACATAGGTAAAATACCCTTTACGGCGCCAGTGACATGTTATGATGGCAAATGCTTCATAACACATGCAGTGCTTTTTGAATGTCAGAAGTGAAGTATTTAAGGGGGCATAACTCTTCAAGCAGGGTCATGCTAACGCTGGGGCAGTTAGAGAGCCGTTGCTTGAACGAAATAATATTACTCTGAGACAGAGCTTGTACATTTAAGCTGGGGGAAACGACATCACTCTAAACTCACAAAGACATTCAGAGAACTTACAAGTACATGTACGCATGTGCTTCAGCGCTCTCAATGTAGTAGCTGACGAACACAGTTGAAGCTGGTAAGTAATCATTTGACACCGTACTTGGCTTTACGGCAAATTCCAACTTTCATGATTTACGTCACAGAGAAAGAGGCAGTTTCGCCATCGGCTATCTGAAGTACTGTATGTTTTGTTTGGTTTATTTTTTTATATTTTGTTACACCCATAAGTGCACGTAATTACGGAACCGTCGAAGGAACGTCGAAAAAAAGAGAATCAAAAAATTAATCTGTTAATTATTTTGCCCCGACTTAAAACTAACCAGTCCAAATGCTGATGTTTGAAATAATAGTTTCTCATAGGCTACTAAGCCACCGGAAATAAAATGTAATGCTTTAGAACGTTTCATTAGACAGTTTTAACGACCATATTGCATTGTGAACATGCAGTTCATGTAACAGGTTACATGGACCTTATAGACATTTATTCCTCTGAAATATGACCCCCGACGGGTTAAGTTTTTCTTTTGACTTGCAGTCTTTAAAGGTAATAAAATGGCGGCGTCTTATATTTTCTCAAGGTGGGCAATTTTTTCTTACTGTGATATCTCTGTTAGGCTATAAATCCAACATCATAAAAATAAAGAGTTATTTTTTCATTTTTGTGTGGGATGATTTATCGATGCCTATATAGAGTTGGTCTAGTGTTGTCCTTTCTTTTAAGCGACAGTCTAGGTATACAATCTGACCCATATTAGAGTCACAGTATCATTAAACTCACTGTAAGGAAATTGCCGATACCAATAGTTCTTTCTGCACCATAATATACAGGTTGATAGACGATAGAATAGCAAACACTTTTTGTGTGTATCACTAATACCGCATACGTTTGTGCTTTTTAATTCATATTTTGAGTTCTCATTATCTCCAATCGAATCTTGAAAACAATAAAGTGTGAGCTTTCCAAGAACTCAATAGAACTTTCTGAGTTATCGTATCACAGTTTTCGATTCCATGACTTTTTGTCCATGATTTTTTGATCGCATAACTCTTAGCCTTCCATAAAAACAGTGATGTTCCGAATTTTCTCTTCATTATTCTCGCCTTATGCCGTTTTTTGAAATATGGTGACGACAGGTAAAGAGCAAGGCATAGGCCCACTATGGTGGAGGAAGACATTTGGCAACAAATTCAGAAGGTTCTTCCTTCATAGCTGGTTCTGAGGCTGAGCTATAAGAGGTTTGTGTACCGTACATTGCTTCTCACAGGTAAATCATCTTGTTATAGCCACCTTTCTTTCCATACATACTAATTAATGTAGGTTAAAGCAAACAATGTTTTCTTGGGCATTTTCATGAATTTTTCTTCAGTGAAGGGAAATTTTCCATTCTGAAGATCAGAGAAAGAAAAATTATATTGGAGGGGTATCGCACAATCCTGGAAAAATCAAAGTTCAATTTTAGATTTGACTTATAAGGTAAACTTCATCATGGAGTAAATGTTGCACTTGTGTTCTTATTCTTATTTCATTTTACTTAAAGGCGGCTGCAGTGGGCTATTTGTATCAGTTAAAGATGTTTTTCTTCGAATTTTTCTGAAATAGTCCTTGTTCAAACCCTTGTTCATGCGTATGATATATGTTAATTGTAACAAGTCCTTTCTCCTTCCCCTAAACGAAAATGATGCAATTGCCAACAGAAATGGTGTTTTTCTATGGTAGCCTGTGTGTAACAGCACTGACATGCTTGGCACATTGGGCCAACTTCCTGGCGTCGTTCACATGAATGACCGGCGCACTTTGCTGCGAGTTCACTGTATGCTGCACAACCAATATACAAAGAATTTTATGTTCTAAAATTCGCGGCATTTACTTTCTTCCTTAGCTGACTGAATGGTAGCTTCAAAATATCCTAGTTATTGTAGAATGACCCATTTAACAACGTTATCGTCGCCGATCGGTTATTGTCATGAAAGCCCCACGAGCAGTAATGGTATTTCTGGTCCTTTGATCAGCGTTTCAGGCACAGTTTGTGCTTTAGTCTCCAAGATGGTAAAGCATTTAGCATAGGTTTAGTTTACAAAGAAATAACTTCATGTGAAAAAGTCTTTTCAAGGCAACCTCTAGTGTGAAGAACTGCTATATTCTGTATCAATCTTTACAGGACTCAACATCAGTTTCGAAGTGAACTAGTATTTATTTTATTCGTCATTCCTTCAGTTCTTCAAAATTCTTTTCACAGAAGAACTGAAAATTGTTGATGTCATTTTCTAGACACTAAGGGGCAGTTCTGTCCGGGTTGGTGATGGCTAACATCCCTGGTCATTTTCTGGACAGTCAGGGGCTATTCCGTCCGCGTTGTGTGGCGTGATGTGATGGCTGACATCCCTGGTCATTTTACTGGACGAAGCCTTCAAGACTTGTTGTCTTCTATGTTGGAAGCTGTACCATCAAAGAAAAAAGTGCGAAGTTCTGCACATGTTGACATGGTCATTGTGGACGGATATAGTGCTTTCCACTTTGTATATCGATCGCCTTTTCTTTACTATTTTTATCAGTCAGTGTTTCAACTCTAGTAATCATCGGTCTCACTACCATGCTCTTCAGGTTTGATTTTCTTCCCGATTTATTCTCAGCTTCGTGTAACTTTCGTTGTAATACTTAGATTATTAGATTCACTCCAATGCAACTTAATTACACGCACTCCGGGTTCATTAGCTCCTTAGTAAAGGTGACCAACTCTGAAAAAGAGAAAAAATCTTGAATATGTCGTCAAACAACGATCAAATAAATGAAACGAATGCAAACATAATATGCAACTGACTGCAACTGCAATCTCAAAAGCAACTGGAAATTTCAAGTTTGTGCAGTAAAAACTCTGAGTTTGTGAGTCTTCCACATCATCAGAGGCACACACTGCTTGTTTGTCGAGTGTACTATAAACAGCCTACGTGCATAGATACAATCCCTCCATGAAAATTGGTCCTTTCAGTGTCAAAGACCGCACTACTGTCGATAACGGCTACTTGGACACACACAAGGCTCATATTGTGCTCGCTGTTGTGCTCTGTTGAGCGTAACCTTGGGAGAAATACCCGCGTCCAGTAATGCGGGTTGCCGAATCCACCGAACATGCCGGGACATAACAGAAAGCTGAGTCTGAAACCGGTAATAAACAGATTACCAGCAATATCAGTTTACATCCTCGGTATGAAACCGGAGTTTCTTCGAAACACCCTGCATCACGGTGCAAATGATCGGTTGATACATGAGATAGCTCGTATCGTGTTCTCGTGTACATGCAGCTGAAGAGAATAGCATCATGCATGGGCTGCGGTAGAATCACAGGTTCCGTACGGCTACATACGCATGTAACTGTTGGCCTCTTCCAGGCTGAGGTTGTATGTTGTAAGGAGGAACTAGAAGTCCGTAATGGTCTGTAAACAGATAAACAGGGTGCTTTATTAACCCACCGCATCAGAAAATACAGCAACGGCTACGGACATAGTTTGCTGGAGCGATGACGTCATCAAATGACAGTTTACATTTTTACTTTGATTGAAAATGTACGAATGAAGATAATGATATATGTTCAAAAACAATGCCAATGGCTTTTGGTATTATTCTGTTATGCGCTTCCATAGATTCACAAGGATATGAGTTTTCTCTTGTCCTGTACTGCTGTAAGTCCTTCCATAATATTCTAAGATCGTTCCCAGTATTCCAAAAAACATACACGGCATTTATGTAATATCAGTATGGCATATACGGTCTTCCGTAGATTTTTTTTGCATGAGAGGTTTTACCATATATGGGAGATATATACTCTATGATAAATGCCATACATAAGAAATATTACTACTCTGCTAATAGAGTTCGCTTCTTGCAACTTACAAGAAAATATTCTCTATCAAGATAACAGTTTTTGGTCGGTCCATTCTACATTTAGGCTTTGCGCAATTAACCTGCGCGACATGTGAACACGCTAGTAGATAGCTCGACCTCTGAACTGACATCATCTGAAAATCTTCATTACTCATGACTTGAACTCGACACAAGAATCATCAAAATACGTTCTACAATATTGTTACATAATAATTCAAGGTGTACATTACCTGTAAACAGACAAACAGGGCGCTTTGTTAACCCTCCGCATCAGCAAATACAGCAACGGCTACGGACATAGTCTGCTGGAGCGATGACGTCATCCCTGGTGTCTACTAAAATTATTATTTATGCAATATTTATGAACACTGACTAAAGCGAAAACACATATCCCGTTATTTACCTCATTATTATGCACCGCACATGACCTAACACTAAAAGTGAACCTTCCCTTCTATCAACTTCAGTAATTGCAAAAATGTAACTCTTCAAAAACGTCCAAAATAAAACAGAACAATTGTCGGAAATGACATGCCTATTTTTATGACGGGTTGGCAAGGGAAATAAATCTAGGGGTGTAAACGATGCATTTAGAGTGTCTTCCCCTGAACGGCCCATTTACTGTATATACATCTACTATATGTCACATAACCACTGTATCAAACATATATAGTATACTAAAGAAACTATATATGTCACCATGAAATCGTGAAAAAACAAGACACCCAAGGATGAGAAAATATAGGACCCCAAGACTGTAACCCATGGGCCGAATTGTCGTCTACAAAAATCTGCTTTGTTCAAAGGTTGATAAGTTTTGATTTAATACGATGTCATAGTCAGAGAGTGATGAAAATAATTATAATCTGGAAAATAAACCGCGGAATCTCAAGCAGCCATGATTGCAAGTCACCGGTCGACGTTCATTGAAGACGTTGGTGACATTTGTTGTCGTCAACATATTCTAACCATGCCTTTCTCTGCTGATAGGGGATAGATAAGAAGTACCGTGCACACGACTGTGTGGGTATAAGCATTTAAAACTCACTACTCTGGTGGCCAGTCTAATTATGGTTACAAAGTCAAATATGCAAAGATAAGTGCTCAGTTTCATGAAGATTCAAAAGTGTTTCTCGACAAACACTACCAAAAAGGCCGATTTTCAACTCCAGAAATTTCATTAATTCTGAGCAATAGAGTCCCAGCTTAACAACTGAATATCTATACATACTTGAGAGATACATCCCAAGTATGTGTATATATTCCACTTGCTCCTTTGACTTGATAACGATGCAAGTTACTACATTGAAATGTCCATGTTGTGTCATTTCCAACTGGTAAATGCCATTGAAAGAGTTAATATGCAACTGTTTACCCCAGCCTCGTGTATGTAGCCATTATTGCGGTCTTATGTTCACTTACGCTCATTTGAGCAGGGATAGGCCTCAGCAGTCTTAGGCACATGGAAGTAACGTAACAACATTGTCGACTATACAATCTCGGCCAGGTAGTTGTTTTGTGGTAGACTCATAGAAATAGGGCTTTTCTTGACTCAAGGAAATGGTACCCCATCACTGTTTACTACGTGACCACTCATATACCCCTATGGCAAAAGGTTAACCTGCATAATAAACCCAGTTTGAGTAGAATACACCAGCCTCATATTAATAAGAAAGGGCATAGCATCAGCTCAGCCTGGTTTAGTGAATCTTACAAAGTCTGAACTGTTGTTTCTCCTGTATGTCTCTGTCTACAAAAACAGCGTCTCACTATTTTGTTGGAAAACCCATAAATGACAGGCTTACACACGTTGCTAGTAAAATACATATGTCGTCTGATGACACTGCATGTCCTCTGTCATTGAAATCCATCCAAAACGTTATGAATGATATGTAAATAAAGGTGGAAATGAAAAAGAAGCAAGCCAGCTTTACTTGAATTATAGCTCGCTGAGCTCATTCAATGATTCTTGCCTTGAAGTGTCGCTCTCCTGTAGTATTTGATTGTCGGCTGACGTTCCATTACACTCAAACACTCAGTCGCCGTAGAGACGACGAATTTCGAAGATTGTAACCGAAGCTTAGAGTTCGGCAAATCGGGTGTCTTTGATACATTTTCTTGGTTCCCAGTCGTTGTCGGTGAGATCTTTGCTGTGCGCTTTTGGCGTTTCCATGGTTCCTTCGATACGATGGGGTAAAGGACGACGATAAGCGTCGTTGTAGATATCCATATCATCGCCAATAACCTCAGGCACGCTCGCGTTAACACAGAGTCCTCCAAGTGGCACTGAAGCGTGCAATAACTGTTGGAATTCTCTCTGACAGTGCGTGCCACGGCCGATCCATTCCTTGCGGATTCCATCTCATCTTAGGGACTGGCCTGTAGAGAAACTCGACAGGGAAGGAAAAAAGCATGTTGAAAAGGCAGCCGAGAAGGACAGGGATGGTCAAATGACGAGTCGTGATCCTGCGGTTGGTCTTTTGACCTGAAGGTATTTGTGGACGACCACGGCCCCCGCGCACTGTCCGAGAGAAATACCCAAGGGTGAAATGTCGCGTTGGAACGAACAGATGGCATAGAATACCCTTGGTGATTAACTTATTATGGAAGACGATGGTAAGTGACGTGACGACAGCAGTTGTTAAGGAGCAGTTGTTACTCATACATGATGTGACATCCTTCCCTTCCTGGGAGAAAACTTTTTCTCCGCGGTGGAAACCCACGTGACATTTTGCCTCGATCTGAGATATTCGCCATCTATTTCAGCGAAAAACTACAGTACATACCACAGTTGTCAGGCGAACTTCAGGTTCCTATCGATAACAATTACAGAGGTTAACTCAGCACCCCTTGAAATGTATGTTCGTCCAATCGAAGATGGCGGATATCATAGATTAAGGCAAAGTGTTTTCTTCGCGGTGGAAACGTTTCCACCACGGTGAAAATGTTTGCACCGTGGAGAGAACTTTTCACCGCGGTGGAAACGTTTACAACACTGAGAAAACTTTTGGCCGTTCTTCGAAGTATATCGTTGAATTTGTCAGTTTTAACGAACATATGTTTGTGTTTCTCTGAATTCCCTTGTGCGTACTCATTAAATTCTTTGCTCTTAATGATAAGTTTTCACTAGACAAACATATGATTCAAGGAAAATCAAAAGAAAATGTTCGAAATTTCGAATTGAACCAATGGGCCAGCCTACTAATGCCCTGTTCTTTTATGAAAGCAAGCAAGGTTAATTCCTAATTTCTGTTTTCGTTATTTCTAGACTAATCTTGAAAATGTACACATCAGGTATGAAAGTTTCAAGAACTCGACCACTGTCTGCGATATCGTATCGAATCTGCTGGAGTTCGCGATCTTTGCTTTTTCTTTTGCCGTGCTAAACACAGGAATCCACGCTAGACTATAAAATGTCAACAGTTTTAAATTTTTCTCGAATTTTACCGTTTTCGAGGTACATTACGACAAAAGCCGCACATTGTGAATGAGGTCACAAGCACATACTGGCATCTTCGTTAGCCAGTGAGCCGAAAACACGACGGGGCGCAGCAATTTTAAGTTGACAATCGCATGGAAATGTGTTACCCATGGTTGTTTCCCTCACACAAAACTGAATGCACACAAGATCCAGACATCAGAAATACATGCTGGCATCCTCTTCGGTCGATATAGGCCTATCATATAGTTAGGTCTACACAGCCAGCTGTGTATGGTCGTGGGTTTCTTCAGTGCTCGGTTTCCTCACACCATAATATGCTGGCTGCTGTCATTTTTCATAGGCCTATAGGCTGTATGCTTAAGCCTAAGCCGACATGCGCACCAAATTTTATAGCCATTATCTCAGTATCACATCACTTTACTTAAACATTAATATATTTACTTTGCCTGATATGATAACACCTCGCAATCGAAGAACAAGTGTTTATTTTATACACATTTTACTTATTTAAAGTACATTTATCAGTGTACAGGCCCTGTACCCTACCGTCCGTGGGCTTACAGCTAGGCCGGGGCTAATTTAAACCTAGCTCCACGAATGAAGCTGACACCTGCCTTAACAATGTACTGATGTACCGAGCAGGTCGGTGCTGCTTGCTAAATTAGTGCATCTTCGGGTCAGTTGAGCTATACATGTGCACGTGACTATAATTTAACCCGTAATAGACCTATATGTACATAAACACTTAGACCATACAGAGTTGGTTATAATGACCGCGTCACGCCCGAGTTCCCAAATGAATTTTGAAACAAGGCATACATTAGCACCGATAGCATACGGAATGATGTTACAAGAGTTACCGTACAAATGTTGTACCAGAAATATATATATATATATATATTTTTTTTTTTTTTTTTTTTTTTTTTTCAGATTGCTAGGCCCAACAGCGTGGGCTTATTGTAGGCCCTATAACATTGTGAACGCATAGGCCTATAGGCCTACGAGCACCGGTAGCCCAGCAATCTTGGTGTGTCTGAACTGGACTCGACTGGCGCAGGCCAGTTAATGTAGAGACAAAGTGTGTCTTCCAATATTAAGACGTCCATAAGGAAATGTTAGAAAATGTCCAAAAGGAAACATGACATTGTCTTCTTCATTTCATTACGGCCCTACCGGTATTAATGATCTTCGCCAGGGCCTCTTGTTTCAGGGGAGACTACTTTGCTGAACGTATTCACAAAAGCAAATTGAGGTTTTTTTGTGTATGTGCGTTGGTGTGTGTGTGTATTTTGTTTTGTTTTGTTTTTCGATAGTCCGAGGGCATTTGTCAAAAATGAAGTGTTTCGCTCCCTTGAGCAAGTAATAAGTGGTGCAGTATCAGGGGCGCATAATAACTGGACTGAAAATCTTCTCCGCATTTTGTACCGCCAACTGGTGCCCGATGTATCCACGGTAACGAAGGACAACATCAATGGCGGCCTGGGGTAAACAGGAGTGCCAGTCTCTCGCTTTGCACGCTTTGTTTCAACACGATGGCGATCAATCCACTTGCTAACCCGAAAAATATCAAGTTAAAATGTGAATTGTGCCAGAAGCCTGCCTTTGTACAATGTCTCCAGTGCCGAGTGACATATTATTGGTATGATTTTACATTTTGCCCGAAGTTTACAACAACAACACGATAAAAATTTTTATAGCATGCCGGGTGATACCATGGTATGGTCTGAAATTAGTTGAGAAAAGCTTCAGAACAGTTTTCCTGTATACGGCCTCATTGTCTATTTGAATGCCTGTGGTACCCCAAGGCAGTAATTTTAGTACTTGTACATAGCAAAATATTTTGCATTTTTAGAATTTAAATGTGCACAAAACAATGCCGTAAGCAGTGTGTAAACGACTCAGGGAAACGTTCTGTTAAAATTCCGACATTTATCGTTGTGCTGAGTCCATCATTTGGTAGTCATAGAAGAACGTGTGGTATCCAATTTCACCTCATAATCTTATTTCTAGGCCATTTCATAATGGATAAGCACTGAAGATATTCTCACTGCCAGTATTTCTGCGTGAATGGTATACACTGAGTAACCTAGATTTGTGGCTGCTATTTCAGGCCTTTACTCAGCTTAGTACCAATGAAATGTGGATGGTGATAACCATAGCATCAATACGTGTGACTGGTTTGTTGCATACTTTGACCTGAACTTTGTTGGAGTTCAGACGATATGAAGGGTGATTTTATTTTTTCACTGTTCATGTAAGTGATCATGAATGTAAGAATTACTAACATTAATAGCACCAAGTGCTAAAATAGACAACTCTATATCTTACCCCAACCCCAACTTTTAACTGATTGATTAGATTTTGCTAAGTGGCAAAATTTATACAGTTGGACTAGTGACGCCTAGGGACATGACTCAGGGATAGGAGATAATGGCAAGCCATTCTTACACATGATATTGGACGTGTTATTGTCTGAAACTCAGTCCTTTGGGCACACTATGACCTGATCCGAATTAAAAGGCTTATTGCAGGCATTTGTTATAGTATAGTCAGAGTATTGTCTCTGCCACAATAATGTACAAATATGACAGAGACTATAACACAATGTTGTCTTGTGTATTTCATGGAAAGTTTTATTTTGTTCCATTGTGAGATTTGATTTCAAACCTAGACAAATCAAAATAGGTAACCAAAACCAATTATAAATAACAAATATAATTAAATTTCATCACCAGATTTTTGGCCCTGGCACAAAAGTGTATTTAAAGCTGCTCAGATTATGCTCAGCCACTCTAAGTTCTGGGAATTCTAATCATCTACTCATATGAGAACTGTCCATAGACTCTAACCTGTCTTTCTTTGACATGTATGTTGTACATGCATTATTTGAAAATGTTCTGAAAGGGCAGTGGATACAGTTTATTGTCAGTTTTTGTTTTGTTTGTTTGTTTGTTTTTTTTAAGTGGTGTGGAGCATCAGAAGGCTGACTGGGTTGGGATCCATGAAAACATATGTGAAAGTCTTGCAGCTTTAAGACAGCCAGCACCGTTTCTTCCTTCCCAGGAAGAAAGAGATCATCGACAAGACACTCAGCTTCAAAAACAGGTCTCCTAGATTATGTTTTTTTTTTGTAACTTGAAGAATACACTTACATTACTATACCCATATGTGGTTGTTAATATTGAATCTTATGCCAAGTTTTCATCAGCGGTATTGAAGAAAATTTTGTGATGTATTTTCACTTATCAGATTATCATGTGTTACACAATGTTACATCTTTATTATGAGCTGGGAAAGGACATCAGTAAAATGACATCAAGGTTCTGGCTGTCGGGCATTTGACAGGACCCCTTTAAAGAGACGTGGTCCCCCCAAAATTTGGATTTTTAAACAAATTCTGATTGCGACATCTTAACACAGTTTTGAAGTTCGCTCATAAACTAAATCAGTCATGTTGAAGTAAAAAATGTTCATTGAGTATGTAGCTTGTACAAGCCTGGACAAGTTTGGTCGTTATTCGAATTCAACACAAAGAGGGCGGGTCATGTTCGACATTTAACTCTGCCACAACAACATCAACATTTGCACCCACCAGTCAAGTAGTGTAATTTTGCGACAGCTGACTACTAATTACAACTCCAGGCTTACTGGTCAACCTGCTGAGCTCTCTTTTACTCCTCTTTTTGGCCGAGCCTATTAGGAGCGAGCCGTAAGTCCTCGTAATCGTGTCATCCGCCACGTTTATTTAATATGAAGTTTACTGAGCGTTGTGCACATGCTCCAGTTCCACTGAATTGACTTGTAAGTAGCTAGCTTGTAACCTTTACTTCTTCAGAAAAATATGTAATGCTCATGTCATTCTATGATAAAGCTAAAATATCTAATATTTGGGCAACCATGTCCCTTTAACAATTTTAATATGATCATTTGGATGCATCTTAAGTAACTTCAACAAAAGTTATTAATTGTTCCATGTGACAATGGCTAAATGTATATTCTTCCAGACTGAACTGATTGAGCTGACAAGAACAACCGGCCAGAAATTGTTGTTTGAAGGGAAACATGAACAGGCCCTACCTGCTGCTCTCCAGTCTCTCCGCTTCTCCATTGATGTGTATGGTCTAGCCAGTATAGAGCTTGTCCCTTCTTACCTCATCCTGGGAGAGGCTAGTATTGGTCAGTGCTAAAATATTTAGTCTACTGTCAGCTGAAAGTGTTTTGGGTGATAATTTTCCTTGTGGCAAAATTTTTGGATGTGTTTCAGGTGATTTATGTATTTTATTTATTAGATTGGTGTTTTACGCAATACTCAAGAATATTTCACTTGCACAAGGGCCATCATCATGGTGGGAGGAAACCAGACAGACCATGGGGGTACCCATGATCATGTGCAGACTTTGCTATGTATAGTCGGAGAGGAAACCAGCATAAGCTGAACTCACAGTGACCACATTGATGAGAGTGTTTTGGGTGATAATTCTGTTTCTAAGCACACTCTCTGATCATCATATTACTTTATGTACATTGAATCATGATGTTAATAATGACCACACACATGACACATGTGCATGCACATGATGCAATTGCATCACACTTAATTCTCACGTTAACTTACAGAAACAGACATGCGATGTAAAAGTAATTCAGCGTGAGCTAGCGTGTGATGAAATCAGTTCTTTCAAATGAAGAATGTTAGTATGTATTTTTGTGATATTTATTCAGTGTTTACAGCTATGATTATTATAGAAAAAGAAACTGACCGAACCTGAGCAGGATATGTAGTAAAATCGCAGAGACTATAATAAAACTTGTAAAGTGTTAAGGATACTAGAACCCCTCATAAGCAAAACTTCACAATTTTCCTTGCATACCCCAAAATATAGATCAAATATGGTCATATATATACATATTCTGAAAGCTAAATGACTGCTGACTGCAAAGAAAAGTTTTAAAATTTGCCTAACTTTAATATTAATCAGAATGAAGATTGAAAAAATGAGTGCTGTATTTAAAAATGCTACTTTTTTGGCCAATTTTCAAGATTTGAATTTTTTGGGCCCAAGTAGATAATTTACTATTTAAAGTACATGAAGAAAGCGATCTCACACATTTTTGATATTCATCTTACATTGTTCTGAGTGATCCTTTAAAGTTAAAACTCAAAAATTAAAAAAAAAATTTGAAACTTTGACGCTTGTTTACTTATATCTTTAAAACTTGAAAAGATATAAAAAAAACTTTATGGGGATTGTTTTTTAGCTTAGGTATTCAGCTAAAAGTGTGCCAAGTTTCCTAGCATTATGTTGAAAAGTAAGCAAGAAATAAAAGTATTTCACCACACAACTGTTCCAAAAATAGATAGTGAGAAAAAGGCAAAAATGTCTGTAGGAGCATTATGTGTGACAGAATTTATCACTAATTCATTTAATTACAGGTTAATTTTAATCAAGAATTACCCTGCCTGCAATTAAAATGTGAACATGTCAACCTAAATGAACAACACTGTACAATGTTCTGAGAACTACGGCTTATAATAACCAGAAATTACAGTATGTTTTACTACCGAAAAACCCGCATAGCATATGTAAATTATGAACGTTAACGAATCCTAGTTTTGGATTTATGAGGCCATGATGCAGAGTTCCCTTTTAACTTCCATGTTATTTTGACAATGTTTTCATGGCCGTGTCTGCGTGAACAAAGCATGTTGGCCCAAGTAAAGTCGCTAATGCCCAGATGTTCGCAGTCTCGAACACGTTTTGTCAAAGTTAAGGTGCTTACAATTCGAATTCGAAGGGTTTTTATTTTTTTCAAGTATCCTAGATAGGATTGTGGTACATGTAGTATAATGCAAGAGATGTTCATTAAAGCAGTAGCTACACAACCTGACAGCACAAGTAACCATAATATTGAGTATAAGTAAGCCTACTCATCAAAACCAAACCCACTGGCTGGGATAGAGCATGTATGGTATTTTTGTGCCAGAAAGCCCATCCTCTGCAACATCTGGGATTTGACTGTGGCATAAACTTCCTGTCCTGTCCTTGTCCAGTTCTTCTTCATGTTAGTAAAGAACAAACATTGCCTTGTGAGTAGTCCCACTGAAGAAAGAAGATAAATAATTAAAACATTTTATTCACACTTTAATGATTAAAATGTGATATAAAATTCTAATTAAAAAATTGTACCTCACATCTTTTTATGTTTGTGCTTGTGTGAATCACCACCATCTTAGAGGTACAGTGACACATACAAAATCCCAGTGGAAAACTGGTCCTGGATACCATTCTATATCCTGTATAATAATAATAATAATATCTTTATTTATAGAAGGTATAACTGCTTTTTCTCAAGGCCTGCTAAACAAATTACTTGTCCTTCAGTATCATATCAAAAACCCAGGTTTAGATATACCCAGTTAATAGATACACATATACCAGAGTTACAGGAAAATGATACAGCAAGAAAAAACCAACAAAATTTTGATATTGTGGCAGGTCTTGGTCGTCTTCCTCAAGCTGAAGAGTACCTGGCCCAAGCCCAGTGGACTGTCCTGAAAATGCCAGAGAGTTCTAATGCCATAAAGTCCAAGTTGTTCCGTAACCTGGGCCTGTTGTACGCTGCCAAAGGGGAGTATGATGAGGCTCTGCACCAGCTGGCGGATGATGTAAGTGCAAGCCTGCAAATAGGTGCCTAACATTTTTGAAAACACCCATTTGGACAAAGTGGTATGACCATGTTTTCCATGTTAAAAATATTGGACAAAGTTCACCTAGGTCATACCACTTCCAACAGAGGGGTGTTTTCAAGAATATCAGGCTCCAACTTGCCACCTTGTAAGTCACTGAGATTGGCCGTGAGGTTTTTGGTGCTGGGCATATGACTACCTGGACAATTTGTCATGTACAAAAAAGTCATGTGTTGTATTTCACCTAAACTTTGGCCTGTGAAAGTACACTTTTAAAAGCCTTAAAATGATATTTTTGAGGTAAGTTCTTCCAAAAAACTCTTTAACTTGCCCTTCATATGTAAGGTGGGTGAATGGAACAGAATTACATGACTTTTAAGTTGTACATATCTTTCCTAAGTTGTTTATGTCGCACATGTTAGTTGTGCACTCTTGACATTGAGGTACAGCATGTCTGTCATGTACTTGTAACTTAGCCAGTAATGAATGGTGTACATTTGCATTAGCTAGCTCACTTTATGCAGGTTTGATTCAAAATGTGTATGTAATTCACAAACAAACTCAAAATGCAATGAAACTTCAGCCTACAGATAAAGCAATTAAGATGGTGCCTTTATGTATCGCAGTAATAAAATTTCTGCTTTCAAAAGGGCATGGCAAAAGAATATGGGTGTTTTAGCACCTTAACCTAATCAGTTTATTCTTTAAATAAGTTGTTCTTAACTACACTGACCTGAACATTTTTATGAAAAGTTTTGAGATCTGGAGATTCTTATGTTCTGTTATCACGAGAGATACAGACTGACAAATACAGAATATCACAATACGATAAATGCTGCGATACAACAAGGTCCTTGCTGTACAACACTGAATTAATTTGTTATGACACTGGAGTTTATTTGTTTGGTTGTAGATATACCATGCCTCTGAGGAGTTCGGCACTGACAACATCCGCACGGCTGGAGGTTACTTCCACATGGCTAATGTCTTCTTCAGGCAAGGAAAGATGGACATTGCAGATTCACTGTACAGACAAGTGAGTTTTGACATTTTGGTGTACTATATGCACCCGCATTAGAACATGCACCTCAGTGTTGCATGACCAAACTTATATGTCATCTAAAGACTTTCAAAGAATTTTTAAAAGAATATATGTGGAACAGTCATCAGTGGTCATGGAGATAGCTGGTATCTGTGTTCCACAAGAAATATTTTGCCTCTGTGTGCATACTGTACATACAGTGTGATCTTTCTGCCAGCTGGGTGTGTACTTCACACACAGGTGCTCAAGCTCCAGTCACTGACTAGACAGACAGGCAGTCTAATAACTACATTCCGCATTAGATCCACATTAGAGTTCGATTCTCTGAAAGTTTCTAATGTCATTTGTATTTGATTTTAAGTATGGCCAAGTCGATGTGCACGTGTGGTCACTTTTTTTCTTCAATTTGAATCAATTCAATTCAATTTGTTGTTTTTACCTCAAACTGGAGAATATTTGAAGAGACTTACTGAAGGGTACAAGTAAATCTTGGAGGGCATTGTCATATATTAATGTATGTGTCAAGATGCTCTTTATCATGATTGTAATGGAGATTTCAGAAAAAAATTTAATCTGCGCGATACAAGCAAATCGTTGATATTATCTTAGAATAGTGTAAATTTATTTCAGAAAAGTGCTTTCTTAAAAGCAAAGTAATTTAATGTCATAAAATGTTATTTTTTGTTTCTGAAACAAAAAGAACTTTTCCAGCATGATATGATACAAAGTACCATATAACCTCTACATATGTTACTGTTCGAAATCGGTAATAGAGTTTGTAAGATTCTTAATGAGAGCCAATGATTTGGTAACTTCTTGAAGTTTTAGAGTCACATCAACACCATAAATGATCCCTGTTTGAGTTGGATATTGTCTGAAAGTCAATACTTTGACATATATCAGGGTAAAAAGATGAAATTTGAGTTGTTTAGCAAATACAAATTTTTGGGTCAAAAATCTCTGGTGTAGCCTCTTTTTGAAGAGTAAATGGCAAATCACTTTTGGTTTGCTTTAGGTGACACAGAGCTGGTATGATTACCTGACTAAGATCATCCAGGTGAGAACAAGGACCCCTGACACACCTGTGGGGGTGGGGCCGGTCATTGCCGACACCAAACAAGAAGAGGAAGATCAGCTGGGTAATTATCAGTTACACCTTGTACAACATCGTCTGACCAGTTGTGTTGTGACTCGCTGAGATAGGTTAATGTTTAGAAATGGTGGTCTTTGTTGTAAATATTTGTGATAAATTGATAGGACTAATGATGACACCTGTTTGGCAGAAGTGATTCATGCACACTCATTCAGGATGTCTGGCTGGTCAGGTTTTTGCCCTGGGAACTGGCTGGCAACTGGCAACAGAAAAAGATTAACTTTCATGCAATTTGCCGTTGTGGTTCATTCTGTTTTCAGGCTGAAGATTTGAGAAGTCTTGATATTTAGTCAAGTGATTGATGTGTCTGCTGGATTTCATTCACAAATATGACTAAATATGTCTGAATGTTTACTTGGCTGATGCACACATACATTATAAGCACACATATCCTGTCTGGCAGCTTTGTGCTGGATCCACTCTGTGCACATTATCTGCATTCGTGTGTATATTTTATTTCCGAGTCCGAAAATTTCAACTCCTCCACCTTTACTGTGCTAAAATGAACAACAATGGCTGGATAAAGATTCATTATTTCTATTCTGTCATACCTACTTTAAACATTTAGGTATTTATTACACTAGAAAAATGACTAAACAAGTTAAACGACGTTCTACCCCTCTGCAGCTGCACTCACTTGTCTGCTGTCAACAATTGGACGAGCCTCTGGCATGTCTGGGAATGACCAACATTCCACTCAAAGCAGAGGGGTGAAGCATGTTTGCAGCAAATCACTTTTTGCACACTTGTGTCACGAATGTCTTGGTAGTTTCCGTATGAATTTTTTTATGTCATGCTGCGTTGTTTGTGTATTTACCTCACATTGTCGTTGTTCATGCTCACAAATTTGATTGACAAGTAGGATAATTGCCCGTGAGAACAGCCTACATTGAAATGACATCACGACTGTGTATAATATCGTGACACGAGTCATGACGTCAGTATGTTCTGAGATGAGTTTCCGTGAATATGTACTCCTTGACGTTCAACGCTTTACAAAGTGGGCAACTCCAAAGTATAGTAGAATTGGTTATAGATATCTGTACTAAATGTTGCCACTACCATCTAAAATCACAGGTGACCTCTCGTTGTAGATGAGGCCCAAGAGGCTGAAGCTATCCAGGTGTTGAACGCAGTGTTTGACATGAGAGAGCATCAGCCTAACCGCAGGCCTGAGGACATGGCCAGGATCGCTTACTCTCTGGCCATGCTCTATTACGTGCTCTATGATCTGGATAAGGTAAGTCATATCAGAATTGTTTGCTGGAGTAGCACTGTTCTGTTCAGCTAATCAGCATAATTAGCAGATTAGCCTGCATGGAAAGGTCTCCCCCACACATCAGAAATCTCCATCCTGTCTTGTGCCAAGCCACAGTGTACAGCTTATATTAAACATCACTTCCTCATTATGGGTAATTGCATAAGGATTAAGCGCTTTGTTTAAGAAGAACATATTAGTATGTGCTTTTGTAACACATGTACATGTATCTGTAATGCAGTCTGACTCTTACATTGTTTTTAATACCATAAACTTTATTATCCCGCATCAGACAAAATCCTCTGCTTTTGATTGGACAGCAACGGTCATGTGAACAACATATATAACTCTATACCCTGCAGCAGATGCTATAAGAATCTGATGACTCATTAGTGGGGAGAATGCCGTTACGTAAGAGTTGCTATGTGATACAACAATGACACCAACAACACAACGTCACAAAGGAATGTTGAATGAACATTGTCAATAACGTTATGATGTCATAATTCCCAGATCACTGCTTGGTAATTCAAAGCTCCTCAACGCGACAGAAAATTACTGTTGAAGCTTCTTTTGTTTTTCAAGAAGCAAATTTCAGTTTTGTTTTCAGAGTCTTCTGCAGGATAAATTTGTTAGATGGCTACTGAGTGAAAGGATAAAAAACTCATACTGGGTTTGGCCTCACTTACTATGAGGCTTACAGACCCCATATAATTTCGTATCTTTTCACTCAGTAACAATGTAACGAATGATATATGATGGTGGAGTGCGGGGTGGTTTGGGGAGTAACAGACATGATAATCTGCTGTTACAAAGTTATTGGAAACTCAGATAGGACCACAGGTGGGTCGTTAGTAGATCAGATCGGACCACAGGTAGATCATTAGAAAATCAGATAGGACCACAGGTAGATCATTAAAAAATCAGATAGGACCACATATAGATCATTAAGAAATCATATAGGACTGCAGGTGTATCAGTAGACAGTCGGGTAGAACCACAGGTAGATCACTAGAAAGTCAGAGAAGACCACAGGTAGATCATTAGAAAATCTGATAGGACCACGGGTAGATCATAGGAAAATCAGATAGAACCACAGGTAAATCATTCAAAACTCAAACAGGTAGAGCACAAGCAGATCCTGGTTGAATGTCCAGCAGTCATCATGACCAGACCATATTGCCATGGGGTAACAAATTGTAGTGATGAAGCTGTCAGAAAATCAAATATGACAGTTGCAGATCATGATTTAAACTCAGCCGGATTCTGTTGTTTCAGGCCAAGGAGTATGGGAGAAGAGCAGTTGTGGTCAGCGAGGGGAATCCAGATGAGGAATTATCACGTTCTATCATAGAATTTATGAAAATTTGTGAGAAAGTGTACTGATAACAACTGCACAACTTTCTCATGTATTCCCAAGACCTATCCCTTCTTTCTCAGTACAGCTGAACTGTACAGATCGTGGACTACAAATGAGAACCTTCGTCTGTGATATATTACAGTTTCATTCATTGTTTTGTTTGTTACTTGTCATACAGAAATAAATGCCACCCAAGCTGTGCGTGCAGTAAGTTTTTGTCATGAAAGAAATCATATTTTCAAGGCATAGTAGGGGCCTCCATGTCTGAGGGGGTTAGCTTGCTAGTGCACCATAATGACCCAAGTGTCTCTCACCAGTGGGATTGCTGTAAGTTCAAGCCTAGCTCACCCTAGCTTTCTCTCCAGTAGTACGTGGGAAGGTCGGCCAGCAGCCTGCGGATGGTCGCATGTTTCCCCGAAGCACTGCCCAGTTTACTCCCACCATAATGCTGACCACTGCTGTAAAAGTGAAATACTGTTGAGTACAACATAAAGCACCATTCACATAAATAAATAAACAAGGCATAGTATGGTGGCTGACTTGTGTCATTTCATATTTTCTTGATTTCATGTGTTGAATCCAATGCAAAATTATGAGAATCAGAATGAAAGAACACAAGAATGCAAAAATGCAAAAATTAAGAAAACTAAGACTGCAAGAATAAAAGAATAACAAAGCTTTGACTTGGCACTCATTTTGTGCCACTTGCGGGCCAACAAGATCATAAAATCAGATGTCATTCATGCCTGAGTATGCACATAGAATCACCTGTATAGGACCCAGTTTAAGTGGTTGAAGGGTACATCTTTTACATGACAGTTTAATTTACTTCATTTATGCTTAAGGCATAAATCAAGATTTTTTCACTCATACAGCAGTGGTAAGTTTTATGAGTGAACAAACCTGAGACCCAGATCACTGCCCTTCCTTGGAACTGTACCCAACAAACCTTCAGGAAGTATGAAATACTATCTAACAAACCTCCTGGAGGTATGAAATACTACCTAACAAACCTGTTGGAGGTATGAAGTACTAACAAACCTCCTGGAGGTATGAGATACTACCAAACAAACCTCCTGGAGGTATGAAGCACTACCAAATAAACCTCCTGGAGGCATGAAGTACCAGGAGAACCAGCATGAATGGGATTTGTGTCTAAATTAAGTCTCATTTGTAAGGGGTCATTCAGCTACACAGTCATTACTGTATTTATGTACAAGGGCTCTGTAGACAGCCAAAGCTCAGTCATGTCAGCTGATGTCCTATTTTTTTCCAGTCCCACTGTCTGTGTTCAGCTGGTGTGAATTTCATGTGAAACAGAAATATGGTTTGGAGTGAAATTTGTATGTGACCTGTATCATTTATTTATTTGATTGGTGTCTTATGCTGTATGCAAGAATATTTCATTTATACGACGGCAGCCAGCATTATGTTGGGGGGAAACAGAACAGAGCCTTGGGGTAACCCATGACCATCCGCAGTTTACTGGCACCAGTTAGTACACATTTTGATTTCGTGTGTCGATGAGCTCTATCACTTGAAAGAATATTCACACTGACAGGCGAGGTTTCATATTTCATTAAACTGTATCCCATTCAAGTTGAGACCTAGCCTCCAATATGAGGAATGCTATCTCATTCTCATGCACTGCTGAAGCTAAATCTACAGGTGGGTGTGCTAACAACATACCTGACATACTGAACCAAGACTGAGCAGTGTGAATGTAGGCAGTAATTTTACACCTGCTCTCTTAGTCTGTTGATTACAATCTTGTGGTTGAAACCAAGGTCATTCCTGTTCTTAACATACACAGCATGTGAAAGACCATTTTGTTGTTCCAATCACGTTTTTTGTTCTTATTTTCTCATGGCACATTTTTTACAATGAATTTAAAGGTAAAACATTCAGTTTCTACGATGGAGTTTTTTAGCCATACAGGAAAGACTGAAGCACAGTATCACAAATTCTGTTTTGTTACCAAACAGTTTCGTGTAAAACTACAAAATATCACAATCACAGGAGGTTTAGCAGGTACAAGATTTGTTCTACATTCTACATCCAGAAACCCCACCGTATAACCTCAGTCTTTACTTGCATATTGGAATCAGCATGAAATGCCCTGTTACATGAAGTGTACTTTATTTTGAAACGGTCTTTTAAGTCAGACGCGGGGGCCTCCATGACTCAGTCGGTTAGCGCGCTATTGCAGCGCAATGACCCAGATCGCCCCCCACCAATGTAGTAGCTGTGAGTTCAAGTCTAGCCCATGCTGGCTGGGAAGTTCTGCCACCAACCTGCCCATGGTCGTGGGTTTCCGCTGGGCTCTGCCTGGTTTCCTCCCACCATAATGCTGGCCGCCGTCATACAAGTGAAATATTCTTGAGTACTACGTAAAACAGCAATCAAATAAATAAATTTAAGTTAGACCTACTGTAGTAGCCATTCCTTGTACTGACCAAGTTGTCACTGACTAGATCAGCAGACTGGATCAAACTTAGTACGTCAGATGTTCTTGGTGTTGTCAACTCAGGCTCTTCTGTATTTGCCATGTGAAGTTGGCGCTTCATTCATATTTGAACCGGGAACTCGTAAAAGTCCTTCCCGCCTTCAAAAAAGGGGTCCAAAGCCATGTGTTCCTCTGCTCTTTCTTACCTCACGTCACACTTCTAAGTGCATAGGTGCTCAGAAAGCACTTAGGTAGTACACAAACACTGCAGTGTCACAGCAGAAAACAATGTGTTTCTGTGCGATTTGGACCCTTTAGTATAGCCTGTCAGAGTCTCCCATTGACACAAGTTCTCTTCAGCACCAAGGTTTGACATTTGCAGGCAAAGAAGATGTCTTAGCAGGATGTTTCTTCAGTTTAAACAATAGTAGCCACAAATCAGCATAAAGGGAGCGGCCTTTAACCTGGTAACAAATACCTTTTGGAACACTTCTGAAGAATTCACATATTCCTAGGGAAACACCACAACATATGGAGGCAAACTATCATTTCCTCTCGGGTATTGTGAGATACATGTGCGAGGGTAACGGCAAACCGATTGGCTGCTCAGGTAGAGTTGCCTCCAGATAGCATGGCACTTTGGAACACACACCAGCCATTTTGAACTCTTGAATGACTTAATACGGTAAACCTACACATGTAGAGCAAGCATGCACTTCAAAAACCAACTTCACGACAACCTTGAACATTAACAAAAACTTTATATTCTAACAGTATAGAGTCTACAAATGCAGTACATATGAAAACGTCTCAACTATTAACATATATACAGTATTATAGATTCTAGGTAACTATAGCCCCAACTTACAGGGTGATATACTCACATGCACGAAACAAACAATAGGAACTTAAAGCACATGATTTTTAAAGAATCGTAACAAATAAATGAGCAACAATCCTGAGCGACATGAACACAATCCTATCCATGGTAAATTTCACTATGTATCCCTACAAACATGTGTTATACATGTATTTAATGTTAAATTTTTTTTAATTTACTGGGATTTCACGATGAAATTTACCAACATTTTAGTTATCTACTGAAAGTCAAAAATCCAATACACCAGCATGGTGAAAAGTATATTTATTTGACAGATTGAAGCCACACCAATGAGTTTTCTTTTACTTTTATGATAGTGGTAAGCTTTGTAAGTGGCAAAAACCAGAGACAAACTTACGTATGTCAGATGAACATTCCCAGGTGACACACACATACACATGCAATAGTGATGGAAGATACTGACTTCAATAAACATAGTGGCCCCATCTAGCCCAGTGAGAACTGGGAAATCCAGAATTCTTACTCCAAGCCTGGGATTGAACCAACACCTGTTGTTTCTCCTAGGCCATGACCCGTTCATCAACCATATCCATAAATACAGTTAGAAACAATCATTTATACAAAACTGATGCTCACAAATAAATATGTGATAGTCATATTAGTCACTAACTCAAGTATTGCAAAAGTTTTTGATGGTAAGGAAATACATAAACAAAATTGTTTTCCTTTTTTTCTGTTTACCTTTCTACATTCTTCTATGTAAAAAATTAGCACACCTTTATTATTCTGCACAATGAGCTAAAGCTTAAATGCAATGAGATACAATCATCCTAAAAGCAATTTAATGCCACTGTCTGTGTGCATATTTACATATTTATGCAACAAATGTAAAATATGTGGTACATGCACTAGACCTACAAACGCTACAGTATACCTTATCATTTGGTCAGATATAAATGATGCCATACATCTGAGACCCTAGGGACATGTACATGTATACAGAGGCCCCTAGAAGACCTAGACACAAAAATTACAGTACAAGTTAATTAATGCAGGTGAAAAGATAGAAAACTAGATTAATACAAGATATGTTTTATCAACATGATTTCAGACTTCCATGCTGTGGCTGAGGCCAGGTTCACATCTAAACCTTAACAGCAACAAGCACAATCCTGCAAGCTAGCCAATATTATTACTTATACATGTGATCAAAACATAAAGGTACAACATAGATGAAGTTTTCTTGACAGTAGGAAAGAATAAATGCACCAGATATATCTGGCATGTGTCATATATTATCATCTCTTTGACAACGTATATGGCGTTGTCTTCAAACTTGATTGTGTAACATCTGCTTTTCTTGGTGACACGAGTGTCATCCTGGGCTTACCTGGAGATGTTTTGTTCATGGAGAGTATGGAGGAAGATCAATAATTTAGGATGTTAGGCAACTAATGGGTTGGTATGATTAATTGCATGATTGTATGATTAATTCATAAAAGTGATATGCCCTTTACATGCCACAAGTCTTATTTATTTCATTGTTGTTTATTAAATGCCATACCCAGGCATTTATCACTTTATGATGGTGATCACTTTTTGGGTGACGGAAACTTGGTGTGCTCACCATAAACCACCGACCCTTGGCAAGTTACAGACAAGCTTTTCAAAGTCTGACGTACCAGTATGGATGTATTATATCGGTGGAGCACAAGCTGTCTTCGACAAACACTGGATCAATCATTGATTGTCATGTTGTCACCAGTGCACCACACACAATCTAATGTTGAACATTTGTTAGGTGTTTGAATTGCTTGAGACAGGAGAAAAGTGACAACAGGCATTATTACAAAAACTGAACTGAACTGAAGATTAGGTTGCAAAAAAGCACTAAACACTTTTAAACGCATGCATGTATCAAATATTCTAGATACATATTATTTCATAAAGGAACGGTTGCTGTTGAGTTACATGTTCAACAGTTTGCTTGTCAAGGCACGAGGGCTTGTCATGGCACTGATGACTGTCATGGCACGAGGGCTTGTCATGGCACTGATGACTGTCATGGCACAGGGGATTGTCATGAAACTGAGGTTAATGTCAGAGCATAGAGGCTTGTCATGGCACAGGGGCTTGGCCAATAGCACCTTTCTCAGCATTTACTTGGCCAGCTAAAACTGAAACTGTTGGTGCACTGTGTATTTAAATTTTGCCTGACTTGCATACAGAACCTGTACAAATATAATACCATTAAGGACACGGGCACATTGCTAGGATTTTTGATTGCTAAAAGCAATCAATGCCACACGTACAGACACAATTTATTTAAACCTTTTACATTCTAATAATTTGAAGTTATAGTTGACAATACTTTCACCACAACATGCAGATATATTTAACCGAGTTCTTGATGAATTTCATAACCTATGCAAACTGAATTCACTTATCAGATAAATTCCACGTCACAAGCATAGAAATATCACCATGAGGTTTGTTCAATATGTTAACAGAAAATCCTCTCTTGTCTTTTCTTATCATTTTATATGTGCTGAAAATGAAGAAAAGGGCTCATGACATGCATAATAAACATAGTTATCATATCAAATGGTAAAATCAGCTATCTATGCCTTAATATGATATGCTATCGACATCACTCGCCAAGTTAATAGAGATGATCAAACATTACAACTATAATCGTGTAACAGGTATAAAAGAACACACAAATTCCTAACCCAACTCAGGTTTTTGGGTAGCAGAAATTGGGTAGATATAGCCTGGTGGTCACTCCTCTCCCCTCTTCATCAGGTACTCAACAACCCTGGATTTCACGGCCACAGCTTAATAAAGGGCCTGTAATGTGTATGTACTTAAAGATTCATTTGTTTGACGACAGCTTAAGGAATGCTCCATGTTATCTTCATAACTGTACAAGAGCAATGCTCATTGCCGTCCCATGTAGATGTAAATGTCATACATTACAAGCCCCTCAGTTCCTCTGACAGATATAGTCATGAACCATGTAAGCCTATTATCTGAGGATGACTAAACAACCTAATTATTCATAATAATATTATGGGCAGAATAAACCAGAGTGGTAAACTAATGACCTTTGGCAGGTTCCTGTCAAACTTTCTGTTTCCTGACATATTCTGTTCACCTATGCAAACCATATTTGTATAAGATGACGAAATGACGTCAGAGGGCGCACAAAGCCACGCAAACGTCTTCAATCGCTTACTGTCACCATTGTGTCGCAAGCAGTGAGAGCGTGAAAATGCTGGTATATTCATGTACTATATACGTGTACTGCTAATCTCTCAGGCTCCCCCATCATCTTCACACCACAATCACTTCACCCCACCCCCCAAAAAATTCACGACAAGCTTACTTAATCTGATGTCATAAATCAATGATGAAAAAGGGGCACAATTCATGCTGCTTTTCAGCATACAATTTGCCTGTACTCCCCAACCTTCATAAAAAATTTACCAACGGAACAAAGATGTATATCATAGGAACTCAGTATCCTATATATAGATGTGTATATATATATATCATTAATTTACCATCATGTTTCCACAATAAAAGTGTAAGTTATGGTACAGCTTTGAATAAAAGTCACATAAAAGTGTCTACTAAATGTAACTGAATGACTACCTTTGTCCAGTTTATGCTGAATTTTTGAAATATTTTAAGTAACAAAGTCATAAAAAATAGGTATGAAAGTAAATTGGTACTTGTATGACAATATGCATATTTTGAATACAAATTATTTCTTTATTTGATAAGTGTTTTACACTGTACTCAAGAATATTTCGCTTATATGACAGCGACCAGAATTATGATGGGAGGAAACCGACCAGTGTCCAGGGGAAACCCACAACCATCCGCAGGTTGCTGGCAGACCTTCCCATGTATGGCCAGGGAGGAAACCTGCAAGAGCTGGACTTGAACTCACAGCAACTGCATTGGCTTCTGGGTCATTACACTGTGCGCATGGAAGCCCCAAATACAAATGAGGTACAGTGTCAAACTGACAATAGTCTAGCCAGTACTACAATGCCATCATATTTTGAAAACAAATGAGATATGCTGCACCAAACTGACTAGAATCTCGTAATACAATGCATTTGGAATTTTGTGCGAAGTTGCTTCAAGCACAGGTCTGTGATGTTTCTTCCACTTGACAGCCGCTTGACAGTGGCTCTAGGATTCAGTTCGTGAGGTCTTAAACAGACATTTGATAGCAGTGTATGCCCTGTTACAATAGTCCTTCCTCTGAGGGGTTTTGTGTGTTTCATCAGGGCTTGCTGCCTCCACCACAGAAGAGTCCCTCAAAGGGGTCACAACTGCCTTCTTTGCTTGCTGAGACCCTAACTGGCAGGCCAACCAATCCAAAGCTTCACTGACCCCTGTTCCATGCAGAGCACTGATTGGGAATAAACCTGTGAAAGCAGAGCACAGTATTTATATGTACATCAAGAATATTTCCCTTATACAACGGCGGCTGGCATTAGGATGGGCGAAAAAGCAGGAAGAGCCCGCAGGGAAATCCTAGACCATCTGTATGTTCCTGGCAGACTTTCCCACGTTCAGCCAGAGAGGAACTCGCAGTAACCACACTTGTAACAGGCTCCTGGGTCATTACGCAGCCCTAGAGCACTAACTCCCTCTGCCACAGAGGTCCCCAATATAACCAGTGTAATCCAAATGTCTGACAACACCCTTACAATACATATAACATGATTCACAACTCAGACTTCCATAAAAAAAGAAACCTGGTTTAATTCAGTCTTTTATGTGCAAAATATCTGAAGGCTGTCTGAAATTATACTAGTACACATTTTTAAAGGCCTTGCCATCAGTTTTGAACCTTGTAGTTTTTTTAGCAGGCATACACAGGATAGTTTACAAAGTGAGTCCTGTCCTGTATTTAACGTGGTGTAACTGGTACAGCATGCCAATAACACAACATATGACATCCACAGGTAGCAAGGAATAGTCTCTCATACACAAGTATTCAATCTTTCATACTTTAATACATAGTTTAATACATGTAATACTGAACTCTATACTGGGTGCTACTGTGAAATTTTTATTGGTCTTAGATGGATTTTTTTTTTAATATTTTTCCCTCCATGTTAATTTTTTTAAAAATTCTTACCTATTTCATTTAAGCATGAATAAAAAAGTATTTCCCGACCGACCTTGTTTTTGGTGATCGGGTTGTGTTACCATCAACAAAGAATCTTGTAAGGATAGCCTGAAGTCTAGAGCCTTTCTTCAGTTGTGAAGGACTTCAAGTTGAGGAGAGATTGTACTTAGATCACTATACACATGTGGAGAGCAGAACAGAATCCTTATCCAAAAGTCTACGATTCTGCCAGCAGTACAATATGACTTGTACGTCAGCAAGGGAGCTACACCCAGGTAACAACAGAGAGCAGAACAGAATTTTGATCAAAAGTATACTACATGTACAATACATGAAGTCTAGACTGTAGTTGTGTGTGATGGTTTGTAGGTTGAGGAGGGGGGGGTGCACCCAGGTTACCATAAGAGATTTAACAGTAACAGAATCCTGATTAAAACTCATAGTAAATAGGCTTTATAAATCAGTTTCTACGTTTCATAGATTTCACATAGGATTATTGTACCCATGTCATATAGAGGAGGGTAGAACAGAATTTGAATCAAAAGTCTTTCACACATAAGCAATGTGCTTTATTCCAATAGTGTGTGATGGATTCAGGCTGAGAAGCACCATACAGAGAGGAACAGAATTTTGATCAATTTAAGTATGATATATACTAACTACACATACAGCCGTACTCCAGCTACGGGTGATGGAGTTCAGATTGAGAGAGGGGTTGCACCCAGGTTGTCACAGAGAAAAGAACAGAATTTTGATCAATTTAAGCATAATACAGACTGTAAATGTACAAAGCCTTACTCATGGCTTTCAGACTGAGGGGGAATGTACCCAGGTTACCATAGAGAGAAGAACAGAATTTTGATCAATTTAAGTATGATACTTAACCACACATATAAATCCTTACTCCAGCTGTGGGTGATGGAGATCAGGTTGAGCAAGGGGTTACAACCTGGTCACGACTGCGAGAGGAACAGAATTTTGATCACTCTGAGTATGATACTTAGGAAACATGTATGGAACCTTGCTCCAGTTTTCAATGATGGATTTCAGGCCAAGAGGGTCACTGCTGCCAGGCGCTCATTTTACAAAGAGGTTGTAACACTATGTCAAACGCAACTACCATTGCGACGTATCTCTACAGTATGTCTTGCCATGACAGTTTTGACATAACTTATGCCCTGATTGTAAAACTGGCCCCCTCGTTACCAATGAGGCCAGCGAGAGAACTGTGATCAAAAGCGTATGATACACACATGTAAAGTACACAGCCTTACCATAGTTGTGGGTGATGGACTTCAGGTTAAGTTTCTCTGAGATTTCTTCCACAGACATTGCCCGGGACAAATCTTGCTTATTGGCCAGGAACAGCAATGTGGCTGTTCCCAGCTCCTCTGACTGAATAGCGGGTTTGATGACATCAAAGTTGAGCTCATCCAACCTCTCTGTATCGCTACTATCAATTACCACCACAACAGCATCTGCCCCTCTGTAGTAATGTCGGAACAGAGCGCGCTGCCAAGAAAATAACAACACATATGGTGAAAGAACAGTAACATTCTGCCTGGCTAAAAAATGTCAACATTAAAATAGAGTTACTCAACATCACAAAATAATAATAATCATGATTTCACATGCATTAAAAACCTGTATACATGTGACGCTTCACAAAATCACAGCCTGCAACAAATAAATTGTTTTTGCTCGAAAATTTTTCCCTCATATGATCAGTGATGTGAATAGGTTTTCAATGTAGCGAGTCCCCATTTGTATCAGCCCCAGGGAAAATGGCATCTGTGATGACTGAAACTATGAATACAGGATGTCTTCTGCACGAGATATATGGGCTGATGGTAATTAAATCAAGACAGCATATATCGCAAAAAGAAATCAAGGTTCTGTTCCAGACTGTAAAGGACTATGGCGACGGAATACTAGTATATTAAGTATTTTGATTCATAGCAAGTGACTGGTCACACCTTGAGATACTCACTTTTCAAATTATACCATACTGGCAATGCAAAATATTTCCAGTGAACACTAGTATTTATATGATTACACATGCAGTTTACAAATAACACACGTAACTCGCTTGGGAAAAGTTTGTATGTGAGTTATTCAATTGCAACATGCTATGTGCACTGATTCGTAAAGCTGTTCCACACACCTCTTGATTTATTTGTTTTAAAACACTCTTTCTAAAACACTTTTCAAAAACAGTTTGTTTTGGATTGTTCACCATGTGCTTCTGCATTCCTCGGTAATTAAATCTCCTTCAAAAATCTCAAAAAGCCAGCATCATTTCATGGGTAATGTCAGGGTCTTATCAGACTGGAGGCATTGTCGGTAAAGGAAAATATGTTTGGCAAGTCAACAACATTAAATAACACAAAAGCAGCTGGATCTAAATATGATCCTGCAGGTCTGTGGTTTATTTCTAGACAACAATTTTTCTGGTTTCTTTATTTCCATGATTTCACCGTGGATTTGTTGTTCCCAACAGAGCCATTTCTGGTGGGAAATTGAGTGTGTCCTCAGGACATATCGCTAGTGAATTCACTGTGTTCTCTCAGATTTTAATGCCTCAGAGATGCAGGACATACCTAGCAACATAACTGTATGATGGTTGTCAGTTTTATAAAGGGAGGAAACTGGAGTTCTTGGGGTAAACCACCTACCTCTGGCACACTACTTATATCGCCCAGTAATATTTTTGTAAACATACATTAAACATGTGCACTTCAATGAAAGCCCAAAATTCAAATATTTTCGTTTATGTTTTATACGCCTCACCATTTTGTCCCTGCTACCAATGTCCCAGGCTGTTACCTGTAAGTCCCTGTGGGCAAAACTTTCCACATTAAACCCTGAAAGCATAATAATGGGAAAGTATAACCACGAGAAAGTATAACCACAGAAAATATATAACCAGGAAGAAGTGTAACAATGAAAAAGTATAACCATGAGAAAGTATAATGCTTACCATGAGAAAAGTAAAACCACGAGAAAGTATAACCACAAGGATATAACCATAAGAAATAAGCAGATGAGTTCACTGTACTGAATGTGATTGCCATCTCTGTGTAATGTATTAGTGTCAGTTCATAAGTGCACATGCCCTAAGTCATGTCTGTCTCTCTACACGTGCAATAAGAGCTATAGTTTATGACTTCCTCATAACGATCACCTTCAAAATATGAGCACGTGTTGATCAGAACGCCTCGGAAACCACACAAAGGACCTTTTTCCTTTTTTATTTTTTTATTATTTTTATTATTTATTATTATTATTTTATTATTATTTTTTATATTATTTTTTATTTTTTAATTTATATTCTAAAACTTTAGAATTTCAAATTATTCATCAAAATAATGTTTGATGATGAATAACATAAACGTACAACCAAAACTAATAAACTTATTGCACTTTGAAAAAAATCATTTTTATCTGTGAATGTAAATTATCAAAAGAACAGAAACTTTTGTAGTGTAACAGATCATTGAAAATTAAAGCACTATAAAGCAGACTTTGATTTCACATACCTATAGTTGGGACGAAATGACGGTCCAGGTGACTGATATCCCCCAGTTTTAACTTGTACAGTAAGGTCGTCTTTCCTGCATCATCCAGGCCTGCAAGTAGAGAAGTACTACTGTGGATTCAAGATACTTCTGTACTTAATCTGATGGGTCCCAAATGTCCAATCTCCCACCACCTCTTATCCTGACGTATTACTTTTCATTCTGTTCTTGGTAAAAGCAAAAAAGTATGTTGGCAAGGACTGAGCGTTTGTAACTGGTATTTCTGTGTTTCCAGCAGGTACATGATTAATAATATTCCATACTTCCCCCATTCTTGATTACATGTATGTCAGACCTGCATAATTAGCACACGTAGATTTTGTTTTAGGAATGTGATTGTTAGAAGTGTAATGTTAAATACTTCAAATTTGAGGGCCTGTATCTTGAATTCAGCAGTGGCATTAAAGCTATGTCATCATTCAATAATTACAGTTATGAAGAATGGTTCAAAGCAGAGCCTTGCTGAGAGCTAAAAAGAAAGCATGAAACTGTACATACACATATAGAGATCTGTAACACTGTGGTAAAACTTCAGAGTCAAAACTCACTTTATTACTCTTTTAAATAAACTAAAACTGAACTTGTTTTTTGTTATACATAGGTACACTGTAGTTGCATTTTTCATAATGGTCGATGGTTGAAAAGCTCAGACATGCAATGTACATGAGTTACCTCCATGTACATAATTCCATTCCAGCTTAAAAGTCAGTTCAATCATCATGACAACCACCTTGTACCATACTCCCCATGCCCTAAGACTGACTCCTATCAAAGTCACTGGACATGTGACTACTAAAATAAATATAGGCTACATGTCTGTGCTACATATTTATTTGAGATACAGGTGCCTGGTAAGTTAACAGTTCTGGGAAATGTCATCCCGACCCATCGTTGCGGAGCACAAATACATGTAGACACTTGCCTCCTGCTGATTCCTACATACAGTTATATATATGCACAGCAGCTAGGGTGTCAATTTCTCTGCTTCCATCATGCTATTGCATTTATATACATGTTTACTGAGTAAACCCCAGCTTGCCCAAGTCAGCCCTAACAAAGGCGTTCTGCTGCATGACTGAGCCACTTTAATGTTACATTGCAGATTTTAATGTTACCTTCTTGTGCATATGTCATGAAAGAGGATGACAGGTGAAAGCTCAAAAAATGCATATGTACGTTACTGTACATACATGTACATATAAATTATTCATAGTATAAGCCTATTAAAACAAACACTGTAAAAGAATTTTATTTCCTGTGACTGTAATTGTTTGTTCACTTAGCATATGAATTGAATGTCTATACACACAGTGTACACATAGGCAGGTACACAGTCTACACAGTGTACACATATACAACTATCTGCCAGCAACTCATGGATGGTTGTGGGTTAAACCCGCAGGTTATGCCAGGTTTTTTTCCAACATAATGCTGGATGCTGTCATATAAAAGAAATATTCTTGAGTACGTGACTGTAACTTGTTCACTTCAATTTAATTTAATTACATGTTACAATACATCAGATGTTTTAAGATAAGTACTCAGAACTCTGGATAGTATGGGGGATCTTCATCACCTATAAACTGCCCATCAGCTTTCCTTACAAAACACATACATGTACTAGTATATTGTCTAATACATCAAACGTCTAAAGGTGAAAACCAGACTTTAGGTACACATTCTGCCTTGATTTCTACACTCATAAATCACACTGTCACTGCATGAATCATAATAAAAAATAAATAAATAAATACAGGTATATATATATATACATTCGGAAAAAAAAAAGCTGTGCAACAGTTTCCATAATACATCTACTGTGTGAACATGTGGAAGGCAAACTGAATGGCAATTTAGGCATTTTACCACAATTAGTAATAGATGTTCCCAGGATTGTTTATCACAAACTTCAGGCCTACCATGTGTGCTATTCATCATCACCACAGATGCTGGAACAAGCTCATCTAAACACATCTGACAGGAGGAAGAACTTGGTAAATAGCAGCTTCAATAACCTGGTAATTAACAGTGGGGTTCACACTGCCATATAAATGATTGATGTACAACCGGGGATATATGTGCATATGGCCTACAATACCCTAATTCTTCAACCGTTTCAACCACCTCTGCAACCAATGTTTTTGTAAAATTCTGCCAGAACTGTGAGGTTTAGAGAAATAATTTTAAGTTTCATGAAGTTTGGATCTTAAATCATAAAAACAAATCATTTTTAGCATCATTTTCATAATCATTGTATGCATAAATTCCACTGGAAAAAGTGCTTTAGTGGTTGAAAAGGTTGAAGATTTACAGTATGTGCAATTAAAAACTGAACCATTTAACATCTGTTGTTGTAGCAGGCATCATTGAGCAGCCATCAATCACACTAGCTGGAGACCATTATTCTTGCCCATGTATGATGTAATTGCGTGTGGACGTGCAAGCCTAGGAGATAGAGCGCATCATTTATTAATGCCTCCAGGATGAAACTTCTCTGCAGGCAGCCCATGCAATAGTGAGCCCTTAGCCTGCTAGTGGTGTGCCTGTGGGGAGAGTGCTGCACAATTTCAGCTTCCACTTCACCCATTCACTGTAATCATTATTATGTTGCTATCACAATGTGCTTGATGTAAATATCACACTTAAACAGGCAGACACCTAAGGTAAGGACGATAAATATGATTCCACCACACACAGTGTGCATGTTTTGGTACATTAGTGGAGCGTTATCTGATCTTGCCAGGTAGTTTTACCATTCCTGTTAAGCTCACATGTGCTACTAACTACAAAATACATTGTAGTCTTCAGCATCTTATGAATTACATGTATGTTTTCAAATTGCATCTTAAGTTATACTTCACTAGTCGAATTTGTTCCCTGTGCTCACTCACTCACTCTCTCACTGATCATGCTCACTATATATGTATCATGCTCACTCTCACCTGTTCTGCATCTATAGGGTGTGGATGTACAAACATGTAGCAACATAACATGTAAAACTTGGGAGATGCCAGTCATGCCAGAAACAAACATTGATGTTTGACTGGCCACAGTACACACGTGTACATGTAGCTTGATTGTCTAGATTTATATGCATCTTTATATATAGACATGTCTACATATTACACCTGTTGTACATTTATACACAATCAGGTAATTTATTGCCCAATGATGCTGGATGCTGAAATGTTCACCTGGCCATTTTTATCACATTATTAGCTGGCTTAAAGTGTTTAATTTGCTGCTATCCATAGATTTACATGTAGCCAGAATTTGAAATCAGGGAGTCTCATTTCCAAATTTTATTTTGCCTATCTCTCCCATGTTAATTTTGTCAGAATACAATGTCTCACAGACACAGTGACAGCCCCACCCCTGGCTAAACCTATGCTGCTACCCCATTCCTACATTCCCCACCCTACCACCACCACTATACCAGAACAACATTTCATACCAGACCCACCTTGCTATCCTTGCTTTGTTCCACTCCTCATACCAGCCTCACCAAACAGTCTCCCCAGAGGTCAGCAGACAACACAAAGCTGTCCTAATATGGCCTACCCATAACTAAAGCCAAATTACTTGTAAACATGCTAGGGTAGGGCAATAAACAAAATACTGCGCACTTGGGCGTGGCGTCTACATGCCTTTTATAGAAAGGAATTCATGCATGCATAACTGCTCAGTATATGAATTATTATTATGTACAAAACTCACAACAATCAGGCATGTCATACATGCTGACATATGTTGTCTTTAGTTATCAACAGAGGATGTCTTCCACATTTAACAGTGGTGGAGGAATAAGGTTGATCACGAGGGAAATCCGGCTAGATCTTGCAATACATGTGTACCTCTCCTTCCTTATCTGTCTATGAGACCACCAGTCACCCAAACAGCAGGAACTATAGCTATACACCATTAATACAGAAACAGTGTCATTTAGAACCATAAAGCCTTCATTATGACTCATTACTGTACTTCCCTGTTAAAGCCTGTCCAACTTACAGCAGTGTCCAGAAATAACTTGACACTCTACACACCTAAAATCGTTATTATGTCGCATCTGTATTTGGGCTGGCTTCGAGGACCTCTCGCAACTATGTGCAGACTATTTTTCGGCTAACTCCAGCTTTTTTACACTGTGATTTTCCCTTTTGCTGACGCTTGAAAAGAACAAATGCATCTAACAATAACTGAAACATGACAAGTTCCAGATGCGCAGACACTTGTGAACATAATCTTTCCTCATAAAATGCCGGCCTATCAAAAGAACAATTGTGTTAACGGTTTTTTCCTGAAATCGTGAAAGCGCGCCATGACCGCCTGACCACCTTCCTGGACTTCGGACAGTGCCCCTTACCATACCCACGTGACTGTATGGAGCACCTTTGTTTCTGCTTAATCAGGTGCTTCAAGGGTGATGACATGCGTATTTCTGTATGGCTTATGTCTCAGATGCGTGTACATAACACCACTATGACAGAGACAATCGTATCCTGTGATTCTCTACTCTCGTTTTATTAAAACATATGGCATCTACGTTTTTCATTCTACACGCTTCATACATGTCAGTAATATATGTATAATCCCCAGAGCAAGCCAAACTCTGACGTGTTTTAGTCGTATATATGTTGCACGTTTTGTCAAGTTATTTTTGGGTGGTACCCTAGCACATGTTACACAAGTATCAAATCTGAAGGTGACCTTCGTGTCTCAGTTGGTTAATAATGCGTTAGTGCAGCATAATGACCCAGAAGCCTCTCACCAATGCAGTCACTGTGAGTTCAACTCATGCTGGCTTCATCTCTGGCCGTACCTGGGAAGGTCTGTCAGCAACCCGCAGATGGTTGTGGGTTTCCTCCAGGCTCTGTCCGATTTCCTCCCACCATAATGCTGGCTGTCATCGTTTATTAAGTGAAATATTCTTGAGTACGATGTAAAACACCAATCATGAAAATAAATAAAAAATCAACTCTTGAAGATTTGACTCATACTCTCTGAGCGATGGCAAAATGTACCACATATATGTATCTTATACATGCAGTATATGGAACTTTACCGGTGGTAATACAGGTTTATAAAGAGTTATAGACCTAGGCTCTTAAAGCATTCACATGAAGGACACAGAAACAGAATCAAATGATTGTATTTTCGAAAAGGTTTTAAAAGTTTCTTTTTTCCCAACATGTTTTTGTTTTCGGCTTTCTTTTATGAAAAGCACATAGCCACAAATTCCTGGATCTAACCCGGGTGCATGTATACAGTATGTAACATCATCTTCACATTACGGTTTTCAATATACTTATCTGTGAGGCCTGAGGAAATTCCTTGAAACGACCATCTTAATAAGAGATCCGCTCCCCATTTGGTCTCACTTTCAAAGACTGAACAATACAGTTTTGTACTGAACACCTATGTGTGACTGTAAGTACATACACATGTGCCTTTAATAGATGTACTAAAGCATGTACAAGAAATTTTGAAAAATATATCTGACCCCAAATTCTGCCCCAAACTGACTAAGTTAATCATTTTGCCTGATTCTACAATAAGAGTTCTATTGTTGTTTTTGGGTTGTTAGAAAGGTACAGAAAAGTTTTGCCTGCAAAAGTAATATTCATCATTTACGTGTAAAACGCACTTTTTTGGAGTAAATCTTTGGCCAAATACAGCCTACATTCAGGAGGCATGGCAATACATGCATGCTGGGAAGTGCTACAGAGCTTTAGTCCAAACAGTCTGTCTGTTGATCATGTTGATAGGCTTACATGTATATTATACAGGCTACATGCTACTTGGTGTGGACTGACCCATCATGTTTATGTGTACATGAGCTATTTCGGCGCTACGCCTTCATGATAAACCAGGGTGATATTACAGCTACCACTGGCTGATCACCAAACTGCAGGCAATCTAGAGGCAGCAGAGCGCAGCCTACACTTCCAGCTGTGTGCAATCTACACTCAAGTCCACGCACCTGCACATTGGGCTCATCACACTTTCCTGATACTCCTAAACATATGTATATGAACTATCCATCAGCGGGATCTACCAGCTGACTCTGTCTAGCATGGCTTCTCCAATCAAAAAAAAAAAGCCATGCCTAATCCATTAGACTAGAGCCAGCTTATATGCAGTATGCGCTACGCCACTACAAGTATAATGTACATGTATAGTGGTGATGTACACTTATCGCAGATTGGTGATGTACAGAACAGTGGTGATGTACATGGTAGTGGTGATGTGCATGGTAGTGGTGATGTGCATGACAGTGGTGAAGTACATGGTAGTGGTGAAGTACATGGTGAAGTACATGGTAGTGGTGATATACATGGTAGTGGTGATGTACATGGTAGCATAGATGTATATGGTAGCACAGATGTACATGATAGCGGAGATGTTCATGGTAGTGGTGATGTACATATACACGTATTGTGGCCATGTTAGTGCTTAGTGGTGTACATGAATTGTGGTGATGTACATGGTGGTGGTGATGTACATGTATAGTGGTCATTTACAGGTAGTGGTGATATACACCTGCAAGAACCCACTCGGTATCAACAGCATCTGAGCTTATCTATCGTAGATTCACCCGTATGTAAATGCATGTCTATTCTCAGTACATGGTAGTAGTGATGTACATGAAGTGGTGATGTACATGCAGTCAAGTGGTAATGCACATGGTAGTGGTGGTGATTCAATGTTAAAAAACACTGATGAGACAGTAGCTCTACTGGTCGGGGCAAAATTATCACGGACAACAGACAATGGACAATGAGGAATGAAAATCAATACTACGAAATATATATCTCGATTTACTTGTACAAAGTTTTGTTGAAATGGAACAAAAACTGTAAGAGGATTAGCATTTGGAAAATGTTAACTTATTCTGTACTAACAGATAGACAGGCAGACAACCATTCATTGAAATGGAAAATCAGTACTATCAAGTATGTAACTTGATGTTGTCTACACCTGACCCAAGTTTTGCTGAAATCGGACAAAAACTGTACGAGTACATGTAGCATTTTGATGGAAAAGTTAACAGACGACAGACAGACAGATGGACAGAGACTGGTATTCGAACAGCAGAGCTGAAAGATATGAAATTCATATCTGGAATTAACATGAAATAGCCTTTAAGGTGATGCCAAATCTATTTGAAGGTGATTTGTTCTTTTTAGTGTTTGTTTTCTGAATCTACACGTGACAACCAGCTTTCGAGGTCATGTGTTCCGTATCTCTTGTTTTATTTCCATTTGTTTTTTGTGTACCAAGACCATAAGGTTGGTTAGACACATCACCACATGTACATGGAAGTATACATGTTGGTACTGTTTGTTTAGAAATTTGGGTACAAATCAATGTTTTTAGCATATACATGTAGATCTGTATTTCTAATGTACCTTTCATTTACCTCTGCAAAACAATCACTACATCTGATGTATAGGCACATACTGAACATCTATGTACATGTATCAAGGCAAGCATGTAACAATGTACAATGTGACGCATATTATTATGCCCACTCTACTTCTGTAACTTTACATGTAAGCCTAGTATACAGTACACACATGTATAATTGTGCAATGTCTGCCATAATACGGACTTCAATTCACTTCAGACTTGTAAACAACATAGTAGACTCAACGTAGTTCATGTATGTAGATGCAACAAGACAATAATATAAGAGAAAAGATCAACAAGAGCTGCAGCTTAAAACATCTGTATTGAAATCATAAATAGGAAGTAAAACTTAACATCATGCATCAAACTACAGGTGCATGTACCATAATTTTAAGAAGTTATGCTCACACAAAGACTGAACTATACATGTACACTGTCCCTTTGTGAAGTGTACCTTATTAATATAAAATTCTACAGACTAAAGCCAGGGGTATTCTAGCCACTTTCTTTTTACATATAGAAAATTAATTTGAATCAATCACCAATGTATCACAAACCCATTTTATTTCATGAAAACTCAAAACAAAATTTGTCTAAAACTCAATTTTCAGATATTTCCTGTGGTTAACACAACAAGAAAGTGGCTAGAAAAACCCCTGGTAAAGAATAAGGCAATTTCTTTCCCTGTTCACCACATGGAAGAACAACATACTGCCTCTACACTTCACTGCACACAGTGTAGTACAGTACTATCGGTTAATGTTATCTGTGACCATGAGGAATACACTTGTTGTGTCCTTAGAAGAAACAATAATATTGACCATCAGAAAGAAGAAGCAATGTTTTTTCAGGCTTCTGAACTTTACACAACAGTCCCCAAAGTGAACAAATATCACAAAAACATCGCATTCAACCAATATGCAGGTTTCAAGTTACGTCATTATCACAACACAATGACATCACCAATTTATGGAACTTGCCTTTTCTCTAGCATGTCTGCTCAAGTGTTCAGAAAAACATGTAATCAGAATTTCGTTCCTGTTGCCTAAAATGATCACTGTAGAGTACATTTCAAAAATTTATTTTCAATCAATTTTCAACATTGTATACCAGCCCATGTTAAAATGTGCAAATGGACCCTATCATGCCATAAATTGGCAACATCACGTCACAAAGGGACATCACTCTGATGTTATAACAACACATCTCTAAAGCTGCATATTCCACCAAGTCCTGTCTGCAGATATCTTATTTTCATGTGTTCAACTTGCCTGTTGTATTTGCTTTGAAAATATCCCGGGTGAATTTTAATTGAGTTTTTTTTTATTATTATTATTAGCAAACCTACATGCAGATTTTGATTTTGAGTGCATTAGGTGTGGGAGTATGTTAGCACATCTCAAATTTGAAGGCCTAGTTTTTAACATTGAAATGTGCCGCATTCAGCTCAGCTGATCCAAGTCAAATGTCCATGGAATCCCACATCTGACCAGGGATACAAGGTAGAAGTTGGCAGTCTTGGTTACTGTGATGCAGAACAGGTCCACCTCTTTAGAGCAACTAATTTTCTATCCTTTGTATGGTTTCAAATTAGCCTGCAAATTTGCAAGTCTTCAAATAGGCCATATCATAGCACGGAAAGATGGAGAGGGGTGCATGCACATGTTGTTCTGTACAGCCCGTAACAGTTATATGTAGAGTGTAATTGCACCCTTCCAACATGATCATGACCATATAAAACATTACCCTCAGGAATGAAAAGTGGCATATCATTACTAACAATTTTAAATGAAGTGATAATTCATCTTACTTTTCTCTATCATGCTTTTATTATCCATAACACAAGGTTCTGCCTATGACCGCCAGCAAAGAGCTAAACTATTTTTTCACAATATCATTAAATATTTACATGTAAAATTTTTGTGATACTCTCATGACAGTTCGACCATTTTTATTGGAAAGGTTAAAAATTTAATACAGGCAACATTAGCATGAAAAGAGTGCTGTGTAGAAAATGAAAATGAAACCATTTACATGTACAGAACCAATGATTTGTGTGCTGAACCCCCAGAGCTCTAAGCATTGGGTTGGATGAGAAAAGTGATGCAGTCAACGGCAAAGTTGCATACAGAATAATGATATTCATATTAAATCCATAACAAAAACGAAAGCATGTCATAGAGAAGCTTTTAAAAAGTAATGACAATTTTGCCATCCTGCCAATCAGCTTCTAGTAGTACCGATAAAAGTTACTGTTTGTTTTGCTAGAAGGTATTACATGCATTCTATTCATGTAAACACTACTTTTTAAGGATCTCCATATTGTTATCAACTTGTCATTCTGCGACAGCAGTTGTCATACACTGTTGGTGCCTTGTTCAGCTCAGCCTTCAAAAAGCGCTATAAGTGATACAGGTACATACACGTACAAGCAAACTTGCATTCCGGTCATCTTATCAACATGTAAATTAAAATGGGAAACAATGGAGGTAATGGCTGTGACAAATAAGTCAATTGCAACAGCGTGTAACAGCCACACTTCCTTCTGACAGAGGAACTGCCCAACTGATCACATTCAGGGGCTGATTTCACAAAGCCATTTCTGAATTAGGTCAAAATTTCAAAATATGATTTTAGGGCTTATTTTGGGGCTTTAGAAATTAAAATTGGATCACATCATCAATAATATCATGACAGAAATGATTCAAAATTTCAACTTTCAACTTAAAAAACTGATCAATGTGGTGATGTTTTAAATTTTGACTTAAGTATAAGAAATATCTTTGTGGAAGCGGTTCAAGTGCCATTCATCAGGGAAATGAGGGAGTGACGGAAGAAATTTCGGATGCATAACTGGTTGACAGGCTCAGGTACATGTAAATATGTAGAGAATTATTCTGAGACTGCGTATGTGATTTAATAGTCCAGGGTTATCTGGCAGGGAGTGACTATGCGTCAATGAAGAACCACTGTTTATTAAAACGGTCATCTAGTATTTACACTGGTACAGGCAAATAAAATCTTCAAGACCCATATTTATATATTTATTTATTTGACTGTTGCTTAAAAATAACACCATACTTAGGAATCAGTTTTGTGAATGTAAAAAACCAGAGTGCCCAGGAGAAAACCAAGGACCGTTGACAACTTACTAGCTAACTTTAGCTGTCTCAACAAGTATTGCATAAAACACACACACACACATGTTCACCAAGCATGAACCAATGACACCGCACGCGCTTCTCACCAGACAGAACGTACTACTACTGCTGTACTGGTATACTATAAAAGGACTAAATTTAAAACTTTCAAAAAGTATGACACTGTGGGATTGCTGCTACAACAACAACAAAACATGAACTGCATTTTCTTGGATTGAACTTACCGACCAAGACGATGCGAACATCGCGATGACGAAATAGACGCGACCAAATGTTCCCCATGATATCTTCGTCTCACCAGCGAATTTACATTTTGAGCTATAAATTCTGTCTTTACATGCCGTCTTAACTGAGACAAGTTGGCCAAGTCTCACCGGTAACCCCGTCTTTGCATTATCAAGTTACTAAGTTATCCAGCAATCCGTCGACGAAGAACGCCCAAGAAATCCCCGCTAATGAAGACGTAGTTGTTCTGATTGGTTAAAACTTTGGCACATTACATTGAGGGTATAAATGGGGTAGGCTCCACGTCAAAACCGGCCGAGCACCTGTAATGCCATGAGGGTGCCGAAGGGTGGGGCGTTCAGAAGACGAAATTTTCAGTGTCGCTCACACAGTGCAAGTAATTAGCCAATACCAATCGAAGCCAAGTATTTAATTATAGCCATTGTACCACTGCAAGGTATTTAATTACAGCCACTGTGTCACAACTTAATAAGGGACTGGAAAATGCAGTTTACATACTGTGTAGGGATTTACTGACGGTATAATTATCAAATCATAGTGACTTCAAATTTACTTAAGTGGTCTGCTTATTTTCAATGTATAAGTATTATGACATGTTGACAGTGTGGCAAAGCTTTCACAGCACACATCATGTGTATTACACTGGCGGATCACATATTAACCAAGTATTAAACATGGATTAAGGAATTACATAATGTGATGAAAACATAGCCGATAAATTTGCCTAACTTCATTTTGTATGTTATAGCGTTGCATACTCCTATATATAAAGACTCTGAATGAGTTGTTGTCATACTGGTACTTATCAAATTAGAAAATGTGAGTACCCTTCATCCAAATTATTATTAGTTTAAGTCAATTCTCTAAAACCTTTAAAAAGTGTAAGATTATATGTAAGCTTAATTCTGCTTCACCGCACTGGCTTTAATATACCCGAGCCATGCATGGACTTGCAAGGCCATACCAGTATACTGTGTATACGCAAACCTTCTTTAAACACACCAAAGGCAAGAATACGGCGTTCACGACGAAATATCAGTCCAGATTTAAGAATTACTAGTTTAGCCTTTGTTCGAAAACAACACAAATGATTTATAATCTCAACAAGTTTGTATACACCGTCTGTCATAATTCCCGAACCTGAATGTATATATGCCTATATGCAGGGTCTACTACCAGAGAGTGTCAGTATCAAGGAGACTTAATGATGTGAAGGGTAACGACAAGTTACTGTTCATGCTTCCAATACTCTTCCCGGTATCCTGGATTATCAATTCCAAATAAAGCATATAACTGCAAGGGTTTGTAGCCTACATGTATTATATACCTGAGGCGCAAAGGCCATTTAGTTTTTATATGAACGTTGTCACAAACAAAACGCCACCATCGCCAACGCAGCTATTAAAATCTGTTCGCCAAGCAGGTTATATGCATTCATAGCAGTTCATTTGTCTGTCTGTTTATCTTTCTGCCGGCAAATTTTACGGAACAGTTTATAGTCGGATTTCGACGAAATTTGGTGCACAAATCCGTAGCATTTTTATGTGTTCCCTGTCCATGAAATTTTTCACGCTGTCACTATTGTCAAATGTTTGCAACTTCACGGAAAAAGTTGTCTATCGTCTATGGTTGTTTATGAAACTTTGTGAACCTCTTGGCTTTGACCAATCCTTTTTAGGTGTGATCGACATCTTTGCACACATCTTCCCCACTGCCAGATGCGGTGAAGAAACTAAACACTGATTTGGATGTAACAGTGTGCAAATTGCTTGGCCTTGACACATACTCTCGTGGATTATATTGCTTACGTGCATGTTGGTTTTGATTTGTCTTTTTAACACTATCCGTTTCTCCTTCAGCAACTTTTGGGAATTAAACTTATCTCGGGTTTGTGTACGCTGGTTGGAAACTTTAGGTGGAATTAACAATATCAAATGAGGCAGAGACGAGACACTTATTTATTAATTTCATTATATCATATCTATTTATTTGATTTATTTATTTCATTTGTTTTTTACGCCTTATACTCAAGAATATTTCACTTATACGACGGCCGCTAGCGCTATAGCGGGAGAAACCCGGACGGAGAAAGGTCTATATATATATATTTACTTATTTGATTGGTGTTTGACGCTCTACTGGAGAATATTTCATTTATGCCATGGCGACTATGCAGCATTGTGGTGAACCGGACAGAGTCTGGAGAAATCCTACGACTATCTGCAGGTTGCTGGCAGACCTTCACACGTATCACATTAGAAGTCAGCGTGAACTGAGCTTGAACTCACAGCAATCACATTGGTGAGAGGCTCCTGTGCCCCTACACTGAGCTAGAAGTAATTAATAAGCCCGTTGTTACATTACTGATTCATAAGAGGAAATGTACTTTTAACCTTTCAAATGCTGATGACATGTTGCCGATAAAAATAAACCTTACAAATTGTCATGAAGGATAAGCTATATATGGAGCGATATATAATGCAGACTTCATCCAGCGGATTTCCATGTACTTCCTGTCAGAGAAGTTTTATACACCGGCCAGAGCATGGAATGTGGTTGTGATGAATTTTCTGTTGAAGACTTTAAAACCACCCGCAGGAATTGTTGTATTTGTCATTTTGTATCAATGGCTTGAGATATATGTATATATATATATATATCCTATAATGGCTCTCTAACAAATGGCTATAAGCTGGCATTTCTCTTCCTTAAGCTGGCTTTCTCTACATGGGAAGGTGTGCAGTAAAACCTGCGGATGGTCGTTTAGTCCCACACAAGTTTCCTGACACCATAATCCTGGCCGCCGTCGTGTTAATCGCCATTCAAACAAATAAATAAATATATAACCAGATGACCTATAACGCACGCGAGTCATTCGCCCTTCCAGGTCACGTCCCATCATGGCGACCAACTCACTCGACCTCGACCAAGTTGATCATGTCTGATATATCGTCAAGATCCGACCATTTGTTGATGTGTAATGAATGACAGCCGTGTCAACTGGCTGGTGTTTCCCAGCGACGAGACTGGGGTGAGAGGGTGTGGAAGCGTCAGTGAGCGAGTAAATGTGAATATTTGGCGTCTTCCAAGTCCGAATAGGGATGATGCACGCCACGTGTGGACGTGTGAATAAGCTGCTGTTCATGAATAACAAGGGAAAAGTATACCTACATGCGACTCCAAGACAGCAAGAAGTCGAAGTCGCCTTGCATCAAGGCTTCCGTTGAATAACAGACTGCACTATGCTGAAAGACAGGATGTCAAACATGGGACGATGTGTAAAGTTACAATGACAAAAGCTTGAACAACAGACTGACAATTCCTCACATAGTTAAACACAAGTCTTGTCATTATTCATTAAGCAAAAAACGATATAAATATTCAGAAAATAAAAACATTATCATTATTCATAATAGATCAGTTTCAGCCGCCCTAATCTTGAATGTAAAATTCTTGAAAGAGTTACTGTAATAGTCGCCTGTTGGCACTGAATTTCAGTTCGGTTGGGCGGACAGGGACATTCAACAGTATAGGCATCAACAGGAATGTTCTAGACTGGGTCGATTATCCCAGTCCTACAGACATATGGCCCAGGGGTCGCCTAATCGCCGAAAGCTCCGCGACCTCAGATGGCTGGAGACGGAACCATGCCATTATTTGCATGAGCTCAAAGCAAGGCTGACCAGAAATGAGATGTTCAAGGGCAGTGAAGCGTTATATGATGTATGGTGGAAGGGTCGAAACAGCAGAAGTACTTGTAGCACGGTTCAATAGGCTAGGGCTCCGGGGTCGCCTGTGTCCTGAAAGCCGAATAATTTCAGATAACCTCAAAACTCTTACAAGTGGTTCTGTTGATAAAAATTACAACAGTTAAACGAGTTCAGTTGAACATTAATCCCTTTTGTTTTACATTAAAAGGTAGCTGAGCTATTATCGCAGCCCATAGACGAGGGTCGAGGAGCCGTCTATATCCCGGAAGCTCTGGTATTTCAGACAGCTAGAGACGCCTAGACGATATCTGATGACTAAAATTGTAATAGAAACCGGGAAAATACGCGTAATAATTTTTGATATGTATTTATAAAGTTTGTTGTGTGTGAAGGCTAAATTACTACCCGAGTTCAATAGGCGAGTGTCCTGGTGCCGAGCAGGATTTTGGACGCTCCGGTACCTCACTGCTTGAGATATCCGAGACGCGTTTTAGGTGATTTATGATAAATTTTCGTTTAGCTGTTTGTCTTAGCGCAGTGCATGTCCATGATTTTCTCATTGTCCATTCGATGACCGAGTATACTGTTTGTTCATCAAAATAAGTTCCTCATTTGCGTCAGTGTTTATCGATGTGAATGATTTTGCAATAAAATTAGGACTGAGCAAGCGTTCAGTCGATTTGCTTAAAGGAAAAAAATCTGTAAATAAAGAAGACCTTATTTGGATCAGCATGCAACTGATTCCAACACCGAATACATTTCTTAACCCTTTTGCCTATAGTATCATAGGCGTTTATCCCATCTTTATCTTAGTCAGAGTTTCTTCCGGTTCAGCATTTATTGACAGGAAAATATTGTTTCCTTGCAACCCTCTACCGACTTCCAGCGTCCGGACTTCACATCAAAACCTGATAACGGTGTCACTGCTGGGAGCATTATGACGTCACCCATAGCCTTGTGTCAGTGCTAAAAGTAGCCTTGTTCTGAGAAAGTACCAGGTGCGCGCTCAGTCCAAAAGACAGAGAGCCTCTTTAGTTAACACGGTAATTGATAATCGCTGTTATCGTTCGCCCTCTTCACTAGCCACATACTTCAGCTACCCATTTCCCATTGTTACATGCAAGAAACTGACCATCTCCACGAAAAGACCGATATTCGAACGGAAATGGTGGGAGTTTTACCATATTTAACTAAAACAAATTATTCTTTTCGTACTCATTTACCTGTCGGCTTTTCCACGACATACAACACGGAAGTTGCCATAGCTCAGTTGCATTGCCATTCCTGGGAACTCTCCTCGGCGAGCTTAGGTTTACAATACAGCTCTGTTATTAATCCAGGATGAAGAACTCAACGGCGCTTGTGGTGTGTGTCCTTGTCTTTGCAGCTTTGTTTGAAAACAGCAACTCTCAGTGGAATAACCGAAATGCCAATACAGAGAAGCAGGTGAGTATAATTTTGTACCCCATAAAATCATGGCCAAAATGAATATCTAGAGATAAATCTAGTACAATAATAGTTTTTGCAACTGAACAATGCATCAATATGGTTTGGTCATCATTCTTTATGTCAACGAAAATCGCTGGGCCTTTTTTCCCCTGTTACTTTTTCTTGTATTTATCTTTTAGTCACTGTATTTTTGATAGTTGTCTTGCGTATCCAATATGTCCCTCTGGCATACGCTGTCCGCAGAATGAAAACCTCAGATGTATAGTTTGTATCATATCGTATATTGTTGACTGTGATCGTAGATCTACAGATGAAGAATGATCCGGTATAGAATGATCACAAATATCTTGTTATTTCCTTGAGCGTCATGTAGTTAATACTCCACCGCCTACATCTGTCCAATTCATCCACATTTTCCTCTTTCCAGTAAGTTCACCTTTGCTTTCCTCACAAGTCAAAATGAAAAAAGTCATCAATAATTTGGGTTCTCGGCGTGAATTCAGAATACATTCTTAAAAGATACCTTCGTTGAACAGAAAGCACAGATTCGGATAACACATTCTGACCATACGATGTTAAGTGTAGTGTTTAAAAGAAAAGACCGGGGAACTATTAGGCGATTTAATTGATTTTATTTATTTATTTGAAAAGTGTTTTACGCCGTATTCAAGAATATTTCACTTATACTACGGCGGTCAGCATTTTGGTGGGAGGAAACCGGGCAGAGCTCGAGGGAGACTCTCGACCATCAACAAATTTTTGATGGGCAACAAATTTTAAGGAAGGTCATAACACACATTCCATCGCGAATTACAAATACATCCATGTAAAAGGGGACGTAACTGTGAATTAATTTTGATCAGTCAGAGCGCAGGATTATGTAAAGCCCTACTTGCCGATATGACATGATCGGGCCCTTAAATCATTACCATTCTGTCTTTTGAATATACATACGGGTACTTATATAGGGATGTGAATTCAACTTGATTACGGACGGTTGGCTGCTTCTCCTTGTTTTGTCAGCACAAGAAATAAGAAACTAGAGCTGGCACGATGCCACAGTGTGCAGATTTTGACTGCACAAACGGCACGTCTAATACAGACGGGAAGGGACCTGGCTTGGTGTTAAACCGCTAGAGAGTGAAATGCCGAATCACGTCAATCAGCCAGTGTCGGGTCGGTAAAATGTCGGCGTCTCCTGACAGCTACGTAACCTTACGGCGATGAAGCCTATGTTTCTTAGAGAACTTCTAAACTGTTATAGATTGGTGTTTTCTTAAATCTTCAAACCATACTCTTTTCACTACAATTTACGGTATAATTCCCCGGTATTCTCCTTAAAAGAGATAAAGAGATATTACATTACAGCGTTGTTAATAACAGAGTTGCGCCATGCTTTCATGCGCTGCTTAATACACCAAGATAGTAATTTCAAAAAAATGGCATATGATGGGTTCTTTGTTAATGTAGAGCACCCTAGATAACTTCGTGTAAAATAGTAACACTAAATTAAATGTGTCCTGTTGCAGAAGGCAAGTTGAGGGCTAAATTAACTGCAAATACCAGAGCTACTCATATCTTTAAGATATTTTACCGTGGTAATTATAATCACGTTCGCTTACCATCCCTTCTTAGATCAGGATCCTGACTGACCACTGGGGTACATCTCCAGATGTCCAAAGCACAGAACTTTGCTACCGGACAAAACTATGTGTATAAAGCTTATGTTTCAATAAGAGGCATCGCTTATGCACTAGATGTAAATGCCACTGAAACAATGAGACAATCCCACGATACGACTTGTTCTTCAGGCCGAGCAGTAGTTCCGTTATGTCACGTACGGAATACATATGTTCACGATTTTCATTTCGTTGTCTTAAATCATAAAAGCCATTCGAGTACGACATGTCAAACTGGGCTATCTGGTGCACTTGAGATGTATTGTTGGCACAGCATTAGCGGCATCGCCTCCACGACATCACTTTAGTTTCATTCTCTTTTTTCCGGTTTATTTTACTTTACCGCACTGAAACGTAAATATAAATATCAGTAGTGTTAATGCAAAATATAAGACACCGTCATCAAACAGCTCGAAGAACGACCTTTTCCAGCGACATAAAGTAATCCTCGCTTACTGACACCCCAAGTTAATCCGCCGGGCGGTGCATGTAGTCGAATTCTAAACCACATGTCAGTAATTGGGACCTCGCTGACTCAAATGGTTAAAGCCTCGCTCTTTGCGACATTGAGATCGCGTGTTTGCATCCAGTTCTCGCTGTTTCGACTGCGGACTTTGTCATTTTTGACGAGTGGTCAATAGGCGAAGATTACCGTCATGGCCTGTGCAAGTATCATGGTTTTGCCCACGATATGTCTGGTTTTCTTCCCTTTATGTTCTAAATGTCGAGGCGTAGTTTAAGTGCAATATTCTTGGGTACTTTGTTAACAACGTACTTAAGGTAATAGGTAAGTCATGAACATAGACAGATGGTACATAAGTTTGTTCTAGTTTTTGCAAAGTTTGCGATTATCCAGTTTCTTGACCAGTGGGTTTTCAGGCCATCTATAAAGGGAAACAGATATTGTAACGCATATAGAAGCAGTGTCGTCTAGCTACTTGGATGATAATGTTGGCTATGGCTACAAATTAGGGCTTGTTATATTATGGAAATCAGTAGTATTGTTTGTTCGTACAGAGGGCACTGCTGTTTTATGAGTTACAAGATTTGTCTCCCTTCGTAGAGGGCCCGAGGATCGCGTTCGTAACAGTCATGGTATTCTTGTTCTTGTTGTAGGGTCATACTGAGAGATCCGACGAAACACCAATTTTAAAGGTAGCATTAAAAGCCGCTCAACAAGCCCTATTAGAGGAAATCGAGTCTCTGGAAAGATCATTGGATCAACAAATATCTGAACTGCAAAACCGGAAGTCTCAGATTGCCATGCAGAAGAGAACACATAGGAAATGTATGGTGCATCTGATTTCGTGCTACAAGAAATAAACAAGCTACAGCTATGCTGACTGTTTGTTCCAACAGAAAGGCTATGGACAGGGGTTATGGAGGGATGTCATAAGGAGCGTCAAGAAATCCGTCCAGCACATTTATCTGTCCACATGCGTGCAAATTTAAGGGACGGGGCCCACTCCTATTAAGGGTAGAATATGGTGACGTGAGATTAGGGAATATGTCGTGCTAATTGTTTAGGTGATCCAATAATTTACTGTGCTCTGTGATTATTTTAGCGTCCCTTTTCACATCTGCTAGGCAATAAAAACACGAAGGCAAAAGCTATGAACAAAATGGATATTTCTGAAAAGAGGACAGTATACACGAAACGGTGAAAGAGACCGAGTGTAACAGACAGCAGAACAACGGAGTATTACCTTTAGGTTACAGAAAAATATGACAGTGGTATATTTAAGAAAAATATTGTTGTTTTTTTTCTACAGAAAAGGAGCTGTTACCAAAGAAGCCATCGTATATTTTTAAGTGACAGAAAAATATGATCACAAAATATTTTATCGATAACCAAAAGGATGACTTTGTATGCAAAAGAATTTTTTCCGATGAGATTTCATAGAAATAAAAACAATATACCAGTTATTATTTAGTGAAAAAATTGGTTATTTTAAAGAACCTTGTCATTATGTTGATCGTGACGCCATTGTCCTGTAACAAGGTTACGTCACACCACGCATGCTTAAAAGCATGAAATGGCTGACCAATAGCATTGCCGTTGTCGCTTGCGCAGGCGTGATGACTTCAGTTCATTCCTCTCACGTGATCGATACTGGGGACTAAGCAAGATGTCCAGCATTGAAAGTACTTCCGGGTTAGCACGTATGTCTCCATTGTTATACTGAAAATGGAAAAAAATTAATTAGAACATATTTTCGCTAAATTTCGAGCAATGTTAAGGTAATAGTGTTAAGACATGGCATTCGTTGCGCAAGTTTGATGGCTTAATGAGAAAAAACCAATGGAGCGATGGCTATCTGTGAGGATTTGCACTGTGGGATTTGAAGTGGGGTTGTGGTTGATAAAAAGTTTGATTACTTTGTATTTCAGGAAAGCTATATAGACGACCGTTGTTCATCCAGTGCTCCAGAGGAAGGTCACATGCTTTCGTTTTTCTTTTGTATTTCTGATCTCGAGCCCGAATATATTATCTTGACTTTGTAATGAAGCTGTCTAACACTGGTTGTCTACGTTCCCTGGCCCGACACTGTCGTTGTGAGTGGATAAAAACTCTGAGTAAAATATAGCTGTCAGGGACAGCGATGCCGAGGTTCAAGCCAGTAGTGCTTGTATGTGCATGAGTGCAACGTTTCTGTCGTTACATCAGCACATATACAGTAGATGTGCAGCGATTTGCACTTCGAGCTTTTCAGGTTTACCTAAGTAACAGGTTTCATTTGGGTTTCCGACAAATATAGGGAAAATTGCGCTTTTCGCACATTGATCGCAATTTGCGGCCAAAGTATACATCGTAGGAAAGAAAGAAGACGAGATTCGTGATCATGACGTCATATTCCGATTGTAGCGTATTCAGAAGACTCAAATTTGGAATTTTTTTTCCACATGACATCACTTCTGGTTCCAGTTATTTGTCAACTACTTTCGTTCTGTTTCCCACCAGCTAATGCAAAGATAACAGTTGTTACACATGTAAATTTTCAGGTCAATCGAACAGAGGACTTTGAAGAAAATGTCTCTCAAAAGTTTTCCTATCAATCCATTATGACGGCTAGGTCACGTGACTTAGAAGACTCAACCTTACTCACGAAGGATAGTCCTCAGGCCTACTACCTGCCTGAATTTCCCTCATTTCTGCTACGCAATTTTAGCCGCACAAGTTTTTCAATTTTGAAACTTGCAAAAATGGCTATTTTTTGACATGTACTACTTCCGGTTTGTTGACGTCATGTCCGGTTGTGTAAAATTTTTCTCTATGCCTTGAGATGATGTGAGGCCTTACGACTGTGTCTCTAGCTTCGTTGATTATGGGGATATACCCACTTCCGGTTTTGATGACGTCACTTTCGGTGTCCCTGAATTTTCATATTTAGAATCAGTGTCCAAAAGTACACCAGGCAGGACTACTTGTAGCACATCATCTGTACAAGTGTAGAAATTATTAGCAAAAAAACGAATTTTTCGGTCACATGACATGTTCACCCAATAGTCAGCTTGTACAATTTTCAACAAAGGAAGTTTTCGTTATCACTTTGAATGTATCTAGGCTTTGTGCAACTACAGTTTTAATTTCAGCTCAATCACATCAGACGTTCTGAGAAGAAGACATTTAAAGGTTTTCATCAAAATCCAATATGGCCGCCAAGTCACGTGACGAAAAGTTTCCAAAAGTATAGGTGCAAAACTTCGGGTGTGTAGCTAAAACATACTGCAATTTCATCCCCTCGCGACTTGCCGTTATCTCTAGAAATCCGGGACAAAATTGTGGAGAATAATAATAAGAAATAATCCGAACGAAAACAAAAGGGATTCAAGTCTGAATGGCTTGAACCCCTAATAACAAGCATGAATGGCTTGAACCGGTAATAATAATAATCCGAACGATTTCAAGCCTGAATGGCCTGAACGCCTAAATATGTTGTATATTCCCTTTATCATTTTTGTTGTCTGGTTGCCCTTCATCACACTGCTTAATCACAAATGATCTGCCACACTTATTTTTTGTAAATGCACATGCTGGTTTGGATGTAATATCAGCTTTAATTTATATTCGAAATATTTCATATTTTAAAACCTGGTCTTCTGTTGTTTTGCTTTGTCCTAAATACATGCCTTCACATTGTTTTTCTTTTATTGTTGGCCTTTAACCCACTAACATCTCAGTTTTGTACGAAATTGTCGGAAATGTTTAGTCACATATTACAGGCAAAGTTGTCACAAGTTACCGGAAGTTCATCCCTTCAATAACTAAACAGACACAATACAGAAGCGAGCTACTTCTGCTTAATTTAATTAGCTTACTGGATCGTAGTTATTTTGCCTCTTTAATATAGTAAAATCTGTGTTTCAGTGTGTAATAAATTTGACTAATACGCAGTGAAACTGTCCAGCCGTGTTTGAGAACGGCATGACACACTGTGCCCATCATAGCGATGGAAACTTCCTGTTGTTTTTCATTCTGATTTTCGTCTCTGGTGAAACCTTAGCTAGGGTTCACTGAAATCCATCCTGAGTTCCAAATGAAGTAAACTGTGTTTTACAACTACGAAAAACAAATGAGTCGTGGAAAATTAATCTAACGATTAAATCATAGTGATAATTAGTGACGTCCGATCCTATGGCTCGAGTGTTTATTTCACTGCTGTCAGCGATACATTTATTAAAACTGATTGTGTAGCCAATTGAATCTGAACAAGGAAAATTGGGTATTTCACAAAACGTGAAGTCTTTATTAGGCGTCCAGCGCAGTGTTCCAAGCTTTATGGCTGACGTTCGGTATTGGGCGACACCGCGGAGAAAGGGGACCAATATTAACTTAGCAATATCGTAACATTGCGAGAAGTTAATAAAAGCAAGAGTACTGATTTATAACCCGCCAAACTACTGCCAGTGTTAGGTTTCATTGTATCGGTGGCGATCAACAAGCCCTGCTGTGTTACCAATATTATAACATGGGCGAGCCCAACTGAAGTATTGCTTTTGTCACCATCGTTTTTTATCTTGTAAATCACTCGCGAGATATTACACAGCGCTTAAAACCGCGGACAACTTGAACGAGTCTTTTGGCGAAAATAAACTAAAGCGAATATAGACCTGTGCACGTACTAAAAATTATTTCCTTTGTCAAGTCGTATTTGATTACATTTGAAAAGGAACGACTGACCATGTCGAATTGTGACAGATGTAAAGAAAACCTATGGTTTGTAACAAGCAAAAGTTTACAGTCTTGGAATTTTCTCACAGAGCCCAAGGAAACATAACGTACATGGAGACTAAAACCAAATCAGAGACGATTGTGTGATATCTGGCAAATTATCCCTTGTAACCCTGACTAGAGCACGAAGCGTAAGCCAGATCAGCGAAGACAGTGATAACGTGCAAATGGTGGGATTTAACGAATTTACTTAAGAGTATACATCATAACTGAAGAGTAAATCTAGACCAGAGACGACGGTGTGATATTTGGCAAAACGTCGCATAATAAGGGCCGGTGAAATAAGACCCGTTCTGAAGAAACACCTTCAGAGATATTGTAGTCACCAATAGAAATACTCAGTTTTCATATTTCATAAGCTTGTTTACAATTTTCTCTAATCCGGACTAAGCATTATTGATTATCCCATTCCCTCACTATGATACACAGAAACAAACAGCATGTTACCGTGAGGAACTATAGCATACTATATGGATGAAAGGAGACGCATGTGACAAACGTCCTTAAAACTGCAAGTTGCAAACAACCCTTTCGGCATAAGCTCTGACACATGAGCAGGGCCCTGAGTAGTATTGCAAAATGTGGCAGCAGTAGCCAATATTATTTTTCACGATCGTCCAGGAAACTCTGCAGCAAAATAAAGGTTCTGTGATGCTGTAGCGTTACAATTGAAACCCGCATCATAACGCGATGCAACAACGAAGTGAGGCCAAAGCCATGCCAAATCGAACAGTCATAGGCCAGAGTTGTTATACCGAACTCGTCTATTCACAAATTACAAACAAAATACGTCCCATGGTGCCTCCATACTTTATCTTGTATCTTCTAGAGATGTGTCAGAAAACAATAAACTGTGCCTTATGTAATTGTGCCTTAGTAAAAAGTCTCCGTCTTTGACACCGAGTTAAAACATGCCGCATTGAACAGGTTAGGAGGTTGTTTAAATGTTATCATATACGTTTTTCCAGAAAAATGGCTGGTGTGTCCATTTCAAGGTCAAACACAGACGATAATAAGCTCCACGTTACGTCATGTGATAATCACGCGAATGGCGAGAATATTCATACACACATGGGGTTAAATATATCATGAAATAGAGGGAATAAGTGTTCCTTGTGGCAACCGCTTATCTCCCTTGCCACAGACAACGTGGAGAATGCTTTCCATGGATACACACGTATGAAGTGAGTCATGATAGGATGTGCAGAAAAAAAATGTACCTGGTGTTGTATTCGTAGGGTACACTGTGATAACAAATGGTGTATTTTTACAGCACGGTTTGCGAACATTTCATAGGCTACAGTACATTTATCGACAGATGAACAGATCTCTGACGACTTCAAATTAGTACGGCGTACAGCACTAATCAAATAAATAAGTAACTTTACAGCAAATTGAGTATAGTGACGTGAACAAGGTGCTGTAAAATGACCAAACACCAATCAACAATACATCAATATTATGGGAAGTTACAGCTGAAATGAGTGTACATATAGACACGGAAATTTTAAAAAGCACACCGTTAGGAATCCAGGAACCACCAAAGCTCAAATACAATGCATTGAAGAGAACAGCACGCGTATAGAGGACCCTCAACATTAAGAATTACACTCATCAGCATTTGAATGTTGAGAGAAGTTTCACAAGTACCCTGCAGTATGCTGACGTGTTCCAAATATATAATCACTTCATTGCCTTGATAATTTATGCTCAAGTACACCACGGACATTGAACGGCAACAAGATAATTTTTTTGAAAGTTCTTACAATGATGGGTTTCTCGTTTACATTTCCTTATCACCAAAACAAGTTGATGAACTCGCATCATTAGATCAATAGGCTGATGATGATACCTCCGATTTGTCGGAAAGCCTTGAGTAAGTGGAGAAATGAAAACACCTTTGCCCTAATTACAGAATAAATCTTTAACAGTTATAAGATTTGTCATTAAGGTTTGTCCGGAGAACTGTTTCTTGTCCAACCAACGTTAACACCTTAAAATCATACTAATCAGATGATGAAATCTGAGCAACGTTATAGTTATGTAGCAAAAGAGCCGCAGTTCGCAGTTCATTCCTATTCCTGTAGCTTACTTAATCTCAGCAGTGACTGTAACTTGATCAGAACTGTGTATCCATACCGTTTACGTGATTTGTGTGCCGTGCTAAGTAAAGTGACTGCGGCGTTCAGCACCTAGCTCAAGTCAGTTTGAAGTATTGGTCATGGTACAAACTCTTTGTACGCTCTGCCATAGCCAAATAGAGCATAAGGCGAATGAACCGTATGCCCTTCCATCCGCTATTTACAGACAGTGCAAAATATGTTCAGCCAAACAAATAAAAGTAAGGATGAGCACGTAATTAACAGGATTGACGTACATCACTATCGAACAAAGTGTACCCATGCACATAAATATGTAGGCATAAATGAGCTGTGGTTTACGGGAATGTTTTCTAGGACTTATGATGGTCACATCGGGCGGGTTCGCATTCTGTCTTGTTTTCATGAAATCAACACATGTTGTATGTCTCGTGAATCCTGTGCCCTGAGAATGACAGGCCTCGTGGGGGTATCTGATCTAATTGGAAACACGGACACTCTTATAAACAGAAGCTACACAATTGGATCCCTTTAGTCACCCTGTTTTGCTTCATGTCCCGGATTTTAGCGTTGGGAAACCCACAGGGCTATATATCGACTCCCTCTGCCCACTCCCGTCAAGACAGCACTTCCTGAACACGTGACTTGGGATCAAATGCCATCGTTAATATCAGGACGTGTTTCGGTCATTGTTGGTCAACTCTTCAGTGAGCTTCCATTCAGTGCAACTCAGCATCCGTCATGTTGGCATGACTTTCTTTCAAAGATTGAGGAACGAGTACCTTAGGGCTGCATGGATAGCAAAACGACGGGATCAGCGGAATAACTTCACCCTCGATAGATCTTTAACAATCAGCCTTAGCCATTGTATGCGAAACGGTCAATGGCTCTTAATCAAAGGATGGAAGTCAAAGAAATTCATTTCGCCCCACAATACATGTACATCAACAGGGTCCGTGCTTATCATGAGATTGTTACCCAGGCGGGTTTGCGGGCGAGGAGGAACAGGCCGATATGATATCTCCAATTTGTTGAAATGCTAGGAGTGGAGGAGTGAAAGCACTTCTGTTCTAGTTACACAACGAGTCTTCTGTCCTAGTTACACAACGAGTCTTTTGTCCTAGTTACACAACGAGTTTTAAGCAGTCACTATAACTACTTCCACAGGTTGAAACTTTCAGAGAATATGCTCACCTACTTTGAAAAGACGTTGCATCTTTTGCCTAAATATTATGCCGCTCTTATCATTATGATCAAAACGTACACATACCCAACATTATAATGAAAGCGTACACAAACCCAACATTATATGAGTTTCAGATCAAAAGTTTCAAATCATAGCCACATAAATACAACTGAATTCTGTTATACGAATTTTAAACACGGGTTTAGCCGGGTTAAATATATAAATATATCAATCTTGGAGCATTTCGCTATTAAACCTTTATATTCTTAGTTCCATAAAATGTAGACCAGGGCACAGCACTTGTACTGTGAAATATGGCCCAAGTCGCCGATACAGGTTAAGCAGGAGCTGGGATATTTGATGGGTTGTTTTATAGTTTATCTAACTGCGTCCAACATTTTGCACGTAATATGCATCGTGTTGGTATTGTCACTGTGTATTCGTGAACAGTTGCAATCACGGAAGCTTTTTTCCGGTTTGCATACTGCTACAATTTCAAGAATCTAATATTTATTATTACATTTACTGGTTTTAATACAACTTAACATAAAATCTCTCGCCGGAAAAGTTCGCACTCATAAGTTCACTGGTAAAAATTAAGCCCATTTCAGGTTTTCTGACTTAACTACGACTTTCTTTTTTTATATATATATATGCTTAGGTGGGCTTTTCCCAAAGCGTGTACCTGACATGCATGGATTTTTGCCTTTGGTAAGCTACTTCTTTACGTTATAAGTATAGGATTTTTAACCTAATATTCATATGGCTTACAGAGTACCACTATGTTCTATTGTGTCTAAAAGATAAATTATATAAATATTATTTACAAAACGAGAAGCTTTTGCCGATAAGAATACCATTATGCCCATAAGAAGAACTCAATACCAATGAAAAGAACCTTATACCCATGAGAATGACATTATGTCAGTTCATTTAAAGAACCATATGCCTTTGGGAATACCTCATGCCTGTGCTGTTGGGAAGAAACTTTTGGCGATAAGAAGCTTATACTAACCAGAACATTCTGATGGCGATGAGAAGATCCTTTACCGATGATATTAATCTTATGCTTATGAGAAGATCTTTATGACGACGAGAACACCTTTTTCGGATGAGAAAAACCCTGTGGCGATGAGAAAGAACCTAAGCTAAAGAGAATACTGCTATGCGGATGAGAAGAAGCTAATATGCCAATGAGAAGAGCCTTAAACCAATCAGAAGAAGCTTATGCCAACGAGGAGAGCATTATGCCGATGAGAAGTAGCTTGTGTCGATGAGAATACCATATGCCGATGAGAAGGTCTGTCGGTGAGATAAAGTTATGCCGATGAGAGGAAGCTTATATATGCCGATGAGAATACCTTATATCGGTGAGAAGAACGTTATGCCAATAAGAATACCTTTATGCCGATGAGAATACCATTACGCTGACGAAAGGAACCCTACGATAATGAAAGCAACATTTATGGGCTAGGGAATGAACTATTTATATTCTGGCGCTTTGTGGAAGAGAAGTATCGTACAGGATGTGTTACAGGTATGGTTAAATAACTACAAGTATGTAGAGGAAGGAATCTCTGTAAATGTCCACTCTTTAATTTGATCCACAACTCTTCATCTGATCGTTGTCAAACTCTTCGGGTGTATTACCCCGGATAGACAATGCAAAGTATGGTGCAAAGTATTGCAAAATTGCCGGCACTAATTAGGCAATGATATCGGCAATGATAAGTGTTGTCAAAACGCATTACCATCGATGCCAAGACTCATATATAGAAGGCTTAGTTGCGGTATAAGAATTTCTCCGTTTTACGGGCCAGCACTAGCTCAGATAAAAGGAAACTCAAACTAAAAAACTGTCTCTGCGAATGTCGTATGATTTATTAATATAGCTCGAAGAAAAAAGAAAGAAAGAAAACAATGATGGAGACATTTCAAGGTCATCATGCCAGTAAGCATCACAATCATTCCATATCCATGTCAATCAGGTCGTTTGTATGATTATTCGGTTGGATCACATGTCTGATTATCTTGCCATTAACTAATTTAAGTTCTGTTCCAATTAATATCAATCGACTGCATCGCAAATTCCAATGAAGAGTCGATCTTGAGGAATGTGTGAGACAAAATTTAACTAAATCTATCATAGTAAATCGGTTTACTCTCTTTCACACTAGCTAAATCTTGATGTGGGAAGTTACTTCCATCAGTGATGTTAGAGTTTGTTTGGAAGTGTATAATATGAATGTTAGTGTATTGGTCATGAATCTTATGTTTCGAGAATAACGAGTTCAAAACGGTCTATCACTTAGGTCTAAGAATCACACATTCGTGCGACGTAAAGTTTATTATATGTGTATTAACAGAAGTTATCAAAACAATCTGAGGTATACATAGTAGAAGTAAGGGGTAAGAGATTGCTCCGGTAGTGAAGGCATTCTGTTCTAATCAAAAGCAACAAGTTGTAATATAGAAGTGTTATGCTACTGGTAATGTCTGGCAATTCTTTGTTTCTGAAAATGTGCTAAACAAATGTCGGTTAAAAATTTGTTTCGTTTGGAGATTTTGGCATTATATTGACTACTCTCTTTAGAAATAGTGATTTTAATAAACCGTATTATTTGCATATATTTGTATGTATTAAACCTAACCTTGTACCTTGCATGTTTTAAACCTAACTTTATTCACATATTGCCGGCGTACCATATGCAGTTCCCTTAGTTTACAGTAGTTATTTTTATCGTAACCAATTTTAAACCGATTTGTGCGCAAATGCATAGCCTTCAAATTTTTTTAATTACAAAAACTTTGATAATTTCATCTAACTGAGGATATGTACGATGCAGAACCCACACGTTTCTCCCGTGTGCTGTTGTCCGATTGATGGATCATAAAGTTAAAGTATGTTACAAGTATTTCATCGCAAAGTCAAACGTCAATATTTTGACAGTTTCAACTGAAGCAATCTTGTTGGTAAATACAGAAGTCACTGCAACGTATGTGGACTTACTCCATTTCTTTTGGTATATTTGCATGCACTGTAATGCTTGCTTATTCTACTGCTTGAGCTTTCTCTTCTATTCTGGACATTGTGCGCCCATGGATATTTGCTGCCGTCGTTAACAACGTGTTAACAACGTTGCAAAACATGCGAGACGCGCTGGGTACGATCATTTCTGGAGAATTCTGCACTTACGTGATTTAAAGGCACCGAGTGTTAGTTCGCCAGTATAGTGTAGTTCACGCGTAGTGGGGTAATATGTGCTGTCTTGCGGTGTGCAAAACTATGCTATAAACAAAATAAAATATAAGACTGATCTCCTGGAGGAACTTTTGTATATTTTAACACTAATGTACCGTTGTGTTCATACAAGCTGTAATGGGACCTGTGGAGTAGGCCTTTTTCACGTTTTTTTCACCTTTTTTAGGTTTTCATCTCAACATTAGTGCTAAAATATACATGTACAAAAGTTCTTCCAGTCGATCAGTTTTATATTTTATTTTATTTATTACTAGCCTGGATGACTAATCCTCTTTATTCTTACATACGCTATAAATAATCCGGAAGAATATTATGGTTCTTTAATTACTGGAAATACTGTACCGGAATTGAAATTGATTAAAGATCCCAGTTTTCCAATCTGAAGTAACCGGACATTTTTCCGGCACGATATCCCAACACTTGGAATTAGTGTTTAGTGCAAAACTGGTGTTCGGCGTCGGATTCGTATGATGTGTATGCACTTAGGCTTTGGAGGAGAACTGAAGATAAATTCATCTTGTGACAGAACGTTTGGGATAATTGTATTGGGCTGGCAGACAAAATCCATTTCGTTGACTGATTTGTTCAGAAATTCAGCAGTTTAAATATGCAATAATATTGGTTAGTACAAAACATCGCTCAATACGAATGACAATAGCCTTCACTTTTTAGAGACTTACTTGACCTTCCCTTTTTGTTTATTTGTTGTTTCTGCCCAGCTTTCAACGAACTGCTATTTACGGACCCACTTTGACTTGTTTGTATAGGAAAACCGTTCAGTGTTTCCACAGTATTATCATTGACGTTACTGCTCACAATTTCATGGAAATCCGATAAGATAGTTCAAAAAGTATCATAGAATAATCGAAATATTCGTAAGTAAATTGCTATTGAAGCGCATGTAATTTTGTACTTGACCGTAACCATTAGTCCTGGGTTTGTGTACATAGGAAAAAACTCGTTGAACCTCCAGAGATCACCTCATGCGCCATACCCGCCACTCGGCCACGAGCAAATGAGCTTAAATGCAGTAGTCTCTTTCTCATTTCGTTTGGCCAAAACGTCTATATGTTGGCCACCGATAATCGCTGTACATAGTTTTCAGTGGTCTCTGAAGAAAATGTCATTCTATCCAACAGCGTTTAACGTCACCCTTACTGTCACATACGACAAATTATACGCGCCTGTACTCCATCATTAGGTCGCTAAGAGCCTGATGTATAATTCTGTTTATGTATTTGATTGGTGATTTACGTCGTACATTTTACTCATACGATGGCCGCCATCATTATGGTGGGGGGAAACCCACGACCATCTGCATGTGGCTGAGAGGCCGGAGAGGACAACATGGGCTGAACTTGAACCCACCGCGACCGCAATTATTAGAGGCTCCTGAGTCATTACGATTCAATTCTGCGAAACCACCTCGGCAACGGAGACGCTCTCGACCCCTCCCCTTCCGATATGCTAGAGACAAAACTCCGAACACCTATGCAGGCCTACCAGCCAGTCACGTATAGTTCCTACTGAGCAGATAATACTGATACGCCCCTGCATCTCTGCCATCTATGCAGTACACATGGATCTTCTTTAGACGATAGCGTCAAAAATCCATCTAGGTACAGAGTACAAGTGTGAGCTAAACAAAATGATTTTTGAAACACACGGTACTCTGCAAACTGCTGGCGGACCTTCCGTCGTATGACCGGAGGGGAAGCCAGCGTGTGCTGGGCCTGTGAACAAGACGATGTAAAACGAACAGTACTTCACCATCTACCAACTATCACACTCTGGTTTTCACTCCATATACTGCAGCATTTTATCCTGAAATGGATCTTGCAATGATCGAATTTGAAAATAGCGCCTGGCGAAAAGTAGACACCAAAACTGTTGCAGTCTTATTTAGGGAGTTGCTATTCTGTCGGAAGTAGAGCTGCATGGAATGGATATAAGTACACTAGGCAAGTGTATACAATTTCTTGCTTGAAGGCACCCACTTCATTTGGTATTGTAATGTTCCCGGGACAGATCTGTGAATTTGTATATATAATAAATGAATAAATCAATCAAAGTGTAATAAGAATAGGCCACGTGTGGAGTGGCAATTGCTCCCTTGTGTCATGGGGCGCTTAACGCATCCACTGGTCAACCAGTGTTTGGGCGGATGAGTTCACAATGGTAAAATTCCCTTGGGGATTACATTCCAAACAATTTCACTATCAAAACCTCGCCATAATCGAGAATGATGGAGATAAAACCATTTGAAACATCAGAGCACAAGGCAATACATTAACCCTGTCCACTTAACCTGATACGCATGGCGCACACACTTCTGAACGCGCTACAAACATTCAGAATGTGATTCGAGCGCCATCGAGCTAATACAGCCAGGTTTCGCCCCATAAACCGCAAAGGGCAACAAATCACATTATGCGACTATAGCATTAGTACAATAGACGTGGACATTTCCTGCTTTTTATTCTTCACAACGTTATTCACAACATAGTTAGACTCTATACCAACAAGGCCATTTTCCCAGAACGCTTTCACGGTATCATTTTCACGCGGAAAAAACATTTGTACACTGTTCCCATCAACCAAATGACACCGAGATATTCCTCGTAGGAAGGCAGAAAACAACAGAAACGGGAACAAAACACAAAAATCGATTTTGGAGTCGGCTTACAACCGCGGCTTCGCTGCCATTCCATGGTGTCCAAATCTTTTGTAAAATGCATCAGAGGCTGACAGAAATGTCAAGACACCAATAATGCATTAAAATAACTCAGAAATAGAAAAACAATTTCAATACATGAAGTAAAATAATATTCAATATACATCATACTGTGGTCATTAAGATGCCCACAAAATAACTAAAAAAAAACTGGCATCGTACAGTGCATTTTGCGGAATTTATTATTTACTCCGAGTTGAGCCCAGTGTAACAACAAAAACATTTTTTACACAGGGGTGCGGGCATTTCATTACCAGATTAGTATTTCACGATTGCATAAGCAATTTTGGTTGCTATACCAAACAATATGTATGTGCAAACTGCAGTAGTTTGTAACATACAATGGCGAGGTATTGTCATAATTTCCACCACGAGGTTCATGGCTCTATATATCTTAATCTGTGCATGCTCTAACTATTTCTACTCGCCAGATGAAGCTCGACATAGTTTCATATAGTTTCGACATAAACTGAAAGTATATCATTCATGGCGATTTCTTAATGTCGATAAAACCTTGCACTCTTTCACAGGCTATTGTGACCTGTTCAGACAGTCTAAGCATGTACATGTAACAAACACATTCTTGTTCATTAACTATACGAATCATCTGGACATTGACGTTGCTCTTTGTGTTGACAGGAGAACAAATGGTTAATTCTATAATCTGTACACGTACTTGAATGAGTATTTGGGTGCTACCGCGTCATCGAATGTATTTTAGATTACATGGTAAGAGCAGTGGTTTGCAAACTTTACCGCCTTTCCTGATTATTTATAATGCTTTTGTTTATCAAATTAAATAAAAGATGAAAAAGTTACTCATTCATTACATGAATAAGAACGGGCGTGGGGAGAAAGCAACGACAAAGCTTTGATGACAGTATTAGTAAAATACCGTTAATCCCACTATAACATGCAGGATTAAAGAACGGCTACGTCTCATCACCACCATTTTACGATGGATTAATGTCGTCAGTGAGCTACAAGTATGGATTTAACTGTGTTCTGTGCTATACACAGCAGACAGTGTTTTACCATTCCTTAGTCTCTTTATTTCGTGTTAACTGCAGTTATAAACGCCACTGCTGTTGACCATAAAAGGACACGCTTGTGAATACATACAGTAGCACGGAATGCTCTTAAATCACAGGCATATCGTGTCATGTGACAAAAAATAAAAAAGGAAAGACCGGAATAAGACCGGGCATAATGACGATCTGTATTTATCTATAGTGGCCGTGTGATGTTTGGTACTCGCTGATGCCTCAGCCTACCACCCACGAGGTACTATCCATAACTAAACTTGCGTGTCTCACGACTGTTCTGGGTAATAAAGGACCTCAGCAGACTTACGACGTTTTTGAATACCACAGCGTACTAGCCATTAGGACCTTGGTCATTGGCATGCAGAATACGATTCATCTGACTATCGTTATGTAAACACAAAAGTGCCACTCGTAAAACAAGAACTGCACGAGATAGCATTTATTTTTCATGACGGCTTCAGCTGTAGGAAAACATAGCAGCCAAAAGCCCCTCTGAAAAGACCAATGAACCCCGTTGAACGCCAGTCACAAAGCCAACACCATGGAATAGGTAAAATGCATGCATGGAATACTAATGTAGCATTCTGATGCATGCATGGGATTCTGAATAATGTAGCATTTTCGCTTCAGTACGGAAGCTCTCTGGTTCCATCAACATCCTCCTTTTCCTTCCACCATAGTGCTCATCGCCCTCGTATAACGGAAATATTCTTGAGCTGGGCGTAACACTCCAAGTAAATAAATAAATAAATAAATAAATAAATCACATGGAAGCCAGACTAGAAACCTATGGTTTGTCAAGCTCTTCATCTTATAAACGTAAAAATCGACACTGATGTAGTTATTTGTACCGCACGGCTTGGCTTGATAATTCATGCAGTGATTGACAACCATATGTCGTGATTTATAAGCAACTCTGTTTGACTTCATTTAACGTCATTTATATAACGCTGTCGTTGTCACAAATTTTGCCGATACTCTGATCTCTTTCGCCCAAAAGCGGAACGCAACGATGGTAGTAAAAAGAATCGGGCGAGTGGCTGAGGGTTTCCCCCGCACGCGCTCTCCCCGGGTTCCTTTCACCGTAACACTGGCCGCTGTCGTATAAGTGAAATAATATGATGCTCGACATAAACACAAATGAAATAATTAACTAGCTAACTAACTAACTAACTAACTAAATAAATAAATAAACGTACAAGACTCGTGTAAAATAAATTAAACACCGTCATGGCAGTTCCTTGTACTATTAGTCATGGAACGCTTATTGACCCGAACATGTCATAATGACCGGGGCCTGTATAATGTAATTTTGACGTTTGTCACCGAGTAAAGATAAGACTCGTGAATGTACGACAATGCCATTTGCAGGAAGATTGCCCACGGCCTCGAGGTCGGGATATCCTGGATCAATCCCGGGGCGGGTCACACCAAATAAACAATGTTGCTACTTCGCATTGTGCTCAGCACTGAGCGGTTAGAGCAAGCAAACAGGACTGTTCGGCCCGGTGTCAGTATTATGTGACGAGGTGGGGTGTCATGTCTGGTGTCTTTGGCATATTATTTCAGTGTTGGCAGCATTTTAGCGGTATGGACTCGCCCTACCACATGTGCACACAGTGTACACAGATCATAAAAATTCTCGTCGTCATATAACTGAAAAATTGTCGAGTACGACGTAAAATCCAAGCGTACATTTGCTGGAATGTCTGCTGCAATCTCATGAATGGATGTTAGGTTTCACCACATGAGACATAACCACTTTCATAAATACGACACTATTCGGCTATTTTGGTTCATTCTTTCCCTTGATACTTAGCAACCTCACGAACCCTGTAGTATCAAGTAGTACGTTCTTAACTCTAAACAACATAGAGTGCGGTTTTCTATCAGGAAGTTTGTCGTATGCTTCTTAAGGAGCGGTGGTTTCCCCCGAGATCTCCCAGGGTCCCGAGGGACATAAACTCGACCCCCAACCTCATCGATCCAATAAATTATTCAGTATACTGATGCAAAACATTTGTTGCATTATACAGATGACTACGCTTTCATCTTTATAATTGTATATTTCAGACAGAGACGAAAAAGCGATGATTCTCGTGATGCGTTTTCATAAGTTTATGTACGCCCACGATGAAATTACATGAAGGATTGCCCGTGGGAAATTGTAGTGTAGTACTGAAATGTTTATCAAAAGACGTAGAGAATAAAGCTCTGACCGAGAATCAAAAGATTTATACTTTTATTTAACATTGGACAATATATTACGCTGAGTAGCAATCTCACGCTTTTATGCATATCGGTGTTTCATATTTTTTTTTTCATAAAAATGGGTGTATCCTTATCGACGTTGTATACAGACTTAACTGCAACGCATTCCAAAGACAGTATAGTACAGATAATATTGCTTTTAAGATATATATAATTTTATATCATGAAGCCTAGTCCCGTTGGCAAACTTGGGGCACTGTCAAATCTCCACGCAGGAAAATGTGTTTGACAGATATTTGATACACCTCTAAAATGGAACGGACACTGGACAATTTTACACCATTTGACACTGTGCCACATCCTGTATATACACGATATTACCAATATAGGACGAGACATGACACTACATATACAGGATACGACACACTATCAAACACCCACAGTAGGGTCAAAAGACCATACAACTTCGCACTATGCAAATACAAAATACGAAACACTGGCAAATTACAAAGGAGCAGCGTCACATTATAAATCGTGACGATAAAGATGCAACATACGGCATGCAACCTCTCAGATCTTCGAATCTGAATCATTACGCCACAAAACATGACGCGGCAAATACAGATCGAATCCTGACAGAGGATCCATCACATGCACCATCACATGCACCGTTATACTTGGCACTATAGACGCAGCATAAGGCACCTTGTTACATGCGACAGAGAAACCATCATATTGTAATACTTAGTTTAAACTTATTTATTGTTCCAGGGAAAAAAGGGACCGGAAGTTAAGAAAACTTATTTAAACCTCCTCTCTATGATACTTGACTTTACGGACGCAGGATACGGCATCTTGTTTAAATGCGACAGCGAAACCATCCACCATAAAGCCTGACACGACGAATACAGAATTCAAATCCCGACAGAGGATCCATCACACCATACATGCCATAATACTTGACACCTTTGGCGCAGGATATGGCACATTGTTAACTCTTGACAAATGACACATTACACTATAAAACTTGACACCACATACACATGAAACAGTACCGTGTTAAATAACGACAGAGGACACATTACACTATATAACCGGACACTACACATGGTACCAAACCTTGTTAATTCACCACAGAGGATCAAGTCATACGATATAACATTCACAAAAGGCCAAACAAGTGAAACTTGACCAAGCTATATTACCCTGCTCCACGGAACCTGGTATCGTGTCATATTATATTACCCTCATATATTGGACGTGACATCGTGACAAGTCATATTTGTCACGATGATACACAGGAAATGATACTGTGATCAACCATATTACATTTATCGTTCGTATGTGGCATGGTGACAAGTCAGGTTACCCTGATACACGTGGGATGACATTGGGACCAAGCACATTACTCTGACACATGGGACGTGACAGCTTGCCAAGTCATTTTACCCTGATACACAGGCTTGACATCGAGACGAGTCACATTTGTCTGATACACAGCACATGATATTCTGACAAATCACATTACCCTGATACACGGGGCGTGACATCGTGACAGGTAACGTTACACAGGTATACCGATGACACCATACTATCCGCCCACCTCGCCTGTTTGCATTGCCATACCAAATATTTCACGTTCTCATGTGAAGCACCAGGTTCGTGGTTTGAACCTGTTACGATCCTCGTTTTTAAAATATTGTAATATTTTTTAGGATTATATTTATTATTTGTTTTCACGCTAACCAGGTCTGTGTCTATCCTACATTTTTTCTTTGTGTATGTGATAGCCTGCGCCGGAATTCAGTCACGTGGTCCCGAGGCTGCTATGTTTATGAGTTCGTGTCATTGTACATAGAGCCTACATTCTGGAAAGATGTACCCATGCTGTAAACATGTTGACGAATAAACATCCAGAATTTTCTTTACGGCAGTCTATAAATATGAGCGACGAAATTGGTAAGCTCGTAATCATTTACTTACGTCCACTTTGAGAGCAGTCCTTTTACTTGTGTCCACTCGGGTCATATTTGCTCATGCCTACTTAGAAGGATTCTTGTGGGATTTTGGAGATATTGGCTTATACGCCTTTCGATAATTTTGTCATTTTGTTCTCCATTTTTCGGCACGTAACACTTCGTGAGCTTCTGTTTCGCCACTCGCAGTTTGCAGCTTGTGTCGCTCATTGTCTCTTTGTGCGATTACGTACATTTCATCCCAGTTTACCCTGAAAGTGACTTTCTGTATATTTCCGAGGAGTGAAACATTCATCGCCAGCTCGGCATTACGGACGCTATTGTCAACCCGTCTACCCAGGAAACTTGCATCTTGCCGGGGAGTTGATATCTCCCATCGTCGGCGTGCCGGGCCCTCTGGTGTTCGTCATTACAGGCCTTGTCATCCTTCAATGCGAAAATTCCGAAGGACTGTGGAATCTATATTTACGTGGACTGACATGCCTTTGGAAGCCGGAATAGTCCATCCGGATTTTGGACGCTAACTTTGGTTACAAACCATATATATATCTTTGTAATTATCTGCATTGTTTTGTATATAATTGTTAGTTGTACTATTTGTTTATTTTTATCAAATATATGTATTGAACTTATTCAAGCGTCTTGGTGTTTTTTCTTTGAACTTGTGTAAGGCCTATCGCTGTCTCCGAGTTGAACAAGCCATTTGTTTATCATTTTTCCTCTCCGATAGTTGTGCTCTTACAACCCTCATAGAACATTCTAGTGCTTTGGTCGCAATGCAAATGATCAAACAGCAGAATAGAGATTTGTTTCATTTTGTTTTGTTGTTTTTTTTTTTTATCCGATGCTAGCCGTCCAATGAGAACAAGGGTTACAAATGTCCTCGAATTATGTCTTTACTGATGACTTTCGACATTTCTTCTGAATCTACACTGTACTGTTTCTACAATGTTACTTTGGATCGTGATCACTGTAACACTTGACATTTTGTTATTGTGGAATGCGTAAAAAGCATAAAATCGTGAAGGACTAAGTGCGTGTAGTTTTGAACAAACTAGATCGGAAATAGGCTGGCTTTGGACTGATCATTCTAACAATAATACACAGAATGACGCCCAGACTAGAGAAATAGCCTACTTAAGAACCGACGTCGAATATTTCTCTAGTATCTTAACTTTATTTGCGAACAATTTTATAATTCCAGAGCCTGGTAATTTGGAGACGCTTTTGGCTGGGGCAATGGTTAATAGTTAGGCACCGGTTATTACAAGACCATCCATACAGCGTGTCTGTCGCTATTCGTGGTCGGAGCCGTCACAGGCCTGGGGCCGTGTCAGAGACAGCGACACTCTTAACTTGCACTGGACAATGCTGAAGGGAAGTTCAGGCCAATTACTTAGTTCTGTTCGGTATTATATGATTTCCATGTGTCGCAGCGTGGCATGTCTGCGGGCACCCATTCCAAGATGGACTCTTAACCACTTTACAGACTATACAGCGTTGTCTCCAGCCACTGGAATTATGAATAGCTATATACACCTGTCCATATGCCTAAAGGCGAATGATGGAAACCCGGCGTGGTAGCATTAACGTGTTTTGCTAAAAACTGGGTTGACCTTATCCGTTGACTATTATTTCAGTAATTGCAATTGCCTGACACTAATCCAAAGTTATAGATAACTGTATCATTGTTTTGTCATTTGTGTCAAAGCTTATCAGGCTTACTGATTACATACTGATGATTTATGCCAGTGTGATTCAACGATCATTGTCAACACACCTGCCTTTAAATACCTACCATACATACGTCATCGCTTTACCTTAGCGTGTTTCGAGATCCGTTAACTTTCAACATCTGTGGTCATGCCCTTGCTGTATTTCATTAACCAGCCTTATTTGTACCATTGACGGCATCTGCGACATTGTAAACATCATCAGTATCAGTCAGATATATTATCGCTGACATCGTATATTTGGCACTTATACTTCGCCGTATGTGTCATCGTCTACATTGTCGACATCTACATGCAGTTTTGACTTCATCGCCAATAACCAGACAGTAAAACCGCTGGCTTAGTGCGACTGCCAGGTTGCGTGTTCAAATCCAGCCGTCCCCGGTTCGGTTAAGCCTTTAGGTCAGGTACCTGGTGCAGAGCGATGAATCAGGGCAGTGCACGTACCCACTACCCGTAAACCTGGCTGTAATCGTTGTAGTGAAAATTCATAAGTGTGGCATTACATGTACCTGTCAAATCAATAAATCAGTAAATGTATGGTCAATGTTATCATACCAAGGCATAGAGTCTTTTTATTTATTTTACATTGCCAAATTCAAAGGGCACATCTGCGATGAGAGTGATTTCTTGCCACAGTATTGAAATTTCAACAAGTATCTCGTCAGCTCCCACTTCTTCCTAAGAAATGTCGTTGAAATATAATTTTTTCAAACTACCTACACTCTTATGTCCAAATCAGTGTTGTGCTTTTTTTTCATTTTCAGTTTCGCTTAATTATGAAGCATCCGCCGGTATCGAGCAAAGAAGAGAACATATTGATTACACTATCAATTATTTATAGTAAGTATGGATAGCATTCCTTGCCAAGATTTATATGGCTCGTTAAATACAGTTGTGTTACGATTTATTTACCCGGAGAAAATGTTAATGGCTTTCTCCATTCTGTCTGAGAGACGGTAGAACAATGGTGAAGGGGACTGTGTCAATACTAAAAGCTTGAGTATCGGTATTGGTAGTCGAAATACAGCCTAATCTGCCGCAATTCTAAACCACGTTAGTGAGAGCTGAAAGAGCAAGACAGACAAGAAGATCAATTGTCAGTCACCTTACCTTGCCCACTTGAGATCCCAGCACAGGGCTGTCCCACTGAGACCGTAATCTAGTATTACTGACTGAATCACCTTTTGTTTTCTATTGTTAAAATCATTCCTATTCTTGCAAACAACGTATTCTTGGATTTGTACTAATTTGACTTTTGTCTCATGAGGAGCTTTGTCTGAAGTGTATATTCGTTTTTGTTTATTTATTTATTTCATTGGAGTTTTACGTCTTACTCAAGAACATTTCACTTATACGACGGCGGCCAGCATTATGGTGGGAGGAAACCCACGACCGTCCGCAGGTTGCTGGAGGACCTTCCCACTGGACTTCAACTCACAGCGATCGTATTAGTGAGATAGCTCGCTAGCCCCCTCGGTCACTGAGGACTCAGGGACTTTGAAGTCCGCCATCTTGTTTACGCCGTTGTGGATTTTAGACGTGAGATAGGCCGAAACACCGTGCTGTGTATGCACTTCCGCCTGTGTTGCTCTCGGAGAATGAAATTCTGTTCACTGTGGCGCTATATTGATTTTATCAAGGACACCAAAGTTCTCGACGTTCTATCAAAACTTTTAAGCTAGGTTACACCTATCACTCAGTGCTTACTATCGAACTCTGTGGCCATTTAAGGCCACAATGGTATTGGACAAAATAATATGTTCGGTCACACACCCTGACAAAACGGCCTATGTATTAGAGCTGACTATAATCCTTGGTTGCCGTGATTTGAATCTATATAACTGCATAAATGTACGTGTAAAACAACTCGAACAGTACTTGTCCACCATCTGCAATTACGGTTGACCTCTACTCGAGACTAGATTGTCGGTTACCCAGGGTTTTTTTCTTTCATACCTTATCCGTATTGTTTATTGCAAAAGGACACACAGTCTTTGTCGTAAGGTATAGTCGGCTAATATAAACAAATGAGTCCTTCACTTTATTGACTCAATGTAATCATAAACGACGACGTAATCTTTCGTTTGACGGCATAATCAACCATTTCCCCGATTAAAAAAGACATAGTGGGGATTTCGTGTAGAGCCCATATGGCGATAAACACCACGAAAGACGTTATTTATCGAAATTTGTGTAGAGACCACATATCTCATTTACCGCCCTCTCTGTACGCGCGAACGCTATAAGTTGAGGACGACGCCCAGCAGAAAATTAAGCTGCAAATAATTTCAATAAATAACATGGAGAAAATGAAAAAAGGAAGGGGCGTTAATGAAAATCCTGCAGATGTCTAAGGAAAACAAGAGATTGAAGCACATGACAATTAAAGACTTATTCTATTAACACAATCTGATGGTTATCCTGACATTCAGGGCCAGTATTTCTTCTGTTGAAGGCGTGTAATACTCACAATAAGGAACTTTTCCAATGTCCAGAAGGCATCGCTTATTTTCCAATACAGCATCAGTATTATTGCTGTGTCATTACAGGGTTTATCGTCATAAATATTTCACCGTGAATGTAACCTGATACCAATGTGTAACGAAAACGCTCTAGTTCCTTCTAACCTTTCAAATACAAAGGCTGATCACAAAATTATACATTATGGAGCTACCTCCACCTCCTCGAAATTAAACAACGTTTTCTTCATTAATTCCGAATAACAACTCGCCGTAATATAATTTAAGGTTTTCTCTTGAGTTTAGCATGTTAAAGCTTATACAAAATTCCAACTCAATTACATCTCAAGCACACTAAGTTAACTATTATCGACCCAGTGACGTTTTAACTTGACCACATGCACACTGCCGAATGTTTGTAGCATTTTGACAAATATTCTTGTTCCTGGCTGGAGTTAAACAGGACAAATTCGACGTATAATACGATGTCAGATTCGCATTTCTTTACGTTCCATGATGAATACTTTCAGTCCTAGTGGTATCGGCCCGATTCTGATTCGTTCCGTCATGCAGTGGGCAAAATCTTGTTTGTTCCAAATATTGAAATATTCTGAGAACTAACTTGCGGTAATTGCGCACGAAAACTTGTCTGTGACACTACAAAAGAATATCGCAGCAGTTTAATTCTCAAAAAAAGTGATCGGGTTCTTTTTTTTACAAAGAAAAAATGAAATACTACAGTGTTCGCACTCATGAAAGGCCAGAGTGTACACGCCTATTAAATGGATGTCTATGAAGCAAAAAAGGTTTATTTTCTCCGCATATATTTTCCACCCTGTCGAACTCACTGTACCGTATTTAGAAATTCTATTGGATCTCGATATAAATATTTCCGAAAATAGCAACGAATTCCATCTTGGGTCTTGAGATCACTGCATATGTTTTTGGAAACACTGTATCTGGAGCTCAGATAAAAAAAATCAAAATTCTACATGCAGCGAGCTCAACAGAATAAAAAAAATATGTATTCAAAGAAATGCTTTTTCGGTCGATTTAAGTTTTTTTTACCTCACTTTGTTTACTTTTTTACTGCTCCGCAGTTGTTTACAAATAGCACAAATCTACACATATCGTACTGAAACTTAACAAAAACATTTGCAGCTATATTCTACAGAACCAGGTATGTTATAGATACACGTCATTTGTATGTGCTGATCATAGCTGCGTTCAAAATCACCTGGTGCAACCTGATACAACCATTTGCGCAAATGTACAGCTGTTAACTGCGCATGTGCTGTAAGTGTAGCTGTATGCTACATAACCAGTAATGTTATATTATGGCCTGATCATACCTGCGTTCAAAATCACCTGGTGCAAACTGATCCAACCATTTGCGCACACGTACTGCTATTAACTGCGCACGTGCAGTAAGCACGTTCTGCTTCTGGTTGGGTACGTCATTTGAGTGAAGAGGAAATGACTTTGCTTACACGAGACTGCAGTGCTGTCGGTCTAGATGGTTGTCATTGTGAGTAAGCCATCTGATACTTGACCTTTTTACGTTCTGAAGCGCCAGTAATTGGTCAATCTCTGTCCGGATATGTGAATAATGTGCTGGCAAGCTACACCATGCCTTGTTTTTTTCTTTTTTGCACAACGACTTAGGCGCATGCGCTACAAAAGACAAATCGATGGCTGAGGTACATATGCTATTAATTTTGCCATTATTTTCCGAGTACATCATCAAGGCATAAGGTTCGCTTGTAACCTGATATTGTTCGATCCCAGGTGTTGTGGCCAAACTTGAAAATGTCAAAATCACTATTGTACTAAGCATTAGAAGAAAAGAAAAAAACATATTCGTGCATAGAATAAGAACTACAATCCCAAAGAAGCGAATATCATAAGAGAGACATACGCTAGGCGCGCATACTGAAAGAAGGAAACAGCCGGCCTGAGCTATCGTCTGGAAGATTGAAAGTCGAGGCAAAATGATTGGCCAAAATTAAGATCTCAGCTGAGACATGGCGGTCTACATACAGCTGCCTTGTATATATGGCCTTATTATTTCAAAAGCTGTTTTTGGCCTTATTACTGGTCATATCAAGACTGATTTTCATATGAAGACTGACTTATAGCAAATAACACTTTATATAACAGACAATATCCTTGAGTTGTCTTTTTCATTCAACTACTCATCTCGTCAGCAAAGTATACATCTCTAATTTATATTAAATGTATTTATATATACACACGTTAAACGCCTTGCTCAAGAATTTATCACTTATGTGTGTCAGTTGGCAAGAGTGAAATACAGCCTTAAGCACACCATACTGGTGGAACACAAGTGGTCTTGAACGAGCGTATAAGAATGCCTCAACATTCACACAAGCGTCCTCGGCCGCTTTGTGCATCCAAAGCCTCAAAACAGTTGGGGCGGTGGTACTGACAACTACATTGCTCATGGTCGAGATTGAACGCGAACCGCGGGTGTTCGGTCGGTATAGCTAGATAGGCGTGTCGTCCTCCCACCGTTAACTAGGTGACATTTTAAGTCTCTTTCAGTACATCGATGTATTCTCAGGTTTTTCCTCAAAAACTCAAAGCTTATTTACTTCCGGTTTGTTTTACTAACAGCAAACGCCCGAAGGTTGTTCGCCTAAATTTGCAAAAAAAAATGAAATGGACTTGATGAGGATGGGTCAGAACAGTACCAAGGTATCAGTGTACAAAATCTCTGCCGGGAAAAAATAGAACAAAAGTCTGCATTAGGAAATTCCGTCATCACTGCGCATTATGGGTTTTCTAGATAACAAAGTGTATTGGTTTTTCTATTCAGCGTTTGTTATCTTTGCCTAACCAGTTTCTACCTGGTTACTAAATTTCTGGACGTCAAATATTTTTTTCACGGCCGTACTGGACTATATTTGAAAGCAGCTGTTATTTAAATACCTATATTGTGTTTCTGTAATGCGGATGATGTTTTACATTGAGTCATTGATGACAGGAGCTTGAGAGTGGGCTGTCTAAAGGTGAGAATGAAAACACTGGAAGTTAAAGCCTCTGTTCCTTCACGTCGACACAATGATGGTCACCGCGCCTCACCAACGAAATTTGGTTACGTTTGGTGCGAAGCAAAATGGTGGATTAACTCCTGCAGAATCACATAATACATTGCGATTTTAGGCGAATACATCATTGGGCTGAAATCCTCCTACATATGTCACTTAATGACAAATTTCCATCTGTCTGCGACATTTTCGTCGCAAGGTGGTGAAAAAAAATCCCACAAAATTTGCCACAGCCAAGGAGTCGTTAACGACAAAAACTGGCTTTTTTCTTTACGTATATAGCGAAGAAATTGTTTCTCGAGGGAACGATAGAATCACGTCTAGAAGCGAGCAAATTTCCACCCTGCAAACAAGATCAAAGTTGGCGAAGTGATCCGAGGAAATGGCCCGTGGGAGCGTTAACAGATTTTCTCGTTGATAGTCTGTAGCATGGACTAGCTGACTTGACTCCTAGCATTTTAATTATAGCTTTTTTCCCCTTGACACAATAGCAGTCAGGGCAGCGTGGTCGATAATGTGCACGACAACAGCGTCAGCGTGCAAAATGCAGATGTATATAGACCGCACTTCTCACCAAATAGCTCTTTTTATGGTGGGTTTGAAGCTAAATTAAGAAACTAAGATCTGAATATCAGACCAGACGATTCGCAGTCAAGTTTAGTGTGGTGTAGACAGATACCTTGGAACTTGACAAAATTAGCCTAGATCAAACTTACAGGTTAAATTTTAGTGAAAAAATCCGTTTGAACTTGTCCTTTAGTGGAAATGAAAAGATATGTGCTCGCTGATTAATATTACTAAATTAAGTTGCCACTACTGTATACCAGCTAAGACAAACTTGTGTGTTTCATATAACCCTTGCGTCATGACGATACGTATCGGGTGTTCGTTTGGCGTTGGGTACCGCCTTCTTGCGTGACGCTCCCCACCAGGTACTCACGTGGCATTCTCTACAGGTACTGGCGTTGCGTTCTCTACCAGGTACTGGCCTGTTGCTCCCAGCTGGTTATTTACGCGGCGTTCTCCACCAGATACTGGCGTGGCGTTCCTTACTGGTTACCTATACGTGGCGTTCCCTACCATTATTGGCATGGCGTTTACCTAGCGGGTGGTCATGTGGCCTTCCCTACCGCCTACTCGTGTGGTGTTCCCTGCGGAATACTGGCCTGGCCCTCCCTCTCGAGTACATGTTATGACATGCTATAAAATTAAACTAACTAAAATTTAACGTGTAAGTTTAATCTAGGTTAATTTGGCATCACTGACTTTCACTGCACATGTACTCACCTGGACATATAGCTTTGTGTGGGCTTTCACAAACGAGCCACTGGAGCTGAAAAAATCTTAAACGATTTTATCTGAATCCCCTGAAGATCAAATCCTCTGATTCTAGAATTTTACTAGTGAATAATCACACCGTTTGTCCTGATATCATTGCGTAACAGTAGAGGGCGATGTGATTTTGTTGCCAGAAAGTTGATGGAAGTGAGTAGATGGGGTAAAACGACTCCAAGTTGTAAAAATATTATGAGCTCAAATACTTTTATCGTGCCATGTTGGACCTCCCTGATAAGTTAACCTCTTTATACACATAGGTCGTACATTATTTTAAACTTCTGAAAAGTGTTAAAAATGTGCAATCAAAAACTAGGAAAAAATACTCGTAAACTAACAAGCTCACCTTTCAAATGTGCATCTCACAGTCAAAAGCAGAAAAGTACAAAACAACAACAACGTCGTCTTCCCATAGGACTGCATGTTCCAGCGTAAAAGTTCATAGAATTGTGCTATTGCTTTAATTACATATATTGTTGCTAAAACAAGTTCAATATCTTAATATCTCTGTCACATCGGCCGCATAGCTTTTTGAATATTCTTGCTCTGACAACACTCGTAAAGAGAATAGTCATGTTAAAAGACAGGACACAGAACGACATAGAGTAGCTTAATCTCAGGTGAACACTTGTGGAAGTGTGGCAGTATCTATGTTGTTGCTATTTGTAAAACTGTGGCAATATCTATGTTGTTGCCATTTGTAAGAGTGTGTCAGTATCTTTGTTGTTGTGAAAATTACAATCTCTCTAACCCGTGTGGATTAAGGTGATTCGGAGAGACAGGTATTGGATAACAACAGCGGGAACTTAAAATAGTGATTTCAGTTTACGCGTCGCCCCCAACCCCTGGGTACTTTTGCCATATAAATAAATGGTTGGTTATACGGCCCACACAGTGGCCTTTGGTTATAGGGAAAAACCCATCCTCATGGTGATAGGGAAGCTGTATATTGTATACTAAAATGCTCTCGGTTCCTTCGTAGCCCATGGCTGATGAATAGTTTCCGGTTCTTTTCCCGCTTGACAACGATTAAAATATAATCCCATCATGTCACAAGCCTGAAGCCGTCCTTTCTTTCCACCATTTCCTTCATAGGTTACTGACGGACGGATTGGCCAAGTGCCCTTATCTCTGCCAACTTTCCGAAATTTTAACTCGTTCGGAATAAGGCCTTAATCGTGTTGCCTTTTTTCTGAAACATGAATAATTCACATTTCCATGAATCATGACAGCATTGTATTCTTGGAAAGATGTGCCATCTTTACAACAACAAATGGCGACAGTGTTTTTTGAACAACACTACCATACTGAGGCTGCATTGCTATCATTGAATAAATCCGTCTATTATCATATTGGGCCAGGGGGCCTCCGTGACCGAAGGAATTAGCATGCTAGTCTAGTGTAATGACCCAGGTGCCTCTTACAAACTTGATTTCTCGGAGTTCAAGCGTACTTCACGCTGGCTTCCTCTGTGTTCAGGCCCTCCAGCAACCTGAGGATGGTTGTGGGTTTCTCCCGGATTCTGTCCAGTTTCCTCTCACCTGCTGGCATCCGTCGTGTAAGTGAAATATCGTTGAGTATGGCATGAAACACGAATCAAATTAATAAACAGATAAATTATACTGGGCCTGAAGTACTGTCGGTAAGCAACATTTTCCATAATCGTAATGGATCTCCATTACTAGCGATGAACAACTCTCCGGATTATCATATAAGGCCTACATTCTTCATGATTAAATTTGGCCGGTGACAATTATACGCCTTTCATCGCCTTTCATCATATAGTTGGTGTGTTACTATACCTGTGAACAACGATTTCGACAATCATTGCTAGGCTACTACCGGTGAACAACGATATCTATTATCACATAGTTGCTGAGTAACTACGGGCGGACAGTGATTTCCGTCATGTAGATACCGGGTCACTATGGGTGAACAACGATTTCCATTATCATATAGTTGCTAGATAACTCCGGGTGAACAATGATTTCCGTTATCATACAGTTACCATGTCATTATGGGTGAACAACGATTTCCATTATCATATAGTTGCTGGGTTACTACTGGCGAGGAACGATTTCCATTATCGTAAAGTTCCTCAGTTAAAAACGTTTTAAAAGTGAGAATAGTGTTCAGCATGAACGAACCAAGTAATTTTTCTCATTCTTGGATTCGAAGTGTGCTGCCATAAATGGACGATGTTTGGACTGCATTGTTTGTAATAGCTTGATATACTTTCCATACTGGGCTTGGTGTACAGTGGCGGACAATTCTCCCTGTTCTGAACTTGGTTTAAACAATACTTATTTTCCATAAGTGGGTTGGAGAACAGGCGGAATGTCTGTTTTCACACCTCTTCAAATGCTGGAGTACATCCAATTTGTATAGGTATACACTTCACAAAAAGCATGAGTTGAGATAAATAGCAGATGAGAAATGATATTGTGCCAAATCTCTTTGAATCTTTTATAAATGTTTGGGCATCGCGAAACCATGTAATGTTTGCACGCTTTTTTACATCTAGGTGACACAGGTAGGTGTCTCAGAAATATGTCGCTGTCCTGAACTTACGATTGCTGTAGACAAATGTCGCTTGGAATATATGTGGGCAATACATCTACTGAGTTACCACATATGATTAATAAAGCATTAATCATTCATTATTAGAGCTGGATTCCGATGCCTGAACATGCACATGTATGCTATTTCCCATTGACCATTTTAAAGACAAAAGTTGAGCCATACATAATTTGGTTTAGGATCAGGTCGTTACTAGCTAGTCATACTGACCATTCTATTCACCTGTCGTGGAAATTGAATCATACGATGATTCAATACTATTATTAACTGCAGTAAATTTGAACCGCAAAACAGCCCTAAGACGGTACGACGCGGGAATGGCGGAAGGAGAGATTTACTGAAAGTTGACACGATATGACGATAAGGTTTTTTCTTGGTTAAAACTCGAACGGACTAATCCTCGGTCCAATAAGCCGGCGATAAAAATGCCAGCCTCGCCTATATTTAGGTGTAACGATCGGAAGTGACGGAATGCTTAATATGACGTCAGCAATTTACATTCTAAATGCTCGTAAGTCGTAACTAAACCACGCCAGATGACGTTCTGTAAAGGACAACTAACCCACATGTGCTATCCAGATCCCCCCCCCACTCCCCCCACACACACCACCACCATGAACTTAGCCACTGTTTGTCAGATTAAAGACACCCTGTAAAACTATTCTGCTGCGAGAATTGACATTTCAGTTAACAAGCGTTTGGAGTGCATGTTTACCCTGGCAATGACAGCTGATCGACTGGAGTGGCCTGGTAAGGTTATTTACTGTGGGTTTTGTAGTCACTGGAGTGGAGAGGTCTGGCATCACGCTCCCAGAAGTCTCCGCACGAGCTGTCCGAAATGATGGCGTCGTGCCGGAAAAATCGCAACTCGGGCCAATCACAAGCCATACATGTCAAAAACTTGTCTGATATCGCTGTGACAGGTCACTTGCCTACCTGTTACTGTTGGAGATTTGCTCCGATGTTATCGGCGGAGAATTACATCCAACTCCCCGGTGGGCGTTCAAATATGTCTACAGTTTAATGAGACTATATTGATTCTAGCCATCTATAAGAGTGCTATTCTCGTTAATAATAAATGTTTTGAGAGGTGACAAATTAGATGTTTAAAACACCAGTGCCACGCTTATGGTTTCGGTCTGACGCCTCCATACGTTGGGTGGGACTACTAACTGTCTCGCATGATGTAGGCTTCAGAGGTACTCTCAATGGTGAAAACCACCTAGGACACAGAGAATTAATAAAGGCGACAAAGCAACAGAACGACCTCTTTATCTTGCCTGGTTATCAGTTATAAAGAACACTTGGGAAAACATGTTTGTTATAACTGAGACCCAGTGTAGTTCATTTTCACAATGCTAGGTGCATAGGAGCGGAAGACACAACATGAAATATTAATTATATCTTTTCATTTCTGTGAAGGCTTTTCACCCCTATCTTTTACTCTCTAAAATCAACTGTGTACAGATTTGCACGTTCACATTGGTGTGTATATCAAATGTGTGCTAATGATACACTTGTCACTGTGGATGAGTTTCTCACATTACTCAGATATATATACACCTGGTACACAAAATGACGAGAATGTGCATAATTACCACAATATTATGTACCATTAATACAAAGCAATTTTTAGACTGAAAGACAGCGCATGCTCTAAGTTGAAGTTGCCAAAAAAGGTTGGACAATATTATCTTTATTTCGGCAAAGTATTTTTTCTAACAACCACTAAGACAGCAGAAATTAGCATTTGACAGTGCTCCGTTGACTGGCTTGAAACGCAGCCATTCTGTGTGGGCTGTGACTTAACTGATCGAAGCGCGGAACACTTGCCACCGGAGACTGCAATAAGCCGCTATGGATACGGTTGAAATTTAAGTGTATGTAAGTGTATGTAAATTTGTAACGTGAAATGATCCAGAAACTTACTCCCACCACAACACAATAATCTACTAATATTTTGCAGTCTTGCTCACACATGTAATTGTTATAATTAAAATGCATAACATTAAAACAGTGTCCTGTCCCTATGTTATTACATTTATTACATTTTTTCCCTATATTATTACATATTAAATTATCAAACAACTCAGAGCATTTACATCACAGCTTATAAACAGGTGATATCTCCTAGCTGTCTGATTGGCCAACCACTCATCAGCCTAAAAGAATGGACCCCTTCAGATCCTCAGTCCGGCAGCACAATACTCCATACTTCCAACGAAGATAATTCAGCAACGAATTCATACAATTTCAAACAGGTTTTTATGTCCAAGAGAGAAATTGATAACCTTTCTAATGAATAGTACCTCAGTCATGAGCTGTCTTTTACTTTAAATAATAGGGGCAAAGCACGATGACCTTTTATTTCATCACTCCTTTTCGTCGTCCATCTAAAAAGCGTCATATAGTTGTTCATTGAATACTTTCAAACATTTTAAAGATGAAATCTTCTGGTAATCTTTGTCATATGACAGAAATAATATTAAAACAACGCTACGCTCTAAAAACAAGAAAATCTTTATCAAGTAGTAATCGCTTGTGACACAAATATCAAGTCATTTTGCTCCGCAGAATCTCACTAAAGAATTTGGTGCTATTTACAGCAAAAATATATCTTGTATTAACGTCTCTACATCAACCGCCTTTATGTCTTGTTGTAGGTAACGATCTGTTTAACGATCTGTTTAAGTTTTCTTGTCAAAAGAGGGACATAGATGCTATGACAAAAGACAGTATAGACTGTAATACACAACTCCGATATATGATTATCTATGTCCAAGTGATCCTTCACGTCACTGGTAAAAGTGTGACCATGCAAAGACAGATATTTGTCAACCAAGTCAAAGAGCTTTTCAAAAAAGTAATGAAAGAAGATCTGGTTTTTCGCTACCAAAATTGGTTATCCACGATTGGCATTACCACTTCGTAAAATCCCACTGAACCGCTGTACAATTTTAAAATGTTATAGAAGAATATGTAGTATTGCCGTGTTTTGTTTGTTTTGTTTGATTTGTGGTCATCGTATTAGGCATGACTTCGGTCCTATCAGCACATAGTATCTCTCTGTAACAGGCCGGAACCAATGTCGACATAGTTATAGTGCTGCCTCACTGGAAAGCCATGCCGAAGACAACAAACACAACAACCCACCCGGTCACATTACACTGACACCAGGCCGACAAGCAGCTGGTCTATTCCTCTCATACAGAGCGCCAAGCGATTTGCAAGTACGATTACCCATGGTAAACGTCTTAGGTATCGTTTACCAGGCAGAGGAACATATGGTAAACCTATAAGATGGAAATATTTTTGAATGCGGCTGAAAACTTCAATTCCACTTGATTCAATTAACTATAGCTTATGCTTTTTGAAAAAGAAACGAAATTTATGTACCAGCCTGAAAACCACCTTGAGATTGTGCAATTTATGTCTGATTGAAATTAAGCATCCTACTGTGACATCCACTCTGCGCTTACATGTACATTTATATACAGAGTCTATCGGCGATGTATATTCACCGCGTGCTTTAACCTGAAACGCATACAGCTGTTTTATTTAGTGGCTTTCTGAAACCGGCATTATTGTATACATTGTCTGTTGAGTGGTGTTATTGGTATCTTACTTGTAGTCATTATTCATGTAGGGAAGTGAAAAGGTGATCCGAGCTTATGCCAAGTCATGTATAATAAGCCTTTATCGACATGGATAACCTATCAAAAAGTTTTTGTCAACACGTTTGTCACATAAACTAAAGTAACATGCATGATATATTTATAATCCAATCAATCTGCGTCGATACATTTGTGTAAATATACACTAAGTCTTTGCAATGTGTACGAAATGTTTGACAGGCAATCAAAAGCTTTTATCTTTCACATCTGGTCGAAAACAAGATTCGAGCAGTTAACCATATTGTTATTAATGTTTTGACTTAGTTATGTCTAGAAAGACATCATATGTCTCAAGTTAACGTTAATTATCAATGGATTTGGAAATACAAACAGTTTCTAATTCAGGCTCATGGTATGAACTGGACTACGACGAAAATGTAATAACGACATTACTGGGTAAATGTATATTGCACTTGTATATTGGACCTGCTTGGTGTTCAATAGCTGGAACAGAACCGACTCTCTTCAAGACCTCCTCAGTCACGATACACAAGCAACTTTAAACCCTTACTATATTCGTGGTATGATCTCATTTTTCTTAATTTTTTCAACAAACACAATCTGAGATGTGCTCAAATGTCACCGTGAAAAGGAAATCGGTTCTATCGCTTTGTGGGGAAATCTTGGATTCGAACCGATTCTTTACAGTTTTATAAAGACACAGGTGCTCTAGATTGCGTTCAAACCCATGCAATGGCGGTTGTTACCGTATTACCTTCTGCTTGTTTTAAAATCCTGATTGTCCATACATGCACTTTTAACCTGATGAAAGCTATTAGATGTAAGAGTACATTACCTGATCAGCTGATAACAAATCGTCTGCCACATTGTCAGTGTAGCGCTGTTCCGTCACCGAGGCCATTCCGCAAAGGATCAGAAGAAGACAGCAATACACCAGACGCCACAGATAACTCATCTTCCCGGTCTTATTGCCTCGTCCGTCACAATCACACGCAACTCGATGAGGGCCTAATCTACGAATAGCAAACCAAGTTTTCTCCAACTTTTGTCTATAATTTTGAGGTTTCTTCCGTCTTCGCCAAGTCTTAAAGTCCAGGTAACTATTGGCAAAAACTTTCGAAGAAGACAGTGCGATTTCTATAGGTTGGGTGGGCTCGTACAGCTATGCCGAAGAATCACGGTAGAAGGAAATGTAGATGGAAAACGATTCCAATCAGCTGTCGGACTTATGCAACGAACGGATTCCCAGAACAGCGACTTTTAGCTTAGGCATCCATGGAGAGAGAAAGAGCACGTTCGAGAGAAGCGGTAAATTGTGCATGTAACTATTCCGGTGGCTCGGAAGTCAAGCCTCGGCGGTCGCTCGAGTATTGGTTAAAGGTAGTTGATTCTTCCTACGCATTGACTTCCCGTCGCCCAGTCAATCTGGGTTTATAGCTAATGACAACAGAGCATAACCGCGGCTTGTGGTTTGCTGTCAAGGACAGGCGTAAGTCCAGGGGTTGGGGGTACAAATGAAGAGAGCCCCTAGAATGACTATGACAGGGATCTCAGCATGGGGGCCTCACACTGACCATACCATCCCGTTCAAATATTCCATCCACTGATCACAGCCTGTAATAATCAACGATACTACTTAGGGTGTTCTGGCGGTCTAATAGCCACAGTAGATGTTGGGCATCCAAGGTGTTTTTTCTTTGCTTTCGGGTGAAATACAAGGAAAATTGGAATGAGGAATGGTACATCTGGTAGAACTTTTACTCCTCTAAATTATTCAGAATAAGTAATGGGAATATTTCACCACAATAAGACGGAAGTGTTACGAATGTAGCGTTAAACGCTATAATTATCATTCATGGAAATAGCATTGTCAGTAATAACCACGCGTAAATCATTAATGGGTGAACGGTTCAACCCTAAGTGTTGTACAAGTTGAATATGTTGGACAAAATGTAGTAATCCAATGTTACCATACATATCACTACATATCTAGCGACATAATGGTATCCTTTAGCGGTGGATAATTTCTTTACATTTGCGAATAAATGTTATTTACAGAAGAACAGATTCAAAACAATATTTCTTTCGAATCTTTGATGTAATTCCAAACAGCATGTGAAAAACAAATTTTTGCTTGTCCCACGTCCAAATTTTCAAGGGCTCCATGAATAAGCTGGTGGAGAAAGAACAACTGTTTACCCGCTGTAAATATTCGTCTGTAACCAGAATAAGCCTTAAGTTAATAGTGTACACTGAATTCTGTATTTCGCTTTTATTCGATTTGTATCGCTTTTTCCTAAACAATACATTTCTTCATGAAAATAAAAAAAAGAAAGTTTTTACCATAAATTGTGTATCCTGATACTAACCACTAATTATTTGAAAAAAATTTGTCTGATTGTAGTTTTCCGGGTACTCGAGAATTTATTGTTTTTTGTATGCCATTGGCCTTGCTTATTGGTGAAAGTAAACAGCCAGAGACAACAAATCTAAGTCACCGAGACGGCTTCCTGTGAGGTAGATAATGGATCTCTTGGCCTAAAGGCGTTGTTGTATACGGTCTTATTTATAATTAATTGTATGGTGAAAACGGGTGTTTACCACGTTCATGAATTTAGCGAGTGCCTCAGACTGCAAGCATTCGTGGTGACAAGCAATCGTGAACAAGTATACACATCTTCACGGCCTCTGAGGCGATGGGATATCGTGCTAACGCAGAATTAGGGCCCATGCAGGAGTCTCTCAACAATGTGGTCTCTATGAGCTCAAGCCCAGCTCAGGCTGGCTTCCTCTTCGGCAATACGTGATCTGTCAGCAGCGGATGGTGGTGGGTTCCCTCACCCCCAAACCCCGGGGTCTACTTTCCTCCCACCACAATGCTGGACGCCTACGTATAAGTGAAATATTCTTGAATGCGGCGTAAATTTCCAATCAAATAAATAAATCCAACCAAATATGTATTCGAGACTGTGAATGGTATATATTCAACACGTATTAACTGAAACACTGACAGACCATATTCACCTTATTTCATTTATTTATATTTATTAGTGCTTGTAACACCATATTAAAAAAGTTGTTACTTGCACGAAGGCGATCAGTTTTATAGGATTATATAGGTTTTATAGAAACCAGAACATAAACCACCGACCATTGGCAAGTTGCTGGCGAAGTGCGTGTGAGGTAGAGAATCTAAAGCATTATTCCTGGCAGGCAACTCGTTTTCAGTGATGTGCCCTATCATCGTCGACCGTTTACTGCATGGAAACTGAATGTGACCAGTTTTTCCTTCCTTTATTTTATACAGATATAAGGTCGAAAACGCGGAAACATGAACGTTAGAGGGCCACGAAAACATAAAATACATGAAAGTGCCATGAAAACCAAAAAATGTGAGACGAAAGCCCGGGAATGAGAGGTGAAACCCGAAAGCGGGACATTGTTGTAGCGTCACACTTGACTAAGTTATGCAAAGTTAGCCTCGCCCTTATACTCCTTTTGTATAACACAGAAAAGGCGAAAGACCAAACTTAGCCCAAACACCATGTTGATGGAAGTCTGGTAGTCTTCAATGATATGGACGATCATCGGCTAACGTTTATGGTACGGAAACCATGTAAGGTCATCCGAAAAATAACTACGAAATATAGCTGTCCATAGCTGCGGGTGAACTAGTACTCTGATGTACATGTATGCCTTGTGGATTACATGAGTCAAACATCTTACCATAGAGCCACTCATTTGAACCATTATCTGTATAAAAATTGAAGGATATCTCCTCTTGCTTTGCCTTTATAACCAATGGATGTTTTTTTCTCTTTTTTGCCTGTGATATTTAACATCTTGTTTGGTATAACCAAGCAGAGAGTCCTGCGTATAGCGTGTTTCTTCACGACGTCATTCATTAATTCTTCACTGTTTTCACTGGGCATCAGGCCGACTGGCCGAAGCAAAAACTCTAACAGTTGCTTCGTTTTTGAACAGACATAACCGTTCCTACTTTCTATTACCTTACAGTTCAGCGTTCCTACTTTCTATTACCTTACAGTTCAACAAATCAGGGACAGTCTGCATTAGCTGTACACTCGTAGATATCGGGATAATTCACAGCATAAATCGACTCTAACGCCCAGCAATCACGTAAGGCGCTAGAATTTAGTCAGTGTTGATATATGCGTCTCGGACAGAGAACCGATGAATTCCTGACATACGTGAAGGCTATACACTCGCTTGAACACCATGCGTCACGTCTTCGACTAGTATCAAAACCGCTCAGGCGTATGGACTTGTGGTAATGTGAATCGATCAATCAAATGCGAAACCGTAAGATTAGAAGTAGATGGCTTGGATTTCCAACAGAACTTATTAGTAGAGGAAACTAATAGGTGATTCAAAATACCACGTTTGCCATCTAAATGAACCAAACTGTGTATACGTATGGGGTATCGCTTAAAATGTCATCTGCGCCACGATGAAATACTCTCTCAGCAAACCCGAATGAGTTACAACTGATTCCTCTGAATAAAAAGCTGTGGTTATTCAATATGAATACTGAACCTAGTTCTTCCCTTGTAACCGTGCAACATCCCTTCTGATTGGTCGCCATTTTGGGGAATTCATATAAAGCCATCGGAGACATTTTGAACTGTTGAAAACATTCGCCCTCATATGTGGAAAAGGGGAATCAGGAGCTCTTCCGTGTGAAATTCGTTGGTTTCCTTCAAAGTATAAAAAGGAGAGATTCAAACTCGAGTTCGCCTTTATATCATATCCCTCCCAATCCGTTGCCACTTCCTAATCATTCATGACATGGTTGTTTAGTTTCTGTTAAACATCAGATTTTACTCGGGTGGTAACTGTTGAATATTCTTGGGAAATACTTCAAAAGTTGAATTTATGACGAATCATGAAGCATTATAATGTTTTTAATTCGTTGTAAACCGGGAGTGTATTCGGGTTGGCAGAACTGGGTTTTACAATATGGTGTCTTGGTAAAATATGGTGTATTGTTTCAAAATTGTGCCATGGAAGTTTCCGCTATGCGGAGTACCCATCAAATATTACTTCACTGTCTTCAAAATTTCAAAAAATCGAAAGTTCAAAGTTATAAGCTTACACAGTGTGAAAACATGGTGCAGGTGCAGTCTGTGGACAAGAGACAGGACAAGAGGTATGTCATGGATACAAATTACAAAGGACTACATCATGGAGAGTAAAACCAGAGCAGCAGGCTGGGGATTAGTCCATTGTCATGAATTTGTCGCTTCAACAAACGCCTGGTGGGAACGGGTGACATGAAAACTGACTTTTCGCCCGAAGTATGAGAGACACAAAAATCTCGTAAGAAAAAGGACGTGCCGCTGTAGTTCAATGGCATCAGTTGTCAGCCAATCAAATTTCTGGTGGTGACTGCAAAACGAGTTAGTAGCAAGCGACAAGATTGTCACCTTGTCGTGTTCATAGTTTTTGAGGCCGTAAATCTACGTTAGAAGTTATGTAGAAGCAACGGGCAACTCAGGCTAACAGAGCAACGATGATCGAATGATTGTAAGTAATATAGTTATAGGTAACCGGTGAAATCAGGCTTTTTGTCAATTTACCTTTAAATAGCCATTCCAGTGATGTTTGCACCCGATAAACTTTGCCTATAGCACTAGAGAGACTTTTGAACTAAAGCACGACAGACTATCTGACTAACACCTGCCAGACTTTCCAAGTACCATCTGACAGACTTTTCCTCATAAACCCGGCTGCAGCTGAATTTGCACATTTCTTCTCACCGACCGGAAGGCTGTGGTAGTGGCATTGGAATAAAAATGAAAGAAATGGCCGTTGAAGATAATTGTAAAATGTTGACCACAATATTCCCCACTGGTGACAGACAATATGTTGAATTTCAGACCGAGGCAAATTATGACATACGCTGTGATATAATTATATCTAACCGACAATCCCACGTTTATTAGCTATTGTAACATTGGGTTACCCCGGCAGTGATGATACCACCCGCTGGTTTATATAGAAAATACCAAATATCCACACCGGCTATCTTTGAAATCTCTTCTACTTTTTCACTCATTTATGTTAATATATCTGGAAGTAATGAGATCTTAAGAAAATATTTTGCGTTTATTGCATATGGGGCAGTGCTTTTTAGGCCCCTAAACATGTTTACTTTCTGCTCACTTCCGTATTACGTCCATTTGCAGTGATATGATTGCTTAAGCCGAAATTAACAACCAGAATCCATTTGAAAAGAAATATGAAAAAAATATTTTTTTTTAATATAAGGCTCAATTTTGGCTCCGTTGACATTCTCAATTTTCTCATTACAATATCGAAAAAGTTAATACGCGAATTCAAATGCAAGGTGGAGAAATGTAGGAATATGGCTGTTTATACAGTAATGAGTATTACTGATGAGAAGGGCTGAGACCGTCATTCCATCATCTGGGCTAGCCTTTTCCCCCTGGAATTCGCTGGTGCCTCTTCTCGAGGGTTCGAAAGCTAATACCGGGAACTTTTCTCTTTCTTTTCTAACTACCGTTTGCATCTTTTTTTTTTAATATAAATAAAATATGGCTGCACATTTTTTCATTTTATCGATAACACAGATGACAATGATATAAACTAATGTAAATAGTGGTGGTCTGGGTCAGGTGTCAGTAGTGGTCTGCTTTGACTGGGTCAGGTGACAGTAGTGGTCTGCTTTGTATGAGCCAGGTGTGGTCCACTTTGTCTGAATAGTAGAATGTCACAATAATGTTTTACTATATCAGAAAACACGGCCTGTATCCATGTGAAATGCATGATCCTGATACTATGATAGCTAGGCCATATATGACAGAGCACTGCGACACATGTTCTCACACGTGTCATCTAAAAATACATAATCTTCATGAACAGCAAGTTCCGTTCTCAAGGCCTGAGGCGGCACAAATATTAATTATTTATGGCGTATGTAGGCCTTATACATGCATGTACGTACTCGAAAATTCTTCTGTGGAGGAAACCGGTGTGCGCGAGTTAAACCACCGATACTAACGAACTTTCCCACTGGTGAAAGATACAGATATGCATGCCAAATTTCATGAAAGACAAGTAGTTTTCAATTTATTCATTTATTTGATTGGTCTTCAAGTGGTCTTCAAGAAAAGGTAACACTGTCAGACGACGGCACTAGCATTGGAGACGGCTTATTGTCACCAGGACCACACATTCGTGGGATGTCCAAATTCCCTGCCCAAGGCTGTTTTTGAACCCGTACCACATGTGTCTTAGCGAATGAAAGGTTAAACCACTGCCTGCTCACGAATGCAATACATGTTGTCTAACTTCACAGAGCCACCGGTAACAGGGTACGCATTACAGTGAACAAAGACTAGGCTCCAGCTGCAACACTTTGGAACCGTTGGCCAGTGGTGGAGCTTATTTAACACAGTGTTCCCTCCTCCCCGCGTGAGCTCTGTTTACGAAAGCCAGCCGCTGCCCACCGAATTTCAGTCACACTGGCTTTCCACACGCAGGAACGAGTTTTCTGTGGCGTTACTTTATTGTTTCCACGGTTAATGAGGCGTAATTGCTGGTTATTAAAAAGCTGATAAGGTTACGGGTGTGCTGCGATGCAATGACAGGCTCGCTGACAAACCAACCCTCATCTTGACGGCCACAAACTGAGAGATAATATCTCGGCGTCTGTATCCAGGCCTACAGCACTGCCATCCCAAGACACCTCACTTGTCGAGTCTGATTCCTCTGTATTACTCAATACCTTTCGTTGCACGCAGGCACAGATACAAATGTGGGCCTGTTCAACGCAGTATGACTTTCTATATAAGCTACGAGTTTCATCTGACATGTCAATCCTCGTCTGTATACGTAATTTTCCATTCTCTCAAGAACCTTTTTTAATAAGACACGGAACGGATGTTGATTAATGTTTCTTGGTTTGCTCATGTGCTTTAGTTACTCTCATGTTATGACTGAGGACGGGTGGTCCTTTATATATATGCTTTACAATTCAGATCAGATGTTGAATGACATATTGTACATAAAAGCCGATACATGGTGGGAGGAAACTGGGCAGAGGCCGGGAAAAACCGGTGACCATCCGCAGGTTACTGACAGGCCTTCCCTCGTACGACTGGAGAAGAAGCCAACTTTATATTTTTGTGAATGTCAATCGACATGGAGAATATACAGCAAGTTGAGCTAATTGGTTTCATTTTTACACAAAATGATATATCAGATGTACATTTCTTGACCACAACCTCGGAAAGCGTCATCTTCTTGAATTGGAAATAAAAAAGATTTTCATGTTGTACCATCATTCCGAAATGAGTTCTTAGCTAGTTTAATAGTACGGACGAGCATATTTCCGAGGATTCTCCAATCGGTAGGCAGTGCTAAGACGTTAACCCGTAGATAATGCTGTGAAACGCATGGAATCGTCCATAGCTGATTCTGTGTCCTGGCCCTATTCAGTTGGACGTGGATCCGCGTATCGTACCTATGCCGTGTGTTACGTACAGGATGTATCAGTTAAGCTAGGCACAGGTACACCTAATGTATCTGAAAACCTTATATGCGCCTTGTGTAGACCATTTTATCCTACAGCCCCATGACTGCAAGATGACTGCATTTACCGTTCATATGGTGTAGGATTCATAGTGTACATTACAAACGTTGACTGACCATATATTTACTGGTTGAAACAAGCAGTAGGGACATATGATCATATCTGTATCTGCTGGGTGATACATACAGCAGACACTTGAGATCACATCTGAATGGTGTTACACACAATAGGGACCTATGATCATATCTGCTGGGTGTTACACACAATAAGGACCTATGATCATATCTACAGGGTGTTACACACAATAGGGAGATATGATCATATCTGCAGAGTGTTACACACAATAGGGAGCTGTGGTCATATTTGTATATGCAGGATGTTACACAGAGTAGTGACCTATGATCATATCTGCAGGGTGTTACACAAATTAGGGACCTTTGATCGTATCTGCTGGGTATTACACGCAGTAGGGACCTATGACCATATCTGCTGGGTGTTGCACGCAGAAGTGATCCTTGATCATATCTGCTGGGTGCTACACGCTAAAGAGGCCTATGATCATATCTGATGGGTGTTACACACAGTAGGGACTTTTGATCATATCTGTAGGGCGTTACAAGCAGCAAGAACCTATGATCATATCTGCTTGGTGCAACACGCAGTAGAGGCCTATGATCATATCTGATGGGTGTTACACACAGTAGGGACTTTTGATCATATCTGTAGGGCGTTACAAGCAGCAAGAACCTATGATCATATCTGCTTGGTGCAACACGCAGTAGAGGCCTATGATCATATCTGATGGGTGTTACACACAGTAGGGACTTTTGATCATATCTGTAGGGCGTTACAAGCAGCAAGAACCTATGATCATATCTGCTTGGTGCAACACGCAGTAGAGGCCTATGATCACACCAGCAGGGTGTTACACATAGTATAATCGTATTGGCCGACCGTTAGCGTGCTAGTGGGGCACAATGTGTGGATTTCCCGCGGGCTATGTCAGGTTTCCTCCCATCATAATGCTAGCCGTCGTCGTATAGGTGAATATTATTGAGTACGGGATAACAAAAACAATCAATAAATATCTTTCCATGGTTTTTGTAAAAAACACAAGATTATATTTATCATGATTATTTTGATGATTATGACAACAACTGGATGTTTCACGGGTGTTGATCACGAGGACTGTTTGCGTTGGTATACTGGATAAAGTCTCTGCTTGGTAAACGGTAGAATCGAAGTTCAATCCCGAAACCAGTCATACATATAAGGCAATATAATATCGAGAATCTCGGTACCATGTAGTAGATAGTGGCACCCAGCACAAGAGAGAGGGAGCGTCGTTTCTGTTTTGTCATCAGCATGGCGTTTTAGTGAAGAAGCACGATAAATATATCGCCATTGTCCCAACAGACCTTTTACAAGGCTCCGCCGTGACATGACTTGATTAACGTGGAAGACCCGATAAAATGCAAACAGGCGTTAATTATGATCACTTACGTATATTGTGTCATACAAAGTATGACAATATCTGTTGGGTGTTATTCGTAAGATGATTATATTTACTGGGTGATGTTACCGATAATAAATTAGGCATCTTAGGTGTTAAAACTCTGTCGGCTTTAAGTCAAGAGGTTTGTGAGGTACTTGGCGAAGGGCGGTGATTTACCACGGCGTCGTCTACCCATAAATCTAACCGCTGTCATAGAAGTAAATAATTGTTCAGTTAATAAATAAATACAATAAGAACAGTATGGTTGAATCTGCTAGACATCATATGTCCACATCCACTGAATGTCACAGACGCAGGATTTTCCCATCTACTGAGTGTCAGACGAAGGATGTTCACAACAACCCATACTGTTATGGAGGTAGGATGTCCATATCTACTGTGTGTGACAGACGAAGGGTGTTCATAACAACTCATACTGTTATAGAAGCAGGAAGTCCATATCTACTGTGTGTGACAGACGAAGGGTGTTCGTATCTACGGAGTGTTATAGACGCAGAATGTCCGTATCTACCGAGTGTTACATTTACATACATGAAATTGGATGCATTTACTTACTTTACTGATCGCACTTAAAACCTTTGAGTTGAGTTTCAGAATACATGTGTCACTAATTCATAGAAAATTAAAGGGATCTCAATGTGTCCAATGTTCTGGAAATGTAGCCGGTTGTAATATATGGCCATCCACGTACCATTCCCGGAAGGGTAGTGTGAATACGCTCTGCAATACGAAGAAAAATGTGCTTAAATCGATGCAGGTTGATGGGCGGTAATTAACTGGAGGAGTTTTGTGGATTTTCCCTGTCACGCTGGGAAATGCGCCGTCACAACCTGCTCCGTCTTCTTCAGATTGGGATCGCCATCCTTTACCATGAACATTTTTTCATCGCTGTGAGAAAACCCCCTGCTAATGACAGGCGCAACTGTAAAATGATACTTTAACAATATAGCCCAGTATTCAAACAAGTAGCCATTGTGACCATTCATGCTTCCTCAGTCGGGATTTGCTCTGCTGTCTTCATGGGAAGGTGCATGGTGTCAGCCGTTATTTTTTATTCACATTGCATACATGTTAACGATCATAAATACGATTATAAATAATACATAAAAATATAACATTGTGTTTTATTTAGTGATTTCATTCTTAACCCATGTATTTTCCTTACTATTTTATAAAGTGTTATTTGATTTATCTCTAGGCATAAATAGTTTTAATAGCTTTAATAGAGCCGAATGATCAAGGTGTTTTAATTTCAATGGTTCCAAAGACCATCCTTCTCGGAAAGAGAATTTAGGCGATACCTACGCTTCGTTTGTTCCTTTGACCTTGCACACAATGGTTGGTCGGCAGTGCGCTCTCAGTAGTCTTTCGTGCAGTCTATCACGAATTTCACCATACCTTAATCAATATGACACACATTTTGGTTATGTCACGCGTGGATAAGATCGCCATAATGACATGCAGAAAGTCCGTGGCGCTTCCTTCAACCATAATAAAGGCCTATTGGCCGCCATCGTGAAAAATGCTTGAACATGGTGTTAATCAACAAAGAGGAAATATTTAGAGAAGCAAAGGAAAAGAATTAACACGCTACTGTTGCAAATCTTCTGGACATGAAATCAGTTACTCCCAAGCAAGTAGTTTAAATTGGCACCCTGAAAATACAATGGTTTAAGCGAAACCATTAGTGCGCTAGGCCATCTGTACTAAAGTTATTATATTTATAAAACCTGATAAAGAGATTTACATGAACTACCAGTTGGTAAGAATATTTTTTTACTTCTTGGAACTATTGGAAATCATAAATATAGTGTGAGAAATAAAAATGATGCGCATTAAGAATTATATTAAGAAATGCCTGAAAACTCCACACTTTTGTGGATAGTTATATATACAGTTACTTTGAGTAAATTCTCTGGTGAACAATATAAACATTTTCAACCTGGTACTGAGGTATGTTAATCATGGGAGAAAACAATAATGTCTCTTTTCAAGGATTGATTTGTTAAAGAGGAGACAAAGATGACAAAACGCTTTTATTTCTAAGGCAGATCCGCTCTGATCCCAGTCAGGGATATCAACGGATATGCTCCCAGTACCAGAAAAGACGTACCGAAAAGAGGATTATTACTCGTGAGTTGTAAAGCTGCGTGGGATGTCGTTATTACAATATGCCTACATTTGTTCACTGGTCTTATGAAGTTCTGATCTAATTAGCGGAGGGCTTGAGGTTTCATTGTACTACAACCAGCTGTCATTTGTCAACATATCTCGATACGCCATTGTCTGAGGTTCTCTTGTAGTTCCCGGACTACAATGGCCGAACGGATGATCTATGCTGATGAAGGCTTTGATAGTCACGTAAATCATCGCGCTGTCAGTGACTGACTGACAAAAAGCCCTCTAACCTCCAGGCACTGACGTTGTCATGGACAGCCAGCTTCCGGTACCAATAATTGATATCCAATCTCAAGCTTTTCAAAGCCTGTGCAAATTGTCTTTTGTATTCTCTTCATTCTTATTTAGCCTCATTCACATTGAGTTTAAAGATGGATGTATCGACCTTTAGGAAAGCCTTTGCAGATACCAAGTTTTGCCTCGAATGCTGTCTAGTGGACTAATGTCATCGGCATTTTTTCAACTGTCATGTCTTATGGCCCATTTGACACTAAATCTTTCTGCATCACTTAGAGCACATGTGTTTCCACCTGATCCTCATGGTGAGCGAGAGAAGAAAACTTTGCTCAGTTAAGCCAGCCATGGTAATGAGCATTGTTGTGATATTTTCTGTTACTTGTACTCCCAAATAAAATAGAAGACGCTTGCCAAACTGAAGCACCTGAAGTCTGTAAAGTTTTTTTTATGCCGAGAACGTTCAAAATAAATGCTTTGTCATCAACCCGTGAGGTTAGATAATTACTTGGGCAAAAAAATCAGGAGACCTATTTGTGCACTCACACCCAGAAGGATTCGTTGATTGAGAGAATCACTGTTGTTTAACGTCATAATCAAGAATTTTTCACTTTGTATTGTCACTGGTGGTGACCTTTATTCGTGGAGGAAACCGGAGTGCTTGGAGAACACCATTGACATTTGTCATGTCAGTGACGGACTTTACCACGTCTGACAGATATATATAGATTTACATAAGATGCAGGGTGGATAACCCATGTGGCCTCGTTATCACCCAGTCCTCCCCTCCAAAAAATGACTCTGAGCTATATATATACATCCCATTCACCAATATAAATAGAAGGACCTGTAGAATACATGAAAATAATTTTATTTCTGTGCAAAACTTTATCTTCTCTAGTCTATTCTGTGCTGCCTTTACGAAAATGAAGAATTGGTGAAAAAAATATGAAGGTTACACTTGGTGAAAAAAAATGATTATGTAGCAAAGGAAAAGGATGGCGATATACTGATGTGAAGATCCACAGCATCGATTGGGGCTCCCAGCAGTCTAACATCTAAATGGACAGGAATGGCTGCACAATACTCACACTGGCGTCATACTGGCATGGTACAATTTCATTGATAGTGGTCGTCGTATTAAAGTTTACGCTGACAAACAGCATTATTGGAGGAGACCATTGCAACCGTGTCATGAATCCTGTTCAAGACATTGTCATCGGTGCGTCCGATAAAGGAACATTCTACCCCCAGAGACAGACTATATCAGATCCGTTTAATACCGATACCTGACAAACACATGAACATACTCGCATCTTCAAAAGTAACGGTACGTGGCAGTCCCTAAAGTCGCAGGTAAGCTTGACCAACCCCAGCACAGAACTGTTTAATGGCAGCTGAAACAAGGTCTGTATTTTTTGAGGATACAATAAGACATCAAAAAGCTACAAATCTATAGGACTCAAAACCGACATTGGTATACCAGCCGTCAACCAAAATGGGTGCTCAGGGTCAGTAATGGCAAGACCGGTTCGAAAATGTCGTTTAACGCAAAACTATAAAGAAGTAAGAAGGTACATAAAATAAAAACAAGTAGGAAGTATTCATGCTAAGAGAAGCAGTCAAAAGTTTTCACTTATGACGAAAGACGCAAGGCATGTTGATGGTGAATGAATAAAATCCGTATCCAAAGGGTGCACAATGTTACTTCATATCATGTCTTTAATCTCAGTTGGGCTTTGGTTGCAACTGTTCATAAATCCAACATAATAATGACCCTACTCAACACTATGAACATACGAACCCTAAAGAATGCACACCAGAAAACTATTACAATATAAAATCAACTGCGTGACAGGTGGTTACTATTGTGTAATAATAAACTGTTTCCATAATACATCATTGTTGTGAACCATCTACGTCTTAACTACGAGGGCGAAAACAACATGTGTTTAATTAGTATCATTTGAAATTACTCCATGCCTTGGAGGCATCTTCTGACGTCGTTTGCTCTTTTCCGGGTGAGCGCTGCTTTACGTCAATTTATATCCCTAATTAAGACACTTCACAATTCCCAGTACATGAAATTGTTAGACTTTCGGTATACATGGTGTATAAAAACCTCTCCCTTGCTTTATTAATTATTAAATATATCATTTTATATATAACAGAAATGAGGTGTGCCAAAATAGTGAACATGCAATATTAATCTCCCTTATGATGAGCGAGATGAACAAACGAGTTTGTAAATTTTGCGGGAATTCATTTCGTGTACCTGAACACACTTTGTGAGAATCAACACGAAGTTTTTATTGCAATAGAAATACATGTAGCATTGTTTAATACAAAGTACAGATGGACAAGTATATTTAATATTATTTATACCCCCTTGTTAGGGAGATTGTCATTTGTAAATAAACATAACTCTGGGCCCCGCTTTCGTGAATCGTACTTTGTGCTAAGTGACCTTTGGTTATAAGTGCACTTATATCTTTACAACATACCTTGTCATGGCAGTTATGGGAATACTCAGCTAAATGCACTTCATGTAACCAGGGTCATGTCTGTTGGAATCCTAGTCATATATAAATGTATATATGGTATCGCTTGGATTACTTCGTACTTACCTATATACACTCTTAGTTGAAATGGTGTTGAAAGGGTGTATATAAACTAAAAACACCCTGTTTTATCCATGAACAGACCTTTTAAGAGTGTATTCAGTGTGCTAAAATGGTATTACTATGATATATAGGCGAAATGGGACAGGAATCCCTCATAGTTACACCATGTAAATTTTTGAAATGGATGTTGAAAAGGCGTGAACCATTGTGTGGATGATCTTGCACTATATTCCAAGTTGTTTTTCTCATAACTTTTGGCTGCATGCATTTCTTTTAATTAGAAAACGGCTGGGGGGGGGGGATTTCTTTCTTTCTCAAGCCGCTGTCATCATTTCTACATTTCTTTTGGGATCACACCATGTGTGTATTCATGTATGTATATGGTTTTCCTTACCCGTCTTACTTGTATTTGTCCATATGAACACCGTTGTGATAAAATAACGCGTCATAACACTATACGGTGTTGGTTTTCTGTAGCTAAAATTAATTTTAGAAAAGGAAGAGGTTAACTGTTGAATTACAGAAAGGTGCATACCGAGGTGTTAAGCAGCGAAACGAACCTGTAACCACATTGGTAATATAAGTTTTATTGTGGTGTTAGGGCCCAAAAAGCCACTATGGAATCAAAACACAATTAGAGCTGTTAATTAAATCCCGCTATTTATGATAATACATGATCAAAATTTGTATTTCTATTTAGCTTCTGTCTCTCATGGCAATGTTTATAGCCTCACATGTCGGCTATACTTTATCAAGTTTGACCATCATTGGTTTGATTGTTGAAATGGTGAAGCTATTTGTCATAAAATGAATGAGGAACACAGTTGTGTGCTCTTATGTATGCTGTTCTCTGTGATTGATTTCAGTACAAACCTGCATAATGTCCAGCCATAAAGTCATTTAGTACAAACCCGGCTTAAGTTCTTACTGTGACGGGCTGATAGCTACATGCAGTCAACATGGGACCGATTCCCGTGTACATTTATAGCTGTATAGGCCTGCACAAAGTGTAACACGAGAGTAATTTGCATTTTCATTTCATATATCAGTTTTGCAGCAGACGGGAATTTCATAATTTATATGTTCATGGTGATACTGATACTGGCCAAAACTTTGGCAACACTTGCGACCTGTCTACAGACCATTGCTGATTGGAGAGAATGGATAAAAGTACTTGTTAAGATTCCCGCAGAATCAAGACTCATTGCCTAATTTTATGGGAGAAATAGCAAAGAAGGAGAGCTAGTCTCCCTTAATCAACATTCTACAGTGGACTTTCAAGGTAAGCATGTATGTTTATTCATTTTAACGTCGAACATCCAGTAAGACTCAGCCATGGAACCTTCTGCCATAGATCTATCCAATAAAACTGACGTCATGCAAGGTTACATGCCGATGTAAGCATGACTATTTGTTACGCTACATGCCTCATGAACTTGCTGATTTAGGAAAATAGTATTTAAAACAAAGAAAAAAGAGAAGCTGTATGCGCTTAAGCTTAGAACTGTGACAAAAAAGGCGCAAACTAAGCTGAAATGATCAAGGAACAGACAAGGAAGTTAACCATATAAATCCTGATGTTCACGCTTTAAAGACCACGTGTACCAAAGATCTGGTTGCGTTACAACTTGTGAGTTTCTAAAGACTTTGCATTTGTTATTACTCCACTAAATAGGTAGAACTCGCTCAGTTTAAAGATGACACTATAGATATTTAAATATCTGGGTCCAACAGAAGAATTCAAGTCCTGTTAAAGTTTTTTGGTCTGTCAGCAGTGATGAGGTATGGCTAAGTGAGGACCATGATTTTGTGTTGTTATTGTATCTTATATCTAAGATAGAAACCTACTTAAAATTTAAACTTTTCATCTATACTAAAGAGCAGATCAGCATCCGTGTGTGTTAAGCTTGGTGACATTTAAGAAAGATTTGAGAGGTTACAATCTTCTGGTAAGTGTTATGTATTCAGTAAGTAGAATTTTACACACATGTTCTCACATTGGGAGCACAAAGTCACACTAGTCCTATACAGAGGGAAGGAATAATCGTACAAATAATGCACACCCCTCGGGGCTCTGTGGCTTGACTTTTCTTCTACAGATACACAAAACAGTCATATAATATGAAAAGGCTTTCACGAAGTTGTTCTTGTCAAATCCTTATTTTTCGGTTACAGAAGGGCTGCGGTGCTTTGACTGACAGAGTCAGACAATCTGTTGCTCTCTGGGCTCAACAGGCACCAATCATCGTTTTTATACATCTCTCAAACCAAGGATGAGAAATGCAAGCTCTTTATGGAGACCATACATTTGATGAAGACACAGCACACGTAAGCTGTTTTCTTGCGGTGTTTTTTCTAGCATTAGTTCACAATGCATCCATTATTATGCATTCTTATAAGAATTAGAAGCAGGTTACAAAACTAAAAATAAAAAAATGTAGGAATAATGACATTTTGCACAGACCAAAAAAAAAAAAATTTTTGACAGCACTTTCCGAATAGTAATAATAACGCGCCTGTGTTATATCATTGCTGTAGTATGCATCAGGAAAAGCAAAATGATCCGTTTTATGCCATTGGGACTTCAATTATTGTGTTTTGTCAATTTTTTGCCTATGTATAGGTTTGGCGCTATATCACTTTCCTCTGTGTAATGTTTATATTCTTAAGATATTCAAATAATACATAGCAATTGAAAATATGTAACTACAATGAAATGGAATTACATAAAATCCATATCATGTCCTTCATTTAAGTATTACATGTATTTAACTATGTTTTCTAGCTACTTATGCACATATGTTTGTTAAACTTGTAAATTTTCTTAGGGTTAAAATATATATATATGATAGTGTCCTTTGGCAGGCCATTAGATCATAGTTGTGCTGGTGACAAGTGTGTTAAATCTGTGACAAAAGAATTTCTGTTTTTAAAAGTAAGAACTTCTTTTTCGGTACATGTAGTTTCCATGATTTATTATACAAGTTACACAATGGAAGTTGAGATATTAGATTGTGTTGTTTAACAACTACTAAGCGTTTGAACAAGGTGCTAGTCTGACATATATTGTGTAGTTTTCATTAAATGAAAATTTGCCAAAATATCGCTAATCACATGAACAGGCTACAAAATTGTTGTACCAGTACCAAATGGTTACAGGATTAAGACTGTAGTAGACACAATATTTGAAATATTGTGAAATACTGAAATGACAAGGTGACGTCATCATAAAATCCAAATACTTTACAAAATAGAGTTCCTCATATTTAGATTTTTGAACAGATGCTAAATCTAGTTTATGTTATTTCACGGGACATATGAAGTGATTACACCATTTCAAAAATATGTTGGAGAGAATCTCAACGAAGCTTCCACAATAGCGCTGTTTGTGGAGAGAGAACCATCGTCAGAAGCCACGGACTTCCTGACCGGACTGGATAGCCTATTGGCCGCTCTACTTGAGATGTGCTTCCAAAATGTACCACACCAGTACAGTGATGGGAATTTTTCATGGAATTACTTTACTCCAGACCAACTGTATTTTGGATAATTAAGTATATTAAGTATGGAACAAGTTAAGCACCTGCCTGGAAATGAAAGAAACACACGCGAAAAGCTGATTCTAAGACACAGATACATGTTCAACGTTGGTGACACTTATATTCATTTTAAAATAAGATAAAAGTACATTATCATACAGAGTATCTCGAACTGTTTTTCTGCATCGTCCATGTCTCATATAAATACACACACACACACACACATATATACATATGCAGAAAAACAGTTCGAGATACTCTGTATGATAATGTACTTTTTATCTTATTTTAAAATGAATATAAGTGTCACCAACGTTGAACATGTACCTGTATGTATATATATATATATATATATATATATATATATATAGTGAGGTGGGATTTTTTAAACCGAAAATCTTATTTATATTCTCTTTGAGTAAACTTCAGTTGGGTGTACTTCCACTACTGTATTAGTATGTCATCCATGATAGCCTGTGGCTTACCTCTGGGCAGGATTCTGAGGTCTCGGCAGGGTACAGAATGCAGTTGCAACTGTAGATAGGTATCATTTAAATGGAGCAGTCGGATAGTCTTCTTCAGTGGCCTTATGTTGTTAACATTCGGAGTTGTATCTAAATCTAAACTGGAATGTACACCCTTTCTATACAGTGTAAATTCCTGTTAAAATCCATACCTTTTCCAAAGGTGATAATTTGCTCCTTTTCCGAAAGGAGTTATTTTGCAACATTTATGAAAGATGTCTATTCAAACTAAAACACTAAAACACTAAAACACTAAAACACACTAAAAGTGTTTATCCACACCCTTTCCAAGAGGTGTTAATTTCCTTAGGGTGTTAAATCACAGTCTTTGTATGGGGTGTCAATCTACAGACTTTCTAAAAGGTGTTAATTTACACCTTTTCTAAAAGGTGTCAATTCAAACCCTTTCCAAGGCGTGTTAATCTACACCTTTTCCGAAGGGTGTTAATTCACAAGGGTGTACACTTACACCTAATAAGGTGTGCGTCCTGGGACAAGTCATTTACACCCCTTATGGGTGTATATTTACACCATTTTAACCAAGAGTGTATAGTGGACTGAGACAAAACTGCGTTTCGGTGAAAATATACCATTAGTGGATAGCAATAGATAGTGTCTGCAATGATGGTGCAGTGAGGCAGCACTCTTGGTAGAAATGCAATCATACCGCTGACGGATCCCCGTCAGAATCAAGATAAAGCTGAACGCAAGCTCTCAAAAAAATCTTCTGTTAAGTCCGTTATTTCAGGTATGCCAGATAGCATTTTCAGTGATCTAACGGATGAATTGGTTCCTGGTAGCGAATAAATCCGAAATCAGAAACGGATTAATCCGTTAGATTAATCTCTCAAATATGGAATTTAACGGAGCCAGCGATCAGACAAACATGTATGATTTCAATAAACGTCTATCAATGTCTCCCTTTGAAATTCTCGAAAATGTAGCATTTCAGATGTCAACTGCACATGTACCGGGATAATGAACGAAGATGGCTATTTTCACGTCAACTCTGGTCAGAACTATCAAATCATGGCTATAAAAGCTTAGGCTGAACATCATCCGCAATTACCATCAGGGCGTGCTTGATTATTAGCGCATAGTTGAGTTCTTGTGCGCCAAATATTCGCTTATAATTCATTTTTCAGTCATGGTTCGTTAACAACAAGATATTGAACAATTTTTTTTGGGACGAAAACACACATATGACTCATTTTTCAAGAAATAGAGGCAAGCTAAAGTTATTTTGGAATTCGATGCAAAATGTTTCTTTGTTTTTCCCTGACGTGGTTTCATCTTGTGTAGCTTATATGGTGCACTCTTTACTGTAGAAGTGATTTTCCAAATGGAAGAAATATACCATCTAAAAAAGACAGTCGTGCTCATAACAAAAAGCTGATGACATCAAATGACTATTTCACAATTTATAATAATCGCATTTTGTCACTATGCAACTTAGCTGAAAATGAGAGCATATTATTAAAATTAATTATCCACCTGAACTGATGTTTAAGCGGGAAAATTCCGCCAATGCGTTATTTATTGGTAACCCGTACTTCAGTTAATTTGGTTGTGAGGAAGCCAGTCAGTGGAGATACAGAGTCTTGTTGATCTTACAATAAACTTAGCATGATACAAATATTATTAATAATTAGAGCTGAGCGAACTGTCCTAAAGTTGTTGTTACAGTACCGCTATGATGCCTAATCTAATTCAGATACACCGCTGTCAGTTTTAGAGCATCGTGATTAACACTTAGGTTGTTTACCCTGCATCTAAGAATTGTAATCTTGTATAACTCACCCACCCCCACTCGTGTCACCATTACGTATCCTGAAGATGACAAATAAAAGTTTGTTGAAATACTAAAACGGCAAAGGTGCAACTTCTCAGTTTCTTTCGAAGCATCTATGCTTTTGCATCATCCTTAGATACTTTACTGAGGAAAAGTTTTATTATATTTATCCCTCAAAACTTTTTATGGAAGTAAATGATTTTCCAGTCTAGGCATAAAGGGTGCTGTGTTACTGTGGTTGTCACTGGGAATTTTACCTGCGTGCTAATATATCACATATAATTTAATGCTATCAGATTTGAAACTCCCTAATACAGTTTTATTGACGCTATCGTGTTTGACCATCACACAGAACTGGAAACTTCAGGTCAAAATTCCTATGAACTTTTTTAACTTGTTATAGTAAAACTTAAGAAGTATCAATACATAAGATACCTCATGTATATCATTTCATGCGCACGCAACAGCGTCTGCCAAAGATGTTTTGCAAATATGAAGGTGTCCTCCAGAGCAGTCATTTGGTAGTAGGCAGGTAGGCTTACACATCGTCACGATATTCTGTTATCACACTGACAACAACCTAATTTTCACCTTTCAACATTAAAGATTAAAACCAAATCCAAGTTAATCCCCCAGACCCGATATCTCACAATCCCTTTTTGTGAAAACGTTATATCATGCCATTCTAGATGAAAATAATTAGAACACCTCCATGACGTAATTGTAAACGATTAAACATACATGAAACCAATTAAACATACATGAAACCCATGTGTGGGACATCCAGTTGACCTCTTTACAACAAAATTGATTCCGTTTGGACATATGCGTGTTATTCAATAAAACTTCGCAAAACTCTATCGTGGATATTGGCAAAGTTGAGCCAACCATTTCTTGTAATACTACAATATACACGAATTGCCCCAAGAGGATTCAGTTAGTGGGACGAAACATAACACTCTCTAAAAACTACTGTGTACGAGTGGTACACATTACTGTGGCAAAAATGCACAACCACCTAATTTTTGTGTACCAGAAGTACACAACTAGTGTAATTTGTGCAATACGTTCACAGTGAAACACCACTGATACACACACATTGGACACAGTTGTTTTACAGAGTAGTAGTGAAATATTGAGTAATAAGGGAACACATTAGCGGAACTTTCGAAATACCACTGCGCAAAGTGGCGTCAGCTTGTTCCCCAAGGCTATAGCCAGGATTTAATCAAATGTGAATGAACTTGCCTCGCACTATGTGGACACAGCTGTTCTGAATGGAAGGGAGACGGGAAGCGTTTACGGGCTATAAACCCCAGTAGATTCCGCCCGTGTACAAGAGAGGAGGCTAGTCGACTGACAACAAAGACTTTACACAATGCTCGATAATTACCATACCCAGAGAAAGGCCGCTCGTAACCGATGCGCTTTAAACTATACCATTAGTCAGGTAAATGTCATGTGGTAAAAGAGGAACTGACCAAGTCGCGGAGAAACAAGAGCCGTTGATAATGTAAGTTTACACCTCGCCTTTGTGGCGTATTGCGTATTAGACTTATCATCAGCGTGGTGTGGATAGGTGTGTCGAATTAATCAGCTTTATTATTAGCCGGATCTACAATTTAAAGGTCTGAAACCGAGCAAACAAATGAGATGATCCTACTGAAAAGCGGTGTTCAAACAGATACTGTAAGATAGTATGGCCCTCGTTTATAGAAGGACACTTCCTGCCAAGCCCCATATAATTGGGAAAATCAATCGGGCCTGAAAATTATTTCATATGACACCGGATTATTAGCCATACATTGTTCACTGAAATGAGCCAATATTTCTCTGCGTTCCGGACTTATAGGAGTAGCAAATATTCTCCCATGCAATTATGTTGTCTTAATGCATGTATCATGTGTATGTGGTTTTGCCCAAGGTTGATTAGATGTGTACCGAGAGTACTGTGTTTTTGTCGGCTCCAAGAAACGGACAGACAGCGAACGAGTATTGTGTTGAACAGCAATAAACAGTCAAATAAATAAATAAATAAATAAAACAATGTGTATGCACATGTATGTATCTCGATCTCAACTTCTAGCCCCCAGGGAATGCGGAAGTAGTTCAGCGACGGAAGTGTCGTCATGATTTCTGACAAGATAACCAGAGGATTGATTTTGCTGTTGTGTAAATTAAGCTAATTAGTTTCCACTCAATTTGCTTATATTCGCTCAACACAAAACACGCGGAAAGAAACATTGCACAAGGTGCATCCCACACATGAACAGTGACGTCGCTGACAGTGGTATTGTCCCATGCAGAGCATTGGTTTGTCCAGTTGCCGTTCATGTCGTTTCGCGGCGACAATGAATATGCACTAGTACTGCGTTCTCTGACCAGACTAACATTCTCCATTCAGCGACAAAACATATACCACGTTACATTATTTTTTCAAGTAAAACTGGTTACAGAATTTTAGATTACGTAGTACACCTCACCTTTATATGGGATGAGCGTTCACATATTTTATGCGAGGATTGGAGACAGCAGTAATTACCTCCCCTTTCGAACCCCTCCTGGCAGACAAGACAACTTCATTTCGGCACACCCTTAACTCTAGCAAGGTAGCGCAACTTATGGTAGTGGTGTGTGGTAGGAGGGGGAGGGGGAAGGGGGAAGGGGGGAAGGGGGGACACATTCATGTGGACATTGGTGATTTGTTCCGCCAGTAACCTGCGGGCTTCCCCCGCTCTCTGCCCGGTGTCGCCTGCGTATAAGTGAAATTTTCTTGAGTACGGCGTAAAACCCCAATCAAATAAATAAATAAGTAAATTGGCGTTTTCATTAAGAAGAAATTTGAAGCGCTTCTTTTCTTCGTTCTCACTGACGGCGTTATTTATTTGATGTTGCTTAACTCCATATTCAGGAATTTTTCATTTTAAAGATGGCGGTTAGTTATTTGGGTGCAGGATCCGAGAGTGCCAGACATAAAACCATCGCCCTTTGGCAAGGCACTGAGGAACTTTCCCGGCAGAGATGTGGAAAAGATCGGACAAAGGGGAATATGAGCGTCAACGACCACTCATTGTCACTAAATCCCAACTAATAGTGAGCGCGGGGAAGGTACAAATTCCCGGTTTATATAAGGCCGGGTTTTACATATTCATGATGGCGGTCAGTATATATTACAGGTGCAGGAAATCAGGAGTGCTTTGGGTGAGCCATTACTTTTGGTAAGTTACTGGCGAATTTTCTCAGGGACCACCTTCGGAATGTTTCCTCAAAAAGCTCCGCTTTAGTAGTAAAAATGTTTTTGTTAAATGAATGAAAAGACCACTAAAAACTCTATCTGAAAATACCTTCATTGATTTTTTTTTTTAGACTTTTTTTGCACTAAAAAAAACGCTGTCAGATATTTTGATAGTATGCTGGGTTTTATGCACCGCATTGATAATGTGGTTCAACAATGACGCAACACAACTTTTTGCACACTTTTAAATTCAGCTCTCAATATTGTTCTTGTGAAGCGCGTCATCAGCATGGTCTATAAAACCCACCAATCAAAACATTTTTGTTTTGGTGAAAAAAAAATCTGAAATATTCAGTTAAGGTATTTTCAGATACAGATTTTTATGACCTTTTCACTCACTCTAAGTTCATATTTACGAGATCTTTTTCTTGAAGGTAGCCCTTGTAGATGTCTCCAGCGTTAATCCAAAACATAGAGTATACAAATGGAGTTTCATGTTTGTAAACGTCTCTCATACTATTTACATGTAATTCCAAGGAATTCCTAGTGTAAAGTTTCAAGTTCAGTTTAGATGTCTCTCATGCTACTTAACTCCATGAAATATCCGTGTGGGTTTCATGATTTTATTTGTCCCTCGTGGTACAGATATTCACAGGATATGCCTGGTGGAGTCTCATGTGCTAGTTCTCTATGCGGTCTAAACCCTTGATTTTATTTGATAAAACGTTGTGGCTCAAGTTAAATAGTGTGTTCACCGCACACAGATTTTGATAAGCACTTTGTCGATATATTTAGAATTCATTTATACTTTTGTGACGGCCTTTGGGGCGGATTGAGAAATGTTTAGTAAGTCGATGATAAGCAAAGAGGTTTTTGATTCCATTTCGTGAATTGTTTTCTAATTTATACTCATTTGTAGATAGAAATTGGATTTGAATGAATTGCATCCCTCCCAAATGTTCTCAAAGACTTTTCATGAAACTTGGCAAATTTTTGTGCTGGCGACAATGTGTCGATGTGGGTGACATGCTTTCTATGGCTTAGTAGGCCAACATGTAATTGTCCTAAATAGTCATGGATGACAGCCACCACACAGAAAAGCCCTTGATATGCTGGTGTGGGATTCGGAAGATAGCTCCTCTGTTTAGTTCGAATTCTGCCCCTGGAAGCATTATGGGTTAGTTTTGTCACAGGGTTGCCTTCCGGTATGCATAGTTTTCGCAAGATCACGTTTTTATTCCATTTTTTTTTTGTGTGTTTTTTTTTTGGCAGGATCGTCTTTAGGATAGACTAGATATCAGTCTGTTACAATACCTTGCCGAGATTGCCTGATAGAGTAACACATGCGTTGTGATTAGCTGAATGTCAGGGGTGAAGATTTTAGGAGAAAAATGATCACTTCTAAATTCATGTACAAACGTCATGCTTACTCCTACTCCTGACAGTTTCTTCTTCAACTGTGTGGTCAGGTTTGCGGTTTGAGGGAATTACCCATAACATGCATCAGAGGTAAATCCACCAACCAGTTTCGTTAACCGCAATGTCAAGGTTGTCCACAAAGGGGTTATGCATGGGTTAAAAAACAAGTTCTTTTGACTGCTGTTGCCGGTGTTAATCCACGGAACGAACAGCAAAATTGCAACGGGGCCTGCGTTCTTTGCGTTAGTGTTTCGTCTTGGAGCCAGGCTTAGTGAACAAACTCCGGTGGATTAGGCCTAACAGGCTAGATGGAGACAATCTCTCTCTCAGATAGCCGCGTTGCAACACCCTCCTCATAGTAATGCGAAGCAAATGAACCAATTATTAACAGAGATTCTCTGGAGAAATTGACTTTCATCGACCCATAGTGCATCCTTTTCTTTAAATACGGTGTGTGGGTGGATGTAAGGCCTTGTAGACGGGATTGCGGCAGTTAAATTCGTAGCCAGGCGTGTAAAGAAATGTGTTGTATGACCGAAAAGGATGACTGGGGTATAAAAGGTAAAGCGTCTGTGCGGCAATTTCTTCAACTTTGATTTTTATTTCATGTGAATGAGTTAAAGTACATGTAACTCAAAAGGTTTACCTAAAGCCAAATGATAAGAAATAAGACGAAAGAAACGTAAGCGAGTCCCGGTCTTCTGTCAGTTTCGTCTTGTCTTTCGTCTTTGTCCAAACACTATACCCTACTAAAGGAAATACACAGTTAGCAGCGATAGGACATTGCTTGTCTAATAAAATCAAGGGCTTCGACCATAATTCATGAGCCCCTGAAGGAAAGAAGCATGCATACAAGGAACCAGGTTTCAACAACTCGCAACTTTTTCGCAGCATGTTTCACTGATTGATTGATTGATTATTTGATTGATAGAATTTTTACGCTTACACCATGGCGGTCAGTTTTAAATATTTTTTTTTTGTCACTAAATGTCTTGATGACAATAAGTGGCAATTTTATGTGCAATTTTACAACCTTTGAAGGACACATGTTTTATACCACTTTGACGTCCACATCCGTATGTCGCACTTAGGTCTGTCTGTCAATATTTTGGTCGGCTCTAAAGTTTCCTTCATCCTGCATAAGAATGACCGTCATCGTATAAGCACCAATTCCTGCATGAATATGATGATACATATACAATGAATCATACCATGGAGCTTTTTAATACTCGGTGAAGTGCTGTATTTCAACCCTTTAGCACTTTGCACGTTACATCAGATTTACGTGTACTTAACGGCTCTTAAGCTGTGGTTGTAAGGGATGTGCCCAATGCTATACAGCTTAACCATGACCACGAACTGTTAGAAGAAATCCCTGACTGAAGCAAACAGATACACACTAAAATCGTCGTCAAAAGGGCCTAGCAAAGGGCCTAGCAACGGGCAGTCAGGTGTTTTCTCTGTAAAATAACGTTCATAATGACCATAATGTCATCGTCTGAAATAAAATGTGAACCCCATCCACAACACGTGTTTCTCCCATTACGGCTGTGTTACCACTAAGGCGACTGTAGTGGTAAAACCATCGTAGAAATACCGGAGTTAGTGTAGCGAGAACACAGGTTTTTCTAACAGCGTAGCGACGTAATATGGCCAGATGTCCCATTGCCGTATGCATTTCTATCCCATTTTAAACCAGGAAACATTTAGACGTTATATACTGCGTGTGCAAGCATGCGAGCTGAAATAGCTATAGACGGGAAAATGTGTGGTTCAAACTGATAGATCCAATTCGCCATCCTATGTATCTTTTTAATGAACTAGTTATATATAAATGTACATGTAAAAATCTACTTTATACACTACACAAATAAAGCCTGCACGAGACACAGCTGGTGTTACTATCGACATATGGGATTAATGGTTTCATTAAACCTTGACCATTAATGGTATATTGAAACCCGGAAAAATGTCCTTGGTGCTTCAGGAAACCTTGGTCACACATCTTTGACCATTTCATGAAAGATGAACATGTGTTTTGAAATGTTTTCATGATAGACAATGTACGAGGGCCTTGGGGTTTTTATTAAAGCCGTGTATATGGCGGTGTTGAACAAAGATATGTATTTCGGTAGATATGGTGGATGGCTAAATGCTTTTGGCATTAAATTTTGATTCTCAGGGCATCTGTGAACTGTAGTAGAATGAATAATTCCTCAATCTTTTAGTAAAAATTGCATGAGGAATAAGCGTATCTATCTACTTATAAATATATACATGTATAAATAAATAAATAAATAAACAGAATCATTTACCTTTACGGTGTACTGTATTTGATACCTATGCGGTTCACATCACCAGTTCATTTCTTTGTCAACGTCTTTAGATTTTTGGAATGTGACTCAGCTGTGAATCTGCTATGAAATACACATGGTGCAATTTTATATCGTCCTATCAAAATTTGTATTATACATGACATCGAAAGTACAAGGCGAATGACTCGCTGTTAGAATGAATGCACGGATAAGGAGATTGTATCCGTCGAGAGGCTGGTAAAGGTTCTGATCATGTAAACAGCCAGATGTGTAAAAACATCGTTTTAGGGTCCACGCCATTATTACCGAATCTCAGACAAAAAGAGGAGGCTAAGATGTCATTTACCAGCAGTTATTTTTGTATGTACGACCCATGAACACATTTCATCGTAAAACATTAAAATTAATGCTTATTTGTTGGCTTTTACGTGAGGGTTTATCACGTTAGCTGATAAAGTTCCCAGGCCTGAATGAGTCCGCAATGCCTAAAGTCTTGCCTCGTATCCTTAACAAAGACTTCCCTGACGGGCCACGCAAATCTTACATATAGAATTTACGAACATTCCATCTTTGTTGACACGACAGTAAAAACCTGTTCAAGGTCACTTTGTACTGTCAACCCCCTGCTGACGCTCTATTTCTGCAACCTTTGCAAGTCCTCATAGAGGAGCAGCGTTTTTGACTCTTATTTCACTCATTCTACGTCACAGGTGTCATGGGGTTGCCCCGTTTCTATATTCAAATCAACGGAAGCTGCATTTGATTGGTCGATTTCAAACGCAACACCGTATTCAACGAAAGACATTGACAATCCCTATTTCCTTTAAAGATTTTTTTATTAGATTTTGGGTGTGTTTATCTTCCCCGAAGTCTGCATGTATCACACGGAAACTTTAAATAGGGTTCCAAAGTAGTAGCGCCTTGATTGAAGTTTCACCTATTAAGATCTGTTTTGTTCAGAGATGGATAATAGGGAACTCGTAAAACTCCTTCCCGCCGTTAACAAAAGGATCCAAAGCTGTCGGCCCCTTTGTTCTTTACCGGTGGTAGGACTACGTCACACCTTTGGGTGTTTGTGTGCTCACAAAACATTTAGGTAGTACACAAGCACTGAAGCATCACAGCAGGAAACAATGCATTTTTACTGCTCTTTGGACTGTGTAGCCCGTCAGAGTCTCTCACTGATTTACATGCTGTCATTTTTAGCGAACTTACACCGTGTGAAAGTCAGGTTGTCAGTAAATCATGAAATAAGCAATCCCATTCAGTCAGGCCATCAGATCTGAAGTGGACGTTCATTGTGGATGTGGACATCTGGTACCAAGAACATATAATTACGCCTTTGTTTCTGGGAGGATATAAAAATGATCTTTACTGTCACATTAGCTGTGCAAGCCACACTCTCAAAAAAGTTCGTGTTTTTACTGCACTAATTTCTGTATTTCTGCGAGGCTTTTACCACTACAGTCGCCTTAATGGTAAAACACCAGAAATAGGATAAACACGTGATCTGTGTGGGTTTACATATTGTTTTAAAAGATAATATTGCGGACATTATGACCTTATTTTACAGTCGAAACACCTGGCAGCTTGTTGCCAGGTCTTTTACTCGTAATTTTTCGAAGTTTTTATAACAGTGTAGTTCTGATAATCCTATTTATAGTCGAGTGGGGAAATCAGAAGTGACAATTTTCAACCAGGGTTTTCCCCCTTACCCTGTATACGTTGTAAGCATATTTGTTGTCCATTCTCTTAGACTCTGCATTAAACATTTGAAATATTAGAGTATACTTTTTGATGCCAACCACCGTCAGGAATGTTTTATCAAGAACTTGCCGGCTGGAGGAATATCTCAGTGTAAAATGCCGCGAAAACTGATAACATGGTTTCAGTCAGAGACCAAAATTTCAACAATTATAAACAGCGAGTAAGTAATTCATATCTAGGCAATTGGAGATTCCAGACAGCTAAATTGTGGCCCCCATTTTGAATGACCGCATGACGAAAACGATGGTTTTACCCAATCAAAATAACAATAGGCTCGTCAACTTATTATTTCAGTCTGTCTTCATTAAACTTCATGCAACTCATACGCCTACTTATATGTGTTTAAAGATTTGTACTTGGCAAAGGGTCAACGTCTGATTCTTTGTCGTTTCTCGTAGGCTTTCAAGTGTGTTTTATTATCTACAATTAGACCCGTTTCTGGAATGCTGCAGCCTGTTTCTGTGGGATTCAAGAAAGCTCACTTCCGGTTTTGATTCAGGCGACAGACTAACCCTGACCGAACAAGGTGCTGAAACTTGAGGACACCTATATTAGTCACCTAATGAAGGATTATCTCTGTACAAAAGGCTTTTCAACTCCACCAAATAGAGCCGTCGAATTTTCCAGAGTCGCCGATCCCCTAGTGTGGAGCATCTATAGGTCTCATTACGTTCTATACAAGTTTGTACGGCCGAAATCGCACTTGATATCCGCGTTCAAGTCTGTATTCATGTAACAGGTCTGCCCTTACGTATATCTGGACTAGAGATCCGGAACGTGGCTGCAAGAGCTTGTTCTGATGTCTGAGGCCAGCGGTCGCGATCCTACAAAGTTAAACGTCTTGTTTGTCATTGCAATTGACGCAGCCCCTGGATAACCAGTGGACATAAAACCAGTAGCGGGATACTACCGCGACAACCACTCGTCCTCCCGGGACACTCTGCAGCAACGGAAGATAACAACTAGCATTTACTCATCAATACGACAAATTAATTCTCTTAGCATTTCGAATCACGGATATCATAGGAGCTTTTCAGTTTTTTAAAATCTTTTTATTAGCCAGCTTGTTCCCAAGGGAGTCTTCCGGAGCTTTCAAACTGTCGAATATCTTTGCATTTTTGGACGAATCTCGATCGGGAGAGAATGGGGATTAACGTGGAATGAATGTGAATAATTACGACAACCAGAGACGATTTGAGGGATTAAGGCCCAAGGATTCCGGGGCATGCCCCCATGCCATGCGTCAATCATCACAGGAGGGCGCCACTCTGATTTGTGGACTTTATTTGTGCCACACGGTTCATTTTTTTTTTATTTAATTTGCGTAGTTTTGTGCGAAAAAATAATAGGCCTATGTTTCGTTAATGTGGAGAAAGCTTGTCCCTTGAGATTTGTTTCTCGTGTATTTTGGACGCCTTAATTTTCGCTCACAGAAATATTGCGTTAACATCTTTTCACTTTATCCGCAGACTGACTCATCAAAAACACAACCCCTCAAGCCACACCCTCAATGAAGCGACGGATTGCCTTTCCTCTAATCCAACGGATTTTGCTAGGAGGGCAGCCAAAAGCCGCGGAGGCTGGAATCGAACGCTAGACATCAATGTTCAAAGGGAGGTAGAACTGTGGGGAAACTGAAATTTGTGTGGCGTATTATAATTGGCATACGTTTTAGAGCATGCCTACATTTATGTTGTTTGCACAATGTGGTTTCTACATATATGTTTCAATTTTCAGTGGGATGTTTTCGTTTACTTTCTTTGGTTTTATTACAATTTGTTAGACTGCCTACACGTAGGTGAGGTTTCATTGAGATTTACACTCAAATTACCAGTATTCCAGTTTCCAAATTACACGAATGTAGTTTAATTGTTGAATTAAAATAACTGAAAAAATCTTTTGTTCGCCATATAGGCGAAAATATTCGTATTTTAAAATATAATTTCTAATATATATCGCACAAACAAAATTTTACCATTAGTGCATCTACATATGTGTGGAAAATGAGAACCAATAAACACGTACAGACTGTATAAAGCTCATTGGTCAGGGGTAATTATGAACATTTATCTTCAGTTACCACCTGCAAATCCAAAGCTGGAAACCCATACTTTCTACAGTATTTTCCTTGACACACTAATAACCCATTTAATATATATATTATTAAAGTCTCACTAACGACAACTGTTTAATTTCTGTACTTCCCAGTAGCTTAGAACGGTCTAGAACGTATTCAAATATCTGTCAGTTTCATACACACTGTAGTGTATCAAGCAATAACTTTCCTGCATTTCTCAATCACACAACAGTGATGTCTGTGTGTGAGAAACGACAAGCACATCGAAAGCACCACCCTCACTCGGTAGACGACTCTGTCATCTATTCAAATGTACCCCTCCCCTCCTCCTACCAAGCTCGGTGAGATTACACAAGGTTATTATGTATAACCCTGTCACTGAACTCAAGTGTGGACAATCGCAAGAGGTCCAGGTTTGATGATGTGCTTAGGAACCGAATGTCTTAGCGTTCTTGTTCCAGGTTCTGCCTACCTCAGCACATATGAACAAACGGTGTCAGTCATACACACGCCGTAGATTTGAAACCATGGTCACTATTATGTCAAAAGTGTGAGAAGGAATCATAAATCATGTTATTCAGTGCTCATGAAAATCAGTGTTTTAATGCTAAATTCGTCTTGTATTTGGAATTATGGCTCTGTATATATACCGTGTGTTTGTTCTGGTAGTAAGTCAATGTGATTTCAAAGCTTCTCTTTGCAGAACACAGGGAAGGATCCGGTCAAGTGGATTGATGAGGTGACGCGGTTGATGCTGGTAATTACCTTACATTATCAGCCTGTTTGTGCAATAACCTCGCAGGACTTTCTCCTTAGTGGTGCCTGAATAATTTGGTACATGGATATGAAGAATTATTTCCAAATTACCCTATCAGGTTGGTGGATATAGGTTGTTCCCTGCTGGCATCTTGTGACCTCTTGTGCACTTTTTTTTTTTTTTTGTCCACGCAAAAGACTGAATTCTTGGATGAAAACGATACATCGAGAACGGCTCGGCCCCATTGCACTTTTCATTTGTTGTTTCCTTAATGTAATAACAACACACCAATGTCTAATATATTGCAAGAGGCTTCACTACATTTTTTGACATAATTTTGTTTTAGCCATGGCGCTAGGGAGGGAGGGGTGTAAGTTGCTACATTTACCTGAACAGTGAGAATAAAACCCTAACTGAGGTAATCTGACAAGCGGCCGTATTGCACCAGTTACGTGTGACCATTTGCCAACTATCATTGTGTGGTGGCTGCTCTGGTTTTACTCTCTGTAAGCTGTAGTCGCTTGTACTATCTTAATTTCCCGGTCAGGCGTCTCAATAAATCAAATGGCAACATTGGTGGGTAAAATTGGGTTAATTGTGTAATTTTTCTTGTTGTATGGCCAATATGATTAAGGTGAACAGGTGAACTGCCTGTTATAACTTATCCATTTGTCTACTAATTCCTAACTGTCTGTAATTTTTTTACTATGTATGGAGGATTTGGATATTGCTTCATGTCGTGTCGCCGTCACATCAGCCAAACCCAGGCAGCCTGCATCGATAGACATAACGGAATCTCTTCACCGTTTGTCGTTCACCGGGGGTGTGAATGCCTGATAGGGCGAATAATTTGAAATCATCAATAGAGTCATCAAAAGAACGTGAGACATTTGGACTAATTACTTGGTCACCGCTGCTGAGTGTCTCGCATTGGCGACGATCGACTTCCTTTGTATTGCATTGTCTTGGTCTCTTCGGTAAAGGAGTTACTAACATTCGATCGTTGGGTGGTAATTTGCTCGCCGATCTCCTTTGTATTGTTCAGAGGATAAATGTGTCAATTGGGCTGAAGGAAAGCCCACTAAATACCCTTCCCGTCAACTCTACATGTTTTTCTCTTTAAGCTCAAAACTTTACAGGCCTCCTTAAAATGCATGATTTCTTACTTTATCATAACAAAAACGCCTTCGCAAAGCAGCTCGCGCCTAAAAGTTGTTATAGGATCGGAAACCAAAGATCCAGTGTTTCCGGTAGTGTAACAACTGACCGCTAGCAGAGAAATAAAAATGCCCCATGGGCGAATCACAACAGATATAAGAATTCGTACAAGTGTCTTGATAATGCTTACAGTGCATTAATTGATGACTGAGTGCCTTTTTCACATCCGCGATGGAAAAGCGATACCACGTTCCGGAGGAACAACTCATTATGCTAATTCACTCAGAACACGCGCGCCTCCTATCGGGGGATATTGCAACATCTTTACTTCAAAAGGAAAGAACATTTCAAGTCCGCCTTTATTCCATCGGCTGTTATCTTGAGCTAAGGAAACAAAAGTCAGAGCGACTATCTCCAAGCAGTATAAAAAATGGCACAGATTTCGCTAACCTTGTTCTGTTTGGCGGCCTGCTTAATACTGGCGATAGGCGCAACATCGTTGAAGCGATCTGAGCTACAGGGGGATTCGGCACTCCAGGTAAGTTCGAATTTGTCCATTTTGCAAAGATCATTCTTTCAGCACGCACCCTTTAGAGGCCAAATGCTCTGTGTATGCGTTAAATGTAACTCGACAGTGGAGTTATTTATTTCCAGTTAATATCTTAATTCCTTTCTATGTTTTAGAATTTTCCAGTGTTCTCTATCATTAAGACTTTGAAAACAAAGTAAAATCGTTCCTCTCCGTACAGCGAATCAGTTGATGTCCTCAGCCCTTGGACAGCAAGAATGTCGCAAAGTTCCAAATTACTAAAATATTGATGCAATATCATATTTTTTCAAACAAGACAGTTTAATCTGCATTAAGTTTTGATTAAGGGTGCAAATAAAGTGCATGAGAGAGATGTGCCTGGGAGTTGCGCATAGGGCAGATCAAGGAATTCTGTTCCTCGAAAAAATGCCTTATTACGTTTTGTTTCTTAAAGAGAGTTTTGGGGGCTTCATAAATACTAGCCACAAGAGGGCCTTCGACTGGTTGCTTGAACGAGAGAAGCACCGCCAGAGGCACATCTGAGAAACATCGATCACTCCAAAACAACCGTTAAGTGTCCTTTTAATGATTAAATTGTTTGCAGTTATCATTTTGTTTTAAAAGTATCGAGTGAAATAATCGTTGCGAAGAGAAATGTTGGATCCGACCCAGTGAATCTGAATGCGTCAAGCAATTTTTCACAAAAAACTCTTTATAAAGGCATTGTCCGATGAAATACTGAAATAACTCAGTGAATCTGAATATAACAAACACATGTCGTTATGTCCCAAGTACATTCACATACAAATGTACAATTAGATGAGTTGGTAATTATATTATCATAACTTGTGCAACATTTACAAAATCTACAGCAAAACGGATATCAAGGCAATCATTTCCACCACCGAAGAAAAGATACCACAGCTAGTACACCGATGTGGTGTATTTACCCTTCTCGCCTATGAGTTGTCTTTTAATGTCTTTTATCGGCTATTCTACACGATTGCTGCCCATTAGTCAGATATTCATCTCGAAGTATCGGTTGCGTCTTTGCTTAAGGATTATATGGTACCTAGAGAAGATTGGTGACTTACTCTCGGTGCCCCGGTTTCCTCCACCCATAAATCTGACAGCCCTCATATAGGTGAAATATTCTTAAATACGGTGATAAACACCCATCAATCATCCAACGTGAAATCGGGAGTAGACCTACAGGCGTAGGCCTACACAGGTTACAGGCTCTAAATGACGCGCTTTAAATTTCCAAATATATTGCACGTTTTGGGGGACATATCTTCAAGGTACATTTTTTTGCAATGATGTTTTACCAAGGCCATTATTTCGATTTCCCTTCATTTAAACCAAGGCGATGAAGGCAAATTCTTCAATGACGAATATTATTGACATATGGAATATAAAATTGACTGAATATTAATATTTGCCACTGCCTCCAGTGAAAAGAACTGAATTAGAAGCGTTCTTTTGTTCTCCAAAACCAATTTTAGCAAAGCCTAGAAAGAGTTGGAGCAAAGCGGAAAAATCAAGTCAATGTGACGTTTAAACGATGGCATTCTGGTCTGATATTGGATGCCTACAAGAAAGGCCCATGTTCTCGAACGACATGGTTCCAATTAATTCCTTAAGCATTAAAGTTTCTTCGATAAATACTGGTCTCAGGGAATTGAATTCATAGCTGAATTAAAGATCATTACTTCAATGTGAAATAATGAATGACAATATTTCTAAAGCACAAAGTTGTGCCGATAAAAGTCATTTTATGAGTTTTGGCATCTGTTTTAAGACGAAATTCCAAAGTAATGAAAATTGTTTTTTCTTGCATTGAGAGATCTTCCTGTTTAAACAATGCAAAAATCCGAATTTCCCTAACTGCTGACATTCCTATATTTTCGTCAACTGCAAACGTCCTTAGATCAATGCATGTAGGCACTTAAGTGCTCTGCCTTGATCGAAAATAACTGGTTTCGAATTGATTACTTCGTAAGACAAGGAGTGTACATGGAAATACAGTTTCTATGACTGTAATGATATTCAAGGTATTCGAAATTAATGAGGGAGGTAAACAAGGATGGTGACTATTGAAGTCCTTGTGTATATTACTTTAGCCTAGCGGATTTTTTTTTTTGTTTTTTGTTTTTTTGCCGCAAGGTAAATGAGTCCGGTAGAAATGTTAGGGATACTTGAGTGGGATAAAAAACAAGTCCCATCTAACTTTTGAAGTAGGCCTAACGGATTGTAACACATGAGCCGATCAATCAATTTCGAACAGTTGAATATTCCACGACACACCTTTAAAAGTCGTTTACTTTACAGTTATGCACCCCATAATGCTGAGTTCTTTAAGGGCTGTTGTTTTGCCCGGGTGTCATATTGTGGTTCCATTGGGACGCTGATGTAGTAATCCAGACACATATGACGCTACCACACGGTGATTTACGACGACCCAATTCCATAAGCAAATGATGTGTTTTTTATGAACATTTAATATCTCTGTTTCGTTGTCGTGTGATTGTTCAAGCGAGAGACGAAATCTCCTCAATTTCCCCGGAGTAATTGAACACATACCGCGTAAGTCGACCGTGCACATCTTTGGCCTGAGGGGGTTAGCCGAAGAGTAAAAATTCAACGGGTAGAAATAAGCCGAGAATTATCCAGCCGATACAGGAGACAAGCGAAATTGGTTAGAAATCAGTTTTCGCGTCCTTCCCACACGGCCTTCAAGTGGGCCGAGTTCCCTCTGCCTGAGCTGTTCAGAGACAGGCCCGGGGAAACCAAGCATGCGATTCTACGTGGACACGTATCGCGGGCCCTGACTTGATCGAATGTCTCGACGGGTAAACGCTGTGTCTCGGTGAGCAGAGGCTGGTGCGGCCTCAGTCATGCGAACGGAAACACCGAGTTCGTCAGCCTTGTATACTCCTGTGCCTTTCCAAACAGAGATCGGCTTGCGCAGTGTCTCGACCCACTGGTATACGTTGTCTAATTACAATAACGTGCCATTCTTCAAAATATACTCGCGGTCCTTTATACAATCCATTGTGACGTACTATCCAGTGCTACGTAATTACGAGGTGCAAGGGTCTTGTGAACAAATTCGGAGTGTGTCCTCGTCAGATTTCACTGACAGTCAAATATTATACTTTTATCATGATATTTCGTTGTTTTACCGCTTTTATTTAATATCTCCGTCCAAGCTTTGGTCTGAGGGACTTGCCTTAGCTAACTGTGTCTCCAGCACTTCTTCACTTTCGTCTTTACTCAGATTTTAAATACCACACAGTCGGCGATGATTCTGTGTGCTTCACTGCATTTTCGTGGCCTTCGCCGACAGTTATATGAGGCGTTTTACGATGCTGATTACATCCCTTAAGCAATAAGAGATCACATCGATATGGAAGCCGTTTACGACATCATTGTAACCATTGCGGCCCAACGGTAGTATGGCACATTGGCAAGAAGTTATGGGACCATGGTACGAAGTAATGTGACGATGGTGCGAAGAGATAATACGATGGTCATCGCTTTGTTCCGTCGTCCTATCACTTGACGTCATCATGCCATCATGTCGTAGTATCGTCAAATGATTTCATACCACCGTAACATTGATTTGCACCATCGTCCCATCGCTTTGTTCCGTCGTCCTATCACTTGACGTCATCATGCCATCATGTCGTAGTATCGTCAAATGATTTCATGCCATCGTAACATTGATTTGCACCATCGTCCCATCGCTTCTGGTCATGGCGAGATGGTAAGAAGCCATAGTACGATGGATAGAAGACAGAGGATGAAGGTACATGTGCGAAGCGAAAACACTATTACACTAAGCGGTGGCTTGGAGAGAAAGGACAAGTGATATCAACAAACACACTTGGACGTTTGTTGGTTTGGGTGAAGAGATCTGACTGTACCGACTTGTTGAAAACAGATGGCCTGGGGTAAAGCATTCACCAGTTTATCATGACTTCGGAACAGCAGATAATATATGTACATCTGGGTGTTCATTGTCCTTGGTTGATAACATCCATAGTTAAGTTTCTGATGGCATTGCCTAAGCAAATTGGCATGCTGGGCGTTTATTGAGATCCTCTAGTTTGAAGCTAGTATTTGATTATTTTTGCAGATCTTGAAAGCGTCAAACCTGACATGCGTGTAATAGTCCTGAATCATGAAAGGACGTTCCTTGTCCATACTCGCAAGGTTAATTTCCAAAGCAATGTGTAATACCAGACCCAAAAGGAATATATGGGAAACTATGCATAAATACTAAATCCAGTTGGTAACATGTAAAACAGATCCAATCAAGCAATCACTTCTCAATGATGTAGGGAAGAAGACGATTACATAGGCATGAAATCCAGTTTAAAACTCAAAAGCTAAATATAGATATGGTCATCTCTGTGGCGCCTTGATTGCAATTATTTAGAAAATCATCATGTTGATGTAATAAAGCACACGTGGATCCAGGCTAAGAGAGATTAGCCACAGTTATGGCACAGATCGCCTGAGAAAGCACACCGGGGTGCTCCTATGTGACGAAATCTGCTGGTTCCTGGCGAATTCGAGAAAGCAGATACTCAATCCACGCGGCCGTTCATTGCCCTAGGTAATTATTGCCGTAGGTAACGAGAGGCGCTAGTGAAAGCAGCTAGCCCATTCGAACGTTCACAGTCCTAGATGGCGACGCTCGCTGATCGTTCACTGTCCTAGCTGACGAGACCCGTTCATAGCTGATGACTTGATGAAGGCAGAGAGCAAACGAGAGTCTTCAATGTTCTCGACAATGCGGTTCGCTTGTGCGTGATTATTTTGCGAAAGCACATCTGGGTCCATACATCGCAGAATCGGTTGAATGCTATTTACATCTAACATGTATATATATATATATATATATATTATTGTACACAACTTCAATGTCTGTTACATAAGCCCTAACTTTACATAACTTGACACAAAACATGGAAAAATATTCCAATCTCAACCAAACGAAGGTTGCTCGAAAGTTGAGACACTCATCTTTACTCATCTTTGTGAAGATCCACAAACAATCTCCCTTACAGAAGGCTACACGAAGTCTGAAACCCGTATTTTTGGTTAAGTCTTAGACGGCACGCCCGGCTCATGGGAAAGCAAGAAAGTTCATTATCTTGGTGACGAGATTCCTAATTCCTGATAACTTCGCGATAACAGATAGCACACAATTATTCATTATCCTAGTTGGCGATACCCGCCGATACAGACTTCAAAACAGCAGATAGCACACGTTGACTTCCATTATCCAAGGTGACGATAACCCCCGATACAGACTTCACGACAGCAGATAACACGCGTGGACTTCCATTGTCCTAGCTAACGATACCCGGCAATACAGACTTCACGACAGCAGATAGTACATAAGGGCGTTCATTAGCCTGGGTGACGATACCCGCCGATACAGACTTCATGACAGCAGATGGCACACGTGGATATTCATTGTCCTAGAAGACGATATCCACCGGTACCGACTTCACCACAGCAGGTAGCACACATGGGCGTTCATGGTCCCAAATGACAATACCTGCCAGTACCGACTTCACGACACAAGAGAGCACACGTGGATTAACATTGTCCTAGATGACGATACCCGACGATACTGACTTCACGACAGCAGGTAGCACACGTGGGCGTCCATTGTCCTAGATGACGATACCCGCCAGTACCGACTTTACAACACCACATAGCACACGTGCGCGTTCATTATCCTAAGTGACAATACCCGCAGGTACGGACTTCACGATAGCAGATAGCACACTCGGGCGTTCGTTTTCCTAGATGACGACATCTACCGATACAGACTTCACTACAGCAGACAGCACATGTGGGCGTTCATTGCCCTACATGAGGAGACCCACCAGTGCCGACTTTAACGAAAGCAGATAGCACACGTGGACGTTCATTGTCCTAGACGATACCCGCCGGTACCGACGCTAACGAAAGCAAATAGCACACACGGGCGTTCGTTTTCCTAGATGACGATACCCACCGGTCCAGACTTCCCCACACCAGATAGCACACATGGGCGTTCATTGTCATAGATGACGATACGCGCCGGCACCGAATTTAACGAAAGCAGATAGCACACGTGGGCAATCATTGTCCTAGATGACGATACCCGCAGGTACCGACTTCACGACAGCAGATAGTGCACGTGGGCTTTCATTGCCCTAGATGACGATACCCGCTGGTACTGACTTCACGCCAGCAGATAACTGATGTGAGTGTTCATTGCCCTAAATGACGGCACCCACCAGTGCCGACTTCATGAAAACAGATAGAACACGTGGGAGTTGATTGTCCTAAATGACGATACTCACCGGTACCGACTTCACGACAGCAGACAGCACATGTGCGCGTTCCACACCGTCCACGTATAAATAAAACCTATACTGTAGGTACTTTGTATTAAGCTGCACCAATCAGCTGAATAAGAGTAAAAATTAGTATATATATATGTAAATCTTGCATCAGTGATTACAGTAAATCCTTCAGTCCAGTATTGATGTGTTGCAGGAGATGTCCCAGCAGAAGTTGGCCATCAACAGACTGATGCACCGCCTGCTGGACACAGTGGAACAGACGTACCGGGACCTGGGAGCCACGGACGAGGAACTCTCCAACATGAAGAGGAAGAGAGGCTACGTTACGGCCTGCTATTTCAGCTCCATAACCTGCTATTAGTCAGCAGACTTGCCATACCTGTTTGTGTTGTTGCTGACTGTTCATTTGACTATTAGAGACGATCATTTACAATGATATCGCACGACGTAAAACTAGACCGATCATTTCACAAAAGAGAAAAATAAAACCAAGCCCCCGACCGGCTGCAGTGTTAACCTAAGTGACTCATACATTTGTGGTGGACCTTTGCAAATTCTCCGGTACAAGTAATTGTAATTTCTTTCTGTTTCTTTCTTTCCTTCTTTTTTTTTTTTTTTGGCTAAATGTGGATTTTGTTAAGCTGACCTGAAAGTATGTTTATTTAGTTTTTATAAACCCTCATATAAACGGTCTGGGATGTCTCGGCGAACAGTGGTTGTAGCAGCACTGGTCATTCGTTTTCACGATCAGGTTGGAACACTGCCGTTGTGGCGCTAAGCTATAACCACTCATACATACAGGGCAAGATTGTTCAAATATGATGAAAGATATCCGTGATGTGGAGATTCATAATAAATATATAGTCTTATCCAACAAAAAATTAGGACTGGTCCTCGTCAGCACATGGATAGTAACAAAATGGTGAACAGTTTCCAAGAAACAGGCGGACGTGTTTACAGTTACAGAAGAGAGAAGCTTAAAATTTGGAGGCAAGCGTTCAAGTTGTCCGAAAGAAAATGAAGGCTATCATGAAATGTTGCTTGTGTCAAACACAACGTGCATTCATGGTCATATTTATACAGTACTGTTGGGACTTTGTGGAAACTGACTCCCGTCTAGGATCTCCAATGGTCAAGGCTGACTCTTGTGTTACCAAGTAAACAATGGAATGATAACGACAATCTGTCTTCTTTTCTCTGCATATCAGTCTCAGCTGCCATTGTCCACAAAATAAAACACTCTTTGTCTGGTAGTCCTTCTATTACTATTTTTGACTTACATACTTTTGTACCCCTTACTCTACGACGCAGGCCGTTGAGGAACATGTTCCATTTACATAACGTATTTCTTCCCTGTTTGACACTCTAACATTGTCTCTGACATGTTTCTATTGCCCCCGAGTCTATGTACACCCGTATTCAACAAAAGATGTACCAAGCAGTAATCCACCTGTTGCTATATAGCTTTGCCTAATTTTATGTGGGTGAATAAACAGGGTAGTTTGTGAGGTACGTCGAATTTTGACAACAAACATACGTTCTGGTGTATGCACAAGTACAGCTTTCATCATGCTATTTTTTACATCAAGCCACTCACGAGGTTGCGCGTTCAGATCCAAGATTTGAGGGTTATTCTTTAGTTTAATGGAAGAATAATGAGTTTTATAAGTGAAAATTCGTGAGTATGAAGTTAAACACTAGTCAAGTAAACGTCAGGAGAAAAGAGTTAAAAATTACGAAAAATGGACTTACGCAAATTTTAGAAATATTGTCTTGTTGAATATTATTATTAAATTACGAAAAATGGACTTACGCAAATTTTAGAAATATTGTCTTGTTGAATATTATTATTAAATTACGAAAAATGGACTTACGCAAATTTTAGAAATATTGTCTTGTTGAATATTATTATTAAATTACGAAAAATGGACTTACGCAAATTTTAGAGATATTGTCGTGCTGAATATTATTATTAAATTACGAAAAATGGACTAACGCAAATTTTAGAAATATTGTCTTGCTGAATATTATTATTAAATTACGAAAAATGGACTTACGCAAATTTTAGAAATATTGTCTTGCTGAATATTATTTCATAAATAACAACGCCGTCAGCAATCGCCAAACTCTGAGATAAAGAAAAAACTTCTAACATATCTGTTGATTTGTTTAGCCTGGAAACATAGCACATACATTCAGACCCCACCTAACAAGTCATTTTATGCTGCAAGCTGGCATCTTGTCAAGACTTGCACCTGTAATAACGGCCAAGCTGGGCTGGGCTCCAAATAAAATTGTGGACACGTAACCGTCATGCATGTAGGCTAGCAGTCGTTTGTTTCAATTAAAATGTTTACACCACGAACCTGAATCACTACTGGGCGATTTCCCAGCTTCACTAACCAGGAGTAGTTTAGTGTGAGAGTTTTCGAGAAAGCGCAATCCGATTCTGACGTTAAAGTAAAAGTTCTGGGAAATATAACATAAATTGTAGTCAAAAGGGTAAGGTTTGAGATTTAAAAGCACCATTCGATAATTGTTTAGACGTTCTTTAAGAAACATATGCTTTGTCGCCGTAAACTCCCAAAGCTGTCAAAAGACACCAACATTATGCCGACCTGAAGTTGGCTGAATGACGTGAACTTGGTCGGCCTCCATCCGGTCAGTGTTCGACGTGCTGTTCGGGCTGCACAGCCCTTCGTTCTGGTCTGTGCACTGAAAAATTAAGGCGTAGCAGCCAACCATCCGTGTTCGAGTTAAATTTGTATGTAGGCCTATAAGAGTAGTATTGTGTACAGTCCAAAGACAGAATATCCGCTAATCCGACTTTAAATAATTCTTCGTTCTAATTGGACTAAATTATGTTCACAGTTACGTCCCCTTTTACATGGAGGAATTTACTATTGGAAATGGGTTGTATTTTGATCTCTTTTGAAATTTGTTGTCTCGGAACCAAAAATCAAAAAATGATGTTCGTCTGTAAATCCTCAAACCCAATACCTTCCCGGTCCTTTCCCGTAATTACAACATACCTAGCTGAACTTGTCCACTTTGTATGTTTTTTTGCGACTGTATGTCATAAGTGCTTCGAAAGCTTGCTGATGTTTCATGCGCGAAAAGAGGTTCGTCATGTCATAAGGATTTAATTTCGACATGGTAGCTATAAATGAGATCAAGGCCTTTATTAGAGATATCATTGGTGCTGAGAAGCACGTTATTGTTGCTTTTGTTGTACCCTAAAATCAATCTACCGTTAAACCCTTAAAACCTGGGGGATGACGTATTGGATTTTCCTCGATCTAACGGATTAATCCGTTCTAGGTAACAAAGTGAATCAATGAAAATGGAATTCGTCATCCCTCAAATAACCGATGGAACAGATTTTTAGGATAGGTCTACAGGCTGTGTACAAATCTCATGCAGTCACACTGTAGTAAAACAATCTGACGGTACATATTTCCATCAGGAAAGCATGTAATTTAATCGCGGTCCTTGCAATTACCGACTAGAACTGCATGATCTACACTGAAGCAATTTATTTCTTATTTGATTGGTGTTCTACGCCATACGCAAGAATATTTCACTCATACGACGGTAGCGAGCATTATGGTGGGAGGAAACCGAGCAGAGCTGGGGAAACCCCACGGCCATCCTCAGATTGTTGACAGACTTTCCCACGTATACCATCGGAGATGAAGCTAGCTTGAGTTGGAATTGAATTCACAGCCCCCTGGGTTATTGCACTGCATTTGTACGCCACTCTCTGGTTACAGGTATGGTTTACAGGTCATGTGATATGAAAGACTGAAAAACCTGTCTTCGTTAACATAATGAAAGCAAAGTCCCATGACAATGCATATAATGAAGTGGCCAAGAATCTCTTGATATGGTGTTTTAGGCATAGGAGTGCCAGCAGTCCCCGCGTATCAGTAGGCCCTATATATAAGCCACACACAGACCGCGGTCACGGACATGAAAATGTGGTAATCATTTATGACTATGTTTCATCTGGATGCGTGATCAGAGATTGCTGTTTTTTTAAATTTTGTTTTCTTTGCATGTGCAAGCCCCCGCGGCCGCTCCCCACTCCTCCTCCCCCATCTACTTCGTTTTCCAACAAGCTTTCGCTATTCACACCGATGATTCTCTCTTTGTGTCTTCCGGGACATGATCAACCTACCGTACTTTTGTGATCTAAGGGAGATAACCATGAGTGCCCAGCACTCCTCAGTTTGTCGCCGCGAGTAAGCCCCAGGTCATGCATTTTACAGAGAAAAGGCGACGGCCCACAAAATGTTGCGTTTTGTTGCTAAGTTGCTTATTTTTTTGGTGATTTGTGTTTTTTCTATTCAGTACTGGCTAGAAAGGAAATCATATTTGTTCGACGAAGAAACTGTAGCGTCAATAGCGCGGAAACATGTTGGTGAGTTGTTGGTAGGCTTACGTAATTCTATAATAAGGAGCTAAGACAATTAATTCATGAAATTACCTCCGCGAAATCGTGTGAAGCAGAAAAAAAAACAGAAAAAAAAATTACAATTAACCTCCTTGTATAGCCAAGAAATGGGCTCAGAACTTTAAGTAATGGCGAAAGTGTAAGAATGGCCAGCGTTCCCTGCTCATCAGTCTATGAAAGTCGGCCATCCCTGGACCAGAGTTTTCGGGCTGTAGTGTCCTCCATGCCTACATGTAGGCTGATTCAAATGTTATATAACTCATTGTTTTAATCATGACACCTCCGTGTCAAACCAGATCTACAAAACACAGCCTGTAGGTCATAGGTCTTCCTCTGCACTCAGGGTTATATGTAAACAAGGCATAATGTTATCTGTGAGTCAACAATGTCACAGGTGCGGAAGTTCATCATTGACTTACCAGAGGTGGCTGGTTTTTCCTCCCCTCATAAAACTGACCTCTCAGCTGTGTAAATGAAAAGAATTTGTGTACGGTATCATACATGGCACTGAACAACAGTCGAACAAATTTACCTGTACAGCGGCTGTTACTTTTCTGTTCACAGGTACTACTAATGTGAAAGCTTCATACAAGAAAATAATACAAAGTTTTCGTCAGCAGTACCCGGGTCACATTTTGCCCGACGAGCACATTGAGTGGGTGTTCATCAATGCCGGGGGATGGATGGGCTCCATGTGCCTGCTTCATGCCTCCCTCACAGAGTACGTCCTGCTGTTTGGAACAGCTATACCCACTTCAGGACACTCAGGTATTAAATACTCCTACATGTACATGTGTCTTGTATCCCTGTGTACAGCACAACACTTCCTTAACCATTTATGTCAAAATAATGCATCTGAAAGAGTACCATATATATACTATAGTAGGATCTCATTGCATCGTGGCATTCCTGATGTCACGGTATTCTGTTTTTTTTCAATTGCATGATAATGGACCATAAGAATCTCGAGATCATAAAACTTTTCTTAGGAAATGTTCAGTTTATTTATTTATTTCATTGGTGTTTTATACTTATGCTTCACTTATATGATGGCAGCCAGCATTGTGGTGGGAGGAAACCGGGCAGAAGCCTGGGGAAACCCACGACCATCCGTAGGTTGTTAGCAGACCTTCGCATGTACGGCTGGAGAGGAAACCAGCATGAGCTGGACTTGAACTCACAACTACCGCATTGGTGGGAGGCTTCTGGGTCAGTGCACTGCACCAGAGCGCTAACCGACTGAGCCAAGGAAACCCTGAAATGTTCAAGTCATTGTACTTAATATCAGCTTATTAAAAGGTTAAACAGATCAGGTAATAGTGTGAAAACATCCTATTTATTCCACTATGCCCTTCAGAAAGCTGAAATTTTAGTGCAGCGATATACCATTGCCCCATCCTACTTTATAATATATAAGTTGCAAAATAACATAGGCTTGAACTGAATTTTTTTTTCCTTATAGTCAAGACAAAATGCAGTATTTCTTTCTTACAGTTTTTTCACTAGAATTTCAGGCAGTAAACTTTTTGCAAATTGACTACAACTTCCCTAAGTCATGTGAATGACCAATTTATCAGAGATGACACACAACAGATGTCTTTTTGGTCAGGTACGGTGGTCTAAAAGTGCTTTGCACACAATTTGCATTTCTTTGTACCAATGCATAGGCAGCTAACCTGGGTTGGTGTCGCTGGTCGCCTGAAAGGTTTAGAGCTTACATGATCAGTATTGTATGGTTCGGCAAATGTTGAGTTGCAGTCCAGATTATAAGACGTTTCCTCAGTTCCTTTTATAATTTTAAATCATGTAGAATGCTTCCTGGGCCTAAGCAGGCCCTGGACCTTAGTCTATTTAATCAGCTGGAATAATAGTTTTGCTACCTGAAGACAATAGAAAAATAGTGCCACTGAAAGGACAGCTTTTCCAGGCTTCCTATCATGATTTTAGAAAAATCACCTAAAGTAAGACTCCAGCTGTCTGAAACGCAAGAGATTCTTGGGCCTAGGCAGCACCAGGCCCCTCACCTGTACGGCTAGAATAGAAGTTCCTCCTTCAGCCAGACCCCCCCCCCCCCCGCTTCCCTCAGATTCTGTGACGCTTTGATAGTCCTGCAGACTAACATAGTCAAAAACTATTTTCAGGTACAAGCCATTACATGTAACCGGTCGTTACCAAATGCATATTTTTACCTGGGAATATGTCATAGGCATATATGATGGTAATCAATCAAATTGAATGAAAACAACACATTTAACTTAACTAACCTGTATACAACTAGCTGAGAGGAAATGGAGCTGTGAAGAAATTCCTAGATGTAACACGTTAATGTGGAGCACTTAATGACAACAAATGTAGTGACCAGTGTGTATTTCCTCCACAGGGCGCTACTGGGCAAACATTTCTGACACAATACTGACGGGCTCATTCACGCAGTGGAAGGAGGGAGAGCTGCATAACATCGTCTACAAACCAGGTAAGATAAAACCTGGGTGTCTGACCAGGCCAGGATTTAAACCAGTGTATTTTGAGATTTGACCAAAACGAGTGTGATGAGGCTGAGTATTGAACAAGCATACTTTGAGCTGGTACGTGTATTGTAATTTCTTTTTCTGAAAAGAGCAAGTCCATTGAGTTTGCTGTCCACTGCCAAACTTAATGCTGATTTTATGCATGAACTTAAGACTTACGTTTATTGGAATACACTGAGTTTTGTTAAGGCTATACTTGAAGAATTTTTCATTTATACAATAACAGCCTTTATATTATGGGTGGAGGGTAGATGTGAAAGATTGAACATTTGGCAAGTTAAAGTGCTGGCAAACATTCCCAATATGACGTAAGTGGTGTGCTGTGAACTTCATGTTAGACTACAGGTACTGTCAAACTCTTATATTGCCAGCGAAGCCACAGTTATCCAGCCAGATAATAATACTCACTTTTTACTACAGTATGTCTCCTGATCTGTTTTCCCCCCGCAGGTGACACAGTATTACATGTGTGGGGGGATGTGACAGCAGTCTCTTGGGCCCCAGGGACCTGGATGGTGGAGTATGGGCGCGGCTTCATCCCGTCCACCCTCGGGTTTGGGCTGTCCGACACTGTCTTCAGTACCCAGGACTTCCTGACCATGTTTTATGTGCTGAGGGTTTACATGAGAGGGCTACTGCAGGAGGCATGCTTCCTCTGGGTGGATTTTAAAAATGTCATCAAGAACTCATTATGACAAGAATTTGATGTTCTTTTATTTTGTATTTAAAGTTTGAAAATTCAAATATCAGTACTGTATTTCACCTTAAGTTTAGCAATTTTCAAGAGATGTGGTGCATGATTAAGACTGAGTGTTGACATCAAAAGTATCATCTTAAGGTCATTGTGTGCTTCTGGAAGTGCATGGTTACAGACTAAACGTTAGGTGAAATACATCAAGTTATTCTAAGGTCACAGTGACACTTAGCAACTTACTGTTGAGGAACTTTTGTAAAGGATTGTTGGCATGAGAAATCTGCTCATTTCTTTACGTAGATTTATGCAGATATCAAGCATAATCGTCTATGATTTCAGTAATTTCACTCATTGACACATTACAGGCCAGTTGTGAAAAATCATGTTGAACAAGAGAGATATTCCACTGAAGGCAATATTTCAGCATTTTCTTGGAGAACTGTAAGATCTAGAGAAATAATTCTTATAGCTTTATGAGGCTTATACCTATGGTGACACAAACAAATCATTTTGGGCTTTATTTTTGCAATAACTGTATGCATAAATTACCCTTTAAAAACTGCTGTAATGATTGAAAAGGTTGAAGATTTACAGTACATATGACGTGGGCTTTGTCTGATATCCACAGGTGTTGTGGGACATTTTCATTTGGTCTTACATGAAGTTTAATCACCAATATCACTTGTGCTGCATAGATAGGGTATACACATTAACCTTGTCCTGCAGGCTGAATAGAATCGGTGCTCTCTGTGTGAGACAGTAAGTTAGTTACTTACCAAAGGCCAGTAATTTACTCTGGGCACTCAAATTCCCCAGCTCCATTAAAGCTGACTTGTTTTATATACATAAAATATTGCAGAGTATGGCCTTGAACATCAGTCATTCACTGGCCAAATGGTTCGGAGAATAATGCAGCACAGTGGCTTCCCCTCCATATGTATTTCTGAAGGTCTGCCAGTTACCTGCACATGGCAGTGCATTTTGCCCACATTTTGTGCCTTTTCCCGCAACTGGAACGCAGCCTGACATAATAGAAGTGAAATATTCTTGAGTATTTTGCCAAACTTTAATAAAATTTTTAAAAATCTGTCAATCATTCTGGAACAATAGACCAGGTGTTTCTTTTATACAGTACAAATCAAATCTGCAGAGAATTTTTCTCCTGTCGATCACCTGGTGCCACTTCAGTGTATGACTCCATATGACGTTTTGTAATGCCCAAGCCTGTGTGTGGGCTGATAACCAGTATTATTGTCCCCTGCTGAGTGTGAATGAACTACTACGAAGACTGAAAATGAACCTACAAACAGAGAAGTCGAACACGGCCATTTGTCATGAGGGTTTGCGAGGGCCACACCATATGTAGCTGTACAGATGCCACTCTGTCAAAAGAACAGACCACGTTTAAACAAAGTATGTATCACCTAAAAGGCCTTTTTGTGCTGCTTCTAAATATGGGTTTCATTATTTTGGGGGCATTTCTTTGTAATGATTAAAATGGAAACGGACATGCTAAACAGACTGAAGCCCAGTGAAGTCACGGACATGTTTTAGCAGCTGAACATCCTCTGCTGCATATCTACGTTCTGCATGAATATATATGCAGTGCAATGTCTGTATCTGTATTTAATGTGGAAATAGAACTTACGGCATGCTCAGCATCCAAAAAGAATCTGTGACATCACTGTGCCTCCATCTGTCCGGTATAGTCCAAAAAGTCCATTGTAGCACCTCAGTCTTCCATTTTGATCAAATGACCGCCCAAAACATGTAGACCGCAGTTGGAATCAGGACAAAGTGCCCATTTGGATGATGCATAGTTTATTGAAAGGTGGTCTCTTCGTTCATGCCACAATGGTCTATGACATACAGGCAGCTCTTGGTGTGTACCATTAAGTACGTGTTGGTTTAATAAACAGCCACTGACATGACGAAGACTATAGCTGTGTTTTTAGTATAAACAGTATGACAAATTGAACACTCAAGTGTTATTCCATACCTGTTAACTCATTTTATGCTTTGAAACTGAAATACAACTCGTGATGTCAAAATGCATATAGACCTTCATCTACAGCAATTGCTGCAGTTTGCTCAGGAAATGACTGAAGTTGCATTTCGTGACCCAGAAAGCCATTTAAAGCAGAAATTAAGTTTTAATTTCCATCATGTAATTTTCTTTTGGTATTCCCCAAACCGTGTCATTGAGGATGTGTGTCACTAATTTAATGTTTTATAGGTTGTGTAACATAAGACCAACCCACAATCAGTGTTCAAAACCCATGCATATTATGACATTACCACTGTACGGTGAAAGCAAGATCATCCCTGTTAGTTACACATTGTCATGTTTCAGAAGTGTACATAGTGATCATGTGTACATTGTTAAACCATGCCTAATGTAATTGTTATTATGTTATTGTCTATTTCGCATGTTTTAAGAGCATTACTTTTTTTACATTCCCAGAGTGTTTTAATCATGACGTACAGTCTGCTAGTTGAGCCTTATTTTGCTTGTGACATGTGACACAGAAAGTTACGGCTCAAAGAAGCAGAGCATAATTTCGTGTGTGTGTACATGTGAGACACTGATACATGTGTACAGGTAGGCCTATACGGGTGGAGTAAAGATACAAGATAAAGCAAATTAAGCCCTTCTCAATTTCCATATTGTCATATTTCAGAATTTTGAAATTGCAGCAGAAATGTGGAAGGTTTTGTTTTGTCTTTGTGTTTTTTTTGTACATGCGCTATCGTTTTGGATATTCCCTGAGGGGCACAAGGGTGATGTGCAATCATCCATTCCCTTAACGGGGTAACATTGTGAACAGTCTTGTCTATCTGTCCCAATATGATTGAGGGTTGTTTTGGGATTACAGTGGTAAATTAAAACGACTTCTTGTAATGAAACAATTTTAAGACTTACCCTGAAAACATTCCATCCCCTGCAGAATTACTGCAAATTACTTCACAGCCTAATTCATCAAGAGGTAAAACATAGATTTCTGAGGTGAGCTTCTTGCCATGTTATTCACATGTATGGTGCATTTTTCATAGGAAGAACTCATCACAGGGATTTTTTGGTAGTAATAAGTGGGAGCTGTATATGAATACAAATTAGTTGGATCACTGGTATGTTGGGTGACTTTGCCACAAGGTGTCATTGACCAGTCCTGCATTTTGAGATTGCTGTTCTGGACATTGACTCTGAACATCTGTAGCATTCGGTTTCCAGTCCACCTACCCACTGCAGTGGTGTAATGGCCAGAGTGTCTGTCTCACACACAGCAGTTCCAGGTTCCGATCCCAAATCGAGGCATGCCCAAGACTTTAACATCGGTAGTCCTGGCATTACATCGCTTGGTCCTCAGCATAAGAGGAATAGATTAAGAACAGGTCGGCCTGGTGTAAGTATAATGTGACTGGTTGGGCCTGAAGTCCGGTGTCATCAGCATGACATTCCATGCAGTGAGGCAGCACTGTGAATATAACGGCAATGGGTCTAGTCTGCTTGAAGACACCATCATGATATTACCAAAGTAATGTTGAAAACGATTTCAAACTCCACTCGAAACTCCAGTGTAATCTGGCAACTGTTTGTAATGAAATGTATCTACCCATTTTTCACTGGCTATTTCAACCAGGATTGAAAGCCATATTTTGTGAACAGAAGTTTTCACCACATGCGACATTCTGTTTATTTCATGTAGTTTGTTGTTATGGCTGAAACCCTCAGTGGAAATTGGGCCTCACTAGTAAAGATGACTTTGACACGAGATTTTGATTAGTCCATAGGTGACTGTATGGTACTGGAAATGGAATAATCTTGGTGTATTTGATGAAGTACACTATACAAGTCAGTGATGTTGGTTCTACACTTGCTTCTCAACAAACTTTAAGCCCTGTCACAAACAGACATCATTCTTTTATCAAAGTGTTTAGGGTAGATGTAACTTTCCTATGCCTCATGACCTTGGTTGTGATATAACAGTTCAAGGCAACTTTCCTACTGCCATGCACCTCAAACACCAAAAAGGACTTCCTTGCCGTCAGCATTACGTTTGAGCCACTACTTCCATACCAGCAAGGTAACAAGATGTATTAATATCAACCCCTGCTTTAGGACAGGAAGTTAACGTCTGCTTGAACAGAAGTGTCAGTCTCTACAGCTTCGTGTTTTCTTTTCTCTTTTCGTACTCTGGCAACTGGCAGCCACTTTTGAAAAGAAATATCATCAAATACTCATAAATGAAAGAATAAACAAAGTAATCTATGAAATCGAAAATCCCAACAGATTTTCTCACAAAACAAAGAACACAGCCATCGAAGTCAGAAAGTACATGTACAAACAATGCAAGCAACTTTGGTGTTATCGAGATGTTCATGAAATGTCAAACTAAATGAATGAACACATCTAAGGAGATATTTCAAATTTCTTTATTTTACTCTATAAGTTAATTGTCTTAGGATATATTTACAAACGGTTGCCGCAAGAATTAAAACTGTCCTTCAAAAATTAAAAATTCAACAAACTCATTCCGAGGTAGCCTACAGAGTTATTTGGTTACCATGGAAACAACCCTGACATGTGACATACTCTCATTCCCATGACAACCTGGTAGTGACTGTGATGGCTTTAAGGTAGAGACTTTCACAGGGACATTCCAGGGTAACAGATTGAAATTCTGCCTGAATACTTACATGATCACCCAAAAACATCTATCTGTTTAAAAAATTTAACCACAGAAAAAATAAACAAAAACAAATAAATGCACTCTGAGATAATTATAAAATATAAAAGCAGATGAACAATGCTATCTACACAAAGTACAAACACACCTGTCCATGTCGGGGGGGGGGGTAATAAGAAATGGGAAGGGGGGAATAAGAGATGGGAAGGAAAACAAGATAATATAACACACAAAATTACTGCCAGACATTGGGAGTTGAACAGGGTTAGAATAAATATACACGAACGCAGCCTTCCGTACAAGGGTGACGAGATAGTATATTATCATGAGAATGGTGGATGGTTTGGGTAACGGACCCCTCAGTAAGCAAGTAGATGTCTACGCCCAGGTACATGTTTATGTACGTGGAGGCTTGTCTACTGAACATCCATCCCCCAGTCTGATCAGCTCGTGGTTACCAAGTATATACCAGTATATTCTGTGGAATTGTTGTATATTTGAACACTTCAAAATGCATATCTATTCTTGGGGTATATACTGATACCTGAAGGTTTCAAGGCCACTAAGGGAATGTTCCACAGAGTGCCTTCATGATCTGCATCTGCTTTTGCAATTTCAAATTTGTGGACAGTTGCAAGGTTGAAGTGTTAAGCTTGGCGTACATGGGAGCTTAAAACCCAATTCAATTGGTGCTGTACTCATGTCGTGACCTTTTTGCCAGCCAATTTTGAAGTCGACCGAGACCATTACGTCCTGGCAGTTGAGTTGGGTCCTAGGATCTCAAGTGTGCCCAGCTTTAAACGTCGTCATAGACGTTCTTGTGCATTTACGCTGCAGGTCTGAGTCTGTCGGCGAGCGTATATAATATATTATACAAGACTCTACAAAGTAGAGATACCTTCAGTGTAACATATACATGTACAACCAGTGTTATGAAAATATTGAGGCAGTGTCTGCACTTGGTAAATATAGCCTGCGGGAACAGTAACAACTCCTACAGTGATCATACTCCTAAGACAGAAGAGTTCCACTGAAGAAGTCAGTGAGTGGCACAAATTTGCATATGTTTTCAAATCAGCAGCCTGTTGGTGATGTAATGTTAAGTACAGGAGGATATGCTGACCACAGTATAAAACACCGCAGTTATGGTACAGGTCTCCTCAATTTAAAGTATGTTTTTTTTCCACTACTTAATACTCGGACACAGGTTTCTTTGCATGTACACAAGTACACCTATAGATCCTTTACATAACAGATGACTTACACAGAAGATCGTTTAGACATTATTTGTTAATCCATAAGTCTAAACCGAACAAAATTAACTTCTGAAATCTGAAATTACAAATATTTACCTTTGATCCACATTTCAACACACTATAAAATTCCAAACATCAGAAGGCTATTCCTCTTTTATAACCTCCAGAAATCTAGTCAAATGTTTGATCTGTTTTTTGCACATTTTGCTTAATCACTCTCTGTGATCACCAGATACAGATGGTAAACTTAATTCAAATACAACATTACATGACCATAACTGTGTCAACAGAGGCTATCGGTTATTTCTAGTTCGGCATCACTATGTTTAGAATTTAAAAGATTGTTTACACATATATATGACATGCACGCCCTCTCTAATTTGGCGAGTGCATGTCCTGGTAAGCTTCCACTGCACAGCCAAGGGGGGGGTAGGTCTGTTGTAGACTCCAGACATTTTCTAAACACAGATGGGACATCTACCATTCACAGGAACACTTTTTGGCATATCTCAAAATAAATCTGAATATTTGTGATTTTGCTGTGATAAACACCATACAACGATTGTCAACATCACACAGTTTATAGTTGCTTTCGTAAACTATAACTGGCCTTGAACTTCCATATCAAAATATAGATGTTATAATGAATAATATAAATGATACACCACAAGTTGATGATCTACAAGTAAATGATAAGTCAGTCTAAGGAGGACATGTTTACTGGATATAAATGTTAACGGTAATATCCTTGTTTTCATTAAGTACACAGCATTGAAAGATTGAGGACTGAAGTCAGTTCAATCAAAACATTATTAAATCTAAAATTTCCTGATAGACGACAGTGAAATTGTAACATTCAAGTGGCAAATCAAGTGATCTAACACCAAACCCTCTTCTTTGTACACACAAACCTACCCACAAAGAAGAGTTATCTATACACAAGCATTAAACAGTCCAGAGCAGAAAGAGCAATAAGCATACAATGTACATTTCACATTACATGTAACTGTTTCTGCAGGGGGAAGCTTACAGACGAAATAAGACATAAACAAACAGAAAGTCGGATTCATGCATGTGTGCGTACCTGTACATATATGATTACGTATCTGTCTCATAATGCCCTCATTCTGTCAAAAAATATTGTATCACGCCAGGTGCTTTCAACCAAATGTAGTCTCTAACAAAGAAAAAGGGAGAGTGTTCTCTTGTAAAACTTCTATCACATTGTCCACAGCACAAAATCTCAGTTTTCAAAAATCACACTGAAAAACGATCCCAGATCTCCATTTGCTCTGTGACCAAGACAAACAGCATTTCTATGAAAACTGGGAATAAAAAGCCATGTCCACAAAGGTTTATCACAAATTCTGTAGTCCGCAGACAGTATCGAGGTAAAACACTTCCTAGGGTTTGAACAGCGCAACTCTCAGAAAGCCTCCCTGCAGCATGCCATATTTGTTGCCCTTCAACAGTCCTGCCTGATGGACACATGTAAGTTCCATGGTAAGGCTAAAACAGGGTAATTTTCTTGAGAATCTGCTTCCTGCACATGTGACAAATCTTGAGTGACTCGCCACACTGGCTACAGACTGTATGTCCACATAAAAATGCCATATTTCTTGGCCTCTCCATACAGATTCCACACATTAACGTTTCTTCCATTTCCCGCACTTTCTTCTGTAACTTTGTCACATCAGACTCTGTGGGCTGAGCAGAGTCCAACTCACCAATAACACTTCCATCTGAAAGACATGAATGTCAGGAAGAACGCATTATACACCTGTCTGATGTTCCAGGGCATTTTTTACATTATCACATTTATAGCAAGGGTTAGGAGAAACCAAACCGGCTCACAATGGGGGTGCTTCAATTTAAATTGCAGCTGATTTGACAAAACAAAATGACTTAAAACACCGATGCCATTTTGTCCACACACTCCTAATATCTTACTGTCAAGAAGTAAAAAAGATGGTCATTGGCTCTATTTTAATACACCATTCTGAAACGATATACCAACATGACCATGAGAAGCAAGTATAAAGCATTAAGTATCATTGCCATTAAACAGGTTCAAATAAAGCCAGAGATACAGGACACAACTCTGGTTGCTTGTCCTTACCAGGCAACAATTTTGATCTGTGAACCTTTATATTTTAGCTGCTAGCATGGCTATTGTATCTCTAATTTAGCTCATCCTGAAACCCAACAAATTTCACTTTACCTTTACTGATTTTTGAGGTGATGAGTTGCTGACATTCTAAACATTTCTTCATTTTGATACAGCACTCATCGCACACGAGCTGGTGCCCACAAGGCTGGAAGGTGACGTCGGCTGGCTGGTCACAGCACACGCGACACTCACGTATGTCCGTTGATGACGAGGAAGGCTCCACATCATCTACCACAGCCTGGGTGTTAGCTTTGTTTCCATGCCTATACAAAAACACATATCAAGTATAAATCCTAAGAAATTTGCAGATTTTGCCTCACCAAATACAGAAGAACAAGTAATATTTACTAAATAAATATCTGAATTTATAAATTTGGGATGAATTGTTTTTTTTTTTTTTTGCTCCCCATCCAGTTAATAATACCAATACTGTTTTCAATTTCAGAAAAAGTCAGAAACTGGTTTAATGTCGCCTTCAATATTATTTCAATCCTATCATGACGTTGTCTCCTTGTGGCGGGTCAGACCCCATGCCAACATATTTATAGTGCTGCCCCACTGGTCGGCCATGCCAAAGACACCAGACATGATGCCCCACCCAGTGACATTACATGGGATTGGCTCAAACTACTCACTGAGCAACAGCGAACTGCTGCACGGCCTCCTCGATGCGTGGATCACTAATCAGGTCCATCGGAGACTTGCCCTGATGGTTACGATGGGTGAGACTGGCCCCTTGCTGGGCGAGGTAGCACGCTATAGCAGCACCGGTCTGACTCTCATTCGGAGTCATGTTCAACTGAGCTCGAATCTGAAAGCCAAAGTAATGAAGATGATTTAAAGTCTGGTTAATGGATCTGTCACCTGACCTTTGTATATATTGTGAAATCTTAGAAACTGTGTTTAACACCATGTTTTACAATCATTTGAAATAAGTTACCTTTTTCACTTGTCCTACAATCATCTGAAATGATAAAGTTAACTTTATCACCAAAAGCTAAAAAGCTTTTTAACTTAAAACCTGTGCCCACTAAACAATATAACTCTAACAACACCAGGGCAACAAGGCTGCTTCAGCTCTGTCATATGCTGTGATGGCAGGACAATTTTTTCACTGGTAAAAGTGCTTCTAAAAGTCTCTTGCCAACAGTACAGATGCCTTTAGTCAAGGTTGATTTGTCTGGTGTTAACTTTTGTCTAATGTGAAAATTTACTGCCTTTGCTTAAAAAAAAACAAAACACTATAATCTGGCTACCTTTCCATGCATAAAATGTTGTGCAATGTTGAGTCCAAAGTTATGAAAAGAAATCATTACTTCTTGGTCACAAGAAAAATGCATTTTTTAATGATGCAAACTTCAATTACATGTGGCATCTTATGCTACAAACTGCATGTATATGTGTTTGAACATAGCTTCTAATATTTTCATACAGCATCTAGCATCGGTGAGTTTTCTGTTTCCGTGGCAACAGTCTGGCGCATCAAGGCTAGGTGCAAACATGTATCTCCATCTTCATCTTCCACACTCACATCAGAACCTGGAAATAAATGTGACACAGGTAATACAGCGATAAATCACTGGGACACACGTAATACTGAGACAAATTAATGTGGCACATGTAATACTGAGACAAATTAATGTGACACATGCAATACTGCTATGCAGCAACATGACACGTAATTATATCAATATGATATATGTAACACCAGAGAGAATCAATAAGAGAAAGGCAATAGTGACATAAATTTATTTATATATTTGATTGATGTTTTAAGCTGTGCTCAAGGATATTTCACTAACAAGACAGCAAACAGCAGTACAGTGGGAAGAGAGGGAAACCCATGACAATCTGGTGGCAGGCCTTCCCTTAAGCCTTCCCCAATTACCTTACGTAACGAGGAGCTCTATGAACGCAGTATGAAGCTGAGACAACACCAGCAGAAGTGCAAACTTTGTAACATTTACCTTAAGTAACAAGGAGCTCTATGAGTGCAGTATGACCTTGAGACACCACCAGTAGAGGTGTAAACTTTGTAACATTTACCTTTGGTAACCAGGAGCTCTATGAGCGCACTATGACCCTGAGACACCATCAGTAGAGGTGCAAACTTTGTAACATTTACCTTTGGTAACCAGGAGTTGTATCAGTGCAGTATGACCCTGAGACACAGCCAGCAGTAGAGGTGTAAACTTTGAAACATTTACCTTTGGTAACCAGGAGCTCTATGAGTGCACTATGACCCTGAGACACCACCAGTAGAGGTGTACACTTTGTAATATTTACCTTTGGTAACCAGGAGCTCTATGACTGCAGTATGACCTTGAGACACCACCAGTAGAGGTATAAACTTTGTAACATTTACCTTTGGTAACCAGGAGCTCTATGAGCGCACTATGACCCTGAGACACCACCAGTAGAGGTATAAACTTTGTAACATTTACCTTTGGTAACCAGGAGCTCTATGAGCGCACTATGACCCTGAGACACCACCAGTAGAGGTGCAAACTTTGTAACATTTACCTTTGGTAACCAGGAGCTCTATGACTGCAGTATGACCTTGAGACACCACCAGTAGAGGTATAAACTTTGTAACATTTACCTTTGGTAACCAGGAGCTCTATGTGCGCACTATGACCTTGAGACACCACCAGTAGAGGTGTAAACTTTGTAACATTTACCTTTGGTAACCAGGAGCTCTATGAGCGCAGTATGACCTTGAGACACCATCAGTAGAGGTGTAAACTTTGTAACATTTACCTTTGGTAACCAGGAGCTCTATGAGCGCACTATGACCCTGAGACACCACCAGTAGAGGTGTAAACTTTGTAACATTTACCTTTGGTAACCAGGAGCTCTATGAGCGCACTATGGCCTTGTGACACCACCAGTAGAGGTATAAACTTTGTAACATTTACCTTTGGTAACCAGGAGCTCTATGAGCGCACTATGACCCTGAGACACCACCAGTAGAGGTGTAAACTTTGTAACATTTACCTTTGGTAACCAGGAGCTCTATGAGCACACTATGACCCTGAGACACCACCTGTAGAGGTGTAAACTTTGTAACATTTACCTTTGGTAACCAGGAGCTCTATGAGCGCAGTATGACCCTGAGACACAGCCAGCAGTAGAGGTGTTTGTTGTCGGTTGTTCTGAATCTCAATGTCAGCTTGACCCTGGCAGAAGAGAAGTTCAACATTTTCACAACCCACAAAAACAAAATGCTTTGTATATCCATTCTGACCATAAAACTTCCATCTTAACATCCGTCTTAGATGTTCAATTTAAAGATAAAAACATAATCATGATAAAAAAAAAAGAGCTCACTATGGTGTGTTCTAATTTTACCTGCATATTAGTTAGTTACACAATTCATCAGTTTTGGTCTGAATGATTTCACAGGACTCCTTGTCATACAAAGTTTGCCTGGGATGTTGATTCAGGAGCTTACCACAGTTAACAAGGTGTTTGAGACGTCTTTATGGCCATTCAACGCAGCTAGATGAAGAGCTGAAAATCCATCATCTTTCTTGATGTCAACAATTTGTCGACATTTCCCCAATATCTTTTCTGTAGCCCTGTAAGAAGAAATCATTAAATAACCGGAACTAGTAAAGTGGGAAACGTATCATGTTTATGATCAATAACTGCAAGCAGTGATATTTACTTGCTGATTTATTTGATTGTTTTTTTACGAAGTTCTTGTCAATTACAGGACAGCAGCCAGCATTACAGTAGGAGGAAACGTGCAGGTGGCATGTAATGATATCAACACATGACTAATCCATCAAATCTAACATTCCTAAACTATTTATCAACATCAACAATGCACATCTCTAGCAATTAACCTTTGAAAGTCCACAAATTTACAGTGATGGCCTTGTGCAAATACATGGTTCCCTCATGAAGTCTGAAACATGCCTGCACTATATGTAGAATGCAGAGGCTAAAGAAAAAAAAAAAATACCACCAACATGACCTTATCAGACAAGGCTTAACATTAATGCAACTCACAATTTATCATCTAAACAAAGAAATCCAAAACTATTCACAGAAATTCTAAAGATATCAGACATATAGACTAGAATCAAAAGAAGCAACTATTACAATACAACACACAAACTGTTTGCAGCACCTGTATGTGAAACTACCCATTACATGTAACACGTTGAGCATGTTGACATGCTGGTTAGCATTAAACCTTGCACACTAATGAAACAGTCCACATCTTTTTTACCAGGTTGTGACGTGTGATAAATTACATGTAAATACATACATATTCTGTTCACAAATAGCATTTCTTTTCTTTTCCAGTTTTTTTTATGGTGTTTTTGTTTTGCCTAATTTTGCTCACTCAGGGCTTCTAGTAGAAGCACAAGTTGTACATTTCAAGCGTTTTCATGAGTACTAGAATAAAACTCTACCTGATACAAACTGACAAGAGGGCGTACACCACAGTCATGTGGTCATGGCTGTTCTAGTTTTGCTTTCCTTACTGTAGCCTACTGTATTAGACCATCAGACTTAATCGGCATGGTTTTCCTTACACTCTGACTTGCTCAATGTGCACATGTCTTATTACTCACAAGTTATTTCCCTTTAATGCCGCATGGTGTAGAACATTGAAGCCTCGTTTGTTTCGGAGGGTAAAATCTATTCCTGGATAGTTGACAAGTATGTCTATGATTTCCCGATTTTCTTTCCCGATGGCGTCGTGAAGAGCTGTGTCCCCATAAGCATCCTGAAAAGAGGTACCACAACAATGATTGGATGATGCCTGGTAAACAGACACAATTAAACACAAAGTAATCCTAGCTAGTGACTGAGTAAACATCATGGATTATTGCAAGGACTACACTCCAAATTCTGTTCTAGGTGTAAAACTGTTGTCAATGGTGTTGACTGTGGTTCAGCATTAAGACTTTTTGTTGCGAAGTTGGTCTCTACCAGATAATGTCATTGCAAAGATGATATGTTTCTATATACATAATATACATGTACAAGAATGTGGAAAATATGGCTTGCCTACATCTATTGGAGAGGAGACAGTGACTGTGCTAGGAAGACTTTTACATCAATAGAGATGAAGTAAAAAATTTGCTCTTCTTTTTATAATAAGTACCCTAACTAACATAAAATTCCGCCATGAAAGAGTGCAATTTTTGAAGCAAATTAATGTAAAAAAAACACATATATTTTTTTACTCTGATGCTTATATTTCTCCCGTAAGACATCATCCATCATAACAAATAAACCTCATAACACCTTTCTAAAATCATCAGAGGTCACATGATCAGGAAACTTAGTCATGGCAGCTTAGTCATGAACTATTTTTAGGTCATTTAGGGTGAATACTTGCCGTACCACTGATATATAGCATGACTTACAGTTTGTGTGATGGTGCTGTGATCCTGAAACCTTTTCGCACACATGCAAAATTTTTTTCAAGCATATTCTGAGTAGACTGATAAAATTATACTTTCTGTGATGACCTGAAAATGGCCACCCCAACCAATGTAGTTGTGCATCAAAAATCGCATTAAAAAGGTGCATAAATCACAATGAAAGTTACACTTTCTTATGAGAAAATAATGAGGAATTTGGGTAGTGTAATTTGTACCTACATTTTGCTAAAGTAAATCAGTTTACCTGAATATTGACATTGCACTTGTGTTTAAGCAGGACTTTGACACACTTGAGGTGTTGTTTGTTGACAGCCACGTGCAGGGTGCTACAACCACCTTTATTCAGGGCATCAATACCCGCACCATTCAGCAGAAGTAGCTCTGTTATTTCTGGCTGGTTACTGTCCATATGCAAAAAAGAAAAAAAAAAAATCTAAATACTTATCTCATGTATGTATTTTGATGAGTAGCTACAACACTGTGATAGTCCACAGAAAATGTTTCAAAATCTCTTTCTTCAACACATGCTATCATTTCAGACAGTTTTTGTGCTTCTATACTAAAAGTCCCGTTAACAGCTTTAAACATGAGCTCACAACACTAGGAAATATAACAAACCATAGCATTAGAAGCCATGCCAAAATGCCTTGGTATTTGTTGACAAAAATACATAAGTAACTCCAAATTCAAATTCTGAAATGAAGCTGTTCTTCAAACACAGTGTTGACCAATATATCACAGAAGGGAGATAACTCTAGAAATCATAAAGCCAATTGACGAGATCTTATGATGAGAACAAAAGTGAATAAATTTTATAACTCTCAGTGAAGTAATTTTGTACACATTTGGCAGTAGTCCCCAGAAAGTCTACTGAGGGTCCGGCCATAGGTAATGGCAAGACAGCCCCAAATTCACAAATGTTGAACTATTTTGCAATAAATTGGCCTTGGGGTGCTTCTTTTCAGGTTTACTGCCATTGTGCACTATCCAGGACTTCAACACCCACAAGTGTAGTTAATGCAAAATGGCTGGCAGGTAAGAATCAAGGCTGACACCTGTTTTTGGCTACAAACATCCTTCAGATAGGACTTAACAGACCCCGCATGAAACGGTGTATGATTTACAATTGGTTGCCGCCACGGCTATGACACTCTGCCAGCTCAGTGCAAAGAAAGGAGCAGAAATAGCCAATGGGGGCTACCATGCACCCTTAATATATGAAACAGAAAATACGCCTATAAGATCTACAACCAATATATCTGATTGATTAACCTGATTTGGGTTTTACGCGGTACTCGAGAATATTTCACTTATACGACTGGTCCAGCATTGTGGTGCGAAACCCATGACCACAGGACTATTATAAATGCACACAACTTACCCAAAGGCTGAGTAGTGTAGTGCAGTGTCCCCATCCTCATCCTGTAGCTCCATCTTAGCACCAGCTGTCAGCAGTAACTGGACAATCTCCCGATGACCCTGATGACAGGCCACCTGTAGGGCCGTCTTACCAGAGCTCTTCTGATCCACCTGAACAAAACAACCCACACTGGTCACATCACAATTACTGTACTTGTTCATGACAAAGGTGCTCTCATTCTGATATTCTGAACATTATACTGATCTCAGAAAAGTGTATTGAGATTGAGATCTTGGGAAGGAACCATGTCCTGCTGGAAAAAAACAGTTTCAGCATTAAACATAGTATTTTGGGACGACTGTTTGTCTCTACAAATGCACAAATCTTTAAAGCAAATACAACGTATATCACATTTTACTCATCTATGAACAGATCTTACCTCTGATTTTTCTACCCTTTAAAGAAAACTACCATCTTTTTTAAAGCACCACTGATGAACAAACCAAATAGTGTAATTCACAGACTTCAGCTTTACTCAAGTGACAAATATTGCTTGATTTTGACTGAACCATCCACCTGACAGACCACATAACGTGTTCTTCGTGAAGTCTAATGTTTTAGCACAAAAACTTAAATGTAGGCATTAAGAGTATAATGTCAATGTACTCATGTGCTTCTGAAAGTACATTATTTCAGGCCAATCTTTAGGTGAAATACAGTACTCAGCTCAGAAGGGATCCCTCACACATGATTCATTACAATTAAAAACAAACACTCATAATTTTACCCAATCCACATTTGCTCATCAAATATATATACACTTTGTAGTTTGAATAAAAATCATAATACGCTCTCCAAAAGCATAAGATAACATATGTTAGGTAATGCAGATATTCACGGCTGATTCTAACCTTGTCTGGGAATTTTGTAACAATTTCACTAACGACCTCTGCGTGACCTTGAGCAGCCTCTTTCACCAGTCGGTCAGGGCCAGAGTCATAGGTTGGTTGAATCTCCATGAACTGTTCCAATATCGCTTGTAGACTATCTGAACATGTAAGAGCCAGATGCAAAAAGGGTTTAAATTACTGGACTGGTACACTGAAATAACATTTCAGCATGATATTTTAGAATAAAAAATCACCTTGTTCATGACAAGCAGTGGACGTACCAACTCCTGTTATGTTTTTACATGTATGTAATCTTTTCTTTAAATAGTGGTTAAACTTATCAACTTATCAGACTTTAAAGTGCAATGTAAAATGCAAAATTATGTCTGAGTTGACACTGTGAGATGTAACATAATTATTAATCACCATGAAATGCTGGCAGAATTTAAAAATTCACATCAATGATAAACATGCGGTCTCTGTGGGCGAGGAGTATCATGCTGGTACAGCGTGATCACGCTGAATTCCTCTCCAGACGAATGGGGGAAAGACGGCCAGCAACCCGGTTGTGGGTTTCCTGCCATCATAATGCAGGCTGCCAAAGCATAAGTGAAATGTTCTGAAGTATGGCAGAAAACACCAATGAAATAAATAAATAAATACATAACACAGCTCCTTACCCCTGCTGCGCTCCTCTCGCTCATGTACCCCCAGCGTGTTGTTGATTTCCTGAGCTCCATGAGGTACGAGGATACAGCAGGACGGGTTGAAGGTCCAGGTCTGGCCATTGACGTCCACACGCAGGTCACCATCCATATACACCTTCTTCACGCGGCCCAACATGTTCAATGTCTATAACAACAACAGTTAATATGTCTAGAGACTGGTGGGGTTAGGGAGCAGCAAACTGTCAATGTAGAAAGATTACCTCTGACAAGATAATGCTGTCCTCATGATAGAACCCCATAATACTGTAACAGTGATTTTGTGTGTAATTTTTATTTCTTAAAGAAAAAGACAGCTCATGACAGATGCAGTATTCATTGAAAAGAATAAAATCCTGTATTAAACGTACAAGTCTGTTTGAATTTGTATTAATTCGTTGTTGAATTATCTTTGTTTGAAGTGTGAGTATTTTGCTGCTGACAGGGGATCTGCAGGTGTCCATGCTATTAAGCTTATGATAGTCTGACCAATCAGAGAGCTGGCACATATCAGCTGATACAGAAGCTGTCATGTAAATCTTTTGAGTTAACTATCAATGTAACATGTAATAACATAGGGACAGGACAATGTGATATATTTTAAGTATAATAAGTCCTAATAAGCAACACTGCAAAGTATTTCCACATCATTGTGCTGTGGGAGTAGGTTTCTTGTTCATTTCATGTTATAATTTACATATATGTTTAAGTTACAAACACAACAATAGCAGTTTACTACAGTCTCAGGTGACAAGAGTGGTGTAAGAATTACGTCACAGCGCAGACAGAATGGCTGCGTTTCATGCTAGTCTATGCAGCATGGTCAAATGTCAGTAGTAGCCGTTAGAAAAAATACTTTACTGAAATAAACATAATACTGTCCAATCTATCTGGCAAACTTAACTTAGAAGATGCGCTGTCTTTCACTTTAATGTTTTAAGTGGACCTTCCCAATTTCGGCTTTCAAGATGGTGGTCAGTTTTGTAAGCGACTGGGACAAGACCATGCCCAGTCCACTACACACGGTCAGCAGAAGCTGGCTTTCAAATCAAAGCCTTGTTCATCAAACAGTGACACTCTTTGCTCAGCCAAAAGGGCCCATAACAGATGGAATAAAAGAGCATTTGGAGTTTGCTCTGATATTGTCCCAAATTATAAACTTGGGTCAGAGAGGGGTAAGCTGTCTCCAACATGGCGACATACATTTATATACGAGCAGATGCTAGTGTTCAGAGGTAGGAAATCCTGTGGCCCAGACAAAACCACTGGCATCTGGCAAGTACCTGACACATCCCAAGTTTCACACACCCAAGGCTATGTGATACACCATGGGTTTCCATTTTCTTCCTTTCATATTTTATAGCTTCTTTATGGTCACTAGAAATCCATACTTTTTCTGTATGGGCTTGGCAAAAGGTAACCAAGCTCTAATGGCAGTTAAATAAACTCACAAGTGACACATGTGCTTACAAGCTCTCATTTATACAGGCCAAAAGGTCAAGAAAAAAACTATTTCAATATCTTCAAAACAAATAACATTAATAAAAAATATATATGCACAGGTGGTACTGTCTGGTATGTGTACAGGAATACATGCAACCGCTATCAAGGGAGATAATTTTACAGCTGTACTGAAATGATATCATTACCTCCCTTTACACTATCCCGGTTTCCATGGTGAAAAATTGTGAAATTTGAACTGATGTATGTTTTTCGAACTGCATTTCAAATAAATATAGCCATTAACAAAAATTTCACTTCAGAAACCATCTCAGAAACATATATAACTGATGAGAATTCTGTAACTTCGTGCAATCCTGTCACTCATCAGGTTCTGTTTGCAACTGACGCAAGTGTGTCGCAAATGACACTGGCAGTAGACTTTTTTCAGACGATGCGCGGTTTCCACAAGAATGTTTTCCATTGGTCACCGTTCTGGTAATGACCAATCAAAACACAGGTCACAAAAACCACCAAATCAAGCTTTGGCTAGTACTGACTGACAACCCACTACCAATGTTCTGAGAGAGACATCAATGTGACAAGGATACTCGATCTATGTTGTGCTGGGTGGCCAGACTGAGTAGTATGAATAATTTGATAAACTGTTTCTCAAATAAGAATAAATAACAAATAACACCAATTGATCTACTTTCGTGCTGAAAGTAATGGCACATAATATTTCAAGACCCAGAGATCATTTTTTTCAAATTCCAAGCCTTAATTCAAAACTGATTCAAGGCCTTGAAGGCGATCATTAAAATTCCAAACCATTTCCCAATTTCCAAACCGCGTGGGAACCATAATCTTAATTTGTGGCTGAAAATTTGCCAGTTTTAAATGTTGTCTTGAGCAGACAATACACAACAAAATTTTAAGACCAGTTAGAGACAATAAATTTCGCACACATGAAAAACGTTAAGAAGTTCTGAGATAACCATGGGTTCACTTACAGCTCTCATGTTTTCCGTCCACTCTCCGTGTCCCTTCTGCTCTTCTTTCACTTTGTGTATGTCATCTGAGATTCGCACAACGTCATTCACAGAAAACAATTGTACCTGACAACATACAGTTACAAGCTTATGTAATACAGGTATCCTCAGAGTCCATATTCTCTTAATTTATTTACTTATTTGACCTAGAATTTAATTCACAATAAAGTTCCTCATGTTGCCTAAAAGATATTTTTAGATTTGTTTTTCACTGGAGAGAAAAAACAATTTTTGTAACTATTCTTACACCCTACTCAAGCAATGATAACATTTATTTACAACTTATAACTGCGGCTTAAAAATCTGAATGACGCCAGAGAGACATTCCTGAACAATCAATACCAGGTCGCTATTTGCGCTATCAAGGCAGCTACGATGGGTCAGAAAGTTAAACTGCTTCTTACGACTGTGGAACTATGAGACTACCTTTGTTAAAGCTCCAGGGTGGAAGGTCCATCTGTTAGAACAGCCTTCATACTGTACTCTAACATCCCCCCGCTCTGTGATTCGATGAACTGTCCCTACTCTGCCAATGTACTGAAATAGCAGATCAACTATTCAATGTAGAGGTCATAAAATGCATCACATTAAGCATTATCACTAATGTTCAACATCCTTCCTTTAAACACAACACTTGTGCTGCAATCGCTCTGTTTACCTCTTTTCCAGGACATTATTCATTGATAATACAATGGAAATTAGCCTTAATAAGTGTAGAAATGGGTTTTGAGGTTTGTTTAGAAGAAAGAATGATATCCTGTTGTAAAACTCTATGTTTCAGCACCAAAAATAAAATTCTATGATGTAAACTGACCTTTTACAACGTAATTTTTGGATCAAATATTTAGGTCATTTACACTATTTTCCATAATTAACAGATAGTTCAGAGGTATGTGCCTTACTCTAAGGAACATAATGAATAAATATAACATTATGACATTAGTACCTGGTTAAGACCACGAACTAAAATACTGAACTTTCAGTTGGGCTACATCACCAAGAATGGTTGAAATATTACAGATGTGTCTTTTTGATCATTTGGTAATTCAGCTTGGCTTGTTGCCTCCCCTACCAAACACTTGATTCCTGAACAATTTTTTGATTAGTCAATGAAAATTTTACAGCCAGTGAAATCTCTCCTTTTGAGCTTTTATTCATGAATGATAGGCTGGCTTCCTCTCCAGCCGTACGTGGGAAGGTCTGCCAGCAACCTGCTGATCGTCATGGGATTCCGCCGGGCTCTGCTCGGTTTACTCCCACCATAATGTTGGCCGCCATCGTGTAAGTGAAAATATTCTTGAGTACGACGTAAAACACCAATGAAATAAATAAATAAAATCATGAATGATAACTGTATTTTCTCGGTCGGCACTAAAGCTAATCTGGGAAATGAGAAACAAACTGATTGTGCAAAAGCCATGCTCAGGTGTTTCTTTGACAATTTGTTGTGTGAAATATGAGGTACTTTTTTCGGAAAAGGAGGTTGCAGTTACCCTATGCCAAAATGAAATGGGAATTACACTAAAGGGGACAACTTTTTGAAAACATACTACAAAATTTTACTAGTTCCATTTTGCTAAAACTGTGTACAGCAGGTTTAAGTCACTATACTGTCAACTATTATCTCCAAACTCACGTCGGCCATCTTTGGATTCCATCCCCCATGCCCTTCCTGCATGACCTTGAGAATGTCTGTTTCCAGGTCAACTCTGACCTTATCACCGACCTTGAATTGACAAGGCACTCCACTGGAAGAGGCTACTTCAGTGAACTCGCCTAAAAACAGCACAAATAAACCTTTGAAAATTCTAACCAATCTTAAGATATATCAAGCTGACACTGTAGCCACTGTAAACCTCCATTATCTGTAAGTCCTGAAAAGCTGGCCTCGAAAAAGATATGTAGCTAATTGTATCAAATATGTCATCATATGAGTCTCTGATAAATTTGTCATTCCTGTTCGTCGTTCATTTTTTAAATTTTATTTATTATTTTATTTCACTTTGGTTCTAGGTAGCAGGTTATATTTGATTTTATTTGCACAATGCAAGTTTGTATGCAGGGCCTTATACTAAACAAATTAACAAATGAAACAAGATAGCTTTTTAGCTTCTTGTGTAAGATTTGGCCCCAGGGGTTTGGTGTCAGTGTGGGTGAAGCAGCTGCTGTGAACACTCACTAGGCTGCCTACCTAACACAGGCAGATGATCCTTGTAGTAGAAGCCTCCAGAGGCCTCCTGGACATACTTCAGGTCCACCTTGCCCTTGTGCCCCACCCTGTACACATTGGTCGACCCTGACGACCACGTAACGTTGGCAACACTCCTCCCAGACTCAGAGTCCCAGCCTCTCACGTCTGTCACTTTCCCGATTTTACCCTCACCACCTGGACAAATAATAAATTTGACAAAAAATCAAGATGTGTACAGAGATTTCATACAGGCAGGTGAAGCATAAAGTAACATCATATATACACTCTCAATTAAAACTGTACAAGGTACACTGCAAACATTAAATTTCTGTCCTCCACTCCTACCTGCCACACATTTTCCACCCTAAGATACATCATGGATTCATAATTATTATAATGATATATTATTATTAAAATTCCAACATTAAAAGCAACCTTCACACTTGAAATTCATCTGCTCCAGAGGTATGTCTTCAAAATATAGAGTGTGCTCAAGGGGAAATAACTCCAGATAAACATAAGGCTGCTATGCTGAACATGTACCTTGGTCTCGAGACGAATGAAGACACGCTTCCACATGACAACGTGTAAAAAGACCATTAACACTTCTCAAGCTGGCCAATGACGATATCAGAGATAGAGCTACCATTATACATCCCACTGCCAATTAAATATAAACACATTTTCCAGTTTTGAGAAACTCAGGAAAGTGTCAAGAAATGGGACAAAGCCTCAAAGCTGCCAAATAATCAAAGTTTTCAGTAGCGTATTATGTTATCACTTTTAATTAAGTTTACAATTACAGCTTGACAGGAGAGTGATTCTGGGATCACAACAATAATCCAGTCTTTTCAGAATTACAATAGAGTAATCTGAGAAGTGCAGCGAGGTTGATAAGGTAATAACAGAGACTGTCTCCAATGAAAGGTCAAGTCACACATGGCTGGCTGTGCACAATGCCTGTTTCCTGTCAACCTGTGAATACGCTAAGGTGACATAACATCTCCGGCCTTCTATATTTGTCATCTGAATCCAAGCCTTGTTCACCTCTGTCCTGGCTGCTTCAGTGAATGAAATAGACCCAATTGCATTTGAACGTTTCACAGGTCAGCTAAAGCGAGAGAAATTCATATCCACTGCCTCTAGTCTGTTGCAATGGTCAGTGAGTTATTTCACAGATTTCTGGGGGGTTTAGAAATATGAGAAATCTGAGTTTTAGACAAATTTTGAACAGAGTTTTCATGAAATAAATTGAGGTTTTGATAAATTGGTGACTAAAAAGTTTTCAGTTTTCTGATTTGTTCAAACTGAGTTTCTCAAATGAAATTGGCTGGCCCCCCCCCCCCCCCATTTAACAGGACAGGTAATTTAATGGGCTGCCATGTCAGAGATGAAACTTCACTTCATTGTCACAGTTTCTCAGGTCACACTAAGCTCCATGGTGAAACTCTTCTACCATGGCAAAAGGAAGCAAGCAACATTAAAATTTTTGGATGATTTTTTATTTGACTCTGGAAAGCAAATTAAAGGTAATATCAACAGTATCTTGCCAAATTTTTTTCCCAAGTATTTTTTTATACTTGGCTAAAAAGAGGATAACTGGAAGAGTGTTATAAGTCTTATAAAACAACACTCAAAATCCAAATTTGGGAAATTTTCCCTTTACCAATTTGCTTCCTTTTATCAATGTAGCATCATAACCCTAACCCTTGTCAAACTTGAAGCAACCCTAAAGTTGTGGGGAGGAGGTAACCACTCAAAATTCTACTCCTGCACATTCAAGCTGTTTTTGACTTACCGTCTTGGTTACCCCAATCCCAGTCTGGTCCCCTGACAACTTTGGCACCTGGGAAGATGCCCTTCATTTGTACCTTGGTGCCACTCACCCTCTTCGGGATCTTCACTCTGGAATGACATTAACCAGGTGCATTTCAAATACCAAAGGTGTAAAAGGGAAAACTGAAGAGCTGAAATTCAAGTCTGACGACAGTGGAAATGAAAATACTACAGATAACAATTCCCACATTAAAACTATTCGCGAATTAAACAACGTCAGTGTTTACACTGCAGGATATCACACGATTAAATTTCAAAGACTTTGAAAGTCATGGGCCATTTTTTTTGTGAGATATCGTTGAAAGGATGGAATTCTGCTTGTTCCACCAACTGAGTAAGGCACGCATATTCTTATTTAATAGGAAACATCTGATTTTTGCTATATAGTGACGAGGATTGAATTCTGGGTAAATGTAATTAACCAAAAAATACGACAGCAATTAATGCATGATCGTCTACCTACACTGTAGGGCTTTTGAATATATGCAAGGTCGTTATTGCAAAACAATAATGACTTTATTACTGGTTTCATGAAGACCCCCTGTTTGAACAATGAGTCTTTTTTTTTTCTTTTTAATATCACATGAATTCCTACAGTTACGTTTCAGGTATCTTTCCTTTCTTAATGAACAACATGGAAATGATGCAGGTGGAATACATTACAACATAACAACAAAACCTGAGCATGCCAGGAGCTGGATTAGAACTCTCGACCTCACTGGTCTGAGGAATGATTAATCCTAACACGAGTGCGAAAAGAGTACTATGAAAGTCGTTGTAAACTCAGCAGAATGCAGAAGTTGTACTAACCCTTTAGAGGAGGCCGTGTCAAACCTCTGGAAGGAGTGAGTCAGGTCGTGCTTGTCGACCATGTAGCACATGGTACAGAGATCAAAGTCGTGGCACTTAGTACACTTCCATCTCATGCCCTGTATCCCCTGCTTCTTACACGAATCACAGATGATGTTTGGGTGCTTCACGCCTACAACGTTCAGAACCAGAAGATCAGAACAAACAATTTTTATCAACTCATTTATCTTTTATCTCATTTATCCTCAAAATCTGACTGTTTGAATCAATTCTTGCAATCAATTTTTTTTCTTTTTTTTCTGTCTCACTCATTAAGGGACAAATACAGGGACAAATCTATAGCCATTTTAGTTCTGGGAAACGTTTGGGCAACCAAACTGTTAGAACTGTTCACTGCCTAAACTATTCATGCTGTTTTAAAACTAGCAGGTATACTGAACACAAATATGATGGTACACCAATACAAATGTTTTAGTTATGAAAATATCTGTCATTCACATACTTGAACTCCCTCAGAAAGAAACACTGAGTGGCATTTTGAAACCAAAAGAGATCTGTATTTGAGCAAGCAACCTTTCTCACTAGCTGTCTGCTATCTCCATAGTTCACAGCATCTGACAGCAATGAGTCAGAAACATGTACTTGCATGTACAAATGCACTGAACATAGGGTGTTTACAATCATTTCATCTTCAATGATGGCTGGTCATACAGTTTCCATAATGACAGGGGTCATAACAGGACAAAACCTGTAGGTTTTTACTTATAGTGCGAGAAAAGAATAATTAAATAAACAACTTTAAAAAATGTATATGTAGGTACAAGACACTTTTGATAATATTTGACCAAAACTTCCACAACAGACAAAACTGAACCTTTGTACATGCACAATTATGACGCCAAGCTGTGTTTTTTCCTTTCTTTAATTGACCCCACCCAAAAAACAATTGCTGCTATAAAGTAGTAGTAAAGAGTACACAAGTTACAACTGACCTCACTGGTTCCAGGTCACCAAAACATCCACAGGTCCTTTGGCAATCGTATAAACAACGTAAAAAACACAACTACTTCACACATCTGTCTTCCGAGCTTACCTATTGGTGCATTGTCCAATATACGGAGATCAAACGCTCCTTGGTATCCCACACGGTAATTGGTTCTGGAGCCTGAATCCCACTGAACCACAACGGTCTTGTCCGGAGATGTCGTACTTCCGGGCTTGCCAATCTCGACAACAGTGCCTAGGTGGCCCTCGCCATCATCCTGATTGCTCCATTTCCAGTCTGGACCACGAACCACTCGCAGACCCACCTCCATGCTTACAGCACTTATGGAATCGAGATCTAAATTTCTGTTCTTCAGGATGCTGGTTACCTTTATGACTTCTCTGAGTGTTTCTTCTTCCCAGGCAATAACTGTCGCAATATTTTGGGGGAGGGGAGATTTCCTGCACCCTACATGAAAGCTAGTCCCTTTGTTCAATGCTTAAGTTGACAGTTTCTTCATAAAGACCTTGAACATGTTACGGCATAAACCCTCCATGTAACACCTCGTCCATTTTGAATTCATTCATCATAGGCCCTAGATGAAAAGCAAAAGACTACTTTAATGATACATTTATGATTTGCTCTACTGAACATCAACAAACACAAAGAAGTCTTGTACAATGTATATGTATACTAGATATAAATACATACATGTATGTACTTAAATATATGCTCATCAGCAAATGTTCATGTATGCAGAACTTTAACTCACTTGAGTTTTCTTTTTATTTAATAGTTGTTAAATATCACACTCGAGCGTTTTACACTCATACATGGATGAAGGCAGTTGTGAGGGTAACAACTAAACCAGCTACATGTATGAAGGCAGTTGTGAGGGTAACAACTAAACCAGCTACATGTATGAAGGCAGTTTTGAGGGTAACAACTAAACCAGCTACATGTATGAAGGCAGTTTTGAGGGCAACAACTAAACCAGCTACATGTATGAAGGCAGTTGTGAGGGCAACAACTAAACCAGCTACATGTATGAAGACAGTTGTAAGGGTAACAACTAAACCAGCTACATGTAACTCTCCCTCATATGTGTTTTTGATCGGCACATGACAGGCAAGTGGTCTCTAGAGAGCCTGATGTAAGATCACACAGGACCGCACTGCTGACCACTTACTGCCAGCCATCACCACCTTGCAAACCATGAAACTGAAAGCAGGGGAACCTACATACATGTATACAGAAAGAGGCCTTAGTGAGGACGGATTTGAACCCACATCACATGTAACCTAGCAACTGAAACTCAAGCACTCTATCACTCTGCTCTTACATGTACATGTTCCATTCAAAACTTCTTTTCAACCAACCTTTTTTGTAGCTAAAATACAGTCATAGTTCATGAAACTGCAATAACAAACTTATACTAAACCCAACACATACAAAACATAATTTAACACGAGAAAATTCTTGAAGACAGCATCAGTTCGATAACATGAACTCTGATACAAAACCCAATATCCACTGGAGATTGCTCAGTGTTAAGGTTTCATGAGAAAAAAAGAAAAACAAAAACCTGTCATGACAAAGGAACACTCTAAAAATACAGTATATACATGTGCATGTTTAAATACGCCATGTTGTGCTGATAACATAAAGGTACATGTAAATGACAAAATTACTGTAGAACAAAAATACTATAATTACATGTCAGTGTTCTTTAACAAGAAACTGATTTTTTATGTACATATACATATACAAAAAAAGGACAATATTACATATTATGAGCATGCCATTATAAAGGAGTCGTTACATATGCGCTTTGTTTTTGTCACTTGGCTGGGCACTGGGTAATGTAACACTCAAAATTATACATGTCAGAACATGAAAGTTACCATGAAAAGTTCAAACATACACATAGGCCTGAAATGTCAATGCACAGTATGTCAAAGCGCGCTTCCAAAAGTAGATGAACACAATTTCATGTCAAGATGTGGAAGAGAACTTCACATATACATGTAGGTGCAACGAATGACTTCAATTCAATACTAAGTATATGTGTACCTGAAAACTGAATCTTCCCTGGACAACTATGCAGGTAAATGCTGGTTGCGGTTTTTACCTTACCATTAAATTTCCCCTCCGAATGAGATTTCCAAGTTGAAGGCACAGTGGTGTGAGGATGGGCATCTTTTGACACCACATGTCAACAGTATACATTTACAGATACACAACAGCAAGGAGACAGACAGAGCTTCATGAAAAAAAACAGAGGAGGTGGGGAGGGGGGCAAAACTTTGATTAAAAACAAAAAAAAAAAACAAAAGTGACAGGGACAAGGCCAAACCTTTTGTAAGGAGTCTCCTGTATCCCACTTCCACTGAAGCTGGCATGTTGTCAATGGGTATAAGCCAGGCCACAAAAAAAAAAAAACCGCCCAGACTCGAAGTTGGCATATTGCTTTGTGTATGGGGCGAGATGCATGAAGAATCCACAGGCAAACAAGGACTTCTAACAAACACAGGCAAGTGGCAAATCCACAGACAAAACTTCTGCTCAACAGCCAAAACAAATATTAGAATAGGGACGGCTGGCCAGCTCTTAGCCTCCCTTACTTCCTCCTGACTTCGGTCCAATTCCTCTAGGATATATGTTCTGCTGACGGAGAGGAGGGGGTCAGTGTCTAGACCTGCCTATACCCTAAGCCTGCCATAGAACTACCTTTGTGTCTATCAACCAGAACATTCATGTAATACATACATGAATATCAGCAGGTTTATGGACTTGGTATGCACATATATGTGTTAAGCCTCAGGAGCTTTGAAGGCCACTTTTCAGCCCTCTGCAATGTGGGAGGCTTTCCCATACAGGATGATGTTCCTGGTATTGACATTTTACTACCAAAAATGAGTATTTTGAACTTGGGAGTCAGATGACAAGAACAGAGTGACCAACCCAGTATACTTGTATGCAGACAAGTATATATCATCCTGCATATACCTCTGAAAGACTGAATGGAAAAAGATGAGGAAAACTGCGTGTCCAATTCAGCACAACGGACCACAGTCACAAAACCTCGTAAATCAATTTCTTTGAACTTTTCTGATAAATCACGTCACCTTTTGGCGCTATAACTTAAACTTTGTGAAAGTTCCCAGAACAATACAAATCTACATGTACACCAACACGGAACATACATGTACTGCATTCAATCATGATTGCCATCTGTTCTCAGATACACCAACAATGCCCTTGATTTGTACTATTACATTTATAGTGACACCACTGCAATGATGGAAGCCTTTGACCTTTGGCCATTACACGTTATACAAATAAGGTGTCCTTTATGGGCTATACTTCAGTGAAATATAATCATGTAATGTTATATGTGTCTAAATCTGTAAAAGTGCTGCATGTAATTATATGATATTATACACAGTTTACAATGGAAACAAAATCATTGTACTGAATCTGAGGATAGATTTATAACTGAAACATTTGAATCCATACAGCTACATGAAAATATCTAGGACAGTAAATTTCAATACACCTTTTTACTAGTGGACATTCAGGTAATGCTTACATGAATCTCTTCTTTTTCCTCCCAATTTAAAGAACAGAAACATCCTTGTGTACATTACATTGTATATATTAGCCATGGCAATTAACTTAAGTACTTCCTACTGACTCTACTGGCAACAACTGAAGATTTAGTGCATGTACATATATGCATTCTGGTTCGCTGTTGGCATTCAGCTGCACAAGGTGGTAAGTCCTAAATTGTACACAGCCTATCAGTTCACTAAATACACCAAGTAACTCAGAATATCAAGAGAACATGACTGGATTAAAGTTGAAATATTGAGATCCAGCAAATGGTTTTCTTTACAATTAATAGTACAATACTTTTTTTATTCAGCTAGGCTGTTCTTTGGGTGAACTAGACACACATGGTCCTACAGCATGAGTACAAGATGCAACATACAGTTAGAACTACATGTACATACAGCGCATAACTACATGTACAAAAATGTGACAATAATGCTCCTAACCCCTCCCACGCCCAACACAAATGAAGAGGTCTTTAGACATACATGTACACATACACCTAAATGTACAGACAATGCTCCAGGTCACCCAGCTTTCCACCACTCATTTTCTCCCCTGATGACCCTCTGTGCCCTGTAATCTTCCCTCTGTCCTGCCTCTCAGCTGGCTGTGGTTACCCTGGCTACTTATCCTGGCTGTGTGACCAGCACAATGGCTGCCCAGTGAGGGACATGGATCATACTCAGTTTGTTTACAGCACTTGGGGGGTCTGAGTAACAGTGGAACAGGGTGGCTGACTGGCTGGAGGGCCAACAGGATGACTGGACATGGTCTGGCTGACCCATAAACCTGAGACTGAGTCATGAACTGAGGGACGACCCGTCCCGCTTTCCTCCTTCCCCAAAGAGAAGACAGATAACATTAATATAACATGCTGCTCTGGACCGCAAGCATCAGGTGCAGATGCACGAATATAAAGGTTCAGCCTTCATCAATTACAGCAAACTAGTGAAGACCAGCAAAAAAATACTCCGAGCAATAATTTCCAGACAGTTGTTTATCGGACACCATGTCAAAAATTGCCATGGTGAAATGATTTCACCAGGGCATTTACCAATGTAAGAAAATAGCTTCCTGCAGTTGCCAGTCATCACTGACATGGAGCTTACAAGTTACCTGCAGGTCATAACTATGAGTGTCCTCACAAATGTTTGTTGGAATGTTGCAAAATTGCTATGTGTACCTAAATATTGAACTGTTCCACTTGAAACTGGTACCTATGAATATATCTATCTCATTCCCTGAGGAGTGAGCAATAGTCTAGTGATTAAAGGCGTTTGTCTTATAAGGACCAGACGACACCTGGTGCGAGTTCAAACCCCAGGCCAGGGAATTTGTATAGATTCCCCCACTCACATTTTCTACTTAACTTTTCTTAACTACCTGGAAATTTCGGCCAGATCCAGATTACCGATGGAAAATAAACAGTCTTAAAGTTTTGATCACTACAATGTTAATTTTCAGTCCAACAAACACTGAACTGACTGGCTGGTAATAATTTATCAACATTTAATTCAATTATGGCCTACCTGTGACTTCTGTAATTGCATGTGCAGGATACAGGTGGATTAGAGTATAAGGACTGGATTTGCTCATTACCACCAGTGTTAAATTTTTGGAACTTGTAATATGCCTTCCTATGTCTGATTTCAGGTAAGGCATGTAATGTCTGACATTAATTGAACTAATATGACAGAATTAAACATAATCCTCAACAAATTTTACTTCACTCCTCATTAACATAATTTACATTTGTCACACCTGCTGAATTTACCTTGATAAATATGATGCACTGACTGTAGACAAAGTTTCTAATAAATTTTACGTAAGCAGATTTGGGTAAACGCAAATGCACATGTATATTAAATTTAACCGATCACAACACATTCCCAGTTACAATACTTAATACCGCTACATCTTTGGAGCTGCTGAATTTACAATAATTCCCTCCTGATTAGGCTGGCTTCCTCTCCGGCCGTACGTGGGAAGGTCTGCCAGCAACCTGCGGATGGTCGTCGGTTTCCGCCGGGCTCTGCCCAGTTTCCTCCCACCATAATGCTGGTCGCCGTCTAGTAGTGAAATATTCTCGAGTACGGCATAAAACACCAATCAAATAAATAAATAAATCCTGATTAGGAGTGACTGGGACAATAGATTGGATCAAGTGAAAATCAGAATATTTCACAAGGCTGATACAACAGATAACTGAAATTTTCTAGGATTAACACAAATGTTACATGATAGCTCTATTCCACATCCCATTCCTCCATTCTGACAGCAGTTTTCTGTAACAACAGGCTCCATTAAGATAAAGTATTAAGAAAGCAGTTTAGGCTCTAGCCTGGATTTCACATGTACACATGTATGAGCAGTGCACAGACAGCAAAAAAATATATAATAATTCAGGACAGGCTCATAAAGTAGGCAATGCAACATGTACTGTACACACACATCTACATGTACTGTACACACACACTGTACACACACATCTACATGTACTGTACACACACATCTACACACACATCTACATGTTCTGTACATACACATCTACATGTTCTGTACACACACATCTACATGTACTGTACACACACATCTACATGTACTGTACATACACATCTACATGTTCTGTACACACACATCTACATGTACATGTTCAAGTACAAGATACAAATTTTATGTTTTGGGCAAACAAGTCAACGTGAAATGTAAAACATCTACTGGCTTATAAGTCTGAATACATGTACCTTGTTAGACAAATGTACACAAGGTATACATACATGTATGTACACATGTAGGCTAGAGGTACAGTACTCACGTGGACTCAGACCACCAGCTACTGCAGTCATAGTGGGACGTTAATAATAAAATGTCATTCAGAAGAAAACAGACAAGGAAATATGGCCACACACATGCTTTGACAGAGACAGAAAAATATGACACCACTTAATAAATGTATCAGTAATCAGGCTATGGGGAGTTGTGATTGGTGAGTTTGGAAAGGTTGGGGGGGATGTGTGACACCCTTAGGCTCTCTGAGGGTGTGCCTATGGTTCATGTGTACTACCAACATCCTGAAGGGCTCTAAGGCCCTGCTGATGTTCTGCACTCCTCTGATTGGAGCAGACCAGCCGTCCTTGGAGGAGCGCTATCCCTAAATATAGAGCTGTCTAGCTCCGGCTGTTTAAAAACACAGGGATTCATGGCCCAGTTCAGCTGCCGAGACTGGGATGAACTGTGTCAATACTTAGGCTTCAGACAGAGTGAGCGAGAGAAAAGACACAAAAAAAAAAAAGAAAAAAAAAAAAAAAAGCGAGAAACATCAGCCAGGTCTTACATACACTTAGCACATACATTATTAAGAGATGTTCTCGGTATGCTGAGTACTGCGCCAAATGAAGGGGACACTGAACCAGCCAGCTTGTTCTCAGGCCTTGCCTGACAAGAGATCAGCCGAGTGAACTAAAGATGAACTGCAATTTTCCCACCTTTTTCGCAAGTCTACAAGATGCATTACTGCAGTCTTTAAGCATATGTTCCAGCCTAGATGAATGACATCGTGCACATGATGAGTTAAATGTATGTAAAACATGGGCCTTCCCGAGTTTGATATCCCTGCAGTCAAAAATTACAGTCACATGTACAGAGCTGTAAGCATAGTCACTGAAGAATGAAATAATACTCTGTAACATTCATGTAAATCAAATACATTTACAAGGAAATAAGTAAAAATCTTACTATGTATATGGTATCATGGTAAATCGAAAAACACATACATGCACATGTGTGTGTGTGTTTATAATCCAATGACTGCAAATATATGTAGTCTCACTAGAAGCAAGGATCACACATTTATGAAATCAAGCTACATTTCTTGCACTAACAGTTTAATATGTATTTCTGTACATGTATATCCAACATTACAAATGATATAACAGACACCCATCAAAACAATTGAACAAGCAGGTTTCAAGTCAGTGTTAAATTTAACGTAACTGAAATCAAATAAAATCTGTAGAACAAAAGTTCATATATGTACATGTATGTAGAGCTTGAGTTCAAACCTCAATCAAGGTACCCTTTACATGCATCAACAGAGAGAGACAAACACTTCATCAATATGGGCTGCATTTTCAAGCCTATTTGGCATGCACAGATGCTGTACATGTATGCATACATGTATGAACACGTGTGTTAAATCTCTCAGCCAACTGGCCCTGTAAACACGTAGCATGGATCAACATGTATTTAACAAGCAGCTGAAGAATAAACAGCCCCGAAAACAGTACAAGAAATCAATAAATCAATGTATTACATCATGTAATCCAGCCTCTTATTGTTAGGGCAGGTGATTGCTCACATTATCCCCAACCTGGCTTAATGGACCTAATATCCACAGAAAGTTTCTATCGGGGTGGGGGGGATGAATGTGCCCCATCTGCCAACTGCAAGGCCAATGTACATACATGCATGTGTGTGTGTGTGTATGTAAACATTTGCAATGTGCAGGCCTGTATGAGTCCAAATTGTACCTGTTTATTTATATATATTTATCTTATGTTGTTTTAACCTCAATCCTGTACACAAGAATTATTCATTTCCAAATTACATACACATGAAGTCAGCATTTCACATGAAGTCAGCACATGTACCTTATTACTGCCTTTCACATGTGAAATACTTAAAAAAAGTTTATCACAAATGTTGTCAAGCTAATCTGTAGTGGTTCCAGGAAAAACCCGTTTTGAACTCACATCCTGATTAGTCATGGGTTCACAGTCTTCTGAAGAGCCTATATTGACGTTTCACAGCTTGTCAAGCCTAAAAAGTTAAAATTTCGTCAGGGATAATCAAAATCCTCTCAGCCAGTTCAGGCTTATGAAACTTTACGCTGTGGCTGTTATTTATTTATTTATTCAATTATTTTATTGGTGCTTTATGCCGTACTCAAGAATATTTCACTTACACGATGGTGGCCAGCATTATGGTTAGAGGAAACCAAGCCAACAAACATCTGCAGGTTGCTGGCAGACCTTCCTACTTACGGCCGGAGAGGAAACCAGCAAGAGCTGGACCTGAACCCACAGCGACCGCATTGGTGAAAAGCGCCTGGATGACTTCACTTCACTAGTGCGCTAATCCCCTCAGCCACAGAGGCCCAAAGCAGCAGACGTACATGTATCACAATGTGAATGGATTAAAAATGTCTCTCTTCGGGTCACTTCTGTCAGACTTTGTGGACTCTGTGGGACATTGCAGATTTTTCCTAGAGGAAAACTGTCATCAAGGAATTTGCATTTACACATAAGATGTAGCAAAAAGCAACAGACATGTACTTGTACATGTAACAGCCTGATGTATACTTAAGAGATGGCACATCATCCTGCCTGGCAGCCAAGAAAAAAAAAAAAAGGCTGCATGTTTTCTGTATGAATACATACAGTATGAACAAGTATATACATGCTCATGTTTTCGGAGAACATATTCTGATTATTCCCTGTGGGGCAGTCAAGTAGTGCTGGCAGTGCAAGGAGCTGTGTAACACTGGCCAGCACATGCATAATCCACATGTTGATAATCCACATTTAGCCTCTCTTTCATTCCAGGAACTGCAACTGTAGTTTTTTTTCATATGTCGTGGTGAGTGGTTAAGCCGATGGTTTTGCTTTACAAGTATTCAAATTTTTGACACACTATCTTCCATTAATACTCCACACCATATCTGTCAAAGTAAAACTGCAAATTTACATGTATGACCACTACAAATTGTGGCTCTCATGTATTTTACTTGATTTCAAGCACCCAGAGTAACACGTTTTCATACATCAAACCCTATGTAAAACTATAAAGTATATGACTCCAGTAAAGCAATACAGAGACACGCACTGTACTGGTCAGCCCACTGTCACTACAATGTGACTGGATGAGGCATCATGTCTGGTGTCTTCAGTATGGTGTTCTGGTGAGGCAGCACTATATATATGCGTCGGGTCTGTTACAAGGACACTCATGACCGAAATAATGCTGATCAATGTGACATCAAGTCCCAACCAAAGAAAGAAACAAACACAAACTGCACCTATTACAGTACCATTCCAACTTGAATATCCTTACCAAAAAAGTCTATCGTGTATTACACAAATATGCTATGAACAATTTTCTCCTAAATTTCTTTAGTTCTCATCTAATTTGTACAAGCTTATATCATACCATACACGTCTTAAGATACATTTGATTGGCTGTTGTGTGATGAAGTCACTACTCAATATTATTATACCTGATATTACTATACCTCATCAGTTTCCATTTGTCACTACACTGTCAAATGATATTCTGCAAAACACGATGCACATTGGTCACTAGGCAATGTCCAATGATCACATGTTAACAGCCGCGATCTCAAGCTTTCATTCCAAATGGTTAACTAAATGTACTTGTGGCCGCTCTCTACTGTCCACTTGTTTATGAAGGAAACAGTCGGATGATGCCACCATGGCTTTGTCAGTTATCGACAGCATACCAGTCCAGCAATTTAGGGCTTCAACAGAGCAGGTCATATCTTTTCCATTTTCTTCCACTTTCTTTCGGTATAACAAAACATGCAGTGCATGACATGGGATGATCTCACAGGAACAGTGAGCTCTCAAGTGACAAGTGATGTTCAACTCGTTCTCTGCACTTGCTGAACATCACTTCTCTTAAGCTCACAATTCCTGTTACAAGTACATCATCCCTTGCCATGCACTATCCGTGTACTGTTTGATGCCATCTACATGTATGTATTTTGTGGCAGGCGAATGATATAATCCACATGTATCATTATATTTTCAGGTGAAGTTCAGACATTCTGTGAATGTATATGCATTCACAAGGAAATTATGTTGAGTTCGATTCTCGCAGATGCATTGACCCTTACAATTCAAGATATGTCATAATGCAAGGTTTGGTGATTAACATTATGAACACGTCTTACTTGTTTCCATCACTAAACTGCAATTAATACAAAATTTCATGATTCATTTAATCATTTTGATTTTAAGTGAACATCATTTTATTTTCATGATGTCCTATTCAATTCTTTCTTTCTTTCACTTTTATATTACAAAGTTTTACGAAGTCATTTCTCTGTGAAGTGATGTCCAAGAATAAATAATGAGCTCTGAGAGAAGTCCTATGTAATTCACCTTGAAAACATTCCACAAAAGAATGCTCATCAGACTACTGATAAACCTTACATTCACTTACAACACCCTTAAATTTCCAAGACAACATAGTTGCTATGGCAAAACATACTGAAACCTTCCGAACATTGTCCTGCTCTCACTACTGGTTGGCCCATGCTGAGATATAAACAGTTAACAACGCAGTTTAACATTCTTTGAAGATCACTTGTTATTCAACGAATATGGTGTGCATAAATATATATCTTGGTGGAAAAGTTCATCAATAACTTGACAATTGTGAAAAAATTTACAGTGAAAAACTTTTGAGTATGGCATGAAGCAACAATGAAATAAATAAATTTGAACATAACCCTTACAATGGCGAATGCAGACATCCAATGAACAGCACATCTGACCTACCAGATGAATTACAAACATCTAATAATATTATTTATTTATTTGATTGGTACTTTATGCCGTACTCAGGAATATTTCACTATATGACAGCTACCAACATTATTTATTTATTTGACTGGTGTTTTACACTATATTCAAGAATATCTAATTTATACAATGGCAGTCAGCATTATGGTGGGAAGAAACTGCAGCCAGCAAAAAGGTGACAGGGAAATGGGCAGAGCCCGGGGAAACCCACGACCATTTGAAGGCTGCTGGCAGAGCTTCCCATATGCAGCCAGAGAGAATCCAGCATAAGCTGAACTTGAAAATGCTCCTGGGTCATTGTGCTGTACTGTCACAATAACCCCCTTGGCCATGCAGGCCCCCAACATCTAATAAGAAAAAAATCATATGAAAAGGACCAGCTGGAAAAGTGATCGCATGAGGATGGCTGAGGTGATGAGGAGCAAGAATTTACAATTCACAATGTAAGCAACAAACGCACTATATCTTTCAAATTTCAGGGCAATCAAGGACAGAAGACATCTGGGCAGACAATACTACTACTGCAGTCATTAGTGATCTCCTTCTACTGGGCACCAGCTGCGATGTGACTGACACAGAAAACATATTTGACATACAACTCACCTGGAAAAAGAATCTACTTCTTTCTTGGCATTACGTTATGATTCTTTAATTAGGCTGGAAACACTAATCTAATACACCTAGATCAACAGTTACATGTACAGAGCATAAAGAAACTGAATGAATGTCTAAACAGGAGGGAACTTCAAAGGATGTGAACTAAATATACATACTCCTTTATGGCATCTATGCATCTGTTGTTTCCTTGCATGTGCAAATACAACAGTAAAAATGTTTTTTAAATACAATGGAAGATAATTCTAAACTCTGCTTCACAGCAACTCAGAACTACACTTTGTTGACATTCGCAATTTACATGTACCCAGACTCTGCATGATATTCTGTTGTGCGATGTTCTATAAATTCGAGATATTATCAAGAATAGATGCTTGAATATTGTTTATTGCTGTTCATTTTCCTATGCCTTCCCATGTTATTTTTCACCTTGTCTATGGCAAGCCATTGTGGGTCAAGTACCTGGATGTGTACAGTCTTGAATAGGGTATCTTTTATTGACAATATACAGCAGTTTTTCATACCAGGTCAAACACAACATGAAATGGTATAGGAAAATGAACAACAATGGGCGATGCTCTTACCGATAATGAGTCATTATTGTAGATGTTATACATGTGCACAACCTGCCCAACATACTTTAATGTATACATGTACATGTTTGCAGTGCATGGCAAAAGCAGCTAAGATTAGCTAAGCCAGCCCCCGCATGACCAAATCCATGTCTACTGAACGGTCAAATACCATGACATGGCTGTGTATTTCAACTACGAAACCATAAACCAGTGTTCTATGAACCTCACTAAAGCATAATTTACCCGGCATGCATAGTTTTAGATGGATGTCACCATGAAGAGAACTTTTGTCAATACATATAAATAAATGATATTCAACCCATGCTTTCTCACAGCGGCCTCTATGACCGAGGGGGTTAGCGTTCTAGTGCAGCATAATGACCCATGTGCCTTTCGCCAATGCGATCACTGTGAGTTCAAGCCCAGCTCATACTGGCTTCCTCGCCAGTAGTACATAGGAAAGTCTGCCAGCAACCTGCAAACAGCCGTGGGTTTTCACCAGGCTTTGTCTGGTTTCTTCCAACCATAATGTTGGCCGCGACCATATAAGTGAAATATTCTACAGCGTAAAACACCAACAAAATAAATAAATACTTTCACCTTTCTGTCTAAAAGAGCAAAGCCTGCAGGCATGTCATTAAAACTGCATCTCAAAGAGCTGCTTGGCAGCATGAGCATAGATTTGAAGAAATACTAACATGACAGCCACTTAAATTCTCTTATACTGTATGTAACAACAGCTAATCAAACCAAACTCCATTTGTACAATCAACTATGAGGCTCACGTGGGTTTCTTGTTCATTGCGAGCTCTGCAAGGCAGCTCTCAGTCCACTTTCACATATACTATATGCTGGTTGAATATTTATTTATTTGATCGGTTTGTTACACCTGAGCAGGAAGCAAGCATGAGTTGAACTTGAACTCAAAGTGACTGCATTGGTGATATGCTCCTGGGTCAATACGCTGCACTAGCCCACTAACCCTCTCAGCCACAGAGGCCCCTTTGGGAACAGCACAGCAGTTTACAAATGGTCAATGAATAAGGTGATGACATGAGACTATCACCGCAAAAAATCTCTGCAGAACATAAAGAAAACAAATAACTCACCAATGAAGATGGTACTGGTAGTACACGTACACATACGCAGAGTATTCATGTTGGATTCACTCATCTCCTTCGTACGCTAAAGTTGTGAACCAATATACTGTCCTCCCCAGTTTCCGTTATATGTTTGAGTGACACCACAATTCAATTGCAATGAGTGAGATATGTTTGGCCTGATAGAAATTGGAAGTTGAAGTTAGAGGAAGATCTGATCAAGCAATGAACATATATCCGTTACACAATCGTTTCCCCTTATTTACTGTAAAGTGCACAAAGAGTTCCACCATTGAAAGACTAATGAAGTCTTTGACCTGTATATCCTTCTTCGTTTTATCAAGTACACGTAAGACACTTTGCCTACAAATACCTCGTATATATCTACCCTGATCCAGTAAGCAAAAATACCAGATGCACCTTTGTCAATGGGTGATGAATATTAATATAAATAAAATATTCAACTCAACAGTAATTTAGCTGATGATCGACAGCCACGCCGAAACAATGATAATGGGGGGGTCAGTGGCATCACACAAAGTGTGATAACTAGCAAGAATGCAACAACAAACTTTTACACCCAAATATGCGCCAAAATGGGATCAACATATACATTAGACCACACTGAATTACCCTCACTGTTAAGGTAGATGTTAACATTATGCACAATTGTGTTAACAAATACATGATCACCTCAGCCGATCATCCTGTTGGCCATTTCAGTCCTGCCACTACCTACTAAACCATAATTTATAGACATACGTCCCTGTTCAGGTGAAAAGTGAATTTGTTTTGCATTTGATGTCATGTGATAGTAAAACATTTACGCAAAGGAATGTCAACAAGTATGTCTCTATGCCAGCAGCACAACAGATGAAGTGTCACATGTACACATTCTTTGTCAGAGATAATGGCAGAGAATGACGATCCCATATTACACACAAGACCTTTACTGAGTGTATCAGTAGCAAACAGAAGAAGGTTCCCAAGCAAAGAATTCATTTCCTACATCCTATGTCGAAGAGGATTTCATTGCATACTCGGCAGATGCACTCCCTAAATTTTTGCAGCCATTCTGACCAAATGATCTCACCTTGTCTCCAGCAACCTTGACTTTTAACTAACAGGTATCAAATGGCCACTCAGTCCCATTTTGAGATTCCTTTGAGGTTTACACTAACTTTGCTGACCTAGTACGTGTATGTTTTGTAAGTTTTTAGCCACAGTCTACATCTACACGTAACCTAAATGACCTAAAATTTTGTCCATGACAAAGGTGTTTTGAGGTTTGTTTAGAAGGTAGGGTGATATCCTACTTGAAAAATGTAGGTTTCAGTTCAAAATGTAATATATTATGGCATTTATTTGCCTCTACAATGTATTTTATGAGGTGATATTTTAGGTCATTCTTGATGTAGGTACATTTACTTGACACTATTCACTTTCATTTATTGAAATTTGGCACTACTTTGCACAGGCTTCTAACTAGACTGTTGGCCCATGCTAAGACCATTCACTTTTGTGACATGCTTTGGTGTCCCGCCCAGCACTTTGCTGCCTTGGCATACATGGATGTTCAGGGGTATCGAGCGTGTTTTCAATCAAAAAAATATACATACTAGTCTCACTTTTGTCTGACCTGTTTTCTTTAAAAGAAAAGACAACACCAGACCAAATTTATATATGTATTAATAAAGAATCAGATTCATAGTTCAAAAAATTTTTTTTGATGTATGATAACCAAGATATCGCAGTTCAAGGTAGTAAAAACGTCCAAGTGGGGAATATCGCAGGCGCTGTCACACTTTCAATTTTACCCAATCAAGGGCGAGATATTTCCACCACCCGAAAAGAAATCTGTTTCTGCTATGACTTCACCCATGCCTAGTTCACCAATTTGCCATATGGAAATAGTGTTAAATCAGCTGTTTTCCTGGTCATTACACGACAAATCCAAAACACTTTAAAGTCATTTTCAATGAGAAAATGATACTGGAATATGTCTGGTGTTGTTCCCCAAGATATCAATCAGGAGCCCACAGCACGTGGCCTTCGATTGTAGTAATAAAGGGGGCCATGCCTCTTACACAACAGAGTGTCTAGCACCTAATACTAAAGAGCGTAGGGTACAGATGACGTGCAATTGTGTTTCCGGTTTCTCTAAAACTGCACATCCTATGGGCACATAAGAATTCCAGATCAAAACATGATTTATAGAGTTACTAAGTACATCATCAAAAAAATGCCTATGACCAGTTAGGTCTGTATGCACCCCTCCTGTGAAATAAATTTGGTTATATTTTTGTTATCTTTTAAGTTTTCCAGGAAATTTTGTGTCTATAGGCACACTTTGAGTAGTTTAATAGTTCACACGTACCATTTACCAGCACATGTTTCAGTAGTTTATTTAGTTCCCACATACCATTTACCAGCACTATGGCAAGTTGCTTTAGCTACGAAGTTGCTTTGATATGAAAGTTTTGATATATTTCTTTATTGTTTGATTGATCTTAAATGCCGTACTCAAGAATATTTCACTTATACAACGGCGGCCAACATAATGGTGGAAGGAAGCCGGTCAGAGCCTGGGGGAAAGCAACCGCCATCTGCAGGTTGCTGACAGACCTTCCCACTTACAGCCGGAGAGGAAACTAGCCCAGACTGAATTTTTGATATAACTGATTCAGTTGTCATTATAAAGTGAGGCAACACTGGAAAGTCCACGGACAGCATCGCTTCATAACTACTATGGTTGAATGGCTGTCAGGTTAAGGCCAATCTCTCAGATAAGGATACTGCCAATTTCTCAAAACAACAAATAGGTTGATGAAGTGCTTGACTACTACCCTCACTTCTGACGTGCGAGCACCCCACACGGAACACCCATGAGCGAACAACCCACATAGGCCCTATAAAAGCATAGTGATTTTAGTACAGCCAGCTGATCGCCTACGTATATTACTGTAGCGCCTAGCATCGGTCCCAAAGAACTCCGTGGTAACAATTTCACTATAAACAACAGCTCGAACCCTACCTTACATTTGGCATGAAACGATTCCTTGAGTCAACTGGTTTGTAAAAATGGCAAAGCCAACACCGGTAAACTATTTCTTAATTCTTGAATTCAAGCTTCTGGCAGACGATGGGCCGCGAAAATTCTACAGCGTATTAGTATGTGTAGGGTGGGATACAAATTTCACAGACCATCACCTACCGAAAGTTGGGACTCAAGAAGTGGTACATGTTGGCTCGAAGATTACTGTTGAAAGATGGTTTATCAGTGCTGGCTTTGGGATTTTTATGTTCCCATTCACTCAAGGAATCACCTCATACCATATGTAAGGTATGGTCCAAACTGTTATTACAAGTGAAATTTTCACTGTGGATTTCTTTGGGACCAGCATTGGGCGCTACAGTAACGTATGTAGGCGACCAGCTAGCTGCTCTATGATATATGTAGTGTCTGCCTTTAATGAAGATGTGTATATATGCACTTCATATAAAAGCAAATGTCATCATTATGTTCTAAGCACCTCAATTTCTGTCACAATGTATCGCCTAAGACCTTGAAATGCCAAGACAGTACCAGTACTGCAGCACGGAAGATGAGACAGTATTCAGGCAATGATGATAATATTTAAAACCGTCAGCTACATGATGTCAGGAAAAGACTTAGTATCAAGTTATGGATTCTCCAACCTTTGAAACTGGGCGGTTTCAAGGTCGTCAGTACAGCTGTAAGTAACGGAGGAGAAAGATATTAGCACATGGTTGTTGTCTAGACGATACGATGTGGTTTTCGCTCCGCGGGCATTTCGTTCCAAACACTTCCATGTCGGTGACATTACAAAAATTGACAACTTTAAAATCAATCAAATATCTTACAATCAAACATCGGGCGAAGCTTTACTGTCATCACAGTTGTGTTCAATTGCTAGTTCCTTACCTTTGCCGTTAGTTTTGATCCCAGATCAGCACGGTGAAGAAATATCGTCTAACTATTAACTTCGTTTTAACACCCCAATTTGGACTGAAGTTGGAACTTGCAAACCTAGGAAAACGAGCACTGACCTCTTTGACTAGAACGAGGTGAATGTGAACTCGTTTTTGATTGGTTGAAAATACGCTCAGTAGGAAATACCTCTTTTATTCAGTTTTATGTTTCAATAATATTGTTGTTATTGCATTTATTGATTTTATGCCTTGTTCTATCAGAAATATGGGATTGTTTTTTTCTCTTTGGGCTACGGACAAATGTTAGTACATTACTACAGGGAGGTAACTTGTTTGTTGATGCTGTTGCGGTGTGTGGAATCCTCCCTCTGGAAGAATATTTGAAAATTATTTACATTTGGTCTGAAACCGTTTAGGTTTAAAATAAAATAAGCTCCATTTAGTATGAGAATAATTTTAGTTTAACAGCTCTGAAACGGGTTAATTTGGGCCTCTGAACGCTGCTGTGATTGGCTTTTATTATTTCTCTGCGGGGGGTCCGCGAATGCAAAATAGGTGTTGGGCTGACTGGCAGTGCAATCTACTGGGGGCAAGCCCCAGTTTTGAGGTCTTTATGCAGACCTTCGTTACTGTGTTAGCGGGGGAGCGAAAAACGTTTTATCCCTGGAATTTTATCACTGTTGTTTAACATGAAAGTTTAAAATGGAGATTAACATGCGCTGATTTTCCTCGACTCAGCAGCTTTTGCAGAAATCGGCGAAGTGGAAGAGGACAGCCATGCGCAGACTACAGGAGTGATACTGAGGATCTACCGACAGGAGAACCGAACAGATCGGTCGCCATTTTGCTGGCGAGAAGGAACATTGTCGTGTGAATATTTGGGTGAATCGTTGGATTTAAGGGCCCTCCGGGATGGAGGAGACTAAGATTATTTATCACATAGATGATGAAGACACCCCTTATTTAATAAAATTACCAATTCCTGCTGATCGTGTCACACTAGGAGATTTCAAGAATGCACTTAATCGACCCAACTACAAATTTTTCTTCAAATCTATGGACGATGATTTTGGGTAAGTGAACGCTACGAAAGATTTTACAGTTAAGCTAGTTTCTGATTTCAGAAACATTTCTTTTTTTTATCGAGTGGCATTCGACGATATAATTAAGTCTTAGGCATTAACATTTACATGTACGTGTATATTTGATTCGTTGGCTGCAGTACATGTTTTCAGCATTGGTGTAACGTTATTTAGCATCTCAGGATTGGAAGGCTTGATCGTTAGGTTAAGAGAAGCCGGTACTATGAATCTGATTAAGTTGCTCTTTGTGCATACGCAAGGACTTTTATCTGAAACTGTAAGGATATTGCACAACATTGTTTTAATACCATTATAATACCATGTACCCCCTTACTGCTGTTATTTGTTCAACAGCATGCAAGTGGAATGCGCATATCATGTGGGAAAAATATTTTGCAATCTTCATTGATATATGTGTATTATAAAACTAATACAATTTACAATCATCCCAAGAGTTATTTGTGACATTTGAAGGCTTCAGGTCAAGTTTTAAGCAAGACGTTCATATAAAACCGTGCATCTATATTTTATATACGTATATATATTTTAAATATGTCTGAGAAATCATGGTTCTGATGATTTTAATATTTGGTCCTGTCATAACATTAATGTCTTATCATATATTACTGTGCCATAAGGTTTAATGGCAAAATTTTTGCGTCCCTGGATGGCCCCAAACCAACGTCTTAGCGCACTCATTTTAAAAAAATGATACAGTTGTTGTAGTCACAGCATTTGAAACGAAACTTTCCCATTAAATACATCTCCAAGTCTTATGGTTGCTATAACATGTTTCTTACTTTTTCATATGTCAATTTATCGCAGCACATTGACGAACGTTCAGTGCTTATTTTGAAGGCAACTTTGGTTTGAAATTGGTTTGTTATGCACAAAGCTACCCACCATACATCCGGTCGCGACATATTTGACAAGGGCAGATAACTGCATCAGGTTTCCAAATAGATTGCACTGTGACATTGGTTTGGTGCCATCATTGGCCATACCTAACATCAGAGCAATATTCAACTAAGCAAAGACTTCACAGCCTCTACACTCCGCCATTAAAAAGCAATGTATAATTTTCAGTGCATGTAACTGTCAAATCTGAAAGTAATGAATCATTAATCAATAAGGAACATACTCTAATTCCTCAACTTTTTCAAATATGAAAGAGCTACTTTCATTGCAATTTATGCACAATTTTAATTTGATTTTGAAGACGAAAATACATTGGTTGAATGGACAAGTTTCACGGCTTCACAAAAAGTGTAATTTGATCAGTCTGCACAGAATAATGCCTTCAAGTATGCACTTCTATAAACACCTCGCAAACATGTGAAAATGTTGAACAATACAGAATGGTATTGTAACATGGATAAAGAACTTAATTGCACCATGTCAGCCTATTGCTTCCTATTGCACTTAGATTTACATGTGGGAGTAGGATATGTTATGCACATGGTAGTTACATCACCTCGATCTTTTTGGTGAACCTCTTAGATTGAAATTTGGTCACAGCTCAGGAGCTTCTGTGCAGATCAGCATGAAACAGCAACATTTCAAAGTACTTGGTATTTTCAGTTATTTATTTATTTATTTATTTAATTGATTGGTGTTTTACGGTGTACTCAAGAATATTTCACTTATGTGATGGCAGCCAGCATTATGGCGGAAGGAAACCAATAGATTAAGTCATAGGTTCCCAAGTGAAAATTGGAAGTCTGGCCTAGTGTACTGCAAGATCTTGAGACATTTCAACTAAAAGAAATGGCAACTGGCCAAAATGTGAATGTGGCTTCTTTTAGATTTGGACTTATCTGCAAATTGCTGTACATCCTGGACACTGATCAGATATTAATGATCATGTTATCTAAAATGTCAAAATAACCAACTCTGAAGAATCAAAAAAGGAACAAGTCTGTTTGTACATGTATTTGTTACACAGGGTTATAGTATTCTGATGTTGCAAGTAACAGAAAATGTACCCCTCCATAAACTAATATATTGCTAGCTAGTGTTAGCCGGAAAGTTTGAGTGTTTAACGGAGATAAATTTTGATAAATGATTACCTGGTTACACAAGTGCATCTGTCTCTGAAGTATTACCTTGGGTCATTTTTCGCAAATGATTTCAGAAAAATTAGGAGTTCAAAACAGTTGAAATAGTTGGTAAAAATTCCCCCCTTGAATCTCAAAATGTGGACTTAAGATATTTAACAAAAGCTTTAAGTGTACTTACATTCTAAAGTCACATGCTGTCAATTTTTCTTACCCATAAGCGATGCCCTGATTAAGTGACGCAAAAAAATGCCAATTTCGACAGTCAAAAATATTAAAAATGTGTAAAATTTGATTAATTACATATTTTATATTACATATGAATTTTAGCTTTATCAATGTCCTTGTTGTTAACTTACATACTAAGCCTAACATTAGTTGTGCTTTGACAGTTTCTTGATTATGGCCCAAGTTAAGAGTTCAAAAGGGGACCCAATTTAAATAGACTGTGTTTGATCCTGTAAGCTAATCGACAAGGTGTTTAAAAAGCTAATTGTAAGCAACAAGGACAGACAAGAAAAGTCATATTTATGATGTTGACATGGAATACATCTTTGGAGAATGCTTTCTTTTGTATCATGACTTCCTTAATTTATTTATCACTTAATCATACATACCAGTTCAAGGCTGTGATATTGTTTTAATTACCAGCTACCATACTCGGAACAAATGCTGTGCTTTAACTTGGAGTGCTGAAAGAGGCTGGTAATGTTAAATGTGTCCCATTAAAGTAGTGTGCAGTACATGTATGTCAGACACCTTCAGTGTTGCATAATGCACATCTTTTGCTCTGGAGTGTGTCTCAGAGTGTTTACATGGAATGAGTCTAGAATTATTTAATATTTAGTCGTTATTTAAAGTTATTCACTAGAATGAGGGAATGATATCAGCTGTTGTAGAACTGTAGAATGTGTGATTAGTCTTGAGTGCTATCTCTCTATTTAGTCAAATTGTTGTCTTCAAATTCTGCCTTATTTGCTAACTGCAATCATGTTACGTTTTGGAATTTGTCTTTAAATAGTGACTTCTCTGCAGACTATACACCAAATGTCTTTATGAGTGTGGCAGACCTTTCTTGTGATAGCAATCTAGAGGTTTTCTTTCTTATGAATCTTCCTTCTGACACTAATTGTTTACAGAGATCCCATGATGGGGAACTCAAGAAAATAAGTGCTGGACACAGAACCTAGGAGCGAATGCTCTTGACCTGCCAGGCTCTGCCAGCTTACCAGTAGAATAATGCTGACCGATGACGTATAAGTGAAATATTCTTAAGTGTGCTGTAAAACGCCAATCGGACAAATAAATAAATATTTACCTTGAAGTGGAAGCTTGAAAGCTCAATATGTGCCTCAGTCTGAATATTCTGACTCCTTCATGATTACTGTCTGCAGAAGAATGCTCTCGTGTTCTCTCAACTTCACCAGATTGATTCATTTTAGCCTTGACTTTTGTTTCAAGAGCATTTCTGCATGTACATGAAAATGTATACTATTCGCTTGTATGTAAGTTTTGCAGTCAAGGAACACATGTAGATAAGTATTTTATTGTATATTGCACATTAAACAGATAACACTGCACATTGCTATTGAAGTACAGGTAGTCTGGAAGACATACAGGTACATTTCGATCTGTTTAAACTAAGTTAAATGAATGCTACTGCATGTACATGTACTTCTAACTTGGAGCAAATAGTATACGTGTAGGTATTTCCAGTCGACCAGTACGTAAATTTATAAGACACTTTGAGTTCATCTGTGCATGTTGAAGCTATTGTCCAGCTCACCTGCTTCAGACCTGATAATCATCATGACAATGCCAGACAACAGCCAGTTGGCCTAATAACTGTGAAATATGTACGTGTACATGTGTACATAGCATACCTGCTATACAAGAACGCTCTCTCTGGTCAGGGGAGTGTCATTTAGTGCATAACAAAAGTGCAAGTCAAGGAAATATAGGATCTAGAGAACAATTTAATAAAAACCTGAGACAGGCCATTATTTTGTAAATTGAAATTGCAGGATAGATATAATTTACAAATGCAGGGTAGTTTTAATTTTATAGAAATGCAGAATAGTTTGTGCTTTTGTTTAAGGCATTATTTCGGTATAGATAATTATTTATGCATTATGTGTGTCATTTTAGATGAAGGTGCGACCTGTAGTTTCCATATGGTTTAGGCTAGTTGATGATCTTCAGCTTCACTTGGCACCATCACCAGGCACTGAATCTCATGAATCAGCAGCGATACAGCGATGTACAATTAATGAAGCAGTTCAAAGATTTTGTCATTACATTTGTTTTATGTCATGAAAAACAGGTTTTATTTACAATTATAAGATCTTTTTATCATGTTATTATGCATACTTAAATGTCTTCGCAAACACCTACGTGTACAGACCATCCATGATGCTCAGTCGTCACATCCGATTACGCTTTAGTTTACTGAAGCTGCTTCTGGGCTTGCCGCATAAAATGTTATGTGCTTTTCTCTCTCCCAGAAAAAACTTAAAGATTAGGTGTAATGAGAGATTAGTTGCAAAATGTCTTTGCGAGATATGATGTACATGTACGTATACATTTTGTTGGATTGAACAGAACAGGATTAAGAATTACCACACCAGCTTGAAGCGGAAAGTGGGTATGAGAGATTGTTTTCTGCAACTGTAATACAGTGTCGTGCACACAAAATTTCATGGTGGGCTGAGAGCAGCCATGTGGCGGTAATGAGCTGTCAAGTGTGACATTTTGACATCCATGATTGCTGATGTCAAACCGAAAACCTAATTTCACAATGTGATGAATTTAATCTGTTTCACACAATTTTGCTTTGGCAGAAGTACATGTATGCATTTCCATGTAGTCTTCCCAAAACACTATATATATATATATATATATACACACACACACACACACACACACACACTTACTTGTACCTGGGTAGTTTGGGGTGAGGGAGAATACATGCACACAGATGAAAGTCGAGTACCTTGAATAGCTTGAAATTGGATGACAAGCTGCATGTACATGTACAAATGTCATACATGTAAGGTTAATATTTTAACAAGGAAAAAAGTTACAAGGTTTTAAGATGACAAGTCACATACGGGTAACTGTAAATAATCGCTGGTTTTTATATAATTTTCCCCCCCTGTCTTCTGTGCGAAATCATTAGCTGGTGATAATTTTTAGAAGCTACTGGTGATGTTACTGTCCCTGTACGTGTAGCTCATAGCATTCCCACTGCAAGACCTGTCTTGCCTGTGGGTCTTTTACAGGTAACTTGCTAGCTTATGGTGAACAGAGTACATAATTGTTGTACATATGATAAGAAAAAACAAATTTTAAAATAAGGCCTTTGTAGTTCAGGTGTGCTTGCCAACACACCTGAAAACAGAGTCTAGATGTGCTAATAACACACACCTGAATTAATGAAGTTTGGTGAGTGTGAATCTAGGTGTACAAATCACACTATTAGTCATCTGCAAGGGGTGTGATAATCACACTCCTTTTCAAACACAGAATGAACAGGGTTTGTTCTTACCCCATGAATAATCTAACACCAGTCACAAGTGGTGGATAAAGGAGCCATTTTCATGAAAAATAAGTTTGTTTCTGTGAATACAAGTCATCTTCATAACAGTAAGATGAATTCATGTTAACAAGGGAAGAAAATCTGTGAACTAAGTTTCATGAAAATTGCCTCAGAGACTCCCATAAAGGGAAAGACATATACTGAAGAAAATTCCAGACTGCCACAACATTCATTATGCAGACTTATAAAATATATGGCATTGAAAGATTTGCAGTAGTATTCACATTCTGAATACCAGTTAATATTAAAAACTTAAATGCTAGATTTTATACATCTCTGTGAGACTGAGCCTTATTGTTTGTATATACATGTACTGTACTATAACTATGCTCTAACTTGTATGATTTCAGGGTGGTCAAAGAGGAGATCATTGATGATGATGCCCATCTGCCATGTTTTAATGGACGGGTCGTATCATGGGTGAGTATATACATGTACACTGAGATTAACCCTGAGAATCTGTTGTCTAAATTTTCTTTTGCTCTGTGCTTACTTCAGAAGTTGTTGCATACAGAAAAGACACTTGGTTGTTGAAATGAATTCTAGATCTGTTCAATAAATAAGACTAGTCAGGTTGACCAGCGACCTTGTGCTGTAAAGAATTGTCAAAAGTATAGGGTATACAGGTAGGTTTGTTGATACAGACACGGTGCATTCAGTACGTGTATGCAGAGCACCAGACAGGGTGGGTAAATTACACATAACTTTTCCAGAAATATGCATCAGTTTTAAAAATCTTGCCCACCAGATACACATCAAAACAATAATATAAGCCAACAACTTGATTTTTTATGGGTATCGGCAGCGCTTGCAACTAACGGGAGCAGTTACGCATGTTGGACTTCAACAACGAAGCACATTTTGAGCTCCGCCATCTTTATTTCCAGGCTGAATCAAAGCCTGTTGTCTCTACAACACCTTTGCAGTAATTTCTGATGATAAAAATACTGTTGAAACCTCAGTAGCAGAAGAGGTAGGCTTTAAAATGTGTGTCTTGCAAAACGCAAGAGCATTTAAACCTCCATACCCAGAAGAGGTTCCATAAAGACTTCAACATTGCTGTGACTGTGGCGTTGACAGAACATTTAACTTTGACAGAAATATTGATGAAAAATGATGCAATCTCAGTGATAAAACATTTGCTTGGCACATTGAAAAGCATGAACTTTTGTGTCATTGCAATCATTTAAGATTGCAAGGCAAATTGTCCAACTTATTTTACTCAGCTGCTGTACATACAATGAGTATAACCCATCAGGCCAAAAAATTTTCTGGAGCCCTTTGTATGTGAGAGTGCACAGTATGCAGTATGAACACAAGGTCTGTCTGCTTTTATTTCATTGATGATGTTCTCATAATCGCACTGAAAACCATTTACTATCCCCCGATTTAAACTTGTTCTTCAAGATATGGCTGCATTATTGCAATTTTCAGTATGTACATGTACACCTGGACAGATCTTCGTGTGGGTGGTACTTTACATGTGTCAGCCTTCTGAAACACATTATGAACAAAATTATACAATAGTAACTTTTCCTTCTCCTTCAGCAATGTTAATATCAGTGTTTGTAATTTTCAATATGGAGTCAAAATACTTTTTTTAAACTTTGTAATCCCAGAGTGGGACATCATACAACAGATAAGGCACATGTGATGAGGGTAAGGTTGAGGTTAAAAACTGTGGAGATAACCTTCACAGGGCTAGTACATAGTACATGTACATTCTGACATTCTGAAAGGAAGTACAAAGGGGCTCATGAAAAGGGAGAACTCAGCATGGAATGTTTATGTGGGTGGTTTTCTACTCAACTCATGACTTTGTGACTGCTTCACAGCAGTTTTATTACTTCCACACTCTACTACAAAGCACACAGCCTAGGCAAACACCAGTTTATCTGAGACTTGTTATAATGACTAGGGTAGAGGTTCTGTGGTGTCACTTTTATTAGCAGACGAATGTTTCCAGTTTGGATACATGTACATATCTACATGTACATTCACATATGCATGTACCCTTGATAATCTTTATTGGAGATCAGGAACTTTTTGCGACAGAACCATTTCTGAGAAAGTTAGTGGACATGATTGGGGATCATTGTGAAATATGATTTATAGTGTTTTGCAAATAATAGATATGATACAGGTAAAATCGTAATCACATTAACCAAGTTAAATGGTTTTTTGGAATCATTGACACCAGACAGCTGTGGTGCTCTATTGGTAGAATGGTCCACCTTGTATGGGTTTCAGCCTGATGTCATTTGATATTTTAAGTCCTTAACAACCCCACTCCGTGCAGGCTCAATACCTCCCCATCTCCCCACCGACAGTAAGTTGCCAACAATGCTCATGGGCTGATTTCGCAGTCTTAACCTTCTCTGAAGACCATTCGTTTTTATCATTATGGTTGTCACACTTGGCCATAAAACTGGCAACACTGTCATGGTGAAATATATCACTGGCATTATTGTAACAATTAAATTGGCACTCAGAAACGAACGAATGCATCATGCATGTATTACATTTCCTATGGTGAACCAACAAGTGTAATTGATATATATCCCAAAACCAATGTTTCTGTTCTTTAAAAGTCAGTCATGGTAGTATAAAGTCACACATCTGAAGCTGAAATCAGCGGTCAGTTGTGAAGTACTGCTGTTTTCTGTGTGCTTGTTTTGGCGGGTGAGGAGAATGTGCAGGAATAGTTGAGTTAATGAACAGGGCTGCACATTCAGCCCACATCCTGACAACCAGAATGAATATGGCAGCTCTTCACATGTAGCCAGGCTGTGAGGAGGAGGAGAGTAGGGAATAAGATGATGACAAGGCCTCCAGTAGCCAGAGTAGAGGGGATGAGCTGGTCCAGAGGCTGGGGCAGTACCAGGGGCAAGAAGCAGGAATGCCCTCTGTAGGGTAGAATAGCCTGTATCCTCAATTGGGGTCAATTACCCCTTTAGTGAGGCATGGAAGGCTGTCAGAAGACAGGTGCAGCCAGACTGCCTTCAATATCCAGTAGTGTACATGTAGGAGGGAAGTTACAGTGTAGAAAACAAGGCCCAAGTGTGAGTTGGCACAACTACATGTAATTGAGGCAGGAAGTCCCAAGTTGGTCTGGCAACTCAACACCACAATTGTATACTATCTAGTGTTTTGCCCATTTTTATGATCACAACCTTTAAAAGAAAAATCAAAAAATAGTTATTTCAGAAGAGGGGTTCACACAGACCCAAACAGGCATAGTCATTTTTTCTGATGAGCTTGGTAATTGTATAAATCACCTTTTCATCTGGAATTCTTACGAGGCCATAGGATACGCCATTTTGAGAAACTGGACACACAATGTTGCGTTATCCATACCCTACACTTTTCAGTATTAGGGGTGACAGACTCTTTTGAGCGCAAAGTACGGTCCCGTTCATTAGTACAATTGAACGCAACGCATTATGGCCTCCTGGTTGTGACCTTGGTGAATAACCCCAGATGTATTCCACTACCACTTTTTCATTGAAAATGATTTCACAGTGTATCACAGTTGTCTCGTAATCACAAGGAAAAAAGCTCATTTAACACTACTTCTATATGGCATATGGGTGGACTAAGTACTGCTGACAGAGGAAACAGATGTCTTCTCAGGTTGTAGAAATATCTTGCCCTTAATTGGTTAAAATTGAGAATATGGTGACGAGTTCAATTTTCTCTACATGGGCGTTTTTGGTTACTTTGAACTGCAATATCTTTGTTATCCTATTTCAGAAAAATAAAAAGTTTTTTTTGAAATATGAATGAGATTCTTTCTGGATCCATATATACATTTGGTCCAGTGTTGTCTTTTCTTTTAATTTATTCTAGATATGTATATGCATACCTGATACATGATACATTCTACATGTATCTGGACACCCTGCTGTATTGGATTGGTGTTTTATATCATATTCAGGAATATTTCACTTGTACATATATGATCGGCAGCCAGCATTTTGGTTGCAGGAAACCGACAGAGCTTCAGCGAATACCACAATTATTTGCAGCAGATTGCTGGCAGACCCTCCCACATACAAATGGAAGAGAAGCCAGCTGGAGCGAGACTTAAACTCACAATGAATGCAGTGATGATTCTGGGTCATTGCACTGTGCTAGCACCATAACTCATATGCCACTGTTGTGGTTGCAGAGAGAAAAAAATTTCTGGACTTTAACTGTAAAAGAAAGCAAGAACTTTGTAACATCCTCTTTGTATATAGTTTGTCAGTTTGAGAACTTTACCTTGTACGCAGTTGTAGTGCATTGTATTTGTGTATTCTATGTCTTCTGCTTCTTAAAGTCAATTTTTTTTTCTTACATATCACTAAGTAAACTAGTGCGAAAAGACAAAAGCACTGACACTGTTTGCTAAATGTTTACATGCACATGAATATTTAGGGTGGTTAAATAACTAGGGGAGTGGAAAGGTTATCACGGACATGAATATGTACTCCGATGTACTATACTGAATGTCCATTGAAACAATTCATCTTGTGATAAAAGTGAAAGAGGCTGAAAGACTGTTAATAGACCACAGATGTTCAATGTCAGATCTACCTTTTGATGTGTCCTGTTCAGGGGGTCCCTCTTGAGCCTCAAGTCAGTCAGGGTGAAGAGGCCTATTTTGAACAGTCTATGTCATTAGTAGCAGGTGAAAATGATTATTAATGGTGTCCCATAAATGGTATTGTCAGGTACAAAGATATTGTGAGTGAATTATCACACTATTGTGAAGTCGTAAAAGGTATGCAGAAAGTACCTTTTTTGGGGAAAAGAAAGACCATGAATTGTGGTGCGTTTTTTTTTAGGTTTCCCAATTTCATTATCATGTTTCAGTGGCACGTAAGTGAAGCCTATGTTTATACATTTTTTGATGCAGCTTTTAGAAAGTACATTCCAAGGAATGATTGTGTAATTCAGTTCTGATTTGATTTTTGCCTTTATTATGTTCTAACATTCATTACATTTGCATTGTATGTGAATGGTTTTACATTTCCCCATATACCTGCATGAAACTTCACTCTCTGTTGTGATTATATGTACTCTTGGGGAAAGATAAATATACAAGTGTTAATAATACATGTGCATAGAACTGTGCACCAGTTAAGGACACGAGCAGTCACATCATAACTTTGTCAAAATATTTGTTGTGGTTTCATTAATAATGTGTTTGGGATAATGGGTAATTTACATTTGTCATTTTCTGATATCAGTGTGTATGTTTGTCTCTCAGTTGGTGCCAGCAGATAACAGCGCCTCCGACACCCAGTCACAGTGTACAGAGTCACAGGCAGGGGATGTTGTCCATCCACACCTACCCTCTGAGCGGGTCGGGGGAATCGGGGACAGCCGACCCCCATCCTTCCAGTATGTAACAATTATAGTATTCTCTCATTCAGTTTCTTAGGACTCTGCAAAATTAAAACAGTAAAACAAAACCAGCCTTATGTAGTATTAAATTTGAAATCTTCCAATTTTCAAAACCAAATGTGATATTTGAAGCTTTGGAGATGTTTTTATTCTGTATCCTGGACAAACAAGACTCAAAGGGATTTACTTTGTAAATGCTGCTTTCCTTACGTTCACAGTTTGGCCATGTATATTTTCCTGCAGTGAAGTTTATATCTGTACTGCCAGGAATGTTTTTTAATGTAGTAATTTGTAGATATACAGTATCACTGAAGTTTTCCTGCTGAACCAGTGCAAAGCAAATTTGATTCAGTCGCTCTTTTTTGAGTGTGGTAAACTAGAGCTAAAGCTATTTTTAGTAAGTCTCTCACTGTGGATTGTTTTTGGACTGGTACTTGTGTGTTGGTGAGTACTTAGAGTGATGCTGTCCAGCCCTGGCTGCGGCAGTTTGCATTAGACAGATAGGAGAATTCACACTGACAAGCAGACATACATGGGAGAATGATGTCGGCCTCATTGCTAGAGTATGTCTTCAGTTTAATCACCCCTTGGATAAGATCCTGTGCTTTAAGTCATTCACGATTTTGACTTGTCCTTGACTGTTGACTGTGTTGTTACTTTCAGTGCCAATCCATCTGTGGTCAGCTGTGATAACCTGGATAACGAAGCATGCGACACCTGTACAGAGACGGAATCGGTCATGAGCAGAAGAGGTGAGCACATGTAACCAGCCCTTTGTTGTTATTGTGGTTATATAGTAGCTTGTAGTTTGTCAGTATTGTGGCACCTAACTCCAAAAAGCATCTGTTAACTTGTAAATATGTGTCTTAATGCCAATGTCTTTCCTTGTGAATCGATTTCCTAGTGGCTCTGCTTAAAAAAAAAAAACAAACAATGCACTTGGCTCACAAATGCATCCAGGGTTAGACTTGTCAGTTGTCACATCTCAGACACATGTACCTTAGGGTGAATCCGTCAGCATGCTGGCTTCCTTTCTGCCCGTATGTGGGAAGGTCTGCCAGCAACCTGAAGATGGTTGTGGGTTTCCCCCGGGTTCTGCCCGGTTTCCTCCCACCGTAATGCTGGCCGCCGTCGTATAAGTGAAATATTCTTGAGTATGGCGTAAAACACCAATCAAATAAATAAATGAATCCGTCAACTGAGGATGTACATATCAACTGTCACATCTCAGACACGTGTGCCTAATGATGTATCTGTCAATTTGCACACCTCAGAAAGACGTGCCTACATGTACATGTAAGGATGAACCTGTCAGCTGTGACACCTGTCATACATACATATAATGATGACGAATTCTTCAGCTGAGATACAGATGCATGTACCTAAGAATGTCCAAATGAACTGTCACAACTCAAACATATGTACTTAAGGTTGTCCAAATCAACTGTCACACCTCAAATCATCTGTCACACCAAAGACATATGTACTTAAGGACTTCCAAGTCAACTGGCATACCTCAGACACACATACCTAAGAAGATGTAGAAGTCATCTCACACAATAAGACAGATGTACCCAGGGAATTATGCTGTAAATTGTCACACCTCAGAAATATCTGTCAACTGGCACACCAAGGAAATACTAGATGTGAAGTTTTGCACTCACCGTAGTACGCATAGATCTGTCAAACCGTATAGTCAACAAAATGATATGTTGATTGTCACACCTCATTAACCTTCAACCTGTGGCTGTCACGCATCACGTACCTGGATACCTCATACATTGGCCCACTTCACCTTTACCTGTTTATGGCATCATAATGTCATATCACTTAGGTTTTTTTCTGTATGAGCGTATCAGTCCCATTAAGAAGTAGTAATATTTTGACTGCTGTACATGTTTCAACTTCCTTATTGCCCTACACGTATGTGGCATTTGTGTACTTTAGATGTGAGACTTTGACACGTCCATGGATTAAAGGTTTTATGTGCAGTAATGAGACAATATTAACAAATCAACTAAGTTGAAGGTTTTAACATTGTTGTATAAATGTAATCAGGCTCTAATTGTTAAAAATCAAGGAGGTTGTTGTGTTAATGTTGACCAGTTATCAACACTCACAGATAATCGAAACTTAGACAGTATAACTCTAAATAGGTAACGCTGACAGATCATTGGGAAGATTGGAAATTGACTGTTACATGATAAGCCTAAAATACAATGTATGATAAAATTTTAGGCATTGTGACTTGTACAGAACATTGCAGAGTGACAACCAAATGCCCTAAATCAGTGAAAGCCAGTGATAAGTTCATCAAGTTTCAGTGGCATTGTGACCGACAATGTCCTACAGACATGTTTGCAAACCTAGCGGGAAATTAGCAGTCCTCCATTTTGAACAACTTCAATGTTGTAAATTTTCTGATCTCTGTTTTCACAAGGGAGACAACTTGTTGAGAAATCCAGTGTTTTACCTGCTGCCTGTGTGGAGGTGTTGCTGTAGTGTGTTTACACTCTGCCCTAACTAGCAGAATTTATTGGTCTCAGTTAGTTCACTTCTGGTGTTACCTTGTCAGTGCAGCTTGGTTTTAGTGTTGGAAATGTCTAGGGCGCCTAACCTCCCATCTTGTGCTGGTAAAAACAGATTGCTTGTGCTGCAGAAGGCATCAGGATATTGCCAGAGCTGAGTGAAGTGCCACAGAGATTCCCTTTTGAACGTCCCAGCTGCAGGCAGAGTGATTTATGGGCAGCCAATTATCCCCCTAGTATATGAAATGCTTGTATTTATCCCTGATTCTTATCTGGTGGGAGCACACACACATACACCAGTAGAAAAGGCAGGAAAAAAGCAGCAACTCTAGCTGCATGCTTATGGGATGTAAAGGGTTTGCAGAGAGCAGGATTTATCAGAGATAAATTGAGAAGTTGTTAGAGTAGGCAGGCATGATAAATGTTGGATGGCCATTTAAGTGAGATAGGCTTGTCCATGCAAGTGAGGCTGTAAATTCTCTGGTTATTCGAAAGCTGTACAGGAGTTAATATGATCTTTATTCTGTCATTCCTGAAAAATTTCACATGTTGATATATTTAGCTATGTAACTCGATCCATGCAATTACAATGAAATTCTCTCAACATGTTTTCACATGTAATGAATGTTTCAGGCATATTATAAGTGTGTAACTTTCAGGACGAATGCAACAATTTCATGTACATTTATAAAGTAGATATGTAGGCATTTTACCGGAGCTGTGTGATTGTAATACTATCGTTCTACATGTTTACAAGCGGCATGTACTGGAATAGTCAGAGAGTCTTGTCACTGTTATATATAGTCACTAAAGCAAGATTCAATAATCCCATCCATCTAATTGAACTTTAACATGTGTTCATAGCATTTTGAGAAAAGGTTACCCCTGACACACTATTTTCCAACCTCATGTATACATTTATATATTCTTGCACACTGGAGGAATTCCAACATCATGATGGATATTTAGGAATATTTGAAACATGTGGTTGGTCTACTGTTGGATTGGATCATAAAAATTTGTTATAACTCAAGGAATTTCTGTTTACGTTATTGTTCTTGAATTTCCACACAGTGTTGTAAATGTAAGTGACATGTGTTGTACAGAAGTGCCATTCCTTACATCAGGTCTTCTGTAATACTGTATACAGAGGAAGAGGGACCCATGCTGTCTTAGTGTAGACTGGCCAGGAAGCCTCATAAACAAGCGGCACATGGGCCAGTGCAAATACTTGTCCTTAGCACTGCCAGATGCTCCTCCAGCACCATAATCTTGATTTATTCATGATGGTTATCCAGAGGAGATTTTCATTGGTTCTGGGGAATTAGCTCAAAATTTGTATCTGAGGAGAGAATGGCCTCAGTTCCAGCTATTCAGGGAAACAGTCTGACTACGTCAAAGCAGTTATAATGAGCATAAAAGTCATCCTGCTTTTTGGCCAGGGGTTGAAAAGTGTCCACAGTCAACAGCTTGTTCATGTTCTTGTGGGCCTTACTCACAGAGTGTGTAATCTTACAAACACTTGCAATAAAGGGATTTTGTGTCATTATTTTGCAAAGATCACAAGATACAAAAATATAAATCCTACCAAGCATGTCATTTAAGAAGTGTGAAACTGCCAGTTTGTATAAATGTGTATGCATGTTAACATCCAAAAATCATAAATATTTACTAGAAAACTTTAAAGCAAAACATATGAAAAGATATACATGTACAAATTGATCATTGACAAGACTGAGATATATACGACTCGCCAATTACTCTTGTATGTATTTATGACAGATAATGTGTATGCGTAAAAATGAAATTTAGACTAACATATAATGATGAAATTAAAACCAGCTGCACTTAAAAACATTGGAATTGTTCTACTTATTATGTAAGGTTGATATGGTATTCATGACACACCATTAGACTGGACTTGATGTCAGCAGCCTGGAGTTTTCTTGAGGAATGCATTGGTTCAGCATGAAAAACAGAAAACATACATGTACAGTGAATTGTTCTTCTTCTCATCAGTATAATTGATTGTTTTAAGAAAACAATATGTTGGTGTGTATATTTGTCATATTGACAAAGCAAATCGTTAAATATTGTGTACTGCCAATACCTTGACTTCTGTTATCATGAAATCAAGCTTGATTGGCAAAAAGAACAGTTTACGCTTTAATTGCGTGGCTAGAATAGGTGATATTTGCCAAATGGATACATTTGTGGACAGACGAATTACATTCAGTGCAGCATATCAAGTATCTCTGAATGAAAAGAAAAAAGCAAAAACTAGCTGTCTCTAAAGCACTTATGGGAGATGATGTGGACATTTGAGGTGGAATTGATCAGGCTGTGGCAATGGTTAGTTGTTGAAGATGCTATTTCTGCAATGTTGATTCAATAGGGGGTGTGTGTTGACATTGGCATCTGGTTGTGGTGGAAGTCTAGATGGTAATTCTGAACAAATTGAGCTGACTGCTTGTTGGACATGTTTTCAGCTCTTCCGCTAACCTTGACTGTTTTTAGGGGCAGATATATAGACTCGATATGTACAATAGAGACCAAGTAAGAGTTCATGTAGATTGAAAACCAGCATTGGTAGAGTCATCATGAGAAATCATTGCTCACTGATCTGTGGTTGAAGGCTTTCTATTGATCACCCAGCAAACTGGGTTGTTTTGGGGGATATTAATGTGTCCACAACACTGTGTGCAGAGTGTAGATGACAGGAGGAGAACTAAGGATTTTGTCGTTGCCTTAAAAACAGGCTTTTTTTTTTCATCCAAGCTTTCTTGTTTAGAGAATGGCTAATGCCTTAATTTCGTTAAATGTACTTCTCAGCTGTTAATTATATTTCATAGGTTTATATAATAGATAGTTTTCATTGCGAGATATTGTGTATAATCCATACCATCAGGTTTAAAATCACTCTGAAATTTAAGTGTACGATACATGAGGGTTATTACCTCAAATGCTTTTATGAGATGTCGTTAACTTCTTGTATGTCGAGTGTGTAATACTTTAAGTCATGAGACAAATTGTTATTCAAGGGTTAGAAAAGGGGATTTTGAACAAGGTTCGACCAGAATTTGTGCCCTCATATATGTCGAGAAATTTTTTAATGCTGCAACGAACCCAAATCCTTAAAAACTATTATCGTTTGTGCCACAAAGGTACACTACTGTGATCGAGTTATAGCATGTACATGAAGATCAGGAGTTATCTCCCCTGTTATAAGTTAAGCTTGTGTGGATAAAAACTGTGCATCTGCATGTAAAATAAATCTTTCTGCCATTGTGTACAGGTGGTCAACATACATTTAACCATGTCCTGTGCCCTAACTTATTTTCATGTTTGCTTTTTTTCATAAATTTACACAATGTTCATTAGTTTTGTGTGTATTTTTGCAGTTTAACATTAAAGGTATAAAGTAAGACTGAATTAATTGTAATATCTAATAGGATGCATGATCCTAAATTCACTAGATTATAGGTTTTTTAAGGCTTTAGCATGTGAGCAAACCACCAAGCAAAAGTCTACATTGTAGCACCCATTTTGACTTCTCACGTATATAGTGTTATAACCCTGAAATGAATTACAATATAATTGCTTGCAATTTGCCAGTGAATTGTCTTGTAGTGAGAGTACAGTGTGTGATAGTCAATCTTACTTTCATCTGCATAGTTGATCGACATGTATTTTTTACCTCCTAAAAAGTTAATGACTCACGTTGACACTGACATTCTTGTTCCTTGTGAAAAAAATTGCTGGCATGAAGAAGGGCACTTTTTTGATGACTATAGATGTGATTTTTTGTTCAGTGCATTTCTGAAATGTGACTGATCAAGTTTTGCTTCGAATTGATGTGGTAAAGTATGCTGAGTGACATGTACCATGTACATGGGTGACTGTGGAAATATTCCACCATGTATGCCATGTCCGCAGACCAACAGGATGATACATGCGCTTGCACGTGTTCGTATGGCTGAAATGTTGTGGTGTAAAGCCATAATTATTCATTCTTTTTTGCATATATGTACATGTAACTGTTACAAACTGTTTTACAAACACACAAACCTGCAGACATATTCAGCATCATGTAGAATTTATATATCAGAATTACATTTCCTGGTTTAGTGGTGACTTTTACTGTGTCTCCATTTAGAGTAGTCTGCTGATAGTGCATAGCTGATTGCTCCTAAATACAGTATGTTAATTTATGCTTTCAAAATGTCAATCACTTGAAGTTTTGATCCTAGTTTCATGTTTCTGTCTTGCCTGTTTCAACATATTGCAAGAAAGTTACTGCATAGTTAAATACATATTTAGATTTGCATGTGGCCAATTAAGAAAATGCATTTTAAAGTGGAAGTAAAAGTCCCCATGTACATGTTCCTGTAAAGTATATTACATGTATGTTTGAGTTTACAGTGTGTTTAAGTGTGCTAAGTGCTAAGCAGTGAGATGGTATTTGGGCTCTGCTTTGAGGGTAGTATATTAGCATGTATCTTTTATTCATTGATCTTGGACATGAAAATTTCATTAACAGGCATAAAAAAAATTAGCAAGAACACAGTTTTTATATCTCAAGAATATATACTTCTGTGAAAATTTGTTAAAATAAAATAGATAGTACTGTCCACCCTGATCAGTTAGGTTTGATTGCTTCAGTTCAGACCGCTAGGTCGTGATCATTGAGGTCAGGTGTTCAAATCCAACTCTCGTTGACTTGACTGCTGCCTTTCATCTGGACTGTTTGTTTCTGTTCTGCAAAGTTTTATTTACCTATAAATCTGCTTGTCATGGAAGATGAATATTCTTGAGTATGAATGTTAACCTAGTACAGATTTGCTTTGAAACAGTTGAGTAAAATTTTACAGTGAGTTAAATTTCCTTTGTATATTATTGTTGACATTTACACTACAAAATTAAGGAAATTCTTAGCTCTTTAAGACTGCATTAAAGTAAAGGCTTTATTATACTTGCTCATTGACGTCTGTCGCTCTGTTTGTACCCCAACTTGATCTGTCGGCCTTTTTATATTTCAAACATGTTGATCATTCAGAGTGCTTTAAACTCTTCTAGTGCACTGAAATTGTAAAGAGCTTGTGTGCAAAATTCTATAATATTTGAAGGCACGCCCAGGAGAATACTGTCGTCATACACTGAAGTAAGTGTGACAAGTACAACACCTGTGTTTTTAGCTTTGAACCATAAATATTTAGTGATGGGACCAGAATAAGAAGGGTGCTTTACAAGCTAGCCAGTAGAAAGAGCATTATAAATACGCCAAATGTCCCTGAGTATTTATAGCCCCTTAAGGCTCATTGCATACACATGTAATCACTGAGTGCTGGCAATAGACAAATTTAAGCAGGTTGTTTTACCAGCCAGTGATTTTGTAAGGAGGTTAAGCTTTGCTGTTAACACTGGCCTACTTGCTGGTTAACACATGGCTTCTATACCTTCATGCCTGACTTCCTCTCCTGGACTCAAAGTGGAGGCCTTGCTGGGCTGTCTTCTCTCAATTACTTAAGCTAGCATAGAAGCCATGTGAAGAATAAGGACTGGATTTACCTAAATTGACTGGAGTTAGGCACTTATTGTTAATTGTTAAATTTGTGCTGTTTGGATGCATTTACCTGCGGCTGATAAATGCCCAGACTACAGTGCTGTGTTGCTGAATGTCTGCCGCGATGTTCAGGTGGGTTGTTTTACCTGCATAGGTATACACTTGCTCAGCTCGTGGATTTACCTGAACCTGCTCAGGTAAACCTCGTTATCACTTACATCCTCAACACAATGGCACCTTTGTCTCTCTCTTGACTCCTCTGTGTTGTACATGTGGGACCTCCTAATCTTATGTTGTTGTGAGGCCAGTTCTGTTTATGTGGGAATTCCCATCTACATTAGCATGAACTGTTTTTGTGTTTGATTTGTTTTATATATTTATTTATTTGTTTCTTATTTAACGTCATACCAAGAATATTCACTTGTGCGATGAGATCAGGTTGTTTTAAGGTGGTAATTTTTTTTTGAGATATATTGAATTGCCCCTTATAACAATTATAAAGTAATGTTGTTGTTGCAACACCTCGTAGGCCTAAAGCCTTATGAGGAAACATGTGAGTGTATGTACTGTCAGAGCACGCAGACATCACACTTTGTATTTCCATGTAAGGATTCTACAATGTGTACAACAGGGTAAACCCAGCAGAGAACAGTTCATTGCATTTTTTTGTGAAGCTGAGCGATGCAGCGCTCAGGTAAAGCTACAAGTTGCCTGGTCACCTTTTTTTCTTCATTTTTTGTGTTCAGTTATCTTCTATGTAGCTGTACAGCTTATAGTCGGCCTGATGCCATGGCAGGAATATTTATACAATTATAAATGGTCTGGATGTGTTTCTATACAACTGTTAATGTTATAGCTTCTGGTTGTAAGGGAAATCTTGGTTTGTACCAGTACACATGAATGTGTACCACTTGTATGCACATGTACATGTATGAAGAGATTTGTATTTCTCCTTATCCTGGTACGTTCTTATGACATATATATTTGCACTATCCATTTTACACATACATGTACTGTACATGTAGATGTATATACATGCACAATACCTGTTCCATACGCATGCTTTGATGGCATGAAATTCACATATTTAGCTGGATACATACAGTACGTGTATGTCCAGAATAAAATTTATGGTGCATCTTAAATTACGTGTCTGTAAGTGAGAAGGCTTGCTGTCAACATGCAGATAGTGGTGGGATTCCCTGCGGGCTCTTCTCGGTTTCCTCCCACCATAATGCTGGCCGCCTTCGTATAAGTGAAATGTTCTTGAGTATGGTGTAAAACACCAATTAAATAAATAAATAAATTACGTGTACGTTTGCTCATGCAGAACATCTGAAAAATGTGTCATTTGATCATCTGACTTCATTGGATTACCTGTCAGATAAATATATTGTGAAGTGGAACAGATTTGTTTATACCTTGATTAACAACATACAGATGGATGTATGTCATTAACTGAAATGATTGAGTAGATCAGGTTGCCCTTGGTGAATTATCTCTGCAACTGACATGGCCATGCTTGGCTCAGGCTAGAGTATGTACACACCTTGTCAGCCAGAGTTAGGTCAAATGGGAATGATTCCCTCACTGGCAGGTGGCCCTGAGCTAGTGTCCCCTGCAGATGTACCAACATTTTATTTCCTCAACCCTGTGGGTATCGTTTATATGTGAATAACAAGTACTTTGAGGTCCTTATCACATGTTATGATTATGAAGTCCTCAGTTGCATGCACAAAAAAGTACCATATATGTAGTTGTGTGAGCATAAATAAACTTGTATTATTACTGTACATATATGCTCATGCATGGAATTGTTTTGGCCACTTTTATATATGTGTAAGTAAAATAAGTAAGCAAAAGGACAACATGCAAAGGGGTAAGACTTCAATCACTACATTAATTCATGAATGTTGTCCAGAAAAGAAGAAAAGAAAGAAAAAAAAAAAAGAAAATTAGTAAACACTCATTTAAATGTAAATGTATTTAGTCTGCCCTAGTCCCACTCATGAACAGTGAACCCAGTTCCTACACACGGGCAGAACGTTTACCTGTACACTGGGAGAAATAACCAGGCAGCTCTTCATCACTGAATATCTTGTCTAACAACTAAACAACATGTTAAAAAACACAGTATCATGTTGAGATGTTACTGGTTTATCAGGAACATAGGTTTAACACTTCCATCTAATCAATCATGGTGGGGTCGTCTTAAGTCTACATCAAAGCAAAGGGAGGTTAGTCAGAAAGGATCTCGAGTATCATTTCTGACCTGGGGATTCTTTTAGATGCAGTGTGAAGCTGTAGTGTGTAGAAAAGCAAATTCTTCTGAGGTATGATTAAGTGGTAAGCAGATTCAAGAGAGATCCAAATCAAAACTGGGACTTTCACATGGTAGAACAGTTGTATGAATGTATAAGACAGTGTACGTGTACCGTTCCATACATTAGTTATTCAGGTCAGAAGGTTAATGTGTTACAATACTGTAAACCATAAAGTCTAATAAAGAGCTATGAGATTTTATAAAATGATAATCCATAAGACGATATGCTGTTTGACAGTGCCATGAACGGCCCAGTTAACCAAATCTTGTAAATTTTGCAATTATCCTGGACCCTAAGGCTACTACAGTGTAGACACGTCACAGATAGCATCAAATCCTTGACAGTGTCATTGCCTATTAGGCCATGTTCACACATCCTAGTGTGAAATATCGCAGTACATCAGAAGTGTATAACTTGCCTATTCTGCTTACTGGTAGGTGATGGTGTTACTAACGGCCATTATCATGCCTTAATGTGAAAAGATTGATTAAACAAAATATCTACGTGTAGAAAAACAGCTAAGCATGGATTACACTCATATGTCCTGTTTTTGACAGTTTTGTTAAAGCAGTTAGCATTTTATGTTCATGCGGCTTTACATCATGCAAGAATGTCAGTCAAACATGTACATGTGGCTTTGTGTTTTGAGATGCAGTTGTGCTAATTATCAATTATTGCACCAACTGATCAGTATCTATCCTGTTTGGCAACACACTGTTTGAGCAATGGCCTGTACCCATACAGTGGATCTTCGAAGTCAAACAAGTGTAATTATAGTGGCATATACATGTAAACCCATTGTTATAGTGTCCCAGCAGAGTAGCCAGAAAGGTTATGTATTATGTAACAAGACGGTTAAGTGTTAGTCTTGGAGGAGTAGTTTTCGGGGTGAGTAGAATTTGTCATTGGTCGTTGCGTAGAAACATACATGTATGTGCATTTCTTGTTGGGATACATGTGCGTGTAGTTCTCACCTGTCCTCCTCATTATGTTGACATATACACGTATACATGTACACATGTACATATAGAAAGTTTTGTGTGTTCCAACTTGGGAAAAAAATCGATATTCAACATACTTTGAAACAAACAAAAACATAACCTTTGAAACTTTTTGGCTTGATGAAAAACCCTGTGTGAGAAGTTCAGGTCCGTACTATAGAATACACAATCATATATTTTGTTCAGTCTTTTGTTTGGTTGTATAATACGAATGTTCCAAGTTTCAGTGCTAAGTCAATAAAATAACATTAAACGCCCTCAAAAGGATAACATGCTTTCCATCTTGACATTTAATCACTTTCTCCATAAATATCAAAACATACATGTACATTGATATGTTAGCTGGAAAGTGCCATTGTCTGGATCATGAGAGGTGAAGTGTACTGCGAACGACTCTTGAGACTTTACCTTAAAAGCTGCTGTTCAAGAAGACCTGTTGCCTTTTCTTAACAAATGAGTTGGGAGGTAGATTGCTTGATGCTTGAATGACGTGCTTTTATAAGTTGTGATATTGTATACATACATTAACTACTTGCTCTTTTGCCTTTTTGGTAAGCCAGCTTCAGAATAACTCCTACAAGATTAAAATTTCTGGATGTTATAAATCCATGGTATATTTTTTCAGAGTGTGTATGGCTAATGCTTTGCTTGTTGCTTGACATATTCTGTTGTGCATGTAGATATTTATGTATGCAATGTCCTTATTTTGTCCGTATTTTCTTCCAATCTGTTTTTCATGTAGATCGAGTTCCCAGTCGAAGTTCGCGTCACTCACACGGTAGTTATAGAGGAGATCCTTTCCATGGTAAGATATTCTCTAACTGACTAACCACAGCTTATGTGAAATTGTATATGTTATGTATGTACAGTGTACTTCTAACAGATTCATTGTGAGCATTATCATGGCTGCCCCTTCATACAGTAATATCTCTGATCAGTTATTTGTAAGCTTTTGTAAATGCCTGTATATATGCTTTTAGCTTTGGTAGACCTTTGTTGTGACTAACTGCATCAGTCTTTCTTCAACTGTACCTAATGGATGTAAATATGTGAAGCAAATATATGGTAGAGACTGACATCCTGGAAAAATTTGTGCATACCAGTATTTGGAAAGTTCTCATCAAAGGCGGATATGTATTGATTTATATGTGTAGTTCATATAAAACAAAGAAGGCGAGAGCTTACTATAGCAGAATGGGAAACTCCCAAAACTCCTTTCTGGTTTGAACAGAGCAGTTCAAGGCTGCATTCTCGAAATTTGATCTTTCCAGTTCTACATCACACACTTCTGGATAAGTGTGTTCAAAAACACTTAGGTAGCACTGCAATGCTACATACACTGTAAGAAAATGATGTGTGTGTTTACTGCAGTTTGGACTGCATTGTGTGGCTTGGCAGTCTCCCATGGATCTGGGTTCTGGCCTGAGCACAAGGAATTTATAAATTTGCTTGTCCTGATGTATTTCCCACCATGTCTGTGGACTAGGGAGTTTTACATGAGACCTGGGTATTTGTAACAGTTTAAATCCTCAAAATTAGAATTAGAGGCAGCTGTCCTCCTATACATGAAACACCCGGATTTGATTTCATAGCAAGTGCTAATGAAGATTGGGGGTCATAATTAGGCAAAACTGTGACATGACTGTGTTCAAGCAATCTTCATCCACATGAATAGTGTTGTTTGAAAAAGTGAAATTCCAGGTTATTGAATATCATTAATGATTGGTTGGTATGATGTACACACCCTATGCTGCCTTAGTGTGTATGTATCGAGAACTTGTGAGCGGATCTGACATGTCACAGTTGCTTGTACATGCGCAGCTATTTTGTTCCGTATTGCCTTTATGAACTTGACAAGAATATTCTGAAAAAAATCAAATAAACACCCTAGAAAAATTCCAGGATCCAACAGTGATATCCTTGGATAGTTGTCAGTAGCCACAGTGTTAGGGGGTTATCACTGATGGGCAGGAACTACTTGACCTAGTTGAGCCCCAAACCAGATACAGTTTACATGAACTCATTTCTGAAAGAGTGGCAATTGAGGAAACATAATTGGCCAAAGCACAAACATGGCTGTCCTCAAGCAATCTTCATCTACTTGTATGTATAGTGTAATTCTATAAAGTGGTTGCAACTTTATTTCTAGGTCATGTAAAGATACTATTTTTGACAGGCAGCAATTCCACGTACACAAAATGTTTCTTACTTTGCTCATTTTTCCTTGTAAACAAGGAGATTGTCTTACTTGCTTGTGAGGTTTCAGTTGCTTTTGTAAGAGAGGATCTCAAAGAAAAAAAGATCAGTCTTTTGCATAATTAAGATAAATCATTTCACTAAATGCTAACAAACTCAGATAGCTATCACAGTGATAATATGTAACTTTCGTGAACAAGTTTGTGTAAATACGGTTTTCTTTGAACATGGCTGCACTTTAGACACGCTAAATTGCGAGTTGTCAAGAAACTGCCACCACATTTATAAGCTTTGGCAGGAAAATATAGATAATAAACATGCGCCTGTGTGTATGGAACAGTGATGTATACATGCAGATAGATGTAGCGCACTTGAACAGCAGATCTGACATGTAGGTCTGCATGTTCTTATTCAGATATCTGTTGAGTTTTTAGTGTTTGAGCTATTAAAAGCTAATGTAACTCTTTGATCTTGACTTTTCTGGCAAAAATGACTTATTAGTAGCAAATTATTTTAATAGGTCTCAAATTATTTAAGTAAATTAGTTCAGTCAGATATTATGAAATCATAGCAGTTATGGTCTACTTGCAGTATTATCTACAGTTCTGACGACATGAGAGTCATTCTACTTACTGGAAGGTCTTCTGATTGAGACAGCAGATGTATTTCGAGATAATAGTTTACATATACCATTTACTGAAATATATCTAAGCACACAAGAAAGCCATCACAGTCTTGTGTGTACCTTGTCAAATTTGCGTTTATCTTATCAGGGCTAACACTGTTTCTCTCTCACTGTGAATGAGTGTTGTGTTGGAAAATGACTTCAAGTCATGGTGGCCAGGCAAAAAAAAATATTTACTCTTTCTGGGTGGTGTATTTATGGGCCAAGTAATTAATCCTATTCACCCCTGTAATTGATTGAGGATGGAATGGCCTGGCCTATGTTGGCTTTGGGTTAGGCTGGGACAAATGGTTTTATGCTACTGTAAAGGGTTGACTTCATTTTAACATGGGGGTGGTAAAGGGCCCTTTGGCTGGTTCTATGCGCCAGTCTGGGCGTTTCACAGTCGAGATTGAATGGTACAGAACTTTAAATGCCCATTGCCGCATTAATCTGTGCGCAAGATACTGGAGTGTTAATTAGCGCCCTTCTTTGATAGAAGAGCTTCATCGCACCCAAGGGGGATAATTTAATCAGTTTGACAGGATGTATTGATCTGAGGTTGTGGAATCTGCCTGTCTGTGTATCTGGTCAGTAGTAGGATCAGGCAGATTGTCTCTAGGTATAAAGCTGTCTCATTCTTGCAACTGCTGGAGTCAACATGGTATTACATGCACCGTCATCATCTAGACCAACCAAATGTTGCTGTGTTCCCTGGAAAACAATGCTGCAAAGACGGAAGTGTTTTCCCAAAACGGATTACATTTTGCCACATTTGGAAGGACTCTTTCCAGCACTGAGTGAGTGCCTATGGGATACATGTATGGTAGTATTTGAAGCTTTAGCATTCTGCATGTGTATGCATAAATTGTACTCAGCTAGGAAGTACACTGGTGTAGGAATAGCTGTTGACTGATTCCAAATGAGGCATTATTTTGATTAATAGGAAAACATAATTCTGAATGGGTACCATGGATGAAAAAGTCGTTGGGATATACAATGATTTGCAGAATATGCAAGATACATTATAGTATAACTCTAGAATGAACAGAAATAGATATGAGCAAAACATATTGGTTGTAAAAATGTTGAGAATTAGGGTAAATCATAAGAATGTGTAGGAATATGGACATGGATTTGGCTTCTCTACCTTTTAACATTTCACAGCCTCTTTGTAGCAGTAGTTTGCATAGTGGCTGACTGGATGCATTTGTTACCCGTATGACACTCTCAGGTGTACCATGACCAACACTGGCATTAAACTCAAGTAGCATTTCAAATCAGATTTCTGGAAATGCCTTCTCCATTTAGGTTGATTGTGAAATAGATTTTGGTATTTGAGAGTGAAATCGGTATTCTCTACATTCATGAACATGTATGAAATAAATACAAATGTTGCCAAAAAATTGTCACAGGATTTGAGTTTTTTGCTTGGTTGAATCTTCACTTTCTGGCTTGGGGCTTGCTTGGGAAGGGTCATGTCACCTGGGTGATGACATTACCAAAACTCCTGTCAGACTTGGCTCTGAACATGTGTGTACATGGATATTTGCCTGACAGTGTTACAGGCAGGGACTAACAGCTGTGGTGGTTGTTGACTGTAAACAAGTGATTAGGCAGCAGTGATATTTACCCATGGCTGGTCTGGCTGGTCACTGTTTCTTCAGACCTCCATGGGCCCTTTACTGCAGTTCTCCTGTAAGCTGGACCTATGTTTTCACAGCTTTCATGTGGCTTGTTCCCTATTCCAAAGTGTGGTCTGTAAGTTCACTGTAACCCTAAAGCAAAAGGACACTTGTGAGCCTGTTAAGACTGACATGCTCTTTGTGAGTAGGGTCAGTAACATTCACAGCTTAACATTCTTGTTGGGATACCAGTCTTGTGGAACATATCAGAATACATGTACAACGTGTGTTGATCTTATGATTGTTAAACTTAGAGTTACCCTTAATAGCACTCGTCACGCCGACAACAGTGTCCTGCATTTCCTGTCAAAACATCGCTAATACTCAGGTATGAAATAGCCAAAAGAAACAGTACATTTGTGGCTGTACTGAACTTATTTTAGGCCTATATCCGAAGCTTAGGCTTGAAAGTCAGCAGGTTTGGCAGGTTCCTGGCAAATGGCAGTGGTTTCCATGGGGCTATGTCTATGTAGTGTTCTCCGCTCTATATTCTTACTACCATCATGTATTAAAGCGAATATTGTTTGGTTTTTTTTGGTCAGTATGACAATAGACCTCAGTTAAGTAAAAAGAACTAACTTACTAATTAAGCACTATGACATGACATGGAAAATAGGGTGGAGTGATAAAACATAAAGATGATTTTTACCTTGTGGTGTTGATTTGCTGTGTTACAGGCCCTCGGATAAATGGCCATGCCAAACACGACCGTTTACGCGAGCTCAGAGAGCGGGACCCCCGATTGGCCTACGAATCATCGTCCATGATGAGCAGTGACCTTGATAGCTTTTTTGATTCAGAAGATGACACTGCCAGCAGGTGGGTCTAACAAACTTACATGTAATTCCAGGCTTGTAAAATCCTAAAAATTCCTAGTAAGTAATTGCTTTGAAATGATCAGAAGAAGTGGAATGCAAAGACTGAGCAGCAAGATCATTTTATGAAGGTGGTGGTTTCTTATGAAAGCTGAAGAAGCAATTCAGTTGATTTCAGCTACATAATCTACAAGGTAATCATGTGAACTATACACCATGCAGGGGACATGTGATCAGCCCATTCATAGCAAATCTGGCATAAAATTTCTTTAAATTCTTTAATTATAAGATTCAGCCATTGGTTTGACTTACCACTAAGGGTGTTTGATAGAAAGGTCCTCTCTCTCGGCAGATTCTCCACACAAACTGGCACCACAGAGAGATCATCCAGATATGGGCGACACAGAAAACGGCGACGGCGGCACCGCTTACCCCCCATAAGTAGAGTGAGTTCTATGTGCAGTAAAAACCCAGTGACCAGCATATCCTGGATATCACATGTCCAAGTCATCTAAGATGTAACATACATGTATCCAAATTGTAGTGTGTCAAGCTGTAACATATAAGAACTTGTGACGTATCCAAATTGTAACATACATGTAACCAAGTTGCCTCATATCAAAGTTGTTACATGTATCCAAGTAACAAAGTAAGGCATACAACGTATCCAAAATGTGAATGTCTAAACTGTTGAAAATCACTGTTAGTGTACTCGCTGGGAATAATGCACAGATTTCATGTTCAGTTTTGTAATGGTGGCTTTTTTTTTCAGGCATCATCATTTAGCAGTATAACAGATTCGACCATGTCTTTAAATATTATCACAGTAACACTTAATATGGGTAAGTCATTTTCGACATTAGATGTTATATGTAAGAGGAAGTTTTACTGATTATGTAAAAATGTATTTGTTTTGCCAGAACTAAACTACACATGAAAGTGCAGGATTTTATTCTTAACACTTTCGGACTCTTAAACAGCCTCAGGCAAGGTATACAGATGCATGTATTCTTAGTAAAACTGAACAGAGTCGTGTTCAAGTTCAGCAAGTGATATTCTATCCTTCACAGGTAAAAGGACAACGAAAAGTGTGCGAGCTAAGAAAGAAAAACTTGGCCAGTAAAACCTTGTGTTGGAGACAGTTTTGTCCTAGAATTTATCTTCTCAGTAATTGGGTGTGTCTCTTGGATAAATATGCCAGTTACTATTGCCAGTGCAGCATTTGGACATGTTGGAGGTGTTTCATAATGGTTAAATACTCAAATCAAGTTTGTTTCTTTGTTGTTTTTTTTTTCCAGATACAGTAAATTTCTTAGGTATCAGTATTGTGGGTCAAAGTAATAAAGGGGGAGACGGAGGAATATATGTTGGCTCAATAATGAAAGGGTAAGTTGGTCTGCCAGTATTATATTCAAAATGCAGTGCTTTAGCGATCAATCATGTTGTAATTGGTGGTCAGTTGTCGCAAAACTACATTGCTTGATAGGTGGGTGCAAATGTTCTTGTTGTTGTGGCGGTGTTATAATGGCCAGCCCCCTTTGTGTTGCATTCGAAGAACGACAGAACTTGCCTGGGCTCATACAAGCTACGTACTCAGTGAATATTTTTTTATTTCAGCTTGACTGACTTAGGTGATGAACAAACTTCAAAACTTTGTTAAGGCAGCACAGTCAGAATTTGTTTAAAAATCCAGATTTTGGGCGACCATGTGTCTTTAACTCTAATGATCTAGTGTACATAATATTTGTCTGGCCTGTTCATGCTGTCTGCTCTGACCATGTGTGGGAAGATATACCAGCATCCTGAAGACGGTCGTGGGTTTTCCCCAGGGCTCTGCCTGGATTGCTCCAATCATAAAGCTGGTTGCGTCGTATAAGGGAAATACTGAGTATGACGTTAAACACCAAGCAGATAAAAAAAATCATGCTGGATGTTATGACTGATGTGTATGTGTGTGGTATTGTTTCCTAGGGGAGCAGTGGCTCAAGATGGCCGTATAGAACCGGGTGATATGATACTGGAGGTGAACGGTATTAGTTTTGAGAACATGAGTAATGACGATGCTGTCCGGACACTCCGGGAAGCTGTTCAGAAACCAGGGTGAGTTACGAACATACACAAACGTGTATATAAACTGGTGGACAGCCGTACGTGGGAAGGTCTGCCAACGACCTGCGGATGGTCGGAGGTTTCCCCACGTGGGTCTTGGGTCGTGGATGGCCACTGTCATATAAGTGAAATATTCTTGAGTATGGCATAAAACAACAATCAAATAAATAAATAAAGTGATGGAATCCATTGTAAACATATTCATCCAGACATAAGAGTTAGTTACAAACACGTTTATCCAGACATTGGAGATAACTATGACCACAAAGACTCAGACAAGTACAGTTGTGTGTAAAAATTAATTAAAGTGATGTTTGTTCAAAGAGTGAGTTGAGTTTACAAGCAAAATCTTTTCAGTCTCAACACTGTCAAGAAGAGTTAAGATACGCACTGTCTACTGAGTTAAGGAGTTTGGAAGGCTGGTAAAAGATTTGATTATTTTGCATTGTAGCTCAGTTTAAAGAATACATTATTTTTGTTGGAAAAATGGCATTTCGTCATGTCCATTAAAAGATATTGTGATCTATCCTGTGTATGATGGAACTGCTCTTGTTGACAGCCCTATCACACTAGTCGTTGCCAAGTGCTGGGACCCCAATCCTAAAGGCTACTTCACGGTGCCTCGGCAGGAACCAGTGCGCCCAATCGACCCGTCCGCGTGGGTGGCACACACGACAGCAATGAGGTCGGAGTGGGGGCGGGGCGGTCCGGGGTCCTCCCTCAGCACTGTCACCTCCACCAGCTCCTCTATTACCAGCTCCATACCAGAATCAGAGAGTAAGAAGATGCACACTGTATAGATAAAACAGCATTCTCTAACTAGTGCTGCCTCTGTCAGGGGTTAAATTTCATTGTACACTGTTATAGTTTTGCAGGGTCTTCAGTAGGAATTTAGAGAAGAGGTGCATAGAAAGCTTGCTGCTGAATAAACACGACACTTCGATTATGTTTGGGATGTATAAAATTAGGTTAAATGTTCCCCCAGCAATCCAAAGTAGCCTGATATGATTTATACATGTATAATGCAACCTTTTGGCGTGTTCTTTATTTGGACAAAAAACAATGTTTTGTCCAAAATTCAAAGTATTATCTAACAGTTAAATTTTCAGTACATTTTGTTGGGACCAGTGTTCAGGAAAATGCTAAATGTATTGAAGTACAAAGTTCTGCTTGAAGACAAAAAAAGATGATACATTCAGCACAGATGTATCTATCTAGAACGAAAAGTTGTATTTTTATTGCATGATGAAACATCTTTGTCCCCTTGATATTCCTCAGAAGTGCTTGTAAGCTCCTGTACAACTGCATCAAGAGCATATGGGCTAGCTCAAACATGTCAATGGTTTATGGAGTAGATGAATGTTGGCTTTCACCTAGTATATATACGGTCCCCTGTTATTTTCTGTTTGTAGGATTTGATGATCTCAACCTGACTGTGAACACAGACATGGCCACTGTGGTGAAAGCAATGGCCTCCCCGGACTCTGGTCTGGAAGTGCGTGACAGAATGTGGCTAAAAATAACAATACCCAATGCTTTTATAGGTGAGATTGCTGTATTTATCAAAGCAAGCATAAGTTGGTAATAACTGTAACACCCGCAAATCAGTGATACTTGCTCCAAGGCTCTCTGCTATGTGAACTTCTCAGGGTTAGAAAATTTCCGTAATTTGACAAACTGATCAACAAACACACTTAGCAACATATTCTATGAAGCTGCTTGTCACAGCTGAAGATGTTAGATCTGTGTTTTGTTAAAAAATGGTAAGGATGAGTCTTATATGAGTGCATTTAGCAGTAAAAGCGCACTCATTATGCATAGAGATCCTTTATAGTTGGCTTGAAATATGGAAACATCAGATGGAAGTCCAACTTAGAGAGTGTTCGACAAAAGAAACTGACTGATATATGTTTCCCATGTGCAGGATCAGACCTTGTGGACTGGCTTTTCAACCATGTGGAAGGCTTTGCAGACAGGAGGGACTCCAGAAAGTATGCCTGTAACCTATTAAAAGCTGGTCTGATACGACACACAGTCAATAAACTGACCTTCTCGGAGCAGTGTTACTATGTGTTTGGCGACTTGTATGCAGGTATGTTTATGTGGAAGGTGATGCCCACCTTGTATTGTCTGGGAGAGGCAAGAGAAGTTTGACTTTGAATTAGGTGATCCAGGTTCAGCCCTGGGTCGAGTCAGGCTTTTAATATTAGCAGGTTTTGGTATTACCTCTATTTGTGATGTAACTAGCTGTTGCTGTGTCATTTTGTATTGTCTAAGTGTACATACGAGTGTTGTCTCTTGGTTTGCTTTTTGACACATTAAGAGGGAAGTGCTGATGTAAGTGCTAGTATTGAATAATTATTTTGTTTATCCTTTATGTAAAACACAAGTCCTGGATTGGGATAGACATTAAGTCTTTATTATGAATACAAGATTGATAGCGCTATGCAACAGTTTGAAAACATGACAACATTGACATATAAGAATGTGCACCTGGTTAAGTATTAGGGACAGTGGTTCGTAAGTGTGACATGCAGTTGGGGTGAATGGACTGCAGTCCAAGGTACAGTACAAGTGAACAATACAGTTCACGGTCGTCGTGACATGTACGTGTAGTTGACTGGGGTCCTGTGGGGACAGTACAAGTGAACATTACAGTTCACAGTCATAATGACATGTACCTGTAGTTGACTGGGGTCCCGTGGGGACAGTACAAGTGAACATTACAGTTCACAGTCATAATGACATGTACCTGCTGGTGACTGTAATCCCGTGGGAACAGTACAAGTAAACAATTCAGTTCACGGTCATAATGACATGTACCTGCTGGTGACTGTAATCCCGTGGGAACAGTACAAGTGAACAGTTCAGTTTACGGTCGTATGACGTACCTGTAGTTGACTGCGGTCCCATCGGTACAGTACAAGTGAACATTACAGTTTCACGGTCATAATTACATGCACTTTTAGTGGACGGTTACTTAGTAAGGGAATATTAAATGATATGGAGTACTGCAGTCGATGTTAGCAGGTGCCATGGTCATGAATGGAGCTATTGCATGGTATAACACTACAGTTAATGACTAACATTAATACCATAGTGGGAAATGAAATTTTATGACTGGAGCAACCAGGCTTAAAAAGATGCCCTGCCAGTGTAATGGAGAAGGAGTTGGTTGGTGGGTTGATTAGCCCTAGATTTCAGAATATAGGGAGCAGTCCTCCTGACAGGCATGCTGATAGAATAAGTGACGCTATACAGTAAAAAATTTTGCAGGATTTGAATTTGGAGCAAGACTAACGTATTTGTACAGCTCAGCTTCACTACACATAGCAGTTGGGCCATATGCTTGCTGTGTGTTAACTATACCTTAAGTGTCCTTCTCTGATTGGTTGATGATTAGGTTTTTGATTGGCTGGTGAGGAGATTGTCTGCTTTCTGATTGGCTACTCCCTCTGTGCTGTGATTGGTTGCTGTAGACCTTAAGATGGCCTGCTGATTGGCCTAAAAGCCAGCCTTTTCATTGGCTGCTTTCAACAAAACTTTTGATACTATAAAATATATTCAATCCCTTGAATTTCACGTATAACTAGGAATTTCTGGGTTGCCCAGGTCAAGCAGGTAATAAAAAAGAAATTTATGTACATCAGTTGACATTATAATTTTCCTTTAACATTTCAGAGTGAACATTATGATAAAACATGTATATGCCAGTGTAGCCATAAGTATTATTTTCCTCACTGAATTGTCATTTACTTGTTCCTTTTTTTTTTCCCATGTACAGGGGCCCCACAATATCCAGGTAAGTTGTCATTGGGATTAAGATGTTGCCAAGCATATTTACATGTATTTAATTATCATGTATTTGCTTATAAATCTTAGTGAGCATTTATTCTCTTGGTGCTTAATATTCCTCCACAATAAAGCTTCTGGTTCTCAAGGTTAATGATAAGTGTGTTTGTTCAAGCACAGTGATAAATGAAGATTATGTACATTGTTACAAGATACTTTGGTGTTATATCCATACATAAGGCGTCAGCAGTATGATTTGACAAGCTCTGCACATTGTCATAGGTCTGTATACATTGGTAACAATGTAAAATGCACATTTAGTGTTTCACATTTCTTAAAAACAAAAACAAAATCAAAAAAAAAAATATCAGTTGATTCATTTCATAATGACAGGTTTGGTGTAGCTTGTACAACTCCATTTTGCAGAGTTACATATAACATACAGTAACTAAACAAAGGACATGCAGAGTTTATTATTTATGCTCCATAAAATAGATCCACCAGTGAATAAAGCCTGTCATATGTTATGTCTACCTTAGATTTATCAGCATTAAGTCTGGAGGATGTGGACTCTGTGTCTGAGGCTGACCGGGACACCCTGGCTCCTCTGCCACCCCCCTCATGGAACAGTTACATGCCCCAAAACATCAGTTACATCCCCCCGTACAGCTACACCAGCACAGAGAGCACCAGCTACGTGGATGGCTTTGCCCCTCCTGGGGTGGGCGTTCCCATGGGGGGTGGTGGCGGCAGCATCGTCGGGGGTGGGGGAGGCAACGGTAGTGCTGGATCTGTCCACAGTGGTTCAGGTGAGTAGGCTGGCTGTCCGTCCGTCCGTCCGTCCGATCATCCATGTCATCATCATTATTGTCTTCATTCTTCTGATGTCAACCACCATATAGCTGTAACATTCCAGGTGTGGTTAAGAGGCAGACTCTCTCACTAGACTGATGCCAGTGTCTGTTCAGTAAAACCTTAATTTCCTCATGCTCTTATTCTAACAAAAGCTAATTCAAGAGATATTATTTGCCCTGGAATACGTATACCTTGATTTTAAACTGGAAACATTGTGTATGGAAATTGTGTTGATATTCTATGATACAAATGTAAAAATTCTATAAAGATGTAGATTGTCATGACCCAAACTCAACAGTCAACTTAACATAAGCATCAGATATGTCTAAAGACAAAATTACGTCTTCATATTCTGAAAAGCAGTGTCATCACTGTCACGTTTATATATCTGTTGGAATACTGAAGTCACTGGCATTTCATGGTGTGGAGTTTTAACGTCACTATGCTTCATACACCGGGCTTATGGTGTCTCATTTTCCTCAAGGCTGTCTCGCTAAGCAAGGCTTCTTACCTTGGTTCATCTCCTAAAGCATTCTGAAATAGAGATGAAAGGATTACCATGTTGAAAAAGAAAAGTACATTATTCTAATTTCATGAAAATTTACTAAGCTGCTGTATTTTGTATTTCACATCTTTTCCAGTGTAGTTTACAGACAGACCCCATTGTCCTGAAGTTTTAATAGCCATTATCATATAAAACATTGTGTCAGTTATGTTGCTCAAGATGTGATTTTGGTATTAAATAATTAAACCTAAAATCATTTCTCCTATTTCCAGCTGATAGACTGTAAAAACACTTTTTTTTTTTTTGGATAACTGTACAGAAATCTTGTATTAAATTGTACAGAAATCTTGTACTAAAATTAAAGCTGGGCAGTCGGCCATATATCTACATTCCATAAATTCATAATAAGGATGTTGGTGTATCGGTATCCATACCTAACAACATGTATCCACCATGCTTGCTTCCACTCAGCTTTCAACAGCATAATGCTTTAACCTAATCCAAGCATAACTGGTGTTCACACGCGACATTTTTTACTCCAACCATGTTGCGCATGCATGGGACAAAATGGAATGTTATGGACTTAAGTCATTTAGTTTTGGAATCTCCACATGAATGTGTAGGATGGCCAATTTCATCTCTTGGCACATATTTTATTTCCAGACAACATATTATTTGTAAAGTAATCAGTGTAAATTTGCAGAAGGCCACCCAAATGTACAAAAAGGCTGTAGAAATATCATTTTGCTGATCATCTGTGTAACACATGTAACTAAATGTAGCCTGTGTCTCCTTTATTTCTCTCATTCTTACAGATAGAAATGAATAATTTATTAACTTGGAAATTTAACTTACATGTCATTCATGATCTTCCAGAAAGGGTGAACTAAACCAGCTTTATTGACTTTTATACATGCAAGCGCAAAACCCGAACTTTTAATTTTGGCATTAGTTTACTCCACCCAAAATCTGACCCAGTCATATAAGTGAAAAAAATGTTTATTTCTGGTAATCAAGATTAATCAGACCAAAATGATCAGTTATTTGTCTTCCGAATTGATCCGACACATTTTTATGTATGTGTTTTTGATTTCAAAGAACCAAATAATAAAAAAAAATGTGGCAATTTTAGCTTCCTTCACCTGTCATTGCCTCTTTCCATCTTGACGTCATCATCAGTTCCTGGAAATTTTCTCTTCAGATATCAATTCACACATGTGCATTTTGAGGTACTGTTCATTAGGCTGATTTTCCGTCATTTTATACAAGGTTGCAAAATGTTTGCCAACTTCTTCATATAACAGTATTGCCCTGCTTTCCTGTCATTATATAAACTTAACATGCTTCATTCTTCATAAATATACTTATGATGTCTATGGCTGCATTCTAGTCCTAACCACCCTGAATGTTTTGTGTGTGATACAAATAAAGGTCTGAAGGTGTTCTGCTGATATTAATTTTTGCATAAACAGCAAAGCCTAGAAAAAAATGGTTTTGTGTTAATTTGCATTATGAGTAAATAAGAATGTTGTGACCTTGGAGCACATCCTCAGACTTTAGAATGAGATGAGATCTAGGTATTCATCGTGGTATTCATATTGATATGTGGAGGTGTTGGATCATTCAGTGCGCAAGTGTTTTTAACATTTCTTATTCATCTGGATTTGGCGCCATCTTACAAATGTGTACATTTCGAGTGTCATGCATCATCAAATCTGTGTTCATGTTCATCTAATAAATGGTTTACTTTTATTGCATTTAAGTGTTGGAAACACTAAGAAATCTGTATTATGTTACTGCTTATTATATCTATGTACAGTTTTTATATGTTGTTTATTTGCATTTCATGTTGTTTTCCCAGTAAAGTACACGTTCTGGTACTGTGTGAAGTATTAGTTTGGAATGAATTACATGCTTTACAAGACCTAATATAACAGAGAACTGTGTTTAGTACAAGTAGATATACTGCTGTACGGTTGACAGTGCAGCCTAGTTCAGTGTTATCTATCATAGACATTAATCATCGGAAGGTTGCATCATGGGTGTAAGGCACTGTTAGCTGTGAAACACTCTGACTGCTTCTGCACACTTTTCTGTCTTTGCTTGGAACCTCAAGTTTCTCTTTTCGCTTCTGCACTTTGCCATCCTGTCCGTTTATTTCACCTCACGTTGCATTTTATTTTCATCAAAAATACAGGCTTTTTTGCCTCTGCCATTGAAATCTATTCTGAAAGAGAGAAAGTCTTTTTGTGACTATATTCCACATCTTGTTTGTTTCGGTTTCTTTCTTTGCAGTAGCCGCCAAAGACTGTACTTGTTTACTTAGTACTTACAATCAGTTGCGCAAGCTTTGGGAAAATAAGGATAAGCAAAATTCGCAACCGCCCCACCCTACTTTGCGGGGGCCAGCCATACAGCATGGCCACCGGAAGCATGTATGCTCCAAGGCTTCTTCCATTAGCTCGGGTTTGTAAACTAGTCTGCAGCAAGCCACTGTCACCAAACGTCGTATGTAAATTCTTCGCTGTAAATGAAGTTGAATGTCCCTTTCTGTTGTGTTTACAGTGCCCTGTGTTTTGACATCACCTTGTTTACATCCAGCAATTTACCTATGACAGTTTGTGATGGTGGCCAGAGCTGTCCTCTATCTATCTCTGCACTGTACAGTTCTGCCCTGCCTACAAAAGTGGCTTGGCACCCAGTTCAAGACTTTAAACCACTGGCACCACATATTCACTTTCTAATAGTTTATATTTTAATCTTATTTAATTTTACCTCTCATTCTCTAACTCTAAACATTTGCTGATATTTACAATTTATTTTAATATATAATAGCACCTGCAACACATTTTTATACATGTTTTCTTTCCAAGGTAAACATTTTTGTTTAGTAGTTTTATGTTTGTGCTAAGCCACAAAGCCTTGGCTGCACAGTACTCTGTGGTTCTGAACTGTGCTGTTCTGCAGAAAGCTCCAAAAACCCAGGAGAAACAAAGTACTGTAAGGCAACTGTTCAGTACTGTGAGACATTTCCATGCCTGTACTGTAGTGCGTGGGTGAATGGTTCCATGAAATCTTGAACCATACACTACTGTGCAACTGCCTCATAGTATCTTACTGTTACTGTGCTGTATCACAAGATATAAAACTTGTTGCACTCTGCAGGCACCATTCTGCCCAGTAAAATGCAGTAAATGTGCATTAAAGCAGTACAACAGAACACACAGGAACTTTTGTGACCAGTAAAAATTATGGAGATGTTGAAACATGTACATGAGAGGGATTTTGGCCTTTCTTAGTATGTCTAGTGGTTTATTACCCATGTAGTGTTAGCTTCCAGATATTGTTTTTAGTCTAGGAACATTGCTTGTTATCTTACCTCCTTACACACTAGAACAGTCTATATATTTAATGTTAGGAACTCTGAAACAGGAAGACTACTGTGAACGGCAGGTGCTCTCTGCTGCCCTAAAGTGTTAATGCTTGTTCGCTGTGCGCTAACAATGCCAACTACATGTATGTTGCATTCCTTCCACGCTTTTGGAAAGGGGTCATTCTTGAGACAAAAATGAAAGATCAAATTGTTATTCATGTCTGTTTCATTGGTGTTTAATCCTGTACTTAAGAATATCTCATTTATATGATGACAATCAGTTTTTTAAGCAGAATCCCACACTCAGCCTGAAGGAAAATGTAGTGCCTACAGAATATTCCACCCTAGCTGTTCCAGGCCTGTTCCTATAGAACCTGTGTACGCCGTTCCATCAGCTACTATATTTTGTAAAATGCTGTGTTGTGACACCGAAAAACTGATACATCTTCTGTTAAGGGAGGTTATCATATTCCCTGCATCCTTATCTGACAAGGTGGGCATGATTATTTCAGCTGACCTCCTTTCATCAGCTGAATACCTTTATCTCCATGAAGCTTTCCCAGATAGTGAATTAGTCTATAACTGATTGATTAGATAAAAAATAGCTTAAAAGTAGGCCTTTCTACAGGTGAACATATGGTTGTAAACCACTCAAACCTATTAATATATATGTCAAGGCCTAAATCTGAAGAGTGCTTTCATGACAGTTCATCAGTTTGATATACTAGTAAATTGCTCAAAATAACTTCATTGCCTTTGGTTCCTACAACCTAGTCAAAGACACTTTCTTGGAACTAAATTCAGTCGTACATTCATGTAGCTTATGCAGTGTTACTCCATGCAAGACAATAAGTTGTGATATGCTGATTCGTACACTTCCCCTGTTGTGTTTATCAGTTGGCCTAGTTTTAGTTCACTGAGAGAAGTCAAATTGTATATGTTTATGTGCATTTTGTTCTGTAATATTTTATGTACATGTATGAGTAATCCCATAGCTCTAGGGCCCTCTTGTCAACAAGTCTTTGTGGTAAGTGATGTAAAATTCTGCCTTAAAAAAATCATTTCTAGAGGCAAATAAAAAAAGTAGAAAGTACTACTCTTGGTGCTGAAATTTTTGCCTTTCCAATATGAGATACCATGCATATTATTAAAAAAAAAAACCCTAAAACTCCTTTTTATGATCAGTAGAACTGTTAGACCAAATCTGCAACCTTTTCAACCACTAAAGCACTTTTTTCTGTGGAATTTATACATACGATTATGAAAATAGCACTAGAAATGACTTGTTTGCATGATTAAAGATGCTAGCTTCATGATACAGTACAAATTATTTCTCTACACCCTCTATTCTCTGTTTCCCTAGTTACGTCAGAATGTTTTAAAATATTGGTAGTAGGGGTGTTTGAAAAGGTGGAAAAATTAGTGTAGTCAAGGTTAAAATTTTAGGTCATTCACCATTAATGAATTTTTTGGCATCTTCATAGAATGCTTGTCTAGGTGATAAGGCTGTTAAGCAGTGCAATTTGACAGAAGTTCAAAATTTTGGGTACAGAACTTTTTAGGTTGATTTTGTATTTGACTGGTCTGTCCACATAATTTATATGTAGTCAATCACAGATCTGCTGCATTTGGCTGCTTTTGACATTTTATCCAATCTAAGTTCAAAATGATTGAATCTAAAACAGGGAGATCAGAACAAGGAATACAGTCAGTCTGAGATGAGAAAAGTCTTAGTAAATGAGAAATAATTTGAAAATCATTTTGCCTCTTTGGATGATCTTAATTTCAGTGGTGTAATTGCCCAGATAATCTCTATACATACAATGACACCTTTTACACATTAAAACAAAAAGGCAAGAAAATTGAGGGAAAGTCCTACATAATATATAAAGGGCAGGAATGGAGGTGGCATAGGTAACTGTAGGGTATAATTGATGAAGTTTGTGGCTAGCTAGCTTAAGTTTTAGATACTCTCTTTGACACCTTTTTATTACTATACCTACTGTTTATGTCCTGTACCCCATTACTTACACTTGCAGTTGATGTTTCGATTGCCTGTACATGTATGTTCCTGTATTCGCTCTAAAATTTTACTTTTTACAGTAGTAGAGGTAGCTGAGCCCTCTCAGCTGGCCTGTTTATGACAATTTGTTGAGTGGCTTGCAGATTGTTGAAAGGGCCCCTTGGAAGCTGGCTTTGGCTGTTCTGTTAACTGCTCACCTACCCATGTGGCTATTCTATGTAGTGTTCACCCACCAGTGTGTTTAAAGGGGGATGTGTTTTTGACACAGCCCCAGTTGATGACACACCTAGACCTGCCTCTTGTTTGATGACCGTGTTTTGTCTCTCTAGATACTGCACGAGTAATAGCTACCCTGTGTATAACAGCCTAAGTTGTGTTCTTATTGTTTATTCTTTTAGCTTTTTATATCTCTGTGTGTTGTGCAAGAAAGGATGCAGAACAACATGGACACAACACTAACTGAATCCATGTCAGATGTTAGTTTGATGTTTACGTATTAAGCAGTAACCGATTTAAAAACATGTGAAACGTAGAAAGTTCCATTCACAATAGGTGAGCAGCTGCCAGGTAGTTTCATAACTTCTTAGTAATATTACATACTCTTATCCCCTCAATTGTAGGAAAAGCCTATTTCCAGCATGTGTGGAAATCTGTTCAATAATATGCGGAGCTACAGAGATGGTGGTTACGAAAGACTAACAGTGGTTTTATTGCCTTCATAACCTAGACAACATAGGATGCTCGAAGAGTTATGTTTATGATCAGTAGAGTATAGGTAGCTTGGTGGAAGTGAACAGCTAAAGCCGTTTCCATTTTTTTTTTTTTTTTTCTCTCTCCCTGTTACACGACACAGTTCAGTACGCATGTCAGTGTGTACCCTTCTTTCCCTGTCGGCCACGGTTTCTGGCTAACAAATCCCCCGCTAGTCGGGAGACCAAGTCACCAGCGCCATCTGGGGAGGTGGAGCCTAACAACAATCTGCAAGAGAAACTGTCCCCTGAGGTCAGCGCTAGTAAGGCTACTTGCAATAACAGTGCGTCAGGCTCAGGTCAGTGGCATGCACTCACTATGTGGCTTGCTACTGACAACTATACTGTACTTCGGTCTGGTCTGTTCTTGTTACCATGCTTACCTGTATGTAACACCCTGTGGACGTGTTCTGGATCTCGTAGTCTTTTAAGTCCATACATTCAGGTAGCTGTGAATGTATAAATAGTATATATTCTAGTGTGTAGCAGTCATAGCTATATGTATAAGCTTCTATTTTTGCATTTGTCCATGCATTAACATTTTCTCTTTTTCATGTATGTTCATGTTCAGCTGAACTATAAATGGTTTTCAGATGTTTCGTTGAAGCTAATTTGCTTTCTCCATATATTAATATCGTCTCTATGTATAGCGTGAAACCTGCGAAACATGGAGGATTTTGGCTGATGAGAAGCTTTTGAAAGAAATTTAGAGAGACAGCTCTTCAAACATAATAACGAGGATGGTGGCCATCAGTTTTACCCTGTTTTGCACCAGGAATGTCAGTAAGGTAGATTGTAATAACAAGGTCAATACAGCCACAGGTAGATGGCCAAAAGCTTTCCACAAGGGACATGTTTTTTGGTTTTAACATGTTTTCGCCAAGATACTGCTGACATGGCATTGAGCCATAATCATTCATTCATTCCACAAGGAACATCTGTACGTCAATTTGTAATCACGGACAAATACACCAATACTGTAGATAGTCAGGAACATGTTTAAAGTTTATGACAGCTCATGAATGCAGTACTGTTCATTAAAAAGATTATAAAAATTTTGTTTGGAATATAAAAACCTGTTTGAAATTGTGTAAATTGGTAGCTGAATTATCTTAGTTTGAAGTGTGGAGTGTTGTGCTGCCAGCTGGGGATCTGAAGGCACCCATGCTTTTAAGCTTATGAGAGATTGCCCAATCAGAGAGCTACGATATATCAGCTGTTTATGGGCTGTGATGTAAATGTACTGAGTTTGTCAGTGTAACATGCAGTAAGATAGAGACAGCACATGTTTTAATGTTATGTGTTTTAACTATAATAAGTACGTGGTTGAACAGCACTGCAAAGTATTTCCAGACCATTGTGTTGTGGCACAAGTAAGTTTCTTGATCATTTCATGTTGTAAATTTCATGTTGTAAATATATACTTAAGTTACAAACACAGCCTAGCAGCTTACTACATTCTCAAGTTACAAAAGTGTTCCCCGCTTGGAACAGTTTCGTCACAGCCCAGACAGAATGGCTGCGTTTCATGCAACAAAGCACGATCAGATGTCAGTTTCTGCTGTCATGGTAACTGTTGGGAAAAATACTTTACTGCAATAAACATAATATTGTTCAACCTTTTTGGAAAACTTAAAACATGAGCTGTCTTCACTTCAAGGGGTTGACGATCGAAAGCTTTTGCCATGGGACATCATTAACGCAAACTGTAATCTCGAGGTCAGATACATCATTAATGCAAACTGTAATCTCGAGGTCAGATACATAAACTGAGGGCTGATGGCCAAAAGCTTTCCCACCAGGGACATCAATAACACAAATTCAAATATAAGGCCAGATACACCCACATGTAGATGGCCAAACTGTCATGGTCAAAGACACAAATAGGGGTTGGTGGCCAAAAGCTTTCCACCAAGCACATGTATGAGGCAGACTGTAATCCCAAGGGTTGATAATAAAAAGCTTTAAGGCATCTATAAAGTCAGGTGCACACACAAATAGGGGTTGATGACCAAAAATATTCCTCCAGGGACATGTGTAAGACTGATTTTAAACAGGTCAGATACACCAGTAGGGTAGATGGCCAAAAGCTTGCCACCAGGAACAGTTATAGGTCAAGTTGTAATAACAAGGTGTAACATATGAATTGGTTTGATGGCGTGTTATCACAGTCAAATACACCACTGAGCTTGTTGGGCCATCAGATTTCATGAGGTACAACTGTGAAATATCAATCCAAACAAACTGAGCTGGAAGTATGTCTTTGCCATATAACATGATACATTAAGGTATACAGTGTACATGAAGATACAATAACTTGTATATGTGTCTCAAGAATACCATATAATAGTATATATCGCTATTGGTGTAGGTGTAATATAATTTAGACAGTAAATGTTTCTAAGGCCATTGTTTTTGAGGAGCACAAACTTCGTAAACAATGTAAGATGATGTAACACAAAAAAAGTGTAACACAAAATACATGTAATTCACCTTTTGGTCATAGCGTCATTGATGTAGCAATTCTAATGGCCGCTCTCTCTCTCAATTGACAGAAAAGGCTTTCTGTTTAAGGTGTCAGAAGTGGTGAAGTAGATTTCCTTCACTTCATACATGTAGATGTATTAATACATACAAATAAGTGTTATTTTCCCTGTGGCATGGAGTGCAAGTGGCAAAGATTAACATATAAGCTTCTGTTAGGTATGAAAAGCAGTTGCTCTGTGTAGTGATGCTTCAGTGCTGCATGTGTTTTAATCTACATGTAGCTCTCTAGACATCTGTTTCTTTAGCTCTGCTGTCTTAATGGCTTTAGTTAATACATGTAGCTTCATTCTCTGATTACTGTAAACCCTATTTGACAGAGAAGTCAAACTTTCATTTCATGATGATGGCTTGGCATTCCAGGATGCTAATGCTGTTTCTATTCTTTTTCTTAGTTTGTTCCTTGGTTTCCTGGAGTGAATAAGAAAAACAAATGTATTTTGCTGATTTTGACAACATTAGGCCAAAAGGCAGTTCTTGTTTCCCTTCTAATCTAAAATTTTAATTTTAGTCAAATTGTGTAGGGGTATGAAGTTTTGGAAATTATATGTGCTTACTGTACAACAAGGGGTAACCATTATTTTGAGTAGAGCTGCAAATGTCCGTGTGATAATCTGGTCTATTGCGCGTGCATAGCATCCTTACCTTAGAGTTGACTGTCTTCTTGATATACATATACATGCCCTGTGGATCACAAGGCTAGGAGTTTATGATCAGAGTAGTTGTAGGATGTTTTAGCTTTGCTGAACGCGCTCTTGCACAGTGAATTCTCCTAAATAGAATTTTCTAGTGTGTCCCATATGAGGGTTTTGTACACATAGAATATGTTAGGTAATGTATCAGAGAATCACCGTTGTTGTTGCTACTAACCTGAATTTCAGTCCAGTAATTTTACTTCACATGCACTCGTTTGAATTATATACCAGGACACTTTAACTAGTACAAATATTTGGGGGGGGGGGAGGGGGGGGGTGACAAGGAGGTGTTTGCTCTCATCTAATTATTATTAAATGTTTTATGGGCAGAAAAAAGCTGATTTTTTTTTTTATATGTTTTTTACAATGAATTTTCAGTTGATCAAATGTCCATAAAGAAGTGATGTAATGTAAATGGTCTTGTAAGGTGTCATTTGGGTCTAGTAATTTGAAAGGTTCGTGTTTTCTGTTTTCCTTTCACATTTTGTCTGTGTGGGCTAAAGTCTTTGCTCATGTTGGTATTTTTTCAATTCTTGATTATGATTGTCAAACTGTGACAGAAATGTAAAGAGTGGATTTGCTTGGTCTTGCAGGGAGCAGCGCATCTGGTAGTAGTGAACGTCGGAAAAACGACAAGGAGAAGGGAAAAGCGAGTCCGGGACACAGTGGTGGCAGTGATACAGAGACAGGAAGTTTAGCCGGGGCTCGGCGAGGGGCCCCGAGTGAGCGAAGTTTACCCCCACCTCCAGCAGGGATAGCCAACATGCCCCAAGATCTCAGTGGCAGTCGACAGTCTTTCAGAATGGCCATGGGAAACCCATGTGAGTTCTTTGTGGATGTCATGTGAGGTGTCATGTGGTCTTCCCCTTAGCCATTCAGCCTGCCACTCTGCATTCTTGTCATTTATATTTTCATTTGCTCTGTAGCTCGTCATTCTGCCCTTCTTTTTTTTGGACCTGGTCATACTGGTGATCATGCATGCTACAGTACTGCAACCTGTGGAAGCAAAAGCCGTAGCAGGACATTGCCGGAGAGTAGTGTTAACAAAACCCCCAACATGGAACAAGACTCTTGTTAATAGACTGGTCCAAGCATCCATGTATCTGAAATAGCTGTGCATGTCGGTGTTGTGATTCTGTCTGTAATATCAGTAATTTACTCATCTCTAGACAGTTGTTTTCACACTAATGTAGCAAGTGATATTCTGTTGTACTGTCATTCAGTGAAAGAGATAAATGTACTTGGCATATATACTGATATTTATTTTAGAAGTGACAGATGCATTAATGTCTTATTTAATTTTTATTCCTGTTGTATTCCTTGCTTTTGTGGAATATCTTTAGAAGCTACAAGTATTTTGTTGTATATGTACCTCCTTTCTTGGTATCTGTGAAATTGTATGCTTATGTACCTGTACAGAAAACCTAAAGCAATCCATGCCTTCTGTCGTATCGCCTTACAGGCCAGGATACTGACCTGTGAACCCGTGACCTTTAACCTCGTGATTGATGTCAACGTCTGGGTAGCATGTTAGCACATGGAAGTGAATACAAACATTGCCTGCCATGCTTGCACCCTCCGTTGTGGTAAATGCTAACTGTGATGCCGCTGTTGTGGCCTGCCTGTGAGGAGCAGAGGAAGAGGTTACAAAAGGAGAAGTGCTGGAGTTGCCCAGGACTGGTGGCAGCAGTGGGATATTCGCTGCTCTTAGACTGTACCCAAAACAAGGTGGTGCCCAGTGCACAAAGTTCTAGGACTTGAGAGCCTCTGATAGTAGGGAATTTGTAGTGATCGCGAAAAGACTAGCATCTACAGTTGATGGCAAGGAAAAGTGGACAATGATTGAAAGTGATATCACATCACATTTTCAAGATTCCAATGCTATTCAGCTTTTAGAATTTTGTCTTGTTCTTGTTGGTGTTGCTTGTAAGCAATGGCCAAGATCTGTTTAAGCATTTAATTTCATTGTTGATTTGTTCTTTCCTGTATGCGTTTACCCACTGTAACGTGCGTAAATGGAAGAAAGTGTGAACAAAGATGTTAAAAAAAGGTTTTTATGATCTAGCATAATGAACAAGCCTAAGCAATGTATCTTAGCTACAAGTTTTTGTGTGCTGACTAGAGACCTTGATCTTCTGTGAATTAGTGACCTTGATATTGTATGCGAAGATGTATATGGACCATTCAGAATGAAGAAAGTAACAATTCCCTCCTATGCAACACAATGTCTGCAGAAGTATGGATGTGGTACTTTTAGCAGTGAACAAGTGACAGGTACATTTTCACTTTATTCTAGAGCCTTGTTGTATGTGGCAAACCCAGATTTCAAATTGCTGTCAATGAGTTATGGGAATGCATGGTGCTGTAAACCATTTTAAATGTTAAAACAAAACTTTACCGTGTTTTTAAGGTCTAAATAAATTTTAATCTTTAAGAACTACACAAATTCTAACACGTATATTTTAATTCTTAAAGTTTATACCATTTTGTGCTTGGTTAGTATTTTAAAGTTTTTTTTCTTTCTGGGAAACTTGTTCCTTAGGTATTCACTATTGTAATGCTGTGTTTGAAATATTTACAAAGAAGACAAACATGATATTCTGCTGAAGAATTATGTGATAGAAATGTTCTTCTCTTGACAAATGTGGTCTTCAGAAACAATAATAGTTCTGACTTGCTGGCCAGACTGCAGTTTTTGTGACAGATGCCATATATGTGAGGATAACAAAGTACCATCTTGTTTCCCTTTTGACACTGGAGTGTACATCTCAAGTACTTGTAATCTTTTCTGAAATTTGCCCAGCTAAGGGGTGCATTTTGACATTGAAAACAAGTGAATGGCAAGTTGTCATTTCAAAGGACTGTCGGGCACCTGCAACACGTCTGTAAAGCTCAGAACAGTTATAAACAATTTTACACCAATGAGAGGGTTTTAAAGAATGTAACAGGTTTTACATTTTCTTTGTCTCTGTTGTACAAAAATGTTTACATTGAATCAGTAGTACTTTTGTGGGCTGGTCTCACATGCCAAGAAGAGTTCCTGATCAATCCTCTGATGAAATGCATTTGTACTCTTTACTTCTGAAAGAAATCAGTGTAATGGTAATTTAATGGACAAAGATGATTTGTCATTTTCAGAATGTATGTATATCGATTTCTGCTAAAAGTACCCTAACAATATTTGCTTGTTTTGGGGAGGAATTTTTTTTGTCAAACAGATGTTCTAGGATGGTTAACATTGGGGTCTTCCTTAGAAATTGTTCACAAACACCAAAAATAAATTATGCCAAAATTGTGAGCAAGAGAAACCACATTTATTTGATGTTGCTTGAGGTTTATTCTATTGAGATATTTTGTAGTCATTGGTACATAGTAACTTTGGTTCTTGGTATAATCAATATCGAATCGGTTTTCCTCAAGTCGCAAAATCCGATAGTATCATTGGGTTTCCTGTTCAAATATCAACATCATTATCATGCGAAGTTGTATACATATCAAAGTAGTTCATCTACTTTCGTCTTTAATTTTGAGCTTTGGTACATCATATCAGTGTTATATCCTGATCCAGTTGTAAAGCATTTAGACATTTTTAGGTTGGCTTTGCTTACAAGAAAACATATATATATATACCATAATATATAGAGTTTTCAACAAAATTTCAATGGTATGATTTCTATTCAAACATTGATGATCAGGGATACCTCTAACATCACAAAAGCGTAGCTGTAGTTCAATTCTGTAATCTGCAAAACAGATTCAGGAGATCAAAATTTCATCACATATTCATGAAATAAAAATATGTTTATCTCCTAAGAATGGGGAAAAACTGGAAAACTGTGCCCAAATGTGTCATGCTTTTAAATCCTGTATGGATTATGCTTCTTGGTGGACTTTAATTTATCTATTTTTAAATATGTTACCTTAAGGATTTAGCATTGCTTGACACAATAATATGCATCATGATGCCGGTTTCAGGGACTGAAGTGTTCTGTCCCTGAACTATTTATTACTTGGATGAATGAGACAGAAGTGATAATGCTTCAAATAACCTTTGCTGCAATATTGTTGCAGTATTTCTTTGAGGTTTAATGTATTTTTCACCATAAGTTGTTTGGTTTTCATTTCTCTTTTATTTCACTATGAAAGAATGTGATGTTTTTTTACTGGACGAGAAACCATGTATGTCCTATCGGCAAACTCTAACAGTATGCCTGACCTGTCTTCTTGCAGAGATATTGGCTACAAAGCAAATTTGTTCAACATGCAACCTGGCCTCAACCGTTTCACACCCTCCTTCTCACCCCAATCCCCATTCCCACCCCTCCATGTCATCCTTGACTTTCACAAACACCCGAACCTCTACCCCTTACCATCTTACACATCACCACTTTTCCATACATATCATCAGTTGTCATACAACTACTGTGTGGCCGTTGTATACTTCATTTACCAAAAATATGATCTAACTGATAACTGAACAACCTGGCTCATCCAGGCTTTCTGGTTAAGTAGTCTAATTTAGACGCTCAAGCAGTACTCTGCTGAATCATGTTCGCAAACTGTCCTTCGTGTACATATTGATTTTATTTCAGTGCATGTTAAAGGTAATTCACAAAATATGTCACTGTTACATTTGCGTGTGAAAGCGCGAGAGGCAATTGTTTTGGGTTTTTTTTCATGGTTTGTTAAGGGGGGAATACCCATAGCTAGTCCTATGTTTCTATTCATACATATAGCTTTGGTCCACTTTTGTTTTCGCTGAGGCGTATCAATGGCCGGTGTAGCGGAGACACTCACCTGTTTGGTGAGCTCATGCGTGAATGAAGCTGGTAAGGTGTAGCTGCTGTACATGGTATCAGCACATTTGTCATAATAAACATGTAAATCCTGAACAGTATCCCCAAGGTGTCTCTGTTCTTCCTGTCACAGTGTGGAAAACGGTTATAATTTTATAAACATCATCTATTTATTTATTTAGTCATTTATTTATTTGATTGGTGTTTTGTGCTTTACTTTAGAATATTTCACTTGTTGGTACATGCCTTTAGTCAGCATTGTGGACAGCTGGAGCTGGGCCTCTTGGAAACCACTAGTCCATCCCAAGGAAGCTGACAAATATCTCTGATGGAAAGGTTTAACTTTGTTAAACCAGACAGTCTACGAGGCAGACAGTTCTTGTTTAGGGGTATGTTTAGATTATTTACCCCGAACCTCCTACTCTCAAGATCACTGCAGATTATGTACTGAAGCAGCTAATGGTTACGATGGATCGTGCCAAATAATGCTGTACTGATAGATCATGAGAAATTAAAGCAATGATAAAGACTGGTGAATCCCCACATCCAACACTGTCATAACGGTTGTCCAAAGTGAACAAAGTTGTTTATACCTAGACCCTGAAAAGTGTGCACCGTTAACTTACGGGAATGAACAACACACCACATAGAGCCAACTGCTCTACCGACTTGGCCTCTGCTCTAAAAAGCAACCACAGGACAGGCACGTAGCCATGGCAGTTACAATCAACTTAGACTACGATTGCTACGATTGTGTCCTGCATATGTGTTGAAGACTCCATGAACTGGAGAGCAGGGAAACGCCACAAGACGCAGGGGCGGAATAACGAGAGTTCACGGACACCATGCGTAGGTGGATTATGATATTTTCTTCTGAACTAACTGTCTTGTTACACAACTGTACGCTGACGTCACCTAGCGTAAGGCAATAGGCCTGCCTGGTTACAAATTAGGCCACTGGTTTAATCGAGCTTGGCTCACATTTATGTTACTGCTATACAGGCACTAGCAGGTGTCAGCAAATGTACATGGAGCCAAAGTTTCCCAAAGGCTGTACCCGGTTTCTCAACCCATTATACCTTGTGGTAAGGTATTTGTAGGGTAATCTTAATTAATAGTATACATGTCATGGAGTTGCAACCAAATGAACACATGGCGAAATATAAGCTATAGTAACACTCAGCCCAGTTTTGAAATGTGGAATATTCTGTGTACATGGACCTACTTCAAAATCGTATCAGTTAGAATAGTTAACGGTCGTAAAACAAAGCATTCTGTTCCCATACCGATTTGAGTCGTCCAAATAAGGTTATATACAGGTTGCCATGCACCAGTCTTAAAGTTCTGGGTGGGTAATTGCAAGACCTGTTTCCAAAGCAACCTTCAACAAAAATACCTTAATAACTAAGAAAGTATACTTATATATGAAGGGAAGAGGTCAACAGTTTTAAGTGATGACGGGTGGACGCAAGGGATGTTCTAGGCGAACAAATTTAATCAGTATCCAAATCGTGATAATCACAACATGCATCCCAGTTGCACTTTGATTTCAACTGTTCATACACATCCGATGTGGTGATTTTATTTAGCTCTACGAACATACATAAACATGTACACGGACATGTATGGATTTTGGACTCAGCGTCCATATTTACCTACAAGAGAACTGAATACACAGTGCAAAGAAACTTTTCATGGCGTTTGATGGCATATCTATAGTCACTGTGCTTTTTTTTTTCTTTCTTTCTTTCTTTACCAGGCATAATTAATTGCCACGCCCGGAATTGGAATGACCGGAACTTAATGTGTGATTTGTATTTAATAATAGTGAAGCAATGTGTGCACCGAGTGTCAATTCCGTACGATAAACCACTATGGGAAAGTGCCGAAACCTGTGTTAAGGCGGAGTGAATGCTTGACAGACGAAGGAAGTATAACTGGACAGAACCCAACAACAGCCGCTATACTCTCAATGCAATGGGATCCTGGGGCCAGTTTCGCAAAACCATTTTTGGAAAGTCCAAAACTTTCGTAATTCTTTATCAAACAAAACATTCGAAGCCGGGTGCTCAAGCTTACACTTCCACGACAGAATCAACGATCAAAATTTTATCAGTTTGATTTCATTGGATATTATTGCAATCCATATCCATGACGACAGAGCCCACTTACAGGATAGATAACCAGCAAGGAAATAAGACAACTGAATATAAGAATATAGTTAAAGACGCGAGTTATAAATAATGTAAATGTAAAACATTATAGTGAAAGATAAAATTCGAGTTGCAGAGAATTTGATGTATACGCCGCGGCATCCATCGCCCCACTAACAAACGAGCAGCGGATCAATCTATAAACCTGTTCTGTCCAATCGGGGATTGAACCAACACGTCTCGTGTGTCATCGTTTAGAGTCGCGCACCTTTCCACCACATTGTCACGTCTCATTTTCATATAACAATCATATTTTTACCCACCTGTGGCCGTATACAATCTATTATTTATGACATACCGATTTTCTTGGACTATGTATATACCTGTACATCTCTTAAATTGTTTTAAGCTTAGAAATTGCTCATCCGTACAGAGAATTGTTTTCATCCAAGTCGATTGATACTCTATTTCAGCAGACGTATATATAGATGGCAGATTCAAATCCACTTTAGTCTCACAGGTTCATCTGCGGCTATAGCCTATGTCAAGAAATCGCAGGCTAATGTGCTCAATCTGGTGCTTGTTTGCAATAAACAGTAAGCCGATTTATTCGAGGACTGCAAAATTAAAAACAAAACACTAAATGTCGAAACAGTTTCATTATCGACATAGGCCTACCAAGTTGAATCACATATTACATAACTTTATAACATTATCATACTTAGTTTGGAGAGTTATGGAAAGTGTTGAAAAAACATACCAATCATGAGAACGTGATGAATGCTTCTGGACTGTCCTAGTGTGTAGGCGACATGTGGCTCCCAGGACCTGTGTGCAGCTTGCCCTGTTCTGGAGCGTGCGATTTGAAGCTCTAATGGTCACACCACGGACTTCTCCTCGCCAATTTACCCCAGTAGTTTAACACCCGATCAGACTTGATTCTTTGGGCTATAAAAAGTTCAGGAACAACATACCAAATATGAAAAATATTGGAAGTTTCAGGTTACGGTAGTCTTTATAAATTACCTGTGGGCGCAGACCACATAGCCTAAAACTTGCATATATCACTGCTGTAGTTCTCGGGTATACATGACGTTGAACATCTAACAGATAAATTATGATTGATTGATTTATTTTAACGCCGCACTCAAGGACTTATAACTTAATCACCAGTGATTGAGTGTATGGAGGAACCGGGGTAGATAGAATAAACCACCGCCCTTCGCCAAGTATATCGGTACTTCAGACCGAAGCCGAAACAGCGAAGGCCAGATTTGAACTGAAGCACGCAGTCTCATTGGTTAAAGGGCTGCATGATGATCGGTGTCCATCACCTCCGCAAAGGAGGCTATGCACAGACATTAAAATTTTGACCATCTCAAGAGCTATTCAAATGTTAATTTAATGTCCAACATAGGCCCCCAACCAAAATCAAAGCATTTCAAATGGAATTTTAAATTTCCACTTAAGGCTGAATAGGCTTTATGGAATCACAGTCGAACAAGAGAAGGTCACGCGTACACGTATTATAACTGCATATCCGAATAGTCCCTTCTCTAGCCAGGCATTTTCAGTTCAAGACAATTTGATATCAATGTCTTGTTATATTGTCATTGGCTTTCCCTGGCAGTGTCTAAGAGGGGGTCGACTATCTCAGGCGAACAGGTGGGCAGGGGCCGCCTAGGCCCCGGTATAGATCATGTATAGATAGCAGCACCCAGAAAAATAGCCATCATTTGAGCAAGGTTCGCGAGATAATCATGTGTTCATTGTGGGCGAGTCGCATATTGAAGCAGCAATTCTTTCACGTAACCACCTGCATGTCATCGCCATGTACGCTTTAAGTATAATGTTTTCCTTACTACTTTCCATACCATTTTTCCAAAAAAAAAAAAATCAAAGGGCTTCGAGAACAAATATGCAATATTCCAGAATTTTCAGGTAAGCCTATATGGGAAATGTTTATTCCAACATGCAAGGAAATCAAGAACTTCCGTGATGCGTATTAACCGTAACATAATGGTACTCGGACACAGACTGTGCTAAGATGGATACTTTCGAAGCAAATTTAGTTAAAATGGCCTGTTTCATTAATATGTATCCTTCTTTGTCAATGTTCTTTCGATGCAACGTATCTCCAACATCTGTACGTCATCCTCACTTAGATTCGCACAAATCCGACAAAAACTAGACAGATGTTGCATTCACAAGTACACCTCCCCCTTAAATCCAGATTATATACATAAAATTGATGCCACCTAACTCCAATATCACAGGCACGACCGTATTACCATTCCCATCACGTTTCACAAAAATCTGACAAAATTCGTATGAATTTGGAGACGGTTGGAGATAAAAATGAGTATCACACAATCAAAACCATACACCATATATATCCAAGTTCTAACAAAATAACACAAGACGAAATTCATGCATGTAAAATCGTTTATTGCAAGAGTTGGGACAGCCAGATTTACCACTTGTGCAGAGACTGTGTGCATTTGTTCACACAACGGAAATTGTGACATTCTCCCAAGACATTAGAGTTCACGCATGTACACGTGTACATCAGGAGCAAAAGTAACAGTCAATTTCGCAAATGACTTAACATTTTCTGTTACTAACTGACCATGCCTCCAAACGCCATGGCAGAACATTCTCTCATCTATTAACCATTCTAACCAGACATCAAGTATGGGGACACAGCAAGTCATCTTGCTGCCATAGCCTAAAACAATCATTTTTATCGGAAGTGAAAACAACTGAGGCAAAGCTTGACCACGAAGACATAGAATGACATTGTGCCTCCTCAATAGATAATTCTGTAAATGTAATGACACTTGATGTTTTTCACTTTTCAGCACTAATAATTCTGTTATGCAAAGTGAAAATAACACAGGGTATTCATTTAATGCACATAAGCCAAGTTGACGTCACAATACGGAATTAATTCTACCGAAAATAAATGCAATGAGCAGTGTTGTTGAATGAGAACAAGGAAATATGAGAGAAAATATATCCATTGCATCCACAGCTTCAAATAAGTCATTTGCAACTTAAAACTGGTCACATCGCATGCTACAGCAAAGGTTTTCCTGTATTATCTCATCCACTTGGGAGTCTACCGGATTTAAAATTTGTCACTTTAAAGGCTGTGCAAAATAGAAAAAAATTGCCTCAATATTTTCACTACAAAAGGCTTGTATTTGATGTGTGAATCCAACTTTTTACATTCAAGATGCTGTTTTCACCATATGAATTTGATGATTCACTGGCGACATATTGCACCGTATTTTCTTTCCTCTTTCAAACTCAAGCTGTGTGTTTTCCAAATGTATTCCACGGTGTGTAAAAATGTGTACAGTGCCTCCGTCCTGTTCTTGTTCCACAAAGCTTTATTTATCACTTAAGTGGTAAAAGGCGTTAAGTGTCTGCACTCTCATACTTCAGCGAAACAAGACTTTCAAAGATCAAAAATCAATATTACTTTATTCAGTGCTTGTACTGTGACCATTTCAAAACAACATATTTGATTTTTCCTTCTTAAATGTAGCCATTGAAATAGTTAATTCTTTAAACTTATAATTTATATTTTGGGTCAAATATACATGCAAGCTCAGCATAGTATAGAAGCAGTGTTCACCTTTGACAAACTAACGGCATCCATTAACTTGGGGAGAGGACACCCCAACACCAATCCACCATCAACACCTCAAGAAAACCCTACCTTACTCCGGCAGCTGCACCTTTGTGAATGTACCTTATCAAACAGTTGAGATCTAGAAATGACACTCAAACACGCAAACTTATACATTTGTATGTACATATTCTAACAAAGTTTTAAGCAACACAGCATGAACACTACATGTTACTGTGCTATGTGATTATGAAATATACTGGCCACTTTGCAAAAGACTTTTTCATGACAAAGACAAAGTAGTACAGGTAGCTGTAAATCATTGTGGCTGCAAAAATGTGCTATACCTCGTTTATCAGCCACAGCCAATACGCACAGAGCACCACTATAAAGACAGCTAAAGCCACACCCTCAAAGTGTTCCTCAACCCTCGTTCTGCACACCAATAATTAAAGATGTAGTACCCCATGATTCTGCTGACTTAAACGGAACTGAGATTATTTGGGGCATCAGGCCTCATGGGATGCACAAGATATCCAATGCTATGGCTAGCTGTTTTCGTCAAGCAAAACAAATCCAGATCTGACGCTGGCCTCACTGCCCATTTCCTATGAAAGTTCTAGCCTTAAATAAATTGCACAGTTATTTTAATCCGAACAAACAATATTTATTTATTGCTGTACTCAAGAAGATTTCACTTATACAAAGGAGGGGAGGAAGCAAGCAGCACCCATGGGCAACGAACAACCATCTGCAGGTTGCAGGCAGATCTTCCCATCTACGACCGAAGAGGTAGCCAGCCTTATCTCTTACAAATATTGGCTGTGTACATATAACAAAAATGTTCAGCTGAAAAAGATATACTCACGTGAAATGCAAATGAGCCATTTTTATAATATGGGTAGAAACTATAGCAAATGTCACTGACCAAGTTTGACATGGTTGGCAACCATTGCATCATAAAGTCTAATGTTGCTGATCGGGTCAGAAAACTCTTTGCGTTGGATGTCTAAAATCTTACTTTTACAATGTATTGATGCACGATAGATTTTGAGTCACAATGTTCAGTGTCGTCAGTATCTTCCCAAACAATGTCAATAATGCAACAAGTATTAAACTATACAATAACAGTGCTGATAAAACTGTGTATCAAGAGCATATGGATCCTCAAACAAATAACCCCTGTACACCAGCGATTACAGAGGTAAATGCAATGATATACTTCACAGACTACACCATTAACACTCAAATGAATTTTCAACATTGTGACAGAGATGGATTGTCTGAATTTAATTCACTGTTTAATACTGAAAAAGCATTAAAGGCAAGGGTGTACATAATTGTATATGTATTCTCCAGAGAATCCTCACCCACCTTCCTTTACAAAGATTGCTCGTCAACAACTTCTAATAGCTAAAGTCACGTAACTGTTTACTGAATGTAGAAGTGGTATTTTCATTTGGTTACGATCCTGCTGGTTTAGTTCACAGGTAACTACCCAGGCAAGTCTGAGAAGTTACTGCTGCTGAACTGAACAAGATGCTTAGCTGGGTACAGTCTGTGGATTGACTTCCTCCATCTTGACCTGGGGGCAGACACTCTTCTTGGCTAAAGGTATTTCGACTGCTGGTTCCAGACTGTCCGTCTCCAGAACAAGCACTACAGGGTTTGGGCTATTAACACTGGTGTCTGGCTTAGTGAACAGCTGGATGGGCCGTCTAAACCCTGTCAACAAGGAACATTCATCATTATTTTGACTGCTTGTGTGATGTCACATTCCAGTCCTGATTTATCTATTTGATTTATCTGATTAGTGTTTTTACGCCATACTCGAGAATATTTCACTTATACAACGGCAGCCAGCATTACAGTGTGAGGAAACCCAGCAGAGCGTGCGGGAACCCATGACCATCCGCAAGTTGTTGTTAGACCTTCCCACGTACTGCTGGAGAGTAGCCAGCTGGGTTTGAACTCAGAGCGATCGCATTGGGGAGAGGCACCTGGGCCATTACGATGCACTTATGTGCTAATAACTCTTGACCACAGAGGCCCCCAACTTCAGCCCTGGGTTTTTAAACAAGGATAGCCGATCTTAGTGCTAGGGAAACTGGCAGGAGCCACTATAACCTCCACACTTTGCAATGTGCCGCCAAAACTGACAAAACTGACACACAAAGCAGTACACATGGAAGAGAGGAATTAAATACATTTTAATCACCTATAACTGCACAAAATATTTAATTTCATACACAATACCTAACTGCGGCTAAAGACAAAAATTATCAGAAGAATGAAAACTAAGGGGAGGGGGGATGGTGTCAAGGTAGAGGTAATAAAGATCCTTAAAATTCACTGTTCTTATGTTGGGCATACAGTAGATCACCTAGAATTTCACAGAAAATTTCACCTACAAATCAGCCTGCTGTACAAACTGTGACATAGAAAGGTAATTAGTCGAAAAATCATGTTTGTGAAAAGTCATACATGTACATGATTTTCTGTTAATCACACAAAATTTCACATGCTTTTTACCGAGGATACAAGTGATCTAGTCTGTTAAAAATTCCATGAAATCATAGGTTATTTACTGTAATTATGATTACAATAAATTACCATTAGCTACGCCCATCTTTGCTGAGAAGAGATATGTCATAATACTAGCACAATCACAGTTTAATGAGGCAATCATTCAAAATATGTTTGCTATGCATATCTCAACCAAACTGTTAAAAAAAAGAGCCCTACTCTATGTTGTACTGTGAATTTCAAAAATTTGTCCCTCTAAGTTTATCATTATCCAGAAGAAATTTAAAAAAAGGAGTTCTCTTCAAGAATAGCCTTTGGGAAGCATTATTTCTACTTAGCAGACATATTATTTTCCACACAAGGATTTCACTAGGTCACATTTCAAACCAACAGTGACCTTTAGGGCCGAGCTTATAGTCCATTGGTTTGCTTATTACATTACCTGCAGACTTGTTATACGGCACATCAAGAGCTTCACAAGTGGAAAATCCAACCTCCCTTGACAACAGGTAATCAGTGAACTGATCTGGCTTAAAACGGATGCTTTGGAAGTTCCGGAAGATCTCCTCCTGTAAACAGAAGTACTTTTCAAGCATATTTATACAAATGCAAATTAAAACCAGGGACTCCACTTTCGTGATGACAACTCCTGGAATGAATATAAGACAAGTTGCTACACTTCAACAAATCTCACCATTTAACCAGGACTTATGAAACAAACGCTGTCCTGTTGTTCTTTGGCTTGGTGGATTGGAGAACCCAATAAGACTGTGCACAATGATTTAGAGGCCTTTTTTTCTGTACTTATAATCAAATATTTGGGGACACTACATTGTACTTTATAGAAATCACATGCATGTTCATTTGGATATGTTTGTCTATCTACAACCAATCAATATTAAATGCTGTACTAAAATTCACAGGACAATCACTAGAAAAGAAAGCAGAATTTGTCCAAAGTGAGATATACCCCACCACTGAAAATCCACCCACCTAAGTCCCATTCCACTGAGTCCATTGTCAGAATCTATACGTAAATGCCCATGGTATCCATGAAATATTAGGTCTAGCATTAGGCAACCTTTCCTGCCAAAGGTAACTCAGGTCAAAGCTATGTACTATATTGTTCATTCCCACACTTACGATGACGTTTCAGTGATAAATTTATGACGTACATGTATTATGCATGTAGTGCAAGCAAACAATGGTCAAGTTAGCTGGCCACTGAATCGCCACTTCTCAGAAAAATTCTTCGTGTTTACTGCTTATTACTTACTGTAAGTTTTTTCTTCTTTTTATAAGAGGGCCATGCCTGTGGTTCAAGTATCAACCTTCCACCAGGTCGCAGTTGCTTGAAGATGCGTTTGAAAAACCTTTTCATGCCATCGTCTCCAAAGTTTAGGTGAATCCACTTCGTAATGCTCAGCGCCATGATGACATCATACTCTTCTTCTTGTACATCTAAGAGTTCATCATATTCCAACACATAGTTTCCCTGTGGTTTAATAAAACAAAACAAAGTTCCAGTTAATAATGTGGTTTTGCAAGGTAATCAAACAGCTAATTGATCAAATTCATTTCAAACCAGATTTTTCACCGAACACCTAACATACATGTAACTCAAAAAGATGAAAGTACCCTTGCAAAGAAACTGTGTTCACAAAAGAATCAAAATCTGGCACACCTTTTACAATATCAGAATCTTTCCACGAGTCATTACTACAGGTATTTACCACTTCTATTTTTCAAGAAATTAATTTTTCCCACAGGCGGCTTGTAAACTAGAAGAAAACACTACACCAAATGTATATATGTCTGCATCAATAATCCTATTCATGGTTTAAAAAACGTCACTTTTTATTTTTGCAATGTATGACAACCAAGATATTGCAGTTCAAAGTAAGGAAAAATGTTCATGTGGGGAAAATCGAACGACCCGCCACACTCTCAGTTTTAACCAATAAAGGGCGAGAGATTTCTTCCACCCGGAAAGATATCTGTTTCCGCAGTGATGTCACCTGTACCTAATTTATCACTTAGAAATCCACTTAGTTCACCCCCTTATAGAAGTGGTGTTAAATCAGCTGTTTTCCTTGTGATTACATAACAATTCTGATATACTTCAAAGCCATTTTCAACGAGCAAGCGGTAGTGGAATACGTATGGTATTATTCCCAAAGGTCTCCACCAGGAGGCCACGGTGTGTGGCCTTCAGTTGCAATAATAACAGAGGACGTACTTCGCACACAAAGGAGCATCTCGTCTCTAATATTAAAGAGTGTATGGTATGGATGACGTGTAATCGTGTTACCGGTTCCTCTAAAATGGGTTACCCTACGGCCTCATAAGAATTCCAGATTAAAAGATTTTTTATGGAGTTACAAAACAAGCCATAAAATAATGCCTATGCCCGTTCAGATTTGTATGGACCCTTCTTTCTTTGGTTATGTTTTTACTAAATATACTATACAGTCAGAAGGAAAATGTTACTCAGGTCCATGCCAAGGGCACAATATTGTCCATGCTATTCAGATATATGCGGATGCCGATTTGTTGAAGAAAAAGAGGAAATATATTTTTCTCTTTTCATTCCTAGAAAAGGAAAAAAGATACAAATCTGATGGAAATTCACACTGAGAAATGAAAAAGACTGTTTACCATACTCTTAAAAAACCTTATATTTTTGGATGGTTGGTGAAGTTATGCCCTTCGAACAAGTTTTTAATTCGAGACCGCAGATATCCGGGTACTTCATATATTTGCGGCAGTAAAAAGCAGACAAGGAGGTGAAACATAACATGGGAAGGTATAGGAAAAAGAACAACAATGGACAATATTCACAGAACAAAATAGCCACAAATTACTGTATGTTTTACTACAGAACAATCTTCACAGCATATGAAAATTATGAATGTCAATGACACCTAGTTCTGGACTTTAGAGGCCGTGAAGCAGAGTTCCCTATTAGCTTCCATGTTATTTTGACAATGTTTTCAGCACCGTGTCTGCACGAGCAAAGCCTAGGCGTGAGTAAAACTGCTGAAGCCCAGATGTCTGCGGTCTCAAATAATGGCTCTATGGCTCCATAACTTCAACTTTGACTTCTGTTTTAAGCTTTCCTTCAGAAATGTGTTTTTTTTTTTTTTTTTGGCTTATACATGTACATGCACGTCTTCACCTGTGAAGAGAGAAAAGAAACTATGATCTGGTTAAAAATTACTTATACTAGAACAAACAATTACCTGCAGAAACATGATATTATTGGGAAATGCAGGTGAATGTGACTGTCCAACAGCAGGCACAACAATTGGGCCGTAGTTCAACTTTACAGACATCGGATACACATCAGTCTTTATCATAGTTTTGGTGAGATAATGCCGAATATTTTTCCTAGCTGCAGCTATCAGCCTTCCATCAATGTCCATTCCAACAATCTTGTGAGGTCTGAAATCACAAGCAATTGTCAAAGTAATATGGCCAACATTGCAGCCAATATCCAAAACATCTTTCCCTGCAAACCACTCTGGTCTAAGGCTGTTCAATCTAACATCTTGCTCGAGTTCTGGGTTTCTGTACCCGTAATACCGATTGTAATTTCCGTACACAAATTTCTGACATGTGCTACTGCCCTTCCGTCGTTTCTCTGCTTTAGCTTGGCGCTTCATTGGCTGTGGTGTTTTCGGAGCACTAATTTGCCGTTTCATCTTCTTGGGGGTTACAACACTTGTGGGAAGCGGAATTTCAGTATCGAATGGTACACTCTCAGTTCTAACCAAAGCTCGTCTTGTATTACCTATTCCATCACAAAATTCAGGTTTCATGCACTCACTAACTGTTCGTCTGCGTTTGCGCCCCTTTGAGGTTTGTGGAATGACAGGGGAAACAATTTTATCCTCACATTTCTTTTGGCTTGACAAGAGTAATTCTGAGTCTGATTCAGCTGATGCTTTATCAGGTATAGATGTTGTAGAGTCAACATCAATCTTTAATGCTAATGTGAGATTTTTCTTCTTCTCCGTTTCTTTGGACGGAGTTACTGTTACAGTTGATGTAACAGCATCCTCATCCGGTTTCTTCTTGTGCTTGTGTCGCCGTCTCTTCCGTGCAAGTCTTGATGCAAACAAATCATCAACATCTTCACCCGAGTTTAAGTTCAGAGGGTCTGTAATATTTGGGGGGAAAACTGAGTTAGTATTTTCTCGATGAACTGGAAATGGTAATGGAGAAGAGTTGGGTGTTTTTTCATTGAGCAACATTCCAGTTTCATCATCATATAAACTGTTCAAATTCAAAGGGTCACTAATATTTCCACCAAGAAGGAATTTGGTTGGGAGTACAATTTTGTCCTGCTTAGTGCTGTATCGTCTCCTCTTTGACCCAGACATTGGTCCTCTTTGGGTAGGAACACTAAATCTCCTTCGCTTGGCTTGGTACTGCTTGCTGTCCTGCCTGGGACTAGGACCATCTGGCTTCTGCTGGTGTCCAGGAATTGTCACCTGCCTGGCCGGTTTGCCGTTCGGAGTGGACACCTCTGGCTGCTGCTTGTTGTCATTTTCCTCGGTAGAGTGATATGGGCATGGTGTAGATTGTTTTTCACCACATTGGAACTCCACGTGTTCGAACTGAGTTCTGGTCGGGGTTTTCACCTCGACACTCATTGTATGCAACTTGTAAATGTCTTAGTAACTTTTTACGACGGCACAACGATGACAGGCATCAGCGCCCCCTAGCGACAACTTTCAGAAACACCTTTGTAACCGACCACAAAGGGTCACAACATTGACGCGAAACATGGCAGAGACCTATGGTCTGTCCCAAATACATGTGTCTACCGCAACAAATCACTCAATCGTCTTTAACTGCAGTCTGTAGTCATCTAACAAGGCGACAAACGGAAATCATTTCCCAGTCCCCGCTTCCAACCGTCGTTCTCCTAACCAACTCTGTGCGCTCGCTTCGCACTTTGGACATGCGCGTTGGTGGATTGTGGGAGTCGGAAGTGGCTGTGTCGTCTGTCGATTCAAAACACACGCGGGACTTTCATTTTGACAGATAGACAGGTGAATAGCAGTTGATACGTGTAGGTATAACACTTCACTGTTGCCGTTAAGCAGTTAAAGAAGGCGAATGCCTACTTTGAGTGGTTAAGTTAGCAAAGAAGTTTCACTCTTAGCCTGTGGTGAAATGGGAACAATTTAAAAAAACTAATGTCAAAACGTGCTGGACTGGGCTCGATTGTTTTCATTGCTGTGCAAAGTGACTGGCGGAGATAAATGGTAGAGTAAATGTGACAGACATGCAACTTCAGGTGAATTTGTTTAGGTAGTGTTAACACACTGAGACTGGTTGGAAGTAGAAAAAAAAATTTTATTTTTCTATTTAGATGTTTGTTACATGTTTCATGTACTGCAGTTTTCATTTCGCTTTGACTTTTTAACATTTTATAGGCCTGGTTGTAATTTTAACTTTTCAGATATTGCTGAAATGAAACCAACCAAGTCTGTAAAATCATTCAAGAAACCATTTGCAGGTAAAGTTTAACTTCATCATTATGGGGTACCAGTTTTATATGTAATTGCGTATTTATAAGTTTCAGTTGATACGTTTTCAAAGCTTAAAAAATCATATGTGAAGCTTTGAAAATGATTTTTAAACCATTAGAAGTCAGTTTTAAAGCTTTGAAAGTGGTGTTTTTTATTAAAGCTTTAAAAATTCAACTTACAGTACTGCCTGGAAAATACAGACTCACTCAGTCACTGCTCCCTGAGAATGTGGCAGCACATGGGCCACTTTCACAAAACTCCTTAAGTCACTCTTGTCAAAACTTTTCTGGTAAAAAAACGACGATTCGATTTATGAGAAAAGAAATTCATTTACGAAGTTTTGTGAAAGTGGGCCCAGATTACCACACTTGGAGCGGCCAAAAATCAAGTGTACTGTACACCAAAGCTTTAAAGGGTGTTAAAAAGATGATGGAAGTCTTAGAGAAGTCTGTAATTAGTGTTGGAGAAAGGGAAGTATATATCTTCATAAAATCTCTGTTCAGTTAGGCCTTCGTAAGCCACTCACTGTGGGACCAGTCTGTACTTTTACATCCCCAACATCAGGTGTAGGGCATATTTAAACAAATTGCCAAAGTGAGCAACTTTTTACTCATGGATGAAATTTGAGGTCGTTTACGATAATGATAGCTTTTTCCTAGCATATTTATTGTCATATGACAGCTGCACTTTTCAGCTATGTTATTAACATCTGAAAGGGAACAGCTGTGGCCTCTGTGGCTGAGTGGTTAGTGAACTAGCAAAGCACATTTACACAGGAGCCTCTCATTTGTACTGTTGTGAGTTCAGATCCATCTCATGATAGCTTCCTCTCTGGGACAAGCACTGTACCTGGGCAGGTCTCCAGCAACCTGGAGATGGTAGTGGGTTTCCCCCGGGCTCTGTCTGGTTTCCTCACATCATAATACTGATTGCCATTGTGTACATATAAGTGAAATACTCTTGAGTGCGGCATAGAACACCAATCAAAACAGTGAAAAAAAATACTTAAAAAGACATCATGGACATTGGTTTATTGTATCACTTAAGTCATAGAAATTCAAGTTGTAGAAGACAAAAAAATTATTTGTTGTAATACAGTCATATGGTTTTGGAAAAGTTGGCCTAGAACTTTAAATAGAAAAATTCTGACTGCAGAGTCATATGCACAGTGTTTTCAGGAAAGGTGAGATACAGTACCACTGGTATGATTCGTGTACATAAATTTAATACCCCTCTCTCTGCTCTAGCTGAATGCCCATATGTAATCTTTTGTCATTCAGTATTTGTGTTATGTGAAAGGAACATAATTTCATTTTTCTTTTCTTTTTTTATGTTTCAGTTCCTGGAAATAACTCAAAGGAAGGAAAAGAGAAGAATAACACTAGTGGAAATAGTGGAAAACAGGTGTGAAACAGTGGTATTCCTGATCATACACACTATATAACATACTGCTAAGAAATTAATCAAATGGTCAGAGTACCTGTAAACATGTAAGACATAATGACAATTCACAATGTTTATGATAAAATTTGCACCATTTTCTTAAAATTGTCAATGCTGCGTACTTAGTAACCTATGTATATGTCCTCTAATTCGCAGGATAAATATCACATTAAATTCATTGTCGGCATTCTGATGTGTCTGCTTTGCAGTGTTGTTGGGGATTCAGTTCCTAAGTTAAAAGCTCTGTCCACAAAAGCAAATCAGTGTTTTACTCTAGGGACAGGGTGTGCCCTTTCCCAATTTAGCGGTATAAAGATCCAAGGCAAGGCACTAAAACTATGACAGCATTTTTTGCCGCTGTAACACAGAATCACTGAAAAAGTGTTGAAGAAAGTAAATTGTTTAAGTATGTGTAAACAATATGACAACCCCTTTGGAATATATCACAGGCGGATCCTGAAAACAGTTCAGAACATTTAACGAAGGAGGACAACACATCACAAGCTACCAAAGACCCAGCCATAAAGAAGGCAAAGAAATTGAAGACAGGAGGATTCACAGCACCAACCCCCAAAGCAGAGGAACATAACTGTGAGGTATGTTTGTACGGCCAGTAGTACATTGTAGCCATAGCCATGCAGTGATGGTTTTTAGCCTTATGTGTCCCACATAAGTGTTTGTGCTGCCTGGTGCTTAATGTTTGTCATCTGTAATACGTATTTTAACATTGTAGCAGGCAATATAACTATAACTGTTCAAGCAATACATGTATGTTGAGAACTGCATCTAAGGCTGTTTGAAACAAAGTTTAAGTTCTTTGAAATTGTATATCTTAGCTCAAGGCTTCAAAAGTTGGTCCACTTTGGATATGTCTGAATGCAGTCATTCGTTTGTTAGTGCGTATTTTGACATTGCAGTACACATTAACTAAGCTGTCTTTGTCATACCATTCTCAAACTATTGGGCCCAATTAAATCAAATTTAGTTTGACCATAATTAACATGATTAATGTTTTTGCAGAGCCCTAGCAACTCAGATTAGTTTTTGGTGCATATCTCTGTTGTGTGTTGATACCTTCGTCTGTAAATGTTTTGACATTGTTATTGCAGGAAGCAAGAGTGACTTTCTGTAAGATTACTTTAAAACTTTTGAAAAATTTCAAGGGTTTGAAGTTTGAAACATCAGCCTTTGGTGGAAAGTATATGTTTCAGGACTAAAGCTTTTCTTTTAGTTTGCATTAATTAAATAAATTAAGAAGTGGAAATCAAACATGGCTTTGTGAATAATTAACCCCTTTGGTAAGTGACAAGGAAAACAGATTGAACAGAGTGTATATAAATGTATGATCACGTAATACTTTATTTTCTTGGCATTTCCTGTAGAGCAGTGGCAATCAGACAGTTACAAAGAGCCCAGAAAAGAAGAAGACAAAGAAGAAATTCAAGGTTGGCAAATCTGTGAGCCAACATCTTTAACTTTCAAATGGAAACTGACTACCACAGTGGTCTATAGTGGTTTGTGTGTCAGTGTTGACTGTATATACCCCAGTTCCATCTATAACCAGGATTAGTCTATTAGAAAGATTTCTAGAATTAGACCTGTGGCCATTTCTTCACTCCACACTCAACATTCCTGAGATTAAGGATTGGGACCTTAGGTGGCCTAATGTCAGAGTGTAGGCTGTTGGGATGTCATATCTGCCTTCAATATGAATGCAGTAAATATGATGGCATGCCTCAGTCCCAACCATGGATGGAGAATCATCTAAATTCTCCAAGCAAGCTTACACTATTCTCAGGCAGTTGGAGCAATATATTAAACAGTTAATGGTTAGGGGGCCTTACATGAAATTTATATTGAAAGTCACATGGGAACATGGCATTTACATACCAGTCAAGTATATTAATAGGTAAGATTTTGTTTTCCGGTATGTGATCGTATGAGCAAAATAATCATGTTGAAATTAGTATGAAGTCCTATATTAAGTAGCCATGTAGCCAGTCTAGGATTTAATCAATGATTCATTCAGATTTAACTTAGCTGCCTTTTCTTGTTTTAAGTCCTGAAATGTAACAACAACGTGCCGTGGTTAACAAATTTGAGGCAGATATTATTGTTGTCTTTATAAATGGGTTATTTAACATGTGTAATATTTTGTTTTATACTTTAGGCAGATGACTCAAAAGATGCGCAGAAACAAAAGAAGAAAGAGGTCATAAATGTACGTGGTGAAACATGTTTAATATCTTAGTTTGTTTTTATGTAACAGGAGCAGCATTCCAGCATATACACTAGCTGTAGCTATAGTGGGAATTTCCCTTTAGCTCAGTTGGTTGAGCACTGGACTATGGCTGCAGAGATCCTGAGTTTTCATCCTGGTGTGATCCACAGAGTAAAGCCTCCATCTATTGGACTGGTCCAGTGTAGGATCAAGGATTTATTCTGTGGGTTTTACACTCAGGATTTCTGCAGCAGAATTCAACCATTCTACCAATTGAGCTAACACGAAATTACTGCTAACTACAGCTTGTTTAAACACTAATACTACTCCTGTCAGTACGTTAGCAGATTTAAATGTGGTTGCACATTGCCCATCAGAACAGATTAATTTACAAGTTGTCTCCCCTTGAGTACCTGTAACTCCCTAGCATGACAGAAGAGCAAACCCTCTTATCTGCTTTGCCAGCTTTATGAGCGATAAACATGGCATCATTAACAGTAGAAATGAAGTCAGTATCTGAGGTGACTCTAATGCAGCAAAACTAAGACAGCTATCACTGAGCAACTTAAAACTGTAGGCGAAACAGGGAACATGCCAGTTAATAAAGAAAATGCATGGATATGGCAAAAAAATGTGATGATTTTCAGGCAGATGGTTGTTTTTCATATGCAAATCTTCAGTTGATAACAGTAATATTTAATTTTGGGCCCTCGGGTTGTTATCTTCAATGAACTTCCATCAGTTCATCAAAATGTTTAAATGAAGGCAAGGATACTATAAAATGCTTTGTACACCAAGCTTGTAAATAAATAACAGGACAAAAAAATGTCCTGCACCCAACAGTAGTTTCACAGGGGCCAACTGTTTGGGACAGGTTAAAACTGTACAAGACAAGAATGTAGCTTTTTTAATCATGTCATTGGCTACAAGAGCTAAAGTGACATCCCATACCAACGTGACAGTTATTTCCAGGCTTGTACACTACAAAGTGACATTTTAATACAGGTAGGTATTTTGAATCAGTTTCATTTTATATTAATACCATTCAAATATTTACTATATGTTTTAAACAGTTCCTTAAACCAATGGTGATAATTCTTCTGAAATAACTCAGCTTCTTTTGGAGCACTGGGAGGAAATTTGAAAGACATTCATTGAATCTAACATAAAGCTAGTTTTGTTGAAGCTAAATATTTAAGTTTTGTGTGGTATTCAGTCTCTATGATGATCTTTTCTGGTACTTTTGTTCTTGTTCACAGTTATCATTTTCTGATTTCAAATCCCAAATAGGAACATGAAGTCCTTGTTTCAACCCCGTCTGTATGCTTGTGGGATGACAATAACAATTCAGATAACACAAATCTGAAAAAAGAAAAAGTAATGGTAGGAAAGTGCAATTAATATGTTGTATTGCCTTAGTATTAGATTTAGTTCTCTGTAGTTAATATGAAAAGTGCAATCTCCTGTATAGACAAGTCAAATGGTATGGGGATCATGTTGAAGCTGAAAGAGATATCTTAATTCAGTTTCTACTTTGTATGATCAACTGTGTTGCAGAAAGTCCAGAAAACGGTCTCAGAATCCTAAAAGAGGACAAGAATAGCCATGATTTTCTCGTAAATGGACTGAAGTTCCTGAAATTTGAGCACTTCAATACAAATGTCAGTGATTTGTTTTGAAAAAGTCCAGAAAACTATCCGCAAAACTTATCAGTGAAGCAATGTACCACTTCAGTGTGATGGAATATTGGCAGAAATGTCTGGAAAATTTTTTTTCTCACAGTGACAGTGTAGAAACCTATAGTCCCTCCAGGGTACCTGGAACTCATAACCAGTACTTGAATATATATTTACAAAATGGCTATAATCAGAAAACAGCTAGACTAAAAGAAAATAGTTATTTGTGGAGAACATTTTAATTTAAAAAATAAGAAAAAATTTCAGATTTATTTATTTGGTTGTTTTTTTCCCCACCATGCTCAAAATGGTTACAAGTGAGAATCTTGAGAAAAGAATTTCTGAATGTTAATTTCACTTATTGCAGATGTAAGTTGACAACCTCTGGCAAGTAAGGGACAGTGTTTTCCCACATATGTGATGAACAGAATATCGTTCCTCTGCATAACTGGAGATACAAAAAATCTAATCTTGTTGGAAGGTCATGACGAGTTGTGTATACCTAAATGCTCTGATGATGAAAACATATAAAGGATTTCCCTTAATAAATAATATGCACCTGTTCATCTAAATCTGGCGCACACGTAGTCCCAGGATCACAAATGTATCTCACTAAATATGACATAGTGTAAGCTTCAAAACAGTATATAGTTCTAAAATTGCCACTTGTCTTAGTCTTTTCTGTCTTTGGGTAAATTTCAAATTTTTCTCTTGAAGCTGACAGAATAAACCTTTCAAGATTTTCCTAGAAATGCCCAAACTGCATTTGAATTTGGTAGAGGGAGGTGAATTCCAGACTTTTTTGAGAAATTTATGCTTGTCTTGTCACTGTTCACATGCACGAAGGAATTTTGACAAAAATCCTTCTTGACAAAATTGAAAATTAGTGCTGAAGTTCAAACAGAAATTCAGGAGTAAAACCACCTGTTAAGATGATGTCTGACTTTGTGATTCTGGGGCTAGGGCATCTATCTCAGATGTGTCTTTAATTTTCCAGTAATAGTGACGTAGGGTATTTATGACCGACAATCTTATTTTGATATATCTGTTTCTCAAACAAATCTTAAATCTCTAGTGAGCGTAGCGTCTACAACATATCAGTAACTTAGTTTTGAACAAGAACTGGAACTGTGTGATGAAAAAAGTACAAAACATACGCACTGACACAGAGGCAACAACAGACACATTAGAGTTGAAAGAAGGCAGTTACATGCTTGAATTCTTCCAGGGTCCATTTTATGTAGTGGATAAGGTTACTGACAATTCAGTGTCATGAAGATCAGATCCTTAGTTCTGGCCGCACTACATACTGGGATCTGACACTGGGCCATTATTGGTCGGGTTCTGAGGAATTCTGGGAGCCCTTCAAGAACACGTAATATTTAGCCAGTCAGCGCGCTTGGATTGTGTCGTTCTTTGTAAACTCTAAATCCCAGAACAAGCACTCTTTTAATTTCAGGTATAGTCGTCCATAATTTCTGCCTCAAATCGAGAAGCTGCCCACTGATCAGTTAATTGAATGAACCCCCAGATAACATTTAACATTGGCTGTTAGTATGGTCGTGTTAGCTTAGCGGCCACACGATCTGATTTTAATGAGATTGCTGACATTTGCACATTGTTTTATCTTAGCAACATCTAATTCATTGTCTGTCATTGCCTCAACTCCCCCTATATTTGCACTTTTTTCAGAAACACTGGCGCCATAAATATTATGACATTATGGATGTTCAGAAGTACTTTTTTAGGAACAGCCGCCAGCTTGTGATAGACTTTGGAACAGCTCCAATAACTCGGTTGTAATGAGTTTTAGGGTATGAATATTAAATTTCATGTGACAGGACAGACTTTGAGGACATTTTGTGTTGCCATAATCTGTTGCAGGAAAGTTGTAAGGTGATCAAGCCAATCAGAAGTCTCACTGATGAAGAGTATGACAAGATATTTGAATGTGCCCTAAACCGAGTGCTGAATCTACAAGGGCAGTTGATACCTGACAGCAGGAAAGAAGGTGTGTTTTACGCAGTGTATGCTCATGTCATTTAAGTTATGATATCATGTTAATACGCTTCACAAAGTGGTAAGGCCGTTATTGCGTCTGTATTGCGGGATCCGGCAGCAGTACTTTGCACCATTTTGTCGATCCTTTTTTCCCCACCTAATAACATTAGTTTAAAGAGAATGCATTGCTCTAGAAGGTCATATTGTGTTATACTGTAAGACTTTAGAACAAAATTTTGCAACTAAGGCATTACCATTTCTATTAGTTCGGTTAGTGTGAGCACCAACAAAGTCCAAATATCTTCATTATTTATACCACTGCTGTATGTGGCAATAGGTCAAGGGAACACATCACAATACAATGGATGTTTATTATAAATTTTTGTCACATTTGTATTGAGGAAAATTTTCGGCCTGATGCTAGCCTTGAGGCCTTGGACCCTTCGAATATACCACCACTGTAACTGGTCAGGGGGATCAGGTAAATGTATTTTGTCAACTGAAAACTGGCACCACTTGATTGTGGTTTGAGGATTGTTGGCTGACTTGAGACCTTGCACAGAATCACTCAACTGCAGAAACCAGTGTTATGGAAATTTATTGTTATGCACTAAACCCCATAGAAAACAAGTGATCAACAAATGTAGCACAGTCATCTGAAATGCATGTGTACAGAAAGTACTCTCAAATGATTTGTGAGAATGGGAAAGAGGCATCTTCAAGAAGCATATACATGTATACTAAACCAAAAACCCAGCAACCTGCAGATGATCTTGGTTTTCCTCCAGTCTCTGTTCAATTTTCTCCCACCATAATGCCGGCCGTCATCGTATATGTGAAATATTCTTGAATTCGGTTAAAACATTAATGAAATAAATAAATAAATCAACCGAAAATGACATTTTATAACAATCAACAAATAAAATCACATGAAGCTGCTGAACGCATTTCTTTCAATACAGAATTAAGATATAAATCATTAGTAGCCAACACTGAGCAGATGGCAATTTTCAGGGGCTGTGGGTGGCAAAATCACCACCTACTAAAGCTGATCAGAAAAATAATATTCTGTTGTTGTGGTTTCGTCCTTGTCAAAGAGAACGCTCGTACCTTTGAGTTTGTCATTGTAAAAGTCTCATTTTCACAAACCTTTGCCTCTGTGCTATAACTTTTTTTCATTATTTAGTATTTAGACAATACTTTATTTCTTGTGACAGATTTGATTATTTAATCTTTTAGACTTACAAGACTGCATGTTTTCCAACCAAGAGTAACGCTTCCTGTGTGACTTGTACATTTCCTGGAGAGTTGCGCACGTTGTAAATGTGACGGGCAAGGTACCTGTCTGTCATTCTTTGGCAGAAGCCCAAGGGGTCACGGTCAAATGGCCGTCTTATAACTTCCACATTTTTTTTTTATTTCCACCATTTTAATGACTACCGAGGTGCCCGATTGCCACAAGGTACTAGGCCTAAATACAATTAGAAACTGTTTAATACCTCAGTGTATTAGGTGATGTAAATCTTTTCGCCACATACGCTATCACAGGCAGTCAAGTTACCAACCAGTATGTGACATTTACCCTTTAATATGATCCTCAAAATAGCACAAGCACATTCATTAACCTTTCGGGACACAAAACTACAAGGATAATAAATGAAAGCAGCACTCCATACATAATTAAATGTTTTATTCAGTGTATAATCATTACATATAAATCCCAACAAAACAATGAAGAAAACATCCTGAGAGGAAGCTAATATTTGACTATAACACAGGGTCTATTTCGTTAAATGCACTGAGTACTTTGTCGAAACTACTTCCCAAAATTTCTCCACATTTTTTCATGCCTTTATGATGGGTCTCTGGTGATTCTCACCAAGAGACCCATAAAAAAAGAAAAGTTTTTGGATAGTCTGTTTTTTCAGTGGTCAGATGTAGGGTTTCCCACAGAAACAGTTTTTCAGTTCATGGTGTAACAGCTAGGTGCAAAAATTTTGCCTAAATCATTGTTTTGTCAGCTCTAAGGCTAGACAAAAAAATACAGTAATATATTTTTGCAAATAGATGGTGCAGATGGTGATCTGGAAAACCTGACAGTGAAAATGTTGGATCCTGACACAAGTGTTGACATCACTGTTGGAGGTAAGTCAGGGATAAATATATGCCATGCAATTTCTTTTACACGCATACATTTATACATTCACGAAAAGGAAAGATGTTTGGTCGGAGCCTGATCAAGGTTATAACAGCAAAACTGTCACTCTTGATTGGGTTTGACCAGTGCTGGCCTTTTGACTGTTATAGTCTACTGGAAATTTGTAAATCCTTCCACATTTCTTAATTGTTTGAAAAAGTTCTGCAAAGACATGAAATGCCCAGGAGTATTTAATGTAAGAAAGGAATACTTGAAGAAACCTTGCATGATAAGAATCTGTAAAACAGACAAGGCCTTTGCAGACTGAGAATGCTTGTTTCCTTGTTGTTTTGATCTAGTGATACCCAAGATAAAGCAGGTAAATGTCTAGTGTAGAGATAGTTATCAAACTTGTCTGAAAGTCAGGAAAATTATTACATGTACCAGCTATTCCTATGTGAAAGAACTAAAAGTGTGATTACTAAGGCAGAGCAGGTGTGCTTTATGTCTGACTTTTGGAGTGCAATTTCAGATTACATGCATGTCATAACAGCTCTGTCTCATGCATGCAGCAAGACAAGTGTACTGTCAGTTTCCAAACTGATAATGAAACATCTGGTTTATTTTAAATACAAACATGTATAATGGCTGTAATGGTAGTGAATATGTGTATAGAAATTTATCACTTGCAATCCCTACACTTTTATATGGTTGACACCAGTAAGTTTATAATATTTAGCTCTCCATGAACTTAAATTTCGTTGATCTCCTTTACCCAGGATTCAGTCAGGGATTTTATCGTTTAACATTTTAAAATGCAGGCGATGTTCAAGAAGAGAATTTGCCAATAAATGAAGACTATCATCAAGAAGTGCCTGATGATTCTGAAAGGTATTTATTCCACATTCATCAAATAAAGAGCGGTTGTTCACATTTGTACTACAGCTGTTTGATTATCATATATTTATATATATAATGTTATGTCTCCGTTAAGTCATGAAGTGTAATGTTTTTCTGTCATTATATGCTTTTCATCTATAGTCCCAAGTTAATTCAGCTTGAGAATGAAATAACTCCAGCGGTGAGTGAAAGTGAAGCACCCAGTGTCACAAAACCAGCTTTTGTTCCTGTTAAGACCAAGAAACCCATCAGAGGAAAAAAGAAGTTTCATCCAAAGCATTTGGACCTAGGTTAGTTGGAATGACTCTTTATTGGAAGAATTATGGCCATATAAACCTGGGATAGAATGTTGAACTGCCTGTGTAGTTTTCAAAGTGATTATTGATTTAATAGATTGCTGTATTTGACCATAAAATTTGAGCATAAAAGGGCATTTTTAGAGGCAGATAAATGTCAGAAAGCTTGCTTTTGGTGCTCAAATTTATATTACACCCCCAAAACAAACCACAAAACACCTTTCTGAAATCAATAAGACCCTCAGAATCGCGTAAAATGAGTAACTTTGACATGGATGAATTTTGAGGTCAGATAGTTCAAGTTGATATAGATTATTAATTTCATTGAACAGTTCTTAGTATTTTTTTCCTTTGCTTTTTTACTTTCCTAAATAACTTTTGCATGTGGGAAGAACATACATGTATATAAGTAAAGGACATTATTAGTATGAAATAGACATAATAATGACCCCTGCCGTAAAGAGCGTATTTTTTGCAGAAGGGAACATACAAGCACCAGTGTGTTGCTGTAACGTCTGTGTTCGTTGGTGGGTTATTAATGAGTGGTGTGACGCGGCAGGTTTTTGTTGTAACCCACAGTTGTGACGTCACGGGTTGTGCAAATGGCTGATGCTTGGAGATATCTACGCACTGTTAATTTGAATAAACCTATCATTAACAGGTACGTTAACTATGATTTGACGAGTTAAATATGCAGAGGAATTGCTACTTTCAATACTGTTCAGTGATCACCTGAGGATTAATAGAGTATTTTGACGCTATTTGAATTTATCATAATACACAATGTGTGGTTTCGGTGAGGATATAATTTCATAGCTGAGCAGTTGAATGTCTTTAATTTCTGTTTAACTCCATCAAGCAGAGATGCATTGAACTATGGTTTTGTTGAAATTTTAGATGTTTACACAAGAGTAATGTAACTCATGAATTAAAATGGAGATGTCTACACACTGTTTATTTGAATAACCCTGTCGTTACAGATTTAAGCGATTTTGATGTTATTTCATATCAAGACTCAGAGGAGGGTTAACATTTGGTGCCGTGACCAGGATTGGATGTTAAACTTTGACTCACTGGGCAATTCATGAGGAGCAGATTCTCGGCGTATGTCATGTGAACAGTTCCACACTGTGAAGCGAGTCTCTTGCGAAGCTGTCATTGGGTGTTAACAACTTTCCAGGAAAGGAAACAAGGAACTGGGTGATGTGGGATAATAAAACTATGTGTGAACAATAAACTGGACACCTTACATTATGAGGGTAGAATAATAAAAACAACAGAACACAAGAAGAAGCAGAAACAAATGGGCTCTATGAACTAAATGACTCACAGCTGTAATTAACAAAAACACAAGGACTTAAAGCTGTGTTGTGCTGAAGGCAATTTTATTGATACTTAGAGAGTTAAAGAGTTTAAGATTTCAGGACAACTCAAGGATCCTTCACAGAAACATCACTTGGGTCTGAGGAGTTTGAACTCTCAAATAGACAATGGGTTGAATCAAGGCTACTCAGAAGATGAAATTGTGCTGGCCATACTTCGATCAGTGACCCCAGGAATGGGATTGAAAAGTTACTTCAAGGTTAAGCAAGACAGCCTGGCATGCTGACGTCATACTACAAGCCAAAGAGCGCCTGGGAGCTTTATAATGAACTGTGTTTTAAAGCACAAAGCAAAAAGGAAGGGACATAGTTGTTCATTATCAGAGCAATGGATCTCAGACAGCGAATAGAGATGGCTTCAAATCTAGAGCAAACCGTTGTTAGGTATGATGAAGGCTTGGTTGAGATTACATTCCACACTTTCTGGTTTTCGATACAACATCATACATGAAGAAATGTGACCGTACTTAGAGGACAAGGCCATCGGGGATGAGGACTTGATCACGCGATTGAATGAGATTTGACGCGTGAGTCAGAACACCTACAAAAGTTCGGATCATGCTGAACTAGGACAACAGCAAATACAAGTGAAATACAAGTTAACACAGACCAATCAGACAATAGGCAGAGAAAAAAAGAAACTAAGCAAGTAAAAGGAATCCTACCTTTAGAAGTTGATGAACTGAAATCGCAGGTAGTCGTGCTTTGCAGTTGGCTGGAGCAAGCCGAAAAGCCAAGTACTGCCAAAGGTGGTTCGAAGAAAAGTAACAAGAAAGGGAAATCAACCAACACAGATAAAAGGGGTTGTAAGTCTTGTCAGGCTGAGGATAAGGGATAATGTTGTGAACACTGTTGCAAGTGCGGAAGCTCTGAACATTGGGCTCGGGGTTGCAGAGCCAGGAAGAATAAACAGGAAAATCCGGTTACATCAGAGGGACTAAACTTAGCCAGTGCCCAAAGGTACTGGTCAAGGAAACAGAGAAAAGGAGTGAAAGTACAGACTTGTATGACCTCTGCTAAGCCTACTCAAAAGGTCAAAGCAAACACTGGAAAGAACCACGAAGTCTCAAGACTAATCAGTGTTTGGTTGATTGCATGGTCGGAGTGGGTAAGGGCGTTGTGGGATACTGGGTCTCAAGTAAGTCTGCTTCCTCGCACCTGGCTGAATGAACATTTACCTGACGGAGAAATCAGTTGTTTAAGGGAGCTGATGTCAGAAGATCTTCAGCTAAAAGCTGCCAATGGACCAAATATTGATTATCAGGGGTGAATTAAAGCACATTTCTCTATGATGAGCAACCTGGGTGAAGCACACAGAATTCCTGTTCTGATGTTGTGACAGAAGATCCTGAATTCATTGTCCCGTTGATTGGATTCACCGTGGTTGAAAAGTTTGTAGGTGGAGCCCCGGACAGCAAACAGAATGTGAACTCATACCACATGGTGAAATTGATCAGAACCGCATTGCCAAGTGAACACAAGACCCACACGACAAAAATCATGAATACCATCAAATCAAAGGAAGCAGACGTTCCCTGTTCCATATGGACTCCTAGGAAACAAGTGGTTGTTCCACCGAACAGGACAGTGGTGGTACAGTGTAACGCGCTTCCAGGTCATTTGACTGAAGGCATGGTTCTCTTGTTCGAGCCGGATGTTGAACCGAACATACCTGATGGGTTGGAAGTCAGTGAGATGGTTGTTGATCTTAAGAAACATCGGAAAGTGGACACCTGTCATTAGATAGACCTCAGGCCTAGCACAACAGTTGAAACAGTCAGTAGCATAGATTTTATTGCAGTGCATGATGATTTGCAGACTGCGCCAGATGAGCCCAAGGTAAAGGCGGACGCTTCAAATTGCATTGCGGACAGTATTACATTTGATTTGAGTGAAACAAACCTTTCAGCGAAACAGAGGCACACAGTTACAAACAGAGACATGTTACAAATGGAAGCGGATGTGTTTTCCAAAACTGAAGACGATACAGGATGTGTTCCAGAGCTCAAGATGGATATGAAGCTGTCTGATGAAATACCAGTTCAAAAACGTACAGTTCAATCCTGAGACCGTTGTATCAGGAGGTTAAGGACTATCTGGACAACCTTTTGAATAAAGGATTTATCACAAAGAGCATGTCTCAGTATTCATCACCTATGGTATATGTCAGGAAAAAATGTGGAGCATTGCGCCAGTGTGTTAATTATAGACAGCTCAATTCCAAAACCATCAAGGACCGACAGCCTCTCCCAAGTATCCAGAATGCACTTGATTCGCTTGGAGGATATGCTTGGTTTATGGTACTAGACGACGGAAAGGCCTACCACCAGGGGTGTGCTGCATTTGTTTCTCTAGTGCCTTTATGAATGGACTAGTATACCTTTCGGTATACTAGTACTGTGGTATTTCAATGGTTCATGGATGATTCCCTGGGTGAGTTGAGAGACAAAATCTGCTTTCCATACGTAGATGACATCATAGTATTTAGGTGAAATTCGTGGGAAACTTAGTGCTAAAGGATGGATATCGAGCTGACCCAGATGAAATTACAGCGACCCTGAAATTGAAGGAAATGTCTCCGAAATCAGTTGGCGTTGTGCGGCGCATAATGGGTTTTATTGGATATTACGATAAGTACATTCTTGACTTCTCAAAAAAGGTAAAAGTCATCTGTGATCTTCTGAAGGCAACGGCCAGTACAAACCTTGACAGCCAAAAAAACTGAAGAGGGAAGACAAAATAAACCTGACTTGGGGCAAGTTCCTTCGAAGACTCCCGTGACAAGGGAGCATCAACAAACTCTTGAAGCATTGCTGGACTTGTTAATCTAAAGGGAAATAATGGCTTATCCTGACTTCAGTAAACCGTTCGTTCTCCACACTGACACTTCATGTGATGGGTTGGGTGCAGTCCTTTACCAGAAACAGGAAAATGTTGCCATCAGGGCTATCAGATATGGATCAAGGACTTTAACTCTAGCAGAGAAGAGGTATTACCTCCATTCAGGCAAACTAGAGTTTATGGCTCTTGAATGGGTGATCACGGAACGCTTTCGTGATTACCTACACTATGCCACCAGCTTCTGTGTTTATAGTGATAATGACCCCCTGACAAATATCCGCAGCTCGGCAAAACTGGACACCACCAAGATGAGATAGGTGTCTGAGCTTGCGGATTATAATTTCACCATCAAATACTGTCCAGAAAAAAGCAACGGTGATGGTGATGGTCTGTCCCGGATGCCAGTGGATGGGTCAGACATGGAGATGAGCTGTACGGAGGAACTAACACAAGACGCCATTTATGCTCTGATTAAAGGCGCTGAAGCTCAGATACTAGGGACCACAGCAAGCTTGTTTGAGCCTACCTCAGATGAATCCCATATGTCATCGGAAGGGATTTCCTTAGTACCACTTGACCAGACTGAACTGCGTATTGCACAACAGGAAGATCCTGACATCAAGGCGTATCTCTCAGTCATGAACGATGGACGTCACTGGAAAAGGAAGTCTCACAACCCTAGAGTTTCTGCTGTGCTGATGCAAGGGAGACGTCTGCAGGTTGACTATGGCACCATGTATAGGTGTTCGAGGAAACCAGATGGATCCAACCAAACCCAGTTGGTTCTTCCCAGCAAGTACAAAGAGGCCGTGTTCAAGCAATTTGCATGAGGATATGGGCCACCTTGATGTGGAGAAAACCACTGACCTGATCCATGAGCGCTTTTATTGGCCATAGATGCAACATGACATTCATCATTTTGTTAATGAAGTCTGTTCATGCTTGAAAAGCAAGAAGCTACACATGCCAATCAAAGCCCCAATGCAAAGTATTCATATGCCTGTCCAGCTTGAGATGGTTTCGCTTGATTTTCCACACCTCAAAAGGAGTTCAGGTGGACACAAGTGTATATTGATGATCATGTACCACTCCACAAGGTACGTCCAGGCTTATCCTACCAAGAATAAGAGTGGGAAAACTGCTGCAGATCGACTGTTTAACGATTTTATCATGTGTTTTGGTGGCCCCAGTAAAATACACCACGACAAGGGTGGGGAATTTGAGAATGGCTTCTTAAACCGGCTGGAGCGACTGTGTGCGATAACAAAGTCCAGGACCACGCCATACCATCCCCAGGGGAATAGTGAAGTGGAGAGGTACAACAGGATCTTGCTCAACATGCTGCGAACTCTATCCGAAAAGCGCAAAACGAGTTGGCACCTGGATCTTAATAAGATGACACATCCATATAATTGCTTGAAGAAGGAGACCATAGGGTTTTCACCTTTTTTCCTTTTATTTTGGAGATCTCCTAGGCTGCCTGTAGACCTCATCTTTGGGCTCCACAAGGATCAGGAGTCATGAGAGCCTCACTATGTTGCGGAATGGGAGCAAGGGATGCAGGATGCTAACAAGACTGTATCACAAATGGGAAAGAAGTTGTCTGACCAGTCCAAGAAGCAGTATGATAAGAAAGTGAGCAGCACCTTACTTCTCCCTGGTGACCAGGTGTTGGTACGAAATCTATCCGAAAGAGGTGGGCCAGGCAAATTACACAATTTCTGGGAAGACAATTCATCGTGTGGAAGAGCAGCTAAGGGAAGAAGGTCCTGTGTACAGAGTCAAGCCGGAAAGCGGAAGTGGCAGGTCTCGACTTCTCCACCAAAACCTCCTGATGTCATGTGAACAGGAACCGCCTGTTCGTAAACCCAGACAACGCAAGCAGAGTGGAAAGGGGGAAAAGCCAACACACCAAGCAGGACACATCCACCAAGGGATGATGATACTCTGAAGAAGAACTCTATCCTATCATGCAGTGGGGTCAGTCTTGCCTTAATCCAGCAGTGGTAAACGCCGAGCAATGACGATTCCTACGAAGAGGATGGAAGACCTTGTGATGATCCACAGAGGAATCGGAAACAGCCCATGTGCTTGACATATGATTTTGGAGGCAGGATGGGGGAATATCCAGCATATTCAACAGGCAGAACACATTGTTATGGAGTGTTAGGGTCGACTTCCACAGCCTACTCAAACCGTTCCTGCTGCCTTACTTGTATCCAGGAATGTACACAAACTATGTCATTCGTTAATATCATTGAGAAATTTTGAGATGATTAGTGTTGGAGCAAAAATGACATCCATATAAACGGATAATCTCATTACCATGCATAAGAATTTGAGTTTCATGTTGCACATCCATTACCAGGTTTACAGTTTTTCAGGTCTCCACCTGATATATGTAATTTGAAGACCACAAATACATATAGACATAAATGAGGCTTATCCTCATGTGTGTACTTTCTCATGTGAATGGTCGTTCAACCCAGTTATATCAGTTAAGTCATGATTTTTCCGGAAATTTCCAAAGGACATTTTTTATGCAGAGGTGAATGTACAGGACATTATTAGTATGAAATAGATGAATAATAATAACTCCTACCATAAAGAGCGTATTTTTTCTAGACGGTAACATACAAGCACCAGTTTGTTGCTATAACGTTCGTGTTCATTGGTGGTTTATTAATGAGTCATGTGACGCCGCAGGTTTTTGTTGTAACCCACAGTTGTGACGTCGTTGTGCAGACGGCTGTTGCATGGAGATGTCTACGCACTGTTAATTTGAATAAACCTATCGTTACAGCTGCGTTAACTATGGTTTGACGAGTTAAATATGCAGAGGAAATGTTACTTTCAATGCTGTTCAGTGATCACCTCAGAATTAATAAAGTATTTTGACGCTATTTCAATTTATCGTAGTACAAGATATATGATTTCGGTGAGGACATAATTTCATAGCTGAGTAGTTGAATGTCTTTAATTTCTGTTAACCTCCATTAGCTGAGATGCATTGAACTATGGAATTGTTGAAATTCTAGATGTTTACTGGCACACAAGAGTAATGTAATGTAATACATAAAAATACAGCTGAACCAGTTGTAACACGCAGTTGTGATGTGATGGGTTGTGCAGACTGTTGATGCATGGAGATGTCTACACACTGTTTATTTGAATAAGCCTATCATTACAGGTTTAAATGGTTTTGATGTTATTCTATATCAATACCTAGAGAAGGGTTAACATGTACACATAGCTTCCAAAAAGTGAAGTCTCTTTCTTGCTTGGGAGACATAAGTTACAACTGCCATTGGCTCCCAGTAACAATCTGCCTTGCTAGAAATATGCCCTGTGTTAGTCAGCTTCTTAGATATAACAAACTGCTGATTACTGTAAATGCATTTTTATTCGCGTGCATAAACTTTCGCAGATTTGGTAAGAAGGCACATTCACGGATGTTAACAGAATTTTTTTAAACAACTGATAAATGAAAATCAAACTTCAATATAGAAACGTCAAGTAATAAAACAACTCAAGCATTCAAGTCACAATATTATCATTGAAATTCGTTTGTACCTGTAAGATGTGACAAAAATTTCATACAATATAGTAACTTGATCAGACAAAGGAAATTAATCCTCATAAGCTTTTAATCTTTTGAAAACTTAATCTTTATAGAGGAAGCAGTTATCTGCCCTGTGAGCAAATATTTTGGTCACTCACTCTGGGAGACGACGAAGGATTAAATGTGCTATAAATAAATCCCACTGTTTAATTCTCATGCATCAGCAGTGTGAGTGAAACTTTGAGTGAACTGTGACAGATTTGAGTAAATTTCTCAGAAATACAAGGCACTGTAGATTTCAAAAGCAATCATTCTTCTTTCACCCGATAAGACAGTCAATTAGTACCCTAACAAAATGTCCTTGTGGAAATGGATAACCCTAACAAACCCTGCCAAGACTCCCGGTCTACCAAATCCACAGACCAGTCAATCTTCAGAAGAGGCCGAGACCATTCAGGCTGCCAACGACGCTGTAGATGTAACCCCCAGCAGCATTATACGATCCCTTCCTAAGTCTACGACTGGTCATCCCTTATTGATTGGCAACTTGGTGACTTGGGGGACTGGGTAGAAAAAGTCTGTTTGAGTGGCGTAGCGATCAACCACAGAATTGTAATGTCAGCAGCAGAAGGCATTATTTTAAAGCAGGACAAAACCAATCTAACACAGTTTGGCGGCACAGTTGACACCTCTGAGACATGGGCTCAATCTTTGGTGGGATATGTGAAGAGAAAGGGAACAAAAGATGTAAAGAAGTTGCCAGAAGACTTCGAACAGATGAAGGAAACTTTCCTTAAGCGTGTGTCTGACGTCATCAGTCAAAACAACATCCCTGATGAACTTGTCATAAACTGGAGCCAGAACGGCATCAGCATGGTTCCCACAACGCTGAAGCCAATTCATGCCTGGTGGATTATAAAGTATCACAACTTAATCAGCAAGAGACAGGATTTGATCAAAGCTGGATATGTGAAAGTAGGCATACATTCTAATTAGGTATTTCTAATTAATGTGTTTGAAAATGTATTAGAACTGTAGTGTTTGTTAACGAATATATAACTGTAATGCAGGCTACAGTAATAAATTACTTACTAGTATTTAACTAAAATACATACATTGTCCTTCATTTGTTCAACAAGTACACACACTGCACTGCAGAATACACGCATATATGAAATGCATGGGTTTTGTATTCGATGGCACTTATTTTCGTGGAAGTGTGTGTGCCGCGAAATCCATGAATGTTAGTACCCGTGAATAAAAAGGCATTTACAGTATGTTATGGTATGGAGATATTGCCTGAGTGTTTTGAATCTCTTTGTGAGAGGATTTCTGAGTGAATGAATGGTTTTGCTGACTAGGAAGAAAGGTTAAAACCCTGAAAGTATGTGAACAGATTACTGTAGAGAATGTTTTCTGCTTTCTAATTGTTAGAGAAATATGAATTGAGATTTTTCGACCATACTAGACTTTCATGTAGCTGTTTCACTTCATTATATAAATACATAAGAGGTTTCTTTTCTTACTTGTAGGCCAAATGGAAGCCAAAAAGAAAAAGAAGTTTTTTGTCACCAAGAAATGTTTGAAATCCAAGGCCAAGATGAGGAAAGAGAAATTGACCAAGCAAACTGAAATGTTAAACCGTCACATTGAAGAATTAGGTAGGTTTCAGTTACTTTGTTTAATTGCTGCTCAAAATTCTAATGCACGCTTGTAAGCAAAACAACAGATGTATGTTTCACACAGGTACAAAGTAATTATTACAAAACTATTTTGGGGAAACCATATTTTAAACTAAGTTAGAAAAAGGTCTAGGCTCATGCATTCTAATGCCTCAGTGTTCCAATTATGAACTGAAGCTTATAGCATGTTTAGTTTGTGAAATACATTAATTGTATGCTAGTGCCTCTCCTGTACCTATAAATGTGGGTTGGCACCGTGCAAAGGGCGCATTGTCCAGATGCTGAAAAGCCAGTTGTTCGGGCAATGAATGTTGTTTTTTTTATGGACAAAGATTATCTCTGTGTTCAATGAATACAGCAGACAACATGTGAAAACAGTAATAATGTTAGTTTGCGGTTATTTCTTGCAATATAATTGAACAGTTTACTATTATAAGAGAGAGAAAAATATCTAAATCTGCAAAACATTATGTAGTTTGAAAGTTGACATAAGAATTACATATCTGAAGTTACAAGAGCTATGCCCAAGCATATAAAATTTAAGCTTAAAATGATCTTGTAGCAAAGGTCATTGAACTAGCTCAGCTTATTAGACAACCATGTATAGCTTGTCGTGAAAATAAAATGAGCTTCTTCTAAAGATTTCAATCCCATACACATGTACATAATACAGGTATAGCTGTGTGTTGCTATTCATTACGGAAATTTATGGCTTCGTGGTGTTAATAGCATGTATTTGTGTCCTCAGAAGTTAGACTGTTCCGATGTGGCTGAGATATTGCTGATGTGGCGTTAGCGATAATCATTTATTCAACCGTTAGATCTTATGCATGCTATTTTTTTGCTTGGTCAGGAACTTGGGTACAGTGTGTTAATCCAGATTGCAGGAAATGGAGATATGTGAAAGATGTCTCAGATCCCTCAGTTCTCCCAGAACAGTGGACTTGCAGCATGAACAACGGTGTGTGGGGTGGCGTATTTTTGTACAAAGAACAACTTAGCTTGTTGTACCAATTTTCCATTGGGTATAATAAGAACATAAAACATGCAGATACTTGCTCTTAAATGGTTGGATTATTGAAATAACTGCTGGCACCAGGTGTGACCACCTCCTTTAACCTTCTTTTTCTTAATTATAAAACATAAGTTGGATTTCAGTGTTTTGCATGTCTACAATTTCATGTCAGGTTTGTTGGGCAGGGTCAGTTTCTCTTTCATAGAAGGCTTTAACAGAAGAATGGCTAATGCTCTGTTTTTGGGGGTTTTTTTTGGATACATGGTGTGTAAGCGAGAAAAATGATAAAAAAATTACAAAATCCGTTTATCAATTTCACCTTTTGTTATCTCAGAGGAGCTGTACAATGGCTGTGACAAACCAGAGGAAGACTTTGATGAAAGTGTCCATGTGGAAACATTCATTTACACTCGCTTTGTGGAAGGGTCTGTAGTGTGGGCAAAGATGGTTGGATATCCATGGTATGTGATTCATGATGGCAGTGATGGTCTAGTTATATTGTGGTGTTGAGATTGATATTACCATACAGTGTGGGCTTCAGGTCTGGACTTCTTTGTAGGACTTCTTTCAATTTGTGGGTAATTACACTGTATGTTGGTTCTATAGTTTCATGTCATGCTTTGAGATTCATGTAGACCAAATGAATACAAAGTCATTAAAAGTAAGATACTCTGATTAGGAGTATAATTACTCTTTCGACAGTTATTTTGTTGGCACTCTGGCCGAATATATTAGTGAAAAAATTCATGAGTATGGTGTTAAACAACAGCAACATGAATTTGTTGGATGCTGATCAGAAATTGTTCACACTTTTATGAGTTATCCTCATTACTTTAAGAAACTTCATTCTGTTTCACAGTTTTTTGTTATCTTGAAAGGTGGCCTGCTATGGTTGAAATAGATCCAGACATAGGAGAGTACTTTGATTCTGAGCCATCTAACCCTATGTTACCTGTAAGTCTCCAGGTTTTACCTATCTCATGGCCAAACTACATATACTTCAGTTGTATGTGTAGGGGTTTTTCTTTTTAGAATCTCAATTTGATCAAACCTGAAAACTCAATATTTTTCATCAAAATGTTTTGAAAACTGCATTTATTTCATGAAAATTCAATGCAAAATTTGTCCAATACTCAAATTTCCGATGTTTCACATTGTTTTTACCACCATGAGAAAGTGGCTAGGAAAACCCCTGATGTCTACATAATTATATACAATGAATGCCTATGGTACCTCTATGAAGACTGTTGACACCTCTGTATGGCCTGCATAGTTTTGATTTCTCTTGAAAAGGAATGAGTTGCATTACATTTCTTGTGTTTGTAATTGAACATCTTTTAATTGTCCTGGAGGTACATCTGAGTATACATGCATATATACCTGTATACAACCCCATAAATGATGTTGGGAATCAGGAAATAACAAGCTTATATTCTGACCCATGTACTACAACTTATTTTTCAGACGCATTACCACGTTGTGTTCTTTGATAATAAAGTTTCCCGAGCATGGGTCACAACCAACAGTGTAAAGAGTTTCATTCAAGGAAATGAACGATGTCTGTCAGTAAAGGTATTGGGATGAAATCAATACATTGTAACAGGACAGGGCATATATGTTCTACACAAGTACGCAACAGATTCTGTTATCAGCTGTTATGAATTATTTTTTGCCATTCAGTATGCTATTTTAAGTAGAGCTATACATGTACACCTCCACACATACCTGACAGATTTCATAATTACTGAGAAACTCTCTTGGGAGCAGTATTGAACTTCATTTACTGTATTTGATCTAAAATTTGCCCTGAAAAGTTGAGTTTTATGGGCAGGTAAAGGTCATAAAATATTACTTCGGGTGCTAAAACTTGCATTTTTCCATATATCCTACCTTTTAAAGATAAATATATGTGAAAACACTTTTCTCTATGATCAACAATGAATAAAGACCTAAAAATTGAACAAGAGTAAATAATTTTTAAGTCAAAATAGGAAATAACAGCTTAATTAAATGGAGAATTTTATTCAAAAATACAAGAAATAATCCCAAACTAGCTAGAAGTTAGACATTGAATGTTTATTTGCATGTACAAAACAATTTACCGTGATCTCATAGGTTTATATTATTAGGTATTTGTTTATTCCAGATTGTTTCAAAGAGTCAGTGCCACAGGAAAGAAATTGATGCTGCTAAGAAGAATGCAGAAGAGGCATTGACATATTCACTGCAGGTATGTATGATAAATGCATGTTAAGCTCAGTGCTACAGAGTAAGGTTAGGTGAGGCAGGTTTATATCCAGAGTTTCTTATGAAGTCAGTATTTGATTTTTGGAGGACGAAGTAAAAAACAGCTGAGGGAATGTAAAGGTAAATAATGTGGATGGTATGTCAAAAATACTGCATTTGTATTTTTGTATGCATGTATTTGAACTCAAGTATTGTATACATGTAAAGCCAGAGTTTCATGGTGCTCAGAACGGACCTAACATAACTTGCTAAAAAACAGAAAACAAAGAAGGATGTCCTTTAACCAAAGCAAGCAAATATGACAGTTTGATACAATTATGTACGTTTTGTTGTTTTTATTGTTGCTGCTGTGAATTTAGGCACACTGTCAGTATTGTGTTTGAGGGACATCGTGGATACCCAGGTGCATAATAATCAGAATAAATTACAAAATTTATGAAATTTTAGATGTGTATTGGAATCATTGTTCAGGTAATTGTTTCAGGTAAAACAGTTGATAAATGGTAGAAAATATTTGCATTTGTACATTTCAGGAGCGTTTGAAGAAATTCAGTTTTTCAGCCAGATTTACAGGTACCTGGGGACTTGTTAGTGACGATGAAATTCCAAATGAGGTGAACTTCTCTGAAGGTAATTTATATCAGCCCTGGTGTATCCAGTTACCCTGCTTTCCCAGGTTCATTTCCTCCCGTGTTTTTATCCCCTCTGTATATTATGCCAAAGGATTATTGTGTCACTTGATCCTATCAACATAAACGTAGCAGCCATGCCATTTCAGGCAGATAGAGTTTTCAAGTTAGGTGTGTAGATTTGTCTAGGCTAAACTACATTCTAGGTTAAAATCTCTGTTTAAGGAAGTGTTACTCATATTAATAAATTGGTAGTTTCTTGTCAGGCATCATAATATTTATTGCTCTCAATAAATCAACCCTTGTCTGTTACAAACACAGACAGGTATTTGTAGCATATATGTATCGATCTAGTCAGTTTGGTCTGACATCAGTAATAAATGAGTACATCGAGTGAATAGACCTTTTCAATCAGAAGCGGAAGAAGTGCATAGATATGTACAGCAGCAAGTAAACTCTTGTCAACTTCATGAGGTTGTGAATCCACTTAATATAATTTCTCCATCAGTGAAAGTTGTCAAAGATTCATCAGTGTTTGAATGATACCTGAGCTAAAAGCTGTCAGTAGCTCTGTGCTTGAAATCAGTGCCACAATCAGCACTTGAAATTATTCTTCCATGTTTAGTCATTTGATAACAGTATAAACCATACCTGATGGACCAGTGAAGTGAAACTATGTAGAAATGATCTTGTGAGGTTAAGTTCAATGTATTGAAACATACAAGATATTCCTTAAGGTGACAAAAACTTAATTAACGTATGTGTGTTGCTACACAAACTTATAAACACAAGAAAAACAGTTTTACTTCGTTTTTATTACTCCACCAACACCTTGTTTATTAAAACCCATATTCTTGATGCATAACTGAGTTATGGCGTCCTTATTTTGTGTAGCCAGCTAATAATTTCAGGTTTGTCGTCCCTGACCAGATGTCATCGGGCAAGTTGTTAGCAGAGGTTAATTTAGGTTTAATTGACCCCTGTCAGATACTCAACAGCAGGACCTTGACACCACCTTGTTAATGTCAAACATACCTTTCCCAGGTCATCTCACATAGGCAAATATCATATTAAAAACAGGACAAAGTTGCTATAAAAACTGATTGTTGTAAACATTGTAGACATCGTGCAGCAATCCGTGTTTGGCATAACAACATGAACAATGGTATAAGATCCTGCTTCACACTAGAGCCACCTCATAGGATTAAAAAAATAGGTTGCCTCCCCATTGGCTAGAAATCACTATTAATAGCATATACTAGGCTTCGGTGACATTGAGCAAATTTATTTACATTATCGAGTGCAATGTTAGGCAAGAATAGGGTACTTATCAACCATACCTTTGTGGCAGCTGTATAAACTAAGATGTATAATCTTTCTGCAGTTAAAACACACAAGGTGTGATTTTTGAGGACATAAAAGATACAGTAATTTTATTTATTCACTGTATAGTCTTTCAAGCTCTTTATATATGTATATACACAAGTGAATTTGATCCGGCACAAACAAAATGGTGTGGGGACATTGTTGATCTTAATGTCTTACTTTTCACGAGATATAGACACTGAAAATAAATCATTGCTCATTTCAGGGTGTGAAAATCAACCTGTAGCTAAAACTAAACAACAGCGTCAAAAAGTTAAAGAAGAGGATTTGAATACTACCAGTTTGGAACTAGATCTACACGGGACAGTTGTGGATGAAATCCTTGACAATGCTGAGTCCATTCTCAGTAATGCTGATAAACTCTGCTGTATGGAAGACACCTGTGTTGAGCCTGAAGGTACACATATGCTTACATGGAGTTAAGTAGCTAGGGTGTAAAACACCTTTCATGCTTGAACAGATTGCATGGTTTTCTGTGCATGTGTGCAAAATACACCCAAACAGAGCATATGAATGGGCTGTCTCACTGTAGGCTTCATTGAGTTCATATGCACTTCACATATCCAGGTCACAAGGAAATAAGTAAAGCAATCATTTAGAGATGATAAAAGGCTCTGGTACCGTAATTAAATGTCCTTGTTATCAGTTTTAATATCTGATAATACCTTAACTAACACAGCAACAAATGTTGTATAGATATGAAATACATTTACATGTGACGAAGTACTACTTTGGACAAAGTATGCTTTATGAAACTAGCACAATATCACATAGCCCTAGCTGTATCAGAATCTTTACCCTCAAACTAACAGCTTATCAATCTCATGTGAAAACAGCAAAAAAATAAATACTGTGGAAACAATATCATTTTACAGATGATCCTGACTTACAACCACAACTGAATAAAGTATGCAAGAAGAGGAAAATATCTGAAACAGTGAAAGGTATGTGAAACTATTCATTATAATGAATTTGTTTAGGCTTCAGAAGTCATGTAGCCATAAGCATTGAAGCAATTTTCTTTTTTCTTTTATTTTTCTCATATCAAAATAGTCTCTTCCAGAAAGGGGTGCATACTCTACAAGAATTTCAAGTATAGGCTCTACTTACACCCTAAAGTTTTTACTTATGCATCAGTTCTGCAATGACTTCATTGCTTATTTATGTCAAGGCATTATTTGTTAAAAGTTATATGTCTGCTAGAGATGTTAGACACAGTATATAACCATGCAGCCATCTGTTTGATTCTTATTTTTCCTTACACTGAATTTCACAGTCAGGGTCCAAAGCCAAGTGACTTAAAATATGTTAGCATCATGAAGATTTTTCCACTACTACAGTATCAGCAAGAATAAGATCAGGAAGCTGTGGTGGATATGTCCCAAAAATAAATAACTAAATAAAGAAATGTCACTAGGGCATATTCTTGCAGAAAACTTCTAAAAGACAAATTTACAGGTATTACTTCTGTGATGCACTTTTGATTCATCAGATTAAAGAGGTCTTCAGGTACATACAATATGGTATAGTTAGTCTTGGAAGTTACCATTTGTTTTCATCTCAAGTAATGACTAAAAAGACATTGAAAAAAAGGACTGAGAAAAAGGGTCTTGCTGAAAATGTGAAATTCTTAGGTTATCATGTTTCTGAAAACTATGAAGCCGAGGCTCCAGTCCTGGAAGAAGGAGCTGGAGATGACCCCAAGAGCTGCATCGAGTCAGGTGTGTTCAGTGACTGAAAATATACAGTAGACAATGAAAATACTGTATCACTGTTGATGTATTCACAGTTCTATATAGAGTTTCACTTTCAGCAGTCTCATTAGTGAGGCTATTAACATTTTAGGGAGTCCTTGCTCCTTTATTGAGACAAGTCTGGGTAAGCATAGATACACAGGATGTCTGTCTTTAATGGTCATGTAAATATCAGCCGAGACTGATTGCATAATGGGACCACAACTAGATACCTTGTCCATGGGCATTGCACCACAGAATAGTGTACTGAAGTGCTCTTTAGGAAGGGATTAATCACATCACGTCATGAGGTCTGGTGTTGTGCAAATAGGAGGCCTAATGTAGTACAGGGAAATTTGGATGTGATGAGGAGGCTTTGGTGAATGGTAGTTCTTGCTCACAGCTTTGTTCAAACATTTTGTTGTGTTGATGCATTTTGATGAAACCAAAAGCATTATCTGATGCATACGCATGACATTTGTTTTAGCCTGCATTTATGCAAAAGGTAGCGATACTAATTTGATTTTGTCTGTCTGTCGTGCTGTGGTTGTTGTGCAATAACTGCAAAAATATTGTCCGATTTTGATCAAATTTGTGTGCAGGTTTGCTTTGTAGACCCTCACATCAAAATTGAAGACGACCTCAATGTTGGCATAAATTATACAAGTTTAATTAATTCTGTGATTCTCATTCGTTGTTGGCTTTCTAGCAGTGATACACTTCTCCAAATATCATCTGATAGGTGGCAGACTCTGAGGTCACTAGTTCACACCTGGAAAAGTCTCAGCCAGTTCTAAGCTCTGCAATCTGCTATGCTTAGAAGGTGCAAACCCCAATTAATGGTAATACTGTTAAAGAGACATGGTCGCCCAAAATTTGGATTTTTAAACAAATTCTGATTGCGATGTTTTAACGAAGTTTTGAAGATCATTCATAAAGTAAATCAGTTACATTGAAATTAAAAATATTCATTGAGTATGTAGCTTGTATGAGCCTGGAGAAGTCCTGCTGTTTTTGAAATTCAACACAAAGAGGGCAGGCCATTTTTGCCTCTTATTCAACCGAAAAAAATCCAAAACATATCTGCAGGTGTTCGGGATCAGTCGATATTGGCTACACGAACTGTGATAATTTCGAATTTTGATGCTCATAGATACAGATAGAGTATTGCAGCTTAAAGGGCAATGAGAAAAGGATACCAATCTGCCAATAGTCTTCTCATCAAACTGTGAGTCAGAAAGGTGTTTTTGTTTGATGTGTAACAACAGTAATATCATTTGCACCCACCTATCAAGCAGTAGTTTTGCAACAACTGGCCACCAATTACAACTCTAGACTTGCTTGGCAATCAGTTGAGCTCTCTTTTATGGCTCTTTTTAGTGCATCCTGTTTCAATAGATCTGTAAATCCTTCTTCTTTTTTCAAGTCATCAGCCATGTTTGTTTACATATGAAGTATACCGAGCACTGTGCACAAGATCCATTTTCACAGAACTTGCAGCCCCTCATTTAAATATTCTGGCGGACTTTGAAGTGTTCAGTTTTTTTGTTATTTTTAAACATTTACTTAACATACAGTGTTGGGGGTGGACTTAACAAAAAGCTTGTAAGTTTTACTTCTTAAGGAAAGTACCTAATACTCATGTCATTCTGTATTAACGCTAAAATACCTACCATTTGGGCAACCATGTCCTTTTAATACAGGTACATGTATTGATATATATAACAAAGTAAATTTCCTTTATACTTGAAGTTCCAGTTAGATCATATTCACTTGGCTTCCACCAGTATAGCATGCATGTTGAGCTCACTGATGTAACTAACTTGCTGCATCACGTGGGAAAGTATGAGTTAGTTGCTAAAGGCTTACTCTTGGCACTCTTATAACACCAATCAATCGATTGATCTTTATCAGGCCCATTTGCATAAATACATTACTTAAAATTTTAACTCGTAGCCCATTGTAGCAAAGTTGTTACTCGACATATTCAGTTCTTTTCAGAAATATCAATGCTTCGGGTACATCACGCGTGTCTCTAATGTATGTTGTAGAGGAGGGAATCTGTGTCAAGAAAAGGAAACAAAAACCAGATGATGGAGGCATTGCTAAAAGCATCGAGACTGAGTGTAAGCCAGGTGTGTATATACATGTACAGAAAATTTCCCTGTTGATCAGTTGTAGAGACTAGGGTTAATTTTGCATGTAGACCCCCCCTCCCCCGTCATGTTCTTTTAGTGTGTTTTCATTGGTTAAAATGAATGCGGTAATCACCTCTATTTTTCACACCATGGTCTGTCACACAGTCACGTTCACCAGGCCAACATGATCCGAGTATGCTTAATTAATTAACTTTTGTTGTGTAAACTGCTGGATTTGAACATCCATGAAGCAGCAGTGTTGGGTCTGTAACCTGACGTCTGTACCACTAGACTATCTGGTTTGTTGTAACAAATGTGTCTCTTACACATGTTTATCATACATGAATGTGGTAAGAATTACGTGCCTGTGTCACATGCTTTTTTCACTTGGACAACATTTTAAAAGGGCATCCTCCATTTGCACAGCCTTTGTTCATCTAGACCCATTCAAAGAAGCATGAATGAAGTAACGTCAGTACTTGTAAAGCAACATGTAAACAGTACCCTCAGTCCCTGGTGTTGACTGTAGCTTATATTTGTTTTATTATATCTTGCAAGATAGTCGACACTAGTGCTGTAGATTAAATGCTACCCCATAAGCAAAACCTACCTGACAGCAGTTGCATAGGTGAAGTAACATTGAATTTTGCTGTTATTTAAACTCGTGTCTTGTTTATTAGGAGTTATTATGCAGTTGGTGGAGAAGTAGTTTTTACCTGGCCAGGAATGGTGACAAGTTTACTCCTAAGGTTCAGGTACATGGCTGCAATTAAAGAGTTTTTATAGTTATGTGAAGGTGAAAAAAGGAAAAAATAAAAATGCCAGGTTTGATGTTCATACAGGATACTTTTCACTTTTTTCAGGAAAGGTATCTAAATGTGTTCTGAAAACAAAAAAGAAAAAATTCAAAGTTGCTGTAGGACCAGTTCATGAGGAATCTGGATTCATTAAAGAAGGAAAGGAACATGCAGATCATCAGCTAGAATATGCAGTTGAACATGATGAAGCCGTTACACATAATGATGGTCACCTGGAAGAATCACAAAGCCTCCTACATGTGAAAAAGCCCACGACGAAGAAGGGAAAAGCAGAGAAACAGGCCATTCCTGAAGACAAGAACATTCCCTTTAGCCCAGTGAAGAAGGAAAAGAAAAAACAGCTGACACCTTCAAAGACAGGAATATGCAGTTGTGCAAGTTCAAATGATGATTTTATGGACATTAGTGGGAAGAAAGAAGCGACTTGTAATGTGTCGTACCTTGCGAAAAGAGACGGAAAGCTTCCAGTAGAATCAGACCAGGAATTGGAAAGCTGTCACTCTCACTTCAGCAAAGAACAGCAGAAAAAGCACAAAGTGCGGAGCTCTTCTCGCAGTGAGAATTCTGACCCCTTTGAAGCTGATGACGAAGTTTACCTCTCATTTCCTTGTAAAGATCAACCTTTCTCAAAAACACAAGAAAATTCTGATCCATTTGAGGTGTGTGAGGAATAGAGTCTCAGGAATTGCTCCAGTTTTAATAGCTGTTCTTGTTTGGGTTTTTATATTGTTATAACTCACAATATAACACCGCCGATTTTAGGTTTTAGAAATACAGGCGTGGTTTGTCCCTGTTCGTTTTACTCCGAGCAGACTAATGGAATGAAAATCCATGGCATTTATGATTTCTGGCAAACATGATTTTGTATCATTGTGTTCTTGTTTGCTAAATACTGTCTACTTATTTATGATTATTTATTAATGTTTGTTTATTTGTCCACTAATTACTTGTGATTGCTCGCTTGTTAAGTTTATAAAGTTAAATATTCTCTCAATGGTTGTCTGTTTTTACCGCTTTTTACATGTCCTGCCGTAGCCTCAAGAATATCTGACTTGCATTAAATTACCAAAAATTTCGTCCTATACTAAGTTTCTGATTTGACCTAATTGTGGGAGTATTATTGAAACGTGCTTGGTGTTTGTGTCTAGAAAAATGTCAGTTTCAGCACTCAAAGTAATACTGATAGCTTAATTTAAATTACGGCATTCATTTCCCTCTAAAATACACTTTTTGAATAAAATTTTAGGTTATTCACTGTATGTGACGAGGGTCAAGTTATTGAGTGTAGGAAACAGGACAGATTATGGTGGAATAGATGAGTGATTGAAACACATACATGTAGATAATGGAGATGCATAATAGTTTAATGCAGTACGTGGGATGGTCAGCCAGCAACCAGAGATGCCCATGGATCTCCCCTAGGCTCTGTACCGTTTCCTGCCACCATAATGCTGGCCGCCTTCGTGATATGTAAGTGATATATTCTTGAGTACGGCATAAAACATCAATCAAATGAATTTAATACGCGTTATATGCCGTGGTTATATAGGGCACATTCATCTCAGGACGGCGAATGATGGCGAAACAAGAAAAGTGATTTTGATATGCTGTGGTATTCTTAAACTCAAAGTTTATGTGTATTTTGTAATTCTTCTACATTTCATCATGCAGTTAGAACTACGAGGTTGAGTCGTTACCGTGCTGTCACAGCAGTGACCCAGGAGTCTTTCCCAAAAGCTTTTCCTTGGGTTCGAGTCCAGACTTCCCCTCTTGTCGTATTAATACGGAAGGTCTAGCTGCCAGCAACCTGCAGATGGTTGTATGTTTTCGTAGACCCGTTTCCCCACATTACACATTATATTGTTGGCCACAGTCATAAAAATGAAATATTTTTGTTTGCGGCGTAAAACACCAATCAAATAAATAAACAGAACCGTAAATCCACTCCTCCCTGTTCCATGTAAATCTTTGTGGGCTCTCTTAGTACCTGAGTCCAACTTTTGCCACCGAAAACTTTCCGCGGCATCGTATAGATTTAATATCTTTCGGACGCATGAGCAATACTGTATGACGTCAGAAATTGTTGCGGCTCATCATTCGTTTTGGTATAGTGACGTGTTATAAGAAAACAGGGCAAAGACCATGTATACAAGTCAATACTTTTATTTAGAGAGCAAGGATGTCCGCCATATAATAAGACGGTAAATACATGTGGTCTGATCGAGATTTTAATACAAGAACCAGATTACGACAGATAACGGGATTTGTCCGCCGCGCAAGAAATGGATATCCTATAGTTTTACGACATGGCAACGTAACAAAATACATTGGAAATTATAATGGTAAGTAACAACTACGACAAGACACTTACACATAAACAAAATCCTTGCAGTATGAGCTGCAGATGGATTCGATGAATGGGCATACCAGTTTCTTACAGACCTCATGTTTTATGAACAAGAACACGAACTCTGGCTTCTATAGTGGCAACATTTATAAGAGATTCCCCATCCGTTTCCATCAAAACTTCGTTACTCCATTGTTCTGTAACGTTAAGCTTGAATCATGCTTAAACGTCTTCGCACAACCTAGAAACCTCTAGAAGTACTGTGAAAGTGGGTCCATAATATACACGACGAAACATTATGTACATGTTCAAGAGTGGTGAGCCAAGACCACGCAGTGGCAGTTGATTTGCTAATTTTAGTGATCTTTGGTGTTATCTTGAGCTCTTTTTCACCTTTACAGTATAAACAACTAACATCTAACCAAGCATTACATCACTACAAAACATGAATACGCCTTAAACACGTGTGGTTAAGGCTTAAATGTCAGAAAAGTTCTTAAATTATCTGAGGACATGCAATGTTTCGAATATGCACCTCAGACGTCATCTTTATGAAGGATTAACTTGACATTTAATACAACCTTTTGCATATTGATTTCCACAAAGTAGGCCTGTTCGAATTCGTGTACCGAGAAGATCGGTTGAACAGCTCTTAAAGTACACGTACAAAGAACATTCAAGTACATGTAACATTTTCAAATGTGAAGTACATGAGCAACAACTTCAGTATGTGAACATTGTCGAAACTCACGTATGAGGTTTCGAAAAGTATATATCCATCGTGGGTTTCAAGCAATTTCTGGTGATGTCCATGCAGCAAACCTGTTCCAAGCATTTTCGCGAACTAGCAAGAAATTGTTGGAAATGGATGGAACTGTTTTCCGCCTATGGCCACTCTTTTCGTATTTTTCCATGCTCCAAAATGCACGTTGTGTTCAGTCTTCGAAATCTCTCTCTGGTCATATTGAGGGTAGTACTATATCCCATGCGACCTCCTTGGAACCCCTGTTTATTGGCACCGGTTTTCGGCCTGTGGCTTTAATGCTTCTTTCACACACCTTGTGCTACGCCACGCCACTGTGGAACTCAATGAAAGAATTAGCTTGTCCGGGTGGTTAAAATCTCACGGACCAAAGTTAAATCATGCTGCTGCTTTTCCTCATAGCTACAGAACAATATAGATATAAAGTACATGTAGTATTCAACTTGATATATGTTCAGATTTTCTGAGGTGACATTATCACAAGGCGATAACAAAAACGATATGGAACCCATTAAATAACATCTGGAAGGCATTGCATGAATGATTGGGCTTTGAAAATAATAACATCACTTGTGTGTTCCACTTTGCGGATTCCTTTGCAATCCAATGAATTCGCACACAGACTACATTTCTTGTGACCTGATTAAGCCAAAGGGGTCGACAAAAGAACATGTCGGCAAAACGGTGCACTGTACAGTAAGACGGACGCCAGCAGGAGGTGTACATCAAGAGGTAGTACATGTTGTATTCGTCTCTCACTCGCACCGCTATTTGTCATTCGGCCATCAACATTTTCGGTAGAGGAGGGGTAATTTCATTATGAAACGGATTATGTACATTGCTTTACAGATTACCGTGATCCATGTAAGCCACCACCAAGTACTATGACGAATAGACCAGTTTAATTTCTATTTTTCTTTTGCCTTGTAGATTTTTTAGATAAGCCCTTGTCATGGGTTTTTGTTTTATTTTTTATTTTTGTTTTTGCTCATTGTCATACTCAAGGATTTTCACACACACGATGGCAGTTGGTGTACCACGAGTAAAGGAAACCCAAGTAAACCAGCGATCTTTCGAAAGTTATACTGGGGAGCTTATCCATTTGGTGAGGGGCAAATGGTTTTCATCGACTTTCGTACATAAATACTTCATCAAAGAGCACCTTGTGGAACAATGGAAGCGAAGAACATTTAGAGATAACCTATCCGAGAATGACACCCTCTGCCTCTTGTGGCGGACACAAGATTGTGATTGTGGTTGGAAGAAAAGCACCTTAATCACCCCCGAAACACCTTTCTTCCTATTGTAAGAAAGATATTGCATGAGGCGATTCTCATCCAGTGGTAGAAATGGTCAGTGTTGAGTATAGAAAATGTCGACCAAATGTTATTCATTTGGGAAATTGAAACCTGACTGGAATAATGTTTACTGTTTCGAACCTGCGATATCCCTACAGCCTCCAGTGGCTGACTGTCCACAAACGTCGTCCCTTCCCAGCAACCAATATGTGTTCACCATACCTCTCATGGCCGGACACGTGTCCCATTCTTGCTGAAATAAGCAGAACCCAAAGTCATTTTCTTGACAATAGATAACTGAAAGGTAAAGGTTAAAACAACAACCAAGTAAAATTTAGAAAACATAACTAATCCTTTCAAAAGTAACAAAGAGTTACTGTAATACACGTATATATAGGCTGTACAATTTTAAAGACTTTGATGCATAACAAATAAACATTGAATGCTATAACAAACACAGACATTAAGTGTGACTTGCAAAGGAAATCGGCAGTGAGATTAAGCCGCAATTAAGGTTTTTTTCGAAATTTACCTGCACTTCAGATACCGGGTCATAGTTCATGTGGCATTTTTATGTAAGAATTAACAATACGTATGACTTGTGAGTTCTAGCGGTACTTTCATGAAATACAAAAAGCATCAACAGCTCTGTGCATCGTTTGCATTAAAGTATAATGAAGTTAAGCAAACATGTATAAACTATAATCGTACAATACGTCGTGACATTCTATGCCTATACATTTATGAAAAACACCATTTAGTAAGAATACAAGTGAAAAATAAGCCTACAAACTTTTTGTGTATTACCGCTAAATCCTAATACATGTATGAGCTTCAGACTGATGACTAAGGCTAAAAGTAAAGCTTGCAGACTAAATTTAGCCACATGGAATTGGGCCTACAGGCTTAAATTTACTATACCAGGTGTGACTTACTCTGATAACATCATCTTTTCTCAACTCCATGCTGAATCCGCTCATTTCCGCTAGAATATCGTGCGTGGCTTTGCTCAGATGAATGCGGTCCGCTAAACGGAAAACAAATATCAATACGAACAAGTTATGCGTCTGCAGACAACAAAAGTCCTTGACTTTTAGGTAAAAACACATCCTATATGGCCAAAAATGAAACATATAAACAGAACGTCGGGTTATTAATCTGTCCTCACAATACAACCACGTCACACCTTTGTTAGTGGTTGACGTACAAGGTCACATGGACAGATTGAAATTACTACCACCGAGGCCGATAAACTCACTCTGAAAAAGTGAAAATACGATAGCATTCTACATGTATGTACGATGATTGCTGATATGAATAAGGTGCTAGAGGTGAGGTTTTGCATGTTGCACTAACTTTGCAAGAAAGTCTTATAGGAAGAGAAATTAAATACATGTAGTGAACATCGCTGTTACAAGTCGTAAAACCTGCTGCGTTTTCGTTATCCAAGTGAAAAGTAATAGGATCTCTGTTTTGTGGCATACATTGAATAATATGTGTGTATAGTTGGTTCTCCAAAAGCAACCCTATTCAGGGTGTGGTCAACAATATGACGTGCCCGGTGAACCATTACTCTTTTCAAACTCCTCACGTCGCTTGTTGCGCTCTGTACTGTTTTATTTTTTCTTTTCTCGATGTTTTCAGTATCCTAATTTCGCCCAGCTGTATTCAAATGTCTTGCAAGGACCAAATAACTAAGCCATGCTGGCTGGTACTCACTCATGCCGAGAGCTTCCATCTGGCTGGCAATGGTTACGGTGTCTCCGAACAAGCAGTAGCGTGGCATCTTGGCGCCGACCACACCAGCGAGAACTGGACCTACAAAAGACAAACGCGTTCATCCTCAATTTAGTCCACGGCATTCTATTGGATATTAAGCCAACGTAGCTAACCAAGTTCTCACAAGACTCGATTTTTGTTTTTTTTGTTTTGTTTTTTCAGGTAAATTGCGTAGAATAATGTAGAACGATTGGAAAAGATATGGTTTGTAGTACGCAATATTCAGAACGCATTGTACCTCATAAAACATTTCTAGATGGTTCTGCAACTAACGTTTTGTGAAATACGAAAGATGCAGCTTGTGGACTGGTAAAATATTGACTGACTTGTTTGTGTTTAACGCCTTGGTCAGATTTTTTCCACTTAAATGACCCTGGCCAGATTTATGAGAAGAGAAACCGAAAACCCCTTTGCAAATCGCCAACCGTCCCTTTGTGAAAATGGAAGAGCTGGATTCGAACATGCAGCCTCCTTGGTCAAGGGCCCAGCAGTTGTAGCGAACTTTCATCCTCTATTGCAGATAGACCCCTGGTCGAGATTGTCGTAATATACCTGTATGGATACCGATTCGGAGATGAAACCTTGAGCCCGGTAGATGAGGAATTTCCAGAAAGCTGATGGTGTGCACTAGATCCAATGCCATAGTGGCAATCTGAGAAACGTGCTGGTTACCATTCCGGTTTGGCAGACCTGAAAACAAGCAAAATGTATATTTCTGCTTAATAACATAGGAGGAACCTCCGTGGCTCAGTCGGTTAGCGCGCTAGCGCAGCGCAATGACCCGAAGCCTCCCACCAATGCGATGAGTTCAAGTCCAGCTCACGCTGGCTTCCTCTCTGGCCGTACGTGGGAAGGTCTGCCAGCATCCTGCGAATGGGTTTCCCCTGGGTTCTGGGCAGTTTCGTCCCACTGTAATGCTGGCCGCCGTCGTATAAGTGAAATATTCTTGAGTACAAATTAAAACACCAATCAAATAAATAAATTAATAACACAGGATATCTGTACTGTCATACAGAACATCTGTGTTGTGAACAGTCAATATATAGCCTATAAATTCGTGAATACTGGATCATGGTATTCTCACACATATATATATATACAACAGGGTGCATTGGATTATAATGTACTAATGTTTGCGGTGTAATGTTTAATGTTATGCTTTACGTATGTCTTCTCGAAATGTTTAGAAAGCATTTCACATTTTTGCCACAAAAGAAGGACGACAATGTGGAAACAAAAATTGCCGTAATACTGAAGCTACATGGTTGTACCGTGTCCACACAGAAGAACAACATTCTGTTCAAAACGACCATGTTAGGTCATCAGAACGTTGCATGCCTCTGTTAAGAGAGCAAGGCTTTGAGAAAGGTTCTGCTCTGGAACCATGCAGGTTTCGGTCTAGAATAAAAATAAGCTGGGATTATTTTTTTTTCATTGCCATAACGCCATATTCAGTCATTTTCATGACGTAGAGACTAGCTGTCTTTAACGAGCGTAAAACTGAGCAGACAGCTAAGCTGCTATTCTCTTCCAGTACCAAACATTCCAATGCCATACTTACCTGATGCCACCATGTACGCATCTCCGATCGTCTCCACTTTATACACGTCATACTGCTGCAACAACTTGTCACAGACCGTGAACAGGCTTTTTAGCATGTTGATGACTTGAACTGGAGAACATTCAGAAGACATCCGTGTGAAACCGACTATGTCCGAGAAGAAGATCGTGACTGCGGCGAATTTCTCAGGATCCACCTCTTCATTTCGCTTAAGAATGTTTGCCACACTTCTTGGCAACATCTGATATAACAACATTTCGGTTCGCTTCTTTTCTTTCTGCAGAGCATTTGTTCTAAAGAAAATAAAATTATTAATTATTAAATAATTAAATCATTAATTATCTCTTTTTATATAACTGTCATTTAACAGATTGCAAATCGATATTCTATTAGCGATCATTGTCATTATTACCAAAAGGATTATAAGTCAGGTAAACGTACCGACTAGCCAGTGTGATGGAATAACTCTGCATCTCTGTGGTCAGGTTGTAGACACCATGGATAATAACAGGGCACATGAGCAGCACGATGAAGAAGACGCTGGCTATGACACTCATCTTCAGCAAGTCCTCGTGATCACGTTCGTCCAAGTCGTCAAAAATAGAAGACATAACTGCTAACTGGGTATCTAGTAAAACCTTGAGGTAACTGGTCACGCTTTCCATCCAGTACTCGGCCGTGCTGAAGGATCCTTTGCGATGAGAACGCTCGTTTAGACGGATATCCTGTCTCATGTGCTCAAGGACGCCAACAATGGTGTCATTTTTGGCAATAAGTTCGTCGTAGATTGAGGCGGCGACATCTGAAAATCGACGAGCTGACCAGAAAGAGGCATTCGCGATATCCTGACTTTCGGAGAACCAAAGATATTCATCTATGGTGGGAAAACTTCCCCTGGCGTAAAAAATTGCCCCCAGAGCCCTCTCGATCCCGAAAGAAATTTTGGCGTCAGTGATTTCCAGAAAGGCTACTAGACTCCTCCATACGGTTCCCGATCTGGCCTCCGTGATGGAATCATACAACCAGTCGAGGAAGACGTTGATGCCTTCTGTGTAAAACAGGAGCTCCTGGGTTACTGTTAGGTTAAGCGTATCGAGCTCATAGCGATGTTGATTCAGATAGATCTGGTACTTCTCTTGCGTGAGGAATTCCGGGGCACCAATGGCAGTAATTGAGGGCCAATAACTAAGATCTTTAAGAACGTTATCCGTGTCAATGTAGCTCTCAAGCAATGCTTCCTTAGAGTCCGATCTGAGAGAGTTATATAAGTACAGGGCACTAGCGTCCCTCTCCTTTTGTAAATTATGAATGAAGTCTCCCAGTTCTATACTGAAGCGCAGAACTCTCCGGATGCCTCGAGCGTTGAGGTAACCGTGTAGCGTCACACCGAATGTGTTGGCCGTCATACCGATGAGGATCATCAGAGGTACCGCCACGATGGACACCATACGACAAAGCTGACGACGTTTACCAGACATCGTGATGGGGTTTCCTGAAATAGACACAGGAGGACCCATTGGTACGTGATACCTAGTGTAAGCCAAGGGACCACTTGAAAACAACTTGTTAGTCATCTTTAAGTCGTTTTGGCCTTAAAGTGCTGCGAACATTAGGTGATGCAATTTTCCTTACACTTGTAAATGGGTGAATTCTGCAACATGAAAATTAGGATGAAATAGATTTGTTCCTTTACTCTTGACCACTGAAAATGTGTGAATTACAGACTGAGCACAAATATGCATGTGGAAGACAAAATATGTGCAGTACTGACCTTTGCACATGGAGTCCCACTTCTCCTCGGCATATAACATGTTCATGATGGCCAGCTCCATCTGGGACGGCGACAAACTGGAGCTCGAGGATTTCACAGACTCCGGCAACTCAGAGACTTCGTTAGCGTTTTTCCGCCATCGTCCAGGCCATAACATAGACATCTTTGCCTAGTTTGTTCTGTTAGAGAAAAGTAAGATAATTAAATAAATAAATAAATAAATGCCGAGCAACAGGATCCGGTTCCCTAAAGGTATTTTTGACTTCTGTAAAAATTTCAAAATACGATTTTAGTGCTTATTCTCCGGATTATAGATATTGAAAATTTGAACTCTCATCAATGACATCTTCAGACAAAGGTGTCAAAATTTCAGCTACCGGTACCAAATATTAAGCTCTGTCACGAAGTTTTAAATTTTTACTTAGGTCAGAAATAGCTTTGAGTGAAAAACTTCAACTGAGGTAAATTAACAAAAAGTTCAAATTTGACCGATTACATGTGACCATTTGCTAAATACATGTATCACACCGTCGTCGCTGCTTTGGTTTTACACCATGCTGTAGCGTATTAAATTATTTTGCTGCTTTTAATATTCGTTAACTAAGCCAAACTGCAAGGTTAATCTATTTGCAACTTTGATTATGGACATTTTAGGATTGATAGTAACTTAGCAGTCAAAACAGTATTTATTTATGTCGGTTAATAATAATCAATAGGACCTAGAAGTTATTTACAAGAAGTGAACAATGTTCCGTTTTGTGAACAGCTAGGTGTATTGCATAACGAGAAAATTAAATTAGGTGAGCATTCAGGTTAAATCTATTGCAATGAAAGCAAATGAGAACTGGGGGCCTCCGTGGCTAAGGTATAATTAGCGCTCTCTGGCAAGGCAATGACCCTGGAGCCTTTCACCAATGCCGTCGCTATGAGTTAAAGCCCAGCTCATACTGGCCTCGGCAGCACGTGAGGTGGTCTGCCAGCAACCTGCGGATGGTCATGGGTTTCCGTGGGCTCTGTCCAGTTTCCTCCCACGGTAATGCTGGCCGCTGTGGTATTTATGAAATATTCAGGAGTGTGGCGAAAAACACCAATCATATAAATAAACGAAATAAAGAAATGAAACTTCATCTATTGTTCTGGGGTAAAAAAAATAGATAAGCCGTAGTGGCATAAGAAAGCATCGGTACTACTTGTTCATTACTAGAATTCGATAACATGATATGATAAAGGCATTCACTGCATGTCACACTGGAACTGTTTGGAATAAGAGTAATACCAATGCAGCGACCAAAGTATCGCAGTTGGCAAATCGTCACATGTAACCAGTGTATTCCTGTCACTAGTCAATTTACCTCAGACAGTTAGGGTTTCATTCTAATTGTTAGACACCCTCCTCTAAATATATAACCAATTAGCTTGAAGGAATGGTGTTAAGTAGGTTTTTCCTTCCCGCCTTCAGAGGGACAAGATCACGATCACTACTACTGAATTGGAACTTTTCCCACCTAAAGTAACCCAGGTCCAAGCTGTGTAGTCTGTTGTTCATTCCTGCTCTTGTGGTTACGGTTTCTGTGCTAACTGTTAACGTAGTATTCATGTATTGCAAGAGAACAATGGTCAGTTCGGCTTGTACCCTAGTCGCCATTGCTTGGGAAAAGTAACCTCATCCTCAATTTGTTGACAGAAGTTTTAGGTGTGCAAAAAGAAGAATTTCCGTGTATCTAGTCATTTCTGGTAAGTTTGCATTAGTGCTTCTGATAGGACTTCTGCTAAAGGTGTGCCTTTACTGATACTTCACAGTGGAGAGATGATTCTCCCTAATGATTGTAACATTCTCAGGACTCCAACTGGAGAACTTCTCAGGCTCTAAACCTCGATTGTAAACTTTCGACCTCGTTTTCGATTTTCAATGTCCTCTTGAATACTTCCTGTGTCTTACCGATGTGAACAGTGAAGAGAGCCGTGTGAATTGAGACCGACATTCTGCCATTTTGTAAGTGTTATGTCACGATTGTAGTGAAGTGAGGACAAGACGCATATGAAAGGATAAGTAGGTTACAACACAGCACGGGTCCGGCGTCTCACGTGAGCAGAAGTCGCGTGTCTTCTCGCCTGGCTTGTGTTCGGGATTGTCGTCTCTTTCCAATAAACTCGTTCACTCTAAGTTTCTTAAAATTTACAATGAGTACGCCTCTCTTGTACCAAATACGGACAGAGTGTTCAGAATTTCTGGAACCCTTAATACATGTAATTGTGTCTAATTCCGATTACCCGAGGGCTAGGGGTTGTACGTTCATCGTGCTGACTGTGGTCGCCACTTTGGACATATGAACAGTTGGAATCAAAACGCAGATACATTGCTGAGATACTTAGTTGATTATCGACACCATATATACTAAAATAGTACGCGATTTATTCATCCGCCTAGAAGAGTCTTTACATCCTTTCGTCATAACTGAAAACTGTTAATTTTTTCTCTTTGCATGAATCCGTCCCAACTTTTATATTTTATATATTTTCTTGGTTCTTTGGTGGTTTGTGCTATTTGTGGTTTTTGGAAACTGGTTTTACGATTATTGACAAGGAACGCCCATTTTGGTTAACAACTAATATACGAATGTCGATCTCGACGCCTAGGTTGAGGGTTGTTCTGGAAAGCAGAGCCAGTGTAATGTTATTTGACTTCAGCTTAAAATGTGTAATTTGGTTCTCTCGCCCTTTTCTTGTTTGTAATAGTGGGTTCAGTTTTATTCTGTGTATGTGTAGCAGTGATGCAAAATAGCTTCTCGAGATTGTTCCTTGCCCCTTAGCTACGGCTGGACAAGTAAATAACCGAACGCTGAAAACTGCTTACTCAACTCAACCCGGATGTTAATGTTAGTATGAAACTTTTAATTCTTTTCGCCCTGTCTAATGTAATATCTTAACCCTACCGTTCTTGTCTTTAAAGTTGTTATAAAAACACTCATCCCCACCGAACCTAAAATAGACGGTGGCCGATTTTTCACGTAAAACACATACAACTACTGTCAAGACCAACTTTAAGAAACGACATGTGTGTCTATTGACAATAAATAATCACGGATTAACTTGCTACACGAATTATTATTGCTACACTCTCATCTATCCTTCTTCCATGTATAGTAAAATCGTTTTGAAACTCATTAGGCCTTGGTGAAAGAGTGTCAAACGCGTGGTTGTGGAATGTGGATTCAGATGCTAGAAAGTCGGATTGGCTGCAGTACTTAAAAAGACTCTTTAATATTTGAAAATACTCACTGTCTTCTCCTGAAAATGAAATAAATATCGTCAAAGACTCAAAGACGGTGTCTCTTCTTTCTCGTGTACCTTCCTCTAGAAAGATTGTGGCACATGCAGAAAACTGTGCTCTGATAAATCAGGAATCCGCACCAGGAATGTGTTCCTATGACGATTTTGGAAAATGGAGTAAAATTGTTCCGGATTGCAATTTTGTTCAATGGGTTGATGATTTTTTACGCCGCGCTCCGGGGATATTTTACCCGGGTGACGGTCTTCAAGTTCATTTGTATAAGAAAACGGTCTCAGTAAACCACTGAGCCTCATAAATAGTGCGCAATAATTGGGTGACAAGTCTGCCGATGTAAAGCTAAGGTCGACACGGCCAGAGCTGGATTCGACCTTCGTGATCCAAGATTACGCTGGCCTAAGCTACGGCAGTCTGGTTTTTAACCGACGAGCGAGGACCTACTATTGTTTTAATCTTGATTTTTTAAAATAAATATGATGCCAATGAACTATGATTTTGTTTACGACACCTTTATGTGTAATAAAAACTGACACAAAATGGGTTAGGAAAAGTAGAAAAAGGACCTCGGAAAACAAGTTTTATATGATGCGTATTTGGGATGGCTCTTGTCATATATCGCCTTTGCGTAATGTGCTAAATGAGAAACTACAATCCACCCTACAACCAGATGTGTACACCCAGCTACGCCAAGTACAGACCAAATCTAACAACTCTCTCGACCTGCAAATTAAGTTCAAGCAACAGCAAAAGTTCAACAACCTCACACGAAGCACAGTAAACCCAGCCAGCCAAAACCAGTTAGAGGTAAACAGAAGAGAATTCATTTCTAAAATTGTCGTCAACTTAAGCAGTAAACCACTCAACCCCCACCAACTGAACTTACTGTCCAAAGGACTCAACTTTGTCCCAAAGACCAATACCATACCTAAGGATGACTTCATCATTAACATTGAAGATGGTCTACAACAATTAACTCCCGGGGGCCACATTGACTACCTGAGGCATCAGATAGCAACCCTTCTGGACAAAGCACAACCACAACACAGCAACCTAACCAGAGAAGAGAGGAAAGCAATAACAGAACTGAAAGAAGACAAATCCATAGTCATAGCACCAGCGGATAAGGGGAAAGCCACTGCTATACTTGACAAATCGGCCTTCAACACACTGGTCGACAACCTACTGGGAGACGAATCCACGTACCGAACCCTAAAAATCGACCCCACCAACAAATACGACCGCCAGCACAGATCGTTTCTCAACCAACTCAAAGCTAATGGAGAGATCACTCATGAAACCCAAAGGAAGTTAATTATACAGCACCCATGACCACAATATGCCCGCGCAACCATCAAGATCCACAAGGACCCAGTAAAAGCCCGACTGCTGATATGCTCAAGAGGAACAGTCTTCTACAACACTGCCCAGCTCCTTACCAAAATCCTAGCACCGTGGTCCAAGGCAGCCGACTCCTTTATAAACCAAACAGCAGAATTTTGCAACAAAATTAGACAGATAAAGGAACCATGCCAACTCGTGAGCAATGATGTTGTCGACCTATTCACTAATGTCCCCACTAACCTAGCTCTCGATCTGATCAAGCAAACAATAACAGACAACCCACCCGCCACCCCACTGTCCCCAGGAAGCATCGTACGCCGGCTAGAATACTGCTTATCATCCACATACATCACATGGGGTGATACAATTTACGAGCAGATTCATGGCCTCCCCATGGGATCCCCACTCTCCCCGATAGTCTCCGAGATCTACCTCACAGAACTAGAGAACAAAGCCCTGTCGACATCACCTATCCAACCTATTTGCTGGATGCGTAAGGTCGACGACACTTTTGTGCCGCTACACCAGAACGATGATCCGACCGTATTACTAGACCACCTGAACTCTCAACACCAGCGCATGAAATTTACAATGGAAACAGAAACAGATCGTGAAATACCCTTCCTAGACGTCCAAGTAAAGAGAACCACAGATAGCCTACAAACCAGTCTATCGCAAAGCAACCCACTCTGACCAGTACATCCACTACAAGTCCAACCACCCACCCAAGACCAAGACTGACATCATTTCAACCCTCACTAGGAGAGCCACGCACATCTGCACCAACAACCTAGATGAGGAGATAACACACCTGCAATGGATACCCAGCAAACAAAGTCAACAAAGCAATCCAGAAAGTTATACACCCGCCACCCAACCAACTGACAAGAATCAGGGATGAAGGCCCTGGAATCCGTGTAAGCCTTCCATATATCGGTCCAACCAGCCACAAAATTGCCCGCCTATTAAAACAATCCACAGGAATAGAAACCTTCTTTAAAAACCAGACTACACTCAAATCACTCCTCCAGAGGAGAGCCACTAACCCCTCACTACCCAAAGGAGTTGTATACCAAATAAAATGCAACTGCAACGCATCCTACATCGGAGAAACGGGAAGACCTCTAGGAACCCGAATTAAAGAATGCAAGTCATCTGTCTAAAAATCTGATTTCAAATCCGCCATAAGTGACCACATCCAAGAAAACCCACACCACAACATCAAGTGGAACACAATCAGAACACTAAACTCTAATCAATCCAACTGGAAAAAGGGTAAACTGCAAGAAGCCATCCAGATTAAGAGATTAAAACCTAGCCTCAACAGAGATCAAGGGATTTACCTTCCCATAGCTTATGACCTATTAATCCTCCAAAACTGACCTGGAACCCCATCGAGCCTAATCCCCCAATGCCCTGAATATTGTACTACATGATGACACTTGTATCTCTACTTGCTATATTTAAGAGTGTTGATGTCTTGATTTCACTCACTTGATAACGATGTTAGTATCTACATCGAAACGTCTTGATAATAAACCAAGAAGTTGTATATCCATAAGAAAGACATGTTCTAGGTTAGAAACATGGTTAAAGCGGCAAGAATGATAACGCCAGCGTAAGCAATGGCGTGTTATATCGCCTCGGTTGGGTTTTAATATTTGTAAATAGTCAATTTTTTTAACATGGCTCTTACCTCAGGCGATGCCATTTTAAAATCTATAAGTTCAAATAGTTTTAACTCTTGATACTTCTTCGCAGGATTACATTGTACTTGGATTAGATTTTTTGCAATGTAGGTTTTGGTGTTTTTTAAAATTGTCAATATCATTTTACATGTTATTTTGGACACAACTAGTGGGCGGTTTTGCATAACTCTTGTCTTTCTTACTCTGTATATACATGTGTAACACTTCTTGGATCTTTTGCCAAGTTCTCACCTGTTGAACTTTGATGAAATGAAAAAAATAAACACAGTAAATAAATACTTGATTCGCCTAGTAAACTGGCCAGTATAGATTACATTAGGTGTAATATGGTGTAAATAAGTATATGTAGAATCAACTCACCGAGATGCGCCCTGTTTCCTGGAGAGAGAGGCCTTGTATACAGACGTGATCATATCCCGACTCCACAGAGGTTCTGACTCGACCCCTCTGCCTCTTACCGCTAAGGTAGAATGAAATGACAAAACAGACGGGCAGATCAATAGCTTTAATTAGGCGTAATTGCATTCCGTAATCTCACAAGTACAGGCATGGCTGAAAGAGGAAGAGATGAGAATATCGAGTGAGTATAAATCAGCCATCAAATCAATTATCAAATACCGGTACCTAAACAGATAGCCCGGAGCAACAAAGGGACGGTGGGGTTTAATTACGAGGACATAAATATGGGAATTTAATTAGGCTGTTGTCAGATTTCGCACGGGCCCTATAGTGTTTGTGCTGCGAACGGAAGCAGCTGCTGATGCACGTGCCAGGAGGAATACATATCCTGTGCATTTTACTTTATTTGAAAAAATGATTCAAAAAGATTTGTTTACTTCCATGTTGTTTATAAATGCTCATGTTTTCTTGTTTAAAGATGTAGTTAAAGAAGTATTTTCAACACTATTTTACATGGACTCAAAAATAAAAATGATCAATACATATATACTAAACATGAAAGGCCAAAATCCATTGTCCATTTATACGAAATGATCTCAGGAACCTGTGTGTTTGTGTAAATCTAATAAATGCATGTTCGATCAGGATTAATTACTGATAACTTTTTTTCTTTTTTTCATTTATTTCATTGGGTATTACTCGAGTATATTTCCATTATTCAATGGTAGTCAAGTGCACAGGTGCAGGGGGAAGTAAGGCAGGGCCCAGAGAAAACCACTGTCCCTCTACGGTTATCTGATGATTTTCCTGATTTAAGGCTATATCCTCACAGCTAACACTTGTACTTATACTTCACGCCGTACTATTGCACACTGCCATGTGTAATTTGCAAAAGTTAACGATTTAAAAATTATCACTTTTATTCCACTGGTGGACTTATGCTGCGTCACGTCATCTCTCGGCTTCCAATCCGCTTCTATATAACCCACCCGGTAGCACTTAGTCAGTCCTACCTGCATTCTCATTCCAACTGTTGAACTAGCCGAGTCTGTGTGACAAGTACGGGATCCCTAATTACAAGAAAGCAAACATGGCTCCAAAGCCAAAAAAATATTTGTGTTCATTTATTCATTAATTCATTTCTGGTTTTAAATATATATTGAAGAAAAATATCCATTCACATTCATTCAAACGCTTGATTTCTAACGGCTTTATGCCGTACGGAGCATGCTTCATGTGTATCTGCTGTTTGTATTCAACGCCATAAACTATTACTCGGTCCTGAGCGGAACACAACATCGTTACCCCGCACTGAATGGAACACGTCACAACTGATCACTTCGCACTGAGGTTGCACATGTGCACATCGAGCAGTTGGAGCTAAGATTGGCTTCCATATTGAAGTGTGCTGAGGCAGTGATTGGATAATTCTTTCCTTTAGGATGTTGAGACACTATAAATCTCTACACTGTCGTTACACCTAGTTAAAATATATGAGAACTGTGTCTGCATTAGATAGAGCGAAACATTTTGCCAGGGATACTTCCTCCTTCACCGTAACACGTCACAAACTCACCACTCTGCCCAGAGCGGAGCACGTCACAAACTCATCACACCGTTTTTAATGGACAACCTCATAAGCCGATCACTGCCCCCTGCGCACAGCATGTCACTAATTCATCACTTCCCCCTTGACCGGAACACGTCACAAACTTCTCACTCCGTCCTGAGCTGAACACGTTTCAAACTCATCACTAACATCACCAACTCATGACTCCTCCCTGAATGGATCACATCACAAACTTGTCACACCACCATGAGTGGAGCACGTCACAAACTGATCACTCCGATTTGTGTGCAGCCCATAGTTTATATCCAATCAGAATTTTGCAGGTATGATTAAAAGCAACTGTTCAAGGAGAAACGAATCGTGATAATCTCATACAGACTTAACTTGGGAATCATGTGCAAGCATTTACTGGGGAACAGTTACTGCCTTAATTAACATGGCTCTAACCTGTGCAGAGCATTATTTGTTCCTGTCTTCATGGTGACGATTTGTGAGCAAACTGTTAACGTATAACTCACGCAATCGTAGAAGAAAACAGTGGCCAATCCGGCTTTGGCCCGAGTCACCATTGCTCGGAAATAGGTGTTTAATTCCTCTTGAAATAAATTTAAAGCACGGAAAAAGGTCTTTTTACACACATTTTTTATTATAAGACTTGTATTTAGGCATTCTCCTTATAATCTTTCAGCTGCATTTAGAGGTTGTGGTTGTCTTCGCTTACCTTGTAATTCACACTCTGAGTTGTTGATTCATAAACTATGTTTACCCCCAACAGGATAAGTGATTGCATCTGCATGCATAGTGCTGACGTCAGAGGCCACCTGGACTGTGCGCAGGTGTTAATTACACCTCCCTGGCTACAGGACAACTCAGCCATTTGGTTACCTGGTAGGTTTAAGACTGGCAGGGGTGTAGAAGCTTGAGCCATAGCTGGACGATATCAGAATTCTCTGGAACCAAGCCGCCTCAGAAGAATGTCAGAATATTAATGACAAACCGGTGAGTGCAACAATGATGAACGTTCCTCTCTCCCTAGGAGATAAATGTGGCGAATATTTTCGGACGCTGTTTCCAGTTCTAACGGTTGGCTTGTACATTGAAACCTGTTACACAATATGATTTCGTTTTGCCCTGGGGCAGATTTGTTCCTTTAAGCAATGGGATTCACCTTAGACATTATATCGTAACATTCTTCATGTCGATGAGGATAATGAAAGACCAGCTTAATTTATTAAGATAACATAGCGTTCATGAAGGAAAACAACAGATACACATATGCTGTGAAACCACATCGCTTTTATACAGGTATGAATATGCTTCTTTCGCATGAGGAATCGAGACCAAAGCTCTCAAGGCAGTTTGAAACGGAGCACTGAGAACATGTCATTTATTTATTTATTTATTTGATTAGTGTTTCACTCCGTATTCAAGAATATTTCATTTACACCAAGGAGGACAGCATTACAGGACAGAGTTTTGGGGAAATCCATGCAGCAAGCTGAAAAACAAGTCATGTTTTATCCTTTGCTCTAACGAGACTAAATTAAAAATCTACGTCTGAAACATTTCTCTTTATCTATGCATTCGTATATTCCGGGTGTACATGCCACATTAGTATTACAAGCTCAAGTATTACAAAAAGGAACAAAAACAAATAAATATACATCGTGATGGTACAAGACTAATTAACCATTTTCCCTTGATTCTGAGAGTTTTGTTTAAAGATGTTTCATGAGATTTATTTGGAAGAAAGGGTGATAATCCTACATGTTCGGACAAATAACGACAGTTTCCATTTTCAATCAAAATATGTAGTTACAAATTTAGCAAGTTCATGCGCTTTGCATCAGTGAATGCGGAAATCCCGCTTCCACACATGCTGATGGCTATTCTGTGTGAATGCCGGGAAACCCGGTGTCTGATTTTTGTCGATGACGATGATAAATCTGTGATCTGGCTTTCGGTCGGCTATGTTTAACTTTACCCGAAAAACTCTCGTTAGGAAAGCGAGATGTCGATTTGAAACAAATGAATACAGTTATACAATGAATATGTTACCTGGTATAAGAAGGCTTGTGTGAGAGGCAATGGACGGCAAAAGGGTTTATGATGAAGTTGTTTGCACTAATCAAAAGACACTCGATTCCACCTTATAAGAATCTTAGACGACATCACTCTGGCCAGATCATTAACTTTGAAAATCGCTGTTCACATCTTTTTAATTATTTTGACACCTTCATTTGATAGAAGTTATGTAATTCTAATTTACAAGTTGACATGATTTTTGTAACATAAGGTAACATAATCCAATTTATATGTCCCAACATGTGCCGTATTTAAAAGTTACTGTCATCACCGTGGCCGAGGAGGTTAAGACGCTAGCGCGGAGAAATGACCAAAGTGCCTCTCATCAATGTGGTTTCCTCTCTGGCCGTAAGTGGGAAGGTCCTACCAGCAACCTGCCGATGGTCGTGGGTTTCCCCCGGGCTCTGGGCGGTTTCGTCCCAGCACAATGCTGGCCGCTGTCGTGTAAGTCAAATATTTTTGAGTATGGCGTAGATCAAATCTTCAAATGTCAAAATTAATCTCCATTACCCAGATGCAATGTCATTAAAGCTCATTTGAGGTGGCAAGTCGAAGTTTTGGCCCACGGCTAAAACGGACAGAACGCGACTGATCGCAAACTGAAAACTGGGTCATCAGACAATCAAATGTCCTCAGGTAGACTTAAAGGCCAAACCATACTTGGTGATATTTTGCCTAAGGGCTTGTAGACTTATGTGGTTTGGGAATGAGTATAAAAACATATGTTGCTGGCTTCCTCTGGGACACAACTTCATTCACACCTAAATCAAGGCTTGAAAGTGTCCCAAACTGTATCTAAATAACAATACCAAAACTGACATATATACACATATATTGTTATATGTTTGGAACGTGTAAAACTTAAAAAGGTAAGGAAATATTACCTTTGGACCGATTTGATGCACGTACCACCTGTGGGCTAGATCCCCACCTGAGCGACTCACATTCTCTTATCTAGGGGTATCCGTTGCACAGTTGGTTACCTAGAGTAGTGTAATGACCCAGAAGCCTCCCACCAATGCGGTCACTTTCAGTTCAAGCCCAGCTCATGCTGGCTTCCTTTCTAGCCGTACGTGGGAAGGCCTGCCTGCAACCTGCGGATGGTCTTGGGTTTCCCTTGGACTGATACCATAATGCTGGCCGCCGTCGTACAGGCGAAATATTCTGGAGTAGGGCGTAAAACAGCAATCAAATAAATAAACAAATCATTTTATCTACTGATGAATCGTGCAAAGACATAAGCATATTTTTAATAGATTTGGTCTTTTAAAGTTCTGCTGCTTGCCGTACTTGTGATCGGATACTTTCATTCAGTCTTTTTTATATATTTATTTATGTGTTTGGTGTTTTACACGGTACTCAGGAATATTTCACCTATAAGACAACGACTAGCATTATGGTTGGGGGGGGGGACCTGGCTGAGCCCGGGGGAACCCACGGCCATCTGCAGATTGCTCGCAAACCTTTCCACAGATGGCCGGAGAGGCTGTCTGTGCTAGAAGAAAGGATACAGTAACCTTGTTGCTCTACCACACTGGTCATCTTTTTCCAGGCCCAAAAGGTGAGCGAGGAATCTACTGAAGATCGGTATGCTAGCAGCCATCCGTGTGGCGTTGAGGGATGGACTTAGTTTACCACGAGAGACCGTTCTATAGTTGGCGAGCTGCCTCCCCTGACACCGTTGCGGAGCTTGAAGCCGCCATGCAGCGACTCAATCAGACTCCGTGCCGACGGAAACAGACTGGTACTGCTGATTATTAATACAAGAATACAAGTCAAAGTCAAACTAATGTGGTCAAACTTCAAGGGTTATAATGTAACTTTATCAAAATGTATGTGTTTTTTACAGCACGCTTTTAACGTTAGAAAACAGAATGCCAAATTCATAATTAGATATTATAAAGATTTCTTTAAAAGTACGCGCTTTTAACGCACATGTTTACTGTTAGAAAGTAGATATTCTTTCTAATGAATGCAAAGAACATTGTGGGATGTTAAATTGAAACCAGCTGTTACCGGGAAAGATACCTCAAAAAATGGAGTGATAGTAAGTAAAAAGACCATTAAAAACTGTATCTGAAAGTCCTTCACTGACTTTTAAAGATTTTTTTCACCAATATAAATGCAGATAATAATGTGTGTCGACACTGACATGACGCCAACTTTTCCCTGGCCCTAAAGCAGAACTTTAATATCATATTAGCTCTTTCATACAAAGCCAAACATTACAGGGGTATGGTTCGCTAGAACTTTATTCAGAGCGGAATATATACAGGTGTACAAAAGCTTTTCTGACTTCACTTGTAAACCACATTATTAATACACTTCATAAAACCCAATATAGAATCAAAACATTTGACTCCATTTAATTTGGTGAAATTGTCTATTGACTTTCCATAACTTTTTTGCTGTTTCTTTCCATGTAATGCTACCAAACCTATACACATTGTAAAACCACTGAACCAGCAGGTGGCGAAACAGCAGCTTTGTCAACCACATGCCCTTTAATTATACACATTTTTCTTCCCATGAATTCAGCAAAAAAGACAAATTTATGTTGTCCATTTATAGTGCTCTTTTCATTCAGATATCTGTGCATCTGATCACACATTGTCCTGTTGTAGTGGCACTGGAGATTATTAGCGATCACGCGATACGGAGGAGGCAACGCTTCCATCTTGGAAGATTTTTGATGCTTTACATACTTCCTCTAGCGGCCATGTTGATCCTGTGTGTCATATTTATGACAGAAAAGTTGAGTGGCCTGAAGACTAAACAACAGGTGAGATCTAACCTTGGTGGGATAACTACTAAACATCAGATGAATTTTTGTACAGGTTGGTGGGATGATCGAACAACAGGTAAGTTGTAACTTTTGCGGGATACATATGGCACACCAGGTGAATGTTAACCTTGCTAGAATAAATACCAAACATAAGGTGAGTTCTGAGCTAAATTAGATACATACCAATCACCAAATCAAGTATCCCACTGGATAGGTTGATAACAAAACAACAGGTGAGGTGTTACCTTAGAGGGATAAGTAGCGAACACCAGATGAACTTCCCCACGGGACATCATCCAAAGAAATGTAAATCCGGCCTTAGACAGGAAATTTGTGGAATCCTTCGCTTTCACTGTTCCTTGGGCTTTGGTGAAAATAATCGGTCGGCCACACTTGTGTGAACGTGTGCGCTATGGCGTTCTTTGAAGGCCACTTGTCCACCACCTTTATGGGACGCATATTTTCACGTCGTATATGGGAAAATTCGTCAGAAACTCTGTCACAGATCAGTGTTTTATCCCGTGCACTTTGGTTTTCTCTAGTTTGGAATGCCAGTTGTAAAGAAAAGTCAGATCATTATTTCATTCAAGAATAGCACATTTTACCTGAGAATTACACTTTTAGTTCCAATGTATAAAGTTTGCGACCATAATATTTTGGGCCCCAAAACTGATTTCATCCATCAGTTTTTTCAACAAAGATATTTCGTGCTCCAAAAACATTTTTGATCTAAGGTGGTTTTTTCGACCATAATTTATTTTTGTGTCCAGGATTTATACGATCAATACAAGATTCATGTGACAACGACGGTAATGACGTCCTATCATTTTCACTTCTACATGTATGGATGTTCAATCTGCATCGTACTTCCTTGCGTTACTAGCGGTCCAGCGAACCAGTTGAAAAACTCGGAACACATCATACTTCAGTAAATCGCTGGAGGCTCACAGGGTATGACGAGAATTTGTCGTTGTTTTAATCTACCTGAAAGCAATTCATTGCGGCCTAATCAATTAAGTCCGTTTTCACCGAATCTTGAACTGATCACGCGAATCTTGAACCGCGAAATAAATGGTCTTGGGTGAAAAGCCATGCACGGAAAAAATTCTGAAATACAAAAAGAACAAATCTTTGATGCAAAATCAAATCCAGCGTGAACACAAAAATGTCCTAGACGTCATATTTTCCAGACTGGAAATTTTATACACTACCCATAAAACCGACCGACATCGTAAAAGTGAAAATTTCTTGAGTGTGGCGTCAAACAACATTCAAATGAATAATGATGATAGGGTATAGGGTTTACAAAGAAAGTATGAGAAACACCTGAATGTTACGAACACATAAGCTCTGAGCTACAGTCAAGCACAACTTGCATCATTGGACGAATAAAGTAAATGCTGACTTGTGTACAAATGTCTTTATTAGGTGCGCACTTTGGTTGGGGACATGGAAACTCTCGTTGACAACCTGGGGGCGGAGAGGGACGCCATGATTCGTCACCAGAAAGAGAAAACTGAAGTGAGTGCGAAAGGGCTTCATCAAGCAAGTCTCCGGGTGGACCTTCAACTGACGACCAGCACTGTCTGGTTACACGAACTTCAATCAGACATCCTGACTGTTCGGAGAGTGCTCTATGACACAACGCCATCCGTCTCTGACCAGCTGGCCGCCTTATCTCATATCATTAACAAAATGACTTTTGTCTGGCTTCGGGCATATCCGGAGACAAAAGGAATAATGTTTTGGAAAAGCTTGGTGAAATATCTACAGAAAGTCATCGTGACCTTTCACTGCGTTATGGAAAGAGATGCGCTGAAATCGTTTTCGCAGATGAAGAAAGAATCATCGCCTTCAGATTCTGTTCTTTTCCACAGGGTTGTTAACACGTTAATGAACAACTGGTTTTCCACGATCACACAGAATGCTTCCTCTCAAAGGTCCATAAAGGCTGAAGGTGTGAAGTTTCAGGAGGCTGGGGCTATGGTTGCTTACAACATTAGCACACTTTCATCATGGCCAGAAGTGGTGGAGCAGTTTGTGATTGTTCAGCAAATGACTACACAGACTGCCAAAGAGGAAATGTTGGAAACTATAACTCGGCTACAAAATGGAGAACGGGATGTCGTGGCCGAATATGTCGTCATTATTTTCCTTTCGCTTTCCTTCTTACCCTTTCTTGCCTGCTCAATCAGACACATTTTGTTGTCGTACAATCGGTTCATCAAAGCTTTGAACGCTCGTACACAGGAGGTCAAAGCCGAGGAAATGCGCGCCAAATCAGTGATGTGTGAGTTTATGCCGGCCCCCATTGCTAACAGTCTTTCGCAGAGAGCGGAGGTAAATACGGAGTTTTTCAACTCGGCCACAATATTGTTTGCCGATATCCATGGCGTGTCTTCACTGATATCGAAGTATTCTCCCACGGATATCATAACGATAATAAACTGCTTGTTTACGCTTCTTGACAAAAGGATAGAGAAGTACGATACATACCGTATGGAAATTGTAGGAGAGTCCTATATGATTTCTTCAGGTAAGCTATCGTGTTTGCATTTTAAATCTGATATTCATATTTATACTTCTCACTCACCACAAAAACTCTCTCCCAAAGAATATCTTCTTTCATGACTAGATGGAAGCATTCGAAAAAAGTATAATTCTTCTGAACATGAAACTTTTTAGTAACCCTTTCACCGTAATAATTATCTTACAAAAATTATTATGAGACACAACAGAGGACGTGTGACTCACTTGCTACCTCACCAGGTTTAGTATGTCCGTTTGTGTTTCTTAGAAATACCTCGTTAACTTTCACTTTATGGACTACCTTTGTAACACAAGGCGAAGTAGCATGGCAGCAACGTAGATATCTGAGTCTCGCTGCTTGGCTGCCTTTGCTACATGGGTCGAGGTATTACAAAGGTCGAGGTAACCAGGCAATGAAGTAGTGAGGCAGCGAGGCAGCGAGAGATCATCTATCGGTTTCTATACAAAACGGACAAACAGACTCATGTGAGAAAGAAATAACTTTAGTATGGTTTTATGTGAAGCGTTTTAGAGAATGTGTTTGTATCTGTTCATTTATTTATTTGATTGATGTTTACGCCGTACTCAAGAATATTTCAAACATACAACGGCGGATAGCATTATGGTGGAAGGAAACCGGACACGACCATCCGCAGGTAGCTGGGAGACTTTCCCACATACCACGAAGAGAAAAACAGCCAGAGCTGGACTTATAATCGGGCAGCGACCTCATTGGTGAGCGGCCCCTTGCTCGTTGTACTCGTCTGGCACTCTAACCACTAGGCCATGGAGACCCTTTTATGTTTTACCACTGAGGTGATTGCCTTTTATCTTCAAACATTATGCGAATGAAAGCTATAAATGTTCATCGTTTTTCGCGAACAATGTTTAGTATGTCCGTTTGTGTTTCTTAGATAATACCTCCATAACTTTCACTTTATGCACTACCGCAGGCACAACCACACAATTCTCCCCGTTAACCCGCTGATAAATCCAAGTTGCCCACAGTGTCAGGTTTGTCCACTATACTGCGGTGTCTTTTGTACAGGAGTGCCTCGAAGAAATGGTAGCAAGCACGTAACGGAGATAGCCAATCTCGCCTTGGATCTGGTGAATGTATTTAGTGATCTGGAAATAATATATTCCCCAGAGTCCCGAGTTACCTTCAAACTTGGTATTCACACAGGTCAGTATCTGCCATGGTATCGGTATGGCTCTGATATATATATATTCTTTCAGTGATTTGGAGGTGAGATAGGTCCTCATAGCCTTCTTCAAGCTTGGCATTTACAGATAGCAATACCTGAGTTTTTGTTTTCTGTGTCATATCTGCAGGTTTTGGTTGCTATTCTCTGTGCTGTAACATGCTACTTCCTCATTAACTATATGCACATTTTCTATATCGTCTGGAGGACGAAAGGTTCTGTTTTTCATTATTCCATTTTATTTTTGTTTATTGTTGTTGTTTTTCTTCTGCGGGTTAAATGACACTTTCTACATTTCTCTAGGCGATCAAATCATTTTATTTTTTCTTTCGCATTGGTTTCCTCTGGTCACTTATCAGTTTACCGTTGCAAAACCGAAAACATCCTCGTGTACCAATGGTTAACATAAAGTTCGTTTTCAAGAAAACATACCTATCATAACATGGGAAAATGCTATCAAGTATCCAGTGACCTTGTGTTCGGATTCCCCTGTGCAGGGCCATGTGTAGCCGCATTGATTGGGGCGTCAAGACCCCGATACCGGCTGATTGGCGAGACGGTTGGCATTGCTTCCAGAATGGAGCTCACAAGTTTACGTGAGTATTTATTTTGCTTCAGACTAAATCCATGATTATTTATTTTGTTGCAGACTAAATGTCGTCTACATATAATTTCAATAATACGTGAGCTGTAGTCCTCTTATTATATGTTTATTGTCAGCTGTGAGATTTACAAAGGGGATACCTATATAATATCGTTGAGTTCGTTGCACCATATATTTCACTATGCGGGCTTCCTTACAACAGTTGTGAGCTGACCTGTCGTTTCACCATACATTTATGGCACTTTCTGACAAAACAGCTGTGAACTGACCTGTCGTTTCACCATATACTTATAATGCTTTTTTTTACACAAGAGTTGTGAACAGACCGGTCGTTTTACCGTATGGTTATCGCACATTTTCATAAAACCGTTGTGAACACAACTGCATCACTTCACCGTACTCTTGTGGCACTTGTTCATGACACAGTTGTGAACAGACCTGTGGTTTCAGCCGATGAGCTTTTTAACATGACTGTTATGAACAGACCTGTGGTTTCAGCTTTTTGACGTAACTGTTACCTGTCGTTTCACCGTAACATTTGTTGGCATAACGTTGACCTGCCGCCAGTTATGCTTGAGAATATTTCATTTACATGACTAATTCCAGGATTGTGGGTAGAAAAAGACAGAGCTTGTGAGAAACCCTGTGACCCAAATCGACAGTGAGTCAAACGAGAGGTGCATTCCAATACACGACCTCAGTTCTCATGGTTGTTCTGTCTGAGCGAAAGTAGTCTGGAACCTGTGCCTTTGCCAAGTTGTGTGCAAAATCACAAAGTGATAAACCTTTTGTTAAGTTTAATCCTGCTGGTTGGACATGGTCTGACAGTAAGCTGTTAATCAAAAAAAATTTAGGTCATTTATACCCTGTGGTAACAAGCTTTATCCTGTCATATTGCAGTCAAACTTATCCAACTGTTGCATTTAATGCATAGAGTAATAAAGAATTTCCTTAATCATTGCAGCCAATAAAATTCAGATAAGTTCTGTGAGCCAAGCCCTCCTTGCAGCAGAAGATTACTTTATTCAACCAAGAGGGCTCATTGAAATTAAGGTAAGAGTTTCGTTGGTCGATCTCCTGTGATAAAGTCGTCCATGCAGACACGAACCACTTCAAATACGTTAAATTGTTATATGCTACTAATGGAATAAAAATGATATATGACACGATGGCAGAAGTTGCCATTTGCTTGAATGCTATGCACGCTGCCTATATACACATCTCAGGACCTCCGTGGGCGATGGAGTTAGCGCGCTACTGCAGCGTAATGACCCAGGTGCCTCTCACGAAGGCAGATGATGTGAATTCAAGCCAAGCTAAGGCTGTCTTCCTCTCTGGTCGAACGTGGGAAGGTCTGCTAGCAACCTGCGGATGGTCGTGGGTTTCCCCCGGGCTCTGCCTGGTTTAATGCTGGCCGCGGTCTTGAGTACGGCGTAAAACAACCAATCAAATAAATAAATAAATAAATAAATAAATAAATGCAGATCTCAGTGTGCATGACAACGTACATTACCTTGGTAGCCTTTGAAACAGTTTCTTACAATGCGGTATACTTCATTTCAAAGGGTAAGAGAAAAATGTTGACCTACTGGCTTATCGGTCGGACTATCGAGGACCAGACCAGCGAATTTGACATGGACGAACTCCACAAGAGCCGACGCCGAGAAAGTTTCAGCGCTTGGTCAAATGTCTGTGATACTAGACCAAGTAGCCAAAGGACCGGAAGTAGAATATCGGTAAAATTTTCCACTTCCAAGGTGTCCCTGGAAGACAGGCGAATCAGTACTGTCTCACGGATCAGCAGACACCTTTCAGAAAAGATTCCAACAATTGAAGATTTTGAGTTTCTATATGAAAACAAAACAGGCAGTCCCGTCATATTACAGCTAACTGAGGGTATTCATTACTGAATAAATAAAGACGGTGAATAAAATAAAATTTTGAAATTGATGTACTGGAAAAAGTTTTGTATATTTCTGCACTAATGTTGCTATGTAACGTTGCATATTATGCCAAACATATGTACGGTGTTTTGAAATAGTTTTCCAATTATACCTAAGCTACACACATTTATCTATTTATTCATTTTATTTATTTAATCAAATATTTACTTATTTGTTTGTTAATTTGTTTTTATTTTTTTTTATATTTTTCTGACGAGCTTTGTTCATTTTTGAAACTTGACCCTGGAGTTTTTCTACCAGCCTTTATGTATACTTCTAGAGTGTTTCGCAGAACTGTTCACACCTGCTCACCTATGTCAAATAGCACACTCAATAAATATTTCTCTTTCTCCCTGTCTTTGAAGTTGTAAAGGGCCTACGGTACTTTCTGAACGAGAATCGAGATTTATGTACAAATGCAAGTGTATATTTTGCATGTATCTGTTTGTATAATCATTATCAGTTCAGTATAATTATGTATTACCAAGCAATGCATTTTATTGTAATGGCGGTAATGTATAATTATAAGTCTTAAAGGAATTTATAATTATGTTTTAAAGGGTAACGTAATGTTATGAGTATAATGTATAATTATTTATTGGGTAAGGTATAATTATAAACATATAAACGTATATGCTATGTTAGAGAGATTCAGAAATAAACTTCTTTCACGGAATAAGAGTAAAATTTCAACCTCAATTTCGAGTTAAACTTTCTGTTCCACAGTCTTATCAAGATGATGAACTTATACGTTGAGCGTGCACTTTGGCCGTGTGTTGAACTCGAAATGGCTGATATCTAAGTGTAGATGCAGTCGTTTCTAATGGCTCCTGTCCAGAGTTCTACAAAAACACCTGACAAAAGCCATCTGTTGATAACTTTATGTAATAGTAGTCAAATAAACAAATCTATATGAATACATGTATATGTAACGAAGTGTTCAAACATGTGATCATTGTGTGTGATGAGTATATCATCGATCATATATACATGCATGTTTTCCTGCAAACACAGACAAGGAGGCGTCGTGTATATGTGAAATGGAATATATATGGTTGTACAAATATACTGAATATATGTTTTGTCGACGCATGCAATTCCGCTTCTAGACATGCTTGGCCGTGTGCACACACATTATTATTATTATACAATTATCTTTCATTTAAGGCTCTAATGGGATTCGATCAGGGATAAGCTGCTTCCCGATTGCCATTATTGCCAGCCCTGTAAACTTGGTGGAAAATCGATGCGGAACCTTGATAATTCGATATCATGTATTTTCCCTGACATTAGCAACACCTGCAATCAGTGCCCATGTGGTTTAGGACACATTAAATGTAACGGCTCAGGCAGGTCCAGACCTGTAATAGGGCGCCCAGACCATGCAAACCGTGGGGGGTATTTTTAAAAAAATTGTGAGTAAGCGTTAGCTCTTTGCCGAATAGTATTTCTTTGGAAAGCGACAGCCATCACGGGATAAGGGGAACAACTTCATAAAAAGAGAAAATGCATGGAAACAGTACGTACTTAAACCATTCCCCGTAGCCCTCGCAGCGCACTCTTCGCTTCAAGTGCTATCAACACTGCCTAAAGTGTAGGCCTACACAGCCCATGCTCCGCTCCGGATGCTTGTATCTGTGCCCGTAGTTTGCAGTCCATAGTTTCCCCTGACATCACTGTGAGGCCTAACATCACTGTACGCAGCCCATGCTCAACTCCGAGTCCCTAAATCACTGTGCACAGTCCATGCTCCACTCCGAGTCTCTCACATCACTGTGCACATCCCATGCTTCACTCCGAGTCCCCACATCACTGTGCACAGTCTATGCTCCACTATGAGTCCTCACACTACTGTGCACAGCCCATGCTCCACTCCGAGTCTTCACATCACTGTGCACATCCCATGCTCCACTTCGAGTCTTCACATCACTGTGCACATCCCATGCTCCACCTCGAACGAGTCCTCACATCACTATACACAGCCCATGCTCCACTCCTAGCCTGCACATCACCGCATATAGCCCATGCTCCACTCCTAGTCTGCACATCACCGTATATAGCCCATGCTCCACTCCGAGTCCCCACATTACTGTGCACAGCCCATGTTCCACTCCAAGCCCTCACATAACTGTACACAGCCATGCGGGAACTCGGACACTCCATTCATTTTAAACCCGACCAGAAAACCAACTGCCGCCGTGTAAGTGAATTATTCCGGAATATGGCGTTGAAGGCCAGATCGGGAGCTGGTCGTGACGCTGTGGCGCTTTGTGTCACGCGCTTGTCTTAGTCGCGATTTTAGTCTTAAATTAAAGCTGTTATCCAACAGCGTTGCCGGGGTCCACACTATTACATATTTACCACATCGGGTAGTGCCCTGATAACTTCATTGTAAGAAAAAAGAGAAGAAAAACTCTGAAAAAATTGAAGAAGACCGAACTCGATTCAACCCGTGACTAACAGGTATCATATACAAAGGGCCTAGTACTAAAAACCAGCGTCGAAGCAGTTCAGCTTTGAACAAAAGAAATCAAGAGCACAATGTAGTAAGCATGCTCTCCATAAACTGCGCTCAGCGTTGTCCCCGATCACGTGACCTCTAAATGTGGGGAAAATTTGTTTTCCGGCCCTTTGCACTCTGTAATTTTCAGCATTACAGCTGTAGCGGTTTTCGGTCAGGTGACCTCCACATATGGGGAAAATTACATTTCTTTGAACCTTGATGGTCATTTGTGTCAAAAGTGCACATCGCAGACCAAAAATAAGATCACATTCGTGATCAGGACGTCAAACTACATTGGGTAGCATACATAAAATATGTAAATTCAAACACTTTTCGTCATGTGACAACTTCGGTAATCAGTGCATTTCCACAGTTTTTAAGACATGAAAATGACTTTTGCGCACGTAATTTGCCCCAACGTATTCTGACCGCGTTTCAAATTTCAGCTCAATCGGATAAACCTTTCTTGAAAAAATGACATATAAAAGCATTCTTTTCATGGCAATATGGCATCCAAAGTAGGTCAGGTTGAAAAGTAAAAATTGTGGGCAAAAAATTTCCATGTACAAATGATAGGAAACAGACTGTATCTGAACCTTAGAGTACTAGAACTAGTCCGCAGTGCCTAATATTAAATTTCATGATATTTGAAAAAAAGAGAGAAACAAGACTAGCAGGATTTAACTGGATTTGAACCTGAGACTGCTAGGTACAGTTTCACTGGGGCTATGCTGAAAGCCAGTCCAAAAAAATAAATAATGCTCTCAGATACCAGGACTCATCCACATGTTCATAACAATCTCTGTGTACAAGTGGCTGAGTGGTATCTGAGAGCACTTTTTTTTTTTTGCACCGGCTTTCACCATAGCCATTGATAGAATTACAATACCTACCCTGTGGCCAGCCATACCACAATAGATCCTTTCGTGAAGTCTTGCACAAAGCTCTCAAGTTATTTAAATAGGAAGATTTTGACAAGTTTTTGGTAAAAACTTAAAAACTATACAATGTACGAAAATAATTCTTGGAGATTTGAAATCCTGACAACAAGTAGCAGCAGATAGTATCTAAACATTATTTAGAGGTGACGTAATTTTTACGTAACTTCCGAGGTCAGTTACAGCCTAATTTGCATATCAAGTTTAACGTGTGAGGTTAGCTGAGTAGGGCCATCCACCTAGAAACAGCAAATGAAATTCAAAATGGCCACTAAATCACATGACTGGCCAATAGACACTAAACATCAAAGTTGCTTCATATGTTGATTATCAAGACTGCAAAGTTTGGATTCTCTGCCTTCAGTAGTTTGGGAGATATTGCAATTTAACGAGAGGACTAAAAAAAATAATAATCCGAACGATTTCAAGGCCTAAATATCGTCTTCCGGTCAACGACATATGCAGATGCCCACAGTAAATCGATAAACTCTATACTGAGCAATCCACTGAGTTTGTCCGCCACTGAAAAAATTTTGTAAACCTACCAGTAACCTTGTGGAACTCCCGATCATGCTCAAATAAGTTCACAGATTTTGATGTTGTCATCAATCTGAATTAAACTATCACGATTGTCACATCATGAATTTCCTACAGGGCGAAAGAACACTACGGAAGATTTTATGAACTGTCGCGTAGGCATGTTTTCAGAGGACGCAACAAAGGTGGAAACCCAAATCATGCCAAAGTTAAATTGTCGCGGTTCCCTGTCTTCCTACTCTCACGCTGATAGAGCAACATCGTGACAATATGCGTAACATTTCATTCATAACATTTCATTACTCTTAGACAAACCAAAAATTATATGTACGTCGTCGATTGAGCAACCAACATGTTGCGTTGTCCATTTGTCATGCGTCCGACGCCGTAATAGCCGCAATGGGCTTCCATATCTTGCCGTGGACTCACATGTCCGCTATTGATATTATACTCCGCCCTCGCATTATGCAAGCCAACTGCGACGGAGAAATCGTATGGCGTTACGCTCGACTAGCGGCCGGATTGACCGTCGCGACCGTGTTACAGTGAAAGAAGTCCCTGAATGTCAGCACGTGCTTGGAAGTTGTCTGAATGTACAGTCTGAATTCTGTTGCCCTACAGAAAGTACAGGTGAGTCACAACAGTTAGTGTGTGTATCTTCACTATTCATTTATAGCATAAGACTGCGGAGTACGGGGTGGTACATGTTGGTCTGCACTCAGAATCAATTGTGATAAGTGTCTAGCACAGCGTTTAACCACATCATCGCAGGGTAAACAGGTATTTTTCTGTGATTAGGTTCCAGGTATATCCATGTGTATAACGGGGTTTAACTGTCCTTAGACCAAAACGATGCCCGCAGCTTTGAATTCAAATTCCTTTTGTACAAGTTTTATTATATGCACTCATGTCTAGATTTGCATGAAGCTCTGCTTGTTTTTGCATTCTCGGTACGTGTCTGCCACTCAGTATTTGGTTTGGTTTACGCCTGACCTCCAGTAAAGTGAGGAAATAATCGCAATTATACACATATAGAGTGACAGTTATACAGTCACTGAATGACTCATTCTGGCTGAATAAATTCAGCTGAGTTATGGGAACATCCATCTAAAATATGGGAATATCCAGCTGAGTTTATTCGGACGGGCATGCATTGAGAACAGTTGTTGTGGGACAAGTACAGTTTACCAATCCCTTGGAAATTTGCCGGACGTGGGACATGTCGGGCGGTGTCTGGATATAGGAATACAAAGTATCCATAGCTACTAAGCACCAGGTTTCATAAATTCTGTACCCGTGCAAGGGACATTTAAAAGCTAATTTATTAATGCGTACAACACAAAATTTCATCTCATATATGGACTTTTTCACTGCGGTTATTGACAGTCAGTGACATTAAGGCAATTAACGAGTTCTCGAAGATAACTTTTATTTAAAACCTCATGCAGCAGAACATAAACACTTGCCTTTATATCAAGGGCCCATTCCATCCTAAATCTAACAATTCCCGCTTCTCATATTACATACTGTCCAACTAGATATATACTAACCGGTCCACGTATTACAATCACACTTTACGCTTATGTTATGCTGGCTTCATCATGCCCTTTGGTAAATCTTGTGTACATTCGAGTAAATTCACATATGCAGACCTACTTAAAGCTCTCACTGTGAGTTCGTTAATATTGTCGAAATATTTTGTTAAAAAAATTGTATGTTTTCAATAGTTGCAAAGGATATTGTACAGATGCATTTGAATACGATAGGCCTATGAATACATGTAGTGAGGTGGAAGACAGCCTTCAAAACGCAAATCTTCTAGAAAGTATTCGTGTTAGAAATTTGACGAGGACTGAGTACTGTTTATGACATTCACGCAGGCTCAGCTGTGCAATATTCTAAATGTATCAGTTATTAATTCTATACTTAAGGAGGTAATACTTTATTGGTGTTTATTTAACTGTATGTTCATCGGTAGCTTGACAGTGTTCAGGGATTGTGTGACATTTGGTGCACGGTTATAGGTTCCGGGTTTGGACAAATCCGTTCATTTTTTTGATGATTCAGTTGTTGTCCGAATCCAGAAATTCTTTGAACGATTCTTCAGAGTACTATCCCTTTGTATGTAGTGCGGGAATTTGTACTTTTAGTAATGGCGGAGAAATGCACTGTCTGACCTCCTAATTCTAGTTACATGTATTTACATCCATAGTTTTGTGAAAAATGTGGATGTAAATTAAGATTTTAGGTTCGAGGTCTGTATTACTGGGTAATAACGCGGATGATTGTTATCATTTTGTTTTCTTTTGTTTTTCCATTAGTTTTTATGTTTTTGTGTCCTAGGTTTTAACAACTCTTTCCGATTGTTGGTCACACTTTCATACTATTCACTATATAGGTTTCCACGGCTGCAATTTTCAAACCCACTTCCATAATGTTCACACTGTAGGTTTGGACCATACGTATTGCTCACAGTGGGCTGACATTTTATTATGTTATTGGTGAATGCCCCTTGATAGATAATGTGAAATTGTTAATGCAATGGTGATATTTTTTATTAATGTATAAAATAAAAAAATATTTTTGGCAGGGAGTGGATTTCCAGTATTTTGCTTTTATTACATTATATGGTTGTAACCTTATGTAGCCTCTCATTAAATGTTATACACATCGTCCACCACTTGTGAGCCTCTTTAATATCGCGATGTTCCACCGGCTTCTGCATCCCTGCACGCGTTCAACGTGAGTCTCTACACATCTCCGCATGGGAGTCTAAAATTTATTTAGACATTATTACTAAAGATTTTAAAGTACATCTTGAAGTGGTATTTCGATGTATTTTACCGGAACCTCTGTAAGTTAATGTTTATATTCGCCGTCTGTCTCACGATGAACGCCATGTTTGTTTTCGATGAACTTCGCTTAGCTCCAGTTACGAAGTCAGAAGAGCAAAATTATTTAGAGCCAGGATATGTAGCTTACAGTTAAGGCAAGTCTAAGGTAGTTTTCACTTTTCTGTACTAGAAAAAATTTCCTTCCGTAATTGTAATGATAGACTTCCATAATCTTACGTATGTTTGATGCGATGCATGTTTTCATATCAACCCTATATGTATACGCGCCAGGGCACCACGGCAGAGTGTGCAGTCCCGCCAATTTTATGTAGTGCAAAGTGTTCGTCAGATTGCTCCAAATAAATATCCTTAACACGGATAATTAATCATTACATGGTGTCAGAAGTGGAGCACAGAAGTTCTTCCATCCTACAAAATGAGTCAGGACGTTTTGCCAACACCGAAACCTTTGAATCTCGACGGATATGTGTCGGAGAATTGGCGGCGATGGATTCAGCAGTACAGGTTGTACATGATAGCGTCCGAGAAGACTGAAAAAGCTGAAATCTTACAGTGCGCAACATTTTTGACTCTTGTCGGCACAAATGCCATTGAAATGAATAACACGTTCACGTTTACGGAAGACGAGCGGGACAAAATTGAACTTTTGATAGCAAAGTTCGCAGAACACTGCACGGCGAAGAAGAACGCCACATTTGAGAGACACGAACTGAGCCACCGTGTTCAACGACCAGGTGAGCCATTTGATAGCTTCTTGACAGACATAAGGCTACTCATTAAGAATTGTGAGTACAGAGAGTTAACAGACAGTATCCTGAAGGATCGAATTATAGAGGGAATTAACTCTGAACAGACGAGAATAAGACTGTTACGTGAGGCCGATGTATCTCTCGAGAAGGCAGAGCATCTGAAACGGCCGCTAATCACCTGAGGGTTATGACTAGTGACAATCACTCAGCAGCAGTAACCGATGCAGTCAGCAAAATCAAGGGTAAACAGACAGGACAGACACACAAAAGCAGTACAAGTAACAGTGGAAATAAAACAGACAGATCAAAGGACGAAAAAACATAATGGCCCAGAATGCAGCCGATGTGGATATCGCCACGCTGTACGTGGAAAGTGCCCAGCATATGGACAAACATGTAATCGGTGTTCGAAATTTGGACATTTTCAGAAAATGTGTAAAACCAAAAATGTTCATGTTGTAGAAGACAGCCATCAAGAAGAGGATAGTACATCATACTCAGAGTCCACTCAGTCAGAACTTTTTGTTGATAACATAGACTCTCAGTCATGTAGGGAGATATGGATTGTACCATTATTGGTGAACAAGACTGTCGTTCATCTAAAGTTGGACACTGGTTCAGATGTGAATATTTTGCTCAAATCTGAATTTAACAAGCTACTTGTCAAACCAAAACTGAAACCTACAACTGTTAAACTAACGGCATATGCCGGTAGTGAGATACCCGTTATTGGACAATGTGTACTAACTGTTGAACACAAGGGGCAGTTAAGAAGGTCTTTGTTTATTATCAGCCCAGCAAATGTTCAGCCAATATTAGGCAGGAAAATGAGTGACAGTATGGGACTGATTAAACGAGTGTTAGCTGTCACTGACAAACATGAAACTAATGTGTTTTCAGGATTTCCAGAATTGTTTCAGGGACTTGGAAGCTTGAAAACCAAAGTCAACATAAAGCTGGGAGAAGACTGCACTCCTGTGGTAGAACCATGTCGTAAAATCCCATTCGCACTCCATGGCAAGGTAAAAGAGGAACTTGAACGAATGGAACAAATGGGTGTAATCACAAAAGTAAGTGAACCTACAGAATGGGTGAGTTCAATGGTCGTAGTTAATAAACCTAATGGAAAGCTATGCATATGCTTGGACCCTAGAAATTTGAATAAAGCCATCTTAAGAGAGCACTATAAATTACCCACAAGAGATGAGGTAATGTCCAAGTTTGCTGGTGCTCGTTACTTCACAAAACTGGATGCCTCCAGTGGATTCTGGCAGATACCTCTTGATGAGGAAAGTTCAAGGCTATGCACGTTTAATACCCATGGGCCTGTGTTACAATTTTATGACCAAACGAAACCAATCAAAGTATCACCTGATGCAAGTAAGAACGGAATTGGTGCTGTACTCTTTCAAAGACATGACGACTTGTGGTTGCCAGTTGCTTATGCATCCAGAGCTATGACACAAGCAGAGTGTAGGTATGCACAATCTGAAAAAGAAACTCTTGCCATTACCTATGCATGTGAACATTTCCATCAGTATATTTATGGCCAGACTGTGGAAATTGAAACAGATCACAAACATTTGGAGGCCATATTCAAAAGGGACTGAATGATTGCCCTCCAAGGCTACAACGATTTCGACTGCGACTGCACAAGTATGACTTATCTGTGTGTTATACCCCTGGGAAGCTGATGTTCACAACAGATGCTTTATCCAGAGCATACAAGAAACAGAAAGTGCCAGTTAGCAGTACAGAGACCGATGTGCAAGCATATGTTGATGGCATACTGTCAAATCTACAGGTGTCTGATGAACGCTTAAATGACATCCTAACGTAAACAGCTAATGATCATATGATGTCAGCTCTTGCCAACGTGATCCTTGATTGATGGCCTAATGGCAAAAAGGCTTGCCCAGCTGAAATCTCTGAATTTTGGAACTACAGAGATGAACTGAGCACCATTGATGGATTGGTGTTTAAAGGCTCTATAAATGTGATTCCCCAAAAACTGCGTGACCTTATGCTGACAAAAATTCAAAAGGTCATCTTGGTCAAGAAAAGTGTAAACGTAGAGCCCGTGAAGTGTTATTCTGGCCTCGTATGAATCAAGACATTGACAGTGGAGTGAAAAACTGTGAACTATGTATTACATACAGAGCAAAGCAGGAGAGTGAACCGCTGTTGCAACATTCATTAGCTGTACGTCCTTGGCAAAAGGTTGCCACTGATTTGTGTTATGTTAAAAACAAAACCTACACAGTTGTGGTTGATTGTTACTCCACATTCCCTGAGGTCAGTCAACTTAGTGGATCCGGAAGTAAACCAGTGATCCAAGCATTAAAATCCGTATTTGCTAGACACGGCATACCAGATGAAGTTGTTAGTGACAATGGACCATGTTACAACAGTAATGAATTCAAACAGTTCTCTACCGAGTGGGGATTTACCCATACAACATCTAGCCCATTGTACCCCAAGTGTAATGGACTAGCAGAAAAAAATGTGCAAATTGTGAAGAGGATTCTAAAAAAATCTTGTGACAGTTGTGATGATCCATATCTTGGACTGTTAGTATACCGTAGTTCACCTCTTGAGAGTGGAAGTTCTCCAGCACAGTTGTTAATGAATCGCCGTATTCGCTCAAATCTGTCCATAACGGAAGATTTGCTTAGAGTTAAAAACTCTGGATTGACGGTTCAAAGAAAGTTGGAACAGAAGAGGAAACAGAAGCAGTATCATGACAGAGGAAGCCGACCTCTACAACCGTTGAGCCCTGGATCAAAGGTGCGTATAAGAGAACAGAAATCCTGGGTACAGAAAGGAACAGTTATTCGCCAGGTAGCCCCTCGTTCCTATCTGGTGCAAACAACAGATGGTGGGGTGTTTAGAAGGAATCGCCGTGATTTGCTGTATGTTAATCAGACAACCTGATCTCTACTCACAGCCAGCGGAGGACCAATTACTTGAACAGCTACAATATCAGAAACCAGTGGTGACAGACAGCAGACTGATTCATCACTTGAACCTACATGTTATTCCTCCAGCCAGAAGCAGTTGACTACCGGGCCCAAACTGACCAGTACCATTGACATTCCGAAAACCTGTCCAGCTAGACCAAGGAGAGACATTAAGCGACCAATGAGGCTCATAGAAACTATGTAAATTCAGGGATTCCTAGACTACTGTGTGACTCACAATTTGTGATGTTCATGGACTGTAATTTGCATGAAGAAGTTTGAAAGTGTACTATATGAAAGTTAACTTCATCGTTTGTTTCATTTTTAGTGGAAAACACTATGAACTGTTGAGTTAGATTATGTTGATGATCTTAACAAATATTTAGTGTTGTTAAGACAGTTATCTATTGTCGGTATGAACATTCTACATTAAGCCAGTTCAATCTCTTTTCAGTAGTAATTGTACAGTTTGCTAAAGTTAAAAACTTTAAAAAAAGGAGATGTAATGATAGACTTCCATAATCTTATGTATGTTTGACGCGATGCATGTTTTCATATCAACCCTATATGTATACGCGCCAGAGCGCCACTACAGAGTGTGCAGTCCCGCCAATTTTATGTAGTGCAAAGTGTTCGTCAGATTGCTCCAAATAAACATCCTTAACACGGATAATGGACAGTCTTTAATCATTATAGTAATCACTTTTAGACAGATGATATTTGTCATTTTAACGAGCGTAGATTTCTGCCGACGACTTTCTCATTATCGCCATATTATCTCCAAGCTTAATTTTCGTTACTCTAAATTCAGAGAACTCTCAATGTAGACTCTATATGGCTCCGTACGATAAATTTTATATCTGTCGACGAAGGAAACCATTGAGATTTAGTGCAAGACAAACTTTAACAGATCTGTAGTGTTTTTTTCTGTGTAAGATTCATCTTTACAAAGTTTTGTTAGGTTGTTCAGACCTAAAGCACAAAGCCGTGTCCTTGTTACATGTATGTGACGTCTTCAGTGAAACGTAAGAAGGACATCGGTTACGTACAAGATACATTAGGCGCCTATGCCTAAATCTATCTAGTTTTTAATATCATTTACACAAGAACTGCCTATATAGTCCTACATTTCCGCTGTAATCAAAGAAATGCCTTTACAGATAACATTTAATTAAGGATAAGCTATAACCATATGCATGTGTAGAAAATTTTAAACAGTGACGAATTGTATGGTCTCAGGATGCTGTCAGGATCAGCTATTGGCCTACAGATGAAAAATTAAGCTGTAGGCCTACACTAATGTTAGTATACCTAGGGGCCATGTACAGTGATGTACATGTTACAATTTAAGATCTGAAATATAATTTTCACTCATAATTAATTCTCAGTTACATGTACAAGTAGCCCAGTACAAGTACCCCTGTCGGACGGGCCGCACTACCCGTTTTAGAGCGCGTGGGCTGGCAGCCGGTACGTATATACCGTACGTTATATATACTTTAACACTGCAGATGGACAAGCCGTGTTTATAGCGCAGCATTTAATACAGTATATAGGCCTACATATTTTTCACATGGAGCAGTGAACATTTCTTAGTTCTGATAAAATGTTAAATATTAGATGTTAAGTCCATCAAAATTCTGTGTTTTACATACCACATCTGTATCTGTGTTTGATGTGGGGATATAACAGAGGCTGTTTAGCAACTAAAAAGAATGTGTGACGTCACTGACATGTGCTTCAGTCTGTTCAATATGGCCGATAACGTGCACCATACAATCAAAACATTTGACTGCGTTTAAATCGGTGAAAGAAAGATGAATGTCGGACACATTCGAAACCATACACATAATGTATTCATAATGTGGTTAAATTAAAAAAAAATCAGGTATTTTCAGATACAGTTTTAAAAATATCTTTTCACTCACCTTAACTTCACTTTTATGTGGCTGCAATCGATTAACTGCTTGTTTAGTGACAGCTTTCTTTTATTAGTGATTACAGTAATGTACTTTCCCCACTTCGAAGCGGTGTACTTATAATAGATATCCACTGGAGGTGGTGATTGATTGTCCACGACAACCTCTCTAAAACGACACACAACTGTAAACGCTGGACTAATGTTGAGATCAATATTTGTTGATGTTCACTATTCATTTTATTCCATAACAGTTTCCTTTTTTTATTTTCCAAGTCGGACAAACACAGTTCTGTGTCAAGGACAATGATCTTAATTATTAGCGAATTTGATAGTATCATTTGAACCTCGTTTATGTACAGTGGGGCAGTTTGAAACAGACGGAATGAAAACAGTTTTGGGGACATCATTCTTCCATCACTGCGGGTAATTTAAACAAACTGTAATAAAATAAAGGAGTACAATCCTTAACGACTGCAAAGCAAATATTAGTAAATTGATATGCCTATAATCGGAGAATCAATCACTTTTCCTATCAACAACCGAATCACCGAAAAATGGAAAACGAAAACAATCATCAAATTAGTTGTATAGCATTAGCCTCCACGGGTGCAAAAAAATTGGTAGACATGAGTCTGTAATGGGACAATCAATTACTTTTCCCATCAGTAACTGAATATATGAAAAGCTGAAGAAAGGAACACCATAATCGAATCAGTTGTTTAAATATTAATGGGACAGAAAGCGCAAAAAACACAGAGTAAAAGTTGAGTAACAAATTATATCTGAAAATATATGAATATGTATCTGAAGATTTTTTTTCAACAAATTAAATGCAGTCAAATGTTGTGATTGTATTGTGGGTTTTAGGGACCGTATTTATGACGTGGCTCTTCTATACACTTGCATATATTACCGGGGTATGGTTCACAAGAACTTTATTCAGAGCTGTACATAGGTGTAGAAGGTGTAGAAGAAATTTATTGACGTGATTGGCGACACATATTTTCAATATGGCCTATAAATTTCATCATATAATCAAAACATTTGACCGCATTAATTTGGCGAAAAATTTCTGTCCCTTTAAATAAACAAAGGAATGAAGACAAAGCGAAAGTAGATGCGAAGTAAATAAAAGGAAGGATGGAGGGAACCATTCTTGAAACAAATAACATATGAAAATAACTGAAAAATGAGCCTATAAATGAATGAAACGATCTACCAATCACTTTAAATGAATGATTATGTTTCAGAAAAATTGTCCCTGAATAAAGTTATATCACCTGAACAAACGCTGGCTTTCGGTCGCAGGGATGTGAGTATATCGTACTTTGATTTCCGTCATATTGCTGGCTCGCATGTTGTATTCTTGTTACATTATCTTATGAGATAAACAGCGAATAAGAACGGCGAACAACTGACTTTAATTTATCCGTTACCATGGGAATGATTAGCGCCACACCAGCACTAATGCAATCGTGAGAAGGTTTGTTGGCATAAGCTGTTGTGATACGGTGACAAAGCTTTTAACTGTTTGACAAGCCTTCGTTATAATAGATAAGCTTCAGTGAATACATGCTTTATGTACATGCTCACTACACACATCTTTGTACCCTTTGTATTTGGATAACATAACGAATCGATGAACAATGCAGCTGCCTGAAGCTATGGACTGATGATAGAGACCAAAACTGACCTTACGTCCCAAAGGAAAACCACGACAGAATTTAATAGAGATGTACTCGTCCTAATGTGATTGTATGGTTACATAATGCATTATTGGGCATGTGTGTCTGTTCTAAGTTCAGGCCTCGAACTGCGTGTCTTGTCTCTGGTATGTCTCCAGTAGGTATAGTGTCCTGTATGCCTGGTCTTTAATATATGTTCGGCCTGCAGCTTGAGTAATGAACAGTGCATCTCTGGTCTGTGATATCTCTGGTCTGTGGTGTGTTTGGTCTATGATAGCTCATAGCGGAAACCTCTCTGCCTCTTCCTAATGAAGGGCGAGGTAGCTAGGCAGGGAGGTAGCGAAGCGAAGCAGCGAGGTGGCTGTTAATCTCGCTACCTCGCTGCCTCGCTGTCTCGTATCGGTACCTCGCTTCATCGCTTCGCTACCTGGCTGCCTCGCTACCTCGTCCTCTATTAGAAAGGCCGAGGTAGCAAGATGCACTCTATCGGCTTCCATACTACTGGTCTGTGGAGAGTCTTTTCTCCAGTGCATCTGATCATAATTAAGATTGTCTGGATACAGTTATTTCCTGCACACTGGTACAGTCTCCCGAGTGTCTGGTGTCCAGTGTACTCCCCTAGAATTGGTCTCCTGCCTGGTGTAGGGTATACGTATACTTGAACCCTGGTAATACAGCTCTGTACTCTTCCATTCACTGACATCCAACTCGGTCTTTACCAGTATTCTACCCTCAACTTGTCAGTCTGAGAGCTACTAAAAACTACTACTACTACTATTTTCTTTCATGCTACAGTAATTCTGACTTTATATCACCTAGAGTTTATCGTTGATATTATAATAAACACGGTAATGTCACAAATAACGCAGAGGTAGCTGTCGCATTGACGTCAAACCAGACTTTGATGCTCCCCGACATTTTGGATTCGAGTGGGCTGCACGTAGCATTTAGCGTCCGGAAAAAGATGAGCCCCTGGCAAATTCGGACTGAAACCAAGAGGATGAACATTAATAACAATTCGATGAACAACCTGTTTGGGAATCTTAACTATAACATTTGTTTGAATAATGAACGAAAGGAACTATAGGCAAGTGTTACGAAAAAAGAAATTGGTCTCAGTTTGCGGAAGGGCACTTAAGTTCACCATAGCAGTGGAGTCACATGATTCGGAAATGGCGGCTTATATACGAGGTTCGGATGCTGTCCCAGTGGATATTTATGTTGATTGCAACGTTGTGATCTTATGAGATAATGTGGATAATAAGGTGAAATGAATTCGGAATTAAGAGAACAAAAAACCTGTTTTGTGGCGTCTGCAGCGTTGACATTTTTAGGACAGCGTAGTCGACAGGACCGAGTTCCAGGTTTGTAAATGTGACGATTCAAGACGGTTAATATGGAAGCTAAGCTGGGAACGTGACCATCCGATCTCAGGGTTACCAGTGTGTAGCTTTCGAGTGTGTCCGACATCCAGTGTATGTGCTGTCAAGTGTGTCTGATCTCCAGTTTGTGTGGTAATGTGTGTGCTGTCAAGTGTGTTGTCTCTCCTCTATGACCGACATCCAGTGTGTGTGCTGCCAAGTGTGTCTGAAATCAAGTGTGCCCGACATCAAGTGGGTGTCATGTCCAGTGTGTCTGAAATCAAGAGTGTCCGACATCCAGTGGGTGTGATGTCAAGTGTGTCTGTTCTCATGTGTGTCCGACACCAGTGTGTGTGCTGTCAAGCGTGTCTTCTGTCCATCGAGAGTGTTTCTACTGACTAGTCTGTAATAATTATTCCAAAAGATCTGGCATGCTGGGTGAGGATGACAATCTGTATTACTGTAGCAGAACCCTTGGTCGATTAAAAACAAGCTTCAAGCAGTTACCATGGAGTTAAAATATTTTACCTTCAAGCAGTTGCAAAGCCTACACTTTGGTTGTTTTTTAGAGCAAAATTCCCAAACATCGAACTCTGTTATGATATTGTTATGATATCATTTGGCTATACTAGAGGTAAACTGAATTTTATTTATTCAGGTTATACTATACCGGAACTTCAAAACAATTTTAAACGTGACAGTGTTCGAGAAAGAGCTGCAAGTGAAGCCGACCACATGGCAGGCAACAAGTGTCACTCTGGTCAAAACGTAGTAGACACAATGGAGGCCAATCGACGACCCTTCGCTATCTGAGCCTATATTATACAGCGGAGGTAACGAAAGGTTATTTATCGGTTTCCCTAGGACTTCGCCCAATGGTCAATATGCCACTCTTCAATAATGATCATGGCGTCACCTGAAACAAGCCTTTGGAGATTATGAATGCAGAAAAGTATTCTAACCACATCTTCTTTGCAATGCATGATATGAACGCCCGACATATCTACATCTAGAACTCTTGATGTTTCTGTCATGAAACTGTGAATAGTCACTAACGAAGGTAATTTTGACAGTGAGTATCAGTGATTTTACATATAGATGAATATCCTCGACAAGCTAAAAGAAACTCAGTATACTAAACCCCTGCGGAGCATCACCTGTAAATCTGCATTACAAAGATTACAACACTTGTTCTGAAATGCAATCACCGAATTAACCCCCCAAACATACCTTTGTGCGTTTAAATACAGTGAAATAATAAATTTCCTCCACGGCCTGAGATCTCGCTTATCGCTCAACAGGGTCCCTTAGGTAGGCTTGCGAGGTGTAATTAAAAAACGAAATAGTTAGCGAATTGTCCGGATCACTGCTCAGGCGTTAAACTGGTCTAGCAATGTTCAGTGTGTATCCTCTTGTCAACACCAGATCAATTGCAAGATAAGTCATAACTGTGCCGGCGCGAATATGTTGCCATATCATTTGGAACCAATATTGGAAGGTTTTGACTCTGATGGCTCTGCACGTGTTTCAGTATCCAAATTGTCCAGTGGCGATTGTGATACATATGACATAAACAGCCGCATTGGAAATACCCACTGGTCTGTTTGAATATCACATGCCTTTCTCAGTATTTATGTTGAAGTTGTATCACAGTATTTTTTATTTACTTTGGTGACACCTTAAGAGTAAAAATTGTTCTTTTGAGCTGTTTGATATAAATATGGATTTAATAAAGCCAAAGCAGACTTTCATGAATATGGGTATAGGGGTATAATACATGTACATGGTTCAATATTAACTGACTCAGATGAAGGTTAATAAAAGATGCAGACCGTAACTCTATGAACCTGTAAAATTTTGTTAGTGGTCTTCGATATCCACTATGACCTGCGAAACTTTCCACTGTACAAAATTCTGCCTGTAGTGAGTGGAATCTCGCTTTCAAAATGTTTGCGGAGTGCTCTAGGGCGATGTTTTTGTTGTTGTTGTTTGTTTGTTTGTTTGTTTGTTTTTTGCCTTTGCCTGTGAAATTGTGTTGAAAATGTGCAACGTTTTACAAGTTCCAGTCCTTGCCATTGTCTTACGAGAGACAAAATTAGAAAGGTTTTCGTTTGTGTATAATTTTGATACATGCATATGTTCCTTGTATTCCACGTGTTCTGAAGGTTGTTTAGATGGGTTAGCCATTGTGCCTTGTAAAAAAGGTTACAGAACCCAGTACAGAGTCCAATATACATATGGATACCCTTGAATGCATTTTTGTCGTTACGTGCCACTTACACTCATGATTTCGGACCTTCATTTTCGTAGATTGCAGAAAAATATCAGTTCATTTATGTCGAGCCTGGATCAGTTTGCTTGAAGTCTCATCGCGTTGTGTGGATATTGTTGTTGTGCATGTCTAACAAATTCAAATTGCCTTGTACTAAATAGCTCTTTTATTCATCAGTGATAATATTTCACAAGGTACGCGTCTGTAAACACTTCGAATCGAGACAAGACACTCAAGGTCGAACAATAGTTTCTTAAATTATGTAGGCCTTAAGCAGGTTATATTTCCATTCGCCTTTTGAGGTTCAGTCTCGTTAATACACCTGATAAGCTGTTACACGAAAGACCTTGGAGCTAAAACCACACGGGATATTGTGTAACTGCTTACCGTGTAGTTGTAGAAGGGATGTCCTTGCCATTGTCTTACGAGGCACTGGCTCCGGCCTGTAGGCTCCAACTAGACACTGTCATCATATGACCGGAAATATTGTCGAAGTCAGCATTAAACCCCGATCAATCGAAGAAACAGAAATTTTGTCTCGGATGAAACCGTAAAGCCCATTTGCAAACAATTAGAACTGATCAAAAATATCTTAAAACGTATCCATTTCTGATTTCACCGGTTACGTGAGACCATTTGCCAACTATCACATTACCATCGTCACTCTGGTTTTCCTCTTCATGCTGTAGAGTTTCATATGATTGGGAAAATTTAACATGAAACAGTAAGTAACAAAATGAAGAGCTGAAAATTTATCGCTCTACATATCTTTATAGTACGTAAGTAGAAATGTCAGACTTAAGAGATCACCAGCGATCATGTGCTGGAGTTAAGCCTAAGACCGCTGTGTAGTTACATTCGGAGCACGAATTACCTGTGATATTCAGAGGGACAGTCATCGTTGATCAGGTTTGATCAGCCGTTAACAGGTTTGATTTTGAAACACCGGGATCCCCGCGGGGATTGAAAGTGATTGTAGATTGATAGAAATAAAAACTTCTCGAGCACAGCATTACTCTCTAAAACGACTGCATGTGTATAAATTTGCATATTACAAATTGTGTATTACTTATGTACACATGTCTTTGTGGATGTATTATGCAAATTACACAAACTGTGTACTGTTGTTACACAGAGTTGTGTGGATGTGTATTTTTGCCACAATAATGTGTACCAATCGTACACAGTAGTATTTAGAGAGCCGACACCGATTAGTGAAATCAAACAGAGTTTGGAAGTTCTTCAAATGACCGCTTCGGACTTGACTAATACGTCTTCAAAACCACCTTTCACGACCTAGACTACGGCGTTATCTCAGGGGGTTTGTCCAAACCTTGCCGAGGAGCAGTGATAATGAATTACTTCTAAGTTCTAGTGATGCACTGACAGAAGTCATTTGCATTATCCCCATAACGAAACAATGCTGTGTTTGATTCTTTGCAGGTTAGCCCATGTTATCCGACTCTCTTTGCCCGTGTACCTTCTCATAGTCGTGGGGGTCGGGTTCGTCTTCACTACAGCAAATGCCCTCACTAAACAAGAAGGACAGCTGACGTTTTACTCCGAGGTAACTGCTAAAACAAATGACCCCACAGTCGTAGAATGTGTTTGAAATTTAGGTCCTCTAAACTGTGTTAAGGAAACCATGCCTCTAGCGTCAAAAGAGCCACAAAGAGTTTTATCTTGTGAGAAAAATCTTTTTAAAGGTCTTCAAATGAAGGAAATGAGATTGAGATTTGTGAATGTTTCTAGACGACTCGAGGGAACAAAACACACAGTATATATGTACCTGCAATCAGTATTTATGTTGTGTTGTCGGAAAACTTTGTTTTCCCATTCCCTACATTTCCCCCTCACGAATAAACATCTTGTAAAATCTTGTGTAATGTCTATATAGACAGGTGCTAAACGGGGCAGTTTGAAAGGATTATTCACGGAGGATGAGCGGGGCCGCCACAAGTATACAGGGCTGCACTCCGTATTCAGTGTAGATCCACATTGTTTATTTATTTATTTATTTGATCAAGGTCATCGCATTCAGCAAAAAAGCATCATAAAAGTAACTGAAGTGGTTGAATAAAACATCGCATGACAGTCTTGAAAATCGTGTTTTGTCTCACGAAAACAATGAGAAAAAAGTATTCTTCGCACACAAATAGCAAAGCCTTTTAATCTAGTATACGCCTACTACATCAACAAACCACATCCCAGGTACGAAACCCTGTAATGCCAAGTACATGTAGTTTAATGGTAACATATTTTAGGTCACTAGAATTAACTGAGACGCACAATCAACAATTTGTTCCACAAAGTTCAATGTTTTGAGGTCTTCCCAAGCATAAGTGTCCCGTCAAGCTCAAATAACCACGACCCATGTCATGCAGCTATGTGAATCACTAAATTCACACTCAACAAACTTGACTTCATTTCTGCACTATAAGTGTGTGACAATACATGCCGGCAATTACGAAGGTGAATCATGAGCGTAGGTACTTCCACCTCCACCAAAAAACTTTACGAAGTGGTGCATTATCTCAACTCAACCATACCATAGGTAACACATCCGATTCCACAAAGGGAAACCTGTTCAACAATCTTAAATGTGAAAGTCATTCGATACAGAAGAGATACCACAACCAGTAACCCTAGTGCATGAAAAATATCCACGAAAGTATCCGTTTCACAAGATAAATGCAGAGAATAATTCGACCTCCATATATCATGCGGAGGAAGTGTGTATAATCTGTAGGGTCTTCATCCCTACCATAGCAATTTCTGTTTTGTGTGCTGGGGTACAAACTACACGAAGAAAGTTAGATTTTGTCCAGTGTATGTTGCGTCACTGTAATTAATTGAAAACAGTATCGTAGACAACCAATATAACAGTATTTACAGACACCAGTGTTTACTGGTCTCTTTGTAATAATCCCCTTAACCCTGAACGGTCTTTTCCGTTCAGACTTTTTACAGGTGTCTTTCTAACAATTACCTTAAACCTGAGCGGACTTATCCCTTCCAAACCTTCTGAACGCTATCAATGGAGATCCTGTCCCGCCTTAATGTAATTGTAGCTTAGTCTAGAATATCGTTTAATCCTGCCTTTTTATAGGATTGTTTTCTGGGCAAACTGATAAAGTATTATACTCATGCAGCACGATAACTAACCCAGCTTTGACCCGAATCCTCATTGCGTGAGCAGATCTACGCTTTGCACATGTATAACCTGATTCTGATATGTATGTTAGTTGGATTTTTGCGTGTTTTAGATTTATTCCATTCTACTGTACACGTCGTCCATCGGTGCTTTCTTGTGGCTTGAGTTCTCTGCCATATCAGACAAGGAGAAGCGAACTCACGACGATAAATGTGACGTCACAGCTAACAGATCACGCGGTAAGGAATATGAGATGGCGGAGGAGGCGGAGAAGGCGGAAGGAGAAAAACACCACAAGAAGAGCGCCCACAACAGAAAGAAAGGAGTGAATTTCTACTTCCTTATTGGTGGAATCGGTAATTGGTTTTAAGTGTATCCCACCCGCTTCATTCAGTCACGAATGAGATACCGTGAATGAAAAGACTTACTACTTTACTACATAGAACATATACTAAAAATAATGATAATTATAAACCCTACTCGCGCAAGAAACCATGCAGACGTATACTGAAACTTTGCAATTCGCAAATTAACCCTAGGGATTTAAAAACCTTTGTGAGATAAACTTGCCTGGCGTTTATTGTCTTAAAGTTCATACAGTGTCAATCCTTGTAGTCTACACTTTGTCTGGTTGCAAGAGGATACTGATAGCATACACTGCTTAAGAGTTCTGATTGCCGGATAAAGTATCAATGAAATGCATGTAAATGCGATTGTAGGAGATAAACAGATATAAACTCTGTTGCAGCATTTGGTATTGGCGCCATTCTCCACGATGTGCTTTACATAATCGATTTCTGTCTTTATGGAAACCAGTCCTGTCTCCACCCAGCGGACATTGTGACGTCCGTCACGCGGATATTCTTTCTGGGAGTCTCAATTGCTTTCATTGTCCGCCGCCACCGGGTATGTTACATTCTTCATCTGTTACAGATGGAGCTGAGCTATAGGTCTTTTCGTTAAATACACTGGCGCAATAGCCTAATGATAGGTAAAAGTTCGAGAATGAGAAATATAAAGATCAACAAAGTGTAGCATAAATATTGGGAGTTGAATTTATTGAAAAATTATTTTTAGAACCATTCAAATTGCAAATGCTATCATTAAGTTCGTTGAATTTATTGTCACAAGACAATAATTGTATTGCTTGCTTACAACTCCTCTGTAGATTCAATACCTGGTTTAATCTGATGTCATTATTTTTCTATTTTTTTTTTAAATTTTTTTTTGCTTTTCCAGGTCGTAATTAACAAGGACACTCTTGGCGTCCGGTTTCTGTTTGTTCATGTGATAGCCACAAACATATGTTTGTGGATAAACTCTTCTGTGAACGAAGCGGCTGAAGACTTCCACCACGATGAAGAAGAGCGCAAGCGGAAAGAGGGTAGGTGACAAGAACCTGTACCACGAACCTTGTATCTACCTTCTTAACGAGGGCACTGCAAAAAGTACACTGATTATGGGAAAATAGTGTTGTGCAGTTTCCAAGAATCTATAGGTGTCAACTGTACGAAGATTCTTAAGAACTCCAAAGTTTCCCATTGAAGAACTAAACGTTTAGATACACATACCTTATTAGGATATTTCTAAATCGGATTTCTTTGCTGTCTCTCTAGGCCTAGTAAGCCTCACAGAGATTTAATTGCCACAATTTCATCATTAATTGTTTCAGTGTTTAATAAAACTTGTCCCCGCTACATTAACGTCAAAGGGAACAAAGCCTTCTTCAGTTCCAATAGATACATGTATATACATATTTCATCTTGTAGCACTTGTTAGATCTTGTGTGTTCGGTGATGATTTCAGTCAGTGTCACAAGTTATTTTACTGTGAAAACCAGTGTGCCAGGAATATTCCAGTAAACCCCCTTCACTAAGTTTCTTAACTTTACAATGAGCACACGTCTCTTGTTTGTAAATATAAGCGGAGTGTTCAGAATTTCTGGGACTGTATTGTCTAATTCCACTTAACCCGGGGCAAGAGGCCGTATGTTCATCGTGTAGGATAAATCATTTGGATATATGAACAGTTGCAATCAGAGTTCTACAGAGATACATATTTGATAGACGACAACATATAAAAGACTCGTGTTATACACTATTTGGATACTGATTTTATTTATCTGCATGCCTACAACATTCTTTGCGTGTTTCCGTCATCATTATAAACTGTTGACTGCTTCTCTTTGCCTGAATCCGACCTAATTTTTTATGTATACTTTCTTAGTTCTTTGGTGGTTTGTACTGAAGGTAATTTCGGAAACTGATATTTGATCTGGAACTGATATTTGATCTGGAACTGATTTTGGATCTGGAACTGATCTGGAAAACCCGTATTGGTTCACCGAGGCTCTCGTGCTGTCTGTTTCGAAGCCTAAATATACGTGTTGAGACGTGAAACCCAAAACTCCACTGACTGAATTATTTTTATTTTGCTTTGATTGAATTGTTTTGTTCATTACAATTTAAATTAGAGAGATGTATATATGGTGCTCATATATTTTGATGATATCCGACCGTGTGTAATTGTATCAAGTGTTGAAAGAGTGATGGCCCTTTGCTATGCTGGGAAGACCATAAGCAGTAAGGCAGTTTTCTACGTTAACGGAAGACTACGTTAATTTATTTTATTTATTTATTTGATTGGTGTTTTACGCCGCACTCAAGAATATTTCACTCATACATTATGGTGGAAGGAAACCAGGCAGAGCTCGGAGCAAACCAACGACCTTCCTACGTACGACCGGAGAGGAAGCCAGCATGAGCTGGACTTGAACTCACAGCGACCACATTGGTGGGAGGCTTCTGAGTCATTGTGCTACACTAGCGCGCTAACCGACTGAGTCATGGAGTCCCCCCCCCCACCCCCGACTACGTTTACTGAGATTTTAAATGAATTGTATTTATAGCGCACAATTTACACCATGTTGCATGTAACTCATGAACAAACCTTATAGGTCGGTTTTTGACATTTTACAAATAATTATGGTTTCCAAAAGGCTACTGGTCATTCTTTTTAATCAACGGATTATAGTGTTGAACTTTGGTTAGTAAAAAAATAGGTACATCGTTAGATTGCACAGGACTTTTAACCAGGCCAATGTATTCAGAATTTAATCTGGAATATTTTTCTTTCTTTTTTTTTTATTTTGCTTACAGGACTCGCTGATTCAAACACAACATAAGCTGTTATTCCAGTCGAGAGCTGAGGGTGCTGGCTGCCCCGTATTTAACCCCGTGTCGAATAGAGTTTGCCCTCTTCGCCATTGCTGTCTTATATCAAATCCTTTCTCACGTGGACAGCTATCCAGTCGACGGTGAAATGGAAGGATATTCGGTTACCCAATGTGAAGGTCGCCATCTTAAGATACTGCGAGTTTTCCGTACTTTGCATGTCGGTTGCCTTCTTTTCATATTAACGCCTGTGGCGGTCGGACTGTTCTTCAATTATTCGAATTTTCTTGAAGACACAGAAACCGCACAGCTAGTTTTTCACGGAACAGAAATTTCTTTGCTACTCATTCTCACAGTCAGTGTTATTGTTGGCTTTGTATGCATGAAGGAACTTTGTTTTGTTCCACCCTCTGAAGGGTCATTGGATCAAAACCTTTTGATTGTAGCCGTTGCTGGGCAAATTTTATATGACGTCAGCAGAGTAATTGCGTCAGTAAGCGATGTGACGTCAGATAAGTCTTCACCGGCGTTCGCACTGACGGCAGGCATCCTTTCTTTGATAGAGTTATCTCTTCAGACAGTTTTTATTTTGTTCACGTCTCGTCTTCGCTCAGAAAACGAGAGGCAGGAGTCGGAAAAGCCAGGAAGAGCTTGTATAGGCTTTGTCTTGTTAGGGAATTTAAGCATGTGGCTTATAGTTACATTTGAAGCGAAGAAAACTACCATGGTACCATTGTACATTGAGTTCTACGGTTACCTCTCTTGGGCCCTCATCTCTTTCACTCTTACCCCTATGATGATATTTTATCGCTTTCACTCAACGGTACTTCTGTCTGACATTTGGAAAGAAGCGTATGAAAAGCGAAAGACTCAATGATTGGAATTACGACGCTTTTAAGTAATTACGACCAGGTATAATCTAAGATTGTGCATAAAGTATTGAAAAGAAACCCTGTCCAGTAATCCCTTCGATTTGGTCCTCCACACTTACCGATCGAATGCAGGGCACCTGCCTCATGATTTTCGCTTATTAAATGTGAATAACGCTTGGTGTAAGAAAGGAAACCTTAACCATTTTATATAAAACGTTTTATTGTATGTTAGTATGTGTCTTTGTATGAGCATTATATTTAGCGAACGGATCTGTTATATGTAAGCAAATAGGCCTCTAATGGTTTGGAGAAATTATATATTCACTGATTAATTGGACTGTCTTGTTGCAAGTGTTATGTTAAAATATCTATTGATGTATGTAGTAATGCTTGTTAGTCTCGCTATATACATATTTCAAGCTTATACTGTACTGTTAATTTACTATGTGCAATATTAAAGTGAAAGCCATTGGCATAACCTATGTATTAGTGTAGGACTAATCACTTGGGTCAATGCCCTCTCTGACTGGTCCAGTCTAAAGGATGACTCGCCACGGCCAGACCCGGGTCGGTGATGCCGCAGCTTTGCGCCAGAAAATTTGACAAGTATGTCATGTGTCAATGAAATATTTATTAGACTAGTATATTGAAGGAATGGATATCTTGAGCCATCTAGGTAGAGTAGGCTAGATAACAATAAATCTTGGTGAATGGATATACATTAAACAACTTCAGACGTTGTGACATTCACTTAAATGCCTTCAACAGAGAATGAGGTGAAAACTTACACACCATTATATCCATGTTATTCACAATTGGTGAGCAAATGTCATGACAAGGGCTGTAGCTTGTAGAATGTGGTCTATTGTAGCTATCCCCTAAGGAGTTCATGGTAAGACCAGTTTCTAACTATTGTTTAGTTTCCTGATGTTTTTGTTACATCTGGGTGAAAGTCGCTGATAAAAAAGAACTAAACGATAGTCTGAAACTGGTGTTACCCTGAATGTCTTCGCAAACGATTACAATAGACCACGTTCTACAAGTTACTGCCCATGCTATGAATTTTACTCATCGAGGGTGGCATTCTGAGAAAAATGGGACAAGCCAGATTTGTACGAGTTTCGAATAATTTCCCCCATACCTTGCACTGTGGGCTAAATGGTCCCCATAAGATCGTCAGAAGGCATGTCCTGATTTTTTCCAAGTGTCGTCAAAATATTACGTTGCCGCCAAAAATAAATGTCACCCATTTTTGTTGTTTTTGGTTTCAGTTTCGGTGTCCACATTATTTCGGTCCTATGACGACGGTGTCTTCTTGTAGAAAGCCGGACCCCATGTCGACATGCTTGTGGTGCTGGCTCACTTGAATGCCATGCCAAAGACACCATCCATGACACCCCACATGACCACATTCTACGGGCCATCCAGTACTCGACCCCATTGCTCTTTTACTAAGCCCAAATCGAGGCAAAACCGAGATTACCGATGTTAAAAACAACTTGAAATACAATAGATGCCATAACGATAGTTGATTCGGAACGGGGTTGGAAACAGACCCAACCGAGACAGACATTTCTTTCTGACGTGCTAGGTATCTTTTTAATCTGCAGTTTTTTTCTGGACCATGGGATACGCCATGGTAAAGAGCTGGGTACACACTGTCGCGTCAGTCGTAGCGCACCCACTTACGGCTCAAAAGCAAAGCTGTGTTCGTGTAACGTTAACGGAAACTTTCTCTGGTAATATAATTAACTCGCACCTGATTTGTTGAAATCGATAACATGGTGGCGCTTTGGGCCTGTGCTTTGTACTGTGTATACCGGGATCCAAAATCTTTTGACCCAAACTCAAAAGAAAAATAAGAAGGTGTGCATTTTAGAATTTATGTGAGGTGCTTGGTCGGTGCAAACATCAATGTACATTTTGTCCAGTGACGTTTATTTAAATAACTTTATTTAAGATTCTAACATTTCGTGCATGGAGATCACAACATTTCAACAATATTAAGAATTAAGGGGTTGTTTTGACGAGATTAAGTCGAGACTCGTTTCAATGTTCGTTATTTGGTAGAGATTATAATGACGCATCTTTCAGGCTAGAGCGCGAGATTTGTACGAGATTATTGGTATGTGTTATAGTCGTGCTAATCTCCACTGAATCGCGATTAAATCTCGCAATGTCCTTCGAATATCGCCCTTTCTGGTTTAGGGCCATTCTATGGGAAAGGACATGGACGCGTCAGGCTTCCGTATCTACTACAGGTCATCTGTGTCTTCTGTAGAGTTACTGAGACTGACATCTGACTGAGACTAGTGAGAAATAAAAAGTGACACCTGCGCTTACGATTCCGATTGAATTTTATCTATTTTGTATCCAATGGTCGAGTTAGTGAGTTTAGATGCATATATATCCTCGATCGTTCTTTTTAAATATATCTGAATGGGTATCCGTGGCCGAGATGGATAGGGCGGTAGCGCAGCCCAACGACCCCCGTGCCTCGCACTAATGTTCATACTGGCTTCCTCTCCGGCTGTACGTCGGAAGGTCCGCCCGCAACCTGCGGATGGCCGGGGTTTTCCTCCCCGGGCTCTGCCCGCTTTCCTCCCACCATAATGCTGACCGCCGTCGTACAATAATCTTGAGTACAACGTGAAATACCAATCAGATAAATAAATAAATATACCTCAAGCAGTACATATACTTTTCACAGACCTTTCAAGACACCAAAGCCTAAAAAGTTAAATATATACATGCAACACTGACATCATACTTCTGTATGCGCTGTGGATCACCGTTTCAAAAATAAACACTTGGAAATCAATAGACCTGGTATGCCAGTTGCATTTACAATAGGTGTGCACAATCAAACAGTGAACTGAGTTCACGTACAAGAGATAGGGCCTATATACATGCTATAGCTGATGCCTTTACACGACTATAGTATTAACATTTCAGATGGCCATGAAGCCACAGGTCTATTTACAGTAACAAGAATTGAATTCAAATTGGCTAATTTTAATCCAAATAAAAGAAATTTAATTAAATTTATGATTAATGTAGTTAATGTAAGATTTATTTACAAATGAAATCTAGATAAGGGCTAAGGATAAGGAGTCTTGGAATTAACGCTTTGAGTTTCACACCATCCTGAAGATTATTTCATTTGTATATCAACTTAGTACTATTGTGAAAACCCTAGGCGACGCATAGACAGGCTACATAGCACATTCTTGACGTACTTTTGCCAACTTGGACTTGCCCGACAATCCTAATAACCGGTGTACTTTACACAACACGTTAGTGGAATCCAATGCAATCAATTTAATAATCTGCAAAGTATTAATTTACGAGATTGGTGGATGGTACATGGATGCATGATCCTTCGGAGCTCTAAATCTTACATGTATATATCAAGCTTTTCCATCAACGTCACAGTGGGTTATACAGTAACATACACTTCGTTCTTAATGTGCACACTGACGGCAAGATTTATTGGTGGGCGGCCTTCTGTACAGGAGAAACGGATTCCACCGTGCTATATCATAACCCACTGCAGTCTTCTCTATCTACTTCATCCGTAGAAAACACCGCAACATCTGTTTAGCGCTCGCACACTCAGCGAGGTGTGTGTCCTGTAGAAACTATCAACCTCATTGCAACACGATAACAGAATCGCGTTATTCAATAAAAGTTTCCACGGTCAAATAATCAGCACACAGGGCGACGTGCCCATCTATCTGTGAAATTCAAGAATATTCCAGTTTACAGAATTTGATACTTGCACGAAGTACTACTTCTATGAAAGTCAACACTGACAGACATTGTCACAAAGCATCAAATTCGCGTAGTTGTGCACGAAGTACAAGCATATTGGTGAACATTAACCATTGCTACATGAATATGTTTAGTCCACATTCATTTGAATAACACTACGTACGAAGACTTTGGATTCTTGAAAAATAACCAACAGCTTATGTAATACACTACTTATTAGTTAATTGAATTACTTTCAAGAATACGCAGTAACTCATGCTTTATCCTGTACTCTGGCTATTACTAAAAAGGCAGTAACTTATGTTAATCAATTTGATGAGAAAGTCTAGTCAGAGACAACCTTGACACGAGAGTTGTAAATGACACATCTCGCCATGTCCTAGTTTGGGTAAAATATGTGTGAGAATACATGGCTGCATCCGGCTTCAATGCACTCACAGTCCAGCCCAATACACAACAGGCCGTTGGTGATATCGGCGCATGACATAACACAGCCAAAAAAGTGGTAAATATGTTCCTTGTGACGTTGAAACCAACGTAAACGAACAAGCCTATATTATTTCCACAGGACTGTTCCTGTTCATAAGAATAGCTTCAAAGTATTTTCACCGAAAAATATTTCTTGGAATTTACTTTTTTGATTGGTTTCTCGATAACAACTGCAGACATGAAACCTGCTCCACCATGTGTTCGGCCCACATACCTTTCGTCCTGGGGTAATTCCTCACCTATTGTTATTAATTAGGGAATGACTCAGCTCATTGTTTTCCGAGCAGGAAACGGGGCAAACCGCAAACTTTTTGTTTTTTCTGTCTCCCTCTTTCTTCTCTCAATCTCTCTCTCCGTTTTATGGCTATAGCTATCCCTCATCGCCCTCATGTTCCATAACTCTCCGTGTTTTTTCCAGACGCCAACCTTGTCCCGGAGGAGAGAAGACGAAAAATGGGCCTGCTCTTCCTACTGACATTGGTTGTTTCCACGGCGGCTGGAGAGAGGAGATTTGTTGACCTAACTCACGCGTTGGACACCGATACCGTCTACTGGCCCGGTAGTCCCTCCTTTAGATTCAACATTTTAAGCCGACAACAACTAGATTTGTTCTGGTGAGTTTTTTTCTGTAACATTATCACCAATCAAGATATCGGTTAAGTCCGACGCAGAATAATTTTTTGTTGCAAGTACAGAGACTTTAAGTCTCGAAAATCTGTCGAAAACTTCTCATTGGTGGTCACTGACTGCTATATTCGCAGTTTTTACCTGAAGTGCATGTAGCCCCCAGAAATGGTGTGGATGACAGGGTTTGACTGCATTTACAATGTTTGTGTGTGAAAGAATTATTGCTAAAGGTGATAGGGGAAAATTATGACCAGTAATGGTTGGAAAACGCTACTTAGGATTAAACACTAAAAGTGATTAGCCATGTGAGAGTGCAAGTGTAACGTAGTGGGAGTTAAGCAGCCTAAAACCTCGGCATTGTAGGGGGGGACGTGAAGTGACGTCAGTCGGTCAATCCGCTTTCTGACTAATACATGTACATCACAGATTTTCTGTTCACGCAGTTACAAATTAAATACTCTTGCCGAAACTCAAGGATATATAAACTAAGCCTATCGAAAGTTAGCTTGACCTTCTTGTCGCGTAAGACATCCACATTCCACATTGTATGAAAGACTGACCTGAGTCAGTTTGCTGTTGAATTGGTTTCATTTTCTTTTCACCAATAGTCTATTACCTCGGAGATATTTACCAGATAACGATTCCCAAATAGCAGCACAAGCGCCATTTTATTGACGTATTAAACTTTGAAAGCATTTTACATGCAGTTTCACGTCAGTAGTGATTTATTTATTTAATTTGTGTTTTACACCGTACCCAAGAATATTTCACCCATACGACGGCGGCCAGCATTATGGTGTGAAGAAATCGCGAAGAGCCCGGGGAAACTCACGACAATTCGCAGGTTGCTGGCAGACCTTCCCAGCATGAGCTGAACTTGAACTCACATCGACCACAATGGAGGGAGGCCTCTGGGTCATTGCGCTAGCGCACTAACCAACTGAGCTACGGAGGCCCTCCGTCAGTATTGAGGTCGAGTGTTCGAAATTTGGCCTCGACTGGGCGGCTGTTGGTTGAGGTGAGAAAGGTGCTTAAAGTGCTTTACGGGACCATGATCAGGAAAGACATGTCCTGCACAGACATGTTGAAATCAATTCAACTGTCGTCGGAAAAATTTCTCCATCGAAGGATTCGCCCTGGAAAAACATCACAATGTTTGATAACGTGAAAAACTAAGCACATGCTGTATGGGTGAAGTTTTGTGCCAGGCAAGTGAGTGTAAAGAAAACTGATCAGAGAGATTACAATAGCCGCTCTTTCTAAGCACCGTGAGCTCGGCGCACTTACTTAAGATCGTGGCAGGCCTAAAAGCATGCACGGCATTTATTGCTATCGCTAACCGAACCAGGGCATGGTTAAGTTTGGACCACGGCGTGAACTTGTGTCATTAGGTAAATGTGGGTCAGGGCATAAAGTAACTTTACCAGCTGAAACCTTAAGTCATTACGACAATGTCAGTTTAGGCCTGTTCTCTAGGTGATCAGGATACGCTTAAGGATGTGTGTGCCGTTTTAATTTCCTTTCAAACTTTTCTGCGCTCGACTGGTATACTTACCTATTGCCGCAGTGAAATGGAAAATTTCGGACTGTGTTTAGCATTATACGATAACAACATGGGAAAAAAAATGTAACCCACTGGGAAAAAATAGGCCAATAAACTCTACGAGCAGAGACTTCAAATAAAATTCTTTGGCCGTAAACTAACCTACCATTCAGTAGTGACTCACGGGACACGTTGATCTGATCCCTTGTAAATGCTCCCTCCCCCCTTCCCCCACCACCCTGCGCCTGTCCCGGACACTGCGGGGACTTATTTTGGGAGAATTTAGCTTAGCAGTCCCAAGAGCGAACAAAGGTACCTACTGTGATCGCTGTGGTACAGATTTAAGGGACCGGGTGCTGTGTTAATAGTCCACATTATATTGCGACAGAGGCTTCGCTCAGAGGCCTGCTGTATGACACTATCATATCCGCCACTTCTCAGAAGTAAATCGGATTAAATGTAGTCCAGCATTTTGTTGTCATGTGAACGGGATATATATACATGTACATATATAGCCTATATCCTATAGAAATAAAGATTTTATTTTTTCAGGTGAGTCAAGCTTAAACTGTCGCTTATGTATGCCGAAGCTGCTAATTTCAGTATTAACAGCGGTTGTAATAGAAGTCCCAGATACATGTGTTTAAAATATACGTATTGTATATAATACCTCCAAAGTTTACATGTTTATATGTTCTACAGTGGTCTTTTGCCATTGGTTACAACGTGACAGAAAACGACCGGAAAGTATACTTTTACATTTTAGTAAATACAATGAGTTACTAAATGGTCATTTTATGAAAAAAAAGAAAAAAAGAAAACACTCCACAGAATAGGAGACCAGTTCATTTTATATGATGTAAAGGAGATCTATGTTCGCTGTACGCTCGCTGTGGTAAATGCCACATATTAAGAAAAAAAAAGGAAAGAAAGAATTGTCTTACGAAAGGTGTAAAAATGCGTTACTTGCATGTTGTGTACGAAACTATGGGTTTCAAACATATCCTCATGGTGCCTCTTTGTAACTAACCGCTCCCTATCAGGATCCCAATGGTGTAGCGCTATACCACCGTGGTCTGCCCACTTAGTGCATCTACACTACATGTACACGTCACAGCACATCTACACAACATTTACGCATAGGGCGTCAAGTCAAGATAGTGTCATGCAACATAGCTGATCTGGAGGCGGGTCATTCCTAGTACAGCTAGCTGGTCGCCAACGTATGTTATCGTAGCGCCCAGCACCGGTCCTATAGAGGTCCACGGTGACAATTTCACTGCAAATAACAGCGCGAACCCTACTTTAAATTTAGCATGAGTTATGGAAGCCGGATGAGTACATCTCATCCCACGCCTATCAAAGCCTATTTCATGCTGGCCTTATGGTCGATTTCAAGGAAATGTCGATTTCGAGAAAATGTAGATTTCAAGAGAGTGCCGATTTCAAGAAAATGTCCGGGCGCAGTTATGGGCTTTTTTTTCAGTGGCAGGCGTTCGTAGGCTCACCCGAAGAGTTCAATTTAGATAAGTTATATCTATAATGTGTCAACGGTGGACACTGGCTTATTCTGCTTGGAACATAACCTAATCTTTCAACGAATCAAATTTCCCCAATTTTCACATGAATTCACTGACGTAATCGCTTAAAATTCCAGTAATATTGGCTTCCTGCAGATTTGACAGCTCTCGTCCATCCTGTAGCGTGCCAAGAGCTGGGGAAACCAACACGATATATTGTTTGTTATGTTTTGAACACCCGCCAAAGACAGTGTAACAGCTCATACCCCGCAAGACGAACTTAACATACCACGTCATCTTATGCTATTACTAGAAAACACAGGCCACAAAATCTTTCACGTTGAAGAATTTTTATGTTCATTGAAATTTAAAACATTAAATTAAAACCAATATACTAGAGAAAAAACATTTATTTTAAGTAACTATCCAAGTCCAAATTTTCATAAAAAATATGTGCTCGATTTATGTGTTTATTGCCTTTTACCCTTAATCCCAATAAGCCATTGAAAAATTAGGTTATGTTCTAAGCCAGTTTAGCCCCTTAAAAAGGGGGTCGCTCACTCTGCTCCTTCTTAACCATTAAAAGCAGAAGGTGTGATGAGGAGCTCAAAGTGCCCATGGCTAGCAGTGTCCGTTGCAGACGGGAATGAATTAGTTTATCTGTGACGAATGTCAGTCATCAGTTATTGGCATTCGAGTTGTCCGAACAAGTTATCGGAAGTTACATATAGACTGTTTTTTTGGTTTGCAAGATTTAATATTTTTCATTGTTTTTTTTTTTCCTTTTCTTTTAAAGCCGTGCAATCTGGTGCAAGGTCTTTCCTGCTCTTTTCCAAGGATCTAATTAAGCTAATAAGTTTCTACTTTACGCTTCTTTAAAATATATTTGAAAACAGAATTGCACGATGGACCAGTTTTACAGAATTGTTTTTAAAGTGTTTAGTTATATGATATTGTTAGAGAACTGCGTATTTAAAACAAAAACAGCTTCGTGGAAATGACAAGGAAGGCTCGAACTCAGGATCCCCTCGCCCAATCCATCATATGCTGACCTTTACACAAAACTCAACATATGATTACTAGGCAATCATAGTTTTGTTTTAACCATGAAGGAAGTGGACCCCAAAAAGATATTTAGTATAAAGATCAAACTCAATGAAATACAAGTCCTCAGTAAATTTTCTTTTGGGGTTCCACTTCCTTCGTGCTTAAATTGGAACTTGAATAGGCCCAAAACTGCATGAAATTGATCAAATGTGGCATTTTCAGTTGACTGTAATATTTTCGCTGATTCAAAAACTTGTACTATTTTGCAAAATCATATACACTTATGTATTATATATGTCGAAATTAAAAGAAAAAAGAAGGAAAACATGTAGGAAAAAAATAATTCATCATCAATTTATCGTAACCCGCGAGGGTCAAATTTCTCGCCTTGTCATACCTCCTCCTTTTACTTAGAGGAAAGACAGCGCACGTTTCAAAGTTAAGTTTGTCAAAAAGGTTGGACAGTGTTATGTTTATTTCGGAAAAGCATTTTTTCTAACAGCCACTACGACAGTGGAAAATGACATTTAACCGTGCTCCGTCGGGTAACATGAAACGCAGCCATTGTGTGCGAGCTGTGACATAATTGCTCCATGTGAGGAACACTCACCTGAAACTATAGTAGGCCGCTAGGGATGTGGTTGAAACTTAAGTATATATCTAAATTTATAACATGAAATGATCAAGAAACTTACTCCCGCCACAACACAATGAGCTGGAAATACTTTGCAATGTTGTTCACATATGTACTTGTTACAGTTAAAATTTATAACATTCAAACAGTGTCCTGTTTCTGTGTTATTACATGTTACATTGACAGTCAACTCGGAGGATTTGCGTCACAGCTTATAAACAGCTGATACATCCTAGCTCTCTGATTGGTCAATCTATCATAAGCTTTAAAGCATTGGCCCTTCCACATCCCCATTCGGCAGCAAAATACTTCACACTTCAAACGAAGATAATTCAGCCAGGAATTCATATAAATTCAAACAGGTTTTGGCATTCAAACGAGAATTTTGTAATCTTTTTAATGATCAGTGCTTCAGTCATGAGCTGTCTTTTACTTTAATATGAACTAACTGTTACTTCAAACTCCAAAATCATGGACGACATTTTAGTAAGTCCCAGAAAAACAAGTCAGTTTCTGTCAACAAAATGGGCTCTGGGTTACCTACTTAATCACCAAACATGCAGGCCTAGGTGACGTAAGCTTTGATAAGTCGCGGGCCGAGACACGAAAACGGTACGGCCCTCGTCCCCTCGTCCCGCACGAGAACGGCATAGGGCACGGGACGAGGTGTCCTCATCCAGTTTCCATAATGAGCCGATTTCTTGAGTCATTCGGTTTGTGAAAATTGCAAAGTCGACGCCGGTAAACGAGCTTTCAACGGTAATCCAGCCGGTGAAACTTTTGAACTGGGTTTTTCGATCCAACGCCCGCCATGTCTTGAATTCAAACTTTTGTCCGGCGATCGGCCCCGAAAATTTTATCCCGAGCTACACATATACATGAACAACGCATGATTGTGTGTAGTGAGGGATAAAATTTTCGCGGCCCATCGCCTGTCAGAAGTTTGAATTCAAGACATGGCGGACGTTGGCTCGAAAAGCACGGTTCAACTGTGAAATTTTCACCGTGAACTTCTATAGGACCGGTGCTGGGCTCTACGATAACATACGCAGGCGAGCGGCTAGCCGTGCTAGTCATTCCATGTCGGCCACCGTGGTATGGTTTGGTAGATAATGGGTAAATCTGTGCATATGAGTAAATAGAGACACTATGAATCTTTTAGCGAATATGGCACCATTGTATCACATATATATTTTCAATATGGTTGGCTTAGTCCGCCCACAAGCCTGCCGCTATGAGTGCAGTTTTACTGACAGGAAACTTTTGGTGTTTGATTAGCAATTAAGGCTTTTACAATTATAGGTAACAGTATTAATGTCGTTTCAGGTACGAGAGTAACAACTTCTCCACGGCTGAACATGGCGGCACGCACATCGACTCGCCCTCTCATTTCTCCAGGAACAAATGGCGCCTGCATGAAATACCGTTGAAAAATCTGATTGGTCCGGGCGTTGTCATAGATATATCGTCTCGCACCGAAAAGGATCCGGATACTCAAGTGGAAATTGATGACCTGTTGAAATGGGAAGAAAAAAATGGCCTAATACCAGAGAATGCAATCGTTCTGATGAACTCAGGTTGGGACAAATACTGGCCAAATAAAACCGCAGTTTTCGGATCCAGCACACCCAATAACTCTTCCACCTTTCACTTTCCTGGTTTCAGTCCACGCACCGCCAGGTGGATTGTTGACAACCGGAAGTACATTAACGCCATCGGCGTAGACACGCCCTCCTTAGATTTCGGCCAGTCTCGGGATTTCCGAACCCACGTGACCGTTTTCGGCGCGAACATCGTAGGTCTGGAGAACGTAGCAAATCTGAACAGGATTCCAGATGCAGGAGCGACAGTGTTCGCCATTCCTGTGAAGATAAGAGACGGTAGTGGCGGGCCGTTAAGGATATTCGCCATGCTAAATGATGTAAATCGCGCAGGAATTAGTCACCCCGAAATTCTGTACATTTTTGTCGTCTTTAGCGTTTCTTTATTTATCTAAACATTACCATCATATGTTTACTGGTATATAGTAAACTTGAGCAATATATCACGCTACTGTATGACGAATTACTCGTCACTGTGATGCCACTATAAACATCTCTGATAAAATAAGACAGCAACCATGGTCAGTGACTGAACGTTTTTCATCAAATACCAGGAATTTTCCGTCAGTGACATTTTGATTAAAAGCTTCATTACAACTGTCATTTTAAAATTTGTTATTAACTATCAGTTTATCGTGTAGAGTATGGAGTATACTGAAATTACATGCATGAAGCTGCAATTAGAGTGAATGCCAAACTTAATTCTAATGTCACATTGTATGTTGGTTATTTCTCAGATGAATGTGTATGACTTAACGAACAACTTAAAAGAACAGACCACATTTAAACGTTATGCGTTTAAAAGTACGCATAAACATTGAGGTACTGTACGGTGGGCTTTTTGAACCATATTGAACAGGCTGAAGATTCTTTGCTTTTTGCTGCTAAACATGCTGCAACTTCTGTTTCCTCTTTAAATAGAGATACAGGTGTTGTGCTACATATACATTCTCGTAGAACGCAGACATATAGAAATCAGAGGATGTTTAGCGGCTAAAGAGAATCTGTGACGTTTTGAACAATGCTCGTACCGGAGTTTAGATTCACGGTATATACGTGGAGAAATAAAACATCACGATGGTAGGCTACTTTTCACTGCTTCATAAGTTTTTTTTTCGTGTATACCCAATCCAATAATTCGTATTTCATAATTTGTTTTGTATAAAATCGGGCAGCTGAATAACAAAAACAGCGTCATATAACAGTTTACATGTCTATATAACATGTCTATACAAAGTAACGGGATTTACTACCGGCATACACATGTAGCCTACACGATAAAACCCTTATTTGAAACAAGTGATGCATAACTCCGTAGCCAGTAGTGGGCAGTTTGTTATACGCATTTTGTAACGCGGACCTCTATGTGCCTCCCGTTCATGTCATCAGCCGCTCGTGATGAGAAGTGAAGTCAGGAGCTTACAGGTGGTGTGACAAGTAGAGGAAGTATAGCAGGCACAGCAGTGAGACCGCCGTGTAGTTATGTAATGTATATAACCTGTGGCATATCATCGGGTAAAGTTTCGTGCACATGTACAATTCTATTATATAGCCACATAAATCGCTGATAAAACATTTGCTTGTTAGCTTGTGCGGTTTAAAAGACGCTCAGGTAAGTTTGTGAAATACAATCTCTCTTCATAAATATCATAGTCTGCTGACAGACAAAAATAACAGGGTAATCTTTAAAATTCGTCTCGTCAGATCTTTATATCAGGTAAGTGCTAATTCAAAACGTGCATCAGAAAATTTAATACCTATAAATTGAAGGGAAATATCACAACAGTGTTAACGCAGGCCCTTACCTCTAGGTGCACAACAATGTAGAAAGTGACATTTCCTGATTTCTAGGACAATAAACATCAAGGTTTGTCCCACCCGAGTCAGTATGGGTTCGTCTCCAGAACGCCATGTGTTGCATTCTTGAAAACATTTTTATGGCACATCTGAATGTCAATTGAGTGTCAGACTCAGTGACATTTAAAACAAAAGCAGCCTTACAGTCCATGGCTCCAGTCGAAAACGTGCATTTTCAGTGCTATGCAATATACAATGTGCAGTTTTCAATTGCTTGTTAATTAATTTTAATTTACTTGTGTATGAAGGATGTCCTGTCGGCTTAGGAGTACACGAGAAAAGTTTGCGCCTGGAAAATGACGTTATCGTGGTAAATATGCCATTTAGACCTTCCGTCAGGTCACAATCTTGAACAGGTGCAAACATTACAAAGACATACGTTTCCTGTTTAAGGTTGTTTTCTGTGAAATAAGCCTTCCGGTACTGGCCCCATTAACATAGAAATTGGCGATAGAATCGCACTCATAAGCCATTCGTAAGCAGTTTTTTGTCACCTAGGTCTGTCAGTCATGGAAGGTGTCTGTCCTATGTAGGTTTTTCTGTAATGGAGGTTTCTGTCCGTCACGGAAGCTATCTGTCTGCTAAGTAGAGGCACTTCCATCACGGAAGCTATCTGTCCTATGTAGAGGCATTTTTATGACGGAGTTTATCTGTCTTGTGCAGGCCTTTCCATCATGAAAGCTTTCCGTCCTATAAAGGCCTTTCCGTCACGAAGGCTTCCCGCCACCTACATAGGACTTTCTGGCACGAATGCTTTCTGTCCTACATACATGCTGGTCTTTCCGTCATTATGACTTTCAGTCCGCTAAAAGCCTTTTCGTCATTAAGGCTTTCTGTCCTATATAGGCCTTTACTGTAGTGGTTCTTGTCACACATATATACCTCACCGGCATAATTAGCCTACTTAAGTTTCTGTCAGACATATACATGAGTCCGTCCTTTTTTATATTAGCCTATACGTATTTATCAAAGCTTTCTGTCATACATGTGTAAGTTTTCACTGCAGTAGTTTCTATCACATAGAGCCAACCCCCGCCAAATAAATGAAACGTTCTATAGAGTGCACGTTACAAGACTCTGAAGAGCTACTTTGGTATTCAAACATCAGTGTCTTAAAATCAAGGTGAAGTGATAAAGATGGAGAAAGTGTGAATTGCTCTCGTAAATTGTATAAATATTAGATCATATTGTACGTTTTGTCAGAGAATACGGAAACAAAATTTTTGTGCCCTTCCAATTTTACCTCATTTGACGTCACACACGAACACATGACGTCACCAATCGGTACCGTGTATCCTCAAAAAGCGCTGCCCTTTCAAACGCTCATGACGTAATTCCAGCATAAATGCCCTACATGACGTCACATCTGTCTGATTTGACGTCAGATAAGGAATATTATTACGTCACATCAGGACAGAGACAAAGATTTTGTTTTTGAAATGATCTTAAATAGAGTTATTTAGTGAAAATCCTTTTGGGTTAAAGTGTTAAATAGGTTCAGAGGAATTTTTTTCATATGATTTAATTTTATAATTTCTTCGCGGTTTGTACTCTGACCATAGTGACACTTTAATCATTCAGATAAATGAAACCATTTTAAACTCAAAGCTGGACTAGAATACCATTCGAAGGATAGCAATGTAGTCTGTATAGCCTATGAACTGTTTAATCATTTTGAATGCATATACTATACAGAATTTAACTTTTCCCAGTTACCGTAGAGTTTAGTTTGTTTATAATGCTTGAACCTCTGATACATTATTCGTGTAAGGACCTATATTTATATAAGCATGGAGCTAGATACTCGACAAATACTCTCTACATCTACAATACAATGTTCGTCTCCACAAATCATGCCGAACGCGCGTGACTTGGTGGTGCTTATATGTTACAGTCGATCATGAGAGAACAGTGGGAGAGTCTTAATCTAAGCAGCTTCAACTTTTCTGTCCCACGACGAACGGAAGAATCGTGGTGTGAATACGATGGATCGCACGTGACGAAAGCTGTCGTCTGCTGCTTACCCAGTCTGTGCTAAAGAGATGGACGAGATTTTCCTAATCGTTCTAGCAATCAACCGCATTCTTGGAGCTTCTTCTTTTAAGAGAACCTTGTGAAATCTTAAAACCTAGTCAGTATGTGTATGGGTGTGTTCAGTCATTGAAAAAGTTACACACCACGCACTGAAAAGCTAATCTCTGCTAATTCTATTATATGATCAGGAATTGAAATATACTTTTGTCAAGAGGACAATTATGTTGCAGGCGGACTTACTGGGTTATTAGGCAATAATTTCATACTTTCGCGCGCACCTGCAGCCCGCTGTTCTCCAATTTATCTCCTTTCACAGTGAATATCTGGTGAATATCTGCCTGCAGTGTAAAAACATGAGAAGAAAACGATGAAGTCGTATAGGTGGGAAATGTTCATCGTGTTACAGGCTTGAAATGAAACCGCAATATTACGCACATCAAGCACAGTGCTTACCATCTAGGCATACAGACGGAGCCGAAAGCTTAATGGAAATATGGCGAAATAAATTTGCGCAAGGAAAGCTTTCGTCTCTTTTGCAAAACAATGAAAGTGAGTGAAGCGCATCAGTAGTAATTTATGTGGCTCAAGCGCGCAGTTTGTTCCATTTGTGAGATATCGAATAAGTGTTTAAATCTACGAACAGCAATTACAGTCGTCACCAGTGGAAAAATATATAGAAAAATCTATAGTTGAATTGCACGGGCAGTAAACAGAGGCGATAGGTTCAATCCTGTGGTCGTTACCTTTAAGGTAAATGCACCTAATCATCCCTAATTTCTTGGGGTCACTTCATGTATGTTCAATAAGCCATGCTCTCTTATAGTTACTATGTTACTAATTGTTTATTTATTTATTTGATTGGTGGTTTGCGCCATACTCAAGAATATTTCACCCATACGACGACGGCCAGCATTATAGTGGTAGGAAACCGGGTAGAGCCCTGGGGAAACCCACGAGCATCCGCAGGTTGCTGGCAGACCTTCCCACGTACGGCCGGAGAGGAAGCCAGCATGAGTTGGACTTGAACTCACAGCGACCGCATTGGTGGGAGGCTTCTGAGTCATTGCACTACGCTAGCACTATCCCCTCACACGTACACAGGTAAAGAGTCGTATCTTAATCTCAAGAGGTTTTAACGTTGCAATATTCTCTCAGGCTAAGACAGCAGATGTCTCTTTCAGATGGAATGCTTATTTTTATCTCTATGGCCATTTGTCGCCATTCCATCAGTTCTTGGGCATGGCCGTCACGTGGTCGACCTCACTCATACCATCCAATCTAAAAGCGAGTACAGGCCGCCTGATGACATCGTGGGCCAACTAACCAGATCGGTGAAAACAATGGGACACAACGCTGGTGGAACATGGTTTGTAAACTTCCCCTTCTAGCCCTCCGCAAAAATGTGTTCTCATCGCACAATTTTCTTTGCATTGTGCTTTAATCTAACTGGGAAAAGGGTGATCTGCAGGAATAATCGTTCGGAAAGACATCGGTACTCAGTATTACGAGCAAAATAGTGGATTTGAATATGATAGAGATTTAAAATTTCCAGGTGATTGATATTAACGTCATAATGTCTTCATAAATGTGAATCTATCAATGGCCACGTGGAAAATGAATGAATGATAATTATGTCTTAACGCCACATCGGCAATATCTTAGCCATATCGTGGCGAACGTGTGAAATAATCTGGCTGTATTATGAAGCTTGGTTGTCAAATTAACTGCCAAGGATTTAGATATCGATGTGTGCTAGAAAATGCCTCCAGATCAAAAGAGATCATTAATTGGAAATGGCGATGGAAAATTTGGAGAATCTACAGAATAAATTGGCATTTTCAGCAAGAAAATGGCTATTTCTTGCAATATTAAACATCTAGCTGGAACCAAAGTTCCCGAGGGAATAGAACTTTTCTAGAATCTGTCAAACGCTGGACATGTTCCAGATATACAAACATAATTGGCATCTAGATTCCAGTTTGTACATCTGAAGAACTCCCGACATATACTTCAGATTGTCTCGGTGATCAAGTGATTAGGGCATCCGCCTCGAGGTCGGCAGATCTGGGATGAATTCAAAGGCATTCCAACAAGAATGGTACTTGTTCCTGCCTTGCCTGGCGCTCAGCACTGACAGGCTAGAGTAAATGGGACTGGTCGCCCGGTGTCAGTATAAAATTGACTGGGTCGGGGGTGTCATGTCTGGTGTCCGAAGTGGCGACAGCACACTGGCGGCATGAACTCGCCCTACCACAAGGAGACATATCACATGTACATGTACATTCTAAAACGACTCCTCGTCGTCATATAACTGGAAAAAAATGTTAGGTAGGACGTAAAACCCAAGAATACTTCTAGATACTTCAGACGAAAACGAAACATTATGTTTTTCTTTGTTTACAGTTGATAGAGAGAGATATAATGCTTTGATTTCATATACGCTTATTTGTAGGTTCGCACCTACGATGCTCTGGGTCTCCCAACATGGCGGCACTCACATGGACTCTCCCTCTTACGTCGACCCGAGGGGTAAGACCGTCGACCAGGTGCCCTTAGAACGACTAATGGGAACCGCCGTGGTCATAGACCTGTCCTTGTCCGCACGTCTGGACCCGGACACACAGCTACAGATCCCAGATATCAAAGGCTGGGAGGCCTGGAATGGACAAATCCCGGACAACTCCATTCTGGCCGTCAACACGGGCTGGGGCAGGTACTGGCCCAATACAACACGTATTCTTGGGACATCCAATCACAGCGATCCAACAGCTTTCCATTATCCTGGTGTTCACCCGAATACTGCCAGTTGGTTGGTCGATAACAGACCCCAGGTGGTTGCCATAGCGATAGACACGCCCTCTGTTGATTTTGGTCAAAACGAAAAGTACTCGGTTCATCGAATTTTTGCCAAAGCCGGCGTGTCGGTGTTCCAGAACGTAGCTAACTTAGACCAACTGCCTCCAAGCGGCTGCAAGATTTTAGCCATCCCCATGAAAATCCAAGGTGGAAGTGGAGCTCCTCTTCGAATCTTCGCCATTTTACATGAACATCGCGAGAAACAGCGAGATCATTTCCACCTGACCACCGACCTCAGAAATTGCCACAGCGCATGTGTAGACATCTCACCTTCAAGTCAGTTACTTGCAGATAAACGTTATTTGCCCGTTACAATTGTAATGTTGTTTTTCTCACATAAGATTTCCTGAATGGATATAAATTATCAAAAATAATGATCATTGCACATATATGTGCAGTCACTAAACTAATCAGGTTAGGCCTTAATCATATCATAGGTGTTCAGTGATATTCTCATAATATTCGCCACTATTCGTTGTTTAGGAACTAGAACCATTCGCCACCATCTATTGTCATATCTACTATAATTATACATTGTCAAGTTCTGATAAACTTTCTAACAGACAATGAAAGTTGTGATTAGAAAACCAAATTTATTGATGTTTGCCACTTGAAGACATATAAATATAAGTATATATACTACCTAAATGTTTATATAAGCTTCGGTTTAATGTGTATTCAGTAACGTACATAATAATAAAGCTGTGAGTATAGGCATTATGTGTGCATGTGTCCGTGTTATAACAATAGGCAGTTTTCACCACGTATATACAGATGAGACATGACGGGTATTGATGTCGTTTAGCGTACACAAGTTGTCCACCTATAAGAGACTGGCGTCGCTCTCAGCTGAATAGGAATACTCAGTATGAAGAAATTTAAAGCACCACAAGTTGATGCCATTGAGTTTCTTATTATTTTCGCTATCGGAAAAATAAAGGGTTCACAGTAGTTGCTAATTGCTGTTGCAGGAAGCCTTTGCATCTGAAATGATTTTCGTGAGGTGTCGAAAATTCGCGAATTGGAAGTGACCATCTAATTAGTCAGCTAGTTAACCATATACGACGTGACAGCTTGTTCTCATGGTACAGTTAGTATATGTTTTCCAGTCTACAGGTTTAATTCAGCTCAGAAAGCTGATTCATATGACCAGATCGGCTGAGTCACTGAAGACTCCGCTTATTATTTTACTGCCTGATGAATGGTCGACGAGTCCTTTGATTTCTCTAGTAAGTCACCCAAACAATTAGATTAGTCGTCAATGATCTGATCGATCTGATCATATGACTCAGTTTTCTGAGTCTGTTGAGTGTGTTGAGTATCCGTAATTTAATCTTAACATTGTTTTGATGACAATGAAATTATTTAAGTATTTCTCTCATCGAATCTCTCATTTTCTCATTTTGCATAACCACCTATTTTGATGTTTATTTCACATCAGGTTTGTCTTAGGTCTTAAAGTGTCGCTTACTACAGTTGCAATTTCTCATTGTACTCTTTTTACCATCTTGATCGAAGATTTTTCTTCATTAACATAAGTTATGTAACCTGGTTATGATGTTATACCATACCCTTTTTGGACTGATGCGTAGGGGTGGTCCCGGTACACACTGTTGTGACAATACTGGAAATCCACATTTTATGTAATACGTCCTCAACGTCTTGTACATGCATGTAGCATGTATCAGTGGTACAAAATGTGTAGACCACTGACACTCATGGATTGTGGAAGTGTACAATGGATGTGCACCTGGTGCCTCTTTTCTTTCGCTAATAGCTGGATGGAGATGCGACTTAGATACTCTCTCAAGGGAATTAGCTTTCCGTTAGACGTGGATGTTGAAGAAAACAAGTTCAAAAGGGGTGATTTTACGAATCTACACTTGCCGCGCAGCCCCCATACTCCAACACAATCATGGTTTAAAGCCTCTGATATACCTCAATGGATTTTACATTGAAAACAGTTGACACTAGCAATAATCTCATATACTCTACTTCTCTATGGAGTTACTGATGAATTCATGTTCAGGTTTAACGCACCTCACCGCCAGATATATGTTAGTCTTTTGAGATTTTTATAACAATTTCAGTTGTAATATACAATATATAGCGTCTAGATTCACCTGGCTTACCAGCTGGGGTCTTGGCAATCTCGGGATTTCGAATTCACGCCACTACCACTATAGACTATTAAAACGGAAATTCCCTCTAACTCACAGATAACTAAATCTTATATATCTCCCTGTTAATTACACATGTGACAACAAAATGAAAGTGGTCATTATGAGTAACTTTCCTCACTGACGTTTCCTGATGCTGATATGTACTTTCTCACACATGTCTAGCATTGTCTACAGGCGTTTTTCATTAAATATCCACCATCTACCTGCCCAGTTTCCCTATCCTGGCTTTACGTCGGCGGCCGCGTGTCATCTGTGTGGTGACGGCCTCTGGTTTGTGTCTTACGCTACACAATCCAGACACATTTTTGTTACCCATCACTGAAAAAAATTTCAGAACTGCATCTATCGTTTTAAACAAAAAATCTCCATTGTGATCGGTATAATCATTAATCAAATGGGCCTATATTATTAACAAATACATTATTTATTTGCTAGGTGTTTTACGCCGTAATCAAGAATATTTCACTCATACAACAGAGGCCAATATGAAGGTGGCGGAGTAGGGGTGGGGAATGGGTTCGAGCAGATCTCGGAAAGCCGCGACCATTCGCCAGTTGGGTTGCTGGCAGACCATCCACATACAATACGGTAGGAAACTACAAATATATACTGGTACTATATGTATCTGTGAATTCTGACTTTTTTTTTACACAGAAAGGCAGTTTGTCGGTTTATTTCATCCCTGTAAACCTGGTCTTTTTTACGGCAGTATAACCTGTTAAGTCTAGATAAGAAAGTGACCGGATGCAAAATATTACGGCCACGAGACAACTGCAGAACTCATGGTGATACTCTCTAAAAACTTCTGTGTAAGAGTGGTACACATTATTGTGGCAAAAATGCAGATCCGTACAATTTTTCTGTACCAGTAGTACACAGTTTGTGTAGTTTGTGTAATACATTCACAATTACGTGTGTATCAGTGATACACAATTTACACAATTCAAAACACATGCATTGTGGATGTGCAGATTTGTACACAAATGTTTTACAGAGGAGGCATATATACAGGCATGTGAAAATATTGAATAAACAAAAGACGTGAGCAATAATTTGTTACAAAAAAAACAAAAACAAAAAGAACAACAACAAAATAAAAGCAAACAAAAAAAAATGATACATATGTATAAAGTATAAAAGTATAGGCTACTTTTTCATGTATAAACCTAGATTTGTTCAACTAAACAGTTCATTAATGTAGGCCCATTATAAGAATATAAGCTGTTCAGGTTACTTCTCTAGGTCCAATATAGCGCCCCTTTCGCCACTGTCTGTCAAGGTTCCCTTGACCACTTGATGTCAGTTCGAAATCGCTGGTGCAACTTTAAAAGAACAGATCACTTTAAGATAAGGTGAAGATTACAGGCTACAGCAGCGGTTATTTTTTGCGGATGAGGACAATCGGACCACTGCACTAGACAAAGTAATGTACGGCAACAAAGCTCCACACTTAAAAGAACAGATCACTTTTAGATAAAGCACTCATCATCTCAAAACCCATATTGTGCTGATTCCAAATATGGTCAGCATTTTTACAGAGAAAAAAAAAATAGGGATTGACTTTCTACCGTGGACTATCAGGATCATATACAGATAAATATACAGTATATATAGGCCTAACCACAGGCGAAGTGCTAAATAAATGTCAGAGTTGTCTCCCTTGCATCGTACATCTCCTGTGTTATTTTCTTACAGGACACGTGTGGAAGAATAAAAACAAAATGCCAGGGATGAGTTTAAGAAGTTACCATCAGAAAAAGTCAGGAACAGAAGAGTTTCAAACAGATCTTAAGTATGCGAATGTATATTCAAACAGAACGTCGGGGGACGATAGTGAAGATGAGAATGCGCTTGAATCAGGTACGAGTAGCCCATCTGTGTAACAACAACAACATGTTTTTGATAGTCGAAGGCTCCCTAACTTACGTACTTGAAACACACATATTAACAAATTTGGGATTTGTTAGGAATAGGTTGAGCTATTGTTCGTCCCTGACCCACTTTTCCGATGTGCATTGAGAAAAGGACATTTTTCAATGAATTGACGCCACGCTTCCACTTGACATCACCCTCATCCTTACTACTGCCACAAATTTGACAAGTTACTAATGCACGTCGTCATGATGGTTTTCACAGATGTTGAGCGGTCTGACCTGTCTGGTGATGAACACAGTGGTGATGAGAAAGATAATGTGACCAACGGCACCAGTGATGAAGATGCGCCGCCAGAGTCTGTGTCATTTGCAAAGAGCAAGGAAAGTGCACTAGAGAAGATCAAAGGTGCCATGAAACAGATCAACGATGACGAAAGGCGCAAGAAAGAAAAAAGAAGACTTTTAAACCAAAGGAATATAGAATCAAAGGTAAGTGCAGATCGCTGCTATATATAATCTCAGTTGTACAGATCTCTGTTAGCCTTGTATGGCTATTATTTTTGTACGTGATAGTGAGATGAACTAATGTTGGGAGAGAGGGCATGGTCTGTGTCAGCGCGCAGGTCCTTTTTTAATTTCTGCCAAAGAGGTTATGACTTCATCGTCCATCTGTCTCTCTCTCTTGCTGTCAGAAACTTGACCAGAAATGCCATTTTGGTACTTATTCAGGTGGGATACTCATCATTGCCAGATCAAATTCATATTTTCTTTTGCCCTGTAAAGACTGCGTAGAGGAGTATTGTCCCTTTGTCCAAATTCATCATTTGTTTTTGTGCATTTACCTGTTGTGAACTGTGGGAATGCCCAATACTTTGAGATTGAGGTGGTAATTTAATAAGGATTTACATGTATGCTTAGATTATGACAGCACATTGTAATGCCACATGTAAATTGCCTTGTGATATTAATTGCCCTTTCTTTCATGTAAAAAGTTCATTTACTATGCAACTGGAGATTTGCTACAAATATGCTATGAGTTGCTTCCTTTGTAACTGCTACAGTCATAATCATGTGTTTTGGGGCTGGCTGGGGAAGTGGTGAATATAGAATATAACTCAATATAAGTGTATCATTTCAGAGAAGAAAACTTGATGCTCTTGCTAAGGCACGCCTCTCTGACGACATTCTGGCTGAAATACCGAGTAAGATAGAGAAGGTCCATGTACCAAGAGAATCTGAAAAGGAAAGTTTGGAGCAGCTGAACAGTTCACACGAAGGTCAGACATCTCTCAGCTTGAGTGATTTATAAGATGTTAGAAGCAATGATTTTGACTTTCTGCAAAAATTTGTTTGACACTTAATATTTAATATCTGATTGATTATGGTTTAATGCCACATCATCAGTATTGCAGCCATAACGTGGCAAGTTATGGGCCAAAAAAAAAAAGAAGAAAATACTGACAGAAGATGTGACACCATGGATTAATGGTAGTACGACATGGGATGAGTAAAGCTAGGTTACAAACTGAAGAGAAACCAGAGGTATACAGCAAAGAAAAAAGGAAGAAAGATGCAGTTTTGTGATCGCATGAACAGACTTAAAGCTTGATGTTGAATGAAACCTTTCTGACCTCAGGTGTTGTAATGGAATCGGTTTGTTGGTGACAAACAGGTGAATTATTTCCTCCTCTTTTAATAATAGCAGTGTGAAATGAAGTCAGATTGTTGCCAATGTCATCTTTCAGAATTTGACTTCAAGATGATTCCAAATTTTACAGGTCACAGTTCAGGGGGATCAGATACTGATGAAGAGGTTAAAATCAGTGAAGACTTTATTCCATTAGGATATGACAGGTATGACCATCACTTGTTAGCACAGTGGTACTTTACACTTTCTTCTTTGTTATTATCATAGTCAATATCTGTACCTTTGCAGTAATTGTGGATGGTTATGTATGTAGTTATTCCCCCTTTTCAGTGCTTCATGTTACCTTTATAAATCTAATGGGTACCCTCACAGAATCAATTACATAAGACAAATGACATATGTCAAAGATTTATTGATCCTTGCAGAAGGCAGTGGTTGTTTGGTTTGCCCCCTTCCTTGCAATAACTGGGGCTGAGAGATGCTTCACAGGTGCAAAAGCTGGTCTCCTGTGGCAGTTCTAGTAGACCGCTGGTATGGTTGACATGGCTGAATCCTGCCTTTACTAACCAGACTTTATTAGATGCACTGATTAACATCACATAGTAAAGTATGCTGGTCACCCTGAGACAAGAGTTCATCATGGGGCCTCCATGTCTAGGTGGTTAGCACCCTAGTGCAATGCAATGACCCAGGAACCTCTTACTGATGTGTTTGCTGTGAGTTCAAGTCTACCTGATGCTTACACCCTCTGCGGGCATACCTGAAGGACTGCCAGCAGCCAGCAGATGATCTTGGATTTCCCCCCGGTTTCTGCCTCATTCCCTCCCACCATGATGCAGGCCACCATTATATGAGTGGAATATTCTTAATTACAGTGTGAAACACCAATCAAATAAATAAATAAATTAAATTAAAATGTATTGCTGACAAACATCATCAGGATTATTTAAATTTGTTTGCAAACAATACATTTCAGGAGCTATCTGGGTACAATACTGACCAGACTTTGAGAGAGCAAAGAAGTACTTTCCTTTTTAAGAACCAAAACCGACCAACACAAAGCCCTGTTAGTGTTAAGAGCATGTAACTACCATGGTAACCAGCACTGTACGTATGGTATCTATGTGCTCGTAATGTTAAGAGGGCTTCGTGCAAGTGGAGCACAGAACACATTGGTAAGCAATTGTACAGTACTGTGCTCACATATGATACTTTTATTTATAGAAATATTTCTTTGTTTCCTTCATGACTATTTAATTGTTGTTTCAGATTTAGTGGAATCGCTGTGGTAACAGAGAAAGAATCGTCTACAAAGAGGATGTCCTTGGTACAGTCAGCACAGGAGTTCAGACAGAGATCACTGTATGGCCATCGAGTACAAAGGGAATCCAGTGAGTACCACTGTCTCCACATATTGTCACCAGTAGAAGGACAACATAGCCTGGTATCATGTGGCATCTGAAGCAAAACGAGAATTTCACAAACACCACATTATATGTTAGGGTTGAGAGTTGTCCTGTGAACAGAGGATGCAGTAAGAAAGAAGATAAGGAAGAAAGATCTATTTATTTATTTGATTAGCGTTTTACAATATATTCACTTATACGACATGTACAAGTGTGAAGAACTAAGGCTATTAAACGACATTGTAATGAAAATATAAGCCTAGCAAAGGATACTTGTGGTCTGAACTGTCAGGACATGCTATTATTATATTCTGTTCTATTTTTTTAGAAGTATGATAAATATGTAAACAGATTCAAGCTTCTGGATATGATCACTGCAAAGAGGAAGCTGTAAGATGTAAAATTAAAGAGTTTTAGAATAACAATATATTTGTTTCTCTAATTTGGAAATTTGAAATTCCTCACATTTCTGTTTTGGTAGCTAAACAGAAAATGTCCAAAGAGGCAAAGAGGAGAGCTCGGTTCCTGTGACAGCCTTGTGGATGCCAGATGTACATGTAAATTATGTAACAGCCAGATGTATGGAGGATTGATGTATGGAGGATAGATGTATGAAGGACAGATGGATGGAGGACAGATATATGAAGGACAGATGGATGGAGGATAGATGTGTAGATGACAGATGTATGGAGGACAGATATGTGGATGGCAGATGTATGAAGGACAGATGGATGGAGGACAGATATATGAAGGACAGCTGTATGAGGGATAGATGTGTCGATGACAGATGTATGGAGGACAGATGTATGGAGGATAGATGTGTAGATGACAGATGTATGGAGGACAGATATGTGGATGACAGATGTATGAAGGACAGATGTGTGGAGGATAGGTGTATGGAGGACAGCTGTGTGGATGATACATGTATTGAGGAAGGATGTATTGAGGAAGGATGTATGGAGGACAGATGTATGGAGGACAGCCATGTGGACAGATGTATGGAGGACAGACGTATGGAGGACAGTTGTGAGGAGAGTTGCATGACTGTCATACGGTTATAGCTGCACTGACTTCAAATCATTTCACAAACTATTGGTCTGTTCTCCTCGGTAAAGCGCTGTTTCAGGAATTAAAATAAAAGAACAAAGTGAGATTAATGATTTTGTGGTCGTTTCAAATGATGCTCAGCGAATGAGGTCGGTCATGTTCGGATCTGCGTTAACTTGACCTTATCGTACCACAGCCTGGTATCGGTTTCGATGTGGCGCCTAATTTGACAGGATTCGATCAGAATCAACTGCTCCGCACTTTGTCACACCCCCAAAGCACATATTCTCTTGCTGTTAATGACCCTGTTACAGTTGCTCAGATCCAGAGAGAAACTTCATCCAATACCCGACCAGATATACTTCGTCGTACCCCTGACCAGGTAGACTTCGTCCTGTTGAAGAGGTGGACATCGATCTATTGACCAGGCATACATCGGCCTATTGACAGGTAGACTGCGTGCTACTGACCAAGTAGACGTCGCCCTACTGACCAGGTAAACTTCACCCTGCACCTGACCAGGTTCAGTTCGTCAAACATTTTACCAGGTAGATTTCGTTCTACTCCTGACCATGTAGACTTCGTCCTTCACATGACCAGGTAACTTTGTCATACACCTGATCAGGTAAACCTCGTCATACACCTGACCAATAAGACTTCGTTATACACCAACCTTCCTTGGGCGAGGCAGTTTAGTGCGCCAGCTCAATACAAATGCCCAGAAACCTCTCACCAAATGCATGGCAGTGGGTTCAAGCCCAGCTCACGCTGGGATTCCCACGCGTGAAATAGAATACGCGCGAAATTCCAATCAGGTGAATTAACAAATTATATCCAATTTATCGTCATATATCCAGAGAATAAAGACGTTTTTGCATATGGCGTCACTGTTTCACAACAAAAATTAACGATGTTTCTTGAAGGGTTCGTGAACAGTCCAACATATGATTTGGTCAAAGTCTGGGCATGTTTAACTTGCCTTTTTGTTAAATTGGACGACGTGCTAGGCACTAGGAACAGAAACATTATTTTCGGTGAAACATTAAGGATTTCGAGGAAGCTTAAAATTATTTATTGGAATAGGTTTACGTTTGGCGTATTTTTACGTATACATGGCGTTTGTGGGTTCGTCATGCCCATAATGCATCACGTCAATAAATGGTATATATTTGTACTTGTATACTGAGAAAGGGATCCTTGGACCGCAGCCAGCGAATGTCGAAAGGTGAATAATTAGTTTTAAAATGGGCATCATCAAACTTTAATACCTTTAGCGTGACGTTGAACACAACAATGAAATAGATAAATAAATCGAAGCAATGAAGAGGTAGCGTTCACAACTAATTGTTTTTCCACAGGTATCTGTCATCTTTAAGTATTGAAGCCAGTTCTTTGTTCGATTCTTCATAAAACTGATCAAGTAGTTGGCGGGTAGAGTTCCACATGACACCAATTTGCTGGGAATCCGGAAATCTCTGGTTCCTCTTTGCCTTGGAAACAATGTTGTCCAATTCTGTATCTGATAGTTCGGCTGAAAATAAAACAACTCTCCAATTAAGCTATCTGCCAGAAAGAAAAAAAGGATGCAAATTCATTGCAGTTATGTCTAAATGCAGCAATAATTCTTTGTCATTTAGAACATCGGTTTACTACACTTCAACGTGGACACCAGACTCGACAGATCAAAGGCCCATTTCTTAACAACTATGAAACAAAATTAATTTCCAAGAAACTGTGGATAAATAAATTGTGTAAACCGTAAACAAAATTGTCTCCGTTTGTGAAGACGAAAAAGAAACTGCAATGGTATCTGACTTCAGGTTTTAATAGAAACAGTTCTGGATCACTGGAACTAAGTTTTGGAAATATTCTGTACAGGAAGTCTGGGGGTCATGTTTGGTCGAACATGTAAAGTTCTTGGTGTACAACGGATATGTAAACACGTTTACTAACAAAATACGACCGCCGGGAAGGTTTGGTGTATTGCATCCGCCTCGAGATCGGGAGATTTGAGATTAATTTCGGATCAGGTCATACTAAAGAATTTAAATATGATACTTGTTGCTGCCTCGCTTGGAGCTCAGCATTGAGGGGTTAGAGGAAACGGAACTGGTCGGCCCGATGTCAGTATAATGTGATGGGCTGGGTGTTCCAGAGTCGCCAGCACTTTGGCGGTGTGGACTCGCCTGCAACGAAACACAGAATATATATAGATTCTAATTATTTCTCGTTGTCATATGATGATTTAAGAACCTAAGCATGTAAACACACTTATATACTACAAAAGTACTCACGTCCATTGAGTTTTGACCCAAGAAACTCCGAATTCCGCACCTATAAACTGTTTGAGGGCGAAAAAAGTGATAGCTTCGGTTTCATTGGAATGATCTTTGGTTTTATTACCAGATACGTGGTCAGCTGTTAAATGTTGCGTTTGCACACTTTCATGTTATGTTCTGAACGTTAGGTGCGCTGTGAATGAACTTAGGTAATATGAATGCATTGCTTCCTGTGTATATTTTGTACTGGTAACTGTGATAATGGCCCCGGAATGCGTGATGAAACACAACAATGCTGCAATTTTAGCCAATCGTGCAACGTTGTAGACACTGATGATGACCATTGGCGTCTTGAAATCGACATGTTTTGCCTTTCTTTTTTTTCTCGGCTTTTATGATGCCTTATTTTGGCTCTTTTTTCATTTGGACACAATTCGATATTCCTCACAGTGGGGGCATCGTAAACATTACGGACGAGTGCCACTTGTTTGTCTTTCGCTTCTATGCGGCGAATAGCACAGCGGTATCAAAACTGAAAAACACACGGCTTTGACTAGCAGTTTCATTCTCATTTTATCGATCCGAGTTATTTAATAAAACAGATTTCACAGGCCCTCTGGGGTAACATGAAACTCTGTCTTCGGCTTGAGTCAATATTACTCCTGTAAGCCGATAGAAACCTGTTACTGTATCGACCCTCTCAAAAAGCCTTAACTAGACTTGTATCATCTGCATGTATGATATAGGTATATCTAGGCATGGACAAGAGCCTGCAACAATTTAACGTACCAAGATCTAGGAAAGCAAATACCCTCTTCAGATTCTGACGAAGTTTCGCTGAGTAGTCCTCGGTCTGCAGAAAAAGACACTGAGTCGGTGGGTAGACTTGCAACCACTCGCGAACGTACGGACCGTACAAACCTACGTGAAGGCGCAACTGGGGAAAGAAGGCAGCGGAGATGTAGGGACTGACTTAGGGCAAACAGGTAGTGGTGCAAACAGTTCTACCACAATCATGTGACTAAGGAACCAGCTGTTCATAGGGCCTTGCTGACAATTCACTCAAGACCACTTATGTTCCTCCAGTGCTGTGTGCATATCAGTGCATCACATATAGGAAGGTTCCTCAGTAGCATGCCAATAGTTGGTGGTTTTGCCACAGGTACTCCAGTTTCCTCCACCCATATACAAATAAGCGCCATCGAATAAATTTAAAAAATTGAGAATAGAGTCAAGCAACCTTCAAATAAAATAAATAAATAAATAAGTAAATGAATAAATGAATAAATAATTGTACTTTCATTGACTGTATGCTGGGAACCAGCTTGGTTAGGATGGCAATACATTGTCATTTTTATTGCCGTCATAGCCTAGGTGCACGATAAAACTCGTAGAGAATACGGTGATTCAATCCATATGGTTACTCTAGACGCCTGTGTAAAAATCAAACCTACAAATATCTCTTAACACGCGAACGTCGGTGACGGTGGAATCAATTCTACATGCTCTGTAGAGTCAACCGAAATGTAAAATGTGAAGCAAAGAAATATAAAAGATTGCAGAATGGAGAGTAAAACCTGGGCAGCGACGATTACAGGTTATAGTTTGCAAATGTAACCAAAGAAATACGGCCTCTTGTCAGCTTACCTCATTTATATTGATGGTTTACGCAAATGCTTAAAATGGTATCAACTTACTCCCCCTATTACCACGGCTCCAGCAGAATCAGGTAAAACAAAAATGCAGCGATGTCAGTTGCAATTTATTAGACTTCACTTGTCTAGAATTACTCAGAATGCTATGTTGTCATCAAGTCTAATGACACATACACAGACCACCTTGACCTATTTGCATCGCCATGACCGAGGTTTGACCAGAATCCTTTAGATAAATAAATAACGCATCACTCACCAAGATCTGAGCTTTCACTGAAGTATGCCCATCCTAACTATCAGTTTACGTGTCATAAATTAAACTAAGCTAAAAAAAAACATAGGTTTTCCAAATGTTGACCTAGACATTTATTTATTTATTTTTTTTATCCCAAGATAAATTCAGAAATACTTACTTGCATGGAATTTATCATATCCTGGTCAAACAAACAAGAATTGAGAGTGCGAGTCTTTTGACACAGCTTGAACGTTGCCACGGACTGAACAGCTCTCTCGTGGAAGTTCACTGAGGACAAATTTTTGCCATACATGGTGTATAGATAGAGATACTCCGACCACATCCTGTGATAAACCAAAACATACATTAAGTATGTACAGATCTACATGTATATGTAAACAGTGAATGGCTTCAGTGTGTATGAAATACCTTCATGTATATAAAGGTATTTACTGTACTCGGGATCGGGTGCTTGACAGTCATCCTCGTCCCAGTTGGACATACGCAAATAGGGTGGTTTTGGCGAGATAGGCCTACCTCAAGTTCACGAAACGTCGATCTCTTCGTTAAAATATTTATTTCAACGGTTATTAAAAATGATGCATAACGGAATAACCTGGGAAATAAAAATACGATTTGTCAATATTTTTACTAGTATATAGGCCTAGATTAGTCAACGAGAGGTTCTCACTGACTTACAACGCAGCACACCAACAACTGATAGCAAATATGTTTCGTGTTCGAATTCTGCTCAAACTGGTTCGACAATGGCCTCTAGTCAGGAAATCTGTCAAGAGCCTGGCAAAGAGCGGTGTTTTCTCCGGGCTCTGCCTAGCTTCTTTCACCGGCCATTATTTTCGCCGCTATACCCGTATAAGAGGTATATCCATAAATAAATAAATAAATAAATAAATAAATACAAAGTCAATGAAGAAAAATCATCCAGATGAAACTCTCGCTTACCTTTCTGATGGATTCCTCAGTATAACAAGGAATTTGGCTGTAGGTAAGATGTGCTTAAGACAGTGTGAGTTGCGGAAGCGAGGCTCTGTCGTGGAGAGGTGGTTTTCAGGAATTTCTCTCCAGTGGAAGTTATCCCAGAGTGTTGAGCCACTGGCGTCCACTAAGGTTTTGAAAATCACAGTTCACGAGAAATGTAAATTCATGGAAAAAGGCTTGTGGCCGAGGGGCTAAAAGCTAAAACAGCTAAGACAGCTAAAATACTTTTTTTTTCACAATATATCAGATTTAGCTTTGGCTATTCAAATCCATCATTTTCCTCACAAATCAAAAGCTACCAATGAGGTAATAAAATCATTAACGAAAGGGAAGACAAAGAAGGAACGAGTCAAAACGTATGTCAAGTTGTACTTTGATTATTCATTATTTCCAAATTAAAAATTTCCCTCCTCATGTAAATGACTAGCGTTCGTGTAAAGCTCTCTACATAAAGAGTCTTAGGCTTTCCTTGGCTCATTGTTAAAGCTAGGTGTTCATCGTTTAACATCTGCACCACAATCAAATTGCTGAGTTATATATAGGTTTGAAGTAACACATGCCAGGACGTACCTGTCACCAGTCTGTTAAGCCTATGATTTTGTCGTTTTGACTCGATAAATATTTGATCGGTTGCTGGTTGCAAAAACGACAAGTAATCCTCAAATGACCGCAGTGAAGACTTTGCGTCTAAAAAAAGAAGAAATACGAGCTCATCACTCTCAAAATTTAAATTATTCATCAACTCTTGACAACAAGCGATTAATAAACCGGACATTTCCTATTTTGGGTAATAAAATGCGCCCTGTTATAACACAGAAGGTAGGCCTACCGAGCTTCAACCCTCCTATCTTTACGTTGAGGCGGCGAACTCACCGTACCTGTATACCTACGCTGTCTTATAGGCTTTGCCATATATCGGGTTCTGGCACAAACATCTCGTATGCTCAACGAAGCAGATGAATTATTAAAATATCTGCCGTTTGTAGATCTGTCAGAGCTGTCAGGTTCGGGCCCTTGCCCTCAGTTATGACCACAAACCACGCCAATATTCCCAACCATTCTTTAAATATTAAACATCGCTTATGAAATCTCGGAAAATTTAACGTTTGTTCATTTTCTCCGAGAGGGACAGTGACAGTATAACTGTCGGACGAGGTTCGCGAGTTGCATTCGCTGAGTACCATTGGTATTCCATCCGTATGATGGAGCCAGTTGTACCTCACCTGTGGGGAAAAGTTCGTCAGTCCTTTTCCTTGGATATATCTGGCGAAAAGCATAGAGATATTATCTGGTCAGTCTTATTGAGGGGTAAAAACCTGTAACACCTGCTGGAGCCACCGCTCTTCTCCAGATAGATGACAAAGCCCCTACCGGAAAGCAGCAACTGTTTAGCCCTCTTCTTGCAATGGTTCGCCGCGCTATGCCCGGTTACTGTCCACCATAATGGATGGCCGCTGTCCTATAAGTGAAATAGTCTTGAGTTTATGCGGCTCAAAACACTAATCAAATAAATAAATCATGCAATGGCCGGTGGCCATGCAGCTAAAGGGAAGACCAGAGAAGTCTATAGACATTTACTGAAGAGCTTTTACATAAAACATGTGGCGCTTAAGCATAAGTTACAGTTAACAAGCGTCGCGTGTTTGAACTGCATTGTATTCCAGTCTGCATGGGAATGACGGCTCATCTTTTTAGGCTGAAGTGAGGGCTTCGTTGGGAATGCCTTTATAGCACATACAATAAATGAGGCTTTACTAAGTTTGGCCGCCTGAAAATGAAAATGTAATAGTGAAACTACATGCAGTGTGCTCATACGTTCTTATATGTCCAGTCTATACAAAATACATCAATTCTAGCCCTGGTTCTGTTCATCTAGTTAATCCCGGGATGCTAGGATGATACATAGGACTACAACTAGTACAGAAAGTAAAACCAGAGCAGTGACGACAGTGCAAAAGTTGGCAAATGGTCACACTTCACCGGTAAAATCCGACCTCAGGTCAACTTACCTCAGTTAGGGTTTTACTCCAACTAATCATGTAAATGTTTAACAAGTAACAACTTACACACCCCCAAGCAGAATTAGGTAGGAAAATTACAGTGACGTTAAATGCAATTTATTCACTGTTCTAGAATTACACAAAACATCAAAACATGACACTCACCAAACCGCTCTCTTGTCCACCAATGACATTCTTTCCCACGTGGAGGAACTACTTCCGGATGCGCGGTGACCCGATAATACAGATCAGTCGATGCGCATTTAGCGAAACCGGCAATGAAGAAGTATGGAAGGCAGTGGAAGTTTCTGAGAGATTCTGTGATATTTGAGCCGTCTTTTAAGCGCTCATACCAGCACGGATTTTTGAAGCTCTGCAAATATTTTATAGGCCGCTGAAAATACATCAGGGCTATTGTTATTAGTGGAATAAAAATGAAACACACATATATAGGTGACTATATACATGTAAACATACATACTCATGTATCTTCATGGCTTTTCTTTTATTAAAAGGAAAGAACACATTTACACAACCTACACCTTAAATGAAAGAGCTATACAAACTGTGTGGAATACTATTTTTTTTTACATTTTGTAAAGGTTCCATGAAGGAAACGAACTATTTTAAACATCGTCAGTTTTTACAATATCCACCTGGCACATAGAAACTCCCGCCATGTTTAAGGCTTGTCCAATGAAAATTCTCCTTTCCTCCTCTTGAATATTCATTATGACGTCACTGTGCTTAAGGTTTTACGCCTACCATTTAATTAACGTGCATTTTCAGTCTCAGCTAGATATGTTCGTACATCGTGATAATCGTGGATTTTAAGTTCTGTTAAAGCCAACTCTAAAAAGGAAGAGTTTGAGATGTATTAAAGGGCCACATCATGCGTACATGCGTGGCTGCAGGCTGCCAAAATGTGTCTGGAATGCGGTGTCCTAAAGGCAACCTGTTCTTCACAGATTGCCCCTGTCAAAGCCAGAAATCCCGGTTCCCACTCACTTGAGCTTGATGCGTTGTCGATCGAACTACTGCTGTCAACCTCACTCCTCTGCGATTCAAACTGATAGCCTTGCAAGCCGAAGTTACATTCACTGTCATCAGAACTAGACCTGGGGTCCCCATTGAAGCCCTCCATTACGTTATCTACCTTTGCAAAGCTAAGCACGATGACGTAAGCAATCTCTTAAATCGACGGCTTGTAAAGGCTTCTCAGTCTTAGATGTTTAACTATTAAATACTCAAATAACAAGCGCTTCCGCCAGAAAATTGAGATTTTTTATTTAACCATAAGTAAAGCTCTTTCTTTTAAGGTATAGGTTGTATAAATGTGTCCTTTTCTTTTAAGTATATATGGCTCTTTTAAATCCAGGGACATGTTCTCATAAGCTACTTTTGGAAATTACAAAACACCATACTGCGAATTTCCTCACTGTTAATTGCCTTTCCTAGATTTGTGCTTTATCGGAGTGGAGCGCATATCACAGCACTCTAGAACGAAATCCCTCGATAGGAGAAAATCAGATTTACTGAGAACGCGATTTTTTTCCTCCAATTCATACATTATCACTTTATTGTTCTTAAACATAGCTTTGCTGGTTCCCACATCATGAAACCTCTAGGTTATCTTTGATTGAAGTCAGTTGTCATTGGGCTCTTATGACATCACAGCATGTTTCAGTCAAATTCGAAACCACATCTTTTTCCTGCAAAAACATCGTTTGCAGCTCTTGCTGCTTCGACAAAAAACCGACTGAAACCTGCCATGGTAACGACTTACCAGTCTATTATGATCTAATTATGCAGTTTAATTTTATTACTCTTGCTTATTTTACTGGGGTTTCTTTCAAAATGTAAAAAGTCTTTATGAAGAATCATAGACATCGCACAAATCATATGAAGTGTTTCCTCTACAATGAAACACCCCAAAGATTTGATGTAATACCTTACTGCTCTTGTATTATCAAATCAACCTAGGCTAAATGAAAACTTTCCTTGTCAAGTCACAAGAGTAGAAGCAAATGAATTGCCAACATAAGTGTGTGGTGGTTAGATTAACACATACATGTACATATAAATGAAGCATTCTCTTTCCATTTACTACAATAGATGACTGAGACATATTTCTATGATACTATTTATTCTTGGGCAATGGTTTTCATGCTGGTCATTTAGTACAACTTTGTATCAAAGTTGTTCGTGAAAGATACCACAAGCGTAATCCTTCTCCAAAAGCTATACAGTGAATAGGGGCAATGTAACCAGCATTTAAATCAACATTCAAATCTCAACAGCCCCCTTTTTGTCCAAAAACAACACGCACTGATTGTATCGTCGCCTATACCTTGACTCACCGTTAACAAAACATCACTGTCGTATAGCTGTCCGTTGTTTGCCGTTGACTGACTGGGTGCGTTCCATGTTGCGGGTAGGCCTGTGGCTGATGTCAACTCATTCTTCTTCGTCCAGGTTTTGACAGAAAACAATATGTTGTGGAAACAAAAAACACTGAAGGCACCAGCAAGACACAAAACAAGGAAAACTCGTCTGGCCCAAACATTTGCACTGTCGCTTTGGCTTAAAAAAAATTGCAAGATCATACTTCAGTACGTATGTCCTGTTTCAGTCCTGTTGCAGTCTTTAAATGTTTACACGGTGCATGTGCGGCATGGAGTTTAAATTACATGTGAGCATATAGTATCGATCTGATCCTGATAAAGGAAATCAACGCTGCTAGATCTCTTTAAATTTAGCTGGAGATGACAGTTAACAGTGACCTGAGAGAGAAGAGATTTTTTAATCTCCCACTGCGTCACAGTTACGGCTCTGGAGATGATAAATTTGTGTTTTCTATAAACATCGCACCGTTTCAGAGCATTGTTGTGTAACAGTCGCTCAGCCAGAAGCCATAAATATGATTATTAAAAGAAAAAGATGACATGAAAGACTATAGCATAGAAGGTGAAAGCAAAGAAGCGACGACGGTGTGACGATTTGTTATACAAACTCGGACATGCTGTATCTGTCGGAGTGCAAAGAAGCGACGACAGCGTGACGATTTGTCATACAAACTCTAACACGCTGCATCTATCGGAAAGCAAAAAAGCAACGACAGTGTGACGACTTGTCATAGAACTCTGACATGCTGTATCTATCCGGAAAGCCCTTTTTCTACAACTGGTATAGCTGGATGCCAAGCTGAAAACCACTTTTTTGACACAGAGGTCCAAAAATTACCCCTAGTGTCAAAAATTATCAATTTTCGAAGTATTGCCTATTTTACAATACAAGGACTTTCAAAAACTGTATAGCATGTCGACGTGTAGAATATTCTTTGAAGTATTTATAACCGTATATGGGCAAAATAGTGATTTAGAACCATAAAATTTAAAAGACCACAGCGTAGAGAGTAAAAGCAATGACGACAGTGTGATAGTTAAGGGTCTTACTTTAATAACCGGTGAGCACTGGCAGGTTGTAAATTTACCTCATGCAGTTAAGGTTCTATTCTAACTGTTCTATTCTACTCCCTACCACCTTGGCTTCAACAGAATTAGGTCTAAAAGAGAAATACAGTGACGTTAACTGCAAGTTATCAGATGTCACTAGTTTAGAATTACTCAAAATGCTGTGTTGTCTTCACATTTAATACAGAAATACGCTCTGAAAACCAGTAGAAATGTTGCATAATTTGTGTCTATTTTCGCTCTGTATCCACCTTGTACAAAATACAACTGCCTTGTCTCTTTAAACCTGTAGTTTCGACCTAGTTCGTCCCCACGATATGGCTCAAACATTGCCGATGTGGCGTTAAGCCATAATCATTCATTCATTGATTCGACCCGGTTCGTTCATTCTTGCTCTGTAGCTACATTCAGCCGCTCCGACAAGGAAGTTAGGCTTTCTGTGCCTCTCGGTTGGCAACTTTACAGGGACAGTTATACATGCACATGCAGGCTGTGAATGATATGTTATGCATAGGTTTGCTTTGGTCCGAGGGCCAACCCATTTAGTTTTAGTGGTTGGAGATCCATGACTTTATTTAATTATTGTTTAACGCCAATTGATACCGAATTTTTCACTTACAACATGGTGGTTACTGACCTACTTCCCCACATGTGGCCTACAGATATGCACACTTACACCATGCTGGTTACTGACCGACTTTCCCACATGTGACCTGCAGATATGCACACTTACACCATGGTGATTACTGACCGACTTTCCCACATATGACCTGCAGATATGCACACTAACACCATGGTGGTTACTGACCGACTTTCCCACATATGACCTGCAGATATGCACACTTACACCATGGTGGTTACTGACCGAATTTTCCAAATGTGACCTGCAGATATGCACACTTACACCATGGTGGTTACTGACCTACTTCCCCACATGTGGCCTACAGATATGCAGACTTACACCATGGTGGTTACTGACCGACTTTCCCACATATGACCTGCAGATATGCACACTTACACCATGGTGGTTACTGACCGACTTTTCCAAATGTGACCTGCAGATATGCACACTTACACCATGGAGGTTACTGACCGAGTTTCCGACATGTGACCTGCAGATATGCACATTTACACCATGATGGTAACTTACCGACTTTCCCACATGTGACCTACAGACATGCACACTGTATGTTAAAGGAAGACAAACAGTGTTCAGACCTCGCAAACGACTACACTACCGCTTATTGTCAATAATGTATCACAAGCGGGCCAATTTAGACATTTCCTGTCCAGGGCCGATTTGAGCCCTCACCTGGTCTTTCTGAAAGGCAAGCCCCTCTGGACCGCGGCCCGCTCTCGACCTTAAGCAATAATTTTCCAGACCAGATCCTCAATATAAGTGGACAAACCATGCACCGATTGGTAAATTGAAACCTTTAAGTTCATTTATTTATTTATTTATTTACTCATTTCTTTATTTATTTATCTATTTTCTCACTCGTAAATTGAAGATAAGTTTATTTATGATCAGTGCGAGAGGCCATAGGCCCAAACACATGCATTCATGATCAGAACAACAGGCCATAGGCACAAACACGTGCATTCATGCTCAGTACGAGAGGCCATAGTCCCAAACACATGTATTCATGATCAGTACGACAGGCCATAGGCCCAAACACATGCATACAGGAACAAAGAACGATGACACATAATCACTCACAATTTGTGAAATTCTGTCCAGATTCTGCAGAAGAGAAAATGTACATAATTAAATAGGTATCAACTGTGTTCTTCTTTGTATAGCTAAAGGACAATAAATGGCAGGGTTTCGTATCACAGTGGAGTTCTTTGTGCCATCAGATCTATAAACCAAAACACCGACCTATTCTCTAGGAATTTAGGTGGAATAAGATCTCGACATACATCCTCACAGAGGGAGGACTGCACAGCAAAATGAAACTGGGCTTCAAGCACATTTGCAAATCATACGTCTGTGATCTCTTGGAGTATTTAGTGAATCTGCTTGTATCAATCATAAGTATCCATGATCAACTTGACCAGTTGACTTCTGAATTTGGAATGGTTGAATACGTGTATATAATTTACATTGCATAGATGTCTTGGATTGCCGATATATTTCGTATAGTTGTTGCGACCAAGGTTTGTTTACAAGTGTCCACGAGTCTTTGCTTTAGTACAGACATAAACACATTTATAATGCCGACACCCTGATTTACCCACGCAAACCCAAGGCCAAGACCATTTAACACTAGGCCATCAGTAGGCGTTTGCTGTCCACCACCACTTGTAAAAGAGCGGCCAGGTTTATGGGCAGAGAAAGCCGAAATGTCCAATGTAAACCACAACATGCACTCGACAATGACTTAAAACCAGGAAAGGAACCAGCGAGATCTGCTTTCGAACACGCGACCACATATTCCAATGGTCTGACACTCGCAGCGAGCGTGAGTTTTAACTGTCTAAACCAGAGAGAACCATCCTTGAAAATGAGGCCTGATGCCTTTCGGTATAGCTAACATAACCGTGTTGACAGCACGTACTCGGATGCTGAATCTAGGCATCGAAGAAGGCAATCGCATATCTGCGGTCAACCATATAATGGATGTTCCGGGTCAACCAAGCGCAAGACCAATTTCCAAAGCAATTTACAAACCCACCCAAGAACTAAGAAATTATATAAAGTAAGAAATTAGGAGAGATTCGTGCAAGAGGAAGTAATCAACACTTTTCAACGACGACCAATATCCAATGGCATCCTTCTACAACTGTAGGAAACAACGTCACGATACTACGAAATTAATACTGAATGCAACGTTAAAATTAAAGTGAACCAACAAACACAAACACAGTAGGAAATCCTTCCCACCTAAAGCCTATGGTGTGCAAAGTGAACAGTCCATTGGAACAACCTGCCTTTCATAGCTCTCGTTTTGCAAGGTCTCACAAAGAATTGCGTGCCACAGGATTACACGCAGGGTTATAGTGGCTGATATATTGTACGCCTATAGTTTGATAACTTGTTTCCAATTAACTCGCCTGTGGGTAAGACAAACCCGGCCATGCAAAGGACGTCACTGTAGCTCGTCTCTTTGTTCTGTTTAGGACAGGTATCGTAGCGGTGGAGAATAATAACCTTGCAAAATAGACTATCGATTTCACCTTCCAAAGAGGGATACCATAAACATGGACCCAGGTTGCACAGACAACAAATCGATGTCGAATTTTTACACCCAAGCTAATAAATCTTCTCTTTAAATAAAAATCCCGTTGAAGTCTTCAGTAACAACACAGCAGCGTTTGATCGATCCATGCTGATATACGGCCACGTGTACAACACAGATTTGTCCATGGTCAAAAGAGTTCCAAATGAATATCTCCTTTATACAGCAACATGAGTTACAGACTGATTGGAGGCCAGAAGATTTCTACGTAATCGTTTCATATACAGCGGTATGAATCATATAGATAGTTCCAATTTCAGTATTAGACGTTTCAGTATTAATGTCTTACGTGTACATACAGTGATCCTTTTTGTCGCATAGAGTGGCCGCCCCAGGAAATCGTGACAGTATTGGTTGATTGGTTTTGACGACCTGATATCTTAGAATTGTTCACTGACATGACGGCGGTCCAGTTTTTGTTTGTACTAAACCTGGTACGTGACAAATCTACATTGCTTTAAAGCCACAGCCTGTGAACTGCGAGATTGGTGTCACGGGAAACTGTTTACATCTCCCTCTATTCAAGTACATGCAGCCCACAAGTCTAAGGAACATGTTCCACCTTGACAGTCTGCAGTTTCCTTGCAGTGAAGCTAGGTATATGTTTCTTTGGCAGTTTTTGCTCCGTGCAGCTTATTAAAATCTAAGCATGGCAAGCCAGAAGATCACTAATTCACACGTATATATCGTCAATGAGACGGGTCGAGCTTGAAGGTCACTCTTGAATAACTCCTGAATGTAAGAACGTTTATACCCATCGGGAAACCTATCGTTATTGTTATGAACACTATTACTGTGATGTGTGTTATTGTCTGCTGAATTTCACAGTCAGAGTGTCTTTTATACAGTCATTCGAGTTGCGGTTTCAATACCAGCCTTGGACAAGGAATTTGTCGACTTCCCCGCTGTCACTCTTTGTGGGGCTGCATCGAAAATAAGGGGTGATTTTGTGGCCGTTTGTATATTCTTACGTTCATTTAAGATCACTTTTCTTCCGGCGTAACGGTGTCCATATCGGTGCATCACGCGAGGAAAAGCTTGTCAGTAACTTGCCAAAAAGGTTGGTGTTTTCCTCCACCCACATTGGCTGTTTGTTCTTGGAGACTGCCAAATAAACAGTCTGCAGTAACAGACTTATGATTTTGGCTCCTATATAGAGCACAGACAACAACAGCTTTTTTTTAAAGTCAATTTTTATTTCATAATATTAGCGCATGTATACATCCTAGTTAAGCATTCTCTCTTAGATATTCCACTTTTTCTCTCTTTCTTTCGATGTATGCGTCATTTATTTATTTCAAAATTCTGTCATATTTACAGCTTTGGTAAGGAATTTAGGCGTCCAAAGGGACATTGGTTTACTAGCCGGTAACTACAATGGACGCTGTCAGTAATCACAGCACCAATTTCCAACACAACGTTTAACAAAAACCACCGTAGCTGTATTAAGAAAGTATAAAAAGTAAGAAGTCAGGACAAATTCAATGACGACGCAAAAGAGACATGGAATGCTTTGTTTAAGGCTACATGTGGGTATAATTGGAGGAGGGGAGTGCAAGACATACAGTTCAACCTCTTGTACTTCATTTACATCATTAGACATGTTATTATTTCTGCATAAAGTGTACTACATGTATTGTTAATGCTAATATTATTTTCATTAGTATCTCATGGCCCGCAGGACGAGGTCATATACATGCTGGTTCATCAAATAATAAAACGTGTAAGAAGGAGGATGTTTATTTGAAGTGATGATGAAACCAGGTTCGCTTTTCTTTCACATGTCTACAGAAAATCACTGACGACCTTTCTCAGTAATGTGGCGAGGAAAAGGGCTCCAAAACCACACCGGAAGTTGGTAGAACCTGTCAGTATATAAACGAATAAATATTTAGCTACACCGGAAACTGGTGAAACATCGGAACACATGCATAAATGGTGAGATAAACAGATACACCCAAAGTTGATGGCACCTTCCAACGTATAACCCAGGAAATAAATAGCTGTATACAACATATGAACAATAAGAAATGAATAGTAATATATATGTCTCGTTGAACCTCGTCTGTCGCGTGTTAGACCTGCGTGGCGTCCCGTCTGGCAGTGGAACCGCTGAGAGTTTTATAGTAATTCAACCACATCCGACACAATATTTATATATGGGAGAACATATGAATCCTCGATGTTGTACAATAAACATTTACAGGTCCAATGAAAGATGCCTTAAAAGAAGGAATGAACTACGAGGGTTAAACGACACATTAGAAGAATATAATTATACATCATAACCCTGAATAGCTTGAAGCTCAACACAGCACGCAATTTAACTGCTTGTTTTTATTTGATTCAGTTTAATATTTTACGTTGCACTGAGGAAATATTTCGTTAATATGGTGGCCAGCAATATGGTGGGAGGAAATGGGACAGAGTCAGGGAGGGGGTGGCAGGACTCACGGACATCCGCAGGTGCTGGCTGAATCATTGATGTAAGTAAATTAGACCTTATCATTATTTATCTCTATGTAATTACCTTTGTTGAAGACACAGTCAAAGGGGGATTTGGAATAGGTACTTATAGTGAGTTTGATTGACGCCTCGTACTTGGCGCGTATCGTCTGTGAACAGTCACGATTCTGACCATGTTTGCAGTTGACAAACGCCTGGATTTCTCTGTACAGGAGACGAGAAAGGAAAACAAACAAATTGAAGAACGTTAAGTCCTTGTTGGTTATACAGTTATTTCCGTCTTACATTAACATAAATTATCAACGATAAAAACCGGTCTTGAGATTTTGTACATTTATATACTTTATATACATAATACATGTAATTCCTTATAATTATTTATCCCTTACAATTAAAGTTGCTCGTCAGGGCATTTCAATGTAATACAATTATACACAACTGTATATCTGACAAGCCTGACGGAGAACTTTTCCTGCATTAAGTTCTGTATTAATTGCAGTCTATTGTTTGCGTATTCCTGCCTCGACAGTGGTGTTTTAGCAGAGCATATCCATCAGGCTCTGGTTGTGGGTGGGGTAGGGGACGACACATCTGTAACGTATAACACATGCGTATTCATTTAAAGAGAGCAATGGTTAAGCCGGCTTGAAAACCGAGCTGTTATTACGCGGGGAAATTATTGCCTTGAACTGGGTGACTAATTTCATGATTCAAAGAGTTACCTGCACGAATCACCAGCTCGGACACAGGTACTCGGATACGTGCAAAGATGAACTTCGGTAGCTGAGAACAAACAAAAGGCCATTTATCTGAGAGCGACGACAGTTCAAACCTGAGGGAGGGCTGCAATCGCATGGGTAATTCGTTCGTGTCTTTGGATGTAAAGAAAATTAAATGTGCGTCACATATAAAAATTGTACATAGATTAGACATAACAGACCACAGAATCTTGATAAGATAATAGAATATTGGTAAAATCTGGACAAGAAACAACAGAATCTATTTAACACGCCATTTAAACTGGGTATACAGACCATACAGTGTGGATAAAATACCACATAAACTGGCTATACAGATTATAGAGTCTGGATAACACACCATATAAACTAGGTACGCAGACCATAGAGCCTGGATAACACAACACATGAACTGGCTATACAGAGATAACACAATCTGGGTATAACGGCACATAAACTATATAAACAGGCCTTAGAATCCGGGTAAGACGTTACAGAAACTGGCTATACAGGCCACGGGATCTTGGTAACACGCCACAGAAACTGGATATGTAAACCATAGAATCTGGTTAACACCTCACATAAATTCGACATAGGGACCACGGAATATTGATAAGAAAGTAGAACTTTGGTAAAATCTGGACAACAAAGAATAGAACCTATTTAACATGCCTTAAACTGGGTTTACAGAAAATAGAATCTGGGCAAGACGCCACATAAACTGGGTATACAGAGGATAGAATCTGGGTAACACGATACATCAACTGGGTATACATAGGATAGAATCTGGGTAACACGACACATACAATGATATGCAGACCATAAAATCTGGTCAACACGTAACATAAGCTGAGCATACAGACAACATAACCTTGGTAACACGCCACATAAAATGGACAAAGACACCATAGAATCTGGGTAACACCTCACATAACATTGCCTTAGAGCCCATAGAATCTGGGCAACACGTCACAAAAACAGACCATATAATCCGAGCAACAGCTCACAGAAAATGGGTATACAGACCATAAAATTTGATTAACAAATCACATATACAGAAAACAGAATCTGGGTAACACGTCACATACACTGGGTATACAGACCCTAAAATCTGGTTGACACCTCACATAAACTGAGCATGCAGATCCTAAAATCAACCCAAATAAACTGGACAAAGAAACCATAGAATCTGGTAAACACGAATCTTAAACTGGGTGTATGTAGAATCTGGGTAAGAGACCATATTAATTGGGTATAAAGACCATAGAATCTGGGTAACTGGTCACATAAACTGGGTATATAGACCATGAAATCGCAGACCACGGATAACAGAAGATAGGTTCCGGAAAACAGAGCATAGAATATAGGTAACAGATCACAAAATACGAGTAACAAACCGTAGAACACGGGTAACAGACCACGGAATAGAGGCTAAAGACCATAGAATACGGGTAACAGACCATAAATTTACCGCACAGAGCATGGGAGATGACAGAGTATAGAGAATACTGGTAGCAGATGAAGACTGAAAAGGTGTAAGGCTTAGACGAGTCTGGGAAAAGGGCGCAACTGGAAAAAACAAACAAACAACAAACCAAAAAAAAAAAAAAACCTTAAAACTAAAAAAATCTAAAAGAAAAACGGCTCCAAGCCACAAAAAGACAGCTGGAAAAAACCTTTGAAGGAAACAATACATATATATATACATGTACATATATTTATAGAACGAAACAACATCAGTAAAGCTGGAAAACTACAAATGAGCCTTGCATGAGGCCGCTACAGACTTTAAGTAAAGGCCAACCTTGAATGCAGATATCAAGTCTTAGAATTTAAAGCAACAAACCAAAAAATCTTATCATTCATTTACACTGATCACTGTGGCCTACTTACCCAAGTGCAGCAATATCAATACGGAAATTGTGGACACCCGAAAGACCGCCATTGTCTTGATCGACACGTGCTTGTTACTTCTTTGAAAAAAAAAGCGTATATACTACTGAAGGACGTGTGCATTAGAAATGTAACTAATGCATGCTATAACATACAAACTTCTAAATCACATCCCCGCTCTGAGGTGCTCTGATTTATCCTGCCTCGGTCCTCCGCCCCAACTAAAATACAGCTGTGTATGCATACATGATTTTAGTATGCATACACAGCCGTACGGTAAAGGGATATAATTTGTATATTCTGATGTTACGCAATTTGTTGCCCACAAGCGGTGCGAGCATGTACGTTACAAGGGTTTACAGACAGTTTACTCAGTGAAATATACCCGTTTACAGCCGCACTTAAATAGGTCAAATATATATATATATATATATATATATATATATATCTACAGTATGCATACTAACAAAACCAGTACATTGTAGCTGGTTTTTGTTTTTCTTAACTTCAACTTATGTTGACAAAGACTTCCATTGTTTCTGTTTGCCCTTGGGTAATCTTGAAGGCAGCATTATACTAAAGCTTTTCGACGTGTATCATCTACGGGCAGCTAGGAACGCCATGTTCCATAAACGTGTAGCTATATACGCTTGCACAGGACACAAAGCTATAGAGTGTTCCAGTAGATGTTCATCATGTGAGTAGTGACATGCACGCGATAGTTCATGCGTATCGAATTAAAGTGAAGTTGTTACACCTGGTCTAAAAAACCTATACAAGTTCCGCATTGTTTACACAGACCACCTGACACACGACTAGTCAGATAGATGAATATGTCACAGGTGTACAGGTGTGACAAGCTGTATAGTTTTACCTGAGTCACTGTTAACGAGCTTGATCAAACACCACTCCGCTCCCGCTATCTTCTGTGTGTAGTCCTCCGGCTATGCTGGTCACGTGACAGGAATGTGCAGGAATGCATGCTTTGGTGCTGGGCGTGTGAAAAGGCCTCTCCGAAGCAATTTCACGAAACGACGATTTTTTGGTTTGACATTTTGCCTAAAAAATCAGTCAAGCCAAGACGCTAAGGGATGTACATCGATGGCATAGCATGCAATGAATCACGAACACTTTAGTCCACGGTTATGACCCCATAAATGTAAAATTTGCATTCGCAATAGGCTCCTACCTCACATTAAACTTCTTTATGTCCTGAGCTAAAAACCCGGCAATTTACGGAGAAGTCAATCAAACGCATGGCTATAAAGGAAACAGGACAGAGATTTGTTCCTTTATAGTGTGGTGCTCGTATAAAAGTTTCATCCCTTTAAGTCGACCGGTTGAACGGCTGTGAATAACGTCTAAGGACATACATACGTAAACACAGACAGACAGACATGCATGCAGGATTCCTTTATTAGATATTCCTAAAAAGATAAAAACTTGACCATCATTAAAATATTCAATTGACCTAGGCCTATATTTCACAGATTATCAAGTATAAACACATAGCAATTATCATGTACTTTGTCGTCGATTTTCGGGTCACCAGTCACCAGATCCTAATTACAAAATTGTCGTCTCTGCTTTCGTTTCCAGTTACGTGTGACCCGATACCAATTACCACACTGTCATCGTTGTCATTTGTAAGAAAATACCAATTATCACACTGTCGTCGCTGCTTTGATCACTAATTATGTGTGAACAGATACCAATTGCCACACTCTCGTCGATGCTTTGGTCATCAGTCATGTGTAAACAGATATCAATCATCACAATGTCGTCATTGCTTTGGTCGCCAGTCATGTGTAAGCACATACCAATTAACACATTGTCGTCGCTGCCTTGATCCCTTGTTATTTGTGAACAGATACAAATTAACACATTGTCGTTGCTGCTTAGATCACCAGTCATGTGTAAGCAGATACCAATCATCACACTGTCGTCTCTGCTTTGGTCACTAATTATTTGTGACCATATACCAATCATCACACAGTTGTCGCTGATTTTGGTCACAAATTATTTGTGACATTTTGTGGCGTTTTGAAAGAAATGTTAGCATACAGTGGATGAACAAACAGAGAGACGGGCAACCGATCATCGAAATGGAAATCCATATGGCGATTTATGTGTCTTGATGTAGCCTACACTTCAACCAATTTTCACTGAAACCATGCAAGAACTGTAGGAATAGTAGCGTTTTGAAAGATGAATTAACATATACTGGATACACTGGCAGACGCACAAGCGATCAAGGACATGGAAAATCAATCACGAATTATGTAGCTTGATGTAGTCTACATTTCAACCAAACTATAGGAGTAGCAGCGTTTTGAAAATGTTAACTATTCTGGGTGAATCGACAGACAGTCAACCGATCATCGGAATGGAAAACTGATATTACGAATTGTGTGCATTGATGTATTGTGCACTTGATTCACGTTTCGTTGAAATCGGACAAAAACTGTTGGAGTAGCGTTTTGAAGCAAAATGTAACAGGCGCAGGACAGGCAGACCGAAAGACAGACGGACTGACAACCTGCGAGTACATAAGCTCTCCTGGTCTTCAACCAGTAGAACTAAAATGGTGACCACTGAAGGCCTTCAAAATTTCCAGCCATCAACACTGGCGATGACTGGAAATGGTGAGTTCCTTCAGTGATCCCTATTCTTTGGTGATGCTTATCACCATTTTTCTGATTGTGTATAATGCTGGTCGCCGTCGTGTAAGTGAATTATTCTTTAGTAAGTATAAAAATCAATCAAATAAATACATAAACGAGGCAGTGCTGCCTGACCAGAACGATTCTACGTAGATATATCGTCGTAACAATCAGTTTTAACAGACGCATCGGAAAACACATCGGATGTGATGGCGCGATGCAAAGAAAGTCTGCGTCGTAAATGATTTAGATCCTGGATTCAATCCCGAATTGGGTCATACCTAAGACTTTGACATCAGTAATCTTTGCCACTACCTCACTTGATGGTCAGCATGCAAGGAAAAGGCCAAGTACTGGTCGGTCCGGTGCGCCAGAAAAAGACACCACTGAAAGCGGCGTCAAGCCCCAATAGAGCAAACAATCTGGAAAACGGTAATGTGAAAAAAGTATGTACTTTAAGCCAATTTGATTGCAGTGCCGACCAAACCAAACTGTAGGTGTAACCGATTCCGACAGGCCGTATGTTTTAACCAATGGTCGTTATACAGTCTGTTATACATCTAAGCTTCTCATGTAGGCGTTATGTGATAGCGCCATTCGCCACTGCATGTGCCGGTTCCGTCGCCCTCGCAAATGTGTACACGGCGATGTCCAATGCATACAGCATACAACATGGTTAGTTCTTACCAGACAATTTTATCATAAGCCAATTTTCTATAAAGGCCACCGATGACTGTTGCATGCTAAGTAAAGACATACACATCAAACCACAAGGGAAAAACTACAAAAGGACTCTTGATATACAAGGGTAGGAGAAACCTAACATGTAAATTTATTCATAACAATTCTTGTAGAGTTCAAATTAAATGGGGTTGTAAAGAAGCAATATTTTGGTTGTTAAAATGTAAAAAATATACCCCACATGTCTACCCTATTGAGATTATAATAAGGTGTCGTTATTAAGGCGAGGTAGTCACAAAGAATGGTACAAGGGCACGAGTTGTAAAAGTAATAAGTACATGGGTCATCCGTCTATATACGCAATGCCACAGATTGTATGCAATGCAAAGGCTCTGTTCCACCGATACACACACACATGGCGCAATGCGCAGTGTGATTGTCGACGACCATACAAACTGACCTTCAGATCACAACTGGAATGGAGGACATAATACGTGTCGAAAATTGGGATTTACAAGTAAATCCAAAGCGGTGGTAAAATAACATGTAACAACAACATGTCACTCCTATGAAAAATGGACAGTCTCACAACGTTGAGAAAATACAAGAATCTCTGCCGTAACGTCGCAGAAAATGTGAAGTGCGACGTCATAAAACAAAGAAGTACATAAGCCGGGAGCGAAATGTTACAGGTGAATGAAATTCTCAAAACCTACAATCACATATATACCACTTTGAATCACAGAGCAAAACAACAGGATATTCCTAGCTCACAGATGTAAGCGGAATTTCTCTGCGTGAAACATCTTTTCCTGACTTTCTCGGTGCACAGATTATCCTCTGACATTTCACTAACCATTTAGCTTTACATTTATACAAATATGCAAATTTAAGTCACAGAAAGAATATATTGCACACTGCACTCTGAAAAGCCCAAATGGACACCTAAAATTCGACGACTTAAGTGCTGTCGGGTTTCTTTTTTCATCTCTTACACTCCATGAAGCTTTACTGTGCAATATTCCATATATTTCCAAAACTTAAATCCACATGAACAGTTGAGTTTCGAGTTCAAAATCTTTTGCCTTAGAAGGTAAAAAGAGTTTAACTGTGAAATGTGACTTGTCAAAAATTTTGTCGATTTTAAAATTAACGATCACCTGCCTCACCGTTTTAGGAAGGTACAAACGACTTTTCCTTCAATTATGAGCTTCTTAAATTAAAAAACTTACAGCTCCTCAATTTTCCCTGTCATATGTTCAGTCTTAACGTTTTTTGAAACTTTTCTTAGACGCGCATGTTATAGTAAATGTAATCAGAAATAGTTACCGAATATTTTTGACAGGTCACATGGTACAATGGTACAACTCCCCTTGTGCTGACAACAGATCTATAGAGAACAGACTCTGAATAGTCCGAAAGGTAACTATTTCACAGCATTCAAATACATCGATTACTTCAATCAGTGTAGTGAATAAAACTCACATGGAGAAAAGTTACATAAGCACTTTAAGGAAGTGTTCGAAAAAAAAAAAAAAATCAGACAACCAAGAAGAGAAGGACAAGCTGGCCCATGCAGTATACTGGAACGCCCTTAACAACCAACACTATAATGGTTGGCTTTAATAAAACACTACCTGACAAAAATAATTCAACATGGTAACTGGTACATGTTCAAATCCTACAAAACACTTCCCGTTTTTACTCTTCAGTCGCTACTTCAATAACATTTGCTCATCTCTAGTCCAACTATCACTAGTTTTAATATTTTTTTTTTCATTTAAATGATTTGTAACTAATAAAAATGATATGTATGGAAAATTTTTTGATGAATTTTAACCTTCACATATGCATTTGATAATTTCAAACCGTATAGGTTTTTATCTTCGAGATCTGTTAATAGTGCATGTCAATACCCTGGTTCTTCTGCAGCAAAACACCCTAACTTTGTTAGTCCAATGAAAAGAAACTTTAAGGCTGTCTTCTTTATCTTATGCACTAATGATAAAAATAATGCATCTTTGGTTCAATGGTTAGTATTGTCAACTCGATCATCAGCAACTTCTGGCGCTGGAAAAAATATCCGGGTACAGGAGATATAGAAATAAATAGAGATTTTCTATGGTTGAAACAGTAATTCCTCATGTTAAAGGCCATAGCTCATTCAATGAATTCATTTTTCTCTGATAGTGATACATATTGTATACCATACCATCTTAAATCAGACAGTCAATATACACCGGAGACGAATACTGGCCTGTGTAATGCAGGTATATATTAATCTGGATTTCACAATTATCTTAGCAGGGTGGCAAAACTGAGCAATCACACAAAAAGGCGTGTCACTGTGGCAGATTTCACGGTCCCTAGTCAAGGTAGAAGTCAATTTGCATCGCACTTCTACATTGTACGTACGTTTAGCCTACTAATGCTTAACGCAGAAGTCAATTAGCCTCATAATTCTACAAAATGGATACATTTAGGCCACCAATGTATAAAGGGAAAGGCCTTGCAAGAATGGAGTTATGGTGTGTAAAACGACCATTAAAATCTGTACCAGAAAATACGTTCACTGTATCAGAAAATACGTTCACTGTATCAGAAAATACGTTCACTGAAGACTTTTTTCACCACATTCAATACCGTCAAATGTTTCGATTGTTTGTGGATTTTATCGGCCATATTGATAATGTGTGACAAGAGACGCCACAAAACTTTTGGCACACCTTTATGATCAGCTCTGAATAAAGTTCTTGTGAACGGTGCTCTTTTAGTATATGCCTGTGTATGGAAGGATAATATGACAATAAAGTTCTGCTTTAGGGCCAGAGAAAAGTCGCCGTGACGTCACTGTTAAAACACATTATCAATGAAACCCAAAATAAAATCAGAACATTTGACTACTTTTAATTCGGTGAATTTTTTTTCTTATTATCAATATGGCTCATGAAACCTACCACACAATCAAAACATATGACTGCATTTAATTTGGTAATTTTAAAAAAATTTAATTTTAAATTTTGAAAAATCAGTGCAGGTAATTTCAGATACAGTTTTTAATGGTCTTTGTACACACCATAACTTCATATTTGTGGGGGGGGGGGGAATTTCCCGTTAAGATAAAAATACATCGGTCTAAATTTCTGTCATCAGCATGTTTTGTGTCGTACATAACGAAAATTTACAAAAAGGCATCGAGACGGTTTAGACGGCCCCGTTTGTGAAGGCAATTTAAATGCACTAAATGATTTCAGCCTAAACCAACATATATATATATTAATGTAAAACATGAAACATTGATTTTACTGATGGTATTAGCATTAAAATGATGCCCAAAATAAACCTTGACCAGTAAAATATATTGTAAATGTATTTATATGACCAGCTTCTTCCAAATGGACGTAACATGGCCATGCACTATTTTGGCTCTTTTTAAAACTCCAATACCATCACAGGTCGATTCTGTATACTGCACATTTTTACATCTATATAATCGTTCTTAAAATTATCTTAAGGTCCTCATACAAAACGGATCCAGAGTTATAAAACCACGTTTTGGAAGCAATGCCTTTAAAAACTCATTAAAACAAACTTTGATATGTGCAAGAGGTTTTGTCCACATTACAATTCACTGAACATCATACTTAATGATCGTGAGAGGGTGATCCTGAACGAAACTTGAGAGACATGATATTACACTTATATGGCTGATCACATCGTATTCAAAAAAATTCATTCCAATTATTAACATAAAAATAAAAATGGCTCCAAAACCACGTTTTGATTAGTTGAAGAGTAAAGTACCCACAGCAAAGCACCAAAACAATTTTTACTTCTTGAACAAAAATCGGTGTGCAGAAATTTGGCCGTGAGACATTTCAGACAAAAAGCACCGCGGATGAAGGGTGTAACACTGGCAACAGACAATCTCTATAACCAAGTAACGGTTCTGTGCAAATGAGACAGGACTGAAATAAATACAGTAAACCTCATACTCCAGTAAAGCTATACACATAACAAAACATATATAGTACTTACTAACAAAGACTACTGAAAACAGAACAATGAACATATAGCATGTTTGCCGAGACAAAAACATAACCATTCCCAAAAGTCTATAAAAATGCTGGTATGAGTCTGCTGCAAACTGCCTGCACCATATTTAACATCGTTGTCATGATTTCCAGCCGTTTTTGCTGTTTTGTCGACCAGTTGACCCCTTACGTTTCTTGCCTTCGTCCAATGCTTTCTGCATGTCCGTGTAGTACTTCAGAGCAAATCGGACTGGTTGAATAATTTGATCCTACAAGGAAATTTAAAGAAAACCTGAAGTTTTAAATTCAGCATGGGACATTCTTACCACAATCAGATGACCTTTGCCTATCAACTACACCTTTCTTCAGAGATCGCTCATTCACGATATTGTCAAAGCTTATCCATATGTCACTGTAAAGAAGAAGCCCTTAGTTGCATCTATCCATGAAACAAAACGCCTGTAGGTATATGGTACACATACCATAATTATTCAATCCTACATCACTAAAAAAAAAAACAACCCATCAACAATTACTGCATACACTGCTAACATGGCTAATCTTGCTTATTTGTTTGTTTGTTGTTTTTTTTTCCTTTTTCCATTACTAAAATTTGTCCTCACAAAATTTATTCCACTTTAGATCTACCGTGGAGAATTATCAAAGAAGTAAACACTGACCTCTACCACTGGGAAAAGTTGCCCAAGGGTTTCAAACAAAGGCAGTAAGACAAACTTGATGAATCCTATTTGGGACGAAGATTTGGTAACCTTTTCCCTGTCCATAAAGGGCGCTACGGGAAGTCCCTCCAACTTCTCTACGTCACTCTTCAAAAAAAGCGGTCAAAAAGGGCAATTACCAAGGCCTGTCAAACGGGCCCAAAATACAGACTTATTGTCCACAAGAACCGAGAAAACTGGTATCATTGTTAATCCATACATCATTATTACAGACTGTGAAAATTAGTGTGAACTGTGAAAATGTGAAAGGTCTCAAAAAGTTAGAAACAATTTTGCTGAGCGCCAGTTAAAATGCTGTGGGTTCCAGGAGTATGAATTTTATTCAGTTATTTTCATTCTTTCAATTCTGACTACAGAGAAGTGGAAAACCATAAACTAGGAGAAAAAAAAGCAACCCATCAATAATCAAGAAGGACATCAAAATATCTAACTGCACACAAAACATTTACAACAAAGAAGTAGTAAGCCATCTGGCAATACCATGCTTCAAACACCCATGACAAGCTGCTGTGTTCAGTCATCGTCATATTTGTCTTTACTGTCCAACTTCACTCAAGTATTCAATGAATAACTATTTGGTTTTGAAAACTGTTACAATATACCCCTATTCCACCTATACTGGGGTGGAAATGACCCTGGACTTCCTACAAGGCTTATGTTGGGGTGATGGGATGTGTTGGGGAGTTGCTTGTGATCACTAAAAATGTTTTTTTCACTTACAAAATAAAAACCAACAAAAAACTGTCATCATGTCCTTACTTACTGTACGCTACCAAGCACAAACTATTGTCTTATCTTATGTATTGTCAGCAAATCACAAGCTACAGTTGAAACATGCAACATACGTCTGGATACATTTTTGACAAAATTTACTTGTCAAGGTAAAATAAATCTCAGTTGGTCTAATCAGTCATAAAAAAAGCCATTTATTTCCACTCATATTTGTGAAATACTGTTGAGTGCATGAATAATTTCGTCATTGCTGCAGGTGGTTGCACTTATTTACAATACCTGTCGAAAAAATTCTTCCATGAGACACTCAAGCCAAGGTTCAGCAACTTCAACAGGTCGCACTTCGTTGGAAATGTCAGCTGCTTTGATTAATATCAGCATTAGCTAAGGGAGTCAAATCATAACAAATCATCAATGCATGCAGCAAACAACACTGAGCTTATAAATAATCAATGTCAGCATTAGTGTCCTGGAATATCATGCTAAGCAATATTACAACAAACAAAGCAATTCTGTACTACTGTAATTCTTCTAATTATTGATTGGGACAGATATTAGTCCTGCTGAAAGCTACAATATTACATTTCTCTCCCAGTGTTTCGAAAAAGTGAACATATGGATATGTTTGACATTAGATGATCTAGCCCTGAGAAAAAGGAAACTTAGCATCCCTGTTACAATTACTTTGCATGTTAGCTAAAAAGGGCTGATCTTGTGTCTTAAAAATGGGAAGAATTAGGCTATTTTTCTTTACACCAAAGGCATTCCTGTCATCAGTCCAAGCACACACACCAAGTGACATTTTAACACATAACAAAATCCAAGAAAAAATTCCATAACATAAATGACAACATATTAAAAGAAAAAAAAACGAAAAAAAAAAAATACATTAAAGATTTTAACCAGTTCACCAATTCAAATTAATCCTCTGAGACTTGTGTCAAATATTTGAAGATGTGACTGACTCTTAGTACTGATTCCTGAAATATCTCCACCGACCTGTGATGAAAACATGTTAAGTAGGGACAGATTTCAAATTCAGCTGTGGACAATTTTCTTGCATGAATTATGTAGCTGTTAGAAAGAAGTACTAATATCAAGAACTACAGAACCTCAAAATATTAGATAATACAACACCAACTGCACAAGTTTTATAACTACAGCCAAAATGAAGGCAAATTGAAAGAAGTCAAACACTTCAAAACTGATTGCTTATATTCCTTTGAGTTTCTGTATGTTCAGAATTCCCCTCACAGAGCTTGTAGACAGCTGGAATTCCTCTTCCCCATCCTCTGTGTCTGTACATGAATGTGTGGGAACGCGGAGGTCATGTCCTACACACTGAGTGTGTGTGTGTGTGTGAGTGTATATATATATATAAAGAATTTGTTTCCATAAACACATGAACACTCTGGAATTTACACTCCATCTCCATGAACATATACAAGCATCTTTCCAAAGCTTGCAGCTACCAGAAAACGTTGGCAAAAAAGGCAACAGCAGTTGACTTTCTACTTTCTATAGTACACTGCAAGAAATGTCACATCCAGGAAAGAGAAGTTCCAGATACTTGATGATCCATGTTTATGACATGTATGAATCATTGACATTTTAGGGAGTGAAAAAAAAAATACACAGCAATTAGAAATTAAAAAATGAGCCAGGTTGCTTGCTGCAATGAGGAAGAACCTGTGCATGTACAACAAGCCAAAATAAATGGCATGCCAGAAAACACCACATCAACAAATAAGCCATGTACAATAATAACCAACAGAAAACACCTACAGCATACATGTTATACTGGTTGGTCTGACAAGATCAAGCACTGGATAACAGACTGCATGCCATGGTAGGAAGCAAGAAGAAACCTGGTTAAAAAACTCCTGAAGTAAGCAGTCTAGCCACGGTTCAGCGACGTCCATAGGTCGGGCTTCGTTGGAAATGTCTGATACTTTCATAAGTATCATGGTGAGCTTGACAAACAAACGGTTAAGTGATACAGTTAGGACAGAACTTAATCTTCCATCACAAGCGGCCAGCTACACAACATTATTTACAAGGACTTCCATGGGTTCTCAACAAAACTGTACACTGGACCAGCCAGTATAAATCATGGGCTTGATTTCATAGGTAGCTGTTCTAATTTTCTGCTGAACTTGGTCACCAGAAATTTGTCATTCTTGAACCTTGCATATTGAAATCAGATTATAAGCAAATCCTTAGATTAGCATCTTGACCTTTACAGGCAATACCCAGGGCCTTCCTTGAAAAAATATTTGTTGGGCACTACTTGACCCTATGAGAAAAAATAGGGTCCGTAGGGAATTCTTTTCTTTATTCTGGCTCTTGAAAACAATAGGGATTTTGAAGAAATTAAATGGAGAGAAAAATATGTAAAAAAAAAACTTTTATCAAAATACCAATAAAAAGTAGGCCTGTTTTTGAATGAATGGTCAGGTTATGCCTTGTAAACGTATTTTTAAGGATGGCCTAGATTATCCAGTGACCTGCCATGATCTGTGGCAAAGTCCAGACCATGCTGGCAATATGTCACCAACATGCGCAGCTTAAACAGCTTACCAGGGTATATACCACTACAGGAAGTTAACCTGGTCTGGCAAACACTAAGAAATGAGTTGTAACTCAGTAGGTATACCAAGGAGAATCTTTGTCATGTATTGAGTGAACAAGATCTAAACATATGGAGTAGTCTTTAAGACACAGCGTGAATAAACAGACTGCCTTCAGTCATCACACAAGTGAAAGAAAAAAAAAATATATACCACTATGGTTTTCTAATCCAAATTAAAATTGAATGCTGGCTATTATATTTATATAATCATGCAATTTTAAATACTCACCATGGCTTTATGCTCCTTATTGGAAAATTCAAAGGCAGGGATAATAGCTTTGAAACCATTCACGATTTCCGTGTGTTTGGCCATGTCAGTGGACAATATGCATCTGAAAATTAATGGTTACATGTATGGAGAACAGAACAGAAGCATATTTATTTTTTAAGGACAAGATATCAGGAAATCAATTTCTCAAACTACAAGGATGATGATTTCTGATAATGTCCTTGGTAAACTTTGAGGTCATGCATAGACTTCTTGTCTAAGTTGGCAAACAGTTTAAACAGATCTAAACTGAAGTCCAAAAGCACAGATAGCGTAAAGCCCTGGATATGTGATATCACATGACATGTAGTGAAATGTGAGTATCTGCAAACTGTGGAGGCATCTAGACAACCCCCCATATTCTTGTTCAGTGTACAGTTCAGAAAAAATCTGACCACCCCACACAGAGTACACCACATGCACATGTATGTAAAAGACAAAATGACTGAAACACGGTGGCTTCATACCTGATGATACCCTCTCGGATCCTCTTGTATTGCTCCTGAGAAACATTCCTGAATATGTTACAGTCCCGTTTGGCCAGGAGCTCAAACGCCACAGAGCAGTGGTGGTTTTCTAGTGGTGAAATATCATTGTATCTGAGAGCCAGCTCTGTACGGGCATTGATCTGAAAAAAAAAAAAAAAAAAATAGCCAAATTGTTGTTATAACTCAGCACTGCTCAACATGCACACTGTGTCAGGCCAACTTGAACCAACCTTCCCCCAATCATAAAAATTCTAACCCTGCACCAATGATGATTCAACTTTAAGATATAAGACCATGTTTTTCTGAATTTTGCACTCTGATGACTGTGTGGTATTAATTAAGGAAGGCACTCACTTGGTAAGCATTGTTGTAGCCTGGGTGGTCCAGGTCATGACATATAGCAGACACGATAAGGATGAGTACATCAATATCCTCCATATAACTGGGCAGGTTGATTAACCATGTCAAGCCATACATCTGAAACAACAGGTGGACATAACATACTTGTACTGCAAGTATACAAACAATATAAAACTTGTAATACAAACAATGAAATGTCCCAATTCTTCAAAGTCAGGCAATAAAAATAAAGAGGCAAAAGTGCTTTAAAATCATTACTTCACGGATTATTATCTAAAATATAAAAAAAAATCATAGATTGCTTTAATATGCTGATATTAGAATCCATCCCATTTTAGCAGAATTTTCAAAATTGTTTTCCTCATCATTCATCTGAATTTGTGAAAGAGAAATCAAACTCAACTTACCATTTCTGTGACCATGAAGCAGTGTTTGAAGTTGTGGAGGGGTAATCAAACTGGACTTACCATCTGTGTGACCATGAAGCAGTGTCTGAAGTTGTGGAGGGGTAATCAAACTGGACTTACCATCCGTGTGACCATGAAGCAGTGTCTGAAGTTGTGGAAGGATAATCAAACTGGACTTACCATCTGTGTGACCATGAAGCAGTGTCTGAAGTTGTGGAGGGGTAATCAAACTGGACTTACCATCTGTGTGACCATGAAGCAGTGTTTGAAGTTGTGGAGGGGTAATCAAACTGGACTTACCATCCGTGTGACCATGAAGCAGTGTCTGAAGTTGTGGAGGGGTAATCAAACTGGACTTACCATCCGTGTGACCATGAAGCAGTGTCTGAAGTTGTGGAAGGATAATCAAACTGGACTTACCATCTGTGTGACCATGAAGCAGTGTCTGAAGTTGTGGAGGGGTAATCAAACTGGACTTACCATCTGTGTGACCATGAAGCAGTGTTTGAAGTTGTGGAGGGGTAATCAAACTGGACTTACCATCTGTGTGACCATGAAGCAGTGTTTGAAGTTGTGGAAGGGGACTTGATTGTAGTGCTTATACACCTCATACAACCATTGGTGAAGAACTGGTAACTGTAATGAAATTACAAAAATCTCAATGTACGCTGACGAAACATTACGTGAGACCAAAATCCACTCTCTCCCTGACGTTCACAAAGGTAAATTCACAGGTATTTATTTTGTTTGTCTGAGTTAACTGGTGAATTAATTGAAATGTTTCGCTGTATTAAAACAACCCATGAATTTCAGTTCAACACATATACAAGGAAGCTGTTCTCAGAAAGCATTAAGTCAAGTATGTGTCAAGTTTTCAGACATGATTCACAGCTAACCTGCAGAAAACTGAACTGAGTGTTATGCCATACTCAGGAATATTTAACCAATATGATGTTGATTAAGCTTACATGTAGTATGGGTGGAGAAAACCTGTATATCACCACATGAATCTCCAAATATGAAGTTGTGATAATTCATGAACGCTCAAGAATTTTTACCGTATATCAGCTTTATCGCAGGTCAAAAAACCTCCATGATATAAACCTACATCTGTGTGAAGAGCTGTCTGGGACTAGTGGCAAACTCATGTCGAACAGAAGTTTTGAAAAAGAGCAAAGAGCGTACCTCAATGTTAAATTTACGAATGAAGTCCAAATCAATAAACATTTGGCGTAATAATATCAGCATTTCGGGGTCGTCCCACTGCCAGTTGTCAAAAGTGGGTTTCCTGAGATACTCGCTAACCTCATCCGTCACCTGTACACGACTACACAAAAGAGAAAAACAAAACATGAATACATTGGTTTATGTGGACAACATTTAGTCTCTTGAATGATAAATCCTGATTTTCAAATCTGAACGTTACTGGATGGGGTATTTATACTTACTTGTCAGATCATATAATTATAACCACTGAATGAATGATGCTCTATACCACAAGATATAGAAAAAGTCGTAGATGTTGAAACAACTAAGTATAATTGTCTTTCTCTGTGATTGGTCTGGATATTATATTAAATAGACCCAAAGGCAAAATCCTACCAGGCCTTGTCAACCACCTGATCAACAATACATATACCTACCTCATTTTAAGAAATTTGTCAAAGGTTCGCCTCATCTTCTCTTCACTTTTTCGTATAGAGTTCTTCTTGTCCCAGAATGGTTGCAGTGATGTTCCCGATGAGATATCCTTAAATAATCCTAGCCAACTTAAATGCTCAACACTCTGTAATGACAAAACAACCTATGATGTTATCTGACGCTATCTGAAACTGCAGCTGAACAAGACAGACCTAGATCTGACCACACAATGTTGTAATATTGGTAAAAAATTGGTATGAAATCTTCATGTAGATGTACTCTCTATTTAAGTGTCGAAGGCTTGCACTTTTACATATGCATGACACTGTACCAAAACATAATCAAAAATGCAAAACAAGAAAAGTAGAAACTTGACACCAGTGTATTTGCATGGCACCAAGAAAGATACAACTGTATGTATATGCAGCCTCCAAACGCTTATTTCACCTGTCTGCAGGCTACTTTAGCTTACACATCCTGTGGCAGGCTTCCCTAATGGCCAGGAGTGAATCATATAAGCCCACTTACCTCCAATTTTTGCTTAAAGCCCTCCACTTTTTTCTTCATATCTCTCACAACAGGTGGTAATTCGCCTTCATCTGCGAAGACTCGGCTCTCAATCGCCTCTAACCTGTTTGAATGATCAAAAAATTATCGACACAAAATAATCATGTATGTACACACACACCGGGACAAGACTGTCACACATACTGCTTTATCTTTACATATTTGTTGTTTTTTCTTTCTTACGTCATACTTTAAATATTTCATGCACTTGCTGGTTGACCCAACTGAAGATTTAGTCAGACGCTTATGACTGATGTGATCACAAGCTCAAATTCCATCCGTCTGGCTGAGTACTGTCTTAATTTATATAACTCAGGCCAGGGGTTTTTCTAGCCAATTTCTTTATACAAAACTCAATTTGAGCAAATCAGAAAACTAAATATTTTTCATCTCCAATGTGTGTAAAATGTATCTAAAACTCGTTTATTTTATCAAAAATCCATACAAAATTTGTCTAAAACTCAATTTTCTGATATTTCTTGTTGTGGTTACCACAATGTGAAAGTGGTTACAAAAAATCCTGCAGGCGTACACCAAAAGGCAGTGTTCAATTTGGGCTTTCTGCACCAAAATTTAACCTATCAAGTAAATAACTCAAGTATTAACACGTGAGTCTAAGATTAGTCAAAGCGACCACCACTACCCTGGATAAGCTTCCAGTGAATGCTCACCCATCGGAAATGGGTGGGAAAAAGGTATTCAGTAGTACATACATGGATGAAAATCACCGTTATATTATACATGTACCTGGAATGATTTTGCATTGATTATTGGAAATTTGCTGCATATCTGAAATACTGGGTGACTCATGCAAATGCAGAGAGCCAAATTTGTGAATAAATTTTTGTGTTTACAACAGCATAGTTCCTACAGCTTACGAAATGCCTTGAACTCAAAGTGGTGTTTTCTAAAGTCTGGCCATCATGCAAACTGTTACACAAAATCTGTGCAGTAAGACAAAAGGTAGAGCGTTGAGATAATTGGGATAAAATGTCGTGTTTTAACACAAGAGTAAACATAACACACTGACCTTTTTTCTATGGCGCTGATGTCAAACCCATTCCAGGTTCTGTCTGGTGTGCCTGGAGGACATAGATGTAGTCAATCACCACTTCATTTATTACCAATATTAAATGTGTATTTAGCATCACAGGATTTTGAACGTCTCCTGGGACTTCACTATATCTACTAATTAATCTCAGCTTCGCATGTAATATTCCATGTACATGACAGGGGTAGGTAAATGTATAGAAAAACCATTGCCCCCTTCCAGGTACTTGAGAAACCTCTTGATGTCAGTTCCCAGCCAAATCAGAGGGCAATGGATTCGATCACATGGCCTTATTATTCAGGCAAGTAATGGCCTCAACCGTCTATTCCCTTGGATGTTTAACATATCTAAAGCCCTGACATCTCTTAATACACAACAGTATATCTAAACTTGACTCTGCATCCTCATTTTTTACACTATTACTTTCTATATAAAGAGAGTAACTTCAAAGATTCAATTACAGACTGAAATAATTTCATTTAAATCTGGCCAGTTTTGTCTAAAATACAATACATGAAAAATTTGCAATCTCTGTAGAATGTGTGAAATATACTAGGTGTCCATGCTTAGTAATGTATGTAGAATGTTAGGTGATAAATAACAACCATGAATCCATAACTAAACGTAAACATGTGTCTAAAAAGGAAGGTATATATGTATCTAGTACTGAGAGCACTGAAAAATAAAAACTAGCTTACCATCACAGTGTGCAGCCACCACCTCAAGCTTATAGCGTGTACTTGGGGTGTTTTCCTGCAGCCGTGGGGATATGTTCAGTAAACTTCCTTTGGTGTTATACAGCTTAATAATATCATTGGGACTAGCTTCAGCAGCAGCACGGAAGATCTCTGAAATGTGATATTAAATGAACTAAACTATGAAATATATAAGCCCTGCAGAGCTAGGTCGGTAATTTTATTACACACACAAATGACAATGACTGTATGTTCTGTGCTAGTGTTGTATGTGTTCTACCTGCCCAAGAGCTGTTTTACATTCAAGGCTTTACTGCTTTTACCCGCTTTTCCCCTTATTTCATGATAGAATGGTGTGCTGAGTTTTGATTGTCTTCTCAAACTACATTAAATGCTAGGTCAGCCAACAATCAGGACAGATGTGTGTACACCCCCTCCCCTACAGCCCCCCCCTCACGCCAATCTCACGATCTCCTTCTCTCATGTCCTTAGTCATGCCACTTCATACTGCTTATCGTGACTGTGAGGAGAGAATGACAGGCAGAAAACCAGGCAGACGTTCAGGGTAAACACTTCAGTTGGTAGTGTTTCTGATGGCCTTCCATCTAGGTAAGGCCTAACAACACGAACATGTGAAGCACATGTGAAAAGAATGCATGGGGAGACTGCCGATCTTTATTTCTTTTGACAAGACTGTGTGAAATGTATTTACGAGACCTGTCACACTGTTATGTTTTGTTGTTGTTGTTACTGTAGTGACAGAAAGATCGGTGAATTTTGGCCAAGCAAGAACGAGAATGTAAACAAAATTATGCACGGCCACAATGCATGTCGCCTAGCATATTAATGCGAATATTAAAAGACATTTCAAAACTAGATACTGCAGTTAAAATAATCAGATGAGTTATCTGCTGTAGATTTCGAGATGTGTCAAAATGTTTCCATTTTTCTTGGAAAGCAACAAGAAAAATTTAGCCTACCTCGGACCTCATCGGGACTGTCATCTTTGTCGAACTCCGCTTGTTCATTCTTCCCGTCGACAACGAAGTACACTACTTTCGATGTCATCGTTCACTGCACGAGGCACCTTCAAAGCATAGTCGATGAACATTCACACATCATTCATTAACCATATAAAATACATCGTTAGGTTAAAATTAAATAATACTGCCGCAAGGCAGAATTATGACAGAAGCAGAGTGCGCATGTTTTTCCAAATTTAGCACAGAAGATTACGTAGGAAGGGGAACAACTCTGTCCACGTCGAACTTGTTCAGTTTGGGGATTTAGGCCTATCTTGCAATGAAGGTCTAAAACATGTATTTACAATCGAGCATATATAGTTGCGTCAAGTGGCATCTTTACTCTTTATGTTCACTTATAGGTATTACCTCAGTGATCAAAAAGATAACTTTTTTAAAGTTACGTAACTCGGAAAGACTTCTAAGGTCTACATTTAAATTTGGAGCTATCGGTAGAATTTGTTTACTTATTTAATTACTGTTCTTTTATGTTGGCCAGCATTATGGTGTAGGTAGAATAGGTTCTTTTCTACCTCCAAGAGATAATACGGATGATTTATATTGTTATGTGGAGGCTTATTAACTATAGTCCATATTTTAGGATAAATATGAACATTAAATTTGGTTAAATCATGCTTAAATGGTTTGTATTTCACCTACAGTTCATCTAGTGGTATAGACTTAGTAGGCCTTCGTACATACAGGTCTCATGCAAGCATGTATGTGAGAGTTGACATTATCGTAGGCCTGTAGCTTAGCGCTGCACGATTCTACATATTATTTGTTTTTCTCTACGGACACTTACACACACCGTATTGCTACTTCAAATGGTTTTCGTTTATTTAGATAACTCAATATACCTTTCCCTCAGCTATGTAACAGCGGGCCCATCGCCACTTCTATGCCATGGCTGCTGTGTAAAACAGCTGTGTACTAGTTTGCACATCCACAATGTATTTTTATCAGTTGTGCACAAATTGTGTATCACTGATTCTCACGTCATTGTGGGTGTATTACACGTATTTTTATTATATAGCATGGCTATAGGTATGATAAAAATATAGGCCTACAAACACAGAAATGTCGCACTAGTTGTACGATCTGATTAAAAGAAAAGAGAACAAAACTACCCCCAATCCCCAAAAGAAAATAAAGTAAATAAATAAATGAACTAAGCATATTACATTACATTGAAGAATTCGTGAATCATTTGGCATTGTAACAAGCTAGTACGACACGTTCCATGGTATCCTGTGGCATTGTAACAAAGTGAACATTGTAACCATGGTGAACTTCGACAAACTTTAACAGGGTACATAATCTTTGCGGAGTAAAGGAACCATTTAACTCATCATAAATTACAATATTTTTATACCATGTATAGCAATGTTTTGAAGCAAACTGGATCACACCTAAGATTTTCAAACTGCCAATGTTAGTAGGCGTACCAGTAAACCAGGGCGTATAAATTAACAGCAAAACCAGATGGACAGTCTTCATCTTTTATTCCCCTAATATCAACACTAGAAGTGGCTTGTTGTCTATATTTTTGGTTTTATATTATTTTTACAGAGGACAAGCGAAATATAGCTCACCTAAGCAGAAGTTAACATGCAGTTATTGTTGAACAACGAGCTAACTGGGGCATGCGCATGGACAGATGGTTTGAGAAAGAAAGCATAAATGAAAGGAAAGGAGATCTCGAATTACCCAGATAATCTCATTGTTACGATATTCTCATAACAAAACAGTGGCATGCAAAGATGGAAAAGACAACAAAACTTTGTGAGGACAACTTTGTACCTCAATGAAGGAAAGGCTTAACAGCTGGGAACTTAACAGAGAGACGTTGGTGCAGAGATTTGGCCGTAAACCCTTCTTAGAAGTCCCCGGTATGAGAAAAAATGCCATTGACAGAGGTGTTGCTGCTGCCTAGAGTAAGTGGATGGGGGTAATATATAGTCTGAGCATGAAGAAAGGTGTGAAAGACCAGTAGGAATAGATGGTTTGGGGATGAACTAGACTATAAACCAGAGATCTTTTGGTTTACCGGAAACAATCCGGAGGCCTGGTTGTTGCATTGTTTTCAAGTAAATGTTCATTAAAGATGATGAGAAGAAAGCAATTCCAAGACAGTAACGTCTAATAAATTGCAATTAACATAACCTTTTCCTTTTTCACCTAATTCTAATTTTACTTAAGCCGTGGTGCTAGTGGGCATAAATTGCTACCGTATTATTTTCGTATTTAAATGAAGAGTTAGAACAAAATCCTAGGTGAGGTAGAATTTCAGGGGTTACTATCACATTCTCGTCGTGTTTTTATCCACACGCGGTAGTCTTGTATAAAACGACTACACTGGAATTTTTTGGCCAGAAATCTGTCATAGTTCAATATTCAAATCAAATTTTGTCCTTCTAATACACATAGTTCAAATTACTGACCTTAACAAGATTACAGACCCTTAACTGTTTTACATTTATGGTGTTAAAATAATTCGAATTCTTGAACAACCTACAGAGCGCTACAGCATTATGAATTTTACGGATCTTTATTATAGTTAGTTTTAGAGGTAAGATGTGCACAGAAGAGACCTTTGTTTTTGTGAAATGTAATTATTTGCACTATTCTAAAATAACAGGAAAAATTCGTTCGGATTTGTGCTGCTGGAATTTTTACCCAAATTCTCCGGTATATTTAAGAAAAGAGACGATGCTGATCAAAACGTAGTGAAAGAGGGAGAAAGGAGGCATAAGAGGGAGAGGAAGGGAAATCTAAGAGGATGTAAGAGTTGTTAAGAATCAGGTGGGGGGATATGGGCGAGCGGTACACGTGACCATAAAACATATGGCCACTGTCAGCTTGCACCTCTACTAACGGGTTCATGTATGTGTCATCTCGCCTCAGAATAAAAAAAAAAACAAAAAAAAAAACATGACAGAAATATACGTATATAACTTCATACAGCTCGTTTGCTATTATTCCAATGTTATTTGCATTGGTAGTACTTAATTACACCACACTAATTCTCCCATTAATGTGTGGGCCCTGTATGTCCAGTGTGTTACCCTCATAATTACGATATCATCTCAAACCTCGTGCGCCCATTTGCATTCCCAAGGTAATGTGCTACACTTCATCATTCAGATTATATAGCACTAGTTTACCGTCCTAATATTTGGCCTACATAATGGTTCATCTGGCTGATTTTAATGCAAGTCTTTAACGAGCAACATGTCCCCACAGGCCTTACTTGGGAAGGCCTTGGCTTTTCCAGATCACTGTCGGTTTTTTTTTTGCACTATTGAGCTGGCCGCCGTTGTATAGGTAAAATATTATTGAATACGGCGTAAACCACCAATAAATAAACAAATAAATAAGTAAATATGTGTGTACATTAATACAAAGGGCGGCAACTTTGTATCCGACTTCATGTTAAGAAACACACAGCCGTCATAGGAGTTCATTCCCTTAGAACTACGGACAACAAAAGGGCTCTTCGACTGATGGTCTTTGTGAGAAAGCTGTGCTAATATGTGGACATTTTAAGGCCCATCGAAATGGAAAAACTGTGAGTCTGTAGAAACCGTGGCTCTTAGCTTAAAATGTTCATAAAAAATACACTTCACCGCACAGGAACAGATCTGGTAATAAGAGAGGTGGTCAGATCTCAGTTCATACCACCAACTCGTACAGCAATATCCAAAGCCAAATTTCTCATCACTGGTCTCATTATAAAAATTGGCATCACAATCTCTTAAAAATATATATAATTAAACGAAAGGTAGTTACCTGGAAGTAGAGGTAGTCAGCAGACTTCACTGATGTCGGAAAGACGCATACACATACTTCAAATCCTATGCGCAGTCCACAAAATCCTTTGTTCCGTGAAAAATTTCATGTTAAATTTTGTACATAGACAATATCCTGCTGTAAAGCAAGAGAAAGTCTAAAAGTACCTCAGTTAAGACCACAGATTAGACAGCAAAAACAGAGCAGCGACGACAGCGTGCCACTATAAAGCAAGAAAAGCTACAAATGTATAGCAGTTACGCTTTCATTGTAACTGTTCATTTAAACACAATGCTGATATTCAGATGTATCATGTTTAGTCGGCATCTTAAATGGAATTGGAAATATACTTACAAAACATAGCATCATATATCTTACCTGCTATGATTATGAGTTTCAATCAGTGGGTGATATGTATGGCAAAGTACAGAGAACAAACCCAGAGCAGTGAGGACTGATTGATAGCTGGCAAAAGGCCTTTGTGTGACTGGTGAAATGCTATCGCTTGTCAATTTACCTCAGTTTGGTTTTGATTCTAATTGTTCATGGCCAATAAATAATAGCAGCAATGTATTCTTGAAAAGAATTCGGTAAATAAAACTGTAGTGATATCAATTATAATTTATCAGACGTCACTGGTCTGTGTTGTCATCACGGTTAATAAACAACGACACGGAAACACTTCAAAGGAAACCGGCCTCCGGGATATCTAGTCCATCCGCAGGATCTTGTTGCATGCAGGCATGCCATTTAAAAAGGCTAAAGCAAAGGGAGCAAAAACAAAACGGCTACGACAGTGTGATAGTTGGGAAATGGTCACATGTGACAGGTGAAATCCGATCGCTTGGCAGTTTACCACAGTCTGCTTTTTATTTTAACTGTTCAGTAGCTTAATTAGCAGCAACACCCTGCCTACCCCCCCCCCCCCGCGCCTCCGACCAGCAGCATACTTAGCTTAAGCAGAATTCGTGAACAGAGTTGCGGTGATGTCAATTGTAATTTATTACACGTCACTTAACCAGGCGGAGCTGGTGAATGGTCGTTAATGCTAGGAATTTGGCCTGTAAACCAAGAGAGCATGACCATACAACCTCAACAGATATCACTACATTTTTACCCTTTAATTCTGCTCAAGCCGTGGTGTTAGGGGGTGTGTAAACTGTTATACCTTTTAATCAAGTACGTGACCAGTTGGAATAAAACCCCGAGGTAGCAGACCTTTAAGTGTGGCCAGTGGCCACCTATCACACTGTGATCGCTGCTCTGTTTATACTCTCTGTACTGTAGTTCTTTATATTCTTGATTAATAAGAACAAGTTAATACCTACCTTCCAGAAAGTAACCTTATAACCATCACATTAACCTGAGGCATGAATTCTAGATACCGAAGTACATCATGTATGCATTCTCACGAGACCTGACTTGTAGGCCTATAACTCAGGTAAAAAGTCACAATACGCAACTTTAAGTCCTGACAGTGTGTACATGGTTCTGTACTTGTTGAGGTGTTGGCCTCTCGATCGTGGTTTATACTTCATACTGCCGGGAAACTCGGCCATACTCGGCCATATTCCGCAATTATGTTCTTGGATAAAGCGTAATAATCCACTGTATGTGGCAGGTGGTTAATCTATTTGAATACCTGTGTTAAAAATAAGTCCGTATAAGGGCCTATACTATTCACTACAAGTCCTTATTGCTAACCATAATGATGACCGCCGTCGTATAAGTGAAATATTCTTGAGAATGACGTAAAGCACTAATCAAATAAATAAATTATTGCGTGGCTGCAATGTATTTCTTACACCAATAAGAAGTAGCCAGCCGTAGCAGATTGGGTCTATTTGAAAACACCTGGTTAGAGCATAAGTTTATTTCACGAGTTCACAGCTCCCACTTCAACACGGATATTAGCTTTCTTTTGGTGCGATAATTTCTTTTCATCTGAAGGCGTGCGTAGAATTATTAATATTCTACGAAGAAGCGCCGTTTTTATGGGAATTAATTTTCTACCGAATACTAGAGTATCAAGTAAACGTGTTCTCTCTCACTATGTCGCTGCCAATCAATGTTAGTAAACAGTGCAAGCCGTCTGCCTTCGACGGCAAAAACACTTCTCCAAATTTTCCAAATCTAGTAAAGCTCGAATTTGATAGTCTGCGAGTGTTCTTTGGGCTCTAAATCAATGTTAACTTGACTCGCAAAACCGCGCGCTACGAGATGGAAAACGCTTGTGCAAACATCGCCCTTCATCGGTCTGGCGGGTAAGTGAACTCTTGTGTGTTTGGAGGATGAAAAGTCTGGCTTTGGCAAACTCGGCCAGAAGATTTTCAAAATCTAACACGATAACAAAATTATTGGAAATCAACCTGGGAACTTGACCTTCCGTGTCTCCCCCAGTCCTCCGAGATCTACTAAATCCCGGTGTTTGCCGAGGTGCCTTGGCCGTGTTTGCTCGGGTTCCACACGAGATCAGTCAAATTAGTCCACCAAGATGCCTGGAGTACGGCACGGAATCATTCCCGCCACTTCAGGATGAGGAGAGCTGTATCAAGGGGGAAGTGAACAGCCCTAAAGATTAAACATTGAAACAAAAACTCAGATATTAGTCGGTGTTAATAAACGTCTAAAATAGTTCTAGAGGCTTGGTATATAGAGTCACGATCACCACGCGATCAAGTTTATTCAGGAACGCTCTTACAGTATAGGCTACTATAGTGACATGCGGCTGTGCTGGGAGCAACTTGACCGCTGTCAGTTCGATTATTTAAGGTATTAATGAGAAGAAAGACGAGGTCATAGGATATAACGTCATTCTGCGAAGTAACACGAACTAGTAAACCAACTAGTGGTGAAAAATACCGGTCCTAACATGTTGGTCTAAACAATGTCCTCTTTTGCTTCTTTTCTGGAGTGAGTCACCGAACTGCAAAAACAAATGGTGTAGTTTTACAGTAAAATATGCTGGCAATTTTGTAACTAGTAATTTTTGCTGTATATTTACACGTTGCTGTAGAGATAATGTTAACTGTATTCACCTGTTTAGTAACACGTCTTTTACGTGAAGAATTGCACTGGTCATTGGATTTACTGGTAATACATGTGTAAATTTACAGGAATGATGAACATTAGCACCATATCGTACATAATCCTACAGAAAAAAGGTGTAAACTAACACCAAAAATAACTATAGCAGCATTATAGTTACACTTGAATTCACTGTTCCAGTGTATATAACTTTGTGCTGTAAAATTACATTGTTTTTGTTTAGTGTATTTCTGTATAGTTCTGCTCGTAAAGCAAAGAAGTAGTACCGTAACAACAGATAATGTTTCACAGACAGCGATATGTTTTACACAGTTTGGAACCTTTTCACTGTCGGCGAGACGTATAAGGAGGCTAACCGACCAAAAAAGTAGGCCCATAACGTAATACATGATACACAGGTAGACCTATTATAGACATTCTGATCCTATGGAAAAGACTTCCACTGAGGTCCAGTTTGATGATTGTGATGATTTAATGATTGAACAACATTTATCTCTTTCTTGGAAGAAACTTACACTCACTTTTTAATTTTTACACGCGACTGACATTTGACCTTTGCTAGCAGGGCTTATAACTCAATCTGTATGCACGACTTTACGGAATCCTACATTTGATGATTTCCGCATGACTTGATACAACAAACTTTTCAGAACACCTGTAATTGTAAACTAAAAGGCATTTTCTGTGAAGCCGTCTTATTTCCCAGTGACAAAGTCGAAATGTGTAACGATCGTACACCACAAGAGCACCTAACTCTTCATATACAATGCTTAGCAAATGTCCATAGAATCACAAAATTACACGGTCATATGGTTGCCTAAATGGCTAATTATGATGCTTGTTTTAGATAATGAGACAGGATCTAACAAATGTTACAAAGTCTATGTCTCTCACACCAGCTTCTTAAGTCGATGAAAGGAAAAGGCCAGTGTGACACAATATATCCAAAATGTTCAGATTACGAGAGTGCTCATTTTCAACTAAGCAGCATGTAGCACCATAAGAAGAAATGAAAAAGTGCAAAAATATGAAAAACGCTACACGTTTAGACAGATCGTATTTTGCATACCAGACTGTAATCAATAGAGGGTGAATTGCACGATTAACTGAACAGAGACCAGATTCCTCCTTACAGACGATATCTCCTCCGAAGGAATCCTTTATGATCGATAAAACGTGCTTAGAATTGTCCAGGTATTGTATTGAAATTACACAATCACTCGCTCTGTGCGTGAACGGAATTTGTGGTTGGGATATTACTGCATTCGTAGAAAACCAATAGAGAATGTGTAGTCTTTATATATTTGGAAATCATGACATTATTTCGTGTTAAACTAGTATGAGGAAATTACTGAAAGAAGGCAACAGCGACTCTTCGATACAACATTCAGTGGCCTTGCAATATAAAAAAAATATTCGGTAACGTATTCCTCTTATAAGCTTCAGGGAAGAGTATAACATGCTGATACTGCCCCGTGGAATTAATATATATGTGTTTATAATATGAAGTAATATTTAGTTTGCCCCTTTCAGAACTGTCTTGTACCACGTACAAATTTTTATACAGAGAACCATGCATACCTGTTCTCTTTGAAGTCGATATTACATGTGACCTTGTACGGTTCACTTGAATTCGGCCTTGTACATTTTCTCATGAGCAGATAGTGCATTGGCTGAACATGGATATCACACTTACGGCTCACTGGTTAAAGACACACCCCAGTAGGCTCGTGACACCAAGTGGGTCATGACACCAGCTGGGTCATCTCATCCGCTGGCTCATCACACCGACTGATTCACTACACCCGCTAGGTTATGACACCCACCGAGTCACTACACCCTCAGGCCACAACTCACTAGATATCTCGTGTTAGCTCCCAGCACGAACTATGCTTCAGTACTTCATGATTTATACCCGTTCTGGTTTTCCGATGACTTGGAACAATTTGACAAAGAAATTAACTTTCCTCATCCTTATGCACTGTTATGATTTATCAAGTGACTGGCTGGATGAAAGACGGGCATTAAGAGAGACGTGAAACACTTTAGGGAGCTCTAAATTACCATGTCGAAGAAACGCACGGAATTTCCCAAGTTCTATGGATATCCCCGAAGGAACTGCCAATGTGGTAATCGCCCTGTGTGTACGTAAGAAATTAAAGCTTACGCCAGTATCTCCTTCCGTGATAATTACACCAGTGGCAACAGGTAGACGGCATGGCTGTTGTCTTGCGTAATGTGAACATTGTCATGATTTCACAATTCTCTAATCTTTGATAATATCATGGACCGTTGTAATATTTACAGCTCGGGCAAGTTTGGTACATTGAGCAAAGGTACTTGGCTATATTTTCCATTGATAAAATGAGCCCGGGCCTTTCATTCTCCGTTCCATTGCATCATCTGAAGGTTTGGGACATTAAGGTTTGCCAAGTATGTTTTCCTACGCTTTTAGACTATTGTACATTTAACGTTTATATTTACCAAGCTAAAATACAAGTCTTTTCCAAGTTTGTCTTAAACGGTTTTGAATTTCTCTATAAATGAACCAATCAGTTCCACAGGTATGTGTCTATAGGTATGTGAGCAAGGCTTCGACGTTGAACAAAAGGATAAATTCTGCCAAGGGAACTTGCCCCTGTTAATGAAGAAGACATTAAGCAAGCCGTATTGACCGCCGGTGAATCATTCCCTTTTGGGTAGGGTTCAGCTGGCGTACCAGGCGCAACGGCTTAGGGTCCGAACAGAATTGATCAGGACGAATGGACGCAAGGGCGCTGGGATTTCATTAGACGCTCGGTCCAGCTCTCTGGGACGTCGTCCGTCTTTCTCGATGGTAAACATCTGGAATGTCTACAATCCCCGGATTAGTTCGTATGTCTGCTCTAACTATTTCCTCCCAACCTACAAGTACTTGCTAAGCATTGCGGATTTGACGGAGCGTCCCCTTGGAAAGGTGGTAAATCACGTTACAGTCTTTATATTGGTGGGGAATTACCACTGGGTAGCTGACACACCATCGCAGAACCATTCTTCCCTTGTGTTGGCTTTTGTTCTCGAAGATCTCACACACAACATAGACTAGTTAAAGGAAAAGGATTGCTGTAACTCTTCTTATACCAGAAGAATACTTGAATAAAATAAAAAAAAACAAATTTCTATTTTTTTTTTGTATTTCTTCTAAATTTATGCTTTCAAACTCCATTAATTAGGAAGCTAACAAACACTTGCGAACATTACGTTACTGGATTTTCACTCATCGACCATGGCTCATCGCCAAATTATAATAAAATCGGTTTGACTCATACCGAAAACAAAATGCAAAACAGAAAGTTAAACTGCGGTTAGGTGAAAAGGAAAACAAAGAAATATGATTGCTCTAACAAACAAAATCAGCTAAATATGTTCCTCAACAACAGACTTTCGCGAATACATGATGTGTTTATATTTAAAAAGTGGTTGTGGTTTTCATTTTCCCATCATACTGTTTAACGGACGCTCAGACTATATTAGTTTTGTGTTATATACAAGAGGAGTTGCCTGGTTTTCCAATCCTTTAATTTCGGGATGACATTTTTCAGGTCCTACCACATACATTGTACTATATTTGTAAGGGTGGTGTCATGAATTTTTATACCTCTGGTCAACAGCGATGGACTTTCAATGTCAGTAGGACCGCCTCGGTGGTTTTGCGGTTAGAGCGTCCGCCTCGAGGTGGGGAGATCCAAGTTCAAGCCCAGATCGAGTCATACCAAACACTGTTAAAATGAAACATTGAAACATTGCTAAGTACGACGTTAAATTCCAAGCACTCACTCACTCATTGTCATTACCCGAAAGCCGAATCATCTAAAGCCGAGAAAGTATATTATATGAAACATGTTTAAACATCTATGTAAAAACAAATACTTTTCCAGATAAATATCTCTCGATTGTACAAGTTTCTGTCAGAAACTTTATTCCATCTTAGAGGTGAGCGATGGATTTACTCAAGTTACTGTTAAGCATTTAGTATTGTGTGGCGTATATGAACGAGTCAGGTGAGCGTGGTAGCATTCAGTGTGAGTTCAAGTCCAGGCCAAGTTGGGTTCCTCTGCGTGAGTCTGCCAGTAACATGCCGATGGTTGTGGATTTCCTCCGGACTCTTCCTACAATGAATCTGGCCACCATGGTATGAGTGAAATACTTCTGATTGCGACGTAAACAAACCATTCAGATAAATAAGTACATAAGTGTATCGGGATAATTAAGGTCCCATGATGTAATCCATGTCGTCTTGTATTTGGTCGCACATGCAGTTAACATATATCAGTCTTATTATAACTTTTGCAAATCAATGTAGTCGTTGTGAGTGACAGTCCAGCGTTGGCTGGCTATCTCTCTATCTTTTTCTCTCTATACAGATGGTCCTGGGTTTCCCACCACAATGTTGGCCGCTGCCGTATATGTGAAACATTCTTGACTACTGCGTGAAACACAAATGAAATAAATAAATACAAAAAAAATTTGGGAATCTTTAAGCCCAGACAGGCTTGTTAAGTGTCATAGTTGAGTAAATGTGTACATTTGTGTGTATACTTATACAAGTTTGTCTACTCTGGAAATACACGCTTATCGCATATCAAACGAGTACTGACCAAGGGACTTGTCAGTTAATTCCATACCAGCAGCTGCCAAAACATTTAACTTAGCAGGTATTGAAAGTGAACTCCAGCCGATCCACTGGAGACCATGATATGTCTGTTGGCAAATGTTCACTGCGCAAAGCAAGCCAGGGCAATATCTTCATAGCAATTATAAATTTCCGACAGATCGGGTGTGATGATAGGTCGGATATGAGTATTACCTTGCGTCTCGGCCCGTGGTTTTAAGACGCATCGAATATCAACCCTCGGGTCTACATATCTGTAAATATGAAAGGTCCTTCATTGGCACTCGACATAACCATTAATTTCCCTCTTGCCACCGTTCTAATTAATCCGAGTGATCGATACAAGAACACCACCTTGCTTATCTTAACAAATTTCCCTACACCGATGCATTATTTTAAAAAAAGCTCATTTTGGTCATAAAGTCAGCTTTCCTCACGGCAATGTCTATAAATCCTCATTTTACAGGAGGATTCATAGCAGTTTCTGTATTGTCAACCAATTTAACTTGGTATACGATAGTTATGTTCAATCTATCTGCGATAGAACAAGATATTTTAGGAACTCATCTTTACATACTGATGACAGAACAGGTCTATTGGTAGGTAAATTGAATTTTAAGATCTTAAGATATTTACACAGATAACGTTTGATATAACCCCGTCATGGACATCATCTCTTTATATGACGGATATAAAAGACTACAATAATATCTCAGTGGTTTTATTCTAACTGTTCATGTATGTGTTTAAGCAACTTGCGCTCCAACTAACACCATGGCTTAAGCAGAATTAGGTGAAAAAACAACAAAGTGATGTTAAATGCAATTTATTACACGTCACTGTTCTAGAATTACTCAAAATGCTGTGTTGTCATCACATTTAACACATGTATGCACAATAACATGAAAACAATGCAAAGGGACCAAGCCCCGGGGATGCCACCAGCGGTAGGATACAAACTCTCTACAAACGACAGTAACATTTTAAACAAAGGTATAATCAGGGTTATTATGTAGCAGATGTAAAGACCTAGCCAATGCATAGAAGTAGCAGATGTACAGGTGTAGCCGATTTATATAGCCACGTATACGAGGTGTACGAATGAAAAAACCTATTCACGGTCAGTTATTCTTTGTCAGTTCACAACTCTGATAAACTGTTATCGGTCAGGTTCAGATGGCAATCTTGCTTCCCGTAATTCTCAATCAGGTAAAGGATGAAATCCCACTTTGAACTCTAAACTAAATTTGCACATCCACAATGCATGTATATCAGTGGTACACAAAGTTACAAATAGCGTATCACTGACAGACATATCATTGTACATGTATTACACAAATTACAGAATAAGCTATTTATGCACACGGAAATTTAATATATTATTTCTTGATGCATTAACTGGATTTCTCATATTCAGTAGTATTTAAAACAAGGCTCTACATTTCTTGCTCACAGCGCTTAAACCTGTACATAAACATTGCGCGCATAGTGATAGAAAGTTCCAAGCTTTAAAATGTATTCACAAAGTGGTAACCCCAAAACACACAATCTTAACGGAATATCTCAACTTTGAAAAAATAAACTTAGACAACGGCACTGTATTGTCATAGTAATGCTTGTCTGTTTCTAGATATACTTTGCACACCACACACAGTGTCAAGAACTTTGGTCTGCCTATTGACGAAAGTGGTACTTTAATGATACTGAAAGAAAAAAGCCTCTGTGATGTCTAGAAGAGGCAACGGCATCTTCAGAGGAATGGGGTGGCATGGGGTGTTAGGGGAATGGTAAAGTATTAATATGAACGACAGCTTTTATGTGTTTGTCAAACCGATGGCAAATTGCCATGTTAGCTTCACTAACGATGATTGACCAGCAATTTGCGAGAGCAGATCTCAGCGTAGATATCCCAAGAGCAATCAGCGGGATTAATGGAATAGCTGCACCCCAAGCAGATATTGGCAGCCATTCCCGTCATATCTGTCGGGCCAAATGGCCCGCCGTGAAACCAACGCTATTGTGGGTTATTTTGATGGCCATGGGGATATACACGCAGAATAAGAGAACCAATCTGTCTGGTTAAGGTGGTTCTAATGCACTTCTAATGCTTCTAATGTACTTAAAGACTACGAAATACACAGTATTCACCAAATCTTTTATAGTTTGAACATTTAAATAATTCAAAGATAACGTACGGTTGGAATATATTTTCTATTAGCTATGACACATAGTTTCACCAGGAACAATAGACCATTTATCGGGTTGTTTCTGTTTGTAGCCTTGTTGGTACATCCCGAAAGTCTTTTTCACTGATCACTGTCATAAATCAAACTGACTCTGTATGAAACTTCTTCTTATCAGAAGGAGTAAGCCTGAAGTTACATCTGTCATAAATGAATAAGTGGAGATTAATCTGTTTTACTATACAGCAGCACACCATGGGTCAAACAAGCTTAACTCATGCTGTAACAAAGCCTACCCTACAACAGCCTGTGCGAACAGACTGCAATTTTTGAATAACAAAATTTTTTTAACACTGAACTTTGCAACCAATTGTCGTGTGATCACATGCCTAGCTACTAGAGGTAAGATAAATTTCATCTATTAATGTTGTAGAATACCAAAACTTGAAAACACTTTCAATCTTTGCACTTTTTACACGTCTTTGAGCATATATTCGATCACACATTAGTGGATGACAGGCGCCATTTTCCGCCGAAACATACCGGTTTCCGCTTGGTATTTTCCATGTGTCCTTTATTTTAAAAGACATAGCGTCATCCTTAGCAATGCATTCTTGGTTTGGGAACCAAGTTCGTGAATTTTAACATTAAGAATAAGGAAAAGTAGTGTTTGCAATGATATACGTAAGCCCAACACTGGATGTGTAGAGGTTCTGGTGCAATTTGCTAATGATGAATACTAAGGCTGGTAGTGAATGCTGGTCGTAGTGTTGGTATAGTGATTATTGGTAATGAACTTTGAGGGGTTTAGCTGGATATTCACGTGAATATTCGAGAAGTGAAATTAAAGACTTCCTAGCTTTCCTATGCAAATCTGCTTTTCCCGATTTTGTTCGGTTCCATTCAGACGAAACGGGAGAATCTCATCCGCTACTTTACAAAAACTGAAAGCCTAAAAAATCTTAATGTACCGACGCCTCCATGGCAGTCTTGTAAAATCTTTATTTTTCCAAAGATCAAGGAATCAAAAATGTTAACATTCGGACAGACTGTCGTTTTTTTCCAATCATTATTCATTTTCAAGAACAACACAAACAAGCAAATACCGAGTAATTTGACTCGAAAGACACAATTATGTACAACACAGAAATGTGGATATAGGGCCACAGAAGGAAGTTTACATAGTTAACGGCCATACAGTCACATTCAGAACCAGGACTTTAAGTTTCGTATTTCACACTAAGTTAAAATAAGACTGAAGTTCCGTTGAAGTAATTCCAATTACAAGGGGGATTACCTGGCAAGATATCGGAGCTATTTGCAAATTTGTGTTTGTTTATGAAAAATATAAAACCCAGTGAATTACTGAATGCATTTCAACGTCTGACTACTAACTTGTATTTATAGCTGTTGCACGTAACTCCGGAAGTCGCTCTGTCTCTCATTCGCCATTTCGGTCGGTCGGTCGGTCGGTCCTTTGAATTATCTATGCAATCTTGTAACATGGACCACTGATTTCACTATGTGATAGAGTGCAAAAAGGCGTTGAACCGTAATCTGTAGTTGTTTTCCTCACTATGTGTTTTATTTTCGCAGTTCCATTCGTGACTCAGACTGTGGTACCCTGGAAGTGTCTTTGTCCATGCAATGGAATGAAATTCACAGAAATTGTCTTAATGACACATTACATGTATGAAAATACTTTCTTTGGTTTACTGGTATGTACCTGCAGAAGGACATACACTCTTCGATGGAGACAGCAGAATGACTAACCCAGTTCAATGTAATTAACGCTGTTTTACGCTGTGTTCAGTAATATTTCACTTATATGCCGGCTATCAACATTATGGTGGGAAGACAAAAGACAGAGCCCGGGGAGAATTGCACGACCATACGCGGATTGCGAGGAATGACTAATTCTAAGATTTTTTTAGTATCACGAGAGTGCCAGAAACGAACTGGTACCAGTCAGGTGTATGATATTCACGCAGACTGTAATCACGGCTGTTTTACTCTCACCGTTATAACGAAGCCACGTGGCCACCAGATGCTTCATTACGGCGAGGCGGACGAGACGGATTGAGATAAAACCCAGGCGTGAGAAACCCCAGATGGCTGGACAAACCCCTGCTCTATCCTGACAGGTTATATTAAACATGGGTGGTAAGCCTGTCCGTCTGAAGCCCAAATATACGAGATAAATGAACCCCGAACTTAGCTTACATTTGCCACTCTCATTAAAACGCCTGATAAATACCGTTAGTCTATTTGGAACCATGAGGTTAATCTGGTATTTTTAACAATCCCTCGGATCTGTTTATTCTTACTTTGTGCTTGGAGCAAACGTCAATCGGCCTGCAATCTTGGTCAGATTTGTTTGGTTGATTATTACTCTGACGCTTTTCCGTCAAAATGTCTCACCATAAAAATCATTGTGAATAATACTGACAATGGCCTTACGTTGTTAGATTGTTGAGGGCATAATACACAGTTATAACGTGAAGCTCACTTTGTGCAATACGACATACTTATATATCGACTACCGGTATGTATTTCACTTTTGCTTAAGAGCATCTGGATACCTCCCCACCTATGGAAAACGGCTTCACCTCCCGCCTAGGGAAACATATCCGTTTGCTGTAGTTACGCTGCGAACTGATCTCGAGTGCTGTTTATTATAGAAATACTCGTATCGCGGAGAAATAAACTCATATCGCAAAGTAAATATGAACGATATGAACAAAGTATATACGAACACAATATTGGTAGAATAATACACACAACTGGAGACATAACACATCTTCATTGCATTCTAACACACGTTATTTGCAGAACGATACATATTGAAACACACAAAAACATCTACACTTCATTCTACCACATAATATTTATAGAATGATGTATGTTGTAGCAAACAGAACACATCTTCGTTTCAATTTACTACACGGGGAAAAAGTTCCAAGGACATCGCCTTGCCTGTTATAAAAATCTGAACAGATAATACGCTGAAACTGTGTTTCATATTTTGGATATACATTTGACTGTTTCCGTTGGGTGTGTTCTTAATTCGCATAATTCACATCGCATGTCATCGTTTCCGCCGCTAACAGATAAACTCCACTTCAGGAGTACCTGCTTTTAGCCACCATCCCTTCCGCCTTCCCGTCATGAGCTTACACCCAACTCCACTCATGGGACGTCTTTCCGATATATAAAAGTTGTTTCTCATCCAGATTAATGCGCCATGGCAAAACACATAAACCATACCAAAGAGATAACATGTAGCGTATCTAACCAGGTTCAAACTTTTGCATATAAACCAGAGTGGCCCAATGATGTAAATTCAAAGTTCTTTTGTTCAAAGTATGAATACTCGATACCATGAATATGGTTTGTAATTAGTCTCAGGTTGCTCAGACGTTGAAATTTGCATTAGAAATGACGCGGACGCTCAAGGTCTGAGGTCTGCGTTATACACAAACTTTGGGCTTTCAGGCCGGCCCTCTACTGCCGCAACACAAGCCTAACATGGGGCTAAACTATTATAATACTCCTCCCTGGAAACATATATAACTACGTAACATGTTATTTAGCCCATCTAAGGTAGATTTATAGCTTGAGACTGGTGGTCCCCGAGTGGTCAGTGCCTGAAAGCTGTTTGTTGTTGTTATGCGTTCAAGATGTCGAGAACGTTTTAAGCGAACCCAGAGGGGGTCGTTTTTGGATTTGCTTTAGGTGGGCAACGGAGTCCGCAATAATTTAGATAGGCTGAATAGAATGGTATGAAGTCACCAAGATTCCCTGAGAGTAGTTTCATTACGGTTTTAGGCTCATGTTAGGTACGTTTCTTGAATGTGGAAGGCCAGTCTAAAAGTCAGACCGCATTGCCGCACGGTAGAGTATAGGGCAGGTCTCAGACGTGGAAATTTGAGCGTCTCTGGCGGCCGCGTTATTTCTAATGCAAATTTCAACTTCTGAGCAATCTCGGATTAGCTTCATAATGAAATCAATGTGTAAAACATCTAATGTCTTTATATTAGAAACTGTTATCCAGGTTACAGCGACAACGGAATTTTTCAGGAGAATTTCAACGTTAATTTGTCCTAGTTGACATCATCCACGCATACGCATAAACATACGCCTATATATGCTCCGGCACTCCCGTAACTCGCATGTGATTGTTCACACCGAAAGATGAAGGGAAGTCAGGTATTTTGCAGCTGCCTGAGAAGCGCGTAAACCCCGGGATCTTACTAGATGGAGGGAGCGAGGTCACATCCTGAGAGGCGGGATGCTAGATTCCCTGCACGATAGGCATTTCATTGCCAACATCACACAGATGTGCAATGATGATAGCGAAACCATACGTCTTCCAGAATAGTAATGTGAAATTCATCCTTAGTAAGCTTGAAAACATACTGTGTGATGCATAAATCAAGAATACAACATCTCGTAACTCGCCGAAGGTGGAAATGGTTTATTATGGAAAACGATTGTGTATGCAAATCTGCACGTATAATGCATGTGTATCAATGGAACACAAACTTTGTATCATTGTTACATCTGTCTTCGTTGATGTTTTACAGGAACTACACGAACTGTGTACTGCGGGTTCACATAATTAGGTGGATGTACGTTATATTTTCACAATAATGTGTACCACTCGAACACAGTAGTTTTTGCACAGGTGAAGCTGTAAATGTATGTAATCCCATAGCGCGGTCCCAGTTTACAGCCCCCCAGCATCATGTCTATGAACAGCCCTCGAAAATGAAGATTTTGTGCGACATTATACGGTAGGGAATGCTCCATAAATCAGAAGAAGATCATCGGTATCCCGTCGTTATTTATTGCTCAGCCTGGTCAACACACCTGCCGCGATACCACAAACAACACGCACTAGCCGCTGTCCATTCCCCAAGCCTGCCGCCATCGCCTCTCCCGCCACACCAAATACGTCTTCGTTTGTTCAAAACACGACAATTATGTGTGCCCTAATCCAGCTAGCTGCACAGCAGGCAAACGCCACTAATTTTACATTATCTAGATTCATATCTCATTCAACTTTTTACATTCGACTTACAATTTTCTGCACAACACCGCAATCGTTGAACTCCTATGCAGCCGATAAAAGTCTCAGTTAATGTCTGTCTGCCATTTTGAGGTAACAAGAACATTGCTGAGTTTGATTTGTATGCAAATTTCATCGATAAAATTTGTGCACCCCTTTTCGACGAAACAAACGGGCCCTTAAATTACAAATAAAGGCGTTTTTCAAACATGTTACAAAACCAGATTGACTACTTTTGTCCTTGAAATAAATTATAAGTACTGACTGTAATATTTTTAGGTTCGTTGAGGTATAAAATATGTAAAGACGACATGCATTACACTCTATACCCAGTCACACCCGTGGCATTGACATGAACCTGCCCAAAACTATGACAACACAACCTTGAACATGTACATATTAACAAAAAAGGGAGGGCCGATGTTTTCAGTCCTGCTTTTTTCCAATTTCGAAATAGAAAGGCTCTAATATTTCCTGATGGTATATTAGAATAGAAATAAAACGTAGCCTGCCATGTTCAAATCACCTAAGACAACACACATCAGACTTGAGTTGTCCATAGATTGACAACTCGAGGCCTGCGACCCTTCGTTCTTAAACAGTGGACAACTCACGTCTGCTGTGCGTTATCTAGGTAATTTGAACATGGCAAGCTATACTTTATTTCTTAAACAAAGGACATTTCCAACTGGACTCATAATACGGACACACCCACATATATGTGCAATAAGCTTTCAAAGAGTGTACACCATATGTATATCATTCCAAGTGGTAATGTCTCTTACATATAGCTTGGCAAAATATAAAGCAACAAAGTTAGCGTTTGTACATGTCATGTGATCATTTTCTCCAGAACTCACGCCAAGCTCTAAAGAATAGTGCTGACAACTTCTGATCTCCTGCCAGGTATATTGCAAGCGCACATGTTACGTCTGGGCGCAACACAGTGAAAGTAATTAAGTATTATGGGGAAAGGGACCTTCGTGGCCGGGGGGAAGGAGGTCCGCGTCAGAGCAGCGTAATTACCCAGGTGCCTCACCAATGCGATCGTGGTGAATTCAAGTACAGCTTACGCTGGCTTCCTCTCTGGTAGTATGTTCAAAGATTTGTCAGCAACCTGCAGATGGTCGTGGGTTTTCCCCGGGCTCTGGCCGGTTTCTTCCCACTATAATGTTGGCCGCCGTCGTGTAAGTGGAATATTCTTGAGTACGGCGTAAAACACGTCCAATAAATCATCGCATATATTTCATTTTTTTATTCATAAAAATATGAGTGCATGTACCAACATGATACATAGGAACAATTTACAACACTCTTAGCTGACATAAAATATACACAAATAATTTTGGTTCACGTAATCATAATTTCATCATGATAGGAATTCCCGAGGGAAAGGCCTTATACTCGTCTGCCGAAATCTGCTTTTGTCTTCCGGTAAAATGTTCACAGACATTTGCAGTAATTATACTTTAGATTCAAGTAAGTTTTTCGTGTTTCTTTCTTTCTCGAACCAAGAGTTAAAAAAATTCAGTGTGCGAGAATTGTTTGTGCAAAACAGCCTTCAAAAAATTCCTGTCTTTGCCTTGGACATAAAGTAAACCCAACATAGCCGCCACCTGGTGTTACGCTCGGAAGTTAAATGGCAAGATAACAGAAGCGGTGATATTTTGATGGGAGTCTTGTGGTGGGGCAGGTGTGGGCAGGTATACAGGGTTAGTCAGACCCCTAGCCCCGCAGGCGCTCACACCTGCCTCTCAGCCAGACCTTCCAAGCAAATGTCTCAAAAAGACGGTTTACTGCTGTGTACGATGCATTATGTCATTTTTTTCTTCCCTTGTTATTCTCCCAAGAGTACCGAAAGTTTCAGTGATATACGTAGTTCGTGTAAAAAAACACTGCAAATTTACAAACTGACGTGTATAGTGTTGTGATGTATCACCGTGTACCGTCGGAAATGTAATATATCACATATTTCATAAAATGACTTGACAAAATGTGTATAAAAAATATGCCATACTGGGAATTAATTTGACGTGACGTTAACCCTCTCTCCCTATCACACTTCTCCTATTCTACAGCTAAGTACGACAAATGAGCATATACTTAATGGTTTATTGCCCTAATTTGTACTTTGCCTCTCAAATGATTCGAGGAATTGAAACTCATATATTCAGTAATTGAACTTACCACAGAAAATATTAGCTGGGAACTAGTTGATCCGAATGTGATAATGAAATTTCATAAATTAAATTATTATTATCATCATCATGATCAGCATCACCACAATCATCATTAATATCATCATCATCATCATCATCATCATCAAATGTGAAATTTATTACTCAGGTTTCAACTGTATATATGCTAATAAAATAAGCATAATGGTTTTCTGAACTGTTATGTTGATATTTTACCGATTTGGTTTATTTTCTTCCTACGAAAACCTATCGAGTCTGACGCCCGTACCTTGTAGCACTGTGTTTAAAGTTATCGGGTTGATTTTTCCCCAACCTAGACATTCGGACAATGATAGATCGACTTTTGAGTAAATAGAATCCATAATACAAGCACTGAGCCAACAGAATTGTAGAATTTTGCAAAGATGGCGTTCATACGTGACAGAGAATGTTTATTGTGTAGTTACATGTCTTCGAAGCATAGAATGAGTTCCCGGGTCATCACTGAACACATCTTCAGAAGCGTCAGTACACTTGGTATTTATATCAAGCTCAAGTCCAACTTAATCTCAAGGCTGAGAAATCTGACGGATGTTACATATCGCCTCGTGAGGGTAATGGTAAACAAATCTCTGATTCTGTGAAATCGTGCAATGAATCTAAAGGCGTTAACTTAATGGCTAGAAGTGAAAAAAGACTTGAAGATAAACTTACAAGATGGAAAATCGCTCTGTTTTTATCAGGTCCATTTTTTCATGCAAGCTATAGTCTATTTCCACACAAGCAGTTACACTTGGTTGTTGGTGGCTCACGAAACGAAAGCTGGTGCCATTTGTACATGCATGTAGATAAAAGTGTAATTCAGTGATTGAAATGTTAGTCTTCGCGAAATGTTTATATCTGTCGTATGTTGAGAGAAAAAAGCCTCTTGTCATGTGTTTTTTTTGTTATTGAGTTTCGAGTGGTTTAAGCGATGTCTACGTTTGTGAGGTCTAACCATACTGAGCAGGCGCATCTTCCAACAGCCACAAGGTTGCGCAAAGTAGCCTCACTAGTTCAAGTCCAGCTCATGCTGGCTTCCTCTCCGGCCGTACGTGGGAAGGTCTGCCAGCAACCTGCGGATGGTCGTGGGTTTCCCGGGGTCTCCCCGGTTTCCTCCCACCATAATGCTGGCCGGCGTCGTATAAGTGAAGTATTCTTGAGTGCGGCCTAAAACACCAAACAAATAAATAAATAAATTAAGTCAGTAGATTTGTCAGGTGCCTGGCAGAAGTCGATTGTCACTTCGTGTGCTCCGGTTTCCTTCACCCAAAGATCTGACAGCCGTCATTGACATGTACGTGAAAATGTCTTACTTACAGCGTTAAATACCAAACAATGAAATAAATATACACGTTCCAACGGATTCTTAATGCCGGCAGTCACTGACGCAATCTTGCAATAGCTTCTCATGTGAATATTTACTCTTAGATAGAAGCTGATATGTTCAAGTTGTGGTCCAGAGTATTACTCCAAAGAAATATTCATGCAGCTCACATTTTCGTTCTGCAGAACGTTAACATATTACAAACGGCTTGAACCCTTATCACGGGATTATTCTCAAACCTGGTTCTTTGAGACAGGCGAAAAAATATCAAATTGTATACACTTGTAAATATAATTGTCGCTTGTGGGGAATGTTTTCGCCGCATACAGTGGTTAGCAGACAGCGCGTTACTATCTATGTAAACCCTTGTAGCCCCCGTCAAAAGACCACCATTGCAGCTAATAAACACACCTTTTAAGCCATGGGCAATGGGTTCTTTTACTTTGTTACCTGACTCTGTTGTAGAGAACAGCTACATCTGAGCTACATTATTCTGGCTAGGGCCAACTATCACTTTCGCCTTTCTCATAAACAACTCATTTTTTTTCTCTTGTTCAAGGAATAATCTCTGGTTTCAGATTAACGGCATGTCAACCCGGATCGTACATCTATCTTTTTTTTTGGCAGACCTTCAGTCGATCTCTTGTCTTTGGCCTGCAGAAATATATATTCTGCACCATATATTCTAACCATATATTCTGCTAATCTTCAACGGCAGGTGGCAGGTGCTTCTCTGCGATAAGAAACAGTTAGCCGATTTTGGTCCAGGTGCGAATTAAGTCGCAAAGGTTTCAAAGGCAACGGAGAATTAAGGTGCCACATTGAAATACTGACTTGAGTTTGGACAACCCGGGCATTGGGTGACAGGTTATTTTCCACCTATATATAGTACTGTTGCTTGACTTATGCAGACCTCTTAATGAGAGAGTATTACGTCCTGCTTGCGTTGGTGTCACGAAGATAAGGTCATTTACATTTGAAAATGGCAAGTACTAGTATTGAGCGAGATGAGGAGGTTTTGTTCGGGTGCTAGACTACCATAGTAATGCGCATTTGGGCAGGTTAGGCATTCCGCGAGATGAGGTTTTGGTCCAGTAACAAATTTATAAGGTAAATTTTCATGTGTTTTCATACGCAGGTTTATTTATTTAGTTCATTGGGTTTTCCACATCGAGCTCAAGTTTTTGTTCGGATAATAGGAACAGTCTAAGTTGGATGGTCATGGCGTTTTTCTCGGTGTGTTACATGGATAGAGCAATCTACATTTGCGCAGACCGGGCATTCAGGGGAAGGTCGGGGAAGGGGGCGGTGGTGCATTGAAGTTTTGCTCGCTTGCTCCACAGACATTGCAATGTGGAACAGGGCTGGTCAAGGAAAGGGCGAAGACAGTCACATTGCTTCGGTGAAACATTGATATGGTAAATTTGGACAGGTCGAGCGAGAGTGGTAATAGTCTCCGGCATGTACTTTATTATACCACGGAGGCAAAATGATATTTGTAAGCTCAGTAATGAGGCTTTTATCAGTGCTTGTCTGTTTCTAAGGTTTTAGAAAAGTCGATATCAAATCCGACAATCCTCCCACACTGATTTATGTCCGTTCATCTTTCCCTAATATTTCATCTCACAACAATTCGATACATTTCGTGTTTTTCATTTAATTAAGAGAGTTCTCGCAAATTTGCTCCGTGACTAACTGCTTGCTTATTACATTGCCACAGGTTAGAAGAAAAAGACCCCGAATCCATGGCAATCTTCCCATTGCCCGCCTTCGCTCAGCCTTCTGACTGGACAACGTTACGGATGAACTTTGCTTAACATGGCACCGAAAATTGGCTCATTCTCTCTACCAGGTCTTCCAGGCAAGCCAGACGAAATCCGAGCAGGCCAATTTCGGCTAAAACAGTGGCGAATGAAACTGGCGACCTGCTAGAATGCTCCCGCATTAATCCTGAGTTGATTTGGGTCGATCAGCAACCATAAATAACCACTCGTTCATGTTTGTCCCAAATGAACTCACGCCTGGGTGGTGACTCGACAAGCAGAGAGATAAACGCCGTCATGATGACACTGGAAGTCAAAACCCAAACGCCTGGCGAAATTAACAGGAAAGTCCATGTTGAAAACATTTGATTGTCTGTTTCCGAAAGTACTGAATGTGCTTCTGCCAACCAAGGTATTTTCTTGCACCAACCCTGTGGTCACATTTGTACATTGAGGTTTACACAAGCACACAGATTATTATTACTAGTTATGTAGTAAATTTGTCAGTTTTAACCCCAAAATATCTAACCGCAAACTTTCGTGCCGTGACAAGCTATACCACCACATGCTATTTGGACATTTTGTTTACAACATAGCAAAAAATCAACCAAGCATGACCACCATTTTTTGAGCTCTTGCTGCTGGATGTGACTTAATCGCAGTTTGTCACTTTGGTAACCATCAGCAGTGGATCGTTTTACAAATGTGTCGGAACACTACGCCAAGCGCATTTATCATGGTGTCGTATCTCTTCACTGTATGTTGTCATGGAAGGTACGTCTGTCTCAGTTTGCAATTGCTTTGTGAAACGTGGCCTTGGTGGGTAGTAAGCCTGAGCAAAAGTTTTCAGTTCTATCTAAAATCGATATATACACCTTATATTTTAACCAGGGTGTAAAATAACAGTGCGGAAATTTTTAATCTTTCAATCTATGATATCCATTCATACCCCAGTACTCTTCAGTTCGGCGAGAACTGCGCAAGTGTAAACTTGATGCTCAATTTTGCAGTGCAAGTTCAAAGTGTATGCCTGACTGGTGGGGGCAACAATCACCAGTGAACTTCATGCAAGACGACATGAACGGCTTTACCAGCGCTGATGATTGATAAATGTCAAGAAGTCCCTGAGATTCACATGTGGAGTGGTTGGAATGTCCATTGATCGGATTACGTCAAAGCCTTGTATTTCGTAATAATTGAAAAACAGGAATCTTAACCACTAGGCAACAACCAGTCCCCTTTATTAAATTAAATTTAATTTTTTCTTTATTTATTAATAGGCGACTGGCTAACTCCCTGGATACTGATAATCTTATTTACGCCAAGATTAGTCCCACAAAGCACATTTTTCTCAAATCAGACAATCTAAGTAAACAACATTAAGATTCTTTTGTTGATCCAATAAAAAAGACAGGCATATCCAGTGCATCTGACTGCAAGATGAATTAATTATGAGTTGTGACCTTTACAATATATTTTACTGAAAACTGGAAATTGATTTAGCAACTTAAAAACAAACATTCCATACTGTTGTTTGACGATGTTTTTACTTTCGCTTTGAAAATTTATTGTTTTAAGCCAGTTCCACGACGAAGAGAAAATGGGAAATGGAACTGGAATAGCTTTACTCTGAACAGATAAGATAAATATCAGTTTGCATTTCAGAAAACAAAGATATTTTCATGCGTTTTATGCGTGCTGCTGCGGTTTTAATGAGAGATGGCCATGGGTGCTTTCGATGTAATATGCGTTCTCACCGCTTTCCGTCAGAAAGGTTATTTAACTTCTTGTTAGGTTTTCCTTTGGATTATCCTATACTAACCACCATTAGTCAAAACTCTTGACTATGGATTCAAACACCAATCAAGAAAACTCCGCTTTAGACATAAATTTCCAGTGGACGTGAACATGGTGAAAACATTCGTTGCCAAAAAAAGAATACGTTATGGGAATGTCACACTGACTAGGCAATGAAATGGTGAATTGTTTCGGAAGTCGAAGTTCAGCCAATGTTAATGTTATATTATGTATTAAACAAAGAGGAAAACTGTTTCATTGTAGACTTGAGGAAAGCTGAAGACATAGGATTCCAGTTCTAACGGAAACTACAGGTGTTTTTCTTCCTCGCTCAGGAGCACACACAAATCATGGCAAATTGAGCCGAAAGTCTAAAGTCCAAAACAATGTATTCAGATCTAAACCAGACGTTAGTTAGGCCGTGTCTCTGTATATTTACATTTAATAACCGGATTCCGAATGTAATTTCATTCTCCATTGCTGAATATGTCGAACAGATATAAATCACAAGCCCATCTTTTCGATGTATTCCCTGATGATGATTGCTACTAGCGGAATATGTACTGAACGTAAAACTTTACAAGATTATGACATACAGGAACAACGAAAAGATCAAAACGACAGTTTAATGCTGGCTGTGAAGAATCCGGACAACCGTAGGGAACAAAAAAGTCTTCATGGTAATCTGTATGGACATTGTGTTCACTAATCTGTGACCAAGACGATTGTTTTAACGCGGCATCTTAAACCTCCACTGTTATCCATTCGGATAACTACCACTTAAATTGGGGTCTTTAATGATGCAGATTAAGCAATGTAACTGCAAAAGAAGTGTGACGGGGGCGTGTAGAGCAGTGTGGAACGAAATCGGCCAATCGGTGTTTACAATCCAATACAATGAAGGTAACCAGTACACCCGAAATCTGGACAGCTAGACAGTCGAACTTTCTATCTGAGAGTGTTGATGTCGGATTAAAAGCGGCATGAAAATTTCGCCATGCATCATGATAAAAGAGTGTTTCGTGGGATCGATTTTGGTTCCACATGGTGTGAAGTTAATGAACGTTATAATGTAGTCAGTTTTTCTACCGGTGGAAAAAAATGTTGCTGCGAGAGTCTTCCCAAAAGACAAACTTGGAGTTTAGATCAATACTTGTATCTGAGGCCGTAAACCATTCCGTTTACAGTCCAATAAAAAAGGCATTTCAAAATCGATTGTTTTAAGCCTTTTCAAGATGGAGGAAAATCCTAAAACAAACTCCGGCACGGATTCGACGTCAGGGTGTTAAATAAAATCGAAGAACAGTCTACTGAAGATGTTGACTTCTTTCGTTAAAAGTAGGTTTTTGAAAAATTCGTACCAATTCGGCATATTTCATTTTAAAGCCATTTTTATATGAAGTTGCCAGGTGACTACAGGTTGTTGGTCCTGCCGGCATTGCTTGTATCTGTACAACATCTTGCATAAATGTTACCTAAATATGTTGCATACATCGCAAATACCAAGTCCAGTGTAGTGATTGTGGGACATGAATTAGACTAGATCTTTAATTTTTTACTTGTGGATCTATATCAGATGTATAAACAAAACGTAGAAACAGCTATACCGTTTTTACTGTGCAAGAGTGCTTGGGATTTATTTTGTCACCACGGAATCTGTTATAATAAAACTGTTATTGGTGTATAAATAAAATGAAACTGTTCTTTACTGGAATCACAAGTGTACACAATTGTACACAGTAAATGAACGCAGTATATAGGACATGGCACGCCAAAGCATGTAAACAGTATTATTTTTTCGCAAATCGTTATTATGTAAAGCCGCTTTTGCATGGAAACGATGCCCAGTTTGTTAGAGCTGGCAGTCCTCCAGTGTGTTGGAATGAATCCCTGAACGCCCATAGCTGTACAGATAGAACTAGACATGGCCTCAGAAATGATTGCAAAAATAGGAAAGGATTTGATTTCGGAGAAATGATTTATCCACCGTCCTGGTGCGAAGGCAGACGCATTGTAACACCGGGACATTTAGAGCATGTTTATACTCAGAGGAACACGGAATGGTGCTTCATATGAAGAGAGGGGATTTAGTTGTTTTTCCCTGGAGCCTTCCCATTACGTATCCAGAGTTCTCCTGTAACTTATAGTAAAGGAACATAGAAGCATGTCAAATATTACATTAATCAAATATTATATATATATTACTTCCACAGGAGAAATGTGAAATAATACAGTAGATGTTTGTACAACGAAATGAAATGAAACACTTCCCCCGTTACGCACACGTACAGTTTATCGACGTTAAACTTCACACACATAGTGTTACATTCCTGTATATTCAATTTTATGACAAATAAATCGTTTATCCGTTCGATAAGACGGCAGATGGAGAAGGTCTGGTGCCATTGTTTTAAGCAACAGTTGTTAAATGAGGTGACCATTAACGAGCTGTCAACTCTAAGATGGATTCAATAATGTTCTCCCTAAGTAGGATCCCGTGGTGAAGTAGATTTGTCAAAAACAAACTCGATACTGGTCAAATGACGTTAGAACAATTTTCATTGTTTTATCTATATCTTATTTCTTAAGTATGGCGGTCAACAATGATCCAATATATCCAATATATGAATAAATGCTATACTGTATCTAAACTGAACTATTATTGGCCGTGTTGTAGTAAAAACAAGGAAAAACGTCATGTCAGCCATAAACAGTTTTTCTTCTTGGTGAACTTAACAAGCTAATTTGATTTAACCTGAACTTACGTGACATGTCAAGGCAAGGAAAGTCGTTTTTGTTTCTTTCATTTGTACGAAGTGTGGAATGGAAAGATGCATCATTGAGCCGAAGCATCATGATGGTGAAAATCGCCAAAATCTTTGCTGGTGGAAAAAGTTTGCAACCAGTTTCCTGTGCTTTGCTTAAACGCGTTAGAGAATGACCTCATTTGCCAGCAATACATCCGGGCGTCAAAAGCAAAGACAGAAGCTCGGTGTAAATCAGAAAGGATGACCCGTGTTCGGAGGAACCTCATTGATCGCGAGGTTATCTGACCAAATATCAACCATAAATCACCTGCTTTTACACCAAACCTATTTGGAATATCGCGACCTCCAGTGCAATGCTGTAAAAACCTGATTACTAACGACTCAATCTGTCATAAAACTGCATTGCTGTCTTGGCCCATGGTGTTAACAGAGTGTGTAATCATGGCCGAGATGATTGCCAGATGACACCCGGAACATCAGCAAGGCAGCAACAAAACATTCACCTCGAACCTTTCTGTCGTGATTAAATACTTACAGCGGAATATTGAATCTGAATCTAAAGTAGCGATCAATCAAAGGATATTATATAATATAGAACTCCCGACAGAACAAGCTGAGGGAAAATACATGTACAATGGAGAACCAAAAAAGCAAAGGTTCATCAAATTTTCACCGGTCGCCAATTTTGTGTTTGTGTCAGGGAGTGTCAGGGTGGCTTTGTAAGTGGTAAATCTTTTGGAATTTATTTCAGCGTGCACGTTTCGAGATATAAATCGAGAAATTGTAGCTGAATCAAAGTTTGATTGTTTCAGACAGTTAAGTTTCAACATTTAAGACAATATTTGTATCACACCAACAGGTCAGTACCTGTTACCATCGTATTTAAAGGTATAGCAATTGCACCTGAGGGGCCTCCGTGGCTCAGTCGGTTAGCGCGCTATGGCAGCACAATGACCCGAAGCCTCCCATCAATGCGGTCGCTGTGAGTTCAATACCAGCTAATGCTGGCTTTCTCTCCAGCTGTACGTGGGAAGGTCTGCCAGAAAACCCGCGGATTATCGTGGGCTTCCCCCGGGCTCTGTGCGATTTCCTCCCATCATAATGCTGGTCGCCGTCGTATAAGTGAAATATTTTTGAGGACGGCGTAAAACACCAATCAAATAAATAAATAAATTGTACCTGAATAAGGAATTACTGACCAGATGATATCTGTGTAAAAGATGACCAAATTTATTACTCTCCATGATACCCAGCAAGGGATGGAACTTAATCTTCGGGATTATAGCCTTCAGTGGTGAAAAGATCACAACTTCCACATTCATAAAACCTCGGAGGTAAAATATTCGTAACGACTTTCGTAAAGTCCTCTTTTACAACACCCTCACTCAGACAAAGCTGTTGACATCATATTGTGTTGAGGAAAACAAAATATGAAAATAAATGCTTTTGGGATCTGTAAGCTATATGAGGGTATTGCAGATTGAAGAAAATAGCCAGATCTGAAACTGACAGTAGAATCTGCTGGTGGAAATCCACATGACCAGGCAAATGCGCAGGTTTGTTACCTTCTGCTTCTACTACCTCTGCTGAAAAAACAGACCAATGCAATTCACTGACTTACAGATGGCTAATTAACATGATCCAAAATGAACAATGGAAATGACCTTACCATCATGCGTCTAACAAGTTGTAAAGGTACTCTGACGACATGAGACGGCTCCAGCCCTCAACGAAGGGGAAAGGTTAGAACGGGTCAAATTTTACCACATTCGTTTGTGAAGATCGGGTCTGAAGTATTGAGACTACTTATGGATCGTTGATGCCTGGTGTTGATTTTACGCGTCGATATCGACATTCGTGTACCAGCTGTCAAGCAAGTGGGCGTTCCGGGTCATTAATCGCAAGATTAGTTTCCCAGAACGACGAATAACACAAACCACCACAGAACAAAGAAAGTATAAAAAATATAAAAAAATAAAAAATAGGACAGATTCATGCATGTTCTTCAAGAGAACCAGTCAACAGCTATCAGTGTTGATGAAAAGACGCATTGAATGTCCTAGGCGGATGAATAAAATCAGTTTTCCAAATCGTTTACCATCAAAGTAGCTTACATATGGTGTCGTTAAGTATACTAGTATGTATCGCAGTTGAGCTTTGATTCATATATCCAACTTGGCGATCCTACTTAACACCATGAACATGTGGCCTTTAGCCCCGGGTTAAGCCTCCGAATGATGACAGATTTTCATTGGAAGTAGGAGACTCGGTATGGTAGATACCCTGCCTCTGTGCAACTTATGAATGAATGTCAATGAAGACACATCTCCACTTTTGTAAATTTGTACTCGTTTGCCACTGGCCAGGTAAGCACTGACTGCATACATCACTCTTCCCTCTTATGAGAAAACCAAGTGTTTTTGGTCAGTGCATAGATTCAACTGATCTGTCGTGGAGAGGGTTCTGTGAAATTAAGCAGTTCATGAGAGGAACTGGTTAGCATTCATTCTACATCAGCGTGTTATTTGATCTATAGGCCTACTCAGTAAACAAGAAGTGTGACGAATTAATGTTGGTAAACATTACACTCGAATGTATAATCTGTGTCTGGACTCCGAAACACCAAGGACTATATACATGTGTAGTCGTTGTAAGGATAGCACTATCGGAGCGGAAAAATGATCAACAAATGGCTTGTTCAATTCTCAGACAGCGATAGGCCTTACACTAGATCAAAGAAAGAAACACAAAGACGCTTGAATATTTGATTTATTTATTTGATTGATGTTTTACGCCGTACTCATGAATATTTCACATATACGACGGCGGCCAGCATTATAGTGGGAGGAAACCTGGCAGAGCCCGGCGGAAACCCACGACCATCCACAGGTTTCCGGCAGACCTTCCCACGTACGGCCGGAGAGGAAGCCAGCATGAGCTGCACTTGAACTCACAGTGACCGCATTGACGGGAGGCTTCCAGGTCATTGAGCTGCGCTAGCGCGCTAACCGACATAGCCACGGAGGCCCTGGCGAATGAATAAGTTCAATACATATATTTGAACAAAATAGACAAATAGTACAACTGACAATAATGTACAAAAAATTCAGATAATTACATACACTATAAAATATATAATTTCTTACTCATTGTAGCGTCCAAATCAGGATGGAATATCCCGGCTTCCACGAGCGAGTCAGTCCAAGTAAATATAGAATCCACAGCCCTCGGGAATTCTCAAATAGGAGGGTGACAGTCCTGTAAGTGACAAACAGCAGTGGACACGGTACGCCGAGGATAGTATATATCCAACTCCCCGGCAAGGTGCATCTTCTCAACGCGTCCGTGATGCCGAGCTGGCGATATATATTTCACTCGTCGAAAATATGCACAAAGTCACTTTCATTGTAAACTGGGAGCGATACAAGCTCCAAATTAACGTCTCAGGAAAATAGCAAGTGACGAAACACATGCTCACAGAGCTACGTACAGTGAAACAGAGCACAAAGTAACGTACGTCGAATGACATGAAAGCCTCTCCAAATCCCAACAAAATTCTCAAGGGGACGTAAATATAACTACGAGTTTTACAGTTTCGTCCCTCATATTTATAGACAAACGTACAAAATGTTCTGAACAATTGGATCGTAAACATGTTACATATTTCCAGAATATACGCTCTATGTACAATGGCAAGAAACCGATAAAGAAGCTCAGAAGCCTAGAAATCATGCGACTTAATTCCAGTGCCGGCCACAACGTACACAGAGGGGAAAAATGTTGGTCAGATACTGACCCGGTTAGCGCAAAAAGAAAAAAAAATACAGCACAATATTTTAAAGACGGGGTTCATAACACTCCTCCCACCCTCCCCAAAGAAAAGATAACTACAGAAGTACGGTGATCTTTACAATAAATTAAAATAAAAGATACTTACAACAGTGACCAAGTGATGTTACAATGAATATATGTACATATACAAAGAAACCTATATATGCAAATCTCAATTAAGCTCTGGATATCACGTCAGCTATAATATTATCCTTACCAGCAATATGTACAATCTCCTGAACATAAGGCTGTATGGTCAAACATCATCGTAATTTTTGTTCTTAAATTTCTCTAAGAACACCATCAGTACATACAGTGACATTACCAGAACAACTGGTCAAATACATCTTAAAATGCTGTCCAGCCAGCACAAGGGCAAATTCCTCCGTCTCTACGGTAGAATAACTCTTCTGATGTATATTTAACTTCCTAGAAAAAGAAATTACAGGCTGTTTTATCCCATTCTCTCCATTCTGGGGTAACACATCTTCTACTCTGATGTCACTAGCGTCAACCGCCATCTTAAATGGACGGCTAAAACCTGGAGCTTTCCAAATAGGAGGGTTAGACAGAATGGTCTTCAGCCTTTCAAAAGCTGAATGACATCTATCCAACCATAAATACATGACATTCTTCTTAAGCAAATGTGTCAATGGAGCAGCAGCATCGCTGAAATTTGGTACAAACTTGAGATAAAAACCACATACTCTAAGCACTCTAAGAATGTCTTTCTTACTAGTGGGTACTAGTAAATCCAGAATGGCCTTTACCTTAGCTGAACGGAGGACTACCTGCCCACCGCCTACATCATAACCAAGTTATGTCACTTGTTCTTTGACAAATTCTGTCTAGTTAGGATTAATCACTAAACCTGATGAAGACAATCTAGATTTCTCTATTCTCTATTTTCTAGCCCTTCTACAGTTTTACTGACTAACTTCTGAAAAGTAGTTGCACTATTTTTCATGCAAAACGGTGTGACACGAAAAATGACAAACTGAAAAATCCCTGGAGGAGTAGCAAAGGCAGATATCTCCATAGCCCTGAATCTGTTTAATAGTAACTGTCAGTAACCTTTAAGATCAATCTTAGTAACAAACTTGGCATTTATCCTACGAATGCAATCCTCAATACGGGGAATATGATAAGATTCCGCCTCGGTTACAGCACTGACCTTTCTGTGATCCACACAACGGCGTATGGAACCATCGGGCTTAGGGATTACTACAACGGGTGAAAACCAATCACTCTGGCTAGGTTCTCTGGCTAATCCCATGATCTAACATGTACTGTATTTCCTAGTTAACGGGTTTAAACTCTCCAGGGTTAAGTCTGTAGCGGTGCTGTTTAATGGGTGCAGCCTCACCTACTTCTAAATCACGTATAGCAGCATGAGTACAACCTGGTACATCAAAACATATCTCAGGATAAGTCTCGAGCGATTTGCAAATATTCTGCCTCTAACATCTAGAAAGATGACTTAACACTTCATCTAAATTACTCAATACACCTGAGTTATCCAACTTAGGATCTAACAAATTCACTTGAATGCTACCTGGCTCGTTGGAGTCAGTACATAGAGTAGACAAATCACCACTGTCCTGTACATGGCTTAATACTGTGTTAGCTACACCTACTAACTGACTTGCATCACGGGAATGTTACTTCTTGAGCACATTAATGTCACACACTCTTTCAGTTCTCCTATAATCAGGTTTGCTAATAATGAAGCTAACATCGTTAACTTTTTCACCACCTGATGTGGTCCACTAAACTTGGCATTAAGTGGTCCCTGAGGTAGTGGCAATAAATCCAGAACCTGGTCTCCAGGAGAAAAACTTCTTGGTTTAGCCTTGCTGTCATAATACAGTTTCATTTTCTCCTGGAAGGTCTTTAAATAACCCCAGCTATGTCCCAGGCCTTAATTAACCTGTCACGAAACTGGGAAACATGGTCTAATTAATTTACTTCAATTTCCTTGGCTAAGATACACTCCTTTATCAAAGCTAAAGGACTTTTAACCTCATAACCATACACCACTCAAATGGACTAAACCCAGTGGATTCATTAGGAGTATTTCCAGTGGCAAACAATACAAATTTAATCCCCTTGTCCCAATCTTCTGAGTATTCAATACAATATGTTCAGAGAGCATTTTCATAGTTTGGTAGTATCTTTCCAAAGCACCCTGGGATCAAGGAAGATAAACTGTGGACTTGCTTAATAGTCAGTTGAAACATCACTTCCTTAAATAAGCCTGACATAAAATTTTACCCCTGGTCAGATTGTATTTCTATAGGTAAACCATATCTGGTGAAAAACTATAACAGACCATTAACTCTCCGAGGAGTAGTTATCAGCTTCAGAAAATCTAGTAGCTGTGTCCATAATAGTCAAAAGACTTCTACCCCTACATATTTCTGGGTAATGGGCCAACAGAATCAATAAGTACCTTACTGAAAGCTTCACCAAAAGCAGGAATAGGGATAAGGACGCATTTAACTAATTTAATTAACCACATCGTTGTGAATCTTAGGTCAGGAAAAGTGGCGAGTGATTTTACTTTCGGTCTTTCTAATGCCTAAATGTCCACCTGTGGGAATCTCATGAGCCATTCTAAGTACTTCCTCTCTATAGCTTGGAGGTAAGACAACTTAATTAAAGATTGCCCAGTTACCATTAGCTGACACATGAGGAGGTCTATACTTTCTCATCAACAACTCATCCTCCATGTAGCAATCAACAGGTACATCAGCTATTTCCTCCACAAATAAAGCAGACTTAACCCTGTTAATTCAGGATCTGACTGTTGTTGTCTAAACAAATCAGATCGAGAGAGCCCAGAACTGTCTAACTCCTGACTATCCTCTACTCCATCAATATCATTAAAGAAAGTTTCAGCCAAATTAATATTTCCAGCTGAATCTCGAGTGGTTATTGAAGAATTGTCTGCTCTCTCTCTCTCTAGGAGTACAAAATGACGTATGTCGAATTGAAGGAATGTCTCTCAAATCCCAAGAAAATCCTCAAGCGGAGTGCGAACTTTACAACTTTGCCATAATGACACAATATAGTGTACAAAAAAACTATATAAACAGTTGTACAAAATGTGAATCTCTGTTTGATCATAAACAGGAACTAGAAACACAATCATAAACACAAGCTGAAAATGGACTTACCACAATCTATCACACGCAGGTTTTAGTTCCCAAAACAAGCCTCAAATGTGTAAGGGTACCACTATCGAAGGGGAAAAAATGATAAGTAAGTGGCTCGTTCAAATCTCAGATAACGATATTCCATACACAATATCAAACAAAGAAACACAAAGACGCTTGAATAATACATATATTTGAACAAAATAGACAAATAGTACAACTGACAATAAAGTACAAAACAATACAGATAATTAGAAAAATAAATAGTATCTTACACATGACAGCGTCCAAATCCGGAAGTAGTATTCAGCCCATAGCTTTCGGATTGTTTTCCAAGAAGGCAGTGTACCACTTACATTATAATACTTGTGTGTTCTCCCTTGTGCGGATTTTATTCATCCGCCTAGAACATTCATTACGTCTTGTCCTCATCATTGAAAACTGTCTCTCTTAGCATGAATCCGTCCTAATGTTATATTTATGTATTCTCTTAGTTCTTTGGGGGGGGGGGTGCTATTTGTCGTTTTTGGAAACTGGTCTTGCGATTACTGACCCAGAGCGCCCATTTTGATTGACGGCTGGTGTACGAATGTCGGTTTCGACGCCTGGATGGACACTGGTTCTACGAGAAAAAGTCACTTTGTAGAACTTTAGCGACCAGATGACGACCTCAGCCGAATCAAATTACCGTCTGCACTTAATAAAAACTTAACCCGTGATTGTAAATCGTTTCCGACTGTTTCCTTTCTGACTTATGTATTATTTATACGATCCTTCTCATTAGGTTTAATGAATTGTGCCACGGGCATTTGTAAACAGATACTATGTTCACTGGAGACACGAAAGAAAAGATTAACAAAACTTGAGAGCCGTTTTCATAATAATATGGGATGCCATTCGATTTTTACGAGCAGAAAAAAGGCGGAAAAATCCTTCTCATCGTTAGTCAGTCACTAAACTGTCATTGAATCAGGTCATTGATATCTCCAGGCAAACGGGATGCGGAGTTCAATTAGGAATGCAATTTTGTCTAGGGAAATCAGCCATTTTGGCACATGGGCACTGGTTTTTGTCTGTAAAGCTATCAGGATGCTGAATATGTCAGGCCAGTGTTTGGAGAGGGATTCTGCTTTATACAATAACAACAACATTGTGACAACGAAAACTGAATCTGCTTTGTTCTTTGTTCAAAGCTGCAGTCTGGAATAATAGTAGACGTCTTCTTTTTTTCCGCAGGCTTCAGTTACAGACGTCTTTGTGAAATGTTTACTCCTCAATTTGTAACATTACTACATGTTTGTAACACTTCATAAATAAATAAATAAAAGCCAATTATTTTATGGGTACATTCAGTGACGTGTGTGAAACAGAGCAAATAAAATACTATGAAACCAATGTCTCTGAATTTTGTTTGTCCTAAGTCCGAGTTGTTAGTTTAGTCATCATGTATAAAGTTGATGCATTCACAAACAAAGGTAAACATTAGATATCAGAGATGACATAAGAATCATGACACAGTACGTAACATCACATATGAAATCAGATTAATGACACCATATATGACCTCAGATCATACACCAATGATATGACATACAATATGACATCAGTTAGATGACGCCATATATGACATTTCACATGGTATCACATTTGACAGATATGACACCAGATTTGACGTGAGACATGGCATCATATATGACATCACAGACGACACCAGACATCGTACCAGATAGGACACCAGAGATAGCATCCGATGACACTGGATACGACATCAGCTAGATGACATCAGATATGACATCACACATGAGATCATGTATGACATCATAAATGACATCACAGATGACACCAGATATAGCTAGAGGCATAACATGCGATCTCTGAAGCTGTCATACTGAAGCTGAATGTCACGAAATAAAGTCACAAGAACTGTTTTTGAAGTCAGTGATATCGCTTGGATCTAACTTGTGCGGTGGAGTTATGCTTTATGCGAAAAAATTTCCTTTAATCAGAATAGATTTAAGCTGCCTAATGTTACAGCACTAGGCTTCTCTGCTGCTTTTCGCTTCAGGCTTTTCTCATATTTTTGACATCCAAGGCTTGATCAGATTCTTGTTCAATAAAAAAAAACAGCTTCCACCACTTTCCTTCTCTTGACAAGACACATTGCCTCCAAGCTGGTTTAATAATGTTCGCCCACCGAAGTCAATATTGACTGTTTAATTATTTAGAGAACATGCGAAAAGCAATTAAATTCGAGGAATATGCTGAAAAAGTTATGCTGTGAACGGTTGGTAGTATTAGCGAATGATTCCAACCAAGCTTGAATTTCACCATATTTTGTTTTCTGATGGCTCTCGAGCCCTAAGCTAGGTCTGACATAAAATAATCGGGTTGTATTTATAACCGTGAACTTGGTTACCGTAAAACCCCCTTTTTCTAGAGATATTGTATATCAACTTTTTCCTGGAAGATTCTTTTTTAGCGCATATAAGTCTTCACTTGATGCCATGTTGATCGTAATAACACATCAATGTACAGAGAAATGTCCAAATAAACAAATTCTGACACAAAACGCCTTTCACTTAAATTTAAAGTAAGAAATAACAGCACAAAACTTTGAGAAGGGAAGAGGCTACTATTTTAGGAACGTTCCATGCACAAAATGACTTGCTTGGAGTCCAACATTTCAAAGTGTTTCATCTCCAGGTTCATGTTTCATCGTGACTGACTTATAAACATGGCGTCTTGCTATAATCAAGTCGAGCGTGCTGTGAGGGAAAATGTGCCTATCAGAATTACTTCTTGCGTTACTTCTCGTGTTCTCTTCGACAAACAAGGTTAATTTTCACTGAGTATTCTCTGAATTTCTTCAATTATAAAATGCAGCATGGAGAGTAAACAGTTCAGTTACGGTTTTGTCATATAACTGTTCATGTAAGTACATAAATGTTAGCAACTTAAACGTCCCTTCGCCTCACGGTTTAATTGTTAATTGCAATTTATTAGGCGTCAGTGATCTACAGTTATTCGAAATAGTATGTTGTCAACACATTTCATAACCATAACACAAGAAACAATGCAACAGGACCAGGCCTCAGGGTTACGAAGCAGTTATACACTCTAGGCACATTTCCAGTCAGGCTTTATCTTAACCTGTGGCATTATTCCTGAACATGGACTTGGGCTTGAATGTTTATTTTCATTTTTTTGTAATAATGGTTGAAGTTGAAACCCAAGAACCTAGTAAGCTCACGCAGAATTCACTAAAAAAATGCTACGATGCATATTTCAGTTGATTCCAAACTTCACTGCCCTGGAATTACTCAAAATACTGTCATCACATTTAATCACATTTAATAAACATTTACATGAAAACAATACAAACATTACTACAGAGTGGTACTTGACAAATTGCCACATGAAACCGATGGAATCTTGCGTCTTGTCACTTTACCATTGCAGGTAAACAGACTTAGGCGTTATTTTAGGTAAAAACATGTACTGATGCTAATCGCAAAATTATTACACGTCACTGGTCAATAGAATTACTCCAAATCCTGTGTTTCATTACAGTTAATAACATGGAAACAGTGGAAGTGGGCCTGGCCATTTGGATGCGTAGTCTTGCCGCAGAATCCTGGTTCATGCAGATATGTAAGATATCAGGGGAACGACGGCTGCGCTGTGGTTGGCAAATGGTCCCACCCAACCAGTGAAATTCGGCATCTTTTTAATTTTCCTCAGTTAGGGGTTGTTCTGACTTGTTCATATAAATGCTGTTATGGTAGTAGCAACTTACATTACCACCGGCAGGTAGCTAAAAAAGGTAGTGATGTAACAATTTGTTAGATGTCACGTCTATAAAAGGACTCAAACTGTCGTGGTGTCAACGTATTTAACAACATGAAGAACAATGCAAAGGGGTCAGGGTGTTCTATCCACAAGAGGAATGCTGGTTTATGACCACAATTTAGCGAGCAAAACCAGAGCCGCATCGGTAGTCAGGTAATTGGCAAATTTATTTATTTTATTTACATGACTGCTGAAGAATATTTCGCTTATAGGATTCCGGCAAGTATCATGGTGGAAAAAAGACAAAGCCCGAGGGCAACCCAGGCCCATTCGAAGATTGATGTATGGTAGACCCTCCCACCTTCGACAACACACAAGCGGTGTTGAATGATGCTGTTGTATGGGGGGGGGGCTACTTAGCGAAAGTTATTATGAATATTTATCTTGCGGCGTTTCATGAAAGTTGTTGGCAAATCTCTCCATGCATGATCAGAGAGGATCTCATCCGGAACTGATCGTGAACTCACAGCTATCGCATTGGGAAGGGCTCCTGGGTCATTTCGCTGCCTTGACGCCCTTACCACTTCACAGCCATGGAGGACCATAATTAGCAAATAGGTTTACGTAGCAAAGGTTTCACCTGCCTCACAGACAGTGAAATTACTTAAGATAAAGATGAGTGATTGTTTTGTTACTGTAAATATTTGTCACGTGGATTTGTTAAAGCCAATAAAATAAATAAATATATATGTGGACTGGAGCGCCATGTTACTGCTTTATGTAAATTAGTTGTTATTTACGTAAACTGCCATTGCGTGGTTTGTTTCTATGGGCTTCGAGGATTGTCATGGGATACACTGACCCGAACAGAGTATTCTGTGATGGACAGTATTTACGTCAGGTGTTGTCTCGTTAAATAACACTCGTAGATTGATCCTTCAGCGAAATGAGTAGCCTAAACCGATCTGTCACCATCCTTTTTACATGAAAAATACATCGCTGGTGCTTGACGTTTAATGGCAATACCGTGTAACCTGAAGTCGTAGTCACGAAAGCATTGAAGGTTAACATCTGTGGGCAATTATTTGTCATTACAGCAACATTCAAGGATTAATATGGACGCTTACATTGTCTTCTTTTAGCAATAAATTTTCATTTCGCCTTGAGAATTTTATCTTCATTATGTTGCTGCAAAAACCCGTCCATTATGCTAACCCTTCTGTTTCAGATTGTTGGTTTTTCGTGACGTTTGAATTCTCTTACCCAATTTTCCAGCTAATTTTGTTTTGTATCATAGAAGCATTATCGCCCATGATCTGCACTCATCCGATCTGATCTTTTATCACGTCCCTTGGCCATTGCGTTTCGTTCCCTCGCGCTCCCTCTTTTTTTTATCAAGCGTTAACATCTTTCATCAAATGCTATTGGCCTTTTTGCTATGTATATGCTATGGCTCCCAGAGCCACAGTGACAGCAGCTTTTGTTCTGCACTTCCCCAACTCACAGTCCCCGGCATTTGTAACATCCTCATGATGTCATCAAGTCCATATTTGCCACAAAGAGCAAGTACGCTATTATTGCCGACAACCCCTCAAATTATAAAGTTGAAATATTTATGTCGCCGCGACCTCAGTTTCTACTCGGCCTACCTATTCAAATGTCATTTAGCACACAATCAAAATACATGCACCCCTTCATGCCAAAGACAAACACATTGTGTAGCTAGAGATCACCGTTAGGTCACTTTTACTCATGGCAACATTTGATCTAGGAGTAACAAGATGGTTGGATTGAGGCGGGGTCGGGAGGGACTAGTGAACAGCCTCGTCGACTCAAGCTTAAACTCCTATCGTATTTCAGAGGGGGTAGAAGTGGCAGACATCATGCAATGTTACACCATTATGATACAATGCAACCACGAGCGATCGGCATGACTGAGCTTTAACTCTGAATTTCAGAAATATCCATACAGGATAAGAAAAAATATTAAGACAATGTGAATGGACATGAATGTATTTTATCTCACCCGTGAACGCAAATTATGCTGGCCAATGCTAAAGCTTCAGATGACCAAGCTTTAGGTCCACCGCGATATCGGGTTGTCATGATGCTAGATTTCGCTTTGTTGACATCATATAAAGTATTGCAATGGGCGCACCTGTGCACGTGGGCACTTACTCTAAAACAGGTATTTCCACACGTTAAGACCGTCTTATAGACTTTGAATACAGTTACCATATAAAATAAGAATTAATAGGTTTAATGACAAGAAGAAAGAAGAAAGGTATTGTTTTGCTTCTCTGACAAGGACCCCAATCTAACAGTGAGCAACCAGGAGGAAAATCAAAACTTATTGATTCACGTGCACCTTTTTCTTAGCGGCGTTTTCTTTGATTCACACTTGGAATTTGTTTTACTGAAACCAATCATACTACGTCTTATGCTGGGCTTTTTTGTTCAATTTTACGTGAAGTAATTAGGCCTATATTGTAAAACACCGACAACGTCAAAACTAATCGAAGAATAGATCCAGTGACGTTCGGTGTAAGTTTTTAACTTGCTATTTACACCCCACATTGCCATTTACTGCATGTGTGACCCGTTATAAAGGTTTCATATGGAAGACGGATGCGGCTATTCGCGTTCTCTAGCCAAGCCTTTTAAGAACCACGAGGCTCGACAACGTGATAATGCGAGATTGGGCGAAACCTCGCGAGATTAGAGGTAATCTGGTGCGGTTTTGTCTAACCTCGCATTCTTTTCGTTTTCGTGCAGCATGTTATTAAAATCGTCTCGAGAACGCGAGTGGCCTCATCCATCTCCCATAGTTTTCATCCAACCATGCTACATGAAAGTTACTTTGACTTCACTTAAGGCTGAAGAAAAAAGACATCTTGGAGATAATCGTGTGCTGTAAAACCCTTTCACGAAGACACATTAATACCATGGAAAGCTTAGAAGTTCCGGTTTGTGGGGCATCAAACGAATGATGGGCGAGATATGACTGAGCTGACAAATAAGCCTATCTCATTGGAATCCATGAAGGTTTAGCCCACGACAACCGCTGACTGCGTAGAAATGTCCGGAAAATCCACATAAACTGATAGAAGAGCTGTTTGCTCGCGGTAAAAACTGCACCTTAGGCATCGATTTAAAGTCCAGAAGGTGTAAAGTTAATGAGCCCGGTAATGTAGCCCAGTTTCCGGGTCTTCTGAAGCTGATTCTACTTTAGCCAGCGAAAAGCAACAAATCTCCAAATGGCGTTGAAAAACTAGCGAGATTAGATGCTGTTCGAACATATGAACTATGGGTTTTTCTGGGGTGAAATTTTTGGAAATAAAAAACCGTAGTGTTGTAATGTCAGAATCGATCTCATCTTGCAGGCGCATTTCTAGATTGCCTCCTGGCATTCTCACCAGCTTAAAAAGTAATGCATGCAATTTGAATTTGAATTCGCGAAAACAAAATTCTCCATTTTCTTGTCATCCCTGTTTTTAGGTTTTCTTAATCACTAATGCTCCACACGAATCACGGTATTCATTTTTAGACGTGGGCTCTGCGTGGTGATAGATCGTGCTTATAATATCACCAAGACTCGACTCTGATACATATCCCTAGCTCTGCAGAAGTACGAGGCTGAAGTATTTAGCAGCTGCGACAGTGACAGCGAAGGCAAATCTTACCATCCTTAACGCCCAACAACTGTCACTCCTTTTATCATTAGCCCTTGCTGACACCGTTAATGGCAAAAGAAGTCATCGGTTCAAAACCAACTCTTTTTACTTTGGCTGCTGTTTTAAGTTAATAAGTTTATTCTCTTGGCCAACGGGGGTTGTTTCACTATATAGGCTTGGACACGTTTTTTCTTTTCTTTTCACGTATCAATTTTAAACCGGACTACCACCATAGTAGTGAATTATTCTTGAATGAGTGAAATCTCATCCAGATAAATAAATATATAAATGGCCACAATGACGAGCTCATGTGGGGCACTGAAGACAGCCTAAAGGTATCATGTGCAGAAAAGTATCCAGACTGTGGTGCAAACGATTAACCGAAATAAACTCAGACAAAGTCACAGGGGGCAATAAAAAGCTTTAAAAATAAGTTATGTACCTCTATCATTTGACAAAAACACGCACACAATGAATGGCTCGCGCACGATGAAGAAACTGAGTTAGACACAGAAAGAAAACTTTCCTCCAAAAAATTAAACTTTCCACATTCATTCCCATGATTCATGAAGTTTCTCCGTTTCTACTTTGGAGGTGTCAGTCACGTGTTGGCGCAAGATTTTATTTTGCCGAAACCTCCATGGTAACCATGGGAACCGACCCTACAGGATGAAAAAGAAAGTAATTATGCTCAGAAGAAATCGTTCTCGTTTTCTTGTTTTCTATGAGACTCAGTCCCCATTTACACATGAGTTAAAACATTTGTTCACTAAGTGCAGAGGTAAAATATTACAGGTTCTTTTCTTCAAGAACGATGTATAAAAAAAAACACCTTAAGAGTCTTTTGTGCTGCATTTATGTTCACAGACCCCGAGCAAACTTGCTTCCTGTTCCCCATGTTAGTTAACCGATTATCTGAGTGGTGCATGGTATGTGGTGATTTCTGTATCTCTGGCATCAGGAATGTATGCGGCGATGCTGTTATCAGATCACATGTTAGCCAAGGCTGAGTATCAAATTAATGATGTTTTGTGATATTGTAAGTGTATCATTCATCGGAGGGGAAAAACAGTAAACAGATGGCTTGCTCGGCTCCTAGACAGCGATAAGCCTTACTCCAGCCCCAACTCAGAAACACGGAGACACTTGGATAAGTTCAATACATAAAATTGAAACATAATCTTAGAAATGCAACTTATATACAATGTACAAGAGCCATACTAGCGATAACACAAATGCAGTTTCTTACACAGATTAGAGCAGATCACAGCTCTGGTCAAAACACCACGAGTCTAAAAGGATAGACTGAGTCCACAGAAATAGGATAAACGGAAGTGAATGATATTATTTATCTACAAGTGACAATCGGTTGTATGCACGGACGTATGCTGTAAATTACAGTCTTTAGGCTTCCCCCAAAATGGCAAGGCAATATCACTTCCAGTGTGAATTCGGATAAAAGGTACGTAACAGCACAAAGAGACAACAAGCAATGCAAGCTCAGGAATGAAGTCTCTAGAAAAACAAGGAGTGGAGAAGCACTCACTCCAAAATCTGTTACCTACAACAAAAATGAGTTCAAAATGATAACGACGAGCGGCACGTAAGCCTAATAATGAACATCGCAACAAAATATCTTCAATATGGACCAACGTGATAGACTGTGACTTCCATCGCAAACTGGCGGGTTTTCATATAGCCTAATTCATATTCTAGAAAAATGGACTTTCTGGTCCGTAATGGTAAATACATTTACAACACGGGTATTTCTTTCTAGAAAGAACCACACATATACAGATAGTCTTTGGGAAAGACCTACCGAAAACAGTGCTAGCTATGACGTATACACAGCTCAAGATCTAGGCCAAATGCTGACCCAGTCAGCATAACAATGGAAATGTTCAGTGTAATAATGACGGTGCCATTACAATATGTCAGCCTATATAGATTCTCGATAAAGTGTTTTGGTTGGCACGTCCGGTCTGCCGACAATACGTGCACTAAAAACTAAAAAAGTTGTCACATAGATCAGTGATGTGAGTATGACGTAGCACTCGGCGTAATAACGTTATACATGAGAGTCCATTTTAATTTTCATGTGCCACAAAAAAAAAAAGAAAAACATAGAAAAAAAAATATATTCAAACCTATAACCACAGGACCTATTTGTTACTTAGCAATTGACGCTCAAAACGAAATATATATATATACATATATATATATATCCACCAGTGAAAAGGTCCGTGTTTTTACTACAACATCTCCGATATTTCTGTGAGGGATTTAGCACCACAGTGATTTTTGTTTTTAAAAAATCGGTAACAGGGGAAACGAGTGATCTGTGCGGGGTTCACATATTACTTCACACGGTGATATTACGACCATTGAGACACCTATCAGCCTTGTTGCCAGACCTGCCACTCGTAATTTGACGACAGTCTTTTTATAACAGTGCAGTATTTGCGGTCATGTGCGAAGTTGCAGTCATCAGTTTGCAGGTGATCTTTGCAAGAGATTCCACGGGCGAAATCTTAATATATTCCCCCAGGTTAAACACACCATATAGACCTGTTAATTGATCGGTTGATTTCTGTTAACCATCGACGTCACGTCCGTTGGAGCATGTAAAATATTTCGTGCGTATGGAAACCACATTTCTAAAATGTCAACCAAGTCCACAGAAGATACATATACAGTGGTTTGATTGTTGTAAGTGGTAAGGCCGACTGGATACCTATGCAAATAACACACAGAGGAGACACCAGATGTGTTTTGGAAATTTAAAACGCCGTTGTTGCTATCCGTTGATGGAAGCAAGCAGTGGAGACGGTCTGTCGACAATTTATAATTGTAATGCGATAAAACAGAAAACCACCACAGATTCGTGGGTGTATGGACGCAAACAGGAAACCATGGTGAAATCTAAATTTGGACGATTCAGGGTTTGTATACAAAAGTATGGCGAGATGATTTGTGGGTGTATTAGTGGAAACCATGGCAGAATCTAAATTTGCAACGACAAAGGACCAACCATTTAGAAGTGTATCAAAGGGAACAAGGCACCTTCCCGGGATTTGGAGATTTGGACGATTGCCGGAAACAAGAAACCACGACAGGATTAAGATTTGGACGATTCAAGACACCATGGCCGAATCTAAATTGCGGCAACAAAGGGCCAACCATTTAGCAGTGTATCAACGGAAACAAGAAGTCTTGACGGGATTTAGAGATACAGACGATTGCCGGAAACAAGAAACCACGACAGGATTAAGATTTGGACGAATCTAAATTGCGGCAATAAAGGGCCAACCGTTTAGAGGCATATCAACAGAAACAAGGAACCCTGACGGGATTTAGAGATTTGGGCGTTTGACCGAAACATAAAAGCACGACAGGATTAAAATCCAAGGATCAAAACTCGGAAGCGTATCCGTGACGTATCACTAATTCTACTCCCGTGTATGTGGACAGTTCTGCGTGTTACCTATTTGTTATATCTTTGCCACGAAATCAATTTCAATATGCTCAAGTTTATATCCAGACTATTTTCCTGTCTGTGTGATAACGCTTACGGAATATTATCGTATTTTCATATTTTAACATACTCTTTTTTAACATAATATCCTGGGAAACATTATTTTAAAGGCTATTAAACGAATATGAGTGTGGTAGACTGTCGCCCGTAGATGAATACAGAGAACAAATGACTGACGAAATACGTTCTCAAGCCCCACTGGTGATCTAACAAAGATTCAGTGTACGAGTCAGTCCTGTGCCATGTTTTATGTTGTATAGCTATACATAATACATTCGTGGGAATCCTCTCATGTTATAAGCACAATTTATTTAACTTGTTTACCGTGGCGGATTCAGACTGTGTACTATCATGTTTAGAAGAATATGAAGTGCGATCGCTGTTGTGGCTAGTATTTTAGGCACAGTGACTGTATCATTCGGGGTTGTAAATCCATCCAACTAGGATAAAACACTATACGACTAGCTGTCAACAAAACCGTACGACTGCATGAGGTGTGTGTCATTATGCATTACTTTGAGTCTTGTAAGTAGGTTTTGCCGTCACTACCAAAGTCACTTTGCGTGTGAACGTATAAACTTCACCTTCTGCAACAGAGTCCACGTCATCATTTTGAACAGTATGGCGAGGTCAGAGCTGATAGTGTTTATTGGAACCAGCCAGCACTCTTCCCCTCATGATCGGAGCACCGACTTTCAAGGCAACCTTGGACCTCTACGTATTTATGGGTTGGTGTGGAGTCGGTTTTCCCTCTGAACTCCATGGCCCTAGGCGCGAAACCGACATTAAAACTCCACCTGTCAACCAAACTTGGCGTTCCGAGTCAGTATTATTATGTATCTGTCATGATTGCTGGCTGCACATAGACTTCAAACTAACATGACAACAACAAAGACAAAGTGTTTATTCAGGCGTGTTCAGTTTTCATTATGGCTTTATCGTCGAATCTCACAGGGAATAAAACCTTTATCGTATGGAAGATTCATCGTGGCTGAGGTGTGTCCCTGCACCATAGAGATAAGATAACATAGCACGAATTTTAAGTAATGTAGCCCAGTTATCAGAGCAAAGTAGCCCTGCATGCCTCGTAAACAATGTAGCAAAGGATAGTAAACAATATAGTCATGCAGAGTAAACAATGTAGCACAGGACTGTAAGCAATATAGTCATGCAGTGTAAAGAATTTAGCTCAGTAATTATCTTTTGTTATTAACATAATCGCATTCCACTCACCTGCATGCAGTAAAACTTAGGTCTTATTTTACCATACGTATAATGTCCAAGTATTGCTTCATAATGCTAAATAATTTGATACTAAATGCATGAACACGACCCCTGTTACAAAGTGCAACTCTTTCCTCATAAACTGAGCAAAGGCATCAACCTAACGTAAATGGCTACTACAGTGATTTGCATAAATCCTTCCGCTTCAATTTCGAGCGGATTTTCTTCCGAGATTTTTTGTACCGTCCAAAAGGCAATTGGGGATTACTAGCTATTTTGTTTCCAATATGGATTTGGGCTAGCTTAAGGAAAGGGATAAATAAGACGGAGTCCATCCCAAACATCGGGCGAAACAGATTTTTTATGAATATAAGTCCTTGTTGGGTTCGACCTCTTCATCGTTTGCCAAAGGAGCTGCGAGGAGTCCCCTGAAATTTATACTTGAGGGAAGTTACAAAAAATAGGACAACGCAAGACCATTCTTTAGGAAAAAAACTGTTACATTGGCAAATTAAACCAGAGTCAACAAATCCGATGTCTCAAGCCAAATATTTTTTCACTATGACAAAATTATTTAAGTGCCATTTGAGATCTAAAACCGGTGTCAGAATGACTGGGTATTCTTGGTGGATTTCCCAATATCTCTTGTCTCTGGACAGTGGTTTAGTCTTTAGCATTTTTTTTTCGATAACGCGAACGAGTTTAATAATGTACGGCTCGCCATGTTTACCTGAAAACGGAACATTGTCAGGTGGCATATTGAATCATTTCTATGAAACTGGCTGTGACGAGAACCTCATTAAATTGTCTCTTATGACATTCTGCTGAAGGTCAAACGTAGACGGATTAAATTTGTATGAAAAAAGAAGATGGACTCCGGGAGTGGAAGAGACGAAAGCACAGGGTTCAATCTTCACCTCGGCTCATAATGGGGGAAAAAAGCAAAATTTGGTTTAATCTCTATTCTGGCTTTCTTGACATAGCAATATATGAAGATACGTTATAGGAAGTTAAAAAAAAATACAAAGAAAAAGAAAAGAAGACATCGTGAGCTTTAGCAAACTAAATTAATAAACATATACATCAAAACAATGCAAAGGGACCAGGCCTCGGGAATGCCTAATCAACCAGCAGATTCCCGGTAATGCCACTCCCCCCACTCTTTGCAGTACATGGCTTAAAGCAGAACAAAGTAACAATGCTGCGATGCTAACTGCAATGTAGTAGATGCCACTGTTGTAGAATTGCTCGAAATGCTGTGGTGTCTTCACATTTGGTAAACATGTACAGGAAAACAATGCAAGGGAAACAGGCTCTGAGGTGCTAAGTCTTCAAGCAGAATTTTGGTTTCTGCAGGAATAAAATATAGACAGTATAAAAGTCGACAGCATGTAGAGTAAAACCAGAGCAGCGACCATCGTGTGATAGTCATTGAAGTTCGTCCTCTTGTTAAAATAAATTACCACATTCGCAGTTTTATTTTAGTTAAGGACAGATGGAGTAGTAGTTTTACTTGTTCCGGTAACTCATTTGTGCTAATCGCTGTGATCCTCTTACTTCCAATACATTTAATATGTCATATAGAGCTGAATTAGTCGTGTCACAAAGTAGTCTCCCCTGGCATTTGCCTCCCCACATTGGGAAATAATCACCATTTTGCCCGAGTAATTGATAACATCTACATCTTCTGTTACGGTTTGACTATGGCATTGGTATAACACCCTCCTCTCCTGTAAGACATTATTGGCATCCACCATCAGCTGCTGTTCGATTTCTGTCCGATTTCTTACGTGTGGATAAGGCCAGTGCCACCCAATCTCACGGGCTCGGATGCGACTTTAAGTCAGGAGGTTGGTTTGGTAGCTGGCGAAGAGCGCTGGTTCACTCTGGACACTCTTGTTCCTCCAGCGGTTTCCTCCACCACCAAACCTGACTGCATTTCCTGATGTAAGGAAACCTTTTCGAATAGCCTATACGGTTCTAATATATATGGAATAAATATTATTTGTTCGCATTCTTAAAGCGTAATGTTAGGCTGTACAGGGTTCTCTTTAAACGCTACAAGCCCCTCTCAGATATGGCTGAGTTCAGCCCACATCTTTTCTCATCGCCATTTCCTCTGAGACTGAGTTTCTAGAAATCGCCATGAAATGTTATATTAACGACAACAGCTCTAGTAATTCACGGCCATTCACTTACACATTGCCTGGATAGATATCTGCCAAAACCGACATTCTCTCTTCTTGTAATGAAGGAAGCTGTTTTGTAGACTGCAGGGGCACCCGAGTCTAATGTGAGTTGCCCCTATCATACTGTGAAAGTACTACCAGTTATTACGAGATGTCACGCCATCTCGGGCTCTATATGAGACATTCGGTCTGGTTAGGCCGAGTCGGTTCCCTTCTTAGATACATGTACGAGTTAAATTAACAACAAATTTTGCTCCCAAATTGATGCAGTTTGAGAGATACTTAATGTTGTGTCCACCAAACAGTTATAAAGAAAAAAAAACTTCAGCAAGACAAACTTGCTCACTACCTCTATTCTACACCCATTGGTTAGATAGCTTGATTACTGGCAGAGCAATGTTCTTCAGGGGAATGTCCGTCAGATGGAATTACACATGTCTGTCTAAGACATGAAAATAATTCCCCAAACCTGTTGAGTTTTGTTTATGAATATCTTTTTAACAGGATAAAAGAAAAATCTGTAGGTTTATTGTGTTATTTTCGTATATCACCACTAACAACTTGAACGCTGCATTCACCTGCGTATGTAAACACGATACTAGGGAGTTCAGGGTAAGTTTATTACGGTGTATTCGGTTAGCAGTTAAGCTGGAACATGTAACGGTCCTGCCTAGAGAAATACGACCGAGTATTTACCTTGCAGGAAAATCAGCGCCTTCTATACAAGCCTCTCTGGTGGCGGAACCTTAATCCTGCGATTGCTCAGGAGAGCAATTTGCCCGCGAAATTGACTCTTATATAATGTAACTCTTACAAATACCAGACTGCAGATGTTGGATCAAGGCATCTAGTTGAGATAGCTGCGAGGGTCTGGAGAAATGCCTCTCCTCCCTTCACTCCCTTCCCTCGCCCCCCTCCCCCCGCCCCTCCCCCCGCCCTGTTCCCAGACGCCTTCCCATCTTAACACTTGGACACCCTGGTGTGTTTACGTAAGCAGGTTAGCGAGCAATCGCCTACACCTGCCGTTGGCAATAGCTCCATTAGAGCTAAATCTTGAGCCGGATAACGGTCCTTACACTACACGTATAGTCAGCTGACAGGACTGGTTCCGGGGTACAACGCTCAGTCCTAAATATATTATCGACTCTCCGACCTTCGCCGAGACGGTTACCCCTGTAATTTTAATGACCCTCATGTTCTCCCTGATAATAAACCCCGCTACTGGTGACGTCTTCAGAAGCTTGCTCTGCTGCTTGAATCGTCTGATTCTACATTGGTCGTGTTTGAACACAAATACACTGTAAATTTCGGTGTTTAAATTATAAACACTTTTATGCATCAAATATCGAGGACTTTGAGATTATAGCATTATAATATAGGTCTATATAAATATTTAGACACTTATGTTTAATACTTAAATGTATTTGTGAATTTATTAAACAAGCTTATTTGAAGTTAAATTACCCAGTAAACCCGTTGGCCGTTGGTAATTTTACAGTATAGGTTACCCGCAAAACCGATTGCATCTATAGGGTCATAATTTGCTAGATTTCATTGTACATGTCAATCGCTGTATGCGTGCCTTTAGAGTTTTAAAGAACACAGTTATATCGTGATTCAAAAACCAAAGTGGTTTGATCGGTGCAGATTTAAGAAATATTAATGTATCTACCCACCAAATCTGTTTTTAATGAAAACAAATTGGGGAAAAGCTATAATACTACAAGTAGTATTGTTCGTAATCGTAAGTAGTGTTGTTAGTAATCGTAATTAGTATTGTTCGTAATCGGAATTCTCAGATGCCAGTTGACGTTACTACAGTTTGGAGCATACCTAACGGAATACATGTACATGTGTTTTGTGTATCGACACACGCATTTATTGTTTCAACTCTGCAAAGAAACTGATTTTGAGGTTTACTTCAGTGAAAGGTAAAGTTAGAAGGTTAGCGAAAAACGTTTATAAACAAACCGATAACCTATTACAGTGAATTCCCTAAACTAGTCCACTTTCCTGTGTAAGACGTCAAAGCCGGATGGGTAATACCTTGGGTATTTTCCGCTAAGATGGCTTCATAATTTGTCCGGAAATTACAACACACAGCAGGCTGTTTGACTTCAGTTCAAATCCGATAGATCCGGAAACATAATTCCGGTAACATTCGTAAAGTTGTCCACATATATACCGCAGGCCGAATTGTTTTGAATGTTAGGTGACATGGTGCGGTTAAAGAAACCGCTCTACACATATATATGCACGAGTCATGCTTTTTTTTATATAAACTTCATAAACCAGCGTAAAAATAAACATCAAAATGTGTTTACCTGATTGAACACTAGATTTTAATCTATAGGTCTGTTCGCATAGATGTTGCACACGCTGGCTTCCTCTCCGCTCGTATGTGGGAAAATCAGCCAGCAACATGCGGATGATCATGCGTTTCCTCCGGACTCTGCTCGCTTTCCTCCAGCCGTAATGCTGGCCGCCGTCGCATAAGTGAAGCATTCTTGAGTACGGCGTTAAACACCAGTTAAATCAATCAGTGAAATCAGAGTGTGTGTACATGTCAAACGCTGCTCGTGAGTTTAAGGCCATGGCTAGATGAACAAAAAATATAATAATAATAATAAGAGAATTCTACAGAAGTGACGGGTAGTTTGATACCGATGAGGAGCACCTTTAACAGAAACTTGTCGATAAATGACGGTCATTTGAATGAAGGTTATAACTTGGGAGTGACAAGTCTCTCGAGACAAGAATGTCTTTTCATAGGGGCTTAGAAATGTAATCAATAACAATTACTTATTACCGACAGTCTGTTGAAAAAGTTAAGTGTTTTGCACTTACAAACTCTGGTTATTAAGAGGCTAATTTTCAGTAAGTAGTTACTAAGAAAGAAGATCAGAAAAACGCGATGCTTACGTTTAGACATCTAGTTTAAAGCCAAGCCCTTAATACAGATTTGTGCAAAAAACCTAAAGTGCATGTATTCCTAATTTCCCCTAACAAAACGCAAAGACTAAATGAATTTGTCTTGTGGCAATGTAATCACATGTAAAAATACAAATGACAATTTTGAAAAATTAATGTAAATATTTTTATCTTTGTGCGAAGGCCGATACCCTTTCCAGCATTATGACTTCTTCCACATAATGTGTATATCCTTGTACACTACTGAGCAACGATTAACATGCGAAACTTGTAAAATACTAAAAGATGACAAAACAAAATACAGTTTAGCTTCGTCCTATTTCCCATCTCGGCTATGCGTGTTTCTACGGTTTCTTCTAATATTAAACGCATATATATATATATATATATATATATATATATATATAACACTAGAAAGAGCTTGACAAAGTTTCCTGACAATGAATGTTAATAAATGGTCAGAATGTTCGAATGGAAACGACAAGCAAAGTGTATTTTGACTCTTGACCATTTTCAAATTCCACGAACTTAAGGCAGGCCTCTAAGTTCAACTGCATATAAGGTCAAGTTATAGCTTTTAATATAACTTCTGAACCGTGTGCAGTTTCAGAGCACATGGCACCACGCTTTTGCCGAAACCTTGTTGACCAAGGTTCTAAAAAGGCCTTCAACTATGAGGGCACGTGCTCGAATCAAGCTCTAGGGGCTATTGGTAAGTTTTTAAAAGTATGAATTTCATCAATTAACTGGGCTCTACCCGCAGTATTTCGTCTATTCACCAATAGGTCTACATATGCTAGCGGGTTTTGGGTTGACCCCATTTATGATGAGTCGAAAAATAAACCAGCATGCTGTTTTGGGAATCCATGTAGCAATCCTCTGTGTTCATGGCTGGGTATATAAGGACCGTGGTCGGCACCTGGAAATGACCAAGTCCTGGATTAGTGGCTAGAAGGCTGACTAAAGAAAGAAAATCTGTGTATTACTGTAACCCACATCGCGCTCAGGGATATACACAACGTAGTTGTCCGGAACCACAGACAAACCGCACGCTCTATATGTGTGAGCAATACCACATGATACATTCTCTGAAGGATGTCCGGGCTGCAGTCACTGTGATATGACCCGTCGGCAGCAAGGACAAAGGTGTATTACAGTATGCGTTGAGTTACAAATGCACACATACTTCAATATCGCATGTTAACGGCATGGTCACTCACCGAGAATCCTTGAAACCATTTTTCCTCAGCACAGTTTCAGCCTAGAGGGAAATACTTCAAAAGATAAAATATGTTCGTAAACGAGACGTCCACAAAGTCTAACAAAACGTTCGATCTATAGGCTATAGTGAAGATCCAAGTTTAGAAATGATCACATTTCCCGAATGAAAAGGTTACATTGATGATATCATCCAGCACTGAAACCATTTTAAAAAAGATGTCTTCCATTTGCTATATACACCTTGAAAAATGCTTTTTTTTCACAACGTTTTACAATGTTTCGCGTTGTTCTCAAAAATAGTTGCACTTCACGCAAATATGATCGTGGTCGGTCAATAAGCTGAAGAAGCCAGGCAAAGCACATATGAAACCACAGCGCCTCACACTACAGTACCCGACAAACGCTTATTTACTCGCCCATGCGCTTGCAACATTCGGATGTGACAGCGGTGTATTATATTCAGGGCCAAAGCGTTGGCGTGGTTTATGCACCACTAGCCCGCCTTTTAGCTATATTCTGTGGGTGGTTTAATTTTATGATAAAGAATGCTGACCCCGCCGTGTAAGGCGTATGTAAGTTCCATTTGACTTCTCTTACTGGGTTTGCTTTCCGTGGCCATGGTTATTTTATCATTCTTTGAAAACTGAATGCCAAGAGAAATTGCAGTCATACGAGACTTTAACCTGTGTTGGTTGAAAAAGACCCATTGTCCTTAGATACGTGTGTTTATAGAACTGCTTTCAATAGAGGTATCCATTTCCCTGTACATACCCTGGTGGAAGGGTATATATGGTGCACAGGTTCCGGGGAGGGGCTTTTGGTGACTGATGGAGCAGAACGACTGCGAACAACTCTGTGCTAAGTCTCAAGCGGCACAGTCACAAAGGGACCAGTCGGGGGTCGCCGAGAGAGGCTGACGCATGCGCCCTGTGCAGGGATACAAAGTTTTAGGTGTCCTTTTATGTCTTATTCAGCGGAAAAATATGTGACAAATTAAACGGTCACCGGCCTGGGATCATTATAGGTAGAGGTGAGGCCCAGGGGTGTTGAAATAACAGGAATAGTTTCTGGACACAATCTTAACTATACCACTATATGATGATGTCTAATTTATTACACAGCCTGTTGTAATATCTTAAACTAGTTTTTTTTATGCTAAAGTTTAGTGTAAATAAGTTTGCTGGAGTTTATATTGCTTTTATCGTACATCGTAAATGACACAAATATTCGGTTTAAGTTTCCCACCCCTCGTAAACATGCGATATATCCACAACATGCACGAGATGGAAGACGTAATTTAAGTGATCAAAAGAAAGAAAAGCTGAAGTCTACTGTCTAAACTGTAATTTCTAAGTGGATAATTCACAGACAATAAGCACTGATCCAACATGTCTGCCTCTGTATAGGTGTCTGTTAATTGTGTCTGATTTCCTATGGTCTTATTTTACCCTGGAAGCTTGTCCACTACGTCAACAATAAAAAAAAACAAAACAAAAAAAACCCAACACCCTCTTCACTGTGACGGGCTGTGCACTATAGCCCAACATCCAATCGTCGCGTGCAGCGGAGTCCATGGCTTGGCGCAAATACACAACGGACACTGCAAGCAGTTTGTCTGTCCAGATGAAAACACAGAGCAGGCGTGGTGAGGCGGGTATTGAACTAAAATAAGACTAGGAAATTAAAGCCTAGCGTTGAGGGCGAGCTTCATTCGTCCTGTGGTGACGGTGGAGGGAAGCAGATGTAAGTACTGACGGTGTGACTGGAAAATTAGTGGAAAGAGAGCTGGGGAGATATCAGCTGAATTGTAGTGTGAGTGGGTGAGGCATTGTATAGAAGGGCAGGTTGACAGAGACGGACGCCAGGGCCGACGGAGGGAGGCACATCCGCCGAGTTACGGAGCACAGGGACTGACTGCCTGGCAAATATCCCTCCCCAGTCATCCCCTGACGGCCAGCGAGCGAGGAGAACATCGAGGCCGTGTGGGCTAACACACTTCTCTCCAGACTATAGTCAATTTGCAATGCCTTGTTGAGATTTGCCTAGTGTCGGTCGGTGATAATTCAACTTGTATTACCCCTGAGCCAAGACGGATCAAAAAAGAGACCAACTTTAGTGGACAAAGGAAATATATTTACCACGAGAATTGTCTCTGTGTGCTTTGTGTGGGTTTCACTCGGTCTGGAGAATTGCCTCAGCGGTATATGTGTGTTTTAGCCAAACCTGTGTGAAATTCCCCACGGGATTTTACCAGCCTCGGACGTGAGAGGATACCTTTACCCCAGTACCAGTCATGGATTCCGGCTGTCGCGTCTTCGCCCTTGCTGTACTCAGCTTGACATTAGCAGCTGAGGTAAGTCAAAGTTTCAGTCCCTCCCTAAATACGTCTTCTGTCATCGTCATTAATCGAACTGAATGATCGAGCGAATGTTTCGCCCCTAATCTTAAGACATTTCAAACACACACATGAAGAAGATACATTGCTTGATAAGTATTGCTCTACGTTCTATAGCTTTTGCCTATGGATCATCTATACCACGAAACTAAAAGCCCAGTCACAGGACATTGTAGGGCTTATAATTTCGTATTTAGTACAATGTATCTTTAGTTTGATTCAGTCAACAAATTCGACAATTTTAAAAATAATTTCGACACGTCCGTCTAAAATTACATATTCATCCTGAATTGTTGCCTAAAAATTTACCTCACAAATGGAAGGTTTTATGTTTGGTAAATTAATACAGCATAATATGTATTCATAGTCCAGTTGTCTTTAAACGTCTGTACAGTCCAATCGTTTTATGTAGATATATTGGCTTGTAACATAGAGTACAGTGTGTATAAAACAAGCCAAAGCTGGTATTTGAAGACGATCGGAACGAATCTGTTACACAAGGCCTTTCATAGGTGGAAGTCATTTAAGTAGTTGCTTGGCAGGAACTTCCGAATTAGTTCACATATATGTAAGGGCATAAATGACCTCTACATTCACAGCTCACAAACTGAAGACGATCATACAACTGAAATATTTATTTCTCTTTTTTCTGGGTTTGCATAACATACTGTCATGGCCAGAACTAACAACTTGGGAAAATATTTACATAGGCCTATTTTGTTTGTTGTAGGCTGATTATATTTTAGGCGATTGATAGGCCGTTTGGTGATTTGACCAGTTACCGATTTATCGCCCCAAGTATTGTAAACTACAAATCCAAATATACATGTAACAACATAAGCCATATTGCTTATGACTTCTGTAAACGATTTTTTCTAGTATTTACATTATCTGTTAAGCGTGCTGTTGTGTACTGGTTGAATTTTACAACACAGCTAGGGCTTTTCATTTGTCTTCAGCTTAGAGAAAATGACTCTTAGTACAGCACTTTTCACGTGCGGTGTGTCTAATTTACCAGCTTAACTTGTAGTGTAAAGTTAAGGTGCATGTTTCATGCTCCCCATAAATCGGCGTGTTCCGCGATCATTACCCGCACCAACTGTTCTACCGTCACTACTAATAATGATGCTTTAATCACACCATGTGACATGTCAAATTATGTAGCCCACCAGGTGGCGCCCGTGAAGGTCTCCTCGAGTTAAAAGGAAGTTACAACAGTCCTATGTACTTTTGGGTTGTGAATAGGCACGTTTTTCTACAATTTATTCAACAGCACAGTTCAAGCTTGCGTACATTCAACCGTTTGTTTTAGTTGCCTGGCTCTGGTGTGTTTCAAAATTTTAAAACATGTCCGTTTAGAACGGGTATGTTTGACAAAATATGTCAAAAATGGTGACGTCAGGAGTGGGGACGTACATTATCTAAAGGCGTCATTGGCATCTGTGTGTGGAAGGTAACATTCCTGGTTGAGAATGAGGAGGGGAGGGGTAGGGTGTAAGGGTCACGGTTGGGGTTACTGATAGTCTTAGGCTCTACCAACCGAACTGACAATCAGAATATGAAGGATAAGCCTTCTCGCTTCCGGTCCCCATTATGTGACAGCACCATGTCGTTCACCGAGCAATCTATATATGTATACCGATGTTTGAATCTTAGCTTATAATCTGGACAAATGACACAGAACTACAAGCTGACACCAGCTGTACACGGAACCAGCATAAATAAGTTTCAAATCAATTTATGTATCTGTCTCTTATATTGAAGTGCATCTCCATCAACATGTGGCTGAAACATAAGTGCATACGTGTGTAGAGTGGTGTAGCCTATGTAAATAAGCTTTGTTTGTGGCTGGCGTTTAGCTTCAGAGCACAATGCCTTGCTATATTATGAGGTAGACTCCCCTGTAGTTTTTGTTACATCGCAGTTTATGAAAATATGAAACAAAGAAAAAATTGGAAATTTTCATTTGTGCTGGTGGAGGAAGTGTATTTCAAACTGTAATGGAACCTTTAGAAATCGAAACAGCGGACAAAGCATGGTCATAATACCTCTAACATTCGTTCTGTACTATGTATTATTTCTGTGCCGAACTCGGCGAATTCATCGTACATTTTTCTTTCCACTGTTTTCGAGATAGTTAATTTCAGTTTTGGAAGCTATACCTACATGTGTACTGATGTATTTCATGACGATGAATAAAGTTTACTTTTCCTTCGAGACCACCACGCCCTTAATAACCACCAAGCTTACCCTAAACGGTCCCTGTCTGCTGATAGCGGATGCTTCCAAGTGTTGCCAATTTTCGTGTAAACGTAGGCGACCCCAGATCGATTTATTTGATTGGTGTTTTACGCCGTACGCAAGAATATTTCACTCATACGACGGCGGCCAGCATTATGGTGAGAGGATACCGGGACCCTAGATTGAGGTGGAATCATTACTTTTAGGCTCGCTCTTCAGTGTCCCTCAATACACTAATATTTCACTCACTGTTTATATATATACACACACATGTATGTATAAAAAGTGCTATTTTGAGAACAGACAATAACGTGTGAGGCCTGGGTTGTTTTGAGCAGAATAGTTTGTGACCCCGATCACACTGGCAACTGCATTACGTTTGTTCAACAGGTGGTTTTATGGACACAATGCTGTTGGCAATCGGGTAAACCACCGCCGATGCCGACTGATTGCAGTGCTAAGTGCCACAACGGAACGCTGATCCCTAGACAATAAAGGCGTGTGGAGAAACTGCTGCGTTTGTATCGATCAACACAACACTGAGCAGATATTGCATTTTAGCCGCCCACCTTCAAACAGTAGGCGCTGGCAGCAAGTGCGTTTCACCATACCACAATGTGAAATTCGGTAATATTCTGAATTATCAAAAAGTGTATAGTTTCAAAGGTGCAATAACAAGAAAGGCTACGATATGTCGGACGCGTATCTCGCATAGAAGCTTAGCGTCAACCCAGTCGCAGTGGGCCCCACCTCCCCTGATGGACCGCCAGTCTGACTTGGGAAGTCTAGACACTGCTTTTCAACGCTATTGCTTTATTCTTGCACAACGAAACTCTCGTCGTATAATTACGTCTTCCACGGCTGTCCTCACACGTGTGTCATTTTTATTGTTGATAATAAGTTAGGTTGGAGTTGTACTTATGTCATCAGTTTGCTGTTTTCGTTGTTCATGCTCTTACAGCTCTTATTATCGCTTGGCACGTGGCTGTTATAATAAACCTTGATTGTTTTGTTTAGAATAGTCTTCTACTTGCCGTCAACTGAACACGAATTTTCGGATAATCTGGTAGTGTTTTCTCACAGACCTTGCTTTTATTCAGCAGTTACACCGTAAGAAAATTTGAAATGTCACCACTTTATCCTACAATACATCATAACGAGTATGCTTTACGTCTCTCTTGCTTTTCCCCGTGTGTTCAATGGAAATCTTATGCGGTAACTGGAAGTGGATTGCCATGTTAAATTTTAACAACTCTCTATAGGTCTTGTGGCATGGAAACGGGAAAAAAATGTCGTGTAGAAAATCTACATCATGTGATGACGAGTGTTTTTGTGATTCAAACAAACACGCAATGTTTCCCTTTCTAGAGTTCATCAGGATGTAGAGTTTTGTTTGCAGTGTGACGTAGTTCATGGTCACGTGGCCCACGTTTAAACTGTTGTATTAATAGTCCACAGCCCCGGCTGAGGTCAACCCGTTCAGAAATTATGTCGTTTTACTGGACAGTCACAAGAAGTCAATCGACGTCGTGAACTGCAGCGAACAGCCTGTGCTAAATAATCCTAGCTTTAAAAAAAAAAAACCCTCACCCCTCTTTTCGCCCCGATATCACTTAGTCCACATTTGAATGAGTGGGAGTGTAGGTGAACACGGTGGTATAAATTTGATGACTTCACTCGTGTTCAAGCATAATGAAAGTAGTTCCATGAGCGAATATATCATAATTGCCACTCAACAGGCCTACTTCGAAATCCTGCTTTTTCAGATGTGAAACATAATCTGAAGGGCAATTATGAACCAGGAATTGTGAATATAGCTTTGAATGTTATCTTTGTGTGTTAGCTGACGAACGGAAACCTCTTATTTTATATCGGAGAATTGTGTTACATATGAAGCCATATGTCGTTGTGAGTACGACTATACGCCTGAAATGTAACGAAATAGACAGCAAATCAGTAAACACACTCTTTTAGGAGAGAACAAGCGAGAAACATCACATCGTTGTTGTTTAAGGTATTCTTTGAGAGGCATCCATAAATGCATCTACCCAAACGACTCTATCAATACCAGACATTTCTAAACGTTCCCTCTCATTAGATATTTATATAGAAAAGATTGCATAAAAGCTTTGGAAACAGAACATGTTGCATGGACCAGAAGTGCTTGTTTATTATATGGTAACGTTTCGATGTAGTTCCTAAAGAAGCTTTCGTGTAATTTGCGTTGTGCCGAAAGTCTGCGAAAAATTATTCAAATAAATCTTCGATAACAAGATGGTAGGCGTGCATATAGCACTGTCACCCAGCGTATGTTGATCTGAATATGGAGAATTGGACTGTCAAATGCAGTCAATGCAATGAATATGAATGAATACGTCAGCTTAAGTCGATTTGTCCGGACCCCTCTGGGGAGCCCTTGTTGGCATTTCACGTGACAGACACGCACTGGGGCCGGACAATGGACAGGAAGTCAGGCAAGTCACCTCTACATATCTAATGAGTTGTCCAAACACCTATATGTTAATAAAGCCATCTCCTGATGAGACAGACTTCCCTCATGTGCCGTTTCTTTACCATGTAGGGCGTGTAGTTTAAGAATCGCATTAGGCGACTGAAAACAAATGAGGTGGCATGGAATGACACCAGGCTGATCTAACTGGAAAAACAGACACGGATCATTTTAGACTTGTTGCGAAATCTCTTTCTCGATATCGAGAGTTGAAGGCAAGCTAACACGAGGATTTTAAGTAGTAAATATACAATGCTTTCACGCCCAGGACATCGCCTTTTGTATAATTTCACCATATACCTTATATTCAATATAGAACGCGCCTATTCACACGTGTATAATCCAATATTTTATCTTATTTTATTTTATTTCTTCACAACATAAAAATTAGTTGTCATATCTCACTTCTCATTGGGATATCTAAACGTGTGTCTCCTGTCTTTAAATGAATGCAGGCTGATCTACGGTGACTGAAATGCGTCGTCACTCGTTGCTTGTTATTCCGGATTGCTACTATCGCTCGTAACAGTTGGATATTAAGCAACAGACTTCGGTATAGCATCTATTCGTCAACTTCATCGCATCTGAAAGTTAAAATCTTTGAGGAATTTAAATAAGCACAGCTTCAGGTTATATCGGGGGTGATGAGCTGTGAATACTAATATCTAAGCCTACTTTGTAGACGTGCATCCGACAGCGTATGCAGATGTCATCATTACTGGTCTCAATCCCACTATCTAAGCAGTGCTAAAATGGCCCGTGGATACGTGCAGCCGGCGTGATTGTGGGTATTCTGAAGTCATTTAATTATGTGCCCGCTTGGACTTTCGTTATCATTTAATATAGCAGTAAATGTACCAGCCATTGCTTTCCGAAAACAAACGCCAGTAATTCACAGGTGTCATTCTGTATATGTTTGAAACATTGTAGGGTTTGTTCATTTCCCTGCTCCACACTTGGCCTCTTTTATGCAACACGGTGCTGTGGGTTTCAATAACGTGTCATAACTGCCTTACCAATCATTTACATGGCTGGGTTGTGACAAGAGGTTCTTTGGAACAACGTACACCCCCCTCCCGCCCCCTCCGCTCTCCTCCACTCTCCTCCGATGACCCTACACGGCGTAGTCTATAGCAATGTGTTAATGCCAGATTTGGTTCAATACATTTATGGCAGGAACCAGCCCGGTGCACACGGCGCGAGAAACTGCAGCTGTTCCTTATTCCTTTTGCAAATCGTTTCCCCGGTGTTGTTATTGACAGACCTCACGAATGCCCTTCCTTACCTGATTATCGGCAGCAGGAGAGATCAATCACGGTTGATCGATCTGTTTGAATAGCGCGCGTGCTGTATACATAATCAGTTGACGAGATGTTCCGTTAGACAAGAGTGCGTCCTGGAGACTTGTATTTGAATACAATTACTGCGTGTTCTAGGCATCAACATTGCAGATTCCCATCGTCTTAGATCCTCAGTTCGATGGAACTTCAACCGGCATAGAATTGTTTTCCATGCAAAGAGCCAATTGTCCTTGAACTCTTTTCGAAGTCTTATTCAAATAATTGCTCAATTATCCCAAAACATAACGGATGCTCGTGACGATGAGAGCCAATGATTGCATTTCGTTTTTTTCTCGGTGCATTTCAAATACAGAATCCAGCAAATTTATATATGTGTAACATGTAGAAGCGGCAAAGATTTCCGCAATTATAACACCTGTGGTATTTGGAGCACCGGGACTACATTGTGTTATCGGTAGCCTAATAGCTCTTTCACCAGTCGAGTGTTATTTGTTTTTCTGATAACCACGTATCTGCCTATACGCTATTGATTGTGTGTTCTGGTTCGTGCAACTCCGCCATTTTAATCTGCCGCGCTGTAGAGTAAATGTTTGCTCTGAATTCATCCCGTCTATACAGAAAGCCGTGTCAACACCAAAATAACAAACCTTTGGCAACCCGCTTGAGGGCTCCATTCCTTGTGTTTTGGGAGCTTCTTGATTTGAACAGAAGGAAGTTTTGTCACCGTATCTGTCTTATCTACCACTTTGTCCCCTTCTGCGAAGTCTTAGACCCACTAATTTGACAGGTGTATTGACGTTTATGTACACATACACACTGCCAATCCCTAGCTGACTTAACCAGTCATTTTGACAAACGGAACAAAAATGCCACGGAATTGGGTAAATTATACAGACACTCCTATTCTGCCATGACCAGGTAGCCATGGTTTTGTGAATGTGATGTGTGCAAAATACGCAAACTGTCCCAAATATCTGCTGAGTTGGAATAAGCACAGAAATATTTGGTGACTTTTCTCGCCAGAGTAAGCCACGAAGACAGTGAGGACTTCCCATTAACCATAATTATGTGTTGTTGTTTGTAAATTATACGATTGGTCACTACAGATTGTGCTGTGTTTGTTTCCGGTTAGATTTCAAGATTTAAAATTATACTGGCTTCAACTGTCAAATTGTGACGACATCTTGGAGTAGTTATGTTTATTACGGCCTGTATATATGCATTTCTGTTAATTCTAACGTGACTATCCATGCATCACGCATGCAGTGTCTAAACTGTAAAGAAACCACTGTGCAAGATTTTTCTAAGGTTAAGAGCCTATACAGTTTTAATCCGACACGCTGCCAGCCTTACAGAGAATAAAACAGATAGCGTGGTCGACAGTGTTCGTATATTTCCGGACCAGTATACGCACAAACCTAATTAATTAATACTCTCTTGGAATAACCCTGACAAGAATAAGGCTTCTTATGACACTTGATCAATTTTTACACTGGGCCGGTGTCTGGACAACGTATGCATGGCGTGACTGGAGACGGCTTGGATACAAACTCCGCCGTGATTTCCCGGACTCGCCCCTACCTCAGACTTGGATGGAGTTCCTTCCGCCTGTGTCACAAATGCCATACGTAAACATCTCTCTATCCTAGACCTCGGCAACCAACTGTGGCCGTAAGTCTTCCATTAGGTTGTGGCTGGCTGCTAAAGTTATTGGCGGGCAAGGCGCCATTTGTAGTCGTAAATGAAGAGACTCAACCGAGGTTAGCCAAAATCAGCTATGAAAATGTCAGATGGAACAAGATTTCACGATTCCCTAAAAACTAAGGCACGTTGTCAGATAAATCACGGACTACGGGGTGAAAATCTGCTTACTGAATGCAGATTCGGCTTCGGTGAAACTGAACATTTTCTTGGTGTAAGATTTATGTATAAAAAAACGACAACTGGGATTTATACCCAAGTTAAACTCCTCAATCCCAGCGCAACACTCCGAAAATACTCTGTGTAGGATTTGTGATTTAGGGTCAAGAGAGGAGCCTGTCTTAAGTTGTACACACGTAGAGGATATATCATACAATCGACGTAGATTCCGATTTGAGATCAATATCGTGATCCACTCTCTTAGAGTACGCAGACATGGGGATATATCATATACTCTACGTGGAGTTACGTTTTGAGAACAACATAGAGCGTCTCTCCCGCAGTCTTCCATTGAGCCAAGGCTTACACCCTCCATGGCTTAGAATTTGAGACCGCTATACGACCCAGCCATTTTCTTTTCTTTTTTTTGCTCATAGGCTGACATACAATGAAATACATAAATGTATAATATACTGAACGTAGTTTTCTATTTCAGATCATAATCGGACGTCTGTTTGTACCATACATAGTGAAATGTATTGTATATGGTTTCCTACTTGAACTCCGTTGGAGTCAGGTATACGGTAAGATATTTTATGTATTCCACATGGTTTCCCAGTTGGGACTAACCAGGGACGGTTGTCTTTGAACCATGTGTGGAGTAAGAGATTTGAGACCAATACTGGACGACCAATGTTCATGAGAGACACCATTGTCGTTAGATGTATGGCTATATTTTGATGTGGATTACACGTTATCATGCGTTTCAACGGAGAGGAGGAAGTGCAATTGTGTTATAAATTATGCTAAAATTCTTGAAAAAAACCCCTTAATTGTGTTGTTTTAGGACAAGCGTTACCGCGAGTAACTTCAAATTCGTAAACGAAAGAAGAAAAGCGCAAGGAGACAAACATGTTTATCTGTAAATAACAGCGATGTATGAAAACAAAGATAGTATCTTTCTGCTTAATTGGCTAAACAGCGCATGGTATTAGAGGTTGCCTGTAAATGTCAAACCTAAAAGAAAATAGGAGATCGAGCAGAACAAGGATAGTTGTACCCGTGTCTGCTTGGTGTATGTTTCCTGCGTCAGCACAGGGCCTGGGTATATCACCAGATCGCTGTATTTTTTGATAACACCGGGAACTGTAACTGGTAGGGGGGTAAACAGTAAGGCCGAATCAGCCGTAGAAGTGTTAAGAACCCCGCTGAGATCAGGTGATGATGTGCACATAAGTGTGTTTTGCTTAGTTTTATTCTGGTAAGAGTATCAAGGTACATAGAAATTTTAGATTTAACAGGGGGCTAGACGAGCCTGCGTGGATACTGTTGTGTCTTCTTGGTTGCCATTTTTGATTTAGGCTGAATCGGTCTTTAACTATAGAAGCTTTTACAGAAGATGTTTTCAGAGATACACCGGGGGTTATTCAGAAACGCTTTATTGAATTCTGATTGACTCTTTGAAGGCGTTTACACCTTTGTCATATTCAGTGATTTTTTCATCTAGAGTTTTGCAAACCTTTCTAATATTCAGAACATTTTTCACTGAATATTTTTAGATCTCTGTCATATTCAGGGTTTATTTCCCTGAGAGATTTGGACCTCTTTTTTCATTTTCACGGCGTCATTCCGTGATGCCATTTTAGACTTCTGTCATAATCACTGCGTTTCCCCTTGGGAGATTTTAGATGACATATTGTGAGTTTTTTTCACAACATTTGCACAATCTTTTCTTTCGAGTAGAAATCACATCAAGCGATTTATTCACAAATAACACAAGACAGATTTCAATCATAAAACGCCCATAATCGAACAGGGAGCTGAAATTTTTTTTATTGGAGGCAGTAACTCTTCAGAGTCTCCACCATTACCTTTTGTACATATTTTAGTGTGGATGATACATTCTACCAGTTGGTGATCAAGACGACACATATTGGATTCGATCACGCGACCACGTTTATCAGGCATAAAGGCCCCAAAGTTACAAAGCTATGATTTTTTCTGTTCAGTCCACAAGGGTCCTAATTCAAGTTTATGTCCTAATTCAAGTCTATGCTGATCTGGTGCCTATCAGCGGCACAAACTGTTACGTATTTAATTGTGTTCATTTGGGATAAAACCTCTCTTCATCCAATTATCATGTTTATTAGGCAGCCATGGATATCTGTGAGGAATGCTTATTACCTCTGCAAATTGCCTCAGTTCTACAGAGACAGTACAGAGCTATCCCGAAATCGCTGGGGTGTAAAGAGCGAGCCTATAACTACAGTGCATAATAAATAGCAAATTTCTGTCCGTGAAAATTGCAGCAGCAGAATATAGTGCACCCGCTGACTAGGCGGTGTAGTATGCGGATCTGGAAGGGTGGAAATGCCAGACTTAGTCAAATAGGAATGGCGTCAAGAGCGTTCCTAGCGAAGGGCCACTTTCATGTTTTAAAATGTGTCCAGAGTGTGATGCAGAAAAAAAAAACATTTGTGTTCTTTAACTTGATATGATACATGGGGTATTTATTAGATATGTCCGACCTGTAACGTCCTAGGTTGAAATGTGTTCTTAGAATAGTTTCTGGGACGCGCGGCATTGTGTTAATGCAGTGTGCCTTAACACATTAACACTTAACACATAACATGGACATTTAACCATGACGTCTAAATTAACACATACAACGTAACATAGTCGTCAGCACATCGACAATTACCACATGATGAAGAACTTTGAAACGTATAACAGACGAACAATCAGTTGACGAGAAAAGTGTTTCTTATAAAATTAAGAGAAGTTTTCAGGCAACAAAAGGCCTAAGAATTAATATTGCCTTGACCAGAATATGCCTTTACCACTAACATATTTTATGTTTGGCTGTCGCCCAGCATTTTTTGTTTGCATGGATTATATTAAAGAAATTTCACAACCTGAACGATATGCGTTTGCAGTGCGGCATATGATGTGAAATAGTCGTTTGCACATTGGCATTAAGTAGTGATGTCCAAATGAATCACGTGTAATATGAAATCGTCTTCTGCACACAACCAAGCACTCATCATTGTGAATTTCTATCCATTGGGGATGGAACTGTTGATTTGATCGCGCGATAATGAAACTTAAGGTCACTGAATTTTGAGACATAGAGGAAGATTTACGAAGACGATCTTAAAATGGTAACAATTAAAGATGCCATTAATACCAGAGTCTACTCCTACACGAAAGACTTCGAAGGTAAGTTATTTCCTAGCGTTGTTTTTGAAGAGCACATTGAACATGGTAACGAATCGGTTTTATATGGCCGTAGGGTTGGATTCGTGCTATACTATTTACTATCAAGTCTTGAACAATTTTCCACTTGAGTTCGTCTATGACCATGTCTGTGGAAAAATGGAATTTAGGGGTTAACTTGGTTTGAATGGCGCTGGAAATTATGAAGTGTGTAGACATTGTAATAATCGGAAGACGCCTGATTTGCCGTGACCCCGTCATTACCAGCAATATGTTAGTGGTGCTTGGCGGAAATTGATTTTACTTCCAGCCATCCCTTGAATCAAGTAAGGACGAAATATTCCGCGATAAAACCAATTTATATCGATGAGATTTTCTCCAGTGCCTTAAATCTCCGCTAAGTCTCAGCACTGTGCGTGGAGGCTCGCTGTGCGCATGTAAATTGTAAATCTCTCCTCGGTAAATCGGTGAAAATATATTACCCGGACATTTTCGATCGCTCTTATTACCGCTGTACAAGGATGCTCATTTCCCCACCCACTGTAATCGTATATTCCTAACCACGGCTGCCTCCGATTCGACCAGATAAAACGGCGCAATTTTCGATCGTATTCCCGAGACTGAGCTAATGACGGTGCCGTTTATCTCTACAATGGATGGCTAAAGAGCTGATGGTATAGAGCTGCAGCCTGTAATTTCCCAAGGAATCGCTGCCATACTATAAACACGGGGATAAAACATGCTTCAGTTGGTGCAGCCATGGGTGTGAAGTGTTTGGCTCCCTCTAGACAGACATTGCTTAGCCCTCGATTCTAAGTCAGCTGCGGGGATCATGGATAGTTAGCGCGAGGCTATCAGTGTAGCACACCATTTCCTCAGGGACTGAGCAATCGAAAAGGAGATATTTTACACAAGACGACCTACAGCTACTTCAAGACTGTGGATTCCTTACTCTGTATTCTAGTCATAAACATTTATGGTGAAGTATGTGTATTGGATACGCATCTCCATGTCAGTGTATAGACCATTCACTTCATTTAACCATTGTACCTTATTCAGTCGTTGTATCTATAGGGAATCCAAGCTTCTGAAGGAACTGTAATCCTGGCTCCAGGATCACCAGGCTGTCTTAGACTTAAGTCAGATTTAGTATCAATCTCAAAACACTCAACTCTGGTAAAAATTTTATCTTTATATGAAGAGCTGTCTTGGACTTTCGTAGTCCATGCATAAACGCTTTCGCAACACAGCACCAATCTTATATGAAGCTTTTGATAAAAGCCAACCATGTCACAGGGCAAAAATATGAGATTAACGATGGTTCTATATGCAGTAACCGTTAAAACTGCATGGTTTCATATTCGTATATTGTGTTTTACAAGTTGAATGTATTAAGTTAGACTATCATTTTAGAGTGGTACATGTAAAAGACAGATGCAATGATTACAATTGCATTATGTCTATAAAACTTGGAGAAAAATTTCCACAAGTGGCGAACATTGGCTGTGTTTCTCTGCTTATATTAAACTACTCATGTGAGGTGTATGGCGACTTCACATTTCAGACAGGCTGATTCGTCAATTTTCTATGGAAAATTTACTCAAGACATTATTGATTTAATGTTCAACTATTCCCGTAACACTTTGCCCACTATTGGGAATCGAAACCCAGTTATTGTTAACGCAAACATTGAACGTTTGAGATGACCCATATAGACTTTGATTAAACCCAAGATTTCAGGCTGCTGTAATTTAATGTGAGATTTTCTTATTGGTGGATTTGGTTCCTATATTTTGAGCATATCCCATGCCCCTTATTACCCTATCATATGTTGCCCCTCTACTCCACAAGTGGGCACAACTATCTCAATTAACCGAGGGCTTGTCCAACGCCAACCTTGTGGTAACAAAATCTCATGTTACAATGTTAACCCTCTAAAATCTTTCCATGAATAATATCCCACAAATTCAGCGGAGTGAAGTCTGTAAGATTTCCCCGGAATAATTTGTTCATCCTCCTTTTTTTCCTGTCCGCTAACTCTCTTAAGTGCAATGCGGAGCTTTCCCCGCAGGCTGCTTCATTTGAAATTCAAATCAAGCAGAGTTTCACGTAAGCTCTTCACGAGATGCTCACCAAGGCGGACTTGCTTGCTCACAGCCCTGTGTATTTGGCTGGAAGGATAACAAATGAGAGCGTGGCATATAGGCTCATTTAGGTGTACCCAAATAAGACTTTCATATCGAATCTGTTTGATTGATAGCTGACCATGTGATCAGGCTGGAGAGGCTGTGAAGAGGCTCTAGTGAGCCCAGCGCCCCTAACAGAGCGGTTCCTCAGCACCCGCATTAATCACCCTCTCTTTCACCGGAAGTCGCCGTTTGATTGCTTTGGAGAAATTTCATTTGCTGACGGATTATTCAGATTGCTTATCCGGCTAGTCTTGTCAAAAGTTCGCATGTTGGAAATTTCATTGCACCAAATTGCTGTCTATTCTGCCAAAGGTTGGTGAACTTCGCTTTGTCCCGTGTTATTAATGGTCTTTATTGTCTACGCTGGACTAGAAAAGAAGCTCGCTGATCAGGCCGGAAAGATCACACCGGAAAGGTCATCCGGAGAATTTCTTGATGTTTAATATTATATCTCTATCTACAACGCGATTTCATTTATTCGAAGTAATCAATCAACTAACCCATCATTTATGACTTGATCATTCAACACATTACACTCCGTTGATATGCTTGCCTAGACTCTAACCCGACTGCCTTATACTTTTCAACAGTTGAACCCTATTACCTGCCTTGCATTATCTCACCATTACCTATAGTCCAATCTCCGAGTGTCACCGTTTGCCGACTTCGATAAAGAAGGGGTTTCTCTTCTGTTAATCGAAATACCCAAACGAGACATAGTGCGGCTTTTCTTGCTGGTCTTATATTTTACAAGTACAGTTCGAATTGGAAAACTCGCTCGCATGTATGGAATGTACATGGTGCTATAGACTTGTTGTATAAAACGTTCAAACTTATTTAACATACGGTAAGTTTTTCTTTACAGGCAACTAGATTGCGACCCGGATTTCGAATTCGCTTAGGCAGAAAAAGATCTTCCCTGGTTTCAGTTCGTTGTGACAGCCGGAACCCAGCAGACAAGTGTTTCCGCTTATTAACTGAATTGCTCTGTACAGGCTAATCAAGCCTCAATACTGACGGCTTTCGTGCTATCTAATTATTGATTTTAGAAAATATGTTACCATGGTAACACAGAAATTTGGAAGCACAGTTGCTCGGGGCGTTTAAAGTGAAATACATATACATCGTCCTGGATGCTGCCTGGATGAAGTTAATGGGTTAAATTCTAGATTACAATGACTTTGATTGCAGAAATTTCCCAATGTAAACTGAGATGTTCTTGCATTGGTCGCTACTGTTGGGTCAAATACAACATAGTCCACATCTTTCACACAGCCCAAGACCTTCCGGAGCATAATGATGTCCCAAGATTTACTACTTCATGCCGACATGGGTTATTTTTTCAACGCCAAATGTTTAGCTTACCCATGTAATAATTCTTTCTGATTTTCTTCTTGACGCAAATAGAAGGTTATAGAGTTTCAGTCTGGAATGTGAAATTAGCAGACTTGTCTGTTCTTTTTCTTTTTTATCCCAAGCTTAATGCTTCACCTGGATACCAGAGCCAGCCCTAACAAGACTGGATAGTTATCCCTTGGCGGTAGAGTCCACACGTTGATTGGTGTAAATGATCCGTATGTGTATATCCCCCCCTTTAAGCGCTCATAAAGCATTTCCAGTTGTGTCTCTGATAAAGACCTAGCTCAATGAACTAGGTTTTTGGCTACCGGTCAGTTTTGTGCTTTGGTGATATATCAGCGGAGTTACTAGTAAAGACCTTCTGGTCGCTTCTACACAGTGTCCCCATCGATGTTATGCTGGCTGCTTTGTCCAGGTCGATATTGCTATCTTATTCCATCGTCTTGGAAATCCTGGTCTTGATTGAGCGCGATAGTCCAATCCTTTTGGAGCCGAATTAGTCGGGCGGGTTGTCAATCCGGTATTCTACTTGAATGGTATTCAACGACCTCGTCCGATATCCTCGAAATCCTGAATTCATCTGAGATGAAAACCTGACCTGCATCCTAAGTTGTTCATCGCAGTTCTGGCCACTTTACTTCGTTAGCTGTTTATGTCACAAAACGGACCTAATAAATGTTACCGTAGGCGTGAAGCTAAATAGAAGCGAGCAGCTGTAACTTTTTTTCATGCTACCAATGTAAAAGGCCGGGAGAAAATCCAATTACCTCACCTCCTTGTCATGTACGATGTTAGCAGTACGGACCGATAACGAGTTTAGCAAGTTGAATTCTTTCAAACCTGTGGCATTTGAGTGTAGCTATTTATAAGACGTTTGTGGATGTCCACAGAGAACATGACTTGAATCTTCTGATATTATGTTTTACAGTTTTTCGTCCGGTTTAATCTGGATTGGAACACTTATTACTAGCCATATGTATAACCTTTGTAGGCTCTCTTTTGGAGTGGAATGCAGTACCCTACCGAAGCAATTTGGGCAAAACTTTGTGAACTGCCATTCGCTTTATCACGCGATATTGGCCAATGTACCGAAGATTTCTTATGCCTTCCATTAAGCCTTGAGAACGAAGCCCTCTTTAAAATCGTTGTTTTGAACAAGACCTTGGACAGAAATTGCATCGGCTGTAAAGGAGGAGTACTAACCATCATGTTTACCCAGCTTTACTCTGGCACCTTTGCCGCGTACGGCTCCTAAGCTGAGCAATAATATATTATAATAGTATATTTTATCCCACCTCTCAGGTTCTCCAACACCTGCACACCTGCAAGCCTTTATTTATCATCTATGCAGAAGAACACCTGAAAATTACCCGACTCTCAATCTTGAGAGCGAAATGTAAAATATGCGCATAACTAAGCAAATGTCGTGACCGGCTGGAGAGGGACTCCTGTGTCTTCAGTAAGGATCTGCTGTGTTCGGCTTATTACACAGGGAGCCATATGGCTTTACTCATTTATTATAATTGAGACGAATGGAGTGTAATACGATGCTATAGGCAGTGTGAAAACCAACCGATATACAAAATAAATAGGGTTGATCACATGGCAACCCTATGCACACAATTATATAAGGCGATCGAAAGGTCAGTGCTTCACATTGAAAGGAACACTTGGAGATACAACGTACATGACATAATTTTTTAGCTGACGGGTTCTTTAGTTCCTATGACTGTTGACAGTTGACGCAGGTTCTGGTGATAGTTTTGGAAGGATAGTTTCTTCGACCATGTGATGCTGGATGATACTATGCGCCTTATTGTAATGACTTTTGAGATGTGATATAGCATAAAACATTTAAATAGAGTCCCGTTACAAGACCGGATAGTCCCCTCGGCGATGGTGTTGGCCTACTAGTCATGAGATGGTGCCCTGAAGGGCCATTGACCGGGGACGGAATCCAAACGACCATTTCATTAATCAGCTGTTGATGAACGGAGTCAGTATGGTCGATATAACCATTTGGATTCTCCCAGGAGTGTTGGCTGGATAGGCTCTGACCAGCCAGAGCGTCGGGAGATGTCCACTGTAGGCGATGAAGTTAATCTAAGCGGACAGGCGTACCTTTAGTAATTGCTGACTACGGCGGCTGTAACCGAAGAAGCCGCGAGTTAGTAATGCTCGAGAATCGGTGGTACTGTATCGAATTATCGCGGACTAACCGACGCTGGTCCCGCTCTCGACAATTACACTAATGACAAGGATGTGCATCGTAGTCTTTACGTTTGGAATTCTGACATGCTTTCCAGGGTAATAAAGTCATGCAGCCTAATGAACGTGTCATAACGCATAGTGTTATATCGTTCTTCAATTGTTTGAAACCGCGGCCTAATGGCAGTAAGAGATGGCACTACACCCGATGATATGCAGAGCAAATGGCTTTTAAATGACGAAATGAGTTCGAATTGCAGCCCGAAGTTGGCGGAGAACGCTTGAGGCTTTATTGTGTAGGTCCTTGTCCGTATGTTCCCTACGTTTAGTCCCCCTTACATGACAATGCTTTTGTGTTATGATATTTCAATTCATATTTTGCGGCAGAATTTCAGGCTCCGGTAAAACCGCAGCCAGTTTGAGTTCTATCTGATGTAGTTTGAAATGTAGCCGACGGCGCGCTCCATCTTACCAGATTGAAACTCGCTTGTGTTTCCTCTATGAATCCAAATCTGGATTCGGTGTCAGCAAAAATTTTTTCAACGGTGTTTATTGCATTGAGAATAGCGTGACGTGCCTCAGCTCTAGTTCCCACGAGGTGTATAGCGCACATGTATCTAGGGCTGCTTCCGCTGAAGGTTTTGTACTTTCATGCGAGACCTTCAAACGACGCTGTAAACTTGTAGCCAACAGAAGTTAATGTTCATGATTAGCTGTAGAACAAAGGGTTAGAGTTGGGAATACTGCGCCATTGAGGTTTAACATATCATGCAAGGCGCAAATCTAAAGATTTCCTATTTTTGAAGCAGGTGACATTCTTGGATCATTTCAGAAAAAATGAAATCCAGGTATGACATTCTTCGCACATTTTACCTGCTTTCTTAGGGTGCATTTATGTATTGCATGATAAATGCTCTTGTGAACAAACATCGACTCAGCACATTCTTTTCCCTTATCTCATAACAGCGTGCATCAATTTCAGAAACGTTTGTGAATTAACCATCGATCGCTTGTGCTTTTAAATACATGTAGATTCTTTGTGGTCTACAACGGAGTGGTAAGTAATCGTGGAAACTTTGGACAAAGTTCCCGTGGAAACCAGTAAGATCAGATAGAAATCGACTATCTGCAAGACCATATTGTTTTCTTTTTAATGCATATCGGATAGCTTTGAATCCTACAGTCTGCATTTATCATCAAGAGGTGAAATTACATGTTTTAGAATATTGCTGTAATGGCCTTCGGTTAGTCCTCTGGAAATACCATGCTTCCAGGTGCCGGTATAGTTTGTGTCGGTCTTTGTGAAAATGTAGATTGATGCTCATGTCGTGAAAACATAGCGCACTGGCTTGTCCGGTCACATTTTTAGCACTGTCTCTTGGGTGGTTTCTGAGCTCTTTATATGAAATGCCAGTCAAGATTTTAGACTGATCGCTCCATCTTAGGGTGGCCAAAGCTGCCGTAGAGATGGAACTATTGGCCTTATCTGTCTGACCCTCATTTATTTCACTTTGTCATAAAAACAATTTCCCTATATCTGATTTGTGTTAGAATGATCGTACGATAGAAAGCCGTCAATGCTGGCATATACACGGTCTCCTTTACAGACAACTGTATCATGCGCTGTTTTTCAGTGTGGCAGATACATCGCGTCTGTGATGTCTGTTTGACGTTATTTCTCGTCAATCACTCGACCATGTTGTATGCTTGTATAAGTTCTCGTAATGGGAGCACGTCAGGAAAGTTCTGCTCTGTGCAGGGGAAATGCCACGCACGGTGATTTAACTCTGTACGCATGGATCGGCTGGACGGAAAACACGACTGTTATGGCATATGTCGACATAGATATCCCTACTAATTCCTCAAAACTACTGGTACGCCCATTCAGAGCCTTATTTGATTTGATCTGAGTGTAATCTACCGTTGTTGTCAATATGATTCTGTTCTAAAAACTAGTCAAAGTCTGGGTGTGAGACAGGATACTTCTGCCTACGGACCAATGCACTCACGTTTGTACGATTCTATGAGACATACATGCATGCGATATGGCAGGAATTTGGAGTGTGTAATATTATTTTGGTGAAACGTAGACCTTGAGCAACTATCGGCGAAAATGTCTTTTCTGATTATCACAAATGCAGTCATGGTGCATTCCAGAGGGATGAGGGGGAGAATATCCCCATACAAAAGCTCGACTTTCTCGATCCTTTTGTTATGTGCTCGACGCTAGAAGATGTAATACACTGATCTGTTTGAATTGAATAATTTATATGGTTTTCTGTGCTGTCCTTGACAGGGATGTTGTAATGTAAGAAATGACAAGACTCTGTACAGAATGCCTTCGAAGCAGCTCATGCAGGCAGGAACTGTACATGAAGTTAAAATGTCACTAGGGGTGTTGTAACGTGAGAAATTACTTGATTGTGTAGACAATGCTTTCGAGGCACGCATCCCTGCAAGATATAAGCAATATATTATGAGAAATGACTAGACTGTGTCTCCAGTTCCTAGCAAGAATGATCAACCTGTCGTGTGTTGTACAGACTGTTAACAGATCAGCTGAATATGATGTATGAGGCTTAAAAGTTACAGATCTTAGTATTTCCGTATTCTCGAATCATTACGGTTATGCTTGGGATGTCATAGTATGCAAACGGAGTACTGAATACATAAGGCTTCAGTTTCAGTCAAGAGGCTCGTCAGAATTATCAGTGCATGTCATCAAAGATGTAGAATGAAATGCGATTTCAAGTAGTGAATTATTACAGAAGATGAATATAGAGATTGGTTTGTGGTTAAATGATAGCGCCCTTTTGGATGTTTCTCTTGGGAGAAATATTGCCTTACTGGTTTGTTGGCCAGAAAGTCCCTCCTCATCCATTACGAAGCCCGTAACGTCTCCTTCCAGCACTCTGAAGGGTCTTGGCATTTAGAAACATTGAATTATTGTTTTCCAACTGCTGGCCACGTAGACAAGCGCCTAAGCTGGCCTCCGCGACATACAGTGATCGGTTTAAGTGATGCACTCTCCAAACATCCGGCACTTGGTCAGTCTCCACGGTCAAGATCAATTAATTATGTTTACCGGATATAGATCAGCTCTATTTATTAAGGTTCCCTTCGTTTCGCGCTCGTCCTCATGGCTATTGAGTGTGAATAACCCCGTGAGATCTCTTTTCTATGACTTTTTGTTGTAGTCTTCCTCTGGCATTAATCTTGAATATGTGGCGTCAAGGTGATGTTGTTGGTTCTATAATTTCTGGTATCTGGAAATCGATAATGCCACGCTACGCAACTAACGTCTTCCAATGGATTGAATGGACAGTGTGTGTCTAATTCTGAAGTCTGGAGTTAAGCTATGAATGTTTTTGCTTTTTGTATCTCCCTCATCAATAAAATCTGAATTTATTGGCAGGGAGAATTAATAAATTTTATAGGAATGTATAGCTAGACTGAGAAGGGGAAAATTCGTTCACTGAAACTGAAATTATCTTGGAGCGCTTTAGAAAACAAACCTCGGCCTCTGTATTGTGGACCTGACTGATGTCTGACTGTACTGAACAAGCGGGAATGGAGGGATATAAAAAAGGACGGTTGATACGGATTCAAGGAATTAAACCACAGTCTCATGAGATGAACGGTTATAGGCGCATGTTAGTAGTCCAATTAATACAGGTGAAAGCAAATCGACTGTTTGAGAGGAATGACTAAAGGCACACATGAAAAGGAGAGTTATTAAAGGTTCCAGGAATTGGGCGCAGCTTTAAGACTTTGCCCATCCAAATGTTTGTCTATAACCTAAATTACTTTGTGCTGAAACCAGCTGAAGATAGGTATTACCACAGACGCAGTACAAAATCTTCTGGCGTCATAGGCGTGTAAGGGATACCTCTGTAAATACGTGAATCAATTTTGTCAATTAGACAAAGAAAGAGGCACACAATTATCTGGATTTGGTGGAGAAATTTTTGTGGTACTCCCGACAGCAAGCTGCGTTTACCATTTTTTTCCATGTCTGGCTGCATGTTAGTTAGTCTTTACTGTACATCACTACCCGTCAGAAGCCTGCACCCTCCCAGCTAACCCATCACGTCCCATACTGGCACTCTAACCCAACCCTATCGTGGAATCAGAGATTAGTATTTGGATAACCAGTGCATCTCTATAAAGACGTAAAAAGGCTTGGAAAATATCCCTTTGCAGGTTTAAAATTTGAATTTTCCTCATGACTCTCAACGTTGCGTATTGGTGTGTAATGTAGTCTTTCTGGATGGGTTTCCCGATGAGTGAAGATCAGTTTGTATAATGTAGTCTTTCTGGATGGGTTTCCCGATGAGTGAAGATCATTTCCTCCGCGGGATCCAAGCCATCTGTCACCGCTTACTGTCAGTAACCACCGGCTGAACACCGTATAACTGTAGATCTCACGGCAAATAAAACAGACACAAGACCGTGTGTGATGAACCGATTAAATATTGAGTAGCAAAGCGGGACTTTTCCTGTCGCCGCAACCTTACAAGAACGCAATCAGCAGAGCCTTCCTGAAATCCTACAAGACTTGGCCAACAGTTCGAGCTTATGCCAACTGGTGTGTGATTCCTTTGTGTTACCTGTCATCGTAATCAAAGAGAACAAATTCACTCAAGGAGATTCCTGGAGGAATTCCAACGACAGGCTTTGTAGGTATATTTACATGATTACAATGAAATTTACACTCAGGTTGCCGATAGTTTTCCCTTCTTGTGTCTCGCTTTCTGCCAAACAGACTTCACTTCATGTAATGCAGAGCGTATTTGCTCGAATTGAGCTTCCGTTTGTTGAATGTCTGACTTCTTCTGGATTTCTGAAAACCATTCAATGCAAGTCAGATTATCCAACAGGATACAATGGTTTTGTCTGAAAGTTTTCTGTAAGCTCACTGACAGATCTGTGAACATTTGAGGCATGTCTAGTGTTAGTGATAAATATTGTATAGTTGTATGTGTGGTGTCTCTCAAATTCACATTCATGCTGATTTCCACCGCCTGGATGTCTGTGTCAGGTGATATAAATAATTGGAATTGCAGAACGACTTTAGGCGAAAATATCCAGTAAAGGTAACTTTATGTCTCCTAATTTGTAACTGTAAGTATGTAGTATATGCCATGCTTAGTACCCATGGATCACTAGTATCTGGCTATGAGTTTTGCTTGTTTTGAGAATCCCGAGCGAAGATTGTTAATTCTATAACACAGTCACGTTAGTCAGGCGATAAATTGCCTTTGTTTAATGCCTTATGAAGTTATTTTATTGAAAACTTTCCAGTTTGGACGACTACATATTTTGCCAGGTATACTAATCACGTTTGATTTTCGTGGTTTTAATATAATAAAGACAGTGCTTTTTACGGCTTCATTTTCTCGAGTGACATTCTTCGGACAGGATCAGAACCGGGTGATAACCTGCATCCCTGGTGGTCGTTATGAAGTGTGTATCACAGGCCTGTCGTGAATTACACTAACATACCGGGCCATATGCTATTCACCAGGTGTGTGTGCTTCTGGGTTCAGCACTGTACACGTGGTTTCAGAATTGCTTGGGCGGAATAGGAACTTGGGAAGATATACAAGAGACAGGTGCGTGTCAGGAATCTTTGTGGCGTGCACTTCGCATTAAATCTTCCTCTAATATGACTTCAATGTAATCTAATACTTTAGCGGGTGAAATTTAAAGTATCCAACGCACAGGGTGAAAGAGCAAACGACCTAGCGAGAAAGAAAGATATTAGCATTTAAGTTCCCAGCCGCAGATGCACGCCAAACCAGTGTAGCAGGGATCAGCTGCGGACACGAGTGCTTTGTGAATGTTGTGAGTTGTGAGTTAACACGGCGTATTGTTACTCTCGCCTTAATGCCCGGCAAGGCCACATAGTCCATAACAACCCTCATAACCCGATACAACCTATCTCGTATTGCATATGCCTCAGCCAAATGAAAACAGATAGCTGTACTGGATACGCAAATATGCCTGTAAATCGGGTCTGTTTCCCTTGAGGTTTTCTCTGTTTAAATGACGACCATTAATCAGAAAAACTCTGTTTATATTCGACGTTTTAACTCTTACAACATCCACCCCTCGCTGTGACACAAGATTTTACAACAACTTTAAACCGATCGCATATTTTTTTTTTATGGACGGCGGTAAAAGCAGTATTTATTACCGGCAACGTCAATTGTAAATCCGTAAATTAATATGTAATGATGTGACTGAGGTGACTGTACGGTTACACTTCATATCTGTGTCCGCCTGTTTGTCTTAAAGTTTCCCCTACTTTTTCGTTACCGTTTATGATATTTGATTGAAACTATGCACATGTCTTTAGTATTCAGTGATACAGGACAAATTCGGGTTTGCTGATGATCCGCACATTTTTGCTTTCGGTTTTTGGACTTCTTAGCCAAATTCTCCAAATATATTACGCAATTGTCCATACCTTTTTACTTATCTCTTCATGCATTTCTTTGAAACTAGGTTTACATCTTTATTATGATACTTCACGTGATGAGCTTAAATCTGGTGATTGTTTATGGATTTTTTTCAAATAGTTCTGTTATTTGCGTTTCTTGGCATTTCATTCAATGAATGCACATTACATATTGCACGATTTTCCACATTTGTTTTCATTGTCTTTACATATATAGCTAGTATACATTTTATTATGGTATGATATGATATTTCACACAATATTTAACACGTTGTACAACGGACGATTCCAAACTCGGTTCCCTTACCCTTAACCATATTTTGCTGAAACTTTATTCATATGTTTAAACTTCTAAGTAATACAAGACAATTTCAAGAATAATGGCACAAGATAATTTCAGGAATGATGTAGGAATTTCTTGCCACATGTTGCTGTTTACCCTTTTTTGGACGGGGTAGGGAGTGCACACAATAATTTACGCAGTTATTGCACAGTTGCCTCACGAGCGTTTTCGACTGCTTATTGTCACCAGGTCCCATATACAGTGACGCCCGAAGTTCAGTCAGTGTACATGTTTACCAATAGCTGTATACGCATAGTGTTGCTTGTCAAGATATGGCTATCTCGAGTCGGTATTAGGGAACCTTTGGCGATAACATTTTTGCTATCAGCATGTTTTTTAAGACTCATTTAAAATTAATGCCATTTCCAGCAGCGGTTGTTGCGAAACGAATTTTTAGTTTGAAAGAAAAAGAAGAGAGAGAGAGAAAGACAGGAGATCTGAAGTATAATGTTACTCCTTTGAAATCCTACAAACGTACGGGGACCTGCACGTTTCATCATCACAGAGTAGAACATCTTCAGTGCCAATCTTCCCAAGGCAAACTCCGAGGAGCTATTTTTTGAATGCACTGTTTTTATATCGGCAGAAGCGGCAGTTCCTGCAAAACTGCTGGCTCTATAGAGGAGGGCCATCTGCAGGCGGTAGGAGATATTTCACTGTCGATATGATCCAGGTATAAGGTCTAAGTAAGCCCGCAGCTGGCGCCTGCCTCGGGGCTGCCCTAAATCCCCTCCTCAACCAGGGACACCACATGAATAGAGTTTGTTTGCCGACATACAGGTTCATATATTTCCAGAGGCGACTTGGGTGAGATTCTGAAATATCCTTCTGTTTTCTTAAGAAGCATTGGGGATTGTTTAACTAAGAGACATTTGGGTAAACATGCGTCCAAACCGACGTCCCGCTAAACGGTGTCAAATGCACGCGTGACTCGACTAGGATTATTGTATATATGAGGCACAGTAAGTGGTTGAGGGCATATTTATATACCGTGTGTTTGTTAATTGTAGACAGGGAGTATATTCTCTGATGCATGATAAGCCTGCCTGAGATGATCATTGTGTTTCATGTGTTGAGCTTAGGTGTGAATTTGTGATAAAAATCTTTTTCTTGATTTACTTCATGTATTACACGTTATCCAGTATTCCAACAGAGTCTCATGAACACCGGATGCCAGCTTGCAGAATTTACCCCACGCGTTTTATATGTGATTCATCAATATGTATGCAAACACTTTTCCAGTTATAAATCTCTGGTAATTGTTTTTAGTTTAACTATCATAACAGAATATTACAGGAAACCATTGATTAAACAGCAATATACCTTATTATTTAAGTAATCTGTAGTATACGTTGCTAGTGCATAATACTATTGATGAAACCTCCAATGCACAAGACATTCATTACATGTCAGTATATATCATACTGCGTGTATAATATATGAATGGTGACCAGAACCGTGGTATAGATCTCCTATCTTCCCTATACAAACATTGATAGTGTAGTAAATTTACAATAAGTATTTACGACAAAATACATCTTATCCATAAGTGCTAGGTACTGATACAAGTATTTCTAACAAGACGGGTTCTATCCATTAATGCAGCGAAATCTGTCTGAGGACAGCGCGTAATCGAATGTGAAAATCAGAGATACTATAGAATTTCGTTTTGTTTTATGTTTTGTTTATTCGTTAAATTAAATGCAATAGATAAAGCACAAGTTACACCCATGCATTTTAAGAGAGAGATAACTCGGGTAGCTTGGAAAATTTGACCTAATGAGTCTTCTTGAACAACAACTCTCTGTCTTGACAGTCTGCAGAGGATACATTTTATAGCCATGAGTGTTTCAAGGAATTCTTTTGAAATGGAATTGTCCCTATGCAATACAATAGTCCCAAACCACGCAGTAGTCATTACTTGTGGGATTCGACCGCAGCAGGCAACTTGACCCACACGCATTGTGTCACATGAGTACATTAATGGGAAAAAATCAGTTAAATCAATTAAGTGTCTAGGCGGACCTATACAAAATTTATCTGAAGATGTAATTCGATGTTTTTTGCTTAGAGTTGAACACCGTAAAATGCATTTCAAGTTTCAGCTCGAAGGCCATGTCACTAAGATGGTTCAATGCCGCCATTTCAGGTTTACCTTTCCCAATCGCTTCTCAATCCTTATGAATGTTTTGGATGAATCTTTATTCCCGCCTTATGCGCATTAAAAACCTTATAGTTCCAGCTTAACACTATAGTACTATGTTATACAGTACAGGACGTATTTAAAACTTAACCGAACATTAATGTATGCAAAGAGGTATTCTAATTCTTTGCAATCAATGTAATTTTTGATATCAGAATATTTAGAAGCTGATTGGTATAGTTGTGATTGTCGTTGAAACCAGTAAGCATGGTATGTGTGGTAAAAGTATAGATAGACTGATCAGGTACAACGAAGTTTTACCTTGTGCACTCATATATATATATGATGTACTTATTCATAGAGTTGCAGCATGTATGTAGGGGCCCTATGAAAAATCGATTTTTCAGTGGTTTTAATTGCCGAGAAAAAATTAAAACCTTGATTACTGAATTAGTTTTTAAAAAATTATTCAACGAGTTTTATTGAGTTGATAACGTTGATACGTTATTATTTTTATGGATATTTTCAAGACTGCTGATAGCAATAAATATAAATGAAGTTTATGTAGAGTCGTTGCATGGAAACCATGTCAGCGTAGGTCTACCGGTGCGACAGACTAGTCAGCGATATCTGACACGAGATATATGTAACCTCTAATGACCAACCTAATAGAGCGGTATGTCGTCTGCTTCAATGGGTTTAGTAAACACATCCGTGCGCCTGCGTGCAGCTGGGAGATTATCCGTCAGCTCTTGCTCTTGGCCTCTGTTGACTTGTCGAGGTTTTATGTTACCAAGTTTCAGATCACGTGAAACCGCATAGCTACACAACCGACATGGACCTTTTAAATTGGAGATGACCGTCTTGAACCTGCCAAATAACTGACGACGTAAATTGAGATGCGTTTGTTTTTTTTTTGTGCTACCTCTGTGCCTATTGTCATACTGTGCTGAAACCTGTAATTTACATTCTTCTTACTGCCCCAGATGTGTTTATTACATATTCTCTTAAAATTGTGTGGCTTTTGAGAAGTCGTCCCTAAGCAGTGGTTCTATTTTCGGTGAAGCCAACTTTAAAATATCTCACTGTCGCCTTTGAACTGAGTTCTCTTGACATTGTGAAACGTTTTTGAGATGAACCCTATTTACACATGACTAACGCTCTATAACCTCAGTACGGGTCAAACTGGTCATTTACAGGCCGTGATTTTTAACACTCCGTGAAACTTTACACTTGTATTATCTAAAACGACTTACATAGTAATGACGTTATTGGGAGAACATGTAGTCAGAGAGTAAACCATATACACTCAAAGTTAGCATGCATGCTCTACAAGTATGGAAGCGATGCTGTCTCGCGTCTTTTATAGTATACATGTCATTTTGCGCTCAGATTTTTCCGAACATAAGTGAAAGTGAATATGTAGTACTGTGTGACCTGTAATATGACACCATGCCCAAGTGTGTGTGTGTGTGTGTATGTATGTATGTATGTATGTATATATATATATATATATATATATATATATATATATATATATATATATATATATATATACACGATAATGATGTTAATAACCTACGCGGTAAGATTAAAAGACTTATTTTGCTAAACAATTGTCCTGAAATCCACGCAGGAATATACCTCAGTGATTCAGATTTACACTCGATACATGTAAATGGTTGACCCCTGCACTAACTTCATATCATATGATATTGTAGCTCGGATTGTCCTGATGTAATTCGATCAACAGGGTTTAAACTGTGGTTTACAGTGCTTTGCAGATTCACGTAATGTTCGTTTATTATCTCAACACCTAAGGCTTATCTGATTATCTCCACTGTAAGCATTTTGTAAATCGTTTCCTTAATTTTATCACATCTCATGTTGCTGCCGTATCTTTCCCGGTGGAAACTTGTCTCGGTTTCGAAACCGTGCCCACTGGGTGGGATATCTGATGAACGTATGGTTATCTCGAGCAGTTGTTGAAGTGCTGGAATTGGCCTGAAGCGCCGAACCGTAAACTCTATCGTATATTTTTGTAGGGCGCCTTTGTTAGCTTTCTCCCGCAGGTGATGGCAATCTCCCCTACTGCACATGTCCGGCATTCCTCCAGTTGGACCGTGGTCACTGGATGACGGACAGAAACTGTAGAGATTAATGTGAGATAAAAATCTGTTTTGCTTAAATTAAGTGGTAATCGTTTGGCACAAGGATGGGCCTGTGAACCCAAGTCAGTCAATAACAGAATCGTTGATTTGAATAGCAAATACTAGCCAAACTAGTTTAAATGTACACCAGGTGCGGTGCAGAACCAGTTTCAGATCAAACAACAGGGCATTTTGCCGAGTTGGTCAAATTACACATATTATCGATTTCACAAGGTAGTGTTGGGTTTAGATCAACATTTACACACTCTCACACGTAACATTGTCTTACTCTGCATAACTAGAAATCCTTTAATTATCTAATTAACTAGGCACGCTTGATTACCTTACACATAACTGGGACCGCCTTAATTATTTTACACATTCATACGAACGCACTGGTTATCATACTTGTAACTAAGAATGCCTTGATTATCTTACACATAACTGGGACCGCCTTCAGTGTTTTACACATTCATACGAACGCACTGATTATCATACTTATAACTAGGAATGCCTTGATTATCTTACACATAACTGGGACCGCCTTCATTATTTTACACATTCATACGAACGCACTGATTATCATACTTATAACTAGGAATGCCTTGATTATCTTACACATAACTGGGACCGCCTTCATTATTTTACACATTCATACGAACGCACTGATTGTTATACTTATAACTAGGAATGCCTTGATTATCTTACACATAACTGGGACCGCCTTCATTATTTTACACATTCATACGAACGCACTGATTATCATACTTGTAACTAGGAATGCCTTGATTATCTTACACATAACTGGGACCGCCTTCAGTGTTTTACACATTCATACGAACGCACTGATTATCATACTTATAACTAGGAATGCCTTGATTATCTTACACATAACTAGATTCACCTAGAATTATTGTACGTATAACTTGAACGTCGTGATTATCTTTCACATAACTAGGAACGCATTGATTATTTTACAAACATTTATGGCCTCTTCGAGTGTTATATATATAACTATGCCCACTTTGAATACCCATAACAAGGAGTCCTGTATCCCTTGTCTTCCATTGGAAAATCTTTATATGTTTTTCCAGTTATGAGTAAGTTGTTCAACTTAAGGGAGTTAAAATGCGCGTCTGGTGATTATTAAATTATGGGCCACTTTTGTTCTGGGTTGGCAACGCATTTATTAATGTCTGGGCCTATGAGCTGTATTCATTTCACCAGATATTAGGAGAGCTAGTGATCTTGTCATTGCAGTACGGCTTCCAGGGTTACTGGTGTAGCAAATAAATTGTACACTTGTGATAGTATACCGGGCAATAACCGCCCAGAATTTATTAGTCCAGCTACTTCGAGTCAAGGGACAATGTGTTTATATAGTCGCACAAAACCCGCATAGCGTGGTAAATTTGAAGGGACGAGATAACATAACTCCTCACAACTTTGGGTCTCCAGGTACGTGGTTGTTTCACGGAAGATCACAGGCGCATAGTTGTGTGGAACGGGACCAGGGGGCATTTACCGCGATCTCTGATAATAAGATCGCCTTGACAGATTCGTGGGTTAGTTTACACCAATTAGACATCCGGCCGGGTGACAGTGACAGAACGAGTGCCTGTTTAGCTGGGACAGTATATGTATAAGCCTTTCGGAGCCACCTGGATATATGGGGTTGTAGAGTTCGAATAATCAGAGAACTTAAAATAACTGCAGAGAGAAACTCTATTGAAAACAATTCTGCAGGCCCTTCAGTTTACAACTCGAGAGTCACACAACCTTCGTCATCTGTAAACACATCCACTCATGTGCAATTTACGGTGCGAAAGACCAAATCTATTCCCAACACACAGCACCATCATGCAATTCACGCGAAGTATCTAAACACCCGCAACGAGAAGACCAAGGCATTAAGCACCGCACAGGGTGGCCAGTACACTGTAAATACTAGGCGCATGAAGTGAAGAAGTCAAGCTGTTAGGTTTTAGAATCGAATTATACACTAACAAATATCAATTTTGTGGTGCATAATGTGATCAAATGAAAGTATGATGCTCACCTGATACGGAATGTAGCTGAATGCTCATTCTGTTAGGAGGGTGAGATTGATCTGGTGGATTATTCGAAGGATACGATTTCGTCGAATTTTAAGAAAGTGAAATGGACGTTCATAAAAATAACCCTGAAGATAGAGGAACATATATTATTATAGAACGTTGACCTCATGTACCCTCTGCGTTCACTACAAATAATGTGTTCTTCCATGAACTGTTTAGGTATCAGTTGAAAAATTTTACGGTGTTCTATCCAGATACTGATGAAAAAAATTCTTGGCAAAAGAACAAGGGACGGCACGCAGAGAGTTCTTCCAGAGGTTACCATTCATACATATATGGTTTAATTACGATTTGTAGTACTCTTTAAGTGATAGAGATTCGGTAAAGAGAATGGTATTGCATCTTCGACAGTCGGTACTCACGTATAGCGGGAAGCTTACCCCTACTCTAAGACTTCCGGTGATATATAACTCAGCAGGTTCTCCTCGGCAAGTGTAAATTAACGAGAGAACTTGAAAAAAACACAGTCCTTGAATAAAATACCACCAGTCACAACGTGGGTGAGATGATAGAAGAACAAATTATGTGTATTTATCCAGTGCATGAACTAAAAAGCTACCATCCGACCGGTATCCGGGATCTCGTGAGTTCGAATCCAACTCACGCCGAATCGTCTACCTGTTGCGCCAGGCACTTGTAGGTTTCAGAGGTCATTTGTAGGCAGTAGAGGTCATTTTCAGCAGCTTGGCAATTCCACCTTAAGTACTATACTCAAAACAAGCAGCTTTTTAGTTTGATGTTATTGACTAAATTGTCATGCTAATCGTTGATGTCAAATCCATAGTCGAATCTAAATCCACAGTTGATACTACACTCATCGATGATGCTACATCCATGCACAGGTTGATGCCATATCCATCCTTGATGCTACATCCACAATTGATACCGTATCCATCGTTGATGCTACACCCACAGTTGATACCATACCCATCGATGGTGCTACATGCACGGTTGATACCATGCCCATCGTTGATACCATATCCATCGTTGATGCTACATCCACAGTTGATGCCATACCCACCGATGAGGCGACATCCACAGTTGATATCATACCCATCGTTGATGGTACATCCACAGTTGATACCATATCCATCGCTGATGCTACATCCACGGTTGATACCATACCCATTGTTGATGATACATCCACAGTTGATACCATACACATCCACACTGGGGGGCCTTCGTGGTTCAGTCGGTTAGCTCGCTAGCGCAAGGCTATGACCCAGGAGCCTCCAACCAATGAGGTCGCAGTGAGTTCAAGTCCAGCTCATGCTGGCTTTCTCTCCGGCCGTACGTCTGCCAGCAACCTGCGGTGGGTCGTGGGTTTCCCAAGGGCTCTACCCGATTTCCTCCCACCATAATACTGGCCGCCGTCGTGTGAGTGAAATATTATTGAGTACGGCGTAAGACACCAATGAAATAAATAAATAAATAAATTAATACATCCACAGTTGATACCATATCCATCGTTGATGCTACATTCACCGTTGATACCATACCCATCGTTGATGCTACATCCACAGTTGGTACTATATCCATCGCTGATGCCTCATCCACGGTTGATACCATATCCATCCCTGATGCTACATCAACACCTGATACCATATCCATCGATGATGCTACATTCACAGTTAATACCATATCCATCGGTGATGCTACATCCACAGTTGGTACCATATCCATCGATGATGCTACATCCACAGGTGATATCATATCTATCGATGATGCTACATTCACGGTTGATACCATATCTATCGCTCATGCTTCATCCACAGTTGACACCATACCCATCGATGATGCTACATCCACAGTTGATACCATATCTATCGATGATGCTGCATCCACGGTTGATACCATGTCTATCGATGGTGCTACATCCACGGTTGATACCATATCTATGGACGATGCTGCATCCACGGTTGATACCATATCTATCGATGATGCTACATCCACAGTTGATACCATACACATAGTTGATGCACCACCATCGTTTCACTCATGTGGGCCATATATTTCTTGCGCAAGTGTGGTTTCCGATATTTTGTATTTATGTGCGGTTCAGGTGTATCGTGAAAGCAACACGTCAAGAAAACCGATTAATCATAGTTTCATGAGAATGACAGATGCTCTAATATTGTCGTGCCATATGTACCTTCGTTACGCCTATAACACGAATATTTAGGAGATGTACATATTGCCGAAGACCATTAGCCGCCTTATTGAGGTTTGGTGGTGAGTTGTCACCGACGTGCATGAATTATTACACGTCGTGTTGTTACACGACTACAGTCAAGCTAGATCCCATCTCGCCCATTCGACGATTAGAAGCCCAGCGATGATCCATTACACAACAGAATAATACACGGTATCCAGGTTGTCAGCGAGGATTGATTCTATACAGTCACGAACTCCTTTGTCGCTTGGCTCTGTGGTGACTCTGAATGTGAGAAGCATTATAAACAATGATGCATGGAGTCCAACATGCTCAGTGTCAGCCATGGGAGATCACGATGCAATTTGTCTCATTTGTGGTTCTCCATAACTGCAAATGCATTATGAAATGGCAATTCTCCCACACGCCATTAATGTTATTAAACCGTTTTGTAGTCGTGATGAAGTTTTGGCGGTTCCAGAAAATGCTAATGGAACACGTTGTTATAGCACGAATGGCATAATGTGTGAAGAAGTAGTGTGTTATCTCCTATCCCATGAAGGAGTTAAATTCCTCATATATAAAACGCCTATGTATTATATATTCATGCATATATAAAAAAGACCATAAATGCAAAAAATATTTTACAAGCTCCTGTCAGTCATACTATATGATATTGAAACGTGTTTGCAAAGTGTAGGTTTAAGAAAATTGCTATCTATTAAAGTCATAGAAAATTAAGAAAGAATTTTAGCGTGCCTGAAAAGGTCATTTATGAAGAGACTGCATTTGCCTTTGGAACGGGACCTTGGCAAGGATGATACTCACACATTTGACTGGTTATGTGCTTGGTTTTGTTTATAGTACGTGACAACGTAAAGCATCTGGTGATCAGGATATTCTGGTCTCTACGGTTCAGTAACGCATAAGGTTTGCAAGATCAGTTGCGCTAAATACCCGCGTCAGTAATGGTGAAGCTCACCGTGTGTTCTGTCGTGTAACAGCTTGATTACTGGACTGTAAAGCATTTATCTGGGTGTATGGTGTTGTTTGATTCATGGAATGAAAGACACTTATTAAATAAACATTTGTCTTCACTGCACAAGGTGTCTCGCAATGGAGTCGAAATAGCTAATCGCGAACAGATGGGCGAATTTCTATTAGGACAATAATAAATCCTGAAAAGATAGTGAAAGCGAGACATTTTTTTGGTGGGGGTGGGGCAGTATCGTCTTGGAGTTTACCCTGCCATAAATTCAATATAATTAAGACGGATATATTTTAGCAGCTTCAAAAACATCCGCGATTGTGGTGGAATGTCTGATATATTGATATCACACATTATAGAAAAGATATCTTCTCAAGTCAATATTTTTGTGCACCGTCAACAAGATGATTCTCATCCCTGGATTATTTTTCTGTATATCCTGTAAGAATTCACTGCTGTATATGTGGATACAGTAGTTTTGATTTACTAATTATGTAGGGTTAATGGTTTATTCCATGAAGAGACAAGCTTTGTAAACTCAAATTGAAATGACATTACCCCATCCGTTGTCTGTAGTTGTATCATATGGTTTTCGACATTTTTTTCTGTCTAACTGGACGCACGTTTACCACCTTCCCCCCTTTCTGTTGACAGAATACTACTTTTTAAATTTCTGAGGGGAAGTGGGGGGGGTTGTTAATTGGTATTCTCGGAAAGTTCTATCGCAGGTAAGACAGGTTTGCGATATGGCATATACGGTTTAATCATTTTCTGTGTAGAAAGAGGGACATTCATATACTAGATCACGGCGTGAAAATTGATTGCGAAAGAAAACCACGCCTTTCCTCGGCACATAGGCCTGTGGAGTTCGAGAATTTTTTTCTCACATCGAACAAAAACACACCTATCGTCTGACACTCGATGTAGACATTACAAGCACGTGTGTCATATATGGACATCAAAGGCCGGACGCCTTCGATGGCAAAACCCGTTATCTATTTCACGACTCCTTGATAGAGGTAATACCTCTGTGATTCGGTAACATCAAAAAGACGCGTTCTGGCGAGTCTGTGGGGTTAATATGATGAGCACAAATCTGCGACTTTCCTGATCATGTTGATCTTGCTTTTATTCCTGTCATTTGCCACTCAAAGCCCGCGATCTTTGAGATCAATGCAATTTGGCTTTGCCGCCCATCAGCCTATAGCTGTGGGTGAGGGTTGCATGGATCGACCAGCTTCTATCCCTAGGGGGATGGATCCTTCCAGGCTTCGGGAAAACAATCCAAGCGCCTGATATTTCTCTTGTTCGCATATTATACATGGGAATACCATTACGCTAACACACAGACGGTTTTGACATGTGCTCGTTACGTCGTTTTTGCCCTGGATTCTGTTCCCTGCTGAGTTTTTATGATGAAGCCACCGAAGAAGCCTCTGCTTCGTACATGCCCCAAGTTAAAAGCTTTCATTGATCACAAAACCACTGCTATCTTTCCGCTGAATTGCCCAATACCGCGAAGGCAAACAAATACAGCGCAAATGGTGCGAAATTCTGCCCAATTCATCAATGGCGGCCATGGACCGCCAACCGTTCAGCAGGAAGTCAAACAGTGCATGTGTTTTTCACTGTTCACTTTATGTCCAAAGAAACCATACAAGCTGTGTAAATTGCAATGTTAATTCCTTCACATAAGGCACCTATTATATGGCATTCCATCATTCTGTACACATGCATGCACATGGGCATATGGATCTGCAAATTTCTGAAATGACCAAATCTTTGAAGTTTCAGCAATAAACACATTTTGAACAGTTCAAATAAGTCAATGGCAAAGGTATCAAACCTGATCAGTTTTTCAAAGAAATTTTTCCAACCGTTTAGGCTTACCTCTTCAGTTTGTATTACCTAATCGATCAGTTTCAGCTATCATAAACATCGGTCCGCCCATAGATAGATAAAGAAGTGGACCACATAATAATGTGATTTATTATGAAGCCTTGTTTCTACGTTAACGCGCAATTAATACGGATGACGTCATGCCCAATGAATTATCAGTCAATTTCATCAGGCTTGCTTGATCAGAGAATGAAAGAGGAACAGCCTCCGTAGACTCGATGCAGTGACGTGCAGAGTTCAAGTAGAGTGTGGAAACATAAATTATATAGAGACATTGTCATACCGCCATTCTGTGAGATGACGCCCCACTAGAGAGAAATGATTATACCGAGCAGAACATCGGCCCTTAATTTCCTTCTTAGTGCAACCTCCTGAGTAGGTCGAAAGGTTTTATTCTGCCTTATTCTGTATTGTGGGATGTTCCTTACAGGAGTGTCATTCGTGCCTTGAAACTCTCACAGTCCTATACTAGGACCATGTCGAAATTCAGTCCTGAATAGATGAGGTGTGTCATCTGGTCTAATTTTGTCTCATTCCGCTGGAAATTTACGAACGTCTCCACAAAAGTGCCTGTATACGAAGGCAACCATGCCTGAACACTGCAGCAAACCGTTTGAACTACTCTGAGTATAGTTAAATGAGGCTCTCTGTTTTCTAAGCGCTTCAGGAACGCCATGTGGGTTAGGCGATGACTGACGTGTCTAGTAACTGATCTTGCAATGAATACTGTACTAGGCTAGACTGTGTACACCGATGTTCCATGTGGAGAATGAAGCCGTTGCCCAGTATTGCTTTGATGGTATGATTAAGGTGAATACAGGCCCTCAGTTTTCAAGATGAACACCTGATATGTCGTCTGTACCGATGTATTGCTTACTACGGGTTTAATGACAGCGAAGGCCGTTATGTACGGAATGTAAACAGTCTTCAGCACATTGCGAAGAAGTCAGTGAAAACGAAGTCCGGAAGTGAATGCTGTTGTTGTTGTATATTTGTCACACATTGCTATATACCGTATAGAAGGGTATGTTCGAGAATGAAGTCCTGTTATATTATCGACAGTATTTCAATGGTTTTATGTCTGTGGGTAAGTAGATCGCATAATGACCCCCTGCCTTAAGGTTTTCGTATCCGTTTAACTTGACTATCTCGTGTAAAATCATGTTTTGTTAAATATAAAAGACTACAGCATAGAGAGTAAAACCAGAGCAACGATGACAGTGTGATAGATGGCAAATAGTCAGACGTTTCCGGTGAAATCCGGCCTCTTGTCATTTTACCTCAGTTAGGGTTTTATTCTGTTTATGTAAGTGTTTAAGAAGTAAAATCTTAGACGTCCCCTACCACCATGGCTTAAGCAAAACTGCAGTGATGTTAAATACAGTATAGTATTCGTCACTGGTCGAGAATTACTCAAAATGCTGTGTTGTCGTCACAATTAACATATACACATAATAACATTAATCATACTATCTCGTACTACAGATGCGAGAAAATGCGAGAAAAATGTAATCTGGCGTTATGAGAATAAATGGAACCCTTGATGAAGCGGATATTTTACACCTTAAGATATAAATCAACATATTTTGGGAGGAAAAGCTAAACGTGTTTCGTAATTATCGTCACATTTGACCTTACGGATATTTATGACGCATCCGAAGTGCAAATGTAGGCCTGCTGATCTGGGTCACCATTCATAAAGCTTAATTTTCATTATATTAAGGAGTTATGTAGTTTATCTTAAACAGTTAACACAGGTGCCACGTGTTATTTTCTTTAATGTTTTGTTCAATCAAGTCGTATTATTTACCCAGCCTGCTCCGCGCTTTTAAATTATTATCATAGTAGAACAAGTATTTGGTGTGTCATCCCTATTTCCGTGCATTCTCTGCTCAGATCTTTTGTCTCGCTATCTTCGCCTGCACAGCACACCTGAGAGGAGAACTCTCTTCCGACCAGCAAATCTAGTCTGCTGACCTGACAGGTACATATGGTAATAAGACCGTAATCAGACTTCAAATCATATCACCCTTCCGGTGACGCGAATGTATTCCTCCACATGTTCGTATTGATTGGATTAACTGTCTTCAATACCCCAATGTCCTCCTCTGATGATATTTATCCTCCATTCTCCCAGGTTTTATGAAACCGAACAAGTTCTTAAGCTGTTTGCATGAGTATGGTATCCCCTGCTTAGCTCTCCTTCCTAATCCATTTCATTTCCGACGTATTTCAGATATCAGTAACAAGATATAATGCTGAGCATAACGTTTTCGTTAGTATGTGTGACTGGTTAGTTATGAACATATATATATATACACACACATAGTTCGACGCAGTATACCCTTGTTCTCTGGCAAACGTTTTCATTGATATACCTACAAACTAGACCTCTATTCTTGTATGTTGACATACCATATAAACTATTACCACGTGTGTATGTAGTCCTAACTTGTTGTCATATTGGTTCCAGCTTAGGCGTTGAGGAAGAGTTGTAGTGCTCTTACTAGTAAATAGCACATTTTGTGTAACTGTATAGGACTTTATATACGTCTTTCACCAATCGATCATGAGAATTGCATTGTCACAGCGAGAACGTACTTAAATTGCACAAAGTATTATTGTTGATTTTTTCTTTCTTTCTCTTTGTCTGAATTAAATTTAGCAAACATCGTTAATGAAACTCTTTCGATAACTACTGAGGTGATTTATAGTTTTTTAAATTACCATAATTCGACAGGAAAGAAATAATCAATTTGAATGTTTCCATGTATAGAAGCACATCTTGATTCTGGTAACAAGAAACCTCGCGAAACATAAGGGATATGAAATGGGTCAATAAAAGTTTTTCAAAATGTACGCCTCGGTCCCGTCTTCAAATATTTTATTAGCAAAGTTCGGCTTTGATTATATTTCACACTTTATGGAACTTTCTCTGCCGCAAATCGATTTTCCCCCGATTATTGACGGCTTTCAACATTGCTTCCTTGAATATTAAGTCTCTTGTTTTTTTTTTTTTTCTCTTTTTTTTGTGCCAGAGAGCTCTGGATCTAATTAGCAATGAGCTATATAGCATCTTTCAAGTTGAGCGTATTAATAGATTTGTAGTCAGGTTTGGCGTCGACTCACTGGTTAACCTGTGACCAGTATATCCGAACTGGTTTCCGCACTGTTGGCCATTATTGATCTCAACAGGAAAAACTCTGTCCATCGTGCTGACAAGTCACTAGAATCTAATTTGTCAAAATTTGTACCTCAAAAACATGCCCCAAAATGGGGGAAAAAATATCCTTCGGCAGGAAGTAAAATTTTTTGTCTTCTTTCCTTGATGTTCTACAGCCGCTCTCGCTAATGAGAAAGCTTCCTTTCGTGACAAAACCAAAGCTTCCTTTCAATTCCATTAACTCTCTTTTCTCCTGTTGATTTCGTAAGAGTTTCTTCATGGAATTCCCTTTGTTACTTTCTGGTCACAACCTTGTAAACCCTTCCTTGGTACTAAGGTGTGAAATGTATTACTCTGGATGAATTCCTTTCTTTCTTGAGAGTGCCATCGCTTCATATGGAAGCGGAATGTCTTTGAATTCCTCCACTCTCCGATAAAATTACTACTTTTTCGCCATGGAGTTGTAGGGAGTTGTCTCAATTCTACTCTGGCTGTTTGCAAACGTTGATTTGTAAAAGTGAGTGGAAGTGCTGCATTAATAAGGCCACAGTGTTGCGTCATAATATTCCGAACGTCTATGAGAAATCTTTTGTACCCTAAAGAGCCTCTTCGGCAGAGAGGTATAGCGCTCTAGTGCAACCCAATGACCCATGTGCCTCTTACCAATGCAATCGCTGTGAGCTGAAGCCCAGGTCACGCTGGCTTCTTCTCCGGTCGAACGTGATAAGGTTCGCCAGCAACCTGCTGATAGCTGTGGGTTTTCCCCTGGCTCTGCCCGGGTTTTCAGATCATAATGCTGGCCGCCGTCGAAATATTCTTGAGGACGGTGTAAAACACCAATAAAATAAATGAATGAATTTTTCTACCCTGATGCAGTGTTGCTTTGCAGCAGAATAAATGTCGATTCTTTTTTCAAAACGGCCTTGTTGGGCCATTCAACTGGAGAATTGTCCTCTCGACAACCCGACCAGTGAGGTTCCATGCTCAAATGTAGCTTTCGCACACCGGTTTCTTTAACCTATAAACTTCACTGCTATACTGTATAGAAACGAATAAAGGAACGAATGTTTGCTTGTATTTCGTTCACGACAATTGTTCACGACGAAATACGTGCACATATTTCATGACACATACTGAGTATAACATATGTCTCCCTTTCAACCTGCTAAATCATTTGGAAGAAAGTCAGTATAATACTGTTAATGGGGAGGTTATGCTTAGCTTTGTTTTGAATGAAGGATTTATCGTTTCGGTAGTATTACAGCCATGACGAAAATCTTGAGATCAAACCGCATGTGAAGGCCATGGTTAAAATGCTCTTACCATTACTTTAATCTTTGGTTTTGTGGTGGGTAAAGCAACATTTGCTTAAACCGCTTACAATACATAGCATTTCACATGGCGTAATTTTACCTGATTGATATGTAGCGACTTGTTTGTGCCTTTTTGGGCATTGAACTATGCAGTTGAACTAATGTAATTCTTAAACCTTCTTGCATGTTTGCAAGGTGTTTGTTCAAGCATATTCTGAAGGCATTATTGATTTTAGTCTTCAAAATCAAATTAAAAATGCAAAAATTAAATTGCACTGTAAGTTGCTCTTTCATGTGCGAAAATGTTGAGAAATTAGGGTAGGCAGTGATGGTAAAGAATCTCAATTTTAAAGCGAAGGATTGGCTTGGGATTGTGTAATGTTGAGGACATTATCTTGTACCTGTTGGCATAACTGAATGGTTTGGCGATCCTGGTGGCTGGGTGTGTTGGCCGATCTCGTGAGTGGGTGATTTGACTGTCGTCGTGGCTGGATGGTTTGTCTGCCCAGGTAGCTGAGTAGTTTGGCTGTTCTCGTGGCTGGAAGTTTTAGCTGTCCTCGTGACTGGATGGTTAGGCATGGCCCTTCATGTCAGACGATGTCAGCGTCTTTTCCGAGACCAACAATCTCTCCAGACCAATACAGCGGCTTTCCTTTGGAAGGAACCCTAAGGTTCTAACCTCGGCGAGAATTTGTCAGCTGCAACTCCCCACTACAACGGAATCAATACGCCGCCATAATGGATTCCTCAGGCATTACTACCGCTTCATAAAACGCCCCTCTGTCAGCTTATAGAAATATCCAGTATTGATTGATCAATAATTCCATGATGAATTGGCCCGCGATGCTGCAATCCTTTTCACGACATCCCTTTCCCGGGGCTGAGATGGACTCTTAGGCGTATAAGCACCGGTCTCAAACCCACAGTCTGGGATGTGTTCGTGTACCAGCTTAGGCGGCCCATGCTCTACCAGATTCCACAACTGTCATAACATCCAGGCCCCGGGATTAGCTCAAGAGGGAAAAGTGAATTAGATCGGAGCGCATCTCCTATACGCAGCGGAATCGCTCTCGACACGGTCCTTGTAAGCTGGTCTGTGTTTCAAAAGCAGGATTTCGTCGGCCGCGTCGAGGTAGATCGCCATGGTATCAGATCGGAATAAGTCGGTGAAATCCGCGACCGCAGTTTCCTCCTGATTGAAGATTTTCTTTGTGTATAAATTAGGCGAAGCGCTGTCAGATAAATCACCCTTATTACTATTTTATCACGAACGTATCACGGCATGGAATATGTCCCTAAAGCCGTGGATTGTACAGCCAGAAATGGGCGTCCGGCTGGAAATGCCGTAGCTGTACGGAGACTCCATCCTACCACTGCCGCGAATAACTTTAACATAATTAAAGTTCTGAGCTGTGTAATTCTAAGGTGTTGTTTTGAAGGGGAAAATAATGATTGTGCTAATCTCGTTAGGAGTGAAATCCGCATTGAAATTGAGATTCGCATTCATATTCTACGTGTTTTCGTGATTGCAGTAACACGGATAAAACCCTCGATGGAAACGTTTGTCTTGCCTCGAACACTTTCACCCGAACATAAAACATTGTAACTCTAGATATAATAACTTGTATGTTGTCGTTGTAAACAGCCACACAGTATATATATCTCAGCAAAATGCCCGAGATGCTGTTAGGCCTTCTTGATGCAGAAACTGTTTCCATGGTTACTTCTTTTTTTGCTAGCTTAATCAGGAATCCATGATAAAGCGCACCAGGATTATATGTTATGTGCAGCTCTGGCGATGATAAACAACCGGTGAACATCGGGGATTCTCTGATAACTGTACTTGACTGCGTCGCTTTGTACAGACTGCCTTTGTTCGCGTTCATAAATCCAGTTTTCGCAACATCCTCTGTTGCCTGTGTGATGTGGAAAATCAATTTATCGGCTAAGAGATGATTGATTATATAGTTGTGTATCTTATTCCCTACTAGTAATTTGCTTTTCTACATCTTCATACAGGCACGGTGACAGATGACGAAGACGTGCTTTTTTTCCCCACAAAATATGAACGTGGTAGAGTTTCGCGTGACAGGATGTTGATGTCTCTATTATTAAACACAACGGACGTGTGGAATCTTTGCTCACATTCTCCCCCCTCTCATCCTACATTATCTCGATAATGCCAACATATGGCCGCGAGCTTTATTATGTAAAAAGAAAGATATGAAACTATTGGTCACTGTTTGCGTTTTCATATTCAACGAAGTATTTTGATAGACCAAACTTTAGACATAAAGAAAACTATTACCTCTTTGTACATGTACAGCAAAGAGGCCAAACTTTAAAATAAAACTATCTGTTTATACATGTACATGTAAAAGCCCTGATACTCGCGTATTAGTAAGAAATTAAGATTGAGTTATATGTATGACGATCTATCGCCACAAATTGGAGTTTCAAAGTGTTGCGCAGGCACAGTGCTGATGTGTGAAATTGAGCGTTTGACGGTTAAATTGGTATAGGCTCTTAGTTCAGACCCAGGACAAGTGTCACGTGATAAAAATGATGTGGTATATAAATATTCATCATTGAAAAGGATAGCCTGAATGCCTTCTTTAGGCGAAGTGAAAAGAAAATTGATTAGAAATCAATGTATGTGACCTGCGGCCTGCATTTGGTGGCTGACCTAGATTTCCCTCTGTTTGTGGTTGATATAGGGGCAGCCGAAGCGTCTTATGGTTACCTTCAGTGACTTCCGTTTAAAGTTGGTAAATAGGCGCCTCTTTGGTGTTTGTGGCTAGTCCATAAGCTAATCCCATTCATCTTCAGCCCTTGTGAATACTTTAATGGTCACTGATCTCTTACATGTACCTTTCGTCTTCTTACCAAGACGAAAGGTACATGTATAGACAACAAATTGTTCAGCCACGGGCGCATAAATTGTTTTAGTGCCTCAGACTATAATATTGAGGATTATAAAATCATCAGACGTATTTGAAAGACATTGCCAACAGACATGGATGTACCCGACAAGTCAGTGCTTCATTATTTATCTCCAGTATTTTGCTTCACCTCGGGCTTTGGTTCGTCTCCGCTTACAATGGTTTCACTTTTGTTGTTTCAGCTTCCAATGACGGGTGCGTCGGATCCACGATGTGTTCAGGATCTAGAAACATGCCCACCTGGTAAGTTGTCGTCTGCATAGAAATGAAATCAGGCAATAGCATATACCTGACGCGTTAACAGACTAAGGAGATAGATTCATGCGTTTGTGGCACATTTGTTAAGCAACCTTTGTCGTCTGTAAGTCAGTGCCCAAGTTAAATTATCGAATCCAAGTATAAAAGAAAACCTTTGCCGTTGAAATATTTATCTGTCGTAATTTTTGAAAGTTTGAAAGATATCAAAGGGACGTCAGGGAATTAAGTTTTCATGAAATACCGGAAGAGTCCCCAGGGGCTGGACATATGAAGCTTTCCTATCCCATTTTATCTGCAGCTGTAAACCTTAACCTGCGCTAGTTTTCCAAGCTACACCTGTGGGCATGCGCACTGATGAAGACATCTTCGGTTATGACATCTTCAACAAACTAGAATTCCAAGCACGCCATCGTCTTGACCTGAACATTAGGTTGCCTGTCAGGGAATGTAGGTTAGGCTGCAATACCTCACGGCGCACTCAGAATACAGCATGTGTTTTCCTCATCACAGCCGACTGCCCTTGTTGTGTTTTATAATAGATGCTGAGTACAGGATTGCTGTGGGAAAGCAACCGGCCACAAAGTCCTGTTTACATGCTCTAATACGTATATTTATCTTCCTTGTAAAGAGATTTGGAGATCATTACTCAGGACAGTTGGGCCATCCTTAAAAATCTGTTCATTGAATGTAACCCGACCGATCCTTCAAAGAAAAGTGCCTATTAAAAAGTTTTTTTCCTATGTTGATAAAAGTTTTTTGTTTTTTTTTTTAAATTTTCACTCCCTGTTAATTTCTTTAAAATCCCTTTCTTTTGCAAGAGCCAGAATGAAAAACAAGTCCTTATCGGCCGACCCTTTTTTCTCATCGTCGGATTGCGCTTTACAAACAGTTTTTTTAAGGATCGCCTTGCCCCACATTATTCGTACCAGAAGTAGTCCCTGTTCCCCTTTAGAATACAGAGGCAAATTTTCGGCACTTGTTAAGAGTAGGTTAGACTGGCCATTGTAGTCTGTTGTAAATGACCTTGCGAAGGTTCTTAAGCTGATGTAACATTGCTGCAATTGGCAGCAAACTTTTTTGCTGGAAAAAAGGCATCATTACAGAAAAGGAAAACAAAAATAACAATCATGCCTGAATCGAAAATATTAGTGCCTGAAATAAAGTCGAAGTTTACAATCCAACACAAACGAATATCAAAATCGAGATAAACGTAGTCGAATTCTATGCCCTGCAAATTTTTGGGAGCGTCCATGTTGTGAGTGGACCTGAGGATCCTGATGCCCCGAGTAAATCAAATGAGTAAGACTGTAGCTCCCAAATACTCGAAAATAAGAGATCAACTAAAACATGGCCGTGTACGACTGTCTTTTCATACATTATTTCAGGAACTGATTGTGACATTAGTACAGGTCATAGGAGCCTCGTTTTCCGACAAACAGCGAACACCATGCTTTTTTCTTAAATAATACATACCGATCCTCGAGTTGTCTTTTCTTGTCAGTAAAATGAATTCGTAAAATTTTATCTTAGCTCTCTATTTTATGTATTCACCTTGTGGAGGCGAGAAATAATCCCCTGAAATGTAGAAGGGAAATGTCGCTAGACAAGATCTTCGAACTGTACAGTACTTTGCCGCATGATTCACACGCATCCCACCATGCTGTGTGCGCGGAATGTTTAGTTGACCCCACGAATATCCCGTTGTCATGGTGACACGTGTATGATTACCCGTCAGCAGAAGAGACTCGTTTCCATTTACAAAAACAGATTATGAAGGTGTAACGTTGTCGGATGAGGTAGAGAGCAAAACTGATTATCAGGGACTCATCAGTGCTCTGCATTCAGTTCCCTAAGTCTTAGTTCCATATCACTATAGTTCCATCGGCATGATTTCCATATATATTGATGTGTTTGATCCATATCTGTGAATAACGACTTGTTCGCAAGTCTGTGTATGCAAAATTTGCTTCTGTACATCCTCTCTTCAGTTGCATTTTTCTTCCATGTTTTGTTCTCAGACAAGAAATAATAATAGGATTTTCACTCTCTATCACTGTCTATATGTTCATGTATTGGAATATATGCTCATATATAAACCATTATGTTTTCCGAGTCGTGCATTGAGAGATCAGAGTCAAATACTCGCGCCTTTTATCATCGGTTTAAGGCTTAAAATGGTCTCAGGTGTAAGGCCCATTTGCACACTGTCTAACAGCAGAACGCATGAGATGGTGTCGGCATGCTTGTGGCGCTAATGAAATCGCGTAGCAAAATAAAAAGTATCATCGAGAAAACGAAAATGAGCTAGAATCCATAGGCCATTGCTCTGGCGCCTGTGTAATTTTACATAGATGGGCTTTCAGCGAAACTTTGGAAGCTTTAGTAATGGAGGGTTGAGATTTGTTCTGTGTAATTCAGAGGTTTAAGTTCTGATCCGTTTGCTGGGTAATGACCGTCTTGGTTTGACGCGGCCACGATGTGTGGATGGGTGTCTCGGGAAAATTACAGGGTGTCTGGGGATGCAGGTTACACTGATAGAGGACTAAGGCCTGCCCGACGGAGGGATTGTCTAATAATGGGTCAGCTATGCCCCCATCTGTCATTACCTGGTTGCTTCGTTGACATAATGGGCAGAGGGAATTGCAATTTATAGTCGACACACGGCGTGATCACCATCTCCGCATGGGCTGTCACCGCGCTTTAAAGATGTAGAGTGACGTCTCGTTAAGTCTGTGGTATATCATGTCATTCGTTATTCTTGATGAAATAGCAACTGACCATAAGGGACTGTTCTCGCCTCTTTCAACTGAAGAGTGTGGGGAATAATTATCACATGGCTCGATGAAGAGGCGGAAAGTTGTTGCAAATACCCTGCAAACCTACAAAGATTAACTTTTATTTGTCTTGCACTACAGCGTCATGCAAGTGCCTTTGTACAATTAAGACAGATGTAGGTCTACGATAGAGTAGTTGCTCTTGGAAACAGGTTTTCTGGATTTCTAAAAACTAAATGAAGCAAGTCTTTATTGTATGGTCGACTCAGGTGAAAATCTTACAAAAAGAGGCCTTTAAGCTGCGTGAAAATAACTTTTATGATTTGTTTAACCAAAAAGAATGTTTGATGATCTAAGGTTGTTGTACGTCGTTGTTCTTATTATCATGCGTTGTTGTTGTTGCTGTTGTCTGCAGGTCACTACATGAAAGACTGCGTGGACGCTGCGGGCGAGAATGGGCAAATTTGCCACCAGTGCCGCGAGGGAACGTTCCAACCCGATGAGAACAGATATCCAGACAAGTGCCGACTGACGTAAGTTCACACACCGCCATAAACCCGCGCACCTACATGTATACACTCGCACACCACCATAAACTTACACACCTGCATACACCCGGCTACCCTCATGCTCGGGACTATCTAGATACACCGGACTACCCACATACACGGGACTAGCTACATACGCCCGACTACCTTCATACACCCGACTACCTGCACACACCCGACTACCTGCACACACCCGACTGCCCTCATACACCCGACTACCTGCACACACCTGACTACCCTCATACACGGGACTAGCTACATACGACCGACTAGAGTCATACACCCGACTACCTTCAAACACCCGATCTTTCTGCACTCGACTATCTTTATATACCCTACTATCATTAGTCCAGTACCATCATAAACCCTAAACCTGCGGAAGATCATGGGTTTCCCGCGAGTTCTCCCGGGTTTCTTCCCACCATAATGCTGGCCGCCGTCGTATAAGTGAAGTAGTGTTGAGTATGGCGTGATATCAATCTAATGAATGAATAAAATAAATCATAAATTCCACCACCGCCTTAACTCTTATGTCACGCAACGAAGGATATTTTTCAGTATAAGTGTTTATAAGCGGGCATGAAAACTGGGGTATATTACAACCTGTAATTAGCACTATAATTTACACTTTTTCATATGCACAAATGTGAAAACATCACAATTATCGTGAAAACACCATGAAATTGTGAAAGCGTGATTTTTTCAGGCGTTTCTGTGATCAACCCTTCATGGAATACAAGGACTTCGGGAGCACAGTCAAGGACGCCGAGTGTAGCTGTGTCAAGACTCACCACTTTGAAGGAGACGACCAGCGGGCATGCGTGCCCAACCAAATTTGTGATAAGGGGTTCGGGCAAGGAACTTACGGTAAACCTGTGACGTAATGTAATGACGGTGATCAGTTGACATGGACGATAAGGCGCGAAAAATCCTCCACAAAAGCCGACCACCAGTTTCAGACTTGATACAAAGCGTTAAGACTAGATTTACCCAAGATATGCTGCCTCTGCTTTATTATTTCTGCCACAAATCTGGACGGTCCTGTGATATATTCACAAATCTGGACGGTCCTGTGATATATTCACATACCCTTTACAAATTTTTGTGATGAGCTACAAGAGGAATTAATCCAGATGTAATTTTCAAAAATATTATAAGAATTCTGAGAAAAGTGCCAAAGATAATCGTTTACAGTAAAACCCTAAACTCGTACAGTACTCCGCCTTACAGTGGGGAACGTTTCCCGCCGTTGGTAATTCTGGTCAAAGCTGTATAGTCATTGTTCATTCCTGCGTTAACGATAACGTATTGCGGACAAGCTGATAAGGTATTACTCGCGCATTACAAGAGAACAATGATCAGGTCAGCTTGGGAGTGAATCGCCATAGCACGGATTATCCCATTTATTGGTGAAGCGGTTCAGTGAGTCAGAAAGTGGTATGCAGATCTTAAGAATAGATAACGTGAATGTATTAACAATCCTTTCCTCCCTCCCCATAAGTGAAATATTCTTGAGTACGGCGTAAAACATCAATCTAATGAAAAAATGAATAAATAAATGTATTAACAATCATTCCCACCGCCCTTTCTATTTTGGCTTGACAGTGGTTTTGTCTTATCCCTTACAGGACAGTGTGACAGGTGTATTGACAAAAATATGTACTCTGATATGAAAGACAACAGCCAACGATGTATGCCATTGACAGAGTAAGCATTTTTATCTTTTGTGTCCTTTTCGAAACGTCGTGAATAGCTAGAAGGATGACTTTATTTTTAAGTGTTAATGAAAAAGCTCACTTCTTTGAATACATTTCCTAGAATGCGGTTGATATATCCTTTAATTTGTGTCGACTATACTTGGTTTGAAAGCTACATAATTGCGTGAACGGTATATGCTTCTGATATTTTATAATTACGTAATTGTGCTAAATATCAACTCGTTTCCTTTTATTTTCCACCAGTTGCGAAAAGGAAAGTAGGTGCACTATAAGAAAGAGCAACGGTACATTTAATACGGAATGTGGTCCTTATGTGGAAGGTAACTATGTACTTATTTTAGAAATATTTACCAGGTGTATCTTTCCGCAACTTATATTAACACCTCAGCAAGTATTTAAATGTGTATATGTGTGTGTATCATCCAATCAACGAGCTGCTACGAATTGAAATGTTGAATTTGGTATTCATCCCGTGGTTAATTTGCCCGTATTTTTGTAAGTGCAAAATTTATTAACTAGATGGCTGTGACCTTGTATGACACAGATGTGAAGACCTGTGACAGCCTGTTGGGGAGTAATCAGGACTTGTGGAAAATCATCCTGCCGGTCATCATCGTGTGCATTCTCCTGATCGTCTTGTTCGTGCTGTGCATCCTGAGATATCGGCGCAGAAAGCGAGCCTTACGACGTCCCGTGGACGCCGAGATTCCGCGAGAAACGTTAGACTCCGCCATTAGCAAAATCGTGGAGTTCTCAAAGAAAGATGACGTCTTTTGTCGCAAAGGTGAGCGTATATCGCGTTTCCTGTTAGGTTCAGGATAGCTGCAGTATTACCTTGTACACAGGTACGATCCAATATGATACACGGATATTTCCTCGATATTCAAGGGAATGTAGGATTGCTATGGCGTTTCTCTTTACGTCATTGGACCTTATTTATCTGTTTGCAGCCTTGCAATTATGTGATCGTAGAGTGGAGATGACAATAGGGAAACAAAACTGGGCACTGGCACAGGACTTGTTCAGACATCATCCGAAGACAGGCAAATATGAAGTCATCGTTCAAACATACAAAGGTTTGTGTTTCTCGTACATGTTAGGTTCATTATGGTTTTACTCTCTTTTCATATTGTTCATATTTTGCACAGTTAAAGGGATTTTTAACGTGTATGACTTTTCTTCCAGTTGAACCATTGAAAAATTATAATTGAATATGTAGGACATAATATTGAGCATAAAACGGGCTTCGACACCCACCTGGAAGACAAACAACTTCTTGTCCAATGAAATCGCGTATTCAAACCGACTCGATTTTGGTCAAGATTTTGCCCTATTCTGTGGGTTTTGTGTAAACCTAACTGACGTCGTAGAAGTGGCATATATTTGATTACAACATAAAGCAGTCATATACATTGAAGTATAATTTTGTTCGTAGGTATGAAAACAGTAATAATCTGAGTATAAGCAAAAAAAAAGAAAGAAGCACAACCCTGATGAATTGCTGGGTTTCTTAGTCGAAGTCAAGACATAATGTGATGAACATATCACTACCATATCATCTACCAGCAGCCATAAATTATACAGCCTGAGGCTAAACCCACTTTGTGACGAAAGTATTATAGACAGGCATACAGCCACAGTTTTGTCACGTTTTCTTCGCCTGGTGGTACAGTGTGGTAATAGTTTTTTAAAAAAAAAAGGCAGAAAATGTTTATTTGGCGTTTATTACATTCTTCATTACCTGCTATGTTGGTATTCAATCGCTCAGCGCTGTATTAAAACTAACACTGCTGTAGATGTTCCACACCCAGAAGAGGTCAAAGGTTACCTCAAAGAATGGCACGACTGGAAAGACAACGGTCCAGATGCTATTGCCGCTCTGCTGCGATCGTTAAGGCATATATCCAGAGAAGATATAGTGTTGGACATCTGCAGGAGAGTGACTACAGAAGCAGGTGGGTGGTACCTGGATTTTAATGCGGGGAAGTGGGTGCAAGAGGGGTGGATTAGTGTCCGAATGTCTTATTCAAGGGTTTAATGGAGATTAAGTCTTGCATACCGTTTTTCCAGCCTTTGTTAAAGTGGCCATGTATGTTTTGAAGGTATGCTTATTTCTGTGTGGTTTATGTTGGATATACCTGTTGTTGGCGGGGAAAGAAGGCAAAGATTTACTTTGGAATATCAAGAACAACAAAGGACATTATGACACGCTTGACATGAACTAATCCTTAAATTCCAAAAGTGATTCGCTCTTTGTCATGAAAAATCAAGAAAGGACATCAAAGCACGCTCTACACGAACCACTTCTACTTAAATATAAAGTATTTCCCTTTTATGGCCTGCTTAGGAGGATTAAAGACGGGAAAAGATATCTAAAATACGCTTTAAATGAAACGTGTCTTTTTGACATTAAAAACTGTTTCGCATAACTGTATCTACTTATTTGTGTTTTAACAGGGGACATCGGTGTTGACATTCCGTCTCGCTATCATAATGGAGGCGACAAGAAGGCATTCCACTTGACGTCGCTGTTGCCTTGCGCGAAAAGGAGGGCGAACAATTCTCAGATATCTATGAATGGTAAAAACAATGAAACTCTTAGAACTGTGAAACCATTGCTGAGTGAAGGCAGGGCCAACAACGAAGATGATGATAACAGTGAAGGCAATTCCAGCGGCCAATTGCAGCCGAGTGCGCCGTTTATGACAGGAAGCTCGCCATTGGACAGACAAGAATCAGTGCCCATTCAAGCGAGCTCATGATTGGTTGTTCATTTCCATATTTCGCGCATACATATAAGGACAGGATATGTCAGCAGTTTCTCCAAAGTAATGGAGAACGGGATGTTAAGTGAAGATTTTTTAACCCGGACATTCACATATGTGGAGGATCCCGTCTGTGCTGAGGACGCGGTTGTCTTTCATCGGTTTCGTTGATACATTGGGTACGCCATTTTACTTTTGGGTTGCATGGTTTTAGCAGCTCTCTCATGGTCGTGATAAGAAAGAGTGTGTGACGGTGCAACTTTTCTTCATATCTCAAACTGGTAATCTGTGATTGCATGCCTTATCCTGTAGTGAAGAGAACAGAAGACGTTATGACGCTATGCGCCACGGTGAAGTCTTCCAGAATGGTGCGTTGGCTTCTGATTGGTCCACAGCTCATACATTAGACCATCATACAGACTCAGGCTATCTGATGATTGGTCATGTTTACGATAGGTCCATTTGATGCTGTCAGATTTAATCGGCACCAGTGTAGCATGCAGGATTCTTCGTAACGCAAACGTGTTGCTTGTCTTTTAAAGGGAAGTGGGAAGAGGGAACTACCAGGCAAAAGCAGTTAAGCTGGCAAATCCTGCCAAGAAGTGGAAACAAGGCAAACATTTGGAAGGAAACGCTGAGTCGTATATCCAGACACCCATGTACACATTACATGTATGTTGACATCGTGTTGAAAGATTCAGTAACAGGTGTCGTGAAATGCTGCCGTGTCTTGTTCCAGGTATAATGTGGCGAGTGTGTGGTGTGCGATTATGTTCACACCAAAATGTCTCTGGATTTTGTTATCAACTGTGTCCCATTTTACTGAATACCCAATTTACGTTACTTGTATATATGTATATTACGTGTGTAATTTTCTGCACAAGGGCGGTAGTATCTTTGCATGGGGACTGGGAATAAATTGATTTCCACATGTGTTTGAAAAAACATGGATATATCTGATAACGATAATCTTAACTCTCTGGTCACTGTCAATTATTAGCGCGGCCATTCTTAACACGTGTGCGAAAATGTCCACGTACATCGAGCTTTGTCCTCGAGAGCAACAGCCTCCGAAAACAGTTGCCATTGTTTTGGTATTTTTTACATTAACGAGCCAAGGTTCGTTTCCTTTATTTTTACACGTACGCGAGTAGAAACGGGGTTCTGATTCCTGGAGATATTGTGGGTTTGAAGTGAGGCTCGTGTAAATGGCTACAGTCTAGGGTACTTCCCATGTACCGATCAGCGTGGTGAAATGAAAGTGACAGAAGTTTAAAATGCTACAGGGAGATGGAATACTGTAACGTTGTGACGTTGGTACAACTCTTAATTGACCTCATTAGTCGTTTCGTTTGCAGCATACGAACACGTCTTTGTGCGGTTGATATTACAATATGCAGGTCGTAAGCTAATAGCTAGTCTGAGAGCCGTAAATTCTTGCTTGTTGTTGAACTTTTCACGTTTCAACATTTATTGCAAGACTGCATCAAGCACCTCCCTAAAGCGATATTGTTGTAAATTCTTCGAAGGTGAAGGTGTTCCGGGACATGTAACTCAAGGGAAACAATCCTGGCCGCATAGCGTTATTTTTCTTTCGATGCCCTTGAAAGCTTGGAAGGCATTTCGACTGCAAGTTATGTAAAATGTTTAAATATCTTATGAGAGTTAATGTATATAGATACTAAATGTTATGGTGCTTCTTCTCTCAGTTTTATCTTGTGGCGATATTCACATGGTTTAGATGTTCATGATCTTGAATTCGAGCATTTTCTGAGCACATCATTTCTTACTCACTGGGAATTACAAGCCTGTATTTGTCATTCTCATAAACATATTTTATCCGACGGAATCATTCTCATGATGAGCCTATTTATGGCATTAAGAGGTAAATAACCTCGTACATTTTTACTGCTTTTGAAGCTTTATGAGGCATATTGTAAATAGAAGGCCATATGATTTAAGGTTTCTTTTTTTCTCTCTTTTTTTTTTTTACTCAGTATTGATATCTGTTCAGCCATTCATGAAAACAGAGAAAAGTGAAATGTCATCACATCGTTTGCCCTCCTTGCGTTAGGAGTAGGCTTTTAAAAATTTGGCGAATTATTGTTTATATAGCGAACATGTGCAATTAAAGGTTATTCCTGTTCAGTGCCTGCCGGCTTTTCGTTCCTGGCAAATAAGTAATATCTCAGTGGCTCAAATGTAATGCATCGGAAAATGGTAAGTGTCATTCGTGTGCAGCGCAAGGGTCATTCGTGTGCTTTGAAAGGGTCATTTGTGTGCAGCGCAAGGGTCACATAACTATAAGACAACTCTCTTCGTGCAAACAAGTTTCAGTCTCATTTATAATAACAGCAAAGGTAGGGCTGAAAACTTGTTCATGTACGCGATTTTGTTTCATGTCTTTCTTTTGATCCAAAAAATTCAAAACATTTTGATCTGATATCTGAATGTTTTGTACACACTTAACTTAACACACGTTTGTTTGTTTTAGATTTTTATTGTTCTATGAAATGTTTTATGGTTTCGAAATTATAACATGGCGTCGTGGATGTTAGGCGTTGAAATGTATATACCCAAGAGACGTAGATTTACACTTCACATTCCATGACAGTGAAATGAACGCTTTCAGCATACTTATAATCTTTGGGCGATTTTGAGCCTCGACCTGTGAAATACATGTATGTCAACGGAAAATCTCGACTACGCAGGATGCATATATATGGCTGCAAGACGAACCGGAGTCTCATGTAAGCACGCTATTCCAAAATACATTCATGCTTGATGAATGGTGATAAGGCTGTTGTTGTTTCTTGGTGTGACATGAACCATTTGGGATCGGCATTCTGCGGAATCCGGTGTAAATTAGCTGGGATAATTAGCGTGATTCCTGGGAATCCAGATCGCCTTATTTAAAAGATGTGCAATGCTGTTACATGAACAGAACTTTATAATAAAGAGAGAGTAGGTTTTAATGTTTGAATCTGCCAAATCTTATGACAAAACATTTGGTTTTTGGCTTCAAAAGTAAGTGTTGCCAACGACAACAGAACAAGATAACATACTTAACTCAAAAATGTTTGCAATTCAGTTTTGCCCCCTAAAGTAATATATATATGGTAGACTTTTTTTCTTTTGCATCGTTTTCCATATCAATGCATTGTAGGAACATTCAGCATTCAGTGTCTCCTTAGTTGTCATAACCTGTATGCTTTGTACTATTTCAGTTTATCGTTATAAGAATGTTCATTGGCAAATAAATGATTAAAGATCGCTTTAATGTGTTGTTGCCTCGTTTCAGTTATAGTTAGAATCAATCAGAAGGCAAGTACTACATGATGTGCAAAACACGTTGAATGTATCAATCCCAGCTGCCAATCAAGAGCACGCATTTGACCAATCGTAATGAATATTGTCGCAAGTAGGTCAACCGGATATCGCACGCATTGGTTACAAATGTTCAATATTTCTGCGGCGTCATGAAGCCACAACTGTTTTCACCGAGAATGGCATGAAAAGTAACGTTGTCACGAGAAAGGGTGGTGGGACTTCGAATGTGGTGGATCCGTTCATTGTAATCATGCCAGTAACTCTGTACACGCTGCCTGACACACGTCCCTTGTACAGAACGGGGTTTATTGACACATTGTTGTCTACTCAAGAATTATCCCTTTTTAGCTATACGATGGTAGTCAAGCCTCCTACGTGGGGGACTCCGGAGTTTCGGGTGTAAACCATCCGCTTACGGCAAATTACTGATTAACTCTCCCATATCCGACGTATATGTCTGGTTATTATTTGTTTTGAAGAGATCTTGTACATGTCTTCTGCTGTTGGCTTACTTCTTTGCAGGTCCGCCGACTACCTGATTACCATACCTCATGGTTTTCCCCAGTCTTCAATACAATCTCAGTGACATATCAGAAGTCTGTCTGAAGTCACGATAAACCCTGTAAAAGCACGAGAGTTAAACCGCATTATCTCGAAGAAGAAGAAATTCCTTTATTCAAATCCAAGGATTTTAATATGACCGTGTCTGTATCTGTCTTTCCACATCACGTAACTTGAGTTATTTATTTTTTTATTTAATTGGCGTTTTACGCCGTACTTAAGGATAGTAGAAGTCCTCAGGGTTGAAATCTGGCCTAAATTTTGTATTTCACATTCTTATTCTCCATTCTCCTATCTTTTCTCTCACTTAAAAATGAAAACCAAATTAGCTTTTCTTCCCTTTTGCGATAAAAGAGTTCGAACTCGAATCTCCCTTTTTGGCAAACTAATTAATGACAAACTTTGTGACACATAATGCTCCACACATTTTGGTCTTTTAATCGCTTTCTATTTTTGAGACGGTTGTGTGTAGAAATACTTTTATTTCTCGCTTATTTTTCCACATAAAGATATGAAACTTGGCACACATGTAGTTAGATACCGAATCTAAGAAACGGTCCCACAAATTTATGATATCTTTTCTAGCTTTAAGTTTTAACTTTAAATGATCACTCAGAACAATCTAAGACGAATGTTAAAAATCCGTGGGACTGTACTTTAGTTTAAATAGTAAATTATCCACCTGAGCAAGAAAAATTTGAAAGATTTGAAAATTAGAGAAAAAATAGCAATTCGAAAAACAGCACTGGTTTTTCAACATTCTCTTTTCAACATTCAAACATTCTCTTTATTTTGAATAATATTAAAGTTAGGTAATTTTAAACTTTTTTTGTTTTGAAATCAGCAGTTCCTTAGCTTTCAGAATATATATACATTTGACCATATTTGATCAATATTTTGGGTTACACAAGGCAAAATGTGAAATTTGGCCCACAAATGGTTCTACTATCCCTATGCCACGGGGTCATAGCCTCGCGCTGGCGCGTTAACCCCCTCGACCACGGAGGCCCCGATTATAACTTGACGCCACACGCAAGAAGATTTCACTTAAAGGTGACGAGAAGTGTTATGGATGAAAGAAAGCACAGTGCCCGGGCTAAAGCACCGACCTTTGGTAAGATATCCGGTATTGACTAACTGTCCCACATGTGAGTTACAGATATGCACACCATAGTGCTGAAAGGCAAGTAAATGGTCTTAAACGTAGGCTCACAACAGCGCCATCGACTGCTTATTACCACCTAGGCCCTGCAAGGGGACATCTCCGTGGTAATCTACGTGCCTTGCCCCTGTCTGGTTTTGAACCCGCACGTCGTGACAAGACCAAGAGAGAGGCACCAGAAGTTGAGCACGAACACATTGCTTACATTCATGAAAGACAATGCTGGATTCCATTAAACAAACGCGTGGCCAATGACTTCGCTTGATCCAAAGTATCATGTGTGATAAGGAGATCTGGGGTCATTGCCGGGTCGGGTCATACCAAAGACTTTAGAAATGGTACTTGTTGCCGCTTCGCTTGTCGTTCGGAACTGAGAGGTTACAGCAAGGAAACAGAACTGGTCGGCCGGGTGTCAGTATAATTTGATTGGGTGAGGTGTCATGTGCGGTGTCTTCGGCATGATATTTCAGTGGCGACAGCACCTTGGCGGCATAGACTCCCCCTGCCACAAGAAGACACAGCATGTCTACATTCAATATCATATCATATCATATATATTATATATATCATTTATTTATTTGTTTATTTATTTATTTACATATGTATTCATTTTTTGATGTGTTTTATTGGTGTTTTACACCGGACTCAAGCATAGCTGAATCTTACGATGACATCCAGCGCTATGGTGGATAGCGAATTTCTAAAATACATACCGTATTACCATATGGAAATAAGAAAAAGTAAGGACAAACTACAAAGGCGTGTTTATGCGTTTCAGTACCATATGGCTGCAACCATATCGCTTAAAAGAACTGACTACATGTGAAAAAAAAACGCCATTTCGTGCTGATTCCAAGTAGGGAATATTATTTTTTAGCCTTTTTTACAGTAATTAAAACGAAAATAAACATTGAGGTGCTACGGTGGACTTTTTGGGCCATATTGAACAGGATGAAGCACAGTGACGTCACAGATTCTTTATTGCCGCTAAACATACTGTAACTGTTACGTTTCCAGATTAAATACAGGAAAAGGCGTTGCACTACATATATATTCAGGCAGAACGTAGATATATAGTAGTTAGAGGATGTTTAGCAACTAAAAGAATCTGTGACATGACTTCATTGTCGTCCAAAAGTCCACCGTAGCAAATCAATGTTTATTTTCATTTTAGTTACTGTAAAAAAAATGCCAAAAATAATGAAGATCATGTTAGAAATCAGCACGAAATCCCCTTTCAGATGATGCGTACTTTCTAAAAACGTGGTCTGTTCTTTGAAACCCTACTCATTCATTTTGTGTGTACATATTAGAATGTAATTTTATTACCGGATTTAGCAAAACATCATGCCTTACGGGAAATCATGACTTATAATTGGCCTCGTTGTACCTTCAATTTAAAGTGTTAAAAAATAAAAAAAGAGCTTTGAAAGAGCCTATGGCAACCACACCAGAAGCAACATATTTCTTTGTAATGTTTTAGATTTTTCGAATTCCTTCATCAGTCCAAAAAGTGGTGGACTTTGTGGATCATAGTGACAACGTTAGATGCTAGTGATGTGGAATCAAGTTTTACGCTTTTACATTTAGAAAGAATTTTGGTGAACTTTAGTAGTATAACGTCAACTCATCCAAACGAGCGGTTTTAGCATAAAAAGGTGCTTGGGATGCCAAAAGGCGATGTGACTTCGTTGCTGAAGTGTTTCCGTCGACTTGCCTTAACATTCAGTATGAAATTTAAAAAAAAATAAAAGTATATACAAGTATATGGTTTTGGATGTGATTTCCCTTGCTCTTTCCACTGATGTCTCTCTCAGTTTTCGGGGTTGGGATGAATCGCGAACATCAGCACCCCCAACACCACCTCACCCCCACCTCACACCCATCATCACCCGTCACATGGATTTCCACGATGAGACTACAACAGTGGATGAAACCATATCGGTGCTAAATTTACAATTGCAATGCAACTGTGATACATATCACAGAAGGAACAGTGGGATACAAAATAGGGAACATGAGCGATCGTTTTATAGCAGTTTTGATTAGGTTTTTATGCTGGAAGATTGGCAGATCAGAGTATGGTCCAGTGTTGGTGACGTCTGCTCAACAGGACAGCCTCTACGAGTCCAGGCCCCAGTCTTTAATCAGCGTGCTGAAACCCCGCGGACGTTTAGAGCTGGAGCAGACTGTTGTTTGCTGACACCTTGTTATCTTGTGGTCAACCAGTTCGGTGTGGAAGACGGCCTAGATCCAGGTGTAGAACAGAAAGCCATCAGTTTATGTGCAAATATGTATTTTATTGATGTCACACCGCGCTCTCCCCCATCCCCCTACACACACACTGCTTGTGAGAGGGAACCCCTTAACTTCATAAACTATATGACAATTCTGTCAAACTGACAGAAACTCTGTCTGACACAGCCTGACACTCTGACAAATTATCTGATATTCTGACAAATTAGCTGACGCTGTCTGACACTCCCTCTGACAAACTATCAGACACTGTCTGACAAACTATCCTAAAAACTGTCTGACAAAATGCAGCAGTCAGTACACCATAAGGTGGAATGAACGGCGCTTTCATTGGTCAAAGGCTGAAGGTTCTAAATATACCCTGTCCACATGCGAAGATACAAGATGACATCTGAGACATATGGCATCAAGTTCCACGCCATTACAACATTAGGTTAACCACTCGGCATTAAAGACAGCTTCAGCGAAAAAGTAAGGAAATCTTGATGTCGACTTTTAATATCTTGCTGTGTATTTGATCACAGGGAGAGAACTGCTCCAAACCATTTGTCTGTTTTATGCAAAGAGTTAATTCCCTGCCACCAAGAGTTGTTTACAGTTCAAAAGCAAATATTGGACTGTTTAATCTGCTACAATTAAACAATTCCTTTGATACAGAGCAGATGTAAGAAGAGACTATTTTTCGCACGATCGTAACATCGTACAAGTTGTGGTAAAGCAACGTTTCGAAAGCTGCAAGTATCTGCAACGATTGCCTCTTCGGCTGTCTATTGTGGCCGACAAATTTGCTATTGTTTTAAGTTTAGAAACTGAGTGAAAACAGTTATAATATCTGTGGACACAATTCCCTCTTGGGTAAAAATATTTTCATTCAGTTGCGAACTTTCATCCATGTGGAAACTCACATGAGGTCTCTTTCTGAATCTTGAATCCCAAAGATGGAGATTCTTCGCATCAAGTAAGTTTTCGGCTGGGTAAAAACTATTTCTACCCAAGTGAAAAAAATTTGACGCAGGTGAGGACTGTTTTCACTCACCGATGTCTGTATATATTTTTCTATAGAATTTGAGTTACTTTTGTCCAACTTTTACTGTTGAAGCTTCTTTTGTTTTTCGAGAAACAAATTTTCAGTGTAGTTTTTACGGTCTTCCGAGGAATGAATTCGTTACACAGTTACTGAGTGAAAGGATGAGACACCATGTGAGGTCTGTATGCCTCATATTAGGCGGGGCGTTACATGGTTACTGAGTGAATGGATACGAAACTATATGGGTTCTGCTAAGCCCAATATGAGGCTTACAGGCCACATATAGTGTACATATTCGTATGCTTTCACTCAGTAATCATGTAAACTGATAATGTCTGTCATCAAAGGGAGCTTACTTTGTGTTGCTGTAGAAAGGAACTGCATTTAGTTGACGCACTCCTCGTTCAGAGCCCATTGAAGCCAGTTAATGTGAAGCCAGCTCGTGAATCTGGTCTACGTCACTCTTCAGCCCAACTTTGTGAGCCTCTAAAGATGTATACACTGACATGCAGACGTTCAGTTGTACCCACATATTATAAGTTTACACCTCAATTGGTTAGCGCGGTAGAGCAGCGTAATGGCCCAGGAGCTTCTCACCAATGCGGTCGCTGTGAGTTCAAATCCAGCTGGCTTCCTCTCCGATCGTACGTGGGAAGGTCTGCCAGCAACCCGCGTGTATTCCTCGGTTTCCCACGGGCTCTGCCCGGTTTCTTCCACCCTAACGCTGGTCGCCATCGTATGTGTGCAATATTCTTGAGTACGGCGTAAAACACCAATCAAATAAATAAATAAATAAATAAATATAAGTTTACAGACATATCTGAACAAATATTTCACTTTATTCACATAGATAGCCTGCACATGTACAGATAATCAGATGTAATCTACTGGCAAAGGAATGCAAGATTCTAACAATACACAGATATAGAGATAAACTGATTTATCTTCATTTAACTCAAGAATATTTCATTTATTTGACCTCAGCCCGCATTATGGTGTAGGCAAAACTGGGTAATGCCCTTATGAAAACCCACGACCATCCGTAGGCCGACTTCCCCAACCTCTACGGCCAGAGAAAGACAAACAGATGTACTGGAAAAGATATAAACATGGCAGCATTTGGGAATGAACATGGAATCTATTGTTATGGACACCAATAGGAAGAAACAATCAAATTTAAATGCAGATTAGTAGGGAAAGGGTCCTATTGATGAACTTATCTAAACTATAAATCTTCGTTAAACATAGGTACACTTATTCCCTGTATACCGGCATGTACATAGGCCCTATGTCTGTTATGGTTTACATGCAGCTAAATATTCCTTACAGTTCAGTCTTCAACACACAAATCATCCAGCCTAAACATACATTTCAATATTTCCTTCTATGCTTTGCAAAATTTCAGTCTCGCTTACCTGCGGCAAGCCACTCGTTATGCTCAAGATGATCGCTTGCCCGCAGCCCTTGCCCGTTTTTGTTGGTGTAACTGTCAACATTGTTCCGTTCGACCCCGTCACAGTCCCGCGTTTTGGCATGATCCAGACGTCTGCTCATGATCTCTCGCACCATTGGATGGCAGATGTCTATCCAGTGCTCATCTGGCCAATCCTCGAGCTTATTGCCGGTGGCAGCGTGTGGAAACTGGCCAGCGCGTTTACGATAATTCTCCTTAGTGCCAGCCGAAAAATAGATCACTATTTTACCAGCTCTGGGGACAAAAAGGATCAAGGGAAAAGTTATTTAGTTTAAAGATGTATGTAAGGATACACACCCTCACTGGATTCAGTGTCGTTTATATGTAACATATTGAACACCGTGGCCCTGCTAATCTACTCGGTATAATCCAAACAGTTAAAATGCACGTCAAATCTCTGGAAAGTTTCTCCCATACTTCCCGCTGTATTTTTTTAATGTTACATCTACAAGCATCACCGATATAGTGTCGTGTTTTTAACAGGAAAGTGACATGATCTCTAGTACATGACCGAAGTCACATAAACTTTTTCAGCGCTCAATATTCTACCTACAGATAATCACCTCACATTTACATAAAATACAGGTCTGACCTTCCGTTTTTAACCAGATGTCTAGACTGATATCTAATCTGGACACCCCAAAGTTTTCTCAGGACAACAGGGATTCGTCTCATATTAAACTGTTTTAATCCTGAGGTGATAGTGAGCAGTGTGTGACCACCATCGTGGACGAAAATAATGCATGGTGTCAAAGAATCCATTCAAAATTGAACGTATAAACACAATAAAAACTTTGCATGAAATACGCAAACTTCAAGCAACAATTATTTATTTATTTATTTGGTTGGTGTTAAGGCCGTACTCAAGAATATTTCACTTATACGAATGCGACCAGCATTACAATGGGAAGAAACCGGGCAGACCCCGGGGCAAACCCACGACCATCAGCAGGTTGCAGTCGTACCTTCCTGGAGAGAAAGCCAGCGTGAGCTGGATTTGAACTCATTCTTGAGAGGCACCTGGGTCACTAAGCTGCACTGGCGGGTTAACCACCTCGGCCAACTCGGCCCCTTCAAGCAATCTTAGGATCATGGGATAGGCCTATAATTTGACCGTATAGTTTGACCGTATATCATAAGAATGAATCGGTGCCGTACTTTTAATTATCGATGATGTAGTATAGGCCCTCTGAATTACGGTCCCAAAGTTTTCAGGTCGCTCGTTGAGGTGTTGTACAAATCCACGTTGTACATGTCCACGTTATAGCGATGATCTGTCTTCTCACAACTCAGCTGCCATTGCCAGGACGTGCCGGGCTTAGGCCTCCAGACCGCCTATGCGCTGGCGAGCAAACTGAGGGTCAAAGCTAACCAGACACTTGCCATGTGTAACATTACACAACCACTCATTTGGGACGACACCTCCAGGAATGCATAATGGCGGAATTAGGTTGTACACCTGTTGTTGTTATTATTAATTTACCATTTTATAGATTTTAGAGCAAATCTAGTGCTTTATGTAATGTACGTCAACATACGAGTTACATGCAGACTGTATACATACGGGCTGTAAAATGTTAAAGATTTGTGAACGAATAGGAACGGTTTCAACTATGACCAGCAGAATAAACTGCAGAGCAAACATTTAATCTGGTACATTCTAAAAGTAATTTGTTAAATTGAACATAATCTTTTGTTTTCGGAGTGATCCTGGAATGGATTATGTTATTTCATATATCATGTTACTCTTTTTATCATCCCGCATCACTAACAAAAGTATGACCTGCTGGAATGACAGAACGAAAACATCTGTCATATATACCATAATAGTTTTAGCAATAGCATAATTTATTCTGCCAAGACTAAAAAAACATGGCATTCTAAAGGTTAATTTAACAGAGCGGGTTTTTTTTTTCTAGTTTATAAGAATTTCTTTTAAGCAGTATACAAATCACGCCGTAATTACCGCCCTTTTGGAGTCGTTGTGTAAGCCATGACGAAATTGTAAAGGCAGAGAAACAGAGTAGCTCTCTCGTCTCGTCTCTGGTCAATAAAAGCTTGTTTTACGTCAGACGTCAGAAGGATAAGGTTCGTTGAAGTAGGGGGTGGCCGGCGACGGCTTGGTCGCTAGGGTACTCCCTCCCTTCTATCGCCTGGATCTCCAAACCACACATCCTTTTCACATAACATTGACATGGCAGTGTTTCTTAATAATTTTCCTTCACACTGGTGTATAATATGCGATGGATGGTCGAGCGTTGATACTCGAAAACGGTCACAAATCTTCATTTCTTACGCCTCTGTCAGAACAGATGGTCACAGCATGAGCCACTTCACATTTCTCGGTTACGTTACATGCAAGTCCAAATGTGACGTGCGGGGTCAGTGTTATCATCTATTACTCCCCGAAATAAACACTAATCAGAGCCGTCAGTCAACTTATTGAGTGCACTGTCTTGCGAACCAACTCGGTATAGCTTTGATCCTGCGCTCCACAGTGACTCCTCTGGTGTATTATTGGAGAGAAAAAACAACACGATCTGAGAAGTGGGTCATCCTGGTTATCCGTGTTGAAAAGTGAAAGGAGATTTATGGGCGTTTTCGAGGATCAGCTCTTGACCATCTCTAAGTATATTACACCAGCGTGAAGGCAAATTATCAATGAACACGACCACGTCAATGTTATGTGATAAGGATCAGTGGTTTTGGAGAACTAGGTAGGGAAAGAAGGCAGGGAATACCCCTGCGACCAAGCGGTCGCCAGCCACCCACCAAGTCTACGGGCCTTTTCGGCCTGACGTCTGTATGCAATACGTACGTACCCGTAAGTGTATTAAATACTTATACAGATGCAGATACGTGGGAAGACCTGCCAGCCACGACTATATTTAAGTCGTGAATTCCCCCCCCCCCTCCGGGCTCTGTTTTCCTCTCACCATAATGCTGGCCATCGTCATAAAAGTGATATATTCTTGAGTGCGGAGTAAAACACAATCGACCGCCTCAATGGTATAGTAGTTAGAGCGTACTCCTCGAGGTCGGGCGCTCCAGGTTCAAGCCCGAATGCGGTCATACCAAAGACTTTAAAATGGTACTTGTTGCTGCCTTGCTCAGCAAGAAAAGGAGACTGATCAGTCTGGTATCAGTCTGGTGTCAGTATAATGTGAGTGGATGGGATTTCATGCTTAGTCTCTTTGGCATGTTGTTCCAGTGGCGGCAGCACCTTAGCTTCACGAACTCGCCCTGCTGCAAGAAGAGAAGTACGACGTTAAATCCCAAGAACGTAAAACACCAATCAAATAAAAGTATAGCTGCTATTAGCGATGTCGTGCTTCAAGCCAGTATTTCCGGTCCATGGTTCGCCACTTTGTGTTAACTGAATGGTGTCATCATGGCGTATGGACTTAATCTGTTAATTTATTTATTATTTATTTGATTGGTGTTTTACGCCGTGCTTAAGAATATTTCACTTATACGCAGGCTGCCAGCATTATGATGGGAGGAAGCCGGGCAGAGCTCGCGGGAAACCCACGACCATCCGCAGGTTGCTGACGGACCTTCCCACGAACGGCCGGAGAGGAAGCCAGAATGATCTTGGCTTGAACTCACAGCGACTGAATTGGTGAGAGGTTCCTGTTTCAGATGACATAATTGGAAAGTGTACATTTTTCCAAGCCATCAGTACATATGTCCACTATATAGAACGTCAATGTAAATGCTATATTATGGACAGTAAATCGGCCTGTCATCAACATCTGAAGCCTAGCATGTCCTCTATTAATTAACACAGCCCAAAAAATTTAGACACATACACAGCCCTTCGTACCCAGTGATTTTCAGCTTTGCAGCTGTAGCAGATGTCTGTCATACGGCCTCCAAATATAGAGGAAATTGTGCTTTTTCGCGCTGTGGTTGCGATTTGCGACAAAAGTACATATCTTTTCATTTCATTATTCATTTACTTCATAAGGACAAATCCATAGCCATGTGGTCACCTGTGGATCTCCTCTCATATATAAACTAATGAATTTCTCATTAAATACCATTGTAACACAAAGGTAAGGTCTATGGGTAAACAATGAAGGAAATATTCCAACATATGTATACACATAAGCGTATACACATGTTTATTACGAAAATAGGCGGAAAATATGCGCAGGGCAAACTTGGTGGAAAGAGAGCTATCTCTCTGTAAGAAACGCTTTATTTCTTCGATGAAATGGTGCACACCTCTAAATATAGATACATTATTATCTGAACTTAACTCTTCAGATCCGTTAGTTAGTATTTCCCAAGTGAGTTTCGGGAAACTGTCCAAAAATAAAGAATCGTGTGCATCACGGCAAATTATTTCAGCCAGTGAGACGAGCATGCGCTTTCTTTGTGTGGCGAATACGGGAAAATAAAGTAAATAATGCGTTAATAAATTTCAGCCACTTTAGGAACACATTTACTGGACCCGTGATTTCGCACAATAGCCATCTGTTTCTGATGATGTCATCAATGATGTAGTATATGTAAAGTATATTGTGCCATATTTGCCAACACAGATACCCGGTCTTACCTGGAACCAAAGTATGCTTCGAATGAACAACACAACATTTTCCAAAGAAAACAAAAGTTTACCCTTTATTTACATTTTGCATACTTATCCTCATAACTCCTATATTTCTTTTCCTTTGGTCAACATTGTGGACAATGGTTTATAAATCATTTCAACTGTATGAAGAGCAAAATATCATTCAACTTCCTTGGCTACGTTTCTGGATGTGGGTAGTTGTATGCATGACCTTTCTGATAATGGAAAAGCAAACACGCGTATTGCCGAACCGCCTCGGCGGTCTGGTTGTTGGAGCGTCCTCCTCGGGGTCGGCAGATTCGGGATCAAGCCCGGATCGGAACTTACCAAAAATTTAAAAATGGTGCTTCTTGCTGCTTTGGCTCTCAGCACTGAGAGGTTAGAGCAAAGAAAGAGAACTCGTCGACCGGGTGTCATTATAATGTGACTGACTGGGATGTCATACCTGGTGTCTTCGGCATTTTGTGACGGCAGCACTTTGGCAGCAGACTGGCCATGCCACAAGAACACACAGTATATATATATATAGGACTTCTCGTCGTCATATAGCTGGAAAATTGTTGAGTACAACGTAAAACCAAAGCATATATACCTACACACAAAGATACACAGGCCTACGTGTATTTCCAGTGGGTAACAAAAGGGTTGGGTGCAGCACCAATCAAATAAATAAATAACTTACATACGTTGGCTTGAACTAAATCTACAATATATCGGATTGACAGGGTACATTCTGAGGTGTCGCTTATATACTTGTTACCAGCTGTCTAGAGGTCAATGCCTGTTTCGCTTTAAACAGCTGTCTCTTGGTAAGTCTTTTCAACGACTTTCTTACATGCATCTTGCGCAGGAGCCAAAGCAGCCTTAATATTCCGCCAGAAAATGTCCTGTTGATCGGCATCATCGTTCCATTTTAGGAAAGTGATCTTGTGCCACAGGTTTCTTAACGCTCTCGGCATCTTTCCAACTGGAATATGCTCCATCAGTACACACAAGATTGTGTCGTCCCTTCCTTCTTCCAGGCATTTCATGCCAGCGTACTCGATTTCCAACGGGCCAAATCGGGAATCGAGGAACCCTTGACTGATGATTAATAGAATTTTACGACTTTCTTTTATTTTATCCACGATATTTTCATGAATCGGCTTGCCAGGAATGAAATCCCTATCATGAACACAGAGCCGAACTGGATTATCCACCAACTCCAGTTTCGGACGTAAATTGCGTATCACCCATTCGTAATCGTCACAGGTATAAGCCACAAAGGCGTCATAGATATACTCCCGATCAACAAACATGTTCTCCGGAGGCATGAGTTTAGTATAGAGCCAATACCGGAGGTTGAGTCGGTAACGATACATCCCGGCAAACAACACAACCACAACAATAAGCGTCAAGACGCCAACCACTGATATTATCAAGTAAGTATGGCTGACGCATTGCACTTCCAAGTCCGTTAACTGTTTTCTGAAAGTCGAAAAGGGAACTCGAGTACCATTAGACAGTAAGCACATGTAACTGTCAGGATTATCGAGGTTGTCTTCCACCTGAATGATCCATCGAGTAAATAAAATAGTGTCACATGTGCATTGTAAAGGATTATTTCCAAGCAGGAGCTTTAAAGATGGTGACTTCTCAAACCAGTTGTCAACCAATTTTATTTCTTCCCGTGTCAGATGGGTGAAAACATTAGTAGACAAATCCACCTTTTCAAATCGGTTCTGGTACATAACACCCAGATCTTTCCATGGTAAGCGATGCAGTTTATTGTTCGCTAGGTTAATTGTTCTGAGTTGCCTGTTGTTGTGCAAAACTTCAGTGGGAAAATCGGCAAGACTGTTTCCAGACATGTCAATGCTTGTCAAGTTGTAGAAACCTTTAAAACACTGACCTTGGCATTCGCCAATCTTGTCAAAAGCAACGCCAAGATGGCGAAGTTCTTTCGTGAAGGAGAATGTGATTTCTGCATCCGCTTTAAAGCAATTCCAGCAGTTACTAAAACTAAGCCATGACAGGTTTGGCGGCAATGTAACGTTTAGGGAAAATTGAGAGTCTTCATTTCTAATTACAGGTGCCACATTTTCTTGGCTGAAATCTAAATACTTTAAACTCTTGCTTGTACTGACTGTATTAAGAATGTTCGTAGGAAAAGTATGAATACTATGGTGGGATACGTTGAGCTTTTCCAGGCAGTCGGTCCACAGGCTATACCCACTGTCAACCATCAGAATGGAAATGGAATTCATGGACAAATCCACCGAGCGCACGCAAATATCAGCCAAATGCCGGGTGTCCTCTTCAAACAAGTTTACATCATTGATATTAAATGTATCTCCATTCACCATCGCCAAATTTATCTCGGCCATGTTTCTATGTCGAAAGGAGTGCAAGCTCATAAGAGCCTTTTGCAATCCTAAAACATAGTTATAGCTAAGATCAAGGACTTCTAGTGACGTCAAAGCATCAAAAGAACCATACTCGAGATATCCAAGTTGGCAATTTGTCAGCCGTAACTCCCTTAAAGGTATGTCTTTGAAAATACGAAAAGTTTTCCGTCTGACATATCCTAAGTTACAAAAGTTTCCTTTGCCTCGTGTTGAAATAGTGGTCAGTTTAATCAGTGACTGAAATCCTTCGTCGAATTCAAAAGCCACAGGAAAGTCGAGGAAAAGTTTAGTAAGGTTGGTAAGTTTGCCGAAAGCAACGCCAATGCCTTGAGTTTTCCAATATGCCTGATCATATGATGCTTTAATTTGCATGAGTTTTAGGTTTTTTAGAGGCTCAAGAAGTTCCGGCGTCCATACCTTGGAAGTCAGTGGTAAACGGTTGTAAGACAAATTCAGTGACACAAGGTGGGAAAGACCTTGAAACGCTGCTGATTGCAAGGTTCTGATTACATTGTTTGAGAGATCCAGGAACTCAAGCATAGACACGTTTTTGAATATGTGATTTCGAACTTTCGAAATTCTGTTAAAGCTTAGGTCAATTCCGCGCGTGTCACTGGGAAATTTCCTCGACCGCACGGAGGCCCATCCGCGAGAACTGCAGTCCAGGAAAAGCCGATGTACATCCAGATGGCAGCTAGGCTCGGATAAGACTGGAAGGCAGACAGCCAGAAGGATCCCAAGAAATGCAGTGAGGTGAATGGCTGGTCTGGGAATCGCTCCCTTCGTAAAACCTGATGTTGTCATTGTGGCTCTAAACACCTTGAAAAGAAAAAAAGACTCACATGATGAACTATTCAAGTATGCTTCAAAGAAAGCCACACTCTTACATATCATTGCATAATACATTGACTTTGTGTATCATATTAGTCCGTGATGCAACACCCAGGTTTTCTACTTTCACTTTCACTTTTACTCGTGAAGGAGATTTTTCTAAAATTAACGAGTGCTGCTTATCCTCATGTTCAAAAACAATATTTTTGTCACTTCTAACCAGGTTAAAGTGACAAGTGATTATGACGTCACCGACATACAAAGTTGTCCATATATGACTTCGTAGAAATTTTGCTAACATTTTAAAACATGTAAATTTTCAGTGAACTTTCCACCACAGTGAACGTTTTTCTTCCATACACTTCAAGCAACACTGTCGTGCACAATGGCGCTACCTTCCATAATTTGTCCAACTGCATGAAGCCATTCTGATGTGAAAGAGTGAAAGGGAAAACGTTTAAAGTGATTAAAGTATTTCTGATTTGTTTTAAGTGGGCAAGACCACATACCGGAAACATAACCACATTCCTCAGAGGAACATAATGGTTGTTGACTCATTTATAGAGGGCAGCTTTCACATCGTTTTGCTTTCATTTTCGCTTTGTACACACTGTCTAACGATAATCAACAACACATCGACCAGAGCGTTAGATAATATAACCAAGCCATTCCTTCTGTTCTCTGTTGTGGTAAAACTATGCAGGGATTAGAGTTTGCCCGGGGCAGTTTTCCAAAATTCTTGACGAGTCATTTTTGCTGGAAAGCAAAGCTCGATATATTGTTCAATTTCAGGTATAGATCATCAGATAAATGGTGCTATTTTCCGATATTTGAAGACAGTGAACGAACAAAAGGTTTAATAGATAATCCAAAGTATATAAAAGTAAAAAAATTCGTGAATGACTCCCATGCCCACGGTATCAGTTGGGTTTAATGGTGAGATTGTTATACGAATACCTTTTCCTATCAGGTCTATGTTTTGTCCTTTATAGTGCCATCGTGTTGCATCCTTGAAGCATCATGAAAGACGCATCAGGCATGACACCCGATCCGGATGTTTGTCAGATAACTAACCACTTATATTTTGCAAGACATTGCGTCTTTCTCATGTTATAGTGTTGTATCACTGAAGTATAATGACCTTGACACCAGATGTGACGCCAGATCCAGTCATTCTGTTTATCATGTGTGTACCTATGTGTGTACAACCGATTCAATCAGTATGTTTGTCGTCTCAATGACCATTTGCAGCACGACGGAGCCTGTTTCTCCTGTCACAGTCCTGCAGAGTATGATGATATAAACACCAGGCGTGACACTGTCTATCAGTTCAGGGGTCCTTGGAACGACATGGTCTGGAAGGCGGCACATACATAGCAGTGATACCCATCAAAATAAAATCTTAATGGAGTTATTTCCCTTGTAGCGGTAAACAATCTAATCATCCCTATGACTGTGAAAGTCGGCATGGGAACTTGATTGAGTGGAATTTTTTTCAACACCGATATCTTAATCCATTTTGGTTACTTCAAAAGAGTTCTATTCGGAAGAATGGTTGTGGTTGTTTTTGAGTCCAAATCAGCTAATGTTCGTAAAAACATCACGATTTTAAGTTTAAGTGAATATAACACTACGCTAGGGACGGATCAGAAGAGTTAAGCTCCTAACTGCTATATCCCTTCCTGGTCCTTTCCCAAAGTGGACAACCTGACCTCGATTATGCCTCTGTGAGCTGAGAACATTTCTCAATCGTTACATTCACTAACCTGGAAGTCGGTCCTGTTGCCTGCGCTGCCTCCAAAGTGTCAACACCACAATACCAGATTTCGCGTAATGTTGAAGTAATTCTGAATTAATGCTTCCGCATTGTCTGTGATCAGTACAGGAAATAACATCACAATTTACATAAATGTAACTGGCGCATCCACTTGCACAACATCTGCACTTCGCACAGGCGCGTGAATACGTTACTAGCTGAGACTCGACTGCAGCGCTAATATTAGAATCATCTTCGTTTTGTTCGCAACACTTGGAATTAATTGCCTCTTTTAGTTATTAAAGCAATAAATAAAGTTAAGACTCTAAAACGCGTTGTGCGTTGCATTATAATGATATAAATGTTCTCTATTTCAATCCCAACGTCGCACGAGTTCATATTTTTCCGGACAATGCCGATAGCGGCCGGCTAAGGGCGACTAGACCTCGGTGATGTTCCCTAATTGTGTTTGTGTGTTAACAGGTACTCACCTGTTAATACAGCTGCTATTAGCGTACGCAGCTGATACAATATAGCTAATTACTTTCACCTTATTTGCTTAATGCTGCACAAATATGACTTCCACACATTTCACAACAGCCATACACCATTGCCGAATGTATGGTGTATATTGGCAGCCCAGTCCGCATGGGAAAGAATGTGCGTCATGGCTGACTAACAAAGCTAAGTAATATAAATGCATTGTCAGCATTGATTTTGTTAAACACCGAGCAATATACGCCTCAAATTGGACATTTATATAGTTCTCTCACATCTCCCAAGATATAAATTTATTTGTTTATATGATTCGTGTTTTACGCCGTATACTCAAGAATATTTCACGTATGCGTTGGGGGCCAGCATTTTATAAGGATACCAGTTAGTGCCCGCTGAACACTCACGACCATCCGCAGGTTGCTGGCAGACGTAGTCACTTATGACCGGAGAGGAAGCCAGCATGAGCTGGACTTGAACTGACATGGCCCGCATTGGTGAGAGGCACCGCGGTCATTACGCTGCACTAGTGAGCTAACCACCCCAGGTTATAAAGAAACAGTCCTTCCAGCAATTATATTTGCATACTTCATACTTGCATACTCCCTGAAATATTTTTTGATATATATAATTTATACTGATTATATATTAATCAGGTATGCTGTGTTGCTTCAAAGTTAAAAAAAGATTTTACATTGGTAAATTATTCATACTGTACACTTGACATAGTCTCTTGGACTGAAATTCCCTTAGGCTCTTGATAAATTAAATGGGCAGAGGCCAGATATTCTTTTTTAAGCACCATTCGTGCTGTGGCAGTAAAATGATGACTAACCTGAGTGTTAAACGTCAACTGGGGTCTGTTAGGGCCGTGTCCATTAGGGCGCTTAATTATAGTCTGTGAAATATTTCAGCTGCTTCCTGATTCTCATATCAAGACGGCTGCACCCAGCACGTGCACGTGATTTAACAGATTAACACACGTGACTTGGTAAGCCAATAAGAAAGGCATAAACTGATGACCTTCGAAGGGAAAAAATTGCTATTTCGTTAAGTTCGCTTCCGAGGAATAAACTGAATGTGAAATTGTAAATCACTATGTTCTGAACACTTTTATTTATGTATTTGATTTTATTGGCCATTATGGCGGTGTCGTGCGATATTTAATTGGTTACTCTATTTGTTGGTTGGAAATAGTCCATTGGAATGAACGCAGTGATGCGGTTTTGTCAGGGACCATGTTGGTGTTTTCATCTGCTTTAGAGTACTGGTATACATCTTGATATTACTGATAAATTCCCGATTTATTTTAGAAATTAGTGTTGATGAATATCAGCGTAGGTATTTCTTGGGCCTTTATACTTTGCTCCACTGTACATACCTTCAGAGAGGTGATTAAAGGAGAATAAAACATTTAAATGATGCAAAACTCTGATAAAAGAGCGTCAAAATTTATTTGCAAATATGATCTTTAACATTTTTTTTATTTTATTTTTTCAGGAGAAAGGTTATTTGAAAATATTTTTCCATGATGGACATTTGGGAACAACTTTTGGTATTTATCGGCGTTCCATAATAATAATCGAAATAAGGATGTGGTGCATGCCTAATTTAAAATTTATATGAATGTAAATTTGTTTTTATATCCAAACATATGCATTTAACCTGAGGTTTGAGAATATTTATGAACACGTTAAAAATATAAATATGATCAAAATCCAAGATGAGCACATTTGTTAGCTGAAAAGGACAAATTCTAGTGGAAAAATATTCATTAAACATGTGCTACATCCTCATATATAACATTAAACAAAGACTGTATATACCAAAGGGTGGTCCCAAATACCCACCATACAAACAATATTTTCAAATCTCTTTATTTTCTTAAAGAAAAATCGAAAAAATACTGACCACCTTTACAACTAAATTTTTGCACTCTTTCATCTGAACTTGATGTAATTTTTATGTTTTCTCCACCTTTAAATCCTGTCCCCATGTTGTATCCAAAGGGATAAGCTGCTGGGTTGGTATATGTAGTTGCGTTATGATTTAAATACGGCAGCTTATAGGATAGGCGTCTTAGTTTAACGGCATTAGGCAAATTTGCACATAGTGCACGAAACACATTTCTTCGTGTCTTGAGTGCGGTATGTCTGGCAATATTCATTTCCTCCCTATAGAAAAATCTATACCATGCAACAAAATAGCTGAAAATAACCTTTTATGAATTTCTATATTTCCGCTCATTTCCTTTAAGTCACTGGATTATTCTATGATTTTTTTTTTCAAAAATTTACGGGGAACCTTTTAAAAATGATTGAATATTAAAGGGCTGGTGAAAGGGAAAGGAGAAATAATTGTTTCCAATACTGCCAAAGGCCAATAAGCTTTTATCAGTCGGAACAGAACGGAACAGATTTTTTTTACACGGGAAATAGTAACTACTAGGAATACAAAAAAAATATTATATACCAGTGATTATTCCATACAAGGCTGTATTTGCCATGACGTTTTAAGTTACTTAAATGCTTTGAACCGAAATCTTAATCAATGTGGCGTAATGGATTCCTAAATGTATGTTTTGGTGTAAAGGCATATTTTTAAGTTCACGAAGAATTTTTGTTATTTATTATTCATTTTATACTCAGCAGTAATATTCTTCATATAAAAAGATGTATATCCTCAGCCGTAAAGATTCATTTAAGTTGAAACAACGATTACATCGATTACATCGAAATGTGATATGGGTATTCTGAGGAAACATTCTAACTATGAAGTAAAGTCGTCTGGGTGAAAAAAAATTATATCAAGGCAAGCAAAATTGTTTTAATTGATGTAATTTTCTTGCTTCAAATGACACTTTTTACATATTTGACTATTAAAAATAATAACATAATTTAGCATTAATTATCAATGACACATGAGCCTGTGACCCAATTATAGTCAGGTAATAGAGATGACGTGTCTGTAAAACTATTAACCCTACAGGCATGTTGGAATCAATTGTCGATTCATATACTTCCACAGCATACCCATCACAAGCGGTTATCAATTTTTAACTGTACATGGAGATGCAGTTCGAGTTAATATGACATAATAACGGTTACCAGTATAACTATAATGTAATATGTGGCATCATTTCAGCAATCGCATGGTTATATTATCAGCCTAGGCTCTACAGAAGGACCAACGCCTGATGATGACATGCATCATTCACACTCACAGACAGAAATACATATACCGAAAAAGTGGAGGTGCAAAAAAAGTATAGATACACAAAAAATTAACACTTTTCCAGGTTCGACAGCAATTTTAAGTTAGAAGGTTTGCTAGATACCTGACAAAGGGCCGGGATTTACTCCGAACACTTCGGTTTTTCTGTCTGACAACAGTCTTCAGATGCGTTTCAACACCGGACATCAATACTTCCGTATCGAGCGACGATACAGAAAAAAACTGGAACATGATGCAGTACAGCTCTTCACTATGAGGAGGGCCTCCGTGATCAAGAGGGGTTAGCGGGCCAGAGCGGCGTAATGACCCAGGTGCCTCTCACCAATGATATCGCTGTGAGTTCAAGTCTAGCTAACACTGGCTTCACTGCTGGCCCTACGTGGGAAGGTCCGCCAGCATCCTGTGAATGATCCTGGGTTTCCCCCGGGCTCTGCCAGGTTTCCTCCCATCATAATGCTGCACGCCGTCGTTTAAGTGGAATATTCTTAAGTATACGGCATAAAACATCAATAAAATAAATAAATAAATGTTAACTATACATGTGCAATCGATGTCCGTCCACGTGTTTTTTCATTCATTCATTTAACTGTTAACACCTTACTCAGGAATTCTTCACGTACGCCTGCATGATGACGATGAGATTTGTGAGTGGAGGAGTGCCCGGAGTGAACCACTAAACTTTAGCAAGTTACTGACAGACTTTCCCACGTGTGATACACAGATATAGATAATGGCAACAAGAGCTTCTCTAACGGTTTTCTGTCACAACGGCCCTGTAAAATCTGTCGGCCAGAGATAGACTGGACAAATTATATAGGTGTATACAAGGGAAACAAGAATAGAAAGCTTTGGGAAACAGTGAGAAAGCATTTATGTGATTTCCTCCGATATAAAACATGTGGAGAGATGAGAGCAAGCGCTCTGATCAAGATGAAAGATAACGCGAGAATAGTCCCTATAAACCTAAGGTTCAAAACTGTACACCCTAATTCCTTATAGAACAAGCATAATACTTGAAGTCAGTCATCACATGCTAGAGCTAGGAAGAACCCAACTTTAAGAATATTGTGGCGAATTCTCAAAATCCATTCAGTTTAACTTGAAAGCCGGTTCCTGGTACGAGTAGACTGTTTAGATTTATGAGCTCAGTATCAGAGTCATTAGATATTCACAATGTCATCTTACAGACCAGAAAAAACAAAAACATCAGTATTAACGCTATAAATGTTATATACGTCAAAGCTGGCTGTGTATCCCTACCGGTACCAATGGGAACATGACTTTCTGGAGGGTTTAGTACAGTATATTAACAAGACGATTCGCAGTAATTACTTACGGGGCACAATGAGAGACCCTCTTAACATAGGCATGAGAAATATGGAGAAAACAATACATCACAAAGAATTATTTATTTTTTTGTATGATTGGTGTTAAACACCATACTCAAAAATATTTGACTTATGCGACGGCGGCCAGTATTATGGTGGGAGGTAACCGGGTAGAACCCGGGGAAAACCTACAACCATCCGCAGATTGATGACAGACCTTCCCATACACGGCCGGAAAGGAAGCCAGCATGAGCTGGACTGAAACTCACAGCTACCATATTGATGAGGTCATTCCGGTCCACTGGGCCACGGAGGCCTTGCACAAGAATTAAACAATGTAAATATATGTAATAACATAGCAATAACAAACCAAAAAAAAACAAAACATGTAATTATATATATATATATATATACACGTACACACACACACATGTGCATAGCAACAAATCCTTAGGCCCTACAACGTAACAAACTCCCAGTCATAAAACTTAGGACCTACAGCGTAGCAAACTCACAGGCATAGAACCTTAGGCCCTACAATGCAGCAAACTCCCAGTCATAAAACCTTAGGACCTACAGCGTAGCAAACTCCCAGGCATAAAACCTTAGGACCTACAACGTACCAAACTCCCAGTCATAAAGCAATAGGCCCTATAATGTAACAAACTCCCAGGCATAGACTCTTAGGCCCTACAATGTAGCCAACTCCCAGGCATAAAACCTTAGGCCCTTTCAACGTAACACTTCCTAGCTAAAAACCTTGGGCCATACAACGTAACAAACTCCCAGTCATTAAACCTTAGGTCCTACAACGTAACAAACTTCCAGGCATAAAACCTTGGGCCCTACAACATAACAAACTCCCAAGCAGTAAAGCTTACTTCTACAACGTAATAAACTCACACTCTCTAAAAACTGTGCACGATTGGTACACATTATTGTAGCAGAAGTTCACATCCAATATTTTTTGTGTACCTGTAGTACATAATTTGTGTAACTTGTGCAATACATTCACAATGACATTGTACACATGCATTGTGGATGTGCAAATCTGTACACACTTGTTTTCCAGAGCATGCATAAAACCTTAGGCCCTACAGCGTAACAAACTCCTATGCACAATACCTGAGGCTACGTTTCCCCCTGCAATATAAGAAATACCCATGTATAAAAACCTTGGGTCACGTTTCCCCTATAACGAAACAAACTTCCAGGCATAAACCCTGTTTCATTACTTTGCTAAACCCAAAGTAAAATTACTTTGCTGAATTACTTTGCTGCGTTTCATATATGCACCGCGGTGAGACGGTTAAACATCCTGACTTAGGTCTAAACGTCATCAGGGCGCATCCATTCGCTTTTCTGCATTAAAAGCAAGTCATCATATGTAAACATACGCAACACTAAAAAGAAACGTTAGGCCTGCTTCTACAACAATACGCAATATATTTAGCCAAACATTAATTCGATTAAAAATTTACGCATCCTAAATACATGTAGCGATGATGATGTAATAAATTCTGTGCAGTTCAAATTTACAGCCACAACAAGAATTGGTTAACAACCAACGAATTAAACCATCTGAAATAACGAGAAAAAAACATACTCGTAGTTATACAGCAATACACGATCATTCAATCTCTTAATAAATTCAATTGATCGCGAAGGCGAAGAAGATATTCACCCTCGTAAACAAACAAACGAAAACAAAAACAAACGAACAAAAAAAAAACAAACAAACAATATTCCAATAAGTTTTAATTTATACATTACAGAAGACTTAACCCCCAATTCAAGCAACCAAGTCAACTAACCAATTCAACTAACCAATTCAAAGAAAAGCAAAAATAATTCCCTCATCCCAGGCCTCTGGTTTTTCAATCGCGTGCAGGCGTCAAGACAGCCTTAATATTCCGCCAGAAAATGTCCTGTTGATCAGCATCATCGCTCCATTTTAGGAAAGTGATCTTGTGCCACAGGTTTCTTAACGCTCTCGGCATCTTCCGAACTGGGATATCCTCCATCAGTACACACAAGATTGTGTCGTCCCTTCCTTCTTCCAGGCATTTCATGCCAGCGTACTCGATTTCCAACGGGCCAAATCGGGAATCGAGGAACCCCTGACTGATGATTAATAGAATTTTACGACTTTCTTTTATTTTATCCACGATATTTTCATGAATCGGCTTGCCAGGAATGAAATCCCTATCATGAACACAGAGCCGAACTGGATTCTCCACCAACTCCAGTTTCGGACGTAAATTGCGTATCACCCATTCGTAATCGTCACAGGTATAAGCCACAAAGGCGTCATAGATATACTCCCGATCAACAAACATGTTCTCCGGAGGCATGAGTTTAGTATAGAGCCAATACCGGAGGTTGAGTCGGTAACGATACATCCCGGCAAACAACACAACCACAACAATAAGCGTCAAGACGCCAACCACTGATATTATCAAGTAAGTATGGCTGACGCATTGCACTTCCAAGTCCGTTAACTGTTTTCTGAAAGTCGAAAAGGGAACTCGAGTACCATTAGACAGTAAGCACATGTAACTGTCAGGATTATCGAGGTTGTTTTCCATCCGAACGATCCATCGAGTGAACAAAATAGTGTCACATGTGCATTGTAAAGGATTGTTCCTTAGCCGAAGTTTGAATGAACCTGATTTCGCCAGCCAGTTGTCGATCAGCCTCATTTCTTGTACTTGCAGATGAGTGAAGGCATTAGAGGTCAGGTCTAGGATTTTAAGTTCACTCAAGTCGTGCAATGTTCGCGGTAAGTGTTGTAGCTTATTGTTGGCCAGATTTATTGATTCCAGTTGCCGGTTGTTGTGAAAAAGCTCTCGGTGGATATCGGTCAGGCAGTTTCCGGACAAGTCTATCTCATGAAGACTTTTCAGTAAAACGAAGGGAAGAATCCTAGACATTAAAGCTACATTTAACTGATCTGAATTGGCGAGAGAAAGTTTGGTTATCTTTCTCAAGTCTTGGAAATATTCCGGGTATATTACTGGACAACTAACACCAGACAAGTCTATGCCTTTCAAGTTCTGCAGGCCCTTGATCCCCAAATCCCTGCATTGCTCAATCTTGACAAAAGCTACATCCAGAGAGTGAAGGTTATTAGGGCTGAAACCTATTTGTGTGTCTTGTTGGCCAATATGCCATCCCCCACAACTACTGAAACTAAGCCAAGAAAGTGTTGGTGGTAGATCAGCAAGTATTATTAAATTCTGTTTATTGGCGGGTACAATGTTTTTGTGTCGTGACACATTGCTTTGGTGACTTAAATCCAAAGACCTCAAAGTCGAGCTTTTGTGTAGTGGTGTAAGGACACAGGCGGGCATTTCATGGAAGGCATGGAAAGATATATTCAACTTTTCCAGGCAGTCTAGACACAGTTTAGGATGATTATACTCTTTAATGCTAACAACATAGTTCTGAGACAGGTCTACAGATTTTACACAAATCGCAGTCAAATACGCAAAATCCTCTGGGCTCAAATTCACGTTTTTCTCACCCGACGCCTTTTCGTTTACCATCGCAAAGTTGATCTCTGTCATATTCCTACCCTGTAAAGATCGTAGACCCTGAAGAGCTTCGTGTAATCCCAATTCAACATTATAGCTTAGATCGAGCACTTCCAACGACGTCAAGGCATCAAATGCTGCGGCTTTAATGAAGTTAATATTACAATTCATAAGTCGTAACTCTCGCACGGGTATATTTTGGAGAGACTGGAAAGTTTTGCTTTCGAGCATTACTAAGAAACAACCTTGACCATCAGTTGAAATTTTATTCAGTTTTGTCAATGATCCAAAGCCCTTCTCAAAGTAAAAACAATATGGAAAATCAAGAATGAGTGTTCTGAGGTTAGTAAGTTTACCAAAAGCATCACCGACGCCCTTCCATATAGTAACAGAGAATTTAAATTTCCACTGGATTTGTATGGACCTCAGGTTTGCCAGTGGCTCAAACAATTGTGGCGTAAACACCTTTGAAGTGAAGGAAAAATAGTTGAAGGATAAATTCAATTCCAAAATCTGTGAGAGCCCTTCAAAAGCTGACGATTCCAGACTACTGATATGATTGTTTGAGAGATCAAGAAACTGCAAAGCTGAAACGTTCGCGAATGTGTGTTTTTTTATTACAGTGATGTTGTTAAAGCTGAGATCAATCCCACGTGTTTGAGGGGAAAATTCCCATGTCGGTACAGAGGTCCACCCGCGATGACTGCAGTTCAGGAAGAGTAGATGTACGTCAAGATGACATCGAGGCTTTCCTTGTAACATGGCTGAATTCAAGCCGGAAACGATGACACCGAAAATAAAGATGAGGATAGATGATTTCGAATGGCATGCCCCAAGCATGTTTACTGAGTTAAAACCTTGGTTTTGTAGGATCTGAAACTAAAAAAAATGTCACAATTGTATCTTAAACCCTTCATATACTCATTGTATATCAAATGTGAAGTTTCTCAAAGTTCAGTATTAGTCTCATTGCGGGTTGAGACCATTATACTAAAGATAAGGAGTAATATTTACGTTTACATACTGATAATAACACTGGAGTAGTATTTGAATACTGCTCTTTTACAGCTCCCTTCCAGTCGGTAAGTAGAATATTTTATTTACTTATTTCTTTACTCTTCAATTGCTGTCGCTTTTCCTGGTCAGGGAGGTCGCGGACTCTAATCCGGCTCGCGGTGGCTAAACTGCGGCTTTACGCCAGAGTTTAGTCAGGTAGGTGGTGCAGGGCAGTGATTTGCTCCGGTCACTCAGGTTCCCTCCACGCATAAACCTGGCTATCATGTTATAGGTGAAACTTCTTCAGTAAAGGCGTTAAGCAACAAGGAATACATATTTGAAATAAATAAATAAATAAATAAACAAACACATAAATATTCTTTCTTGCTTATCATGAAAATCGCCTTTAGAATGCAACTTGACTTAAATGCAGAATCTATGAAACAAGACTTTCTTCCTCTGAAGAAAAAATAATGTTGTAACGTAAACGAGATCTTAATTTATTTATTTAATTTTTCATTTATTAATATTTTTATTTACTCATCGCAGTTATAGTAACGCATTAATGTTTCTATTTATCGGGTTTAATGCTAGAAAACTACCTCCCTTTCATGTAGTCGGGTCCTAACTTAAAGCTACTACCCAGCCAGCGAACAGAATTCAACCATGTGGCGGTCTTATTGGTTATAGACTGCAACAAGAACGGCGATTCACCGAATGAGCCTTTGTGTGACCCGTAAGAAGTGGAATATCGTTAGCAGTATGCTTCAGCTATCCACCATACATATTCAAGCATTCTTACTGAGGTTTCCTGTTTTACATCCAAGGCAACTTCTCTAAATGTATGTGTAATAGGCCTGTATATTTATTGAATTGTTTGGATATATAAAAATTAATGAAACTGTTGACTCTACATATCATGGAATACAGCATTGTAAAAACTAAGATTGATTCTAATTACTATCACATCGAGGATAAAAACAATCTAGCGCTCAAATAACTTATCAGTATGAAAATAAAGCGACATGGTCGTCTCATGCATGTAGATGATATTTTATAACAATGCAGCGGTTCGGAGCTAACTGTGCATAGCTGAGGTCGGCGGAAACCGTTTTAAGTGGTTTACGGCTCGTTGCAGGAACAACAGACGCAATACACCCGACGACCCAAAACAGGTCAACATACACGCTGCAAATAAACGGATGTACATAGATCTATGTGCTTAAGTCGGTGACTTCATCCCGTTTTCACGTCACACACACACTACAAAAAAGGTATGTTCCTTTACAAAGGATGTAAACTGGAACAGTGAATTCAAGTGTTAAAATAATGTTTCAGGTTCCTTTAGGATTATAAGATTATGGTGCAAATGTTCATCACACCAGTAAATTTACAAATGTATTACCAGTGAGTCGAATAACCAGTGTAATTCTTCACGTAAAAAAGGTGTTACTAAACAGATGAATATGCGGTAAATATACAGTTAACTGTCTCTACAGCAAAAAACTGGTCATAAAATTGCCAACACTTTTTACCGTGAAACTGCACCATTTGTTTTTGCAGTGTACCCATACGAGTTAACTTTATCCATAAAACCAGGCCACGACATTATACTGGCTTGCCTGACTCACTGATCGCTAGTTGTTATGAACAATACCGACTATCAGGGACCCGTTTTGTAAACTGGCTGCAAGTTATGTCAAACGTAATTGCCATGACGACACAGACTGTAGAGATACGTCGCCATGGTAGTTACGTTTAGAGAAAGGTTACACTCTCTTCATAAAACGGGGTCCATAAATTTTGGGGAACTTAACAATGAAGAGATGAGAGTCCATACCTACACATTAATGTAAATCAACCAGTTTTTTTCCGCACAAATAAACGTTTAACAATAAACCGGTCAAAGGTATCAAATGTTTATCAGAGTTAAAGTCAGACAGCGGAATTTGAAGTCGTCTAGAAACATTTGCCTTTGACTGCACTTTTGTATTGTAGCTACTAACCTTAAGCTCCTGATGCATCCGTTACAGCTGTCTGCTCGGCACACGGCTTTAAAGTAAATGCCGAAATCATCGAGAAACTCCGCCTCCACAACCCTAGATTCCAACCAGTGAGATTTGTTAACAAAGCAACATGTGAACAGATGACATATTGAACCATTGAGTAATCACCTTCTAATCATTATATTAAGCCAGACACTCCGTGATTCGCGACGCGTTTTTGTCTCCGTTTTCTGCCTTGATCAATCGACTAACGGAACCGACTCCAGTCGGAACTTGAAAACGTCATCGTTATCCAGTCAGACACTTGCCTGCTGGAGTTGGCAAAGAGTTTATGCACGTAGTTAATTTCAAACATGTCGATCAAAGGTACTGAAAGCTCTTACACACGTGACAGGCGCACACTATGAGCTGACCGAGCCAACAAAGTAGAACAGACAACGTTACATGTATGTCCGCTCGTGTAGTGTTTTGCAGCACGGTAGAACATTAAAGTCTGCGTGGCCACGGGAGGTTTAATTCAGAGTACAAAGGCTGGGGTATGAATGGTCGTCTCGCTCTGGTCGTACGTCCTCGATCACAGACAGACTGATAAAGAGATTTCATCCTATTCTGTCTCCATGATTGAACGCTCCAAGAAGTATTTTAACATCACGCCTTATGATTATAATTTCCTAGATATAAGTCTAGATTATTGCTTTTGTGGAGGACGATTAAGGATATCCTGCCATCTCGCTACCTTGACCTTTCTAATACCGGGTAAAGTGGCGAGGTAGAGGCAGCAACGCAAGGTAGGGAGGTAGCAGTGCGAGGAGACGATGTAGCAAGATTAGCAAACTATCGCTACGTCGCTACCTCGCTGCTTTGCCACCTCGCACTGCATTAGAAAGGTCGACTCTCGTAAGTTTGAACAGGTCCTTTAGTCACCCTATACACGAGATTAACCATCTTCTTTGTATCAAGCCAGACACTCCGTGTTCCGCTACGGGTTTATGACTCCGTTTTCTGCCTTGATCAATCGAGCAGGCTTTCATCCTATTCTATCTCCATGACTGAACGATCAAAGAAGTATTTTAGACCAGTATCTGTCTGTTTATGCCGGTTTTATCCCCATCTTGACAGGTGTGGAAAGTTCTTTCGTTTCTTATTTTACCTGCCATCGGCCGTGTTGGAGGACAAATGTTGTTTCGTCTTTGCTGTTAATCAGTTAGGAGCACTACTATGTGATTGGGCAATATGTGTACATTAATATTCATCAACTTTTGTGTCGTGTGGATCGGTTAGTTCTGCCTCCTAGATCAAGGCAGAAAACGTTGCTATAGACGAAGTGTCTGATAAAATGAAGATGGAAATCAACATGCAATACTTTTCTGTTTTTCTAAACAGGATCTAATCACTCGCGATAAGTGGTGTCACGGACACGATATTCACCAACTGTATCCTACAGAAAAGCAAATCTGTCGCCCCAAAAGCGCCCTTAAACACATAATAATGGCCCAAAGTCGCACCATAATGAGTTGTCACGTTTTCACTTTAACGTGAATGTACCCTTATTTATACGCATTTAAACTGCGGTCGCAAGGGGCCAGTCTCGGGGATATGCCCTTTTACGCTTATCTTAACACCTTATCATTTTATAGAGCATGCATGTCGTGTTGGAAATAACTTTTTGCACTTTTAAACAGTACGTATTTAATTAATTAATTTATTTGATTTGTATTTTACGCCATACACGCGAGTATATACATAGCTTTAAAACAGAGCCAGTGACATATAAAAATGGTTTAAAACTTTCAAAGACATGAAAGCTACTTTAATATATTTAAATAAATAGCATCAACCCCCACCCCACCCCACCACCCACACGCACGCACACACACACGCACGCACCCCCCCCCACACACACACACATACACACACACGCCCACACACACACACACGCACCCACACATGCAAGCATACATGCAAGCACACAGCCCCGTACAGAAAAACCAAAACAACATCATGAATAATAAAGTTTTTTGTTCAGTATGTGACCTAATCAGCAATACCGCAAACGATAATAAGTAAGAGGAGGAAGATTGGGGTATCGTACTGTGTCCAAGCATAGCACACTATGAACTCTAGCTTTCACTGGTGACTCAGGATCCTCTCACCAACTAATGGGGTCGCTGTCAGTTCAACTCCAGCTCTGACTGGCTTAGTTTCCAGTCATACGAGGGAAGATATGCCAGGAACCTTCGGATGGTCGTGGGGCCCTGGATCCACCCGGTTTCCTCTCTATAATGCTGGTCGCCGTCGCATAAGTAAAATATTCTTGAGTACTTCGTAAAACAACAACCAAATAAATAAAGAAACTAATAAATTTTACTGGTGTTCAGTATAAGCACGTTTAGGCCGATAAGTACGCCTGCTTGTGTATACTAACTAGCTAGAATACCGGGTGTGGATACGAATACTAACACAGGCACACCCGGCGTGGATGTAATATCCGCTTCACAAATCCGTTTTGTGGTCACCAACTTGTAGTTGGCTTTGCAGCAAGAACGATATATAATAACGTACAATGACAATTTTTGTTGTTGTTATTTTGCTGTGTTAAAGGACCGAATAGAATGATTTGAGAATGCCTTTTTTCTGTCGCTGTATGCATAATATAGTATAACACATACAAAGGCTATTTCCTTGACCAAAGGAGATTTGTTTTCTGTCTGTTAGATAATTTACGGGCAAGTTATGCTCGCATTTTGATGAAGTTTTAGGTCATTACCATTTTACTGGCGCCTCTACCCCATTTAGAAAAGGCTTGTCATTTGAGCTAAATTAATACACTTAATATGCCGTTCAAATACACCATTAGAGTGTCCCAAGTCTTGAGATATATGAGTAGCCTATATATGATCAGGCCTTAGACTGGCACACATCCAGGAAAGATGTCACCGCCAGATGAACTCGTGACTTTACATATTCAAAATGGCTGACACATATGGCATGATCTCCACAGATCAAGAAACTTTAAGCTGTGAGTACAGAAACAAGGCTTTAATATAATTATCTCTGAAAGAGAATTATATGCACAATAGCCAGTCCAAAGCCTTCTCCATGTATATCGTTTATTCTGTATCGGGTCAAGATGTTGGCTTTGGCACTTGATAAATGCATGATGAATCTTACTGCACCGCGAAGACTTTACATGAGTGAGCGAAATGTAAAGTGTGGTGAATTTTGGTATGGATGACAAAACATGAATGGGGTTTGGTGCAGTATGGATGACAAGACATGATTGGGGTTTGGTGCAGTATGGATGACAAGACATGATTGGGGTTTGGTGCAGTATGGATGGCAAAACATGAATGGGGTTTGGTGCAGTATGGATGACAAAACATGAATGGGGTTTGGTGCAGTATGGATGACAAGACATGATTGGGTTTTGTACAGAGTGACGACCATTGATATGGGCGACAAGACCTGATTGGGGTGTGTTACAGTGTGGTGAATTTTGGTATTAATGACAAGACCTGGTTGGGGTGTGGTGCAGCGTGATGACTTTCAATATGGATGACAAGACATGATTGGGTGTGATGCAGTGTGGTGACTTTCAGTATGAATGACAAGACATGATTGGTTGTGGTACAGTGTGATGACTTTCGATATGGGTGTGGCACATGGGTGTGGTATGGGTGACAAGACATGATTAGGTGAATGGTGAATTCCTTCTATGTGGTTGAAAAACTTTCTAAAAACTATGCTTGTTTAAACAGCGGATCATGGGCATATACTGCCACAAAATCCAAAGGTAAAACAGAGATGGCCGGTGGTAACTTCATGCCGGTGGATGGTTGCGCATGTATGTTTCTGGGGAACAGCGGCAGTGTTCACACTTCGACAGGCAATCAGCATGGCCCTGGTCTGTATGTTCCCACACAAAGGTGGGGAAAGCAGTATACAAGAGGAGAATGCCGGAAGTGACGTACGCTTATGGCCGATAAGCACCGCCAACAACCAATCACAGGCTAGTAGTGAAGTCTGCGATGTTGTTTGTGACAGCTACCAACACCATTAACATTTAGAATGGGATTCTATTGGCTAACTTTTAGTAAGAGACTGTTTTTGTTCACCGATACCATGTATTAGAATAGTGACAGAGAGACAATGAGATGTTTTGGAGATAACAGGTTAGGCCATATACTTAGGCCCATATTTACAATAATAGGGGATAGGGGGAGGGGCGTCACAACAGACTGTTTAGAGGTAAGGAAAAAATCAGTCACTATTTTTCAGTGAAATTAGGAAGATATAAGGCCACATGTCAGATGAGATGGAAATCCAAATAAAAGTTCAGTCTTATTAATATACTGTTCATGTTTTTGCTTCAGGAGCTTGACTGGTCTGACGAGATTCAAGGGCTGGTGTTATCGGCACACTATTATGGTTACTTAATTTCCCCCATGTTTGGAGGGTATTTCGCCACACGCTATGGCGGCAAACGGGTATTAGTGGTATCTATCAGTACAGCGGTCGTGGCCACACTCCTCACACCAGTTACGGCCCTCTACAATCCATATGCCGTAATCACCCTTCGATTCCTGATTGGTCTGAGCACGGTAGGTGGTGCACGAGTATCAGTCAGTTTCAACATTTTTTTCCATTCTTTACAGGTTTTCCTAGCTTCCGGTCACAGATCCGGGTTTTGAAAGACCAGTGGGTTGTTGGTGTCTCTTTGATCACGTTTCACACGGCTGACCACGAGGGCATATATTAAGCCCTAGATCATTAGTAAATTCATTTTGGTGTCATAAAGGTACACGAACTACTCACTCAGACAAAAGTAGTGATTCTATTAAACAAGAAACAATACAGTGAATGTGGCCATACCAAAGAACAATATAGCGACTCGAACAAAGCACCAAAACGCCAAAGCAATTTCTTCCGAAAGAAACAGATTTGAAACCTGATATGGCCGACAAGGTATGATTGCTGGTTTAGTCTGTCTACGGTTACACGATTTTGGAGTGGTCAATTTATAGGTCTCGTTCCTCAAAATGAAGAATAAAACCGATAATTCATCTAAATAATTCAGTACCTCGATCTGAGCCCTTTAACTACGCTAGCTGTTGACAGGTGAGGTAGTCCTGCTAGCTGTTGACAGGTGAGGTAATCCTGCTAGCTGTTGACAAGTGAGGTAGTCCTGCTAGCTGTTGATAGGTGAGGCAGTCCTGCTAGCTGTTGACAGGTGAGGTAGTCCTACTAACTGTTGACAGGTGAGGTAGTCCATGCCTTCCAAGCTGGAGATTCGGTTGTCTTAAGAAACGGATTCAAATCGTTAAATAGGCAATTGTAAGGCGTCTGTGAAGTAGGTTGGAAAAACTTTTCAAAGTTTATGTAACTCACTGCTAGACTAAGGTGCATGACTCATAACCACAAGGCGCACGGGGTGCATGCGGGTTTAATCCTGGTCTAGAACATCGGAACTACAGATTCCTCCATTGTCACTGTTCTTTGCGCCTTGGTGCAGTGGATGACGCTCGTCAGTAGTAACCTTACCCTCGTTGAACAACTTTGTATTTCGCCATTATGGATTGCAAATCTCCGAAAGGTCAATGGCTTCCTCGTCACTCGTGTTTACTTGGTCACTTCTGAAACTGAAGCATTTATAGAAGTGAACAATTCTTAAGTATGTCCATACGATCACCAACCAGTCAATCAATCAAAACTGACCTAATGCTTTCAGATACCAGCTTGTGTCATACAGGCACAATTTGACAATAGAAATAAAGGAAAGGTACAACATATCAAACAAAATACCTTTTGTCACTCTTGTACTGTGGTTTCTAAAAATGAAACACTAATGTTTGTAGGTAAGTCTAGTTGTATATGCTCTATTAAAACTGATATGTTTAATAGATACGGCATCGAGATAAGAGGGCACACAGGTATTTAAGTCTTGAACAGGAAAGGTACGTTTTGTTATCACTGCTTGTCTACGAAGGGATAGATTCCAAGAACAACTGGACTGTTTTTTATAACGCTGTGCTCAAGGAATTTACGCTTATATAACAGCCGTCAGATTTTTGGGTGGAAGACCACCGACCATCGACCTGTGCTAGGTACCTGACAATCTTTTTGACTTCCAACAATATTCGAAACAGCGAGATCTGGATTCGAACTCGCAATCTCAAGGGCCAATCACCTAATTATCCTGGAGCGAGGCAATGCTTTAGCCATCTGATAGAGCTAGCTGGGTTGATGAGGGGGCGACGGGGCGAGTGGAGGGAGAGGGACACGTAACGAAAAGTAACATACTCCACAAGAGTTGGTGGTCATGTCTTCGCATTCGGTGTTTTGTTTCCATAGGGACCCGCTTCTCCGGCAATGCAAGAGATTCTGAACAAATGGGCCCCTGTCAGTGACAAAGCCAAACTCATATCTTACTCTTGGGCAGGTAGGCCAATACTGTCAACTGAAGGACGATGTTCCTTGTCGCAAATTGTGGATTCATTATATAGTACTTTTTGTCTCAATATACATGCACTTGTAGCTTCATCAAAATATTACGGTGACACGTACGTGTACTTGTAGTATTAGCATGTATTGTAAGTTTTCAACGCCAGTTAGTTACATCAATGTTTGTGTCAGTTGTTATTTCAAAAGTTTTCCATCACAAAAATCATGCATACCATTTCCAACCCTCGGCTCCCTACCCTACAAAAATTACATGCCAGCCATGCAAAGTCAAATTTCAATATTTGCAGGTAGTTTCTGGCATATCCCGCAACACTAAGCCTATAAAGGTTATATAAGTCAATATACATGGATGTATGGCTTTTAACGTATAAAATTTCGCTCTCTACACAGGAGCGCTGTATAAACTCATGTTAATTAACACCACATGGCATAATTGCAATTCAGCATGGGTTTCTCTTTGTTGCAGGCAGTAACGTTGGAAATGTCATCGCTTTCGGATTTTCTGGAATTCTGTGCACAATTCAGTGGCTTGGAGGCTGGCCTCTGGTTTTCTATGTCTTCGGTGAGCAATTTTCCCACTCTATTACTAATGAGCCACATCATAGATAGTACGTGATTATGTCCTTATTTTGACCACCTCTAGTACCCTCCGATGTTTGGTATAGCTTCGTTTCGTTTTTATTTACGATATTCCAGATGTTTAGAATGTTCCAAGTGGTCGAGACGGTAAAGCGGCGATTTGGCCCATGTTCGAAAACGAGTGTTGTCAGCCTGTACGACTGACCGCAACCTGAAAACTGGGTCATCCGAGAAGCGGGCGGTCTTGGTCACAAGCCACGCCATGTCTTGACATGATGTTTGTCCACGTGTACATGCATTGTAAGCATATGTATTTTGGAAGCCATGGCAAAAGGAGAAAATTAGGCCTAATCTGAAATGTTCTAGATTTTCAGTTTATCTGAAAACAACAAAAGAAGGTCACCTACCCGGAAGCTTACCCATGACTTCTCTGACCAAGAGCAATCAGGCTGTAGGTTTAATTCCTCTGCGGCCATGGGATTGACCCCCTAGTGCTCGTAATTACCCAAATGCCTCTCACCAGAGCGATCGCTGTGAGTTCAAGTCCCGCTCACGCTGGGTTCCTCGTCGGCAACAACCTGCCCAGTTTCCTGCCACCATAATGCTGGCCGCCGTTGTATATGTGAAATATTCTTGAGTACGACGTAAAACACGAATCAAATAACTAAATAAATTAGACTACAGGGATGCCCTCGGTAACCATTACATTACATGCCTTACGCAGATCAAACTGGATATATTTGAAATATTGATTTTTCAGAGAGTTCGCGTAAAACGACAGACAATGTTAAATATTGTTTCAGCCATGAAGAAAGTTTTGGCCCCAAAACATCTTTTGTACAAGGCTAGAAGTACTGAGATACAAGTCCTATGCAAATTGTGTTCTGGGGCACAACTTTCTTCACCCCTAATCCAGGAGTTTAACGGGTCGACGATGGGAACCAAATTTCAGTCACCGAAATGAACATTTGGGCACTTTCTATTGACTATAATTTATACAACACTACCGGAATATCTACTTCATCACAAACATATCTACACTCACATATTATATGTTTTGAAATTGTAAAGATAAAAGATGTAGGAATGTCTTAGTTTTGGACCGATTCAAAGCACCCTGTGGGCCAAATCCTCGTCACATCGTTTCGGAGCCATTACAGTTTTACTGAAAAGGTTGCTTTGCTATTTCATCCATCTGCCACAGCTTCGATGCACAAAAATGTACTCCTGTGGAACATAAAGAATGCAGCATGATAGCTGGACAAACAGGACGGCCATTTCCTTTATCACCTGGTGTTTACGTTTAAAACCACCAATTAAGTGAAGGGTCGTGCGATTCACAATGAGAAACAATAGATGTTTGGACGATTCCTTTAAGGGATGGTTGAACAAAATGGCTTTGAACAACGATGCATTTGTTACAGTCGATCACAGCCTTGAACAACGATGCATTTGCTACAGTCGATCATAGCGCCTTTCAGAGGAATTTAAAGGCTAATGTAATATGACTTGAAATAGGATACATCTGGACTAAACGCAGATGTTGACATTGCTTTTATAGTTTCTTTTCGCCGTCCCCTAGACAAACCTGCTGTATCAGATAACAGAGTTCGAAAGAAGCTCTGGCCTTCTCGGCTGTGGTTATACGTCATCAGATTTACCATTTGTCAGGGGAGGTGCGGCGTTTTCCTATACCCTTGCACGTGTACGTCTTTCCGGTTCAACATTCTTGAACACTTTATAAAGCTCCAAGATAAACAGATAAATAAAAAAGATGAGAAAAATCTTATTAATGCGGCAGTGATAATGTAGAAGATAACTGTAAAATTCTCTGGGTGATGACTTGTGATATTGCCTCCAGGGGGCGCCAGCGCCTTGTGGATCCTGTGGATGCTCGTATGTATTCACAATTCTCCTGAGACTCACCCAAGGATCACGGAAGAAGAAAAATGGTACATTCTCACTGGCATCCCATCTTCACATAAACTTAAGGTAGGCATTATGCAATGTATTCATTTTTTTAATATTTATTTTATTACCGTGTAACGCTGTTTTAAAAGAAAGAACACCAAATAAAAGGATTGGAATCAGACTTAAGCCATCACAGCCATTTTTTTCTGGCCTGCTTGGTAACTCTATAATCTAGTTCTTAGAGGGAATGACACATTCACATTCAAGTCTACGCTTTTATTTCCGAAAAAAAAATTTCAAGGTAGATCATAACACACCCTCAATCGGGAGTAATACATATATCCATGTAAAAGAGAACTAAACTGTGAACATAATTTTGACCAATCGAAACGCGGGATTATTTGAAGCCGGATTATAGCGGATGTGACATCGGGCCGGCAACTCATTATGATTCTATTTCTTGACTGTACACAACCGTTACTCTCGTACATACGAATTCAGTTCAATTACGGGCGGTTGGTCGCTGTACCTTGCTTTGTCAGTTCCCAGGCCAGAACGAAATGCCTCGGTGGCCTAGTCGTTAGAGCGTACGCCTCGGGGTCGTGGAGTCCGATTTAAAGTCCAAGCATACTTTCATACAGGCCAGGGCGAAGAGCTGGCACAGCTTGGCAGGATGCACAGTATGCAGCTTTCACGCCATTCAACCTACTCCCGGTCGGTAAAATGTTCGTGTCTTAAGACAGCTGTGGGAGCTTACGGTGATAAAGCGTATGTGTCTTAGAGAACGTCAAAAATTACCGGATGGTGTTTTTCCAATCTTCAACCTTGAATTACTCTTTTTACTACCATTTACATTATACTTCCCCTGTCTTTCCCTTTAATCCCGGGGTTTGTCATGAACTGATGGAGAAACCGGAAACATGATCTCGTGTCTCTCGTGTGTACGCTCTTCGTTCTGTACGGCAAGGGAGCAAATCAGGGATTGCGTGACCTCACAGCAGAAATACTTGTATTCTCGGATTAGAGAATATCTGTTGCCGACGACACTCATATGGCCATTTGCGCCGTCTAATGAAGACCACTCGTCTTCCACCAGTATGAAGAACAATCCTGTGCGTCACACGTAAGAACGTTCCTCCGACCCCGGACCCTCTTACCAATGCTGTTAATTGTTGTGAGTTCAAGTCCAGCTCATGCTGGCTTACTCTCCGGTCGTAAGTCAAAGGTTTGCCAGCAAGGGTTTCCTTCTTATATAGTGCTGGCCGCCCTTTTATAAGTGAAATGTTATTGAATACGGCGTAAAAACAATAATATAAACAAATAAGCCTTTGATCTTTTTCACCAGGTAACACGGCCACCATGGAAGCAAGTGTTGACGTCACTTCCGTTAATGGCGTGTTTGTTTTGTCAGTTCGTGAACGCCACGAACGAAATAGTAGCTGGAACGACTTTGCCGTTGTACATGAGAGACGTGTTAGAGTACAATGTCGAACAGGTAGGCCGACATCCCTTTTAGAAACCAGCGAACTCAATTTGGGGCCCTTGCTCAGACCAAGATGGGTTTTCTGTGAACGTCAATATCACTGCGTGTTTTCTTATAGAAGGCCGCCATATTTATTGTGATGCCTCACTGAAACAACATGCTGAAGACACAAGACACGACGCAGCACTCAGTCACATTATGCTGACACCGAGTCAATCAGTGACTGGCCTATTCCTCATACACAGCGCGTCAAGGGGGAATTATAACAATGTTGAGTTATGCATGTTAAAGTCTTAGGTATGACTCCATATATCATAGGAGCATATGTCGTTTTCAGCATTACACTATCTGTATTTCGATAACGGTCCCTTGTTGAATAGCGGATGGATCTTAGGCAATGAACACTGTATTCGCTGTATTGTCTGACCCCGTGGACAAGTTCTTATCCGGGGGACGGAGAGGGGGTGGGCTAGAATTCTACATTGGCTCATCTAATTTTAGTGTTTTTCAAGCATTAGACACGTGTTTAAATATTGTTTTGTTGGACAAAAACGCGTGTAGAACGCCTCCCCGGCATCTGAAATCTCAGAGCATCAGGGCCTAGGTGACCCCTAGATCCTCGCCCATGATTATTCCGTTTGCCTTTGTACGAAAGATACCAGTGGCCGCAACTTGCCTGATAGAAGGTCACTCGGAAGACACCAGACATGATGCGAAGCCATCCCTACTTCCCAACCCCCAAATCATTCCTGGTGTATACTGACACCGGACCAGGCATTAGTTAACTTAATCCCGAGTCTAGTTTATAATATCTTCAATTTTAAGGAAGAAAGTGCCGTACAGGTATCTAAACTGACGATTTTAAAGTCTTATACATATAGGCATTACCGGACTCCTTTATCCTAGTGTGATCTGAGAATAGAAAGCTGAGGCTGGTACAGATCAGCAAGCGAATCATACTATGAGCATGACTTCGTAGTGTAGGAATAGGCCGCCGATAAGCGTACATGTTCATCTAGTTAACTTGGTGTTATTTTCCATGGATACAGCCATTACATCTATACCACAAGGTTTTCTCCTCACTGCGTGTTGCTTTACCTGCAAAAAATCGCATGGCAATAAAACTCAATATTGCAAGATAAGTATATACAGGGAACCAATCCTGCACGATTGTTTCGAATCACGGCAGATTAAACTTAATTAATATCGCAATAACAACCCTTACGTTTTAGAGGGAACTGACTCAGGGACAATGAGTTGGGGATTGTTCAATTGGGCTTCTTCGACCCTTTGTTCCAGAACGGATTATTCTCAGCCTTACCTCCCCTTGGAAGGTTTACAGGAATGCTCATCTTCGGTTACCTCTCCGACTACATCCACCAAAAACAGGTGTATTCGGTGACCCTGACCAGAAAAATATTCCTGGCAGTCGGTGAATATGTTTTCATGCCAACTTGTATGTATACAACGTTATAACGCTGTTTAAAGATTATTCTCGCGCAGAGGAGCCCCTCGCTCTCATATCCACCGAAGTAGGCCTCATCTTCTGACCACAGCCGGACAAACGTGGACGAGCCATTGAAGTCGTGAGCTTGAATCTAGGTTGTGGCTTTTGGTCAAGATGTTTGCGAGGTACCTGGCTCCATCCATAAAGTCCGGCCTGAAAAAAAAGCGAGGCCTTCCTGAAAAGGGCTTCAAGTTTTGGCAATAATATTTCACTTATACGACGGAAGCCAGCATTATGGTCGTAGGGAACTGGGCAGAGTTCCCTACGGACACGGAGGCCGAAAATAACACCAGTCAAATAGCGACTGAAAAAGATATTGACCCGTGTAGTACTGTTTAATTATACACGTATATATACTTCTCTGATTAATGGTTTTTGTTTATTTTTATTAAGTATCAAAGGAAATATGTAAAAGCGTTCAGTAACATTTCTTGTACGGTAGCTGTTTGATTTTCTTAATGTGCAAAATCCTTTTGCCACTTCCTGCAACAAAATTTCACTCAAGTGATATCATATAGGTTAAATAGCAACTGTTTTCGACCACGCTGGTTTAGGTTACTTACTACCGGCCACGTGTTTACTTGGGCTCTCGTTCCTGGACGAGAATAGACGAAATCTGGCTGTTTTCCTGTTGGTTCTGAGGTCGACATTATCAGCGTCAGCCATGGTGACCTTACGTGTCAATATCATGGACATAGCTCCGAGGTAAGACTACCCTTCAAGGCAATTTTGTTTTGATATCTATTCGTTTGGTTTGCTTGCTTAATTAGAACCGCTCCCGCCATCAGTGAATATGGAAGATATGGTAGACCCCATTCGAAAAAAGGGAACTAACAATTCCAGGTTTGTCCAGGGTCAAATCGCTACAAAAGGGTGTATAACCCCTCTAGAATGAATGCGCAGGCCAGACGTACAGTGTATATCCGGTGTGCAGATTTCTGTCATTGGTGCTTTATGTTGGACGTAAATTGTTTTGGAAATTGGTCTCATGATTATTAACCTGGAAACTGCATTCCCTATATGGTCGAGGACTGGTGCAGTGCTGACGAGTGGTAGGTACATGTACCCAGGCCTCCATTTAATATTTCCAAGTCATTCCATCTTAGGTCGCACATGTCAGACGCAAACTCTTTACTTACCTCTTGCTGTTCCTAGGTACGCAAGTGTGCTGGTGGGCGCTCTGATGACAGTAAATGGCGTCCCGGGGATTCTTGTTCCCTTTGGGGTCACAGTTCTCACAGCAGACGTAAGCATGCATCTATACACGAAGAACTTAATTAAGCAACCTCCCGCCCCCGGTTTTCACATGCGATTAATATTATTCTGTAACCAAAGAGTGTTAATATGATTGGTTTTGAACCCTGTGACCCTTTGGCTAATGAAAAACGACAAAATGATTTGAATCTCTGTTTTAATGACATAACACACATGCATTTCTATCATCACTGGTGTTGATGTGAAACTATGGCATTACAAGTATCGCTGTGGAGTGGGCAGTGTTGCAGCAGTGGTTGAAATTACTCAGTGAAAACGTTATTTGGTATCTCGTAAAGCGTTTTATGTCAATATCGGGTGTATCCGCCGTTTGCCTGGATGGCAGCCTGAACCCTTCTCCTCATACCATCTGTCAGCCCCCTGATTCCTTGGTCTCCCTCCTGATTCCTCGACCCCAACCCTCTGGAGCATGTCTTGGACATGACTGGTCGTCGTGTGCAAGCAAGGGATCCATCTGTACATGATCTGGCCAAACTGGAAGGTCCCTTGCACGAGGAATGGCGGCGACTTTTCCTTCAGAGTATCAGGAGGCTGAGAGGTCACACGGTTCACAACCAATTACATTTTACACTCTTTTGATACCGAACATTAATCGCATGTGTACAAAATCGCCACAGAGAAAACGAGGGGAGTGCTTAATTAAGTTCATTGCGTATATAAAGACATCGACGTGTAATGTTTGTCTACCAATAAAAGACAGTCCTTCCTATTCAAAGACACTTCAGCGTTGCGTATTGAATTTAAGCTTGGTACATATCTTCACCTCGAGAGTTTACTGACCCAGTCCGTTTTTTCGACCATTTCGTCCCTTTTCAACAGACTTTTGTCGGTTTTTCTGATATATGTAAGCCTATTATTCTGACAACTCAAACCTTATGGGAGGTGTTGAAAAAGTATTTCTTCCAGAATTCTTGTTAGAGATTAGTGTACAATTGTGTGACTGTAGTGTGTCCAAGAAATCATTTTCATTTTGAATTCTAGTCATTTCCAGTGGCCAATTCATTCAAGGTCATTCGGGTCATTTACATTTTGTGACATGCTACTTGTATCTTTTAGAGTTTTTCAACGGTTTTCATGAAATTGTTATGACGCACAACCAAGCAGGCTGAACACCTTACTGATTTTCATTGACCTTTACCTAATTTTTCAAGGTCGTTGGGCTTGTACCTCCATCAGTTTGTAGACACGTTATTTCTTACGACCGATGGTATAATTTATTGCATTGTACGGTATTTTTGGCAATTTGTAAAAGTATTGTTAGAAAAAGCGGTCTTTGATAATTCGTGAAAATATTTCTAAACGTGAATCATGGTATTCTATCCATACTGTCCTGCCAACCAACTCAAGTTAAACTTTTTTCAAGCACAATGTTCTGACCATCTAGTTTTTATTCATTTGTTTCAGGGAACTCGGGAGCAATGGCAGCTCATATTTGTCATATGCATCGTCTTATGCGTGATCGCTACGCTGATATTCAGTGTGCTCGGAAGTGCTGAGGAACAGAAGTGGGCCAAATATCAACCACTAGATATGGAAATCGAGGGGGATTCCGAAAGTACAAGATGAACACAGAGAGATTTCTAAGTGGTAGAAGTTTACCAGCAGAACATGACTGGGAAGATCCAATCCACTATATTGAAATGAAGATAATTATGAAGCATATTCTATAAACACTGGTTCCCATGTCGGCTCGGTGTCTGTATAAACACTGGTCCCCATGTCGGCTCTTTGTCTGTATAATGTGACTGCGGAGTGTCGTTTCTGGAATGTCTTCGGCATTACTTCTACAGTGAGGCAACACTATAAATATGCCTCTAAGAATGAGAGACCGTTGTAATATGACCAATGCAATGTTAAAAGCATACACAATCCCAAGCTGACAAGCAAACAAATCTAAAAAAAGAAGTTCTTTATTGGACATATCCTTATATACATGTATACCAATTGAAGAATTAATGACAGGAAATTTAAATTCCTTTTGTGCTTTATGTTTATGTACTTTTAGACTGATGTATACTGAACAGCTTTTCACATATATATATATATATATAACCCCTGTCAGCCTTCTGGGTAGGAGATTGGAGTAACTGGAGTGAAAGACTACCCTTCTTCAAACTTGACTTAAAGCAGCAGCCGAAACAGTGAGGGCATTTTTGGCCAAGTATCTGGTAGTTGCAACAAGCCAGCAGTTCAACCATCTGACCAGATCATGCATCTGCTTCGTGTTTAAGTTATAAATGTAAATATAGACAACACATCGAAAGCCTTCTATCCTGCACCAAAGTTGTCCTGTATTAAGACTTCAGGAGAAACATGCATACCTTCCACACTACCATATTCTGAACTCGATTCCAGCACACTGGAATGAAGAGATTTAGTCAGATATGTTAAGCCATTATTCTGCAGGCACTGCATTAGAAGATACCCACTGCAGCAGCTTCGTGCACAAAAATACTCGAAGCGGTTATTAAATACAGTGTGCCATACCTGACGAAAAATCTCTTTTCAACAGGAATTCAACAGTATATTTGCTTTTGCCACAGACAATTTTTATATTAAGCAGTATGCAATATAAAACCGATCTGCCCTAACATTGACAAATTAGGGTCCAGAAACATTAAATACAGGGACGCTCTTAGAGTAGCCTGAATTGTATGATTCAAGTCAACTTTGTATTTCAGAAGTCCCATATTGCCACCTACTGCTCTTCAAATTGAGAAACATTTCTGCAGATAATCAGGTCTATTTAGCTGATAATCCTGGAAGATCTTTGAACAGCTTGGGCAAAAATGGAACACATTTATTTGACCATGAGACCAGATGGAGAAGAATCTTAACATACATGTACCACACTGCAACACAGTTATCAGTGAGAGATATTCAAGGAGACCTCTCTGATTAAACATCTAGCATCTCTAGGGCAACATTTCTGTTGTCATGGTAACCACTAGTATGTAAAACCTTTCCAAAGACAGCAGAGGTTGATGATACATGCTGTCTGTGAACTTCCCGCCATTGTCCGAGAAGATTAGACAAATTGCCAGATGTCTGGATACACATTACAGACCACATGAGATTGATATTATTCAAAACAAGTTGATTTATTTATTTGTCTGGAGTTATTCAAGAGCATTTCACTCATACGGTGGCGACCAGCATTACGGTGGGAGGAAACAGGGCAATGCCCTTGTGAAATCCAGACAACAATGCTAGCTGACCTTCTCATGGATGTCTGGACAGCAATCCAGCATGAGCTGAATCATGATTGCGATGACACTTGCCCCTCCAAATGAATTGTAACAAGATAAGCGCAACTTTGTGATATAGCCGTGACATCTCCAAAAGGCAGAGGTCATTCTCATGTCCCTCATTAGTTCAGCTTGCAGCATTTAAAAATGTGTATATTTCAAATGAGCCAGATGGCCGTATGATCACCATTCCACTTGTTACAGATAACAGCTGATTTCCACGTACTGTTGACTTAATAAAATGTACTTGAGCACTTTTGTCATTTCACACCTGTACCTCCTAACCCTGATAGCAGAGGGGTAGTCCCACTTTCTCTGCTGCTCTCAAGTATACAAAAAAGGTACATAGTTGTCATACGTGACCAGTTTAGGATAGTCGCAGATCCCATCCTGTCTATTGGACACACAGCAAATTCCAGCCTTAGGCACTGTGTCATGGCAAGCACTGTCATGCTACAGGGAGGCAAAAGGGGGAGACAACTCTGGTCAGTCATTGAATATCCCTGGATCCAGCAGCTGTAAAGAGGTGACAACCTTGTGGAAGTCCTCTACTTGCCATGGGTCTGCCGAAGTGGGTACCGGCGCATAGCTACTGCTCTCAGGACTGAAACACACACATAAAACCCACTTTATGGATTTCTCTACAACAGGAGACGGTCTTAACCTTGTTCTACCTTAAGACAGACTACATTTTTAGAAAGTACTCATACACTGAAAGGCAATTTCATGCTGATTTCAAATATGGTGTTCATTATTTTCAGGCATTTTCTTAAAGTGATCAAAATGGAAACAAACACTGAGGTGCTGCGGTGGACTTTTTGGACCGCAGATCATATTGACGCACAGTAACATCACAGATCCTTTTCAGCTGCAAAACATCCTCTGCTTGCTTTTTGTCCAGGGTATATGAGAATATACAACACCTGTGTCTGTATTTAACGTGGAAACAAGACAGTTACAGCATGTTTAGCAGCAAAAAAAAAAAGAATCTGTGAGGTGACTGTGTTTCAATGTGGTCCAAAATGTCCACCGTAACACCTCTATATTTTTGGCCATTTTAATCACTGTTAAAAAAGTGCCCCAAAATAATGAAAACCTATTTGGAATCAGCACAAAATTGCTTTTCAGATGATGCATACTTTCTGAGAGTGTGGTCTATCCTTTTTATACAACACAGCATCTCAGTATATACAGACCTATATCTGTTCAGTTGAAAAGTTCATGACTTAATATTATATGCAGTACAAACATTAACAATGCCTCTTCCAAGGTACAGCTAGTAGACAGAAAACGTATTTTTTTGCCTTGTTTCCACTGCCTAAATAAACCCAATATTCCACAACTCTAACTCCTGATATATTACCTTATCAACACAGGGTCGTTAAAGGTGATAACAATATCTGTGCGGTGATCAGTCAGGCGAATCACACCCATGTGAATATTGACGATGTTCTGAGCACTCTCATGGAATTTGGCCACATTCTGCCTTCCTGACAACTGCCACACGCTGGAGCATCTGATGACAGACACAGTAATAGACAAAAGTTGCACAAAACACTGTCCCCTTTCACAAAATTATTCCAGGCTTCAGCGTAACACTGTAATCTAAGTTAACCATTTAAATATATATATGCTCCAAATGTATCAAATTTTGACAAATGATTCTGTACTGTGGTAGTACAATCTTAGCCAAATTTTGAGCATTCAGCTTTCGAATATTATGATATGTAAGGGAATCAAAGCTTTGGACTGTGAAATAAGACCCTTGGATGTTCAGCATCACACAATGTCACACAATCACGTCATCCTGACACCATGTCACACAGTCACACAACCCTGACACCATGTCACACAGTCACATCACCCTAACACCATGTCACACAATGACATCATCCTGACAGTAAGTCATGCAGTCACACCAACTTGACACCATGTCACAGTTACAGCATCCTAACACCAAGTCAGGCAGTCAGACTATCTTGACACCATGTCACAGCCTCATCACCCTAACACCATGTCACAAAGTCACATCATCCTGACACCATGTCATACACTCACACGGTCCTGACACCATGTCACACAATCACACTATCCTGACACCATGTCACATAACACTGACACCATCTCCCATCATCCTCATGCCATGTCACAGCATTCTGACAGCAAGTCCCACAGCCACACCATCTTGGGACATAATGCAATTCGCAATTCACACAGTATCACATCCTGTCACACAATCACGTCATCCTGACACCATGTCACATTCACATCATCCTGACATCTTGTCACAGTCACATCATCCTGACACCTTGTTACAAAGTCATACAATCCTGACACCATGTCACACAGTCACACCATTCTTTCAAAAGAGTCTGTGACATTATCTGCACCCAAACAACATCAATATTCTACATGTACATAATACTCACCTCCATGGCTTAGAGTCTATTGTATACGAATCCATTTAATTATATTCCAGAAAAGTCTACTAATAAGTTATCATATTTTATATAAAATGGTCATTTGTTCATTTGTGTATGTCCATTTCAGGTTCTCCTGTCAGATTTATTTAAACGTTGTAAAACAGCTTTTAATTCGCAATTCACACAGCATCACACCACGTCATACAGTCACACCACTGTGACACCATGTCATAGTGAAATCATCCTGACACCATGTCACACAACCCTGATACCATGGCAAATAATCCTGACACCATATCACAGTCACATCACCCTGACACCATGTCATACAGTCACTTCACCCTGACACCATGTCACACCATTCTTTCAAAAGAGTCTGCGACATTATCGGCACCCCAAACAACATCAATATTTCACAGGTACATAATACTCACCTCCATGGCTTATTATTGTATACGAATCCATTTAATTATATTCCAGAAAAGACTACTAAATAATAAAAATTATCATATTTTATATACAATGTTCATTTGTTCATTTGTGCATTCAAGTTTTCCTGTCAGATTTATTTAAATGTTGTAAAACAGCTTTTAATTCACATTTCACACAGCATCACACCACGTTACACAGTCACACCACTGTGACACCATGTCATAGTGACATCATCCTGACACCATGTCACACAACCCTGATACTATGTCAAATAATCCTGACACCATATCACAGTCACATCATCCTGACGCCATGTCATACAGTCACTTCACCCTGACACTGTCGTCACACAATCTTGTCATCCTGACACCATGGCACATAGTCACATCCTCCTGACACCATGTCACAGTCACATCATCATGACACCATGTCATGCAGTCACACCAGCATAACACCATGTCACACAGTCACATCATCCTGACACCATGTCACATCATCCTGACACTGTGTCATGCAGTACCACCAGCACGACACCATGTCACAGTGATACAATCCTGTTACACTGCCGCCCCATGATAACACTATATCACACAACCGTGACACCATGTCACATCATCCTGATACCATGTCATACAGTCATGGCACGCTGACACACTGTCACAGTCACACCATCCTGACACCATGCCAAGCAGTCACACCATCATGCCAAGCAGTCACACCATCATGCCACCATGTCACATCATCCTGACACCATGGCACATCATCCTGACTACATGCCATATAGTCACACCATCATGACACCCTGACACCATGTCACATCATCCTGAAATCACGTCAGACAGTCACATCACACAGACACCATGTCACACAATTACATCATTACAGCAAGTCATGATCTCACACCATATTGACACCATGCCTTAGTCACATCATGCAAATACCTAGTCACACAGTTACACCATCCTGACACCATGCCATGCAGTCACACCATCATGCGAACATGTCAGTCACCTCATCGTGACACCATGTCACACAGTCGCATCATCCTGACACCATGTAACATCTTATTCACACCATATAACACAGTCACATCATCCAGACACCATGTAGCAGTCACATCCTCCTGACACCATGTCACACAGTTACATCATCCTGACACCATCTCATACAGTCACATTATCCTGACACCAAGTCAGTCACATCATCCTGACACCACATCACATAGTCACATTATCCTGACGCCTCATCACACAGTCACATCTTCCTGACACCATCTCATACAGTCACAATATCCTGACACCAAGTCAGTCACATCATCCTGACACCACATCACACAGTCACATTATCCTGACACCTCAACACACAGTCACATCATCCTGACACCACATCACACAGTCACATTATCCTGACACCTCAACACACAGTCACATCATCCTGACACCACATCACACAGTCACATTATCCTGACACCTCAACACACAGTCACATCATCCTGACACCACATCACACAGTCACATCTTCCTGACACTATGTCACACAGTCACATCATCCTGGAACCCTGCCAGTCACATTATCCTGACACTGTGAAATAGTCACATTATCCTGACAATAAATGAAGCAGACAATATTAAATCAACTCTATGCCACTGACACCAAAACACTACATGTGGAAATTCCACCTTAAATCTGATCAAGGGGGCCTCCTTGGCTCAGTTGGTTATCGCGCTAACGCAGCGCAATGACTGAAGCCACCCACCAATGTTGTCGCTGTGAGTTCAAGACCAGCTCATGCTGGCTTCCTCTCCGGCCGTCTGCGGATGGTCGTGGGTTTCCTCCGGACTATGCCCAGTTTTCTCCCACAATAATGCTGGTCCCCGTCATTTAAGTGAAAAATTCTTGAGTACGGCATAAAACACCAATTAAATGCATAAATAAATAAATTAAATCCGATCAACATTCAGTATGAAGCAGCATAAAGTATCTTGCTTAGGTGTCTTGAACTGACGGCCAGAACTCTTGGCGCACTTACTCTCCCACTGATGTTAGATGGACCGGGATTTCTTCTACCCTTATGATCTGAGCAGACTCCAAGGCATCGTTACAAGAGGCTAAGTCCTCAAAGTGAGTCCTGAGGAAGAGAAACACAATTAGGCCTCTTGATTCATAGGTCATAAAAACATACACTGTGAGTGGGAATGCATGGTATGTGAATAAAGCTGGAATACTTGCAGATCTTGAATCAACACAGTTTAAGTCAGGTAGACAGGGCCTTTTTCTACCTTCATGTTTGGCTACTGACAACATTCTTGTTCACAAAGTGCATTGTCTGCCTGCATTCTGCCTGTACTTACATACATGGATTTGACCCAAAAAGACAATTCAAAAGAGTCTGTGACATTATCAGCACCCTGAACAACATCAACACGTTATATGTAGATAGTACTCACCTCGCTGGCTTAGAATTTATCATATGAGTCCATTTAATTATATTCCAGAAAAGTCCACTGAAAGGTTATCATATTTTACATACAATGTTCATTTGTGTGTATGTCACAGATGGCACGGCTTTCATTTTATATTTTCCTGTCAAATTTCTTTAAAATGTTGTAAAACAGCCTTTAAAATTCAATACCATCACCAATAATAACACAACAAATTCTTTTTCCTAACATCTTTTCATAGTTCTCTTTCCTTTGTGAAGGTGAAATAATCTGAAGCTTGACATGAAATGCCAGTAAACTCTTATCTTCTTACTTGATGGCATCCTTATCCGTTCCCTCCACATACTCCAGGAGCTCTATGATAAAACTCTGGTCCGTGACTGGATGACAAAACACTTCCTGATTGTCTGGGATCTCTCTTATACCACTGTTGGAAAAGAAGCAAGACCAGAGGGTTAGCATACACTGAATAGTCTTTCAACATTTAAGAACAGAATTACAGTATAACCATTCACACTACTGGGTCTCATATTGTGTACAGCAGCAATGCAAATTAATATATACAGGCATACATGTGACATGAAACCTGATTGCTGAGACTGAGTATCATCACTCCCCTTAAGTTAAAGACGGAAAGGCCAGTGATTCCAGTGAATAGGCCTGGACATGAAGGAAATGGGAAACCATAATTTTATGTGGATTCCATGTAACGCTTCAAGACTGGAAAGAATTTCTCCGAAAAATTAGTCTATTTCAAAGGTTGCCAGTGTATCATCTCAGAAAATCCTCATGGAGCACGTACAGTGCATGGAATCCAGAGGTTCCCCCCTACGGACATTTTCTCTATTGAACAATTCTCCCTAATACGTACATATACGTGTATAATGTGGAAATGAACATTTTTGAGGGGTCTAAGTTTATTCAGTATCCACTGTGGGAAATACGTCTCTAGGGGCAAAGCATCCTGATTCCACACTATAGATACCATAATAAAAAAAGGAATTTGGCCTATTCTGTATCCTACCTGACATCCTTTGCATTTTCTGGCAGGATGACTGACAAGGCTGTTCCAAACAGAAGTTTTTCCTTTCCCGCCATAATGAAAATAGTTTACGCAGTAATACCTGTAGTTGTGATGAAAGTATAATCAATTACATGAGACAGTTACTTAAATCGACCTTCACCTCTATTTCTAACATGTAGGTAGATGTCATTTAGAAAGTGAATTTTAAGTAACATTGTTATCGTTATTAGAGATTACACTTTCTAGATTAGCACGGGTTCTAGTGCTGAAAATTGGCGGGGACCTATACAGGTTTCGAACCAACGACCTCAAAGTCAGGCACCACATCACCAGCAATACATGTCAACCATCTAGACCAATCCACCAACCAGCCTTCTACAAAAATAGAAGGAGGCTGACTGATAGACTTTACAGCGAACATGCATTACCCCTCTGATGAACAGAAATGACACAGATCTCTTAGCTGAACATATCAGATTGGTAGATGTCATTTAGAAGGTGAATTTTAAGTAACATTATTAACGTTATTAGAGATTACACTTTCTAGATATAGCACAGGTTCTAGTGCTTCAGCACTACAATTTTGTAATTTTGACTCCTCAAATCGAAATCATTATTCCACCTTTTGTCAGAAATTTCAAAAATCATGAGATTCTCATAAAATCTAGCCGAATGGTGAAAATATAAAATGAAAATTGTTCCACTGCCCCGAACAGATTTACAAATTATTATGACAGGATCAAGGGATCAAGTCAGTCACAGGCCTAAATCATCTGTACCACATGCATCATATGCTTGTGTATATTCCACAATTTCAAGATTAAATTTCCTTTTACCTGTATTCGTGGAAAGGGCTTGGAATGACGTTTTACTTTATATACATCAGCATAATTAGGCTAAAGATCAAAGCATGCCTATGTTCATCAATAGCCCACATCACATATGTACTAGAACATACTACATTGAAGGCTTTAAGTTTTTAATTTTATTTTATTTTTCTTTTCTGAAAGATGTATCAAATAATCCTTAATTCGGCCTTGAAAGTGAATGTCCGACATTTATGGACAACCGTTTATCATTTAAGACAGCTCAATGTTTCTAATACTTTGCGTACCGGCGTTTACAATTCGTGGAAGACAAGTTTGTACGATTGGACAATCAGGTCGGCACTCAAATCTGGGCACATTAATAAGAGAGCTCCCACGTCTACACATGTACAATTTACATGGCATTTACTGATTCACATGATCATGCAGAACATGTGAGAGACCTAGTCCGAGATAGCTCTGATGTTGGCATTCGCATTAGAAATTTATAATGACGCGGTCGCTCAAATGCCCAATGCCCAAGTAGGCACATTTTAAAAGACGACAATCGGTTTGAAAGATGACGCTTGCTGGGGTGGTTCTCGCACAGTAACTGCCAGTCAATTTTTTTCGTGTTTACATAGTAAAGGGTTAACAAAATAATATGTCTTAGTCAAGTTTTACCTGTCTTAATTCCACCTGAGTTCAAACACACACGTGGTCGATTGATAAATCCCGGTGTTATTAATTTAAGTGACCCACAAGAGGGTCGAAGGCCGGAAACGTGGGCTTATTTTCTGTGTTGTATTACATTTTCAAACTGATTTAAATTTGAATATTATCTGTATCTTACTAAAGAAGACAGGGATAAGCTTTTCGGAGAAGTTTGTCGTTGTTAATTGTAGATGTAATAAACAAACTCCAAAGATTTCCATCTTTTTTTCTTGATGAGGAATTTGACGGAACCCGTTTGTTTTTATTTTGGACAGAGTCCACGTGATAGCTGTCAAAGGGCATTTCGTCAGCCAGAGGGGCAACTCTCTGAGACATTCAGATTCCCCAGTGAGTCTGGGAATATTTGTTTGGGGGCAAATGTGATCCAATCATCAACGTAGTGAAATAACCTTTGAAGATGGCTGGTGCCCCGTTCTGGGCAGCGCAGGTTGCTCAGAAAACGGGCATCGAAAGTTCGATTAGGAAGGTTTTATTGAAATGCTATCAACATGGCCGACAAATTCTCCAAGGTGTTCTGCACAAAGGAGAAACCGTCTCCTCAAAACCGAAGGAAGTAGGCCGAATTGGTCAACGTGTAGAAATCAAAGGGCCTGTCATTTTACCGAAGGGAACTTCCCAGGAGGTAAAGCCCGGGATTCTTGGAGGACTTGTGTACAGGGCAAACATCAACAGTCTGGCCGGCGAACTGCGCAAAAGAGCTGCCCTTCAGTTTCTTGGTGGTAGCCTCAGCCGAAATGCAAAACATACTCCAATATTTGCATTCATCAGCCTTGCCATATCGGCTAATCAGAGCTTTGAGAAAAAGGTGGACCCTACAGAAAATGTCTTCGAGCAGATCCGAGTAGGTATATGCATGTATATACTTTTATTCGTTGTTGGAATCGTGTAGTGTGTCATTTTAATATTCTTACCATTCATCATGTTGCGAATCGCGACAGAGTTTTAAAGGGCACTTGAAGCCATCTGGATAGACAAACTTTTATCAGCCATTGAGGTACAAAGTGTAATATAGGCCAAACTGCGGAGTAAGTGAAAGCCATATAACCAAGCTTGTAAAAGGATTTAAATTTATATTATCAGTGCATAAATTATCAGCATAATTCTAGGAACTTTGCATCTAGCACTAGATGCCAAAACACCATGGACAAATTATGTAATATATTGTCAAATTACAATATATAATTCAATACTGATCTAAACTGGTGTCATGTGTATGAAGTGATTAATGTTACGTCCATGTAGGAAGAATGTGCCAATGTATGTAGTTTATTTATGTTACGATTACTATATGTCCCTTTTCAGGAGATGTTTAAACCTTCCTGTGAAGAGCACAATAAACCAGCCCCATGTGCAGAGGAAGTCAGCTGTAGATCAGACATAACCTTGGACGATCTGGAATTCGGGAAAATGATCAGCAAGGGTTGCAATGCTGCTGTGTATGAGGCTAGGCTTAAACCCACCCATACTGGTACACCAAAATCATAATTAACAGAAAATTGGGCTGATGGTTGTCCATTTTTGGGTGTTCCGAAAATTTATTGTAAGAAAAAGGGAAATTTCCGCAATGATAAGGCACTGGATTGTGTTTATTGACATTCTCGAAATGATAGTTTCAAAGAAGATTTACTGGAATGTTTCCAAGGTTTTGTTCAAACTTTAGCAAGTACACGTGTTCCAAGTTTTGTTGGCTACCATTAAAAAGCTTAGAGACACAATGTGGCCTTAAATTGTACAAAAGCTTTGTACGCGTCTTCTTCTAAATAAAATTATTGTTCAAAATTAAGCACTTTTTACTATTGCAATTTTTACTGCGACAATCTGTTTTTCGTTGTTTCAGAAGATGACATTTCCGTGGTCGAGACAGAACATACGACAGAAACTGGGGAAAGTTACATCATTGAAACCAGCAGAATGGGGGAAGAATCTGGCAGTGAGTTAAGCCTGACAGATGTCAGTGATGAGGATATGAGTCTGGCAGACACTGACATCAGCATCATCAGTGATGTGGACGGTGAGGACACCTGGGTTGATGTAGACAATGACGGGGCAGTGGCCGTGTTCAGCATAGCACCTGTGCTGACTGAGCAGGAATCAGATCAGCTAGGTAAGATCCGTTATAGATCTACCCATATCTATAATGTTAACACATTCATTGATTCAAACAGGCTGGTTATTCTGGTTGTAAAACATCGGCTGGGTTATTGTCCGCCCATATCTGCCTGCACACTGTGATGTCGAAATGAGGGTGACGTCATGTTACAGTTACAGATGTGACATTACAAGATCATTCAGTAATAAAACTATTAAAAGTTGCACTATCAACCAGACTAAAAATTCCAGCACACTTTTTAGCAGACAGAGCATTCCACTGCCATTCTTGTAGCATTAATTTGCTGATCATGTACCCGGTAGTTATTCAGTTTCGGTGGGAGTACAAATATAGTGAACTACGAAGTCATTCAGCATTCTACAGACACATCACAGGGCCACCCCAGGTAAACCATCGGCAGCCTAGTGGCTTACTGCTGGGCTGCCTGTAGAACCTTTCTGGCCTGGCCTATCCTACCTGAAACCCTTATGGTTTCATGAGATGCATTTTTCCTCACAATGATGACGGGTCCAAATTGATCATTTTCCCATTCCCCATTGATCTCTCTGGTATGTCATTTACATGTTTGGGTGAAGTATTCAGTAAGCACTAACTGCCATGCCTTCACTCACAGAAATCACTGTTATGTCTTCTAACTTGTCTTACATTGTGAATTAAAATATACATGCATGCAAAGCTTTATCTGTAAAACTTGACGTCACATCACTGAAAATTTGTTTTTTTGTGCTGGGTATTGTTAGAATGAGGTATATCATTATACCAACTATTCACTTCCACTTAACATACTAATGTATGGTTTCCGGAAGTGAGAATTTGACAAATGAGCTGCCTAGATAGGACTTGCAAGTCTTGTAGGAAGACTGCTATCTAGAACTGACTGAATGCCCTTACACTGGTTGTGTTAAACCCTCCTTTAGGTTTTGATATGGAATAACATCATACATTTTAAACCTGTAATGATAGGTTTGTTCAAATAAACAGTACGTAGACATCTCTATGCATCAGCCGTCTGCACAACCCGTGAGGTCACAACTGCGAGTTACAACACGTTCAACTGTACTTTAATGTGTGAGTTACATTACTCTTGAGTGCAAGTAAACATCTAGAATTTCAACAAAACCATTGTTCAATGTATCTCGGCTTAATGGAATTTAACAGAAACTAAAGTCATTCAACTGCTCAGCTATGAAATTATATCCACACAGAAACCACATATCATGTACTACATGAACTCAAATGACCTCGTTACAGCATACCTGGTTGTGGCTACTGTTATAGCATCAAATAGCATCAAAATATTCTATTAATCCTGAGGAGTTCAGTTAAACAGCATTGAAAGTAACATTTCCTCTGCATATTTAACTCATCAAATCATAGTTAATGTAGCTGTAACGATAGGTTTATTCAAATAAACAGGGAGTAGACATATAGACTCATTGCTAAACCACAAAACGAACACTGACGTTACAGCGAAACACTGGTGGTTGTATGTTAACTTCTGAACAAAATACACTCTTTGTGGTAGGGGTCATTATTATATGTCTGTTTCATACTAATAATGTGCTTACACTTGCACCATGTAAACAGGCCATGAGATTGAAAATATGATTACTGAATGTTGACATTTCAGCTTCAGGAAATGATGTTGACATAGCCAATGAGGAAGAGTACAACTTGGCAGTGAAGATGATGTTTAACTATGATGTGGAGTCCAACTCAGATGCTATATTGAAGTCCATGGAAAGGGAGACAATCCCTGTGAAGAACAAACTCAAGGTGGAAGAAACAGCTGACTTAGGGTAAACTGTATAAAATAAAAGCCATTTAGAAGTGATTGGATCTTCTTTAATCCATACATATGACAGGGAAACACATTTTGATTTACATGTATGTGGTAGATTTCGTTTTCTGACCTTTGGTCTTAAGTCTGACTAAATCATTACATGTTAAGGGGGATTATTGCTGTGCTTTTTTGTGAAAAAGTTTAAAATATACCTTTACTGATGAGGGCACTAAAAACTCTTCTAAGAAATCATGCAGAAAAAAATCTGGAGATCACAAGTGCATGTCTTCTCATTCCAACCCCAAAACAACATGGATCTTCTATAGTGAACTAAAATAGTCTTTTATGCTGGGTGAAAAGTTAATTTACAAGAAAAGCACTCAAAACTTGCATGTAACTCAGATCCTTTAAGGCCATGCAATCTATTGATTATCTCCCCTTATTCCTGTCTAGCAGGATCCATTAAAACATCTCCAATCGGTACATAACCATTGATTTGCTTCAAAGCCCACACCAAATCTTTCATTTAACGTATAACTGAATGTTGTATATTTCTACATTTAAATGGTATGCATTAAAATGGGATGTGCATGTAAAAAAATGCACAAATTTTTCACAGGGGTAGAAGGTAAGTACAAAAAGCTGCTTGCGTTTTGCAGAAGACATGTGAAGAAGAAAAAGGAGCTACCTGCACACCCTAACATTGTAGACATGAGGTCAGTGTTTGTTGGGTCAGTGCCTCAACTGGACGGAGCCCTGGCACAGTTCCCGGACGCCCTACCCCCTTCACAGAACCCTGAGGGCTTTGGACGAAATCAGACCATGTTCCTGGTTATGAAAAAGTAAGTTGATCCCATCAGAGTTGATCCAGGGTGCCCTTGACATTTTCTTGGACTGATTGCTCTGCTAAAGTCATGATAGTAAGAATTATCAGAAAACATCGACCTGACCTTATGCCTTTTATCTTTTCTACACTATCCATGCAATGTGCTTTTTTTATGTATGTGTGCTTAGGTTTTATATTGTACTTGCATTGTCTTATGATGACGAGGATTACTTTGTATATGTACTGAGTCTTCTTGTGACAGGGTCCATGCCCCCAAAATGCAATCACCACTCGAACATTATGCCTTGGGCACCAGACATGACACTCACCCTGATCCTGTCATATTATCCTTACACCTGGCCAACCAGTCCAGCCTCCATGCTTTAACCCCTCAGTGCTGAGCACCAAACGAGGCAGCAATAACTATTTTTTAAGTCTTTGGCATGACCCAACATGGGTTTGATCCCAATTCTGCAGATCTTGAGACATGGTTTATGTTTTGAGGCTAATTACATGTAAGTTTATTCTTTATTTCAGGTACAGTCACACTTTGAGGGAGTATCTCAGTGAGAAAAATCTTTCTCTGCGGAGTTCTATGCTCTTGTTTGCACAGCTGTTGGAGGGGATTGTTCACATGGTACAGCATGGGATTGCTCACCGGGACATGAAGAGCGACAATATTCTCATAGAGGAGAGGGGAGTTAACTCTGCACATCTTGTTATCAGTGATTTTGGGTGTTGTCTGGCTGAAGGAAGTGGTCTGAAGCTGCCATATTTGTCAGATGACATGTTTCGGGGTGGTAACAGGGCGCTGATGGCTCCAGAGGTGAGCATGGTGTAGACAGTTGTTAAATTTGGAGAAAGTGTTAGGAATAAATGTTGCAGATGGGACAGCCAGTATATTCCAAACTGATCAGCAGTCAGTGATGTTGTTTCCTGGTGCAGTCACATTGGAGTTGCACTGAAATAGCAGTCATACAACAAATACATACTTGTAACTCAAGCATCATGCCAACATTTTGTTTATTTCGGAAAGACTCATTTTCATTAAATTTGCTTTCTGTCAGTTTTATTTATTTTAGGTTGTGAGTGTAGTCAATTTACAAAACTGATTATACCAGGAAAACATTTCATAAATTTTGGTAAACATGCTGGTGATATACGTGTATGTATGTTGGAATGTTCTCAGATTGTCACAGCTGTGCCTGGATTCTTCTCCAAGCTGGAGTACAGCCAGTCAGACGTGTGGGCAGCTGGTGCCCTGGGGTACGAGATCTTTGGTGTAAGCAATCCCTTCTACAGAGGCCATGCAGACAGACGACTGGACAGTCAGACGTACACTGAAGACCAGCTTCCTAGATTACCAGGTATGTAGAATGAAGAAAAGCAGCTACAATCATTAGACATGATTCTTTTGCTTCACTGTTTTTACGGAAAAGCACTAAAGAAGATATTTTCTAAATCGGGGTATTATTGACTGATTTTCTGACACAACTTGAGTTAAATTCCAGTGGTCTGAAGTTGGTTGTGCATAGTTTGTCAAATGATGTTCTTTAGATCTCATTATTTGTTTTGAATGTAGAATTAAAATGCCTATACATTGCTGAGGAATTCATGGTGTTTATAGTTAATAGTTCATAGTAGTGAGTGGATTCAGCTTCTAAAAGGAAGTTAGATTTACATAGATATGCAAAACTATGGTTTGATAAATTAAAAGGTTTTACAAAAATTAATTTTTTCTCAATTCCTTATGGAGTACAAGGGGCTATTATCCCGATTTTATTGTGCAACATTGTGCTCATTATAGGAACAGGTTAGTGTCAGTAATATGATGTCCAATATAGGTTGGAGTGTTAAAGTGGAAAAGAGGAGAATATGTGTGATTTTTAATTGTTTGAAATTGGATTTGAGCATTTTAAGGACTATAATACTGCTAATAATACATGCTTTTCTGTCTGGTTTGTAGAAGACATCCCTCAGCCAGTGTGCACGTTGATTAGGGAGCTACTAAACAGAGACCCCAGCAAGGTGAGGTATACATATCACATATACCACACATACCACCAAATGCTGGTTGCTCCATTCAGAGGTAGCGAAACACACAGAATCTCACTTTGTGATTTTCGTCATGATGTGATTTATGTAAGGCCATTAGTATAAATATTGGCATAACCAGATCAGCAGTGCACAAAAAAGGCTGTACTCTTAAAACTTTTTATTGGGTTGTGATAGAAGTTTTTTTATTGTCAGTGTTGATTCCATTTAGATCCATATCTATTTTTTTTACAAAAACTACAATTCACTGCCGATCTATTTCTGGTAAGGTCAAATACGCCATGCGGATAGTGTTTTAGGGATGGCCTCTAAGGTCTTGTTCAAGCAGCAATACCGCATTAGATTTATGTATTTGTTTATGTATTTATTTATTTGATTGGTGTTTTATGTGATAAGAAAGAACTTTTCACTTACACAACAACAGCCAACATTATGGTCAGAGGAAACTAGGCGGAGCGGGGGAACCTACAACCATCTACAGGTTGCTGGCATACCTTCCCCCATGACCGCAGAGGAAACCAGCCAGAGCTAGACTTGAAACTCTTTGGGAAGAGGGCTATTGTAATGTGCTATCATGCTAACCACAAGACATACAACATTTGACACTGTACATGTAAATTAATGATGAAGCAATGTAAAAGATTGAAAAGAGTTTTGGGCTGGGTAAATTGTTCAGAAAAAAGCATTTGCTTTATTTAAATAATTGGTGTTTTACACTGAACTCAAGAACATTTCATGTACACAGTGGCGGCCAGCATTATGGTGGGAGGAAAGCAGGCAGAGCCTGCGAGAAACCCACGATCATCCACAGGTTACTGGTAGACTATGCCATATATGAATGGAGAGGAAGCCAGCCAGAGCTAGACTTGAATTCACAGCAGTCACATTGGTGAGAGGCACCTGGGTCATTACACTGCAACATCGCAGTATCCCTCTCGGCCATGGAAGCCCCCAGAAGAAAGTAAAGCAGGGTGCGGAAATTGTGTGAATTTATTAATCACTTCGTGATGTTAGTTGTATTAGGAATGTCAAATTAAAACAGGTTTGCTTAGAATTAGCCCAAATTGTCCCTGATATCCCATTATGCCATTTTTCTCCTCAGAGACCAATTCCAGAAGTGGCTGCCAATTTGATCCATGTATTTCTCTGGAGTCCCGAGAGCTGGTTGTCAGGGAAACGACCTTCAAGAGAAGAGGTCACTCAGTGGCTGTTGACCTTGAGTGCCAAGGTTCTTTGCCAGGAGAAGGTCAGAAGTGCAAGGTCAAGGTGTTTCCGCCAACCTTCAAAAGCCGGAGGGTCGTGGTCCGATGTGGAGTATGAGCTGGTGCGGACCTTCCTCTCCCGAGTCCACGTGGATGAGATGATGGAAGCAGTCAATATGATCCATGTCTGATTGCTAAGTGCTTTTTCTTCAGTAATTAAACCTTAGATGACTACTGTTTGCCTCCATGCTTGTGATAGCCTAATTGTGGGCATGATTATGTATAGTGCTATGTGTTTGCTTTTCTGGTGTTTGCCTCATAAATAGTTTTGGTTTTTGCTTTTTTCAGCTATTCACTTTGCCTCTCACACTGCGCCCTTCTGAAAGACCACCCTAATAGAGAACACGTTACTTATCTTTCTGCACAGTATTAGATTCTTTTAAGTAAGGGAAGGTCCCTGTCACGCAGCCCAGTTGGGAGGCTTCTTACTTGTGTGAAAGAAATTTTAAATCAGTCATTTCAAAGGCTGTTCCGAGCCTTTAATTGTTACTTTGAAGAAAAACAGGTGTTGAAATATGTTGTGGACAGAAAAAAGATATTAAGAATCACAACGTTGTATGGACAGGACTGATACGCATATTATATTCGGAGGACATTGATTACCACGTGTAACTGGATACTAGTATATTGCTAGAGAAACCAGATTGCTTTTCACCATGAACGGCTAAATTAAGTTACTGTTGTGCGGAAGCATCATATATTAATGTGAGTGCCAAAAAGTTGTTCTCCCACAAGGCGAAGTTGTTTTTTGTATATGTATGTATTTGTAGAAGCCCCTGGCATTTAAATATGCAGAAAGATGTAGATCTACATGTCTGTAGTCAGCAGGACTGACATATCTGTGGGTTCAACTGTGCTGAAAACTGATAGATAATTCATATTAACCAAGTAGTTGATATTTTTTAGAGTACAGTTGTCACTGCTCATTCATTACGTGGTAAGTAACCTTACAGAATCAGGAAAAACAAGTCAAGTCTTTAAGGATTTTTGATGTCCCCTTGCTACTGGGAATCAATTAGAATATTGGTTGAGGTATTTCCTTAGAATGAATATGAACCTGTGATGCTTTCTTATTCATGTGAAACAAAGTGTTTGTCATTTATTTAAACGACCATAATGTTGTTTGGCTGAGTATAAAATTTCAGTTTGTTAACAGTGAACTGTGAAGTCCACAACACCAGATCTGCAGGAAGGCTGGTTATTATCCCCATTTCAAGCGAAGTTTTTTTTTATGCTTCAATGAATGTGAGGGATTTTGATTTGGATCTGTTCGTTATGATTTGGTTTTCAGTAGCTGCTCAAATACTAATTTTTACAAAAAAGTTTTTACAGAGGTTCACTCCCAGAACCTCACATCAAGACTGAAGTAATTTGATAAATTCTGTGACTCCGATAGATCAAGTAGTTTCCAGGTAAAAAGCTCCTCATAATTCTGTCGAAAAGGAGTCAGATCCAAGCATAAGTGTTGCATATTTAATAATTTCCTTGATTCTGATTGGTGGATGGTTTCAGTGAAACGATTTTCACCAGATTCGGTTTGTGGCCCCTTCGGTCTTAGTGCGAAAACCAAGCTTGGTTGGTTTAGCTTGAGATATAAATTCACTTGGTTTCTGTGGGTTCAGAAGACATGCATTAAACTGTTTGCATTCAGCTTTGTTTCTGAGAAGTGCTCTTCTATTCAGGAAACTTGCTGAAATCAGGTTCATATGAAGAATCTGAGCTGACAGCTCTTATCAATAGTTTAATGCAAGGCCATGGATACTACAGTTTACAGATAATTAGGCAATTGATGGGTATCCTTTCTTCACACATTAAGTTATATGTAATCAAAATTGGAGGACATCAATATATTGAAGGAAATTGCTACAATCCAGGAGTTAAATAACATCACGTCCCAGATTTTTCACCTATACAGTAGGCCCTCTCCTTGTAATAGATGACCCACTGTGCAAACTCAACATGCAAAGTCATTATTTACTTGAGTGGTGTTTTATGCCGTACTCAAGAAAATTTCAATAGTATGACGGACAGCATCATGGTAGGAAGAAAACCGGTAGTGCCCATGGGAATCCCACGACCATCTGCAGGTTGCTGGCAGACCTTCCCACTTGCGGCTGGAGAGGAAGCCAGCCTGAGCTGGACTTGAACTCACAGCGACCACATTGGAGAGAGACTCTAGCGTGACAACCATGTTGGCCCGCCCAAAGATGGTAATGTACACAGTCTGAACTAATGCATTAAAGTGGTGTAATGGGACATAAGGAGAGCAACATCACTGTGAAATGTTACCCTGCAGAACGGATGTCCTTAAAGAACACAAATGGAAATACAAACAAGGTGTAATGGTGTTAGTTTTACAGGTGGAGGAGTGCCCAGAATAATCCAGACCATTGGCAAGTTACTGACAGTTTTCTACATCTGACATGCATGAAATATTAGTGGAAGGTTTTCAACCAACGCAAGACATCGATGGCCCTACAAGCACCATCAACGTTTAGAGTCACCAAGGACCATACAACCAGCAGAAGTGGGGAAATCTAAATCGGTCTCAAGCCTGCAAATATGTGCGTGACATTTTTGAAAACACCCCTTTGGTGGAAGTGGTATGGCCCAAATGAACGTTGTCCAGCACTATATAACATGGAAAACATGGTCATACCACTTTGTTCAAAGGGGTGTTTTTGTCCAAGCACCTGCACTTCTTTGTCAGGAGTTATGTGCCTTACCCAGTGAGCCACCTCCAGAACATGAAGAAAAACAAACACTTCAGAGATGGCATTTAGGTTTAATTTATTATGTACATATTGAATGATTATAGCTCTAAAGCCTACTGACTGGTTGCTGGACCAACATCTCAATTAAGCCACTGTTTTCCTTCACAGACTGAGCCAAACATCACCTCTGGGACCACACCCAGGAGCAGCCCCTTGAAGTGTGCTGGCCACCCCATGCAAAAAAGCCTTGGGACAGTGTACACATATGCCTACTAAAGCAACATAACAAGGGGAAAGCTTTCAAAAACAAAAGTCGCACGTGTAGTGCTAGTACATGTAAACATGAACATGTTGAACAAAAAATCATTTGTAATCCACAAAGTAGTTCCTTGCAAAACATTATTGCAGCCAGCTGCAAGCTTATCTTCCATACAGAGATCCTGCCAGAAACGGATATTTTGAACCCCCTGCCAATTCCGTTACAAATACTGTAACAGCCTGACTAAGCTAAGGTTCTATCCCTTAAAACCAAATTTCTGGAGGTACTGTGCTTCACATAAAGTTTATCTTTCTTGAGTGATGCATTTTGTTGGATGCTGACTGATACCTCCTGCTATAGATTTGGAGTTTTCTTTCTTTGTTTCTTTTCAGTGAAGGATGATTAATTTCTCATCAGGAATACTGAGTAGTTGATATCAAAAGTATCATTTTAAGGCCTTTACGTCCTTCTGAAAGTATTTTCACAGGCCACACTTTGGGTAAATACAGTACCAATCTGCGAAGGTCAGATGTTGCCATGCTGTGGTGGTATAACATCAGAGAAGTTGGCTATCCTGCACATGTATGACTTACACTTCCATGACAACATTCATGTTGGAGTAGTGCTCGGATTGTAGAAGTGCCCGGATTCGAGTGCTGGCAATTACCGTACTGGGCTTGTTACACACCGGCCAGGGCGACTGAGTGCACTTCACATTTGGGGTTTATGGAATCGAACTTTTTGCAGGAGGAACCAACGACAGAAAAAAAATAAAACATAGATAACAGCACTGGTTTTCCAATCTACAACTTAGGAGCAGAGGAGACAGGTCATATTAAAGTTGACTTCATGGTACATTTAAAAAGTAGGGTGAACAAGATTCTGATCAGCAGTACATATGCGAGAACAAATACTTCCTGTTAAGTAGATCCTTGTGCTTGTGGAAATGACCTTAAATGTTGCCGTCCAAAAAAAGTGAATTTTTAGATGCAAATATATGTCATAAAATATTATTACTGGTGCTGAGTCTTACATTTTTCTACTGGGGTATCATCATAACATCCAAACAAACCTTAAAATAATTTTCTGAAATCAAGGGAATCCTCAGAATCAGGAAAAATAGGCCACTTAGTCATGGATGAAATTTTAGGTCATTTAAGGCATGTTGATCTTAATAATCAGTGCTATGTTGGGCAGCTAAAAGGTATGTGGCTTATACATATGTGAGGTATTCTACTTGCACAGCCGTGATGTGGGAGATGGGGGGGGGGGGCTGTTGTAATACAAGTTTTACAGATTATTTCCCTTATATGCCCTATCCACTCCCTGCCCGAGTCTAGATTATTAATCAAAATTCCAACAAAGAATATGCAAACTATTAAACATCATGATTACAAGCAGCTGGCAGCTTGTACTTAAAGCGCGAGTATAAAAATACAGTCATAACAGTACAACATATGCAGTGCTGCATTCAGTTAACGTCCAAAATGTACACTTACACTGCAGTTATCAAGTCAGTTTGGAGGCAAGAACTTAGAACCGATTTCAAGCTTTGGGGGCAATCTGGCTGTGAAGCTCATAACTGCTGCATCATGAACCCATCATTAGAGATGCCCAACCCCTAATTCAAACCCATTTTAGGCCAGTCAGTCTCCCTTAGCCTACCCCTACATGATACCATGGAAACATGTAGTATTTATAGGTGAAGTTTTCACAGATCGTATGAATATGTTACATATATCAGGTGATTAGCATCTTTTTCTGTTTTATTCTTCTCATAAATATCAGCTCCTGATTTTGCCCACAACTGTGACAGAAGACTTGATGCGAACCCTCTACGCTTTTCCGCCATTAGTTGGCTTTCTGTCTCTTCTGGAGAGCCTCAGCTATTTCGTTCCTGAACGCCTGCTGTTGTTTCTGGTCAGCCAAAGGAGTTGCTGACCGCAGGCCATTGACGATATCCCGGGTCTTGCTAAAGTAAATTTCATTGAGGACATTCCTTATTTTGTTTTCCATTTCCTGAAAATACAATATGACAAAAGTGAAACCTCCAGAGAAACTTATATTCTTTTTCTCAGACAAAACATAAACAGTTCATTATGTCAAATTTATTTGACCTGTGTTTAAAAGCTATATGTAGTAAACAAATGACCATCTGGTTTATATAATATGCGGAAGGAACAATGCAGTTCCTGAAGACAGCACTTCAACTTAGTTCAAGATTATTTAGTTGCTAGTTGATTTTTTCTTGCATTACACCTAGTATTTTACCTTTAAAATCACAGACAGTTTTTTGAGTGAAGGAAACAAATAAACAAAAGTCAGCAAATGCAACCCACAAAAACCCAAACAAACTTGCCCACAGAAAGCCTCTGTGAAGACACATGGTCAGCAGTTCGAAAATTTACACTAAATTAGCAATACTTTTGTACTTCAATCTTTTCGCATGTTTGTGGGATGTTTACTTAGATGTAAGCATATTCTCCCAGCATAATTCTGTGATAACTGATAAAAGTATACTTTTTGTGAAGTTGATCAGCCCAACAAATATAGTTTGGTCACAAATCAAATTCAAAAAGTGCGAAAACTGCACAGAAAATTGCTCTTTCATATGTAAAAATGTGGAAGAGTTGAAAAAAAAGAACACATTTAACCTATACCTTAAAAGCAAGAGCCTTACTGATGGTTAAATAAAAACTCTCAATTTTCTGGCAGAAGTGCTTGTTATTTGAGTATTTAATAGTTAAACATCTAGGACTGAGAAGCCTTTTTAGGCCGCCATTTTAACAGATTACTTACGTCATCGTGCTTAGTTTTGCAAAGATAACGTAATGGAGGGCTTCAATGGGGACCCCAGCTCTAGTTATGATTATAGTGAATGTAACTTCGGCTTACAAGGCTACCAGTTAAGAATTGCAGAGGAGTGAGGTTGAGAGCAGTAGTTCGACTGACCATGCATCAAGCTCAAGTGAGTGGGAACCTGGATTTCTGGCTTTGACAGGTGCAATCTCTGAAAGGACAGGTTGTGCTCTCTGCCTTCAGGGCATCGCAATTCAGACACATTTTGGCAGCCAACAGCCACGCAGGTATGCATGATGTGGCCTTCTAGTACATCTCAAACTCTTCCTCTTTAGAATGGCACAACAGAACTTAAAATCCATGATTATTGCAATGTACGAACATATTTAGCTGAGACTGGAAATGCACGTTAATTAAATGGTAGGAATAAAACCTTGAGCACAGTGACGCCACAAAAAATATTCAAGAGGAGAAGGAGGATTTTCATTGGACAAGCCTAAAATATGGTGGGACTTTCTATGTGCCCCGAATAGCCTCTTTTGCGAAAACGTTTAAAAAATGTTAAAAAATTGTATTCTACACAGTCTGTATAGCTCTTTCATTTAAGGTGTAGGTTGTATAAATGTGTTCTTTTCTTTTGAGGTTTGTCACTTAAGTCAAATTAATAAACTATTCACTGAAGATTGTTCCATGTCAACTGTAAGTCAGCACTAGTACTTACCTCTACCATTCTACCTATGTTAACTATATGAGGGGATGCCTCACTAACCGGTGTGTCATTCTCCACCTGCAACACAAACAGACACACTGAGATCTAACAGATACATGTATGGCGATCTAAAGTGAAGCAAACATTTATTTAAATATTTCATTGGTGTTTTATGCTGTACTCCAGAAAAGCAGCCACCCTTATAGTGGGAGGAAACAAGGCAGAGCCTGGGAGAAACCCACAATCATCCATTGGTTGCTGGAAGAAGCCAGTCTGATTTGGGCTTGAAATCATAGCCACTGCATTGGTGGGAGTCTCCTTAGTCACTGCACTGCACTACCGCACTAACCACTTTGGTCACAGAGGTCCCCTGAAGCAAACATATTACAGATAAACTGGCCCATCTGCAAACTTAGCCATTAGCTGATGACAATCGATAATTCAGATGTGGGAAATTGTAATTATTTGAAATCACAGACGTAGTCTGTGACCCTGATTCAACTGAACAATCATGTCAGTGCTAATGCATTCACAGATATAAATATACACGTTGTAAGATAAATACACATGTGCTAACATACAATAAAACTATTGCCTAAAAAAAAAAATTCCCCTGTTTCAAACTCCTGTCCTCCCATCTCAAAAACATGTGTTCACAACTACATGAAAATGTTTCCACTTGTGGTTTTTCATGCTTTGTGTTACTGAACACTGTTACAACAGGTTGTTTGTATAAAGTTAACGTGACCACTGATCATCATGTTTGAAGGCAAGCTGATGTGATCACAGATGTGATCCTTTTTTCTCCCTCTTGAAACAAACTGCTCACTGATGCAATTAATGGACGAATACAGAGAAAAACCAAAAGTTCATGATGGTCTTGATCCGTACATTCTTTAAATGAAGGACTTTTCAAACAACCTGAACTTGTGGCTTAGTATTTCAACCATGGAAAGTGTGAATTATTGGTGTCAAAAAGCAAATGAGTGCGGATAAATATTCAGATTCAAACCACTATTTTGTTTTGACTTTTTTGCAGCATTTTTCTGCAAAAAAAATTTTCTGAGAACATTTTGCTTATGGGAAAGGTGAAGTGGTCACTGAATATGTGTCCATGTCTTCTCACTGTCAAGGTCTGTCCGAGATCTTCAGACCTACACTTAGCCACTTTGCTTAGAGTCTTCTGGACAATTCTGTATTTTACACCACTTTGATAATGGAACACAATAATACTGTTTATCGCTCCCTCTACTGAAGTGATCTGAACACCGCAAAAATGCAGAGAAGCAAGGGATTTAATGTTAGAAATCTGAACTTTTTAATTGCATGTACTGTTCTTGTTAGTGGCAGGTGTAAACCTCATTATCAGCCAGCCTCACTTTGACACAGGCTCTGACCTGTATAGCATGTGTCCACATACAGGTATGTTCAGCTTGCCCACACCCCAGACCTTGTTAAGGCCACGTCCCTGCCCTTTGCTCTCACCTGTCGGGTCAGACTGCCCCCCAAGTTCATGGTCCCTGAGCCCTCCTTGGTGGTCTGTAGCCAAAGCATGGCTGTGGAAGTCAGTTTGTAATGAGCACTTTTCCCCGTGCCTTTCTCCTGTTAGCAAAACCCATGAAGAGAACAACAATCATTCATACTGTGTGCATCATTCTTGTACATGAGAAACAGCTGATTTAGTAACGTACTAAATCTTTAACCTTTTTAATTATTAACGTAGTTTTTAAAGGCTACTGAATGTATACAGTTATTGTAAAAATTCAGACAAAAATGACTTGTTTGTGTCACCACAGAGTTACTTGCATAGACCCTAGAAATCTCCAAGACAATTTAAAAATATCATTTTTGGCGGTGGTTGAACAGGTTGAAGAATTTGGGTAGGCGTTCCGAAATTTTATTTCTTTTTTGCGTAAATAACAGTGGGGAAGATTTTATTGATGGTGAGGGAGTGGAAAACTTTTGTTGGTCACAACTCCAAACCCTTATTACGAAGATTGTAAAACAGACATGAAGGTCTTGTGCATGCACGAACGTAGCTACATTCTGAATAGTTTTGTCTGAATGGGTACAGTGCTGGAAATTATATAAATCCAAGTCTGCCACTATCTTTATTCAAAAAAAAAAAAAAAAAGTAGTAAACAGAGGTATCACAGAAAAATAGTTTTTTTCAAAGCTAATAAAATGGAATCCCACACAAAATGATATGGATTTCGTGACAAAACACTCAGAGTAGCATTGATTTGTTTTGTTTTTGTTTTGTCTATTTGATTGTTGATAAACTGCATACAGAAGAATTTTTTCTAAGGGTGGAGAAAGCTGGAGTGCCACTGGAGGAAAACCTGTATAACCAATGACACTGGTGTAAATTACCTGGACTTCAACAACGTGGATTGAGTCCCAGCAGCCTTTGATTTTCTGTGAGCCATCACCTGCCTTCTTAATGAGAATTACACCAGCAAAGCCATGATCCAGGTCCCAGAGGTAGACAGAAGACACCCCGCCCTCAAAATACCTGACAACATAAAACACAAATCATCATCTGTAACATACATAGTCCCAAAGGTAGACTCAGGACAACCCGCCCTCAAAATACCTGACAACATAAAACACGCACCACTATCTGTACCATACATAGGTAGACTCAGGACAACCCGCCCTCAAAATACCTGACAACATAAAACACACATCATCATCTGTACCATACATAGTCCCAAAAGCAGACAGAGGACACTTCACCCTCAAAATGGCCGACAACACAAAACACACATCATCATCATCTGTAACGTACATAGTCTCAAAGGTGGACAGAGGACAACCTGCCCTCAAAATACCTGACAACATAAAACACACATCATCACCCATACCATATGCAGTCCCAAAGGTAGATAGAAGACACCCCGCCCTCAAAATACCTGACAACATAAAACACAAATCATCATCTGTAACATACATAGTCCCAAAGGTAGACTCAGGACAACCCGCCCTCAAAATACCTGACAACATAAAACACGCACCACTATCTGTACCATACATAGGTAGACTCAGGACAACCCGCCCTCAAAATACCTGACAACATAAAACACACATCATCATCTGTACCATACATAGTCCCAAAGGTGGACAGAAGACACCCCACCCTCAAAATACCTGACAACATAAAACACGCACCACTATCTGTACCATACATAGGTAGACTCAGGACAACCCGCCCTCAAAATACCTGACAACATAAAACACGCACCACTATCTGTACCATACATAGGTAGACTCAGGACAACCCGCCCTCAAAATATCTGGCAACATAAAACACACATCATCATCTGTACCATACATAGTCCCAAAAGCAGACAGAGGACACTTCACCCTCAAAATGGCCGACAACACAAAACACACATCATCATCATCTGTAACGTACATAGTCTCAAAGGTGGACAGAGGACAACCTGCCCTCAAAATACCTGACAACATAAAACACACATCATCACCCATACCATATGCAGTCCCAAAGGTAGATAGAGGACACACGCCCTAAAAATATCTGGCAACACAAAACACAAATCATCGTCTGTACCATACATAGTCCCAAAGGTAGACTCAAGACAACACGCCCTCAAAAATACCTGACAACACAAAACACACATCATCATCTATACCATACACAGTTCCAAAGGTAGACGGACACACGCCCTAAAAATATCTGGCAACATGAAACACACATCACCATCTGTACCATACATAGTCCCAATGGTAGACAGTGCACAACCTTCCCTCAAAATACCTGACAACATAAAACACTCATAACCACCTGTACCATTACAAGTACATAGTCCTAAATGTGATATCATAAAACCCACACACTTACTTATTTCCTCCTTGCACAACAAAGTATTATTATTATTAACAAAGGAATATTAGCACACAGTCATGTAGATCTACAAACACTGAATTCAAAATGTAACTTCCTCACATTTCTCTGTATTGGTCAAATGCTGCATTAGCATCAATTTCCAGCCGCCTTAGTCTTTCTGAAGGAACCGTACCATCTTCCAACGGTGGGTCATAGGAATTACTCCACGGGGATCTTTAAAAAATGGAGAAACAAACAAGTTTTGTAATTAAATCACATCAATATCCATGTATGGTGAATATCTGGTTCATTAGGCTTGTCATTAGTAACTTGCAACACATAGACGTGTGTATGTACAACAAATTTTATTGAAGTTTTCAAATACGACAATGCACAGGAAACAAATTAAACCATTTGAACATGAAGGACCATTCATGAAGGACCGACGGGTCTGTTAATAGCCTCAGGATCCTGTAATTTAAGGTCGCATTATTTCACTTATACAACAACAACCAGCATTAAAGTGGGAAGAAACCAAGCAGAACCCAGCGGAAACCCACAACCAGCAGACCTGAAATGGGTAAAGTAAAGGTGGTGTTGCCTAATGCACTCTTGCTGCATAATTAAACTGGAAAGGTTTTACCTAATTGCCTCGTAATTTCATAATGCATATTAAAAGGTGGTGTAGCCTAACCAGGTCACGCTGTACAATTGAAGACGGTGTTATTTAACAGCCTTATGTTGTATAATTAAAGGTAGTGTTATTCAACTGACACATACTGTATAATTAAAGGTGGTGTTACTTCACGGTTTCATACCTTATGATTAAAGGAGGTGCTACAGTATGCTGAATAAAAATGAAGTTTGCTACAGGAGACTGCGGCATAAGCAATGAAAGGTGATTTTACCTAAAGGAGTGATAGCATGTTTATATTGCAGATGGTTTTACCTATATGAATCCCCATCTCTGTTGTAATCACACAGGAGGTAATTTTTGCCCACACTTTTGTCCTTGGCTACTTTGAGAGGCTGATCCACAGAGGATAGTAAATCTTCACACAAACTCGGCACCTGGGACGCAAGACACAAGGAAATACTGTGTTACTGTGAACATGCACAATGGAGTGATCTTTTTGGTTTATTTATTTGTTTGTTGTTTTACGCCATACTCAAGAATATTTCACTTATACGCCAGCCTTTGGAAACCAGGCAGGGCCTTCAGGAAACCCACTACCATCTGCAGGTTGCTGGCAGACCTTCCAACCTACAACTGGATAGGAAGACAGCATGAGCTGGGCTCAACCACACAGAGGCTCCTGGATCATTGTGCTCCACAAGCAATCTAACCACTTCAGCCTCGGAGGCCCCCACAGTGGCATGATCTTTGGTTCTACAAATCTGTTAAACAGACTTATTTGTTCGATTGCTGTTTGATGTAATACTCAAGAACTTGTAAATGTCACCTGTTTGAGGACAGTCAGTTTCCCACAATCTGGAGCTCCCAGATGTGGAGTAAACAGCTGCCCTTTGGCAAATAACTGGCAATCTTTCTTCTTGCATCACATTCAAATTTGCCCCCAATACTGAAGGAAGACAGCTATCCATGCAATAAACCCAAACCCTGCGTGTGCGCATCGAGCTGAGAGGAACATGGACGTCTTTATTCAATTATAGTTTGCACTACATAACCCAAGGCTGATGAAAGTAAAATAGCCATAAACCTCCCGAATGTTAGCAAAAAAAGGTGTGTATTGGGAACTTTACAAATTAGAATATGAAAATAGAACTGCTTGCATGTAAATCATAGGTAATGATTTTCTGACTTTTTCTCCAAAAATTTAAAACTCCAGGAAACGCAATTCCAAGTCTTCCTAATGCTATACCACATGGGCAATTCAGTTTCCTGCTTCTCAAGCATATTAGAGCAAAGATAAGAAAACAAATTACGATGCGAAGGGCCAGAACTCTTGTTTTCCACTCACCAGGTCAATGAGGTCACTTAAGTTGCGTTCTATCTGTTGAGGTGGCAACCTCCTCATCAAGTCTAACGCACAGTCCAGCTGTTGTTCTGTCTGAAATCAGAGCATGTACGACAATCACACATCAGTTTATTTTACATGACTGCTAAATGTCATCCTTCCTTACATAACAAAGGAGATTTTCACTTACAGAAAAATCAAATTTTTCATGAAATGATTGTAAATGCCATCTAGAGGAAAATTCCATTAAGCCACGTTATTTATAAGGAAGGTCATGTAAAAAGAAAAAAAAGTTCATAGAGATTTGTCGAAATGTGCCCACATCTGGTCTGAATGTGTCTGTCACACACAGAAATGTCTATTTCACACACAGAAAATTAGGTGTACATACATGTATATCAGACGGTAGCATAAAGGCATTATTATCAAGTCTGTACCCCAGAATAAAAAATAAATGCCCCAAGAGATGAAACTTCCTCCAAACAAAATGCCTTGTATACATAAACAAAACATTAACTGTCTGTGCTGGTATTGCCTTCATAACCATCTTCTGGCAATGCCTTTGATTTCCATGAATGTCACGGGACTTTCAGGTTTCCTAACAGTGGTGTACAGGATAATGTTGGGAGATTGTAGTGTGCAGGTGTCAGCTGGAAATTAGCATGTCAGGCTCTCACATGATACTCAGAAAGACTGTCTCTTTTGTTGCAGTATTGCATGTACATGGACATGCAGCAAAGCAGACATGTGTTGAAAACTTAACACACATTTTTTTCCACATTTTTAGACACTTGACTTTTTCTAATTTCCTGCTGTAAGACAGGTATCTATTCTGCTGATTGCCTATCAGCACATCTACATGTATGTAGTATGTTGTAACTGACCATACAAATGGTAACCATTTAAATACATTTAGATAAATACTGGATCAGGGGGATTTCAACAAAGCATTACTCTGGATCTCAAATAGCTGCTGTCCCATCTTTCTACATGTTTCTAAAGAAGTAAAGACTTTCTGTAAATCCCCTACAGCTGTAAATATGTAACTGTGATTCTAGAGGCCCTGCCATTTCAATAATGATGTGTCATTTTTCATACACTTTCTTACAAATTACATCATCCTATGGCATTTGAGCCTACGAAACCTGATTTAACCAACAAAAAAACTTTAAGAAAGAATATGGGTTTAAGAAGTTCAGATAAGGTGGATCTTGGCAGAGAGGCCACACATCTGTGGCACATCTGATCTAACAATGCAATAACGAGCCAAGAAGAATTGTGCCAAACTGATTGGTGCCGGTAAACAATACGTCCAAAAGATCTGTGACAATGGGATGCAGAATACTAGGTTTTAATTAATGATACAATTATACACATATTTTGTTCTGACATGCTTAAAACTGGGCACTATGGACACACAACCTCTTAAGAGATGCTTCAAGCAAACACGGAAGGAACCTACATCAATATATACAACAAATTATTTTGCTGCTGTTAGTTCTGCTTCCGTGACCTGGAGATTCCAGCAGAAAACATCGTGTCATCGTTTTCTTTGCCAGTTAATTGTTTGTTACACTGGATTTATGCATTTATTATTTGATTGGTGTTTTACGCTGTTCTCAAGAATGTTTCACTTAAATAATGATGGTGACCAGCATTGTAGTGGAAAGCAGGCAGGGCCCGGGGCAAACCCACGACCATTCGCATGTTGCTGGCGGACCATTCCATGTATGATCAGAGAGGAAGTCAGCTTGATGCACGGGATTTAAAGCCGACACATGGCAGAATCAAACCGAAGTGAAAACGCTTTCATCAAAAATGTATGGAGTTACTCTGCCTGTTGACTGAAACACTGAACTGAAGGCACAGTAGCCAAGTAATCACATGGCCCTTCCACATCGCCATGGGAAGGTCCCATTGAATACTAACAGCGCAAACTCGGCCATCTAACGTTCAACTTTCACCCGTTCAACTTATTTTTCTCAAAAGGTTGGATGCTTTGCATCCGCTACAATTTCCGACCCATAACGCCAACTGTTGTCAAAATAAAACTCGAGCAAATTCTATCTCTCTCGGTACACACCAGAGTTCAACATGTTTGATGAAGCTAAGCATCCCGATATAGGGCTCCTTAAATTTTATCCCAGGAACTCATGCACAACAATTTAACATCAATCTTTGCAGCTGTTGTTGCAAACAAATGTGAGATACTTCAGGTATTTATTAAAGAGGGTCAAATCTCTCCTTCGTCTAGGAATTGCTCGAAAGAATGAGCAACTTGCATTCACACGGGGGTTGAGATGCTGAAGGGGCGAGTATTTGTTCCCATAATGGTTTGCGTCATCAAACATGGTGCCTTTGTGCTTTACCAAGGTTTAGGTGGAGTTCACTTGAGTTTATCATGACTTAACAGTTGGCGCTATGGGTCGGAAATTGTAGCGGATACAAAGCATCCTACCTACTGAGAAAAATGCAACACAGAAGCAGAGCCTAACTGGTAGGGTGAAAGCCAGATGGTAGGTGACCGAGTTTGTGCTATTAGTGTTCAATGGGACCTTCCCATGACGTTGTAGTGTAGTGGAAGGGCCATGTGATTACTTGGCTAAAGGCACAGGTGCTTGCAGACTGTGACTGATTGTTCATGTTTGCATAAATTTACCAGATATTAGTTGTCCTTTTTATTCAGTTTTGATGATTGCAAAAACATTGTAGTTGCAATTTCATCCTGGTTCATACCACAGGTAAGTAAAGCTGACCAGTTCAGTTAAGACGTACACTGATAATTCTGGCGTCAGGCAGTAGTAAGGAAGAGGGTGATATCATGTGGTAGGCTGGCGTGAATTCATTGAAAAATATCCTTTTCTATATGAACATCGGAAAAATGGATCAGCGACGAACAACAGCTCAACCTATTCTTTACGAATCCCCTGGTGTCAGCTTCACTCGTAGAGCAACTTGGCTGGCATGCACGTAAATTATCACTTGTGAAGTTTGATTATCTTTTCCACGTCGCAATTCTTGGCTGGTGAAGGTGAATAGGTACCAGCATAATCGTGCATGATTACTGTCCCCAATAACCCCCGGTTCATCGTGCAAACAATAAGCTAGAAGGTCTGTCAAAAAAAGCCGGTAGAGTCAGCATGGAGGTGTGTCGGATGAACATCACAAAAACGGGGTGTCACCCCAAGTTTGGAGATTAACAACTTCATGCACAACCTTCCCACAGAGCTTTTACATGCATTTTCGAGGTCTTACATGAACAAAAAACTAAATTTTAAGAATTTCACGCAGCAATATACTCGACGTTGTCTACAAACTCACCATTTTCGTAGCTTTCAAAGGGAAGTGTCTCAAACAGGAAGTGGACCCACACGCCAGTGAAGATTACTCATCCGGGCACTCTACAAAAGGGACACATCTGCATGCAAAGCCTGTCGTGCTGGGACCCTTGGTTCAAGAAGGGACCAGTATATCTACAGTCAATGGTTATCGCCATAAGTGATCTATGAAGCATTTTTCTGCCTTTGGTGCTAGCTCGGCACAATCTGCTGTCAAATTATGAACGGAATGAAAAAAAATCGTTTCATTATGTTTATTTTGACCAATTAATGTTTAATTCTAAATATAGAGGATATTAATGTCATCGCCTATTAACTAATATAAACCTAGATGCTTCATAGGTGACTTCGATACTAGTCCATGCAGATAACAAAAAGCAAAATAGGATTTTTACAAACCCCAGGAGAGTTTTATTCCCATGAATTAATTGTCTATATTCTTAATGTTGCTAATTTGGTAATTAAAATGTTAATACTATATGGTATCTCTATGTCCCGAAACACATACATTTTTTATGCATAGGCCAACGCAGAGTGGAAATTATTTTGTATTCACCTGACAGTTTTGTCTTTGTTCCTTGGAAACAGAAAGATATAGATTAACAAAAAAAAACTAACAAGTGAATGAGCGATTGTCGCGGCGAAGAATAAGTTAATTTACTCCGAACGGGCTTTGTTTGAAAAACGGTCCCTAGCAGTAGTGCGATCGTAACACATTTTGAAAGCGTATGTCCTTAAAATAGTGTTGTTACACAGTTTCGCATTCGTATTACTATATTATATTTTCAACATAAACTGTTTCCAATAGATGAAATGGACAAATTTGTACATTCACGTGTTATCTACCAGTTTTCCACGTCTATACGTGTAAAAGTAGGAATTTTTCATACGCAAATCTTAGAGGTGTGGAAGAAGGTTGGAGGTGGGGATGTATCGACTTTTGTAGCAATAACGTTGTGTAAAACCTTACCCATATTATCCGATTTCACATTTGTTCAAACAAACTTATAAGGTATCACTTGTGTATCCGAGAGAGTTTAAAACTTTACAATGTAATTAAAAATAAAAATGCGGCCTCTTTATAACGTGATAGGCGTATGCAAGAAACGTCTGCAGGCATGAAATTTAAAATTTTACCGACTCATCCGATACACCATATGCATATCTACACAAGATTGTTAATGTTATTTCATTATTTGATACTTTTCCGCAAATACACTTGACTACTGCAGAACATAGATTAAATATGGAAAGTTCGATCACCTTGTAAAGTTTGAAACAATGGTTATCACTTGAGTTTTTAATATAGATGGGTTAAGATATGTTTTTTTTTTATGTATGAAACATTTTTCCTGAATGCCTTCAATAATGTCTCTTCATGTGTGAATATACTTATGTACTTGTTTATCCACTATTTATTTATTTATTTATTTATTCTTGTCAAATTAGATGACAGTTCATCTGCCACAAATGTTATTGCCAGTCTACAACGTCGTCTAAATTTTTTTTTTCATTACCAGTCACGTGATTTGGCTATGGCTTCATAGCTTCCGGTATTGTAGTGTTGACTTTTGAAGAGGGCGCGGTCTGTGTAGAGTACTGTCTCCAGTCGACCACCGTCAACACTCAGGTTTGGCTCACTTATTTCTCTGGGCGTTAAAAGTGGCTTTACGGAGGTAAGTTGGCAGCGCATGATGTCTGAGTCGGAGGTCTAAAGTTACAAACTTCAGAAGCATACAACAACAACACCGCACAAAAAAAAACAACTTTTGCTACTTTCTGGTTGTGGCAGGAACATTGTATACACATCCAAGGCGCTGTTTAAGGGGGAGGAGTTTAAGTCGAGGTTGCTGTCACTTACTAGAGTGACTTTAATAAGCCGAATCGGCATTACAGCAGTCTCTTGAGATCACGCTGGTTTGGGACGAGACATGGTGGCGGGGGGGGGGGGGGGGGGGGGCTCTAACAGACATCAACCTAGACTTAGGAACATGTGTCATTCTCATAGCACAAGATAACCTTAGAAGAGCACAGTACCAGTATATCTAGACGGACTCAAATTCTAACATTAGAGAGTCACACATGGTGCAACGTTTAACACGAGGTATGGAGGTTTGAAGTGCGGTTAGTCAGTTTCACCTACTCATACATAAGTGCAGGGCTGTACATTAGGTGCTCTACTCTTCATTTTCTGTTTTTCAGTTGATAAATCTGAGTAGGACAGTTGTGAAGACAAGGCTGCTGTCACGTGATGTAGGGATGTTAATTCTTTTGAAGATTGCACTTTTCACTCTGAATATCGGAAAAATGGGTCGGCAACAAACAAAGGCACCAACGTAGTCTTCACCACTCCCATTTTATTGTCCTGTCACACACTTTAATTCAGATCGTGTTTAATTTGTTTTCCAGAACACAAGCCTTGGCCAACATGCCCACACTAGACATGGCGGAGAATGAGACTGCCATTCGGATGAAAGCTGTTTACAATGGGTTTGTATGGAAGGCAGTTTGTTACAGATAGTAGAGAAGACTTATGGACGAAAGGAGATGATAGAGATTAAGGGGGTTTCTATTTCATGGAAATGGAAAATAATGTAAGGGTTCCCAGCCGCAGCGTAATTGAGAGTTGGGTGAACCCAGTGCGTTTTCAGCCATCCCAAAAATAGACACACCACCTTTTCCTTTGAATTATTTGTTTTCTCCCTTGTGTTTTTGAAGTTAAAAGTTTACATGTTGACCAATAGTTTATTTAGATCATTTGAAGCATTAATTGTAACCTGCTTTACTATTTGTCCAATTTCTGGTGGAACTGGCATAAATTGGGGAACCCACTTAAACCTTACAGTGTGCAAGCGCGACTCAAAAGTTAGACAGCTCCAGACTATGTGGTGATGATATGTTAAATCTGATATTTTCAGTAAATACTTAAAGCGAAGCACTACAATTCTATAAACAGAACTATATTTGATTTCTAATTTGATATGAGAAATCAAAGTTATTATTATTTTATAACTGATAAAAGAGTTGAAAACACCAGTCAGTTTGAAGCCAGCAAATAAAACTGTCGTGTACACACCCTTATTGACCTGATGACAAAAACCATTGCATATGGACACCTTTGAAACTAGGCTGATTTGCTGGCATTATGTTAGAAAGTTAATGTGTTGTGGTGTGGTTTGTCCAAGGTGCAATTTGTCCTTCTGCGAATTGCCTGCGCTTCACATTTATAACTAAAATAATAGTGATTGAAATAAAATATATTTATGGTTCCTATACATCATGACTTTTTACATACATCAAGCGATTTTTGATCAGATTTGGGAACAGATTATTGAGAAAAGTATGCAATAAATTATTTCATTGTGAAAATTGCAATGAACTCTCCAATTTACACATGTGTACGTGTATTGTGTATCAAGAGTACAAAGGCATTGTGATTGTACACTATATCCATATTTTGTCTCTTTCAGTTTCAAGTTTTCATTGTCTTCACTTGGTTTTTCTTGTCAACATGTTTCGCAGGGATGTCATGGTGACCAGTATAAAAACAGACATTACCTATGAGAGTCTACTGAAGGAGATGAAGGATATATGTAAATTTGATTCTGACCAGCCGTTCACCATGAAATGGGTGGATGAGGAAGGTAACCCCAACTCTTTCAGATATAATGGCTGAATCTAGGGCAGCGATGTGAGGCCCTTAGGTCATCATTGAAAATATATTTTTTGCGGGTAACGCAACCAAGCATAAAAAAAGGGCCCTATTCTAAAAGTTTTCATTGGGTTTTAGACAGAATTTCTTTTTTTTTTCCCTCCGTGTTAATTTCTTTAAAATCTTTTCTATTTTACTAAAAACAATAAAAAAAAAAAATTTCTACTCACTGACTCCCTTTTGCAATACCCGCAACAAAGAATTTTTTAAGGATGGCCCTATTTTGGTCCATTTTTTACCATAATCTGAATGGATTCCCATAGATTTGCTGCTGCGAGAATCCACCAGAGTCGAGCTCAAATCTGGCAGTACAAAGCCGTTGCTCAAAGTGGATGTTTTAAATTAGTAAGCAGAGTTTGTAGATTCCATGCTCATAACTTTACTTCCATCTCCACTTGACTGGTAAAGGTATGATAGTTAGGAACTGAAAATTTGAGAATCCATGGTCATTTTAAGAATTATTTTTGTGACAGTAAAGCCTTGCTGTCAAGGACACATGCATTACCATCCTGTTGACCTTGCAGTTTCCTCTCAGAGTGAGAAGGATCAGCCTGAATGAAGTTTAACAACGGCACACAGATCCCTAATTGTTCTGTTCCTAGTGTTGTAATTTACAGGCTGCCTTTGCACGGTTTCCTCTTACAGTGAGCAGGATCAGCCTGTGTGAAGTTTCACAGCAGCATACAGACCACCAAATGTTCTATTCCTAGTGCTGTATTTTACAGGTTGCCCTTGCACAGTTTTCTGTCAGACTGGTATGATAAGGACACATAGATAAGCAAATGCTCTGTTCATGGTGCTGTAGTTTACCCCTGTACTGTTCTCTATCAGACTAAATTGAACGAAGCCATTCGCCAGTATGAAGTTAGCAAGGACATGTTCTATTCAAAGTGCTGTGTTTTTCAGGAGACCCATGCACTGTTTCGTCTCAGACTGAGCTGAACGAAGCCATTCGCCTGTATGAAGTTAACAAGGACACTGAGATTACCATACATGGTAATTATAAAGAAGGGTTGTATCATTCAAGTTATGGCATTTTCTTTTGCCAAACTTGTCTTTAGACAACAGTTCCTTGTCTTTTATTTAATATCATTGGGTGATGATTGGAAACAGCCCCATTTCTTGTTCGCTAAGGTAACAGAAGAAGTATTTGCCTAGAGTGAAATGGGAAGCATGCTTTTCCTCTCGAGAACAATATGTTTGAATTACAATTTGAAGGCTCCCATGGCCGAGGGGGTTAGCGGGCCAGCACGGTCTTATGACCCCGTGCCTCTGACCAACATGGTCACTGTGAGTTCCAAGTGCAGCTCAAGCTGGCTTCCCCTCCGGCTGTATGTGGGAAGGTCTGCCAGAAACCTGCTGATGGTATTGGGTTTCCCCCAGGCTCTGCCCAGTTGCCTCCGACCATAATGCTGGATGCGGTTGTAGAACTGAAATATTCTTGAGTACGGCGTAAAACAGTCAAATAAATTACAGTTTGCATTACATGGATGTATTTTTGTGTTATTCAGATATGACAGTATAAACCAGACTTCCTTTACATTAGTGGTTCGCCTTTTTTCATGGTAGATTTGGTAAACTTTTCAGTTTTCCCCAATGTGCCTCCTAGACCAGGACTGCCGTGTGCAGGAGAGGATCGTAAGTTCATATTAAACTTTCACCTGAATATAACTTTCTTGATATCGCTAGCTTCTGGGAAGTTTAGCATGATTTTTCTTCATTCTACATGAAACTTGTCTTGGCTGGCATATCTGTGCTTACACCTTATTTCAGAATAGTACTGTTATGTTCTTAAAGTATAAGGACTTTCCTTAGTTCAGTATTAAAGCTGAAAAATGAAGTAAACCTTATGAGGTTGACAGCTGAAAACTATTGTTGAAATGGTTACTTTTTTGATAGACTTTTTCAAGAGATTTAAATGCAGTCAAATGTTTATATTTGTATTTAAAATTTTGCTTTCTGAACCATATACCTGGTGTTCAGGCACTTTGATGTCAACAGAAGTTTTTCCCATGCTAAACACATCTTTTAATGTGGGAATAACCCTTATTACCTACGGGAAAACATGACTTAAATAATAATTTTAAAAAATCTCTTGTAAGTGAGTATAATGTTTAAAAGGGTGAACTGATTTCAGAGCACTGATTTGCCACTGGCAGTGTAGTCCATAAAGCCTCCTTACAGTTTGATAGTTTCACTGCATTTAAATCAATAGAAAAAAAAAGTAAATGTCTTTTGAGAGGGAGTTTTCATTGGCCTTTTTTCTTATTCTTTTTTCATTATTATGTTGTGAATTCTTTTTATGTCTTTCAAAAATTATTGGAATCGCATGTGTTATGCTTTTTCTATCAAGAGTTGCCAACATCTGTTACTTTGTGATTTAATTAGATTTCACAGAAACTTAGACTATGTCAGGGATATTCAAGGTGAAATTTTATAACCAGATAAGACAGTGAAAACTCCCTGAAAAACTGAAAGGAAATCAAAGAAATCCCTATGTGTACTGGCAGTATTGATCTACATTTACCTACTGATGTGTTGTTGTTGTTGTTGTTTCAGGGAATATGTACAGACGAGGAGCTCGGCGCTGGAGAAAGCTGTACAGGGTGAATGGCCATCTATTCCAGGCCAAAAGGTTTTCACGAGTATGTACCCTAACATTGTAGATTTATCGATATTTTTTTGAATAGTCAGTCTTTTTTGGCATTGTTTCCCGTAATTGTGTACACATACAATACCATTTTGCTGTTTGTGATACATATGCATTTTTCCTTCATGTCCACGGGTAATTCTCTAAAATTACAACGGAAGTGCTTTCACAAGTTCATGATCAGATTTCTTCAGGTTTTCATAATGTTTTCAATGTTTTCAGTACCCCAAAGTCAAGTAAATGAGTACATTAGTCAGGTACTGATCATGGTACCTATTCCCAGTCTCCTTTTCTGTCAATTTACTGAGACTATCAAAAGTTGGGGAGTAAATCCAAAAGATCCAATAAGAAAAAAAAACAAGTTATACATTTGCTGCATCAGCATGGTTCAAACACTCCAATCAGAGATCAGTTCCATGGATAGGGGGCCCACCTGATTGTTGTACCATGAACGTAAGTAAAGAGTGGATGTTTCTGTATCTGTTTTGCAGAGAGCCATCTGTGCATTCTGCTCTGACCGTATCTGGGGACTTGGTAGACAGGGATACAAGTGTGTCACTTGTAAGCTGCTAGTTCACAAGCGCTGTCACAAGCTGGTACAGATCCCTTGTGGGGCAAGAGTGGTAAGGGCTGAATAGTCTGTCACATTTAGAGCAGCAGGTATGAACATAAATCCCAGCAACTTGCATATGACCATCTGTTTCCAGCAGGCTCGGCCAGATTCCCTCCTTCCAATGGTCTGCTGCCATCATATAAGTGAAATACTCTTTAGTACTCCATACAAATCTGATTACCCTAAATTCTACAACCTTTTCAACCAATATCTTGAAACACTCTGACAGAACTATGGGGTGTAGAGAAATAATTTGCACAGTTTTATGTAGTTTTATGCATCTTTAATCACACCAACAAATCATTTTTAGCACCATTTTCATAATTATAGTATGCAGAAATTACACAAAAAAACAGCTCTAGTGGTTTAAAACATTGAAGTAAATAAATAAATAAATAAATAAATAAATCCAGCATGAAACCAGAAGCTAAATTTAACATTGATTTAAACACACTACTACGTTGGTTCAGATGACGAATGTAAAGAATCAGCAGTTCAGGTTTGCCTCTTGCCCCTATTGGTAAGTCAGTTGAAGTAATTAGCCTAGAAAAAGGAGTAATTTTGATCATACATGATTATAAAGCTTGGTTTACTGAACAGATCATACACCCCTGATTCCAGCTTATGATATGTTGTGTAGAAAAAGTATTCATTTCAAAGGGAAAGACACCACCACAGGAGAATTATCAGTATGTTCCATAAAACTCAAGGCAGAATCAAAACATTTGACTTTCATTTTGTGGGAAAAATATTGAAAAAACCAGTGAAGGTATTTTCAGATATAGTTTTTAATGGTGTTTTAATCACCATAACTTCATATTTCTCAGGGTCTTTCCCATTATATGGCTGAAAATTCTGTATATATATATGTATATATATATATACATACATATCATGTTTCTACACATTACATACTTCTTCCCTATTTGTTTAGAACGTTGCCTTTGTGATAATGATGGTGGAGAAAGCTGTTTTGTACCTTAAACTAATTTGTATTTCTGCAGGAACCTCTGGAGGAACCCCTGGCCCTGCCTGTCCATCCCCCCAAGTATGATGAGGCAACTGGCACTGTTACCAATTCCAATGGAGATGTGACAGATTCAGGTAATTTGATGAATACTATCATTTTGTTGTTCAGTTTAAGAATTAATCCCTTTTCTGTCTTGAATATCTTCCTGACAATTCAGTTGTGATCTTGTATTTTACATTATACCTTTTTCTGATATTCTTGATTTGCCATTTTTAGTCGGATCTCACCTCCATTCCCAAATCTCAATATTTCCATCTTTCAGACAATTTCAGCATTTCTCATTATCTTTTCTCATTATTGTTTTTTTTAAGCAGGTTAGTTTTCCAGATCTTCCTTTTTGCTCAATTCAGTACCAGTTGACTTCACATGTTCTCAAACTTTGACAAGTCTCATCCTTATTCATACTCTATACGTCTGACTTATTTAAGATGTAAAATGAAAACCTCAATGTTTATATTTCATAAATTCATCATTTACTTATTTTGATTCCTCCCTCAGCCAAATCAACAGATAATGGTAATGAAAAGGAGGTAAGTTCTATAATCAAATAGTGTTTCCTGGATGAAAAGAAGGTTTCTGGAAGTATGTGTGAAGTGTTAGACAACCTCTAGTCTGGAAACTGTGATTGGTTTACCGCAGTTAGTGTAATGTGTATTACATGTATGTCATGCATGTTTGCTGGACTCCATTTTAGACAAGTTGTCTGTAGTTGCCTTAGTGAATGTAAATTGTTGAATTTTAGCAACATTTAAACTGTTGATTTCAGTTTTGATTTCTTGAAGTGTTGCGCAGTAAACCATATATGACTTCCTGGAATTCTTCACATACTTAATACTGCAGTGTTTACAGAAGGTCAGTGTATTATGGAAAAATCTTGTTACGTCTTATTGGATATACTGTTAATGACATAAAGTTTCAGCTGACAAGCACTCGACAGCATATCTGCAGGAAGTGTGTTCTCTACTGTGAGGAAATGTTGTGATAAGGTTATCCATGTATGGTGATTATTGTGTCATATGTTCCAAGTAGTCATAAATGCACACAATTTCAGAGTTTTGAAATAATATCATTTGTCACAAGATTGTGACCCAAATTAATACTACGAATTGCAACATTTGTTACACATGGAGATATATTAATCTGGGTTAATTTAGAAACTCTAAGTGACTGTGGCTTCCTTATAATTCTTTGTCAGTAATCACTTGGTTTATCTACTATGGAAGCTGTTTTTCAAAAGTGTCTCAGCATGACGACGATCTGAAGTATTTACAGTGGCTAATATCTTGAATTACCCTGGGGGCCATAACTTCTGTGACTTAGTAATGACCTAGTTTTGGACAAGAAGATATAACTGTATCAAAGTTGCCGAAAGACGGTTTATACAAATACTTCTCCGGTCCATTTTATGTACCAGAGTACTGAAAAGTCTGTAATGTTTTGCCTTAATCACTACATCTCTACACTAAAACTGCAGCCATAGCTGCACATTTTCATTGCTACAATCATACTTATTACACCTCATAATGGGTGTAAGAGTTTCAACCTGCCGAAGTGTGGATTCGTTTTTTAGAAACCATGACATCCTAAATTTTATGACTATAGACCATGGTAAGTACTCTTTGGGAAACATCCCTCAGGTGTGATAAAGCATGGAGCTATGAACACCACCTGAAGAAACAAGCTATTGGGATACCACTCTTTTGTACCCATGTCAAAGGAGTGTTGTGCCTAGAGTACAGTAATCTCACATTTGAGACTGTCGACATATGGCCATTTGTCATTTTACTGGAGAGTTTTCTCGCGAGATACAGAGGTGAAAACATCTTAGTACAGTAATCTCGTATTTGAGACTGTGGACATCGGCCATTTGTCATTTTACTGGAGAGTTTTCTCGCGAGATACAGAGGTGAAAATATCTTAGTAACATGTAACTTAATGCAAAACACTGCTTCATGGCAACATCAGTGTTAGTCCAAAACTGGGATTTGCCAGTGTTTATGATTTACCTACACGGTTCAGATAGCTCTGTTGTCTATTAACACTATAATTATTACCAGCTGTAGTTATCAGAGTAGTTATCGCCCAATGTTGTTCAGTTTCTTGTACCATCGAAAGTTTTCTTTCACCTCAATGTCTGCGAAACACTGCATCATGAAGGTGAATTTTCCAGATGTGCATGGTCTCGAATGAAGAACAGATTAACATGGCTGCATGTTTCTTGGGATTACATCAGAAATTACGAATTGCATTGCAATGAATGTTGCTATAAGGAGAGTTGACTGTATTAAGTAGACATATTAAACGTAGAATGTTGTGAATGACTAGCGCGTACTGGAGTAGAATTATCTAACAATAGATCTAAGATGTCTGTCTTCTTTTGCATGGTTTGACCTCTTGACCTCTTCCCAGAATGCCCATGTTGAAGTGGAACAAGTAAGCATCCATTTTTCTAATTGACCATCATCTAGTGAAATTATTCTGATGAATTTGTTGTGCATCTTCCATTTATGTAAAAATGTGTGACATGATAATGATATTCATAATACTTTCCTCCTTTATGTTTGATTTGAAACCTCACAATGTGCCTTCTTTTTGCAGAGGAAGAATTTTTAAAATTTTTTTATTACCTGCCCATGTATGAAAATGAAAACTCAAAGTCAAAGACCATGTTTATTTTAATGCATAAATCTTTTATCATGAAATATAAAGATGCAGAACATAATGAAAAAATTGTAGCGCCTACAGTTGTTTACTGCCCTATGAAGGGAACCCTTATGTTGCACTTGTATAGTCATAATCATTTGGTAATTACAGTTGTTTCATTGGTGTGAAGAAATGAAGGTGGAAAAATCAGAGGAGCATGCAGGGGAAAAAAATCAGATTTTACAGCCCTTGATATACCTTCACTTTTATCATGAGTGGCAGTCATGTCATTGTTAGGAAATTCTGTATCCAAACCTGGATACTAGACAGCCCTTTTTTGGCCATCTTTACAGAAATGTGTCAGTACTTCATTCTACTGCCAAAACAAACAGCCAATGGCCTTAACCATTTGTTTAAGATGTTCGTCTCTCAGTCTCATCTGTCAGTGGTGACATTCAGATGTTGCTTCAGCTTGTACTTAGCGGAGGGAATATTTGAGGTCAGCTTGCACTGTTCTCAGGGCCATTTAAGCAGTAGGCAGTTAAAGGCACGTGTAGGGCCATTCAGGTTGTCTTACATGAAGCCAAATGGAAATCACTCGCCTCCCATCAATTTTGAATTTTTCTCACTCTGCCTGTTTAAGTTCCTGTGTGTCACATCTGGGAATGCTGGTCTGTTACTTATCCTGTCCAGTCGTTTATTCCAAGCACAGTGGCCATCTGCCACCCATGAAACGATATATAAGACTCTTGTAAATCAGACATTCTTGACTACTGTGTTGAATATATTTCATTGTTGTTCAATGCCATACTCAAGAATTTTTCAATTATACTATGGCAGTCATCCCTGTGGGGTGGAAGAAACCAGTGCCTGGAGTAAACCACCGGCCTTGGCAAGTGTCTGACAGGTTTTCTTCACATTTGACACACAGATATGTACACCACATTAGTAGAAGATAAATTGTCTTCAGTGATTGTGCAAATATTTCTTCAACTGCGTATTGTCACCAAGGCCTTGTAAGCTGTGCAAGACTACAGCGTCACACAGCAGTTAATCACGTAATTGACTGGATGATATAGGCATTTGGCATGTCCACAATTAGCCAAATAGCTGTTTTGAATGCACCTGAGCAGAGTTTCCTGGCTGTGGGATAAACAAACCCACGTGGCTATGTTAAGGTAACATAACCCTCAGCTGTCACCCACTGTACAGTAAATTTTGTGCATATTATGTGACTTATTGCTACACCTGAGAGTTTACATGGGCTCTGGCTTTGATTCAACCCGAAAACATTGAAAACTAAAGGTAAAAATCTTGTGCTGACGTGAATACAGGCTGGGTACAGAAGACTCTGGTGTTGCAGCATAAAATAAATGACCACATACTTCCGTTTATCCTGCATTTGAGCCGTTCTGCCCATGAGTATTTGATGCACTTCTCGAAACAGCTGTCTGGCTTTCATATAGACTGTGTGGGTTGTGTGCAGACGTACAATTCCATCGAATGTGTTTATAAACAGCTTGATATCTGAAGAAGCCAGTTGCATGTGCTTTGGTTGGTGATGTTCTCAGGCCACCAGTGACGGAGAGAATAGGCAGTATCGTTTGGATGACTTTGAACTGCTGCGTGTGATTGGTCGAGGGAGTTACGCCAAGGTTCTGATGGTGGAGTTAAAGAAGACCAAGAGAATTTATGCAATGAAAGTCATCAAGAAGGAGCTGGTCAATGACGATGAGGTACCCAATATGAACAGAAATTTAACTCTGTATCACCTCTTTCGAACAAAAAAGGGAAAAGAACGAAAAATGTGTGGTAAAGTTTCCAGAATGAAAAATTAACTCTTACAGTTTACTTACATATACTCAAATTGGCGTTTAGATATTGTTGAATTCCATCACATGGCTTTTGCAGGATTTATCATAATATTACAGGTGAACAGAAAGCAGTAGCGATAGTCACTTTGTATGTTTACAGGATATAGACTGGGTACAGACAGAGAAACATGTGTTTGAGACCGCCTCCAACTATCCCTTCCTTGTGGGCCTTCACTCCTGTTTCCAATCACAAAGCAGGTAGGTGCAGATGGTGGGGGGTGGGGGGTGGGGGAGTAGGGTTCTGGTTACACGTTGTTCTTTGTGATAGATTGTGAATAGAGTAGATATGATTTTCCATAGTGTCTGATTGAATACACTTTTTGTTACAGGTTGTTCTTTGTGATAGATTTCGTGAATGGAAATTATTACACAGTCTTTTATTGAACACTTTGTTAAAAGTTTGTAATAGAGTTTGTGAACGGAGAATGTTACCGTGCCTTATTGAACGCACTTTTTTGTTACAGGTTGTTCTTTGTGATAGAGTTTGTCAATGGAGGAGATCTGATGTTCCACATGCAGCGGCAGCGTCGCCTCCCTGAGGATCATGCACGCTTCTACGCCGCAGAAATCTCACTAGCTCTCAACTATCTCCATGAGAGAGGTATGTGAGACAGCATTTATTGTGAATGAAAATTTCGTTCATGGCTAAGTTGCTCATTTTAACTGATTCTGAGAGTGGTATTAATGTTTTGAGGTTTGTATGGAAAGTAGGACAAAAATGGACAGTTTAAGTTTCAGCACCAAAAGTAACTTTTTCTGGGATTCATTTGCCTCTAAAAATGCTCTTTTTGGACAGAGGTTTAGGTCATTGATCTGTCGTAGCTACAAGCACAGGGTTGTTGCTGCGCTCAAAGAATGTTTGGCATGTTACTAGAATTACACCTGTTCACTGCCTAAATGACCTAAAATGTATGACTTGAATGAGGAGTTGCTTCAACTCGTCTTTTTTGGGTGTATGTGTATGTGCAGTGAATCACCTATAATTTTGGGGAATTTTTCAGCAACTGGCATCTCCAAGCTCTACCAGGTGGCCGAAAAATCATGTGAAATTTTGTGCGATTTACAATACATGTGAAATTTTGTGTGATTTACAATACATGTGAAATTTTGTGTGACTTACAATACAGGCTTTACATCTTGATTTTTCACCGGCAAATCACTTCTCTGTGTCACAGTTCATACAGAATTGATTTGATGTTTGTGAATAATTCCTTGAAATTATTGGTGAGATTTACTGTATAATAATATTTCCCTGTAGGAATTGTGTATAGAGATCTGAAACTGGACAATGTTCTGCTGGACTCTGAGGGGCACATCAAGCTTACAGACTACGGCATGTGTAAGGTAGGGATTCCCTCAAGTACATTTGGCACCATTTTTAGAAAAATAATCAATTGTCTCTTTATGAATTATGCACAGATGGTCATTTTTAATTGTGCTGTAAACCAAAAGATGTAGAATTTACTTGTGGCAAAGGAGCAAAGAGCACAAGGCCGAGGAAGCTTACAAAGAGCAGATTGCATAGACTTGCATGTAGCAATATGACTGTTATAATGAGACTGTTGGAATGTTTTTAGGAGGGCCTATGGCCAGGGGACACAACCAGCACATTCTGTGGAACTCCTAATTACATTGCTCCAGAGATGTTGCGAGGAGAAGATTATGGTAAGACAGTTGTCCATTCGGCCCATTTCTGCTTACATTGATATTTGATACATATTTAATAGAATTTTAAGTCTCACATGAGGCCTAGCAGATCTCCCTGTTAAATGCTGTACTCTGTCAACACTGCTTGAAAGTTTGCATTGCCTTTGAATGTCAAGCATATTTTTTTGAATTAAAGAAAACAAAATAACAACACATTTTCAAATTCAACACCAGCGTTTATCTGTGTAAGATCAGCTCATATTTGCCCTATTGGTTGGTGAGTAGTGAAGATGTATTTGTGTTCCAGACTTCAGTGTGGATTGGTGGGCGCTTGGAGTGCTGATGTTTGAGATGCTTGCAGGACGGTCACCATTTGACGTTGTCGGAGCAGCAGATAATCCAGATCAGAACACAGAAGATTATCTTTTCCAGAGTACGGGCTTTCTTGACTATGTTTAGCGTAGTTCTCAAAATCTGAATCTTTTGCACAGTTCTTTACCGTCTCCTGATTTTTATTAAGTACACAGCACCTGAACATTTTTTCTCAATTTAGATCTTTACAAGAGAGATGTTTCTCTAAAGTTGAACTAGTTGGATGGTTTATTTTTGTATACAAAATAAATTGCTGTATTAATGATTTTTTAGCTGTTGCTTTTAATTTTGCCTTTGTGTATAAAAAAAGCTTGAACTGACCTAATTTCACTCTTTCACAACTTCTGATAAGTATTGTTTCTACTGACCTTAAGGGATATTTTAATACGACATGCTTTTTAAACTTGTAGACTTTGCAAAATTGGCTTTATGAAATTAGAATGCTTTAAAAATGTTTGAAAATTTAATATTACATATTGTAATAAGCCTGATTGTCAAAGCTTTCTAACGCTCTCACCTCTTGTGTTTT